>JAKELP010000002.1:10002500-11382500 GCA_029929735.1 Mimosa pudica
CTTTCTTAAAGCCTCAAAAAATGGTTGACACTTCTCTGAAGACCTGGAAATAAAACGAGTCAAAGCAGCTAAACGCCCTGTTAGTTTCTGAACATCTTTAACACTTTGAGGAGAAGGAATTTCCATTATTGCTTTAATTTGTGCTGGATTAGCTTCAATCCCTCTTTTTGAAACAAGATACCCTAAAAACTTTCCTGATTTTACCCCAAAAGAACATTTTTCAGGATTCAATTTCATGTTATACTCTCTTAACAAATCAAAAGCTTGTTTTAAATGACTAACATGATCTACTTCTTTCAAAGACTTAACTAACATGTCGTCTATATACACTTCCATAGTCTTTCCTAAATGTTGATAAAACATTTTATTCACTAATCGTTGATAAGTTGCTCCTGCATTTTTCAAACCAAATGGCATGACTTTATAACAATAAGTTCCTCTCTCTGTTATGAAAGATGTTTTCTCTTGATCATCACTATGCATTAAAATTTGATTATACCCAGAAAAAGCATCCATAAAACTTAATAATTCATGATCTGAAGTAGCATCGACCAACGTATCTATATGAGGCAATGGAAAAGAATCTTTTGGGCATGCTTTGTTTAAATCTGTAAAATCAATACATACTATATGCTTACCATTTTTCTTAGGTACTACTACCACATTAGCTAACCAATCTGGATACTGTACCTCTCTTACTGAACCAATCTTCAATAATTTGTCAACCTCATCGTTTATAATCTTATTTCTTTCAGGTGCGAATTTTCTTCTTTTTTGCCTAACTGGTTTAAACGATGAATCTACATTCAACTGATGAACTATTACCTCTGAGCTAATTCCTGTCATATCCTCATGAGACCAAGCAAAACAATCCAAGTTGTTAGATAAAAATGCAATTAATTCTTCCCTAATCTCTTTATTCAAATCTGCTCCAATGGATAAAGTCCTCTCAGGTAGGTCAGGAAATAAAGAAATTTTCTCTAATTCGTCACCTAAGCCCCCCTTATCCATCGGAGACAGATTCTGTAATTGCTATACTGGTTCAAGACTTTTTGAAATTCCTTTTAAAGCAGTTTGATAACATTCTCTTGCAATTCTTTGTTCTCCTTTAATTTCCCTTACCCCCAAGGAGTATGAAATTTGATAGATTGATGCAAAGTAGATGGTACAGACCTCATTTGATGAATCCATGGTCGTCCTAACAACACATTATATGCTGAAGGGCAATCCATCACCTGAAATTTGATTAGTTGATTGACACCCACAGCCTGGGTGACTAAAGAAATTTCCCCTACCGTTCTATCTGGTGCTCCATTTCCAAAGACCAAAATTATAGGTGCTTGTACAATTTGAGATTCTAAATTTAACTCTTTAACTGTTTGCAAATAAATTATATTGACAGAACTACCTGCATCGATTAAAACTCGTTTGACATTGCAATTAGCTATCATTAAAGGTATTACCAAAGCATCATCATGATAAGAAAACATCTGAATTTCACTACTCTTAAAAGTTATTTGTTCATTAATATTACTAGTCGACATAACGTCGCCTAGATATCTAGTTGATGAGTCACAATTAAACAAAGAGCGAGCATGTCTTTTTGCTGCAGAATATGTACTTCCACTTACCTCGGACCCACCTATTATCATATGAATGGTACGAGCATTCTGTGGTGTAGTCGATGAATGGACCGGCTTTTGCTGCGTACCCCCTGCATGAGATGTATTTTTATTGCTTTTTATAATATCTTTCAACATACCTTTCTTCATCAATTCCACCACTTCCTTTCTCAGTTGAATACAATCTTCCGTCCTATGTCCATGGTCGTCATGAAAATGACACCATTTATCCGGATTACGCTTTTCTGGCTCACGTTTAAGCTTATTGGGCCACCTAACAGAATCGCCTAGCTTCTACAATGTGTTCACTAATTCTGCTGGGCTTACTGAAAAATTATGCTCACTTAATTTGGGTACGGGTGGTTTTTTGGAATCATCTCCATGCGATCCTCCTCGATTACCTGTGGAATAAGGTTTAGATCTCCAATTCTTACCTCGAGATTGCTGAGATCGCCTATCAACGTAACCGCCTTGCTGAGTATTTTTCTGTCGCTCAGCTAACTCTAATCTAAATTTTGCATCTTCTTCCTCCCATCTTATCTGAGCCCAAGCATAAGCTTGTACTTCCACCCAAGTCTTAACTTGATGCATAGTGAGCTCTTTATAAAGCTGCGAACCTGGAAGCAAACATCTACGAAAAGCTTGTACAGCTATGAATTCGTCACAATTTGGAATACTTACCATTTCTTGAGTAAACCTGGTTAATATTTCCCTAGTAGTTTCATTAGGTCTTTGTAAAATTCTATATAAATCATCAGATGTTTTGACCAAATTACGACTACTAGCAAATTGCTGCACAAACATTTCAGTTAGTTGACTAAATGAATTAATACTACCTGGCATGAGATTTGTCCACCATGACAGTGCTGGACCTATTAGGCTAATGCCAAAACCACGACACATCGCAGCTTGACGCTTTTCGGCGGGTATGACAGCAGCCATCATAATTTGTCTATACTGTGCCATATGCTCATCAGGATCTGTTTTTCCACTATATTTTGGCAAAACAGGAAACACAAAACGTTCAGGTAAATCAATTAAAGCAATTTGATCGACAAATGGGCTATCTGTATAATTTCCCAATCTGGCAGACTCAAATGGTTTTCTGATTCCTGGAATTTGCAACACCGTTCTTTCGAGAGTTTGTACTTTTTTCTTTAAAAACTTCGTTTCAGTGGCACGTGTGTCACCCGTATAAGTGGATGCTTTTGTGGATTCTTCTTCTTCAGATCCTGCATCATGACCAGAGTTGTTATGCTCAGTATCTTTCTTACCTCCACCTTCAGAATTTTGAGGAATATCATCCTCGTGTTCTTCTTCATTCTCAGGATGCTTATCAGCGATGGCATTTATTTTTTGGTGTAACTCTTGATTTTCCTTTTGCAATCGCTCCAAAGTTTCAGTTTGGATGGCAATGGCCTTGCTCTGCTCTGTGACAAATTGCTCCTGCCGTGACATCCTTTCAGATTGCTCAGTCAACTTTGCTAGAATTTGAGAGAATTGATCGTCATGACTGGGTTGTTCCATTATAAGTGAATTGTCAAAAAAGACGGTAGCTTGTATGAAAAGACTATCGTCCCCACGGTCGGCGCCAAATGTTGATACACAAATATATCAAATCAAAGGATAATGACTTTATTCAGAATGAGTGGGCAAACCACAATGATAATACAAGAGATTAGTCGCCTAAGCTTTAGTGGACTAGTGAGAGAGTGAAATAGAAAGTAAAGGATTCAGAGGATGTTGGATGCCCCATTTACATGGATTGAGTTTCCATATATAGGCTACAAATTTCCTTCCCGTTGGAATAATCAATTCCCTTACTTATGGGTATTTCCGTTTTGATTCCAATTAATATGGAGGTTACAATGGATTAATGGACGGTTACAAAATATCTTTGACCAACAATAAAGACTTTGTCGACCTTCTGGCACTTTGGGCTCCTTCAGACTTATCTCTTCTTTGGGCTTAATGGGCCTCCTTCACTAAACTGAATTATGCCGCAACAGAAATGGATTGATATAATGCAGCCCAAGAATGTGAATTACGAACAGAAAAGGAACTACAGTAATTTGGTCAAAAATGTTCTATTATGAGTGAGTTCTAGGAGCTTGCAGCAAACAAAAATTGGTATGGTATAACTTATAACAATGCATGGAGTTATCACATTCAAAATAGCTTTCTAGAAAGGTTCTCCAAGCCAGAACCAATACATTTAAGAATTACAGTGTGTATTTGGATCTGGCTTTATAACAAACTTCAAACCCAAAAGCTCATTAATATTTCTCAGTGTTTCTATCCCATGCCGGGATAGCTGTCCCACATGAATCTTGGAGACATCTCGTGGACATAGTGTACTGAGAAGAAACAACAAGCCCTGCACACAAAAGAACAATGTTACAGAAAGAAAAGATGGGTTCATGCAATTGGATGAAGAAAAATATTTATCTAGGAGCTAGGCCTACTTTGCCTAAAACATGCAATTGAACTACAGAAAAATCATTTAAGGCAATATCAACGGGAAGCCTTGTTCTTTTAATTTACTTAGTTAACAGCCATGTTTTATTTCTCAGAAGTTAAGGCACAATAACCTACAAGACATGAAAGATTATGAACGGCAGTTCAATTAAGAGTTCAGACCTGATGTGTGGGATCCGGGTCCGGATTCTCTCAGAATCCCTCGTAATCTTGAGGGATTCTTCCTGATAGGGTCATATTTTGACCATTGAAATTCATATAAGAGCTCATAATTTGACATTTGTACCATTAAAAATAAAAAATTATATTATAATATAAAATAAATGAAGAAATTTTATTTTTCTTACTTTTGAAAACTTTTTGACATAAAAAATTTCAACTATCTGGACCTATTTCATTTCAACAGAAGGACCTATAAGAGATACAGACTTATCCAGTTAACTGTAAATTAAAAATTAAAAATTTATAGTTAACTGGATAAGTCTGTATCTCTTATAGGTTCTTCTGTTAAAATGAAATAGGTGGTTGAAATTAAATTGAAATTTTTTATACTAAAAATTATTTTATATTATAATACAATTTTTTTTTTATTTTTGATGGGACAAGTGATAAATTATTAGCTCTTAGATGAATCTCAATGGTAAAAATGAGAACCCCCACATGGATTATGAGGGATTATGAGAGATTGGGATTATGAGAGAATCCCAATCCGGATTTACAACTCCGCCCTGCTGGATCTCATGAAGTAAAGCATAGGCAATTTGCTCACCAACGTCTTCTGGGGGTGTTGGGTCTTCCTTCTCATATATGTGAAGTCAGAAGTTTCTTCAGTGTGTTTACGCGTGACAAATACAAAAAATAGAAGACCAGTCGGGATCTGGCTTTAAACCGGGGACCGTAATGGTTTGGGGAGAATCAATCGATGCATTTTCAGCTATTAGAAAAGTGAGGAATAAAATCATAAAATCAAGGGTGAAGGTGCAAAAATGATACTAAACTTTACCCAAAATTGCATTTCTATTACTAAAGTTTTGCGAGGAGCAAAAATAATACCCACTTGGAGTCCGGGTGCAAATATAATATTTTCACTTTAGGGAAATAAAATTTAGATATGAAAAGACTCTTATGGCCCTCATTATATAAAAATTTAATGAGGGAGGAATAGAGGCATAAGAGTCTTTTCATATATAAATTTTATTTCACTCAGGTGAAAATATTATATTTGCACCTGAACATCAAATTGGGTAATTTTTTTGCACCTCGCGAAACCTTAGTAATAGAAATGCAATTTTAGGTAAAGTTTAGTATCATTTTTGCACTTTCGCCCTAAAATCAAACTCAATATTTTCATTTTTCAGCGGAAAAGAGAACAAATGGCAAATCCCAAATTTTTTAAAGGGTTAAATATCATTTTGGCCAACAAACTATTTTGGGAGGGTCAATTTGGCCAAACAACAATAAAATGGCTCATTCTGGCCAATAAACAATAAAAATGGGTCATATTGGCCAAAGAGCTAATGAAAAATACCAAAATAACCTTGGTACCCAATTAATATAATTTTTTGAAGATGTGGGTCCCACATTTAAAAATAAAAAATTCTCACCCCCACCCCTCCCCTCTCTCTCCTACCCTCCTTCCCTCCCACCTTTCTCCCTCCGTGCAAACCACCACCAACACCCACCACCCCATAAAATCAAACCACCACCACATAAAACCAAACCCCCACCTCACATTCATCTTAAAACTGAACCACCACCAGGCCACGGCACCCCCACCTTCTCTGTCGTCGCCGGCAACTCCGTCAGTATCAAGTCCCTCCTCGGCTTCGCCACCGGCACCGCCAAAGCTGGGGCCTTAGAGTCCACCACAGACGACAACAATGCACCGACGCTGACGTCATCGATTCCTTCGACGCCGCCGTAATGACGGCGTTGACGTCATCAACTTCTCGCATGGGAGGAGGGTTCCGCCGGAGTTCTTTGAGGATGGGTTTTGCATTGGAACTTTTCATGCAGTGGTGAAGGTTGTTAGTGTGGTGGGTGGTGCTGGGAATGATGGACTCCTTGGATCTTCACTATTGCTGCTAGCTCCAAGAGACATTTATTCAATCATGTGTTCTTGGTGACTAGAGCCGATTACGATGAATTTGAGGTGCATGTTGCACACTTGCAGGGAGGGAGGGGGTGAGGGAGAACTGGAGAAGGAGGTTAGGACTTAGGATTTAGGAGAAGGGGTGGTGGGTGTTGGTGGTGGTTTGCACGGAGGGAGAAGGGTGGGAGGGAAGGAGGGTAGGAGAGAGAGGGGAGGGGTGGGGGTGGGAATTTTTTATTTTTAAATGTGGGACCCATATCTTCAAAAAATTATATTAATTGGGTACCAAGGTTATTTTGGTATTTTTCATTAGCTCTTTGGCCAATATGACCCATTTTTATTGTTTATTGACCAGAATGAGTCATTTTATTGTTGGTTGGCCAAATTGACCCTTCCAAAATAGTTTGTTGGCCAAAATGATATTTAACCCTTTTTTAAAAGTATATTCCTCTTTTAATATATATTATTGTTTAATCGGTAGATATATCTTAATGTCATATATATTACTGTTTATTTTACTAGAAATATTATTTATTCTACTTTTTTCTATTGCCAAATACAAAAAATTGATTTATTTTCTAAATTTCTATTGACGATATTTTTCTTGGTCAATGAATTTTTATTAAAAATTAAGATATTAAACTATCACAATTTGTTTATATGTTTATATGTAAAGTATATTAAAACTAAGATAATTTTTGTTTAATTATTACGTTATTGGTTCAATCATCTATCCTTGACCGACCCGACCATGTGAACCGTGACCCAAAGTCCTCTCTGATCTAGATTTTACAATATTATTTGAAACAAAGAATCATAAGAAAGAAAGTTAATGGGATTACAAACTTAGCATTACCCAACAAAATATGGTTCTAGTAATAAAACAAAAGAAGGTAAAAATTAAATCATTGATTACCCATCCTATCACACAGATAATAATTCTATTACAAACTTAGCATTATCCAACAAATTATGAAAAAACAATAGGACATATTCCCTCGTTATTATTGTTACTTAATTAACACAAAAACACACACGAGTAAACCATATGTTTATATTATATTACTAAAAAAATGAGAGTCACCAACGATTATTCTATACTAATTAAGTAGATGTGATATATCAGGTTCTCATAAAATCATCTATCATTCACATAATATAATAACTATAATAAAATTGAAGCTAAGATCGATATGCGACGGGAACCAAACACAGGTCATGTTTCCTTCTCAATGCAGAAACATATATTTCAGTCATATCCAAATCCTCATTCTTTTCCCCATTAGGAAGCTTCCAATCAAAATGATAAAGCAAATTTGCAACACACAATTCTAAAACTGGTGCAGCAAATGTAATCCCAGGGCATATCCTCCTTCCGGCACCAAATGGCATATACTCAAAGCTGCCACCTCTATAATCAATTGAGCTATCAATAAATCTTTCTGGATGGAAAACCTCAGGTTCATCCCAATATTTTGGATCCCTTGCAATGGCCCAAACATTGACCATCACATTGGTCTTAGCTGGTACTATATATCCATTAAGTTCACACGCTTCAAGGCTTTGTCGTGGCACCAAAAGAGGACCGGGTGGGTGTAATCTTAAAGTTTCTCGAATGATTGCGGATATATAAGTCAACTGATGAAGTTCAGACTCATCAACATATCCTTTGTTTCCATATACCCTTCTTACTTCTTCTTGTGCCTTCCTCATCACTCTTGGGTTTTTCACCACCTCAGCCATTGCCCACTCCATTGTCATTGTGGTTGTTTCAGTTCCAGCAATAAACATGTCCTAAAACAATTAAATTAACAATGTTTTCAAGCTAATTCCTATATTGATCATCAAATATATGAAAAATCAATACTAAATTAAAACAAAGACTAACCAGGAGGACAGCTTTGATGTTATCCATAGTAATTGGGATTTTCATGTCATTCTCTTTTTGACTCTTGAGAAGAACATCAACAAAATCCTCCTCTTCTTCTTGTTCACTTTGATTAGCCTTCTTTTCTATGTGGTCATTTATGATAGCATTAAGCATTACATCAAGTTCTTTATGCACCTTTGCAGCCTCAGCCTCTGCTCCACTAATGACACGAAAGAATGCAAGTGAAGGATAAAGATCAGCTATGGATAAGCCACCCGCAAGTTTCACCACATATTCCATAGTTGACCTTATTTCATCTGCATTTTTACCCTTGCCACCAAAAGCTGATCGTGCAATAATGGTATTTGTGATTCGGTAAAAGTGATCAATGAGATTCACACCATGACCTACTTCATTTTCTGAAATATGCTTTACAGTTGCAAAAACCTCATCCTCTCTTATCCTCCTATATGTGCGAACTCTATTCATAGACAACAGCTCCGTGGTACAAATCTTTCTCAATTGCCTCCAATAGTTTCCATAAGGAGCAAAAGCTATGTTTGTGCTACCATAATTGAAGATTTCACCAGCAACAAGTTTTGGTCTATTGGCAAAGATTGTGTCATGGGTTTTCATGACCTCTTTGGCCAATTCTTTTGAAGAGACTATGATATAGGACAATTGTCCGAGTTGAAGATGAACTAATGGCCCATACTTTTTTGCTAAGTCTCTAAAAGAACGATGGGGTAGTTTCCCAATCTGGTGAAGGTTTCCTAGGAGAGGCAACTTTGTTGGTCCTGGGGGTAAAGTTTTGAGGGATTTCTGAAATACAAACTTGTGAATCGCAATAAGGCAGCAGAGGAAGGTGAAGATGATAGAGTATGGGATTTGAATCTCCATGTTGTAGCTATGGAAAACGTAGTGTTGTGTACTTGAGAAAAAAGTTGAAATGTTAATTACGCTTTATATAGTGGATCAGATAAGAGTAAGCTTTACTTTTTTGAACCCACAGAAGATTAAATTATTCTAAAAACTTGATGGTTTTTTTAATTTTTTTAAATGTTTGACTTTCCAGTACCCTCGTGACACCATGAAGTATGACTATATATTTGGATATTCTTTACTAAGGCTGCACAAATAATAGGTAGGACTTGGCTGCATATAAGTTATACTACCTTCGGTTAAAATAGTCTATTAAATCATGACATATTTGATATATTTTTAGATTATCCATTACTTTATAAGTAAAATAAACTAGTTTAAGGGAAAAAATTAGGTAAATCAATTTATAATTAACTTATTTTGCTTTTTTTAAGGATTTTTCAAAAAAGTCAATTAGGTCTTATATTTAGGACCGGAGGGAGTAACTTATAAGGTACTATCTTAAAAATATTTTGGGTTCATTTTTACAGTCCTATACCAAGCCGGTTCTATATGGCATGAGACCAAACATTGGACATGTCTTTCGGGTCACAGTAGTCTAACCTGTGAATCTTAAGAAAAATAGTTAAAAATGATGAAATAAATTAAAAATAAAAGAAATTGTGAAAAGAAATAATAAAATATTTTTGTAGGGTGGTGTAATAAATATTACTTAGGAAAGAAATTATGTATCAATAAAATAGTAATATTATTAGATCAAACCGCCCTTCTAGTCTTTTGAGTATATGCTTTTATTTTGTCATACCCGAGGTTGGGTTTTATCCTGTTATAATTGTCATAATTTTGGGTCAACTTGTGCCATTACTAAATTACACCGGCCGGCCGGCCAGGTACGTCCAATTATTGAAATAGTTTTGTGTAAATTTATTCATTAGTCCGGAGTCTGCCATGATACTTATTGTCATTAAGCCAGAAGTCTTTCTCATGATGCCGTCATCACACATCAAGATTTTTGTATTTGTCGAAATTAGATGATAAACGGTATTAGACTTCCCATATTTTAGTAGTATATATTTTTTAGCAGATTTAAATCTAAGAAAAGCTTAGAAGATATTACTGCTTTCAGAAAAATTTGCTTGAACCATTTCACTCTCTACTAGAGAATCGAATGGTAGAGACTAGAGTGTGTGTAGCCCCATTTGAAATGCTCTCAGCTTCCCTAAACTACTCTTGTATTTATAATGAAATGCTTGGAACAGACAATAATTTACTCCTTTGTTGCTAAATACAAGAGTTTATTGATTTTTTAGAGAAAACTAAGAAAGCAAAATAAAACACTTAATCATAACATATTTTGTATATTATTAAATCACATGCTAACTTATATGTCTAATAATTAAATTAACTTAGAGAAAAAAATTAGGAAAAACTATTTTAAATTATCTTATTTAGTTTTCTTAGGATTCTCCATCAAAAGTCAACTAGCTCATATATTTAAGAATTGAGGAAGTAATAAGTAATATGAATATAAAAAATAAAAGAAATGAGAAAAGAATAAATAGAGGCGATGCAACACTGAAGCGGCTCTCTTCTTAATTTTGGGATAAACCATCATAGAATGGGAAAAATTGTTTCCACCAAAAAAGGGTAAAATTGTACATCACCACACACATACCAAACACTTACTCTACCAATCAAGAATATTTCTCGAAATGTGATGGTAAATCATTTAATCCCTATTTTACTAAGAAATTAAAACAAAAAAGTTCTGTCCTGGCCAAAAAAAAAAAACAAAAAAGTTCTGTATTGCTTATATCTTTTATTACTTAAATGTAAACTTTCGTAATTGTTTCAACCAAGAAATAATTCTCATCGTTTCCGGAAAAAAAAAATAAATCCAAGAGGGTAAAAAAATGTTTAATAGAAGAAAATTCGGTGTATATGATTGATCGGTGTATTGGATTGAAATAATGCAGCCCAATAATGTGAATTAATAACAGAAAAGGAACTATAGTAAATTGGTCAAAAATGTTCTAGTATGAGTGAGTCCTAGGAGCTTGTAGCATACAAAAATTGGTATCCCATAACTTATAACAATGCATGGAGTCATCATATTCAAGATAGCTTTCTAGAAAGGTTCTTCAAGCCAGAACCAATACATTTAAGAATTACAGTGTGCGTCTTTGGATCTGGCTTTATAACGAACTTCAAACCCAAAAGCTCATTTATATTTCTCAGTGTTTCTATCCCATGCCGGGATAGCTGTCCGACACGAATCTTAGAGACGTCTTGTGGACATAGAGCACAGAGAAGAAACAACAAGCCCTGCACACAAAGGAACAATTGTTACAGAAAGAAAAGATGGGTTCATGAAAATGGAAGAAGAAAAATATTTATCTAGGAGCTAGGCCTACTTTGCCTAAAACATGCAATTGAACTACAGAAATGTCATCTCTTAAGGCAGTATCAACGAGAAGCCTTATTCATTTTATTTGATTAGTTAGTTAACAGTCATCCAAATGTTTTATTTCTCGTAACTTGAAGCAAAATAACATAAAAGGCGTGAAAGATTAGAAAGGGCAGTTCAATTAAGAGTTCAGACCTGATGTGTAGAATCCACTACTCCGCCTTGCTGGATCTCATGAAGTAAAGCATGGGCAATTTGCTGACCAACGTCTTCTGGGGGTGCTAGGTCTTCCTTATCATCATCTGTGAAGTCAGAAGTTTCTTCAATGTGTTTACGTGTGACAGCAGTGTCGACAGAAATGAAGCAACCAGAAGTAGTTTCTGCATTAAGTGAAATCCCATACCCAGGTGACCTGTGTTGTTAATGAAGAGGCCAAGTCACTCAGAGAGGGTTATGCAATAAAACTTGGAATTTCTCAGATAACTAACAAACATATTAAGAAAATGTAAATTGAAGTTTATATTGAATGGAAAACATCATACTTTCCAGCATCTAGGCCACCTTTGTGATCCGTAGAAATAAATACATCTGGGAGCAGATTATTGAAGATTCCACGGGCAGCATAAACCATGCATTTTTCAAACTGAGAAGACACTCTAGCAGAAAATGTCTTTCCTCTTATCCTCTTAACCATGCCTTCGTCAGTCCAGGAAACTGCCTGCTAGGACAAGTATGCGATGATCACAAATAAAATTATATAATTATAAAGTAGACTAATTAGAAATAAATTCAGGTACTCACAGTTAGACTCTGAACAATAGGCACAGACAAAACAACTTCACCACCACCATCAGGAGGAACTCCACGAGATTCAATTTTAAGATTAAGTTGTTTAAAAGGGACTCCAAAACGTTCCAATATGTGAAAGGTGGTAGAACTGAAAGTATCAACTGATGGATCCTTAGAGTCATTTGTAATTCCTAATAACATAACAATGGGCAGTTGTTAACTAACAGATCATCTGCCAATATACCATCATTGTTACTTTGAATATTGAATATCACACAATTCAGGTATTATTTATTCAAAAAAAAAAATAGTTAGCATTCATCTCTGTAATATGGGAATATAACTCATCTTTCAAATATAAAAGCCCCACTTCATGCAAAATACGAGCTCTTGATGATGCTAACTATTTCTCTTGGTATTATTCCTCTGGCTCAGAGGAATTCAAAATACTAGCTACTTCCTATAATTACCACATTCCAAGTCTAATCAGTGCCCAAAGAGAATAATGAACTCCTATGACAAAATTTCACAAGATTACTATGTATCAATTAAATTGCCTAACTAATAACATATGTATTAGCATCTACAGGCACCCAATTGCCAAAAAGTTTGCCAATCAAAGTACAAAACATGACTTCCTCAATTATACTATAAACTCCCGATAACTTAACAAAAGCTAAACGTGATCATAGAGATCATATCATAAGACAACAACAATGATGAATGAATGACCCAACTTATTCCCTCTGAATTAACATTAAATAGAACTCAATGACCAAAAAGTTTCTTTTTACCAATAAAATCTATGCAAATATTTCACCATTCCATGCTGTTTTTGCCACTACAAGGTCATCCTGTAAAATGCATCACATTAAAAAAAGGCAAAAGAAATTACCTTTGAGTCTAATCTGGAGGTCCTTCTTCCCAAATAAAGCAAGAACAAGCAACGGTTCCAAGAAATACCCAATGGACCGACTCACACCGCAGTCATGCACAAGATTCTTCCCACCCATGACAATTCCAGGTTTGTACTTCAACTTAGTAGCTATCCATGAACAAAGAAAACCCAATTCAGCCACCACAAGGCCATATGAATGAACAAAAAGAAGCATACAACAGGAAAAGTGTATTACCAGATTCATTGATTTCAACATAGCAATCATCACATACTTTCTCAAGCAAACGAAGAAAAGAGACCTCATGTTTGTGAAGACCAGGAAAAGTGTCATCAGAACGAATATCCTCTATTATAATGGAAGTACCAGAGAGAGTAGCTAGAACTAATCTTAGCCTGAAGCTCTCACATCCTTTGAGCCTCTTGTAATCCTTCTTCCCCATCCTCTTTCTTCCACACTCTCACAAACTTCACTAGTACTCAAGTTGGTAGTAAACTACAAAAAAAATAATTTTTTTGATTCAATGCCAATCCCTTGAAATCAAAAGTGGAATCACTGATTTGTTTCATGGGAAAAATGCAATCTTTAATAGATGAAAGCAATATGGAACAAATGCATGGAGCTTTTTTTTTCTAGTTTTTTTTGTGCAAACCTATAAAGACACAATTTTTAAGGGAAATTTGGAAATTTAATGCAAACCCACGAATTTCCCAGATTGAAGTATTGTAAAAGCTAATTTGTACATCATTTTATGACTTGTGAGCAGACACAGAGGATGGAATGAAAGCATGACATGAAGAAGAAAGTCGGATACTTACCTAAACAAATCGGAGGCGGCAGAGACGACGGCGTCTGGAGGAGGAGGAGGAGGAGGAGGAGCGAAGGCGAGACCTCCGTGTTGAGTGTGGCGGCGAAGAAGAAGAAGAAGAAGAAGAATAGGAAAGGGTTTTAGTGTTGAAAAAAATAGAAGGGTTTTAGACATATAGTATAGGGGTAATTATGGAATATTGGAAAATTATTAGGGTTTAAATGGTCAAGACGAGGCATCAAATTTCTTAACCCTCCAAAAGACACATACTATCACATACTATACTACTACTAGGGTCAATTATATTTTTTTGTTGGCCAAATAGCGTCAATTATGATTTGATAAAAAAATAGGGTTAATTATATACTACCTCCGGTCCTAAATATAGGACTAATTGACTTTTTTTTGGAGATGTTAATAAGGTTACAAAATATGTTATTAAATGATGACATATTTGATATATTTTTAGATTATCCATTAGTTTATAGGTAAAATAAACTAGTTTAAAGGAAAAAATTAGATAAATCAATTTATAATTAACTTATTTTTGCTATTTTAGGATTTTCCAGAAAAAGTCAATTAGGTCTTATATTTAGGACCGGAGGGAGTATTTCAGTAAAAAAAGGGTCAATTATATGTATGCGAGTATGCAACTATGCATGTATAAAAACACATATGGGTCAATCTAACCAATTTTTAACAAAAACTTGGGTTACATTACTTATTTCATAAACAAACACCTTAAACATGTTTGGGAATTTTTTTTAATTAGAAGTTTGGGAAAATTAATTACAGCTCTGATGTAAGCAATGTTTAAAGAACCGGATCGGACCGGGAGGTTCGATCGGTTAACCCGGCATAAGACCGGTTCAACTCGCTAAACCCGGGCCAAACCCGCTGAACCGGGAATAAACCGGTTTGACCCATTGAATATGTCTGGATCACCTCATTTGATTATTAACATTGTTCCTGATGATCGTGATACTTTTGTCACTAGTCAAGAGGCTAATGCCGATGCCAATGAAGATATTATTATGGATGATGATTTTGATAGAAGATGAACGTGTGTTGATGGAACTTAATTACTTTTTAGGTATTAGTGTATTACTATTGATAGAACTGAAAGTATTACAAGTTCATATGAAGCAGATGTTATATTGACTCTCGATGTATTTTACATTTTTACTATTTTTAGTTTTGACTGTTATAATATTTGATTAAATATTATTATTTTAGTATTTACGGGTTGACCCGGTTCAACCGCTGTTGAACCAATAACCCATTGAACCAGTAGCTTGCCCGGTTGGATGTCCGGTCCGGTTTTTCGAACCTTAGATGTAAGAAACATCATTATTGTGAGGTTCCACAAATTGTAATGACAACTTTCAGAGCTAAAAATAACAAATTTGGTCTCACATAACAATTTGTGGGATCTCACATTAATTATATTTTTTACACGGGACTTGTAATTAGATTTTCCAATATATTTTCAATTGCCACCCAAAGTGGCAAAGCGTGTGTTTACACACATGAGCTGAGATGTTAGAGAATTTAAACGGATATGAGCTTAATACAAAACATTTATTTATGTTTCGCTATATATGCATGATTTCTTACTATTTCACAATGAATTAGCCCACCAATTATGATGGACATTACATTCTCAGTACTCCCTCCGTTCCTAAATGTAAGATCACTTTCCATAATTTGGGGAGATTAAGGAAGGTGGTCAAATTACCTGATGTTCCAAAAATACCCTTCAATTAAATTGAAAACACAAATATACCCCTTCATACTTCCAACTCAACCCCACAACTCAATTGTAAAAGGAGTATGCGGGTATTTTGGGTAAAACTTGGGAAAAAAGAGAAAATGTTCTTACATTTAGGAATTTATCCATATCCCCAAAGTGATCTTACATTTAGGAAAGAGGGAGTACATTACAATTAAGCTACATTGACTTTTCAACTTCTAAGTGTGCGATGGGATCAAATAGCCCTATCAAAATAGACTAATAGCACATTGATAGTACTTCATATTCAAATTTATGGAATATAACAAATAAATTATAAATCTCAAATGGTTTGCTTTGATAGTTAAAACAGGAAATCTGAGTAATAATTTTTATTTGTTGTCTATTTTTGCGTTGAAAACAATTTTGGAAGTGTTCACGCCTTATTACTAACAACCTCTCTTTGAAATTCAAATTTACTCTTCATTTACTTATTGTGATTCTCAATATTACTTAATCCTCCTTAATAACAAAATGTTACTCAAATATACTTTCTATTCAATACAACCTCCTTAACGTTTCGATGCCTTGTACAAGGCAAGGCAAATAGCATGTTTTTCACATATAATACTAAGGGCCTGTTTGTTTGGTTGGAAAGTGAAAATGGAAAGTGAAAGTATAATAGTAATTTACATATATCCTGAGACCCACAAGTTTTCTCTCTCCATCTCACACTTTTCATGGGCCTCACAAACTTTACTTTCTCATCATTACCTAATTTACCTCTATTTTCCAGCATTACCCTCTTATCTTCAATTCTCACATTCAATTCCATTTC
Organism: Mimosa pudica; assembly: GCA_029929735.1. Lineage (NCBI taxonomy): Eukaryota > Viridiplantae > Streptophyta > Magnoliopsida > Fabales > Fabaceae > Mimosa > Mimosa pudica. The sequence continues at coordinate 10,018,915 of JAKELP010000002.1, forward strand.
CCAATTCCATCCAACCAAACGGACTCTAAGAGTCTGTTTAGTTGTAGCCTTGTAGGAAAGAAAGTGAAGAAATGGAAAGTGAAAGGGTGAAAATGGAAAATAGATGTAAATTAAGTAATGATTATAAGGTAAAGTTTGTGAGGCCCAGAAAAAGTGTGAGATGGAGAGAGAAAACTTGTGGGTCCGGGATATAGGTAAATTACACAAACACCTTTACTTTCCACACTTTCTAATTCTTCATCACTTTCACTAGCCAACCAAATAAGCCTAAGATCTCCTTTAGTCGTGTACTCTCATTTTGGCAATTAAGCCAACACTAACATGTTAATATATATATATAGGGTTAAAGTGCAAATATGTTGTAACAATTTCTTGTGCAACCAACACAAAAAACATTTTTGAATAGCAAAATTGTCAATTTACAATTTTTAAGGGGTAAATATGTAGATGGCAATTTCAAGCCAGAACATCTGGATCAACAATAACAATCTTTATGGGGCAAAACTTACAAGTTTGCAATGGTGTTTATCATTTTTCCCCTTAAAAATTGTCAATTGACCAAGTTACTCATCAAAAATGTTTTTTTATGATAAATGCACTTTCTGAAAATTGTCATTAATAATATATTTGCACCTTAACCCTCAAGAATATGTAAAAATTAGGGGAGCAGAAAAATAATAACATCTAATTTGGCATCATCGAAAAATCAATAACATTTTTATTAATGCAAGAAAAAGAGGAAGAATTAAAACCTATACTTATCCCCTCTTTCTTGGGTATATTTGCTGATCCTATATACAAAAAATGTAGCCTATAAATTTCCAAGGACATTGGAAACTCAAAAACCTAAAGTTACAAGCATCCTTGAGATTTTCTAAATTGAACTTCACCTTAATTAAATTGAGAAAATAGAAACAAATATGCGAACAGGTCCTTCTTTTTTCAATCTTTCTCCCTCATTATTTCATCTTAATTAAAATTTCAGGGGATTCACTTCAATTTTCCATATTAACTGATATGCAGAAACATCCCACCTCAACTATCTCCAGCAATTTTTTGGTCCCGCGTGAGAGAGAAACCATGATCTAATTCCAAGTGTCGTACTATATATCACATTTGGAGAAGATTATTCACTGTAACTGATACAGAATTTGTCCGTTGCAAGTCCTGCAGTATCTCTAAAGCTTTAGATTCTAATACATATTAAGAAAGCTATATTCTTAAACTAGAATGCCAAGAACAATTGATTCCAACAAACATGAAAGATCCATATCGTACATTTCGATATTCCACTAGATATAAGCACAACATAAAGAGTTCCACAAGATACATGTTTTACGCAAGAGTTTCACATCTTACCACGCTTGTTACTTTTTTCTAATAACAATTCAGGAAAACCAATCAATATTAACATAAATGATAGAACATCTATGGCATGCAGCACTATTCATATTCACAAGCTGTAAAGAGTGCACTCGACGGCCCGCCTACTAAAATCTATAACAGTGCATTGCCTACTCTGAACATAAATTCTGATTACATTTCTTTAAAAAAAACAAGAACAAGAACTCCATCAAGACAGAATCTATAAGTATGGTAGTCACAAAAACCGTTAATTATCTACATGATCCCCCAGAATGGGTCCATTCGTCAAATCAATATGTACCGACAAAACCGTCTCTAACATTACTTGATGAAAATTAAGGAGATTTTAATAGGCACTCAAAATTTGAATTGATCAGTCTTTTTTATTAAGATACCATTTGAGTTTGTCCAAGTAATAAATGCACTTATACACATTGTACCCATACATACTCTTTTATCATTTTCCCCATTATTACTCACTGATTCATTCATAGTGGGGGGGGGGGGGAATAATACTTCCAATTCACTTATTACTTCTGAAAAATTTCAAATGTTTTATATAACCACTACTCATTTGTTGGGAGCTAGCTTATATAAAAGGACGGAGGGAGTATTGGTAAAATTTACTCAAGGTGGGTCACACATAACATGTCACAATAAAAGCATGTGAAACAGTAAAGCTGGTTTACAAACTGCACTCAATTGCCACCAAACCTTTCCAATAGAAATAGACAGTACTCGTACAAACCATAATTTTGGACACAAACAATTAATCTCGAGACAAGCCATACCTGGAAAATGACGTCATCTGGTATGTGAGGAAGAACTTCCCGAACAGTCTCAGCCATGGCCAGTATATTTGCCAGATTATCATTTGCCAAACGTGGGGCATTTCTCATATGTAGATTATCAGAGCCTCCAGGAATCCTCCCATGAGAAGGAAGAATCCGGGAACCACTTGCAGAAGCCTGAGGAGAATTCATAGGCCAAAGGCTCCAGGCAGTATCTTCAAGGGAATTCTGAGCATTTTCTCCAACAGATGCAAGATGTCTCATCATCATTTGAACTCTGCCTAATCCAGCAGATCTGATTGCAGTAGACGGACCAGCCCCATCAACACCTTGATTTGGCCAAGAATGCAACCAAGGGGACTCGAGTCCTGCTGCATCTCTATAGAGGGGAGTGTAAAGTCAAATAAAAATGCAAATCAATTCAAGCATATGCAAATTTTGTGAATCACAACCAAATACATACATTTTGATTTGGGAGAAAAACAGGGGAGAAAAATATAAACTAATCTTTTCTTCTAATATGAATTAATGTTTAAGGTGAAAAGGGAAGAAAAAAGGTATCATAAACAGTTTGACATTTCATTTGCTCATATTACGATATTGTCACTATCATTATCTCTTAGAAGCAATGGACTTTTCCAGCTTTTTTCTGGCTGGAGCAGAATTGCATTGTTCTACAGCAAAATAACACCTCCGCAATGCCAATCATTCAGAGTTCATTTCTTTGGCCTTCACTGTTTTTCAACTCAGTTAAATGAGGTACTACTTGAAATTTTATTCAAAACATTTTTAAAAATTCAAAATTTGTTTGGAATAACAATGCTTTAGAGATCAAAAAGAAACATCAAACATACTTTAGGGACCAAAACAGTGTTTGGAACATAAAAAATGTCATTCTGAATAACAACCAAAATTAACAGCCTGAAAGCCAAAAAAATAGAGATAGAGAAGCATATATCATTGTATAAAAATTGAACCTCCAAGAAATGCCATCTATATTCGGTGTCTGGTTGGGAAATAATCCAGTATCCACGGCATGTCTGCCAGTGTTTGGCTGATCAAGTCCTGAACCTATTTGGTGTGCATGTGGTCCTTCAACTGATGTTTCCCGCAAAGTGTAGGTTGCTTCATTTTGAGGCCGGTTAACAAAAAGTGGTTTCCGACATGTTGGACAAGTATACATCTCACTCAATCCTTGATCTAACCTGGAACCAATTGGAGGGTGATAGCATCATACCAGAATTCACTCAAACAGAAGAACAAAAATGCGTGAAAAGTTTCATACCAAGATCTCAAACATGCGAGATGGAAAAGGTGTTTGCATTTCAACCTTTTAGCCTTGGCCATAGGCTCCTGCCAAAAGAACAATCATAATATTATTTAGAAGTGATTTCAAGCCCCACCTAGTGGGATAAGGCTTGTTGTTGCAACCCAGAATTTCAATCACTAAAATCTACCAGTGAAAAGTCACCAGAATAACTAGCAATCTAGCATACCCTACAAATAGCGCATTCATCATCATATGATAGTAGCTCCTCAGTAGTTGCATCAGGAAGAGCCGCATGTAGTGCGCCCAAAGCTTTCCTCAACCTTATATAGGCTCTAACCCTATTGATCAGAGCACTTAGTAGTGTCTGTTAAAAGTAAGATCATAAAATTAAATATCATGCATATCTCCAAAACTAACAATGAATGGACTGCGTAGATCATGCAGAGAGAGTGGAATTTATGCAAATACTTACACGTATGTTTATGAATAATACTGCATCTACAAGATGGAAAGCTATCCCATGGAGCCACCAAATATGCAAATAATGGCCAAGAGATGTAAGATAAGTTGCCATGTCAAGTAAAAATCCCAAATTCCGAATGAGAGTCCACTTCCATTCCATTAATGATCCTACAGTCACAATTGTAAATTAGGTCATTGAATTTTCAATCAAGTATATCAAGTGAATTTCCAATCAAGGTTTACATGCAAGCGAGACAAAGGTGATCAGGCAGCACTATAAGAACAAATACAATGTCCACGGTAAATTGTTTTTGTTTTGGAGGATTACTTGTCTTCCCTTGTTAGATTGTTCCATCCACGTGAATCAATGTTTTTTTTGGGGAAAACAATTAGGAAAAAAAGCCTACCCAAGTGTGTTGATAATAATCAATGGTTTACTACAACCACATCCATAGATGAAATAACTATTAAATTTACAGGATTACTTATTCTCCCTTGTTGGATAGTTTCTCCACATGCATAAATGTTTTTTTCTTGAAAACTAAAGTGGCAAAGTACTAGTACCATCTAACTGTGTTGATTGCAACTAATACTACCACATTTGTACGAGAAAAATAGTTCCCGAAGTACCTGCAGCTAATGTGTCAAATAATTTTGACCTTCCACTTTCATTGTTATTGTATGCTGAATGATAGAGCCATATATCAAGCAACTGAAACCCATGTACCAAAATAGCCTACAACTCAAATCACACAAGGCACAACAATATCATTGAACCAAGTATTAACACTGGAAACTTATAGAGTAACCTCAAACTTGTGGAGTCCTATGCATACCTGTAGGGTCTCACAAGCGATACTGAGAGGCTCATAGAATAGCAACAGAAGCAAAGAGGATGGATGCGTTTTATGTATTATCAGACATAGCCTAATCCTGGAAGCAGTACAGGTAGGGAGGAAAACACAATCATTTATAAATTTCAAAGTCTCAGCCTGAAAAACCATACACATTTGATTCAGCCTAGTAAGAATGTGCAAAATAGCATTCAAGATCAGAGAAAACTGAAGTTGATGATGGCAAATGGCAATCATGAGAAGAATCCAGCTTCTCAAAAGGAAGAAAAGAACAACTTATGCAGAGAAGGAACAGCGCAATGGAAGACAATCAGGAAAACTGAGTTCTGTCTCTGTAGAATTTCTTAAGTAAATAAAGGCAATTTGAATATAGAAAAAAAATTCAAAAGTCGTCTATTATCTTATTGAAATACATTCAATTTTTTAAGAGTTATTTCTAGATTTCTCTAAGATATAAGAGGCTCTACTATTTAAAGATAGAAATTTTGAACTTGAACAGCATATTAGTCAGCCAAATCTTACATCAGATTCTCAGTCAATAAAAATTTCATGGCCAAAATAGCAATCATGATAACAATTATGAAGATGATGACTATAACAGTAGTGAAAAAATAAAATAGTCCGAAAAGAGCGAGCAGTACCAGAATAAATCAACCAAGAGAACCAACAATAATGCTGAATATACACGGCCATAAGTCCAGGTTCTGGCAGATGGAGATGCATTCAATCTCTCTAAACGATCTTTGGCTAATGTTAGAAAGATCTATGCAATGAGAGGAGGAAGTGTCAGAACAAATAACCTGGATGGATTTAGTTTGCATCAAAATGAAGGAGTTTTTCTCATATTATCCATTTTGGCATCATATACCTTTAAAGAACATAGCACTATCATCCAACTAGACCATAGACCAGCCTGATATATTGTTGGAGGCACTATCATTGGCAGATATGTCCCCTGTTCAATCACCAATTAAAAAACGAATTTTATTAAACAGGTATTGAACATAAAATTTCAACATTACGATAGAATCTTCAGTCAATATTCGTATATCACCACTACTGGCTGCTCAAAAAAATATTCTTGCATTTCAAAACGAAGTAGTATTAATTTCATTTAAAAAACAATTTTACCATTGTGAGATTATAAGTGAAAATATGAAGATATTACAACAAAAAATGAAACAAAAAGGAGCATCAAAGTTCTTTTAATTAAATTTAATAACTTATATCAGGCATGACGGTAAAAGAAAACAAAAATTCAGCAATAGTCATATCAATCCTTGTTGATTGCCACTAACATTTACAACCAATACACAGATAAAACATTCTTATGTTAGATTTGTTGCATGCATGTGCTATCTTTCAATATCCTGTGGCCCTCTATAAGGGAATCTAAAGTCCTAGAAACATTACATATGAGCAACTATCTTTCCAGATGCGCCATTGCAGCTAGGGGTGTCCAAACACGAGAACGGGAGCGGGAATTGGCATTCCCGTTCTAATTCCCGAAAAGAGGCGGGAATGCCTCTCCTTTCCCGTTCCCTTTCCCCTTCCTGCCGGGAACGGGATTTCCCGGGAAAGGGGATTCCAGGGAACGGGAGCAGGATTTCCCAATTATATAATTAGTTCACTTCGGTGCTCTAGATTGAACGGGAGGAGGTTGAATAAAGGAGAGATTGGTGTTGACTCCTTTACTGCAAGCATAAATTATACTAAATTGTTGCTCCAGATTGAATGGAGGAGGTTATACTAAATTGTTCCATACTTGGTGAATAAAACTTCACATAAAGTATAGGTGAATCTTCGCTATAGACTAGATAAAATAAGACCTATATATACTCTTTAAGATTAATCTTGTTCTAAACTTGAACGAAAAATCGTCAAAAGTTAAAAGTTACACATATCCCATACTCAGTCTCAACAAAGATTCTTTTATCATGCCTTCAATTTAAAAGCACATATTCTTAAGAAACTTTTTTCAACGAACCCAATCCAAGCTAATGGAAAAGATCTTTAAATGCATCTCATCACAGACAATGTTCTAGAATCAACTCATTTATAGAACTGCATAAAACTCCAACCTCTCAATTAAATTGTCATTACGAATTATCCTAAAGCCCCTTACAGCTTTATCAATTCTGAAATAGTTCATGATTATGGCAATTTTCTCAACCATGTAACTACCACTTACAAGGAGGTCAAACAACACACATCCCATCTTTTCATCAATGAAAGAAGAATGCCAGTTCAATGTGATTTCAGATCAGATTGCGTGAGAATCTGATAATAGAAAAGCAAACATATAGATGCAATAATTTCATTCAAAACTCCAGCTGTTAATAAAATTTTAAAGCAAAGCCCACCAATACATAACATATTAACCTTGAAAATGACATACTTAATGAGATGCTCGACCACATTCCAAGTCAAAAAACTATACACCTCCAATAAAAATAAAAATGATTAAAATCCATAGAAAAATAAACCTTATAGATAACATAATTAGTGAGACACTCCCCCAGCTTCCGAATTTCAGCAGGATACAAATCAGAAAAAAATATAGTCTGCAAGCAGAGACAGAAAAAATAACATCATTTAGATACAATATTAACTGAAAGAATTGCAGTGACTTGCACAATCATGAATTAAAGTATGGACTACTTGAATAAGTCATACGCACAGAGAAAGGACATATAAGTAAAGCATTATCAACACCGAATTTCCAATAAAATGCTAGTTTGCAGGGAACAAGATAGCAAGTACTACCAATTAACCATCACACTTTTCTCAGTGACAATATTTTAACAAAAAGGATGGATTCTAGAATACCACAAGAAACTTGTACAGTAATAATTTGGCAACATGTAAAGCAGTGGATTTTATCGATCAGTAAGTTGTATGCATAAATGCTAAATTAAACTTCTCAATAAGTAAAGTATCAATATCTTATAGGAAACAAAAAAGTTACCAGCTCACTGCCCTAAAAAAGTCCTAATCACCTTATATTAGAAGTATGGAACACAAAATAAAATTCACATGAATCACATCTATGAATAATGTATGACCGTTTAGTAAACAATTAATCCGTTCACACAGTAAACATACCTTGAGACAAATATTGAGAAGGATAAATGCATGGATCACGAAACTAGCGAGTAACCATATGGTGGTATTCGACCCCAAAAACAACTCAATGACATGATTGGCATTCTCCTTATCCCAGTGAATCAAATTCTTGCCAACTATTTCTCCTGATATCAGTTTACTAAAAGGCAAGTCCGAGCCAAATTGTACAGCCACAAAGCTTAAAGCTGTTAAAACAGCCGAAATCGCTATTAACTTGAAAGACATTAGCAATGATCTCAGACTCTTAAACAGCTCTAATCTCCGGAATTTTCATCAGAGTCCAGTCATAGCAGCACTTTGCCCATCATAGATAGACAAAGCGAATAGCTTAAAGTCAGCTCAAAACACCACCACTACTAACTCAAATGTTGATCAACATAAGCCTCCAAAAACAACTTAGTGATTCTGTCAAGCAAAAAACAAAACAAAAAATTAAGTGAATGCATCAATAGGCTAAGAAAACTAAGCAGCAAACTCAAAATTGAAACTTTAAAAACCCCAAATAACAAGAAAGTCAATTCCTTGATATATCCCCCTAAAATCCACCCACCCCAGAAAGAAGCATCAAGATTAAGACTTTAAAAAAGAACTCAACAAAGATTCAAACTATAATTACGGATTCATTCAAAGCAAATAAAGATCAATGACATAATCAATTGGGGCAAAAGACACACACACACACATATACCGATGAAGTTTCAGAACCGCTAAAACCGACAAGAATGCAAAGACAGTGGAATTAAACTCCAAAAGATTAAAAATTTACAAAAAAGAAATGAGAGAGGGTGAAATTAAATTAAAATTATTGTATAGTTAAACATGTTGGTTGGGTGTACAGTGAAAAGAATCGGGAATTAAAGAAGGGGGAAAGGGAAAGAAAAGAACGTGATTCGATCTAGGAAGAAGAAGAAGCAATGGTAATGGTAATGGTAATGGTAGCGTGAGGTGGAATTTGGGAGAATACATACATTTGAATCAGAATTGAATTGAATTGAATTGAATTAATTAATTGAGACAGAAAGTCAGAGATGAAAATTTTGGGTGTGGGTGGGAGGAAGGAAAAGCTTTTATAATGTTACTTTATTATTTAGCGTGTCAATTTTTGCGGGAAAGTGATAGATGGGCAGATTATTGTAATTTGTAATACTCAGCAATATCAGTGAGATCATGAAGTCAGGAAAATAAAAATAAAAAGGCTGTTCAGGTTATGGTAAATCATTTATAAACTAAACATTTATCTTATATATGAAAGAAAAAGTTGAATTTTTTAAAAAAACATGGTTAAGGTGTATTTTTGGTTTTTGTATCTAGTTTCGATTCACCTATTAATATAATGAAAGTACATTTTTAGCTCTAACATGGTTAATTTTTTTTTATATTAAAAAAATTTTGACCATTTCTCGATTTGTGCGTGTCATTCTTGTGCAGGGGCCATGCATGCTAATCTTCTATGTATCGTTCCATTTCATCGGATGTCCCTGAAGGATGACTTAATAGAAAAGGGTGACTCTTTAAATTTTTTAAAAAATAAATATTATCTATATTTATTATAATTCTTTTAAAGGAGAAAAAATACAAAAGGTCAAAAACATTAATAAATATGAAACGAGTTAAGAGCAAAAGTAGGAAAAATGTATTAAATAAACATAGAATGTGAGATGGACTCTTATATGTTAGAACTAAAGCTAGGGTGCAACATATAAATTTTTTGAATAAAAATAAGGGAGAATTAATTAGTGGTCGTATGAATTGTAAATTACAACTTCTTTGCTTTACAATAACAACTTATAACCTGATAATTACAACTTTTGAGACCTAATCTTAATACCTAATTTTAATTATGTTTTTCACATGCACCTCTAATTAACTCTCTCTGAAAATAACCCTAACATTCCAAAAAGAGGACAAAATTACCCATTACTTTCCAAATGTAAGTAGAGTGAATAAAAAGATGGGTTTCCATAAAAAAAATAAATGAAAAAGATGGGAATTTGGAAATTGAAGTAGTGGCATTAACTTTGATTTTCTCCCTAATCTCTACACTCTTCTCCTTCCCCTCTTATTAGCGCTTTCCTTTCCTTCCAAGTTCCAATCCATCGATCCATGGGCGGCGAGCATAATCATAACACGTAAGCCTTTCATCCCATTTGATTTGATTCTGCGTCTTCTAGCTGATATCATATTTTCTATATAACATTGACGGGCCACTAATTCCAGACTTTGTTGTTTGTCTTGTTAGAAATTGATAATCTTAGAAGAGCATAGGCTTGTTAAATTTGGAAACACATGTGGGACTGATGCTCCTTTAAAAGTTAGAAGCTTTGATCTCATCAATTTTGTCCATCCTTCAATAGTTATGGAATATTAGTAGTACACGAATTTTGTCCATCCCTTAGAAGCTAACTGAACTAAGACAACACCAAACCAAGGAAATAATACAGAACAATGGTGAAGACTAGTCTACACGTTCTATTTGACAAATTGATGATATAGGAAAAATGATAGAGAAGAAGAGAAGAAATCATGCTAGCAACTTCAAGGGGGCTAGAGGCTTTGTCAGGCCAGATTTTCCTTATCAGCTTCTAGATTTTATGTTAATCCCTCTTCATAACTTTAACTTATTTTGGCCATTGTTATAGAGTTCATGGACCCAAGTCCTTTAAGACTTTCTAGTTAGGTTCTCAACATAGATGCAACTATACTAATGAAGAATTTAAGCAACTTTTTTATGCAAATGCAAGGGCAATTTGGGCACGCTTTGTTACTTTTCACTCTTACAAACAGTAAAGCTCGAAGAATTGATCTGGGCTTCCTTATCAATGTATAGCTTATGATTTATATTTAATTACAATGATTTGTTTTCAACAAAGCAGCAGCCTTTCCATGCTGACTTGATGCTTTCTAACAGTGAACTTCACAGAGCAATATTGTAGAAGTATCTCCAGCAGCATAATTTTGGGCTCAGCCATACTCTGAAGCAGCCACTATGGGTATAATAAGAAGTTGCTTCTCTTTTATAGCAGGGACGGTCTGTGGAGTTTACTTGGCTCAGAACTATAAAGTTCCAAATATCAGGAAGCTTGCTGACACTGCCACAGTGATGGCCAAGCATATTGAGGAACAATATCGCAAGCCTAAGAAGGATAAAAATGACGACAACTATGATTAGTGCCTGTGAAATGCTACATTAGAATAAGGTTCTTGTTTCTTTAGTTTTCCCCCCAGTTCTGGGTTATGTAGGATCAAAGTGTTAATGATAAATTATTGGGAAACTAGAGTCATTTTTTTTTCGATGAATTAAACTAGAGTCATTTAATTCTTGTTATACACATGTTTTTAGCATTGAAATTGCTTGCTTTCAATTTTGTAACTAGTGAAAGAAGTTGGCCGGTGCATTTCCTGGATAGGAGAGTTTGAAGGTGCTGGAATTTTATCTTACGAATGAATAGATTGAATGGAAAGTTACTGGATTCTGGATTTTCTATTTTTATTTTTATGGAATACTTTTTTTCTATCCAATTTTATCTTCATTGCATCTTTCGGACTTGACAAGTTTTTCAGTCCCGAATTTCTGGTGCATCAGTGTGAGGAAATACAGAAGAACTCATCTCTTAAATTGAAATGACAACTTAAACCATACATGTCTTAGGCAACTCAAAGGGTAGATTGGTCCCATCCACTTCTACTTAAATTCTCATTTGTAGGAAGAAAAACATCAGGTCACTTGTGAGAAATGTTTGATCTCCAGAATTACTGCCAAACGTGAAATTAGTTGGGTCTACTTAAACCTGGAGTTTCCACATCTTTAGAGATGTGTAAAGTACAAGTTTGATTTGCACTGTTTGAATTTCTTTTGGTTTATAATTTGGAAAAAAAGTAGACTATTTGAAAGGTAATCTTAACAAATCAAATACTATTATATTTATCCCAAAAAATGTGCAGATTGGGTTTGGATTTGAATGTCTTGTTCTTTTAGACATATATTAGTTGTAAAGTGCAGTATGGTAGGATTTATGTCAAATCAAATGAATCATCATTCTCATGTAGGCCACTCTAGACGAAAGCAGGTTGCGAGTTGTCTTGGTAGGACATGCGTATCTATATTATGAAGTTGTTTGGATCTCTTGAATTAAAAGAGAACTTTTTACCGTTCTGATGGGGGTTCATCATTATCCTTTTTGTGGTGTTGAGTTTTGACTGTATTGCGAAGGGGAAGAATTTGTTCATATTTTGAGGTGACAAGAGGGGTGTGAGGAAACACAGAAGAACTCATCTCTTAAATTGAATTGACAACTTTAACCCTACATGTCTTAGGCAACTCAAAAGCACAGAAGTTCATTAGATGTAGACATGTATGAATTATTTAATACTCCCTCCGGTCCTAAATATAGGACCTAATTGACTTTTTTGAAAAATCCTAAAAAATTAAAATAAGTTAATTATAAATTGATGATTTACCTAATTTTTTTCCTTAAACTAGTTTATTTTACCTATAACCTAATAGATAATCTAAAAATATATCAAATGTATCATGATTTAATAGTCTATTTCGTAACCTTAACCTCTCCAAAAAAAAGTCAATTAGGTCTTATATTTAGGACCCGAGGTAATATTTAAATTGAATTGATCTTCAGCGTGTAAAAAAACAAAGAAAGCCCCTCCATGAAGAAGTTGCACGATAAAGAAGCTGGAATTCAATTAAAAGTCCAATGGCTATAAGCAGTAAAAAATGTCAATGCTTAATAGAATTTTGTGGCATTTCAATTTGGTTGCTTTAAACATGCATCATTAGACAATCAGAATACATGAGTTTCAGTTTATATACTCTTTTCTTAATGGTAAAAATTATAAAATGACAGCCTGACAGATTAGCCATCCTTAAGCTCCATTGAAATTCAAGAGTGACACTCAACGATAAGCATACAAATGACAGTAAAAGATAGGAACCATCTTCAAAGGCACACCCAAGTGCACAATGAAAAGTTCTCCAGAATACAACACAACAATTGACCGACTCAAGGTCACTTATTCAAACCAAACATGCAAATCGCTCTACATCAGAAACCCATGTCTGTCTCACTTAGTCCAAACCAAATCTCTTCCTCAACATCGAGACAAGTTGATAAACTTGATTGGGATCAGCAAGAGACTTGGCCACAGTCTCTCTTTGCATGCACCTTTTAGCCCATTCTGTGAACTTAGGGCAGTGTTCCTCGGTTTTGAAGCCGCCAAATGTTTCATAGGCATAAAACCAGCTGTAGAAAGGGATGAGAGCAAGGTCCACATATCCAAAGGCCTCCCCTCCAAAGTAAGGCTTGTTTCCAAGCACTTCTTCTAGCTGCTTCAGGGCAGCTAAGAAGTCCTTCTTAGCTGTTTCAAGCTCTTCCCCTTTTGTTGTCCATAACTTACTTGCCACATCACCCACCTAAGCATAGTGAAATATAAAATGTTGGTCATATTGTTTCTCTTTTGAGATTCATGCAGCTAGAAATCAATTCGAAATTTTAGAGAAAATGAAGAGACTGGAAATCCTAGAATATACTACAAGATCTAGTTTGAATTTAGGACCAGAGGTAATATTTGTTATGGATTTGATATTTTAACTAATGAAGTGTATTTTTAGTTCAACATCTTGTAGAAAATTGACTGTTTTACTGATGCTTGACACAACTCTAAGTGGCAAAACCAAAGCTTGGGTCAAACGGTGTGACACAAAAAACAAACCAAAGTGAACTATGAACATCTTCCAATATGACTAAAGAAAATTTTATATCCTAGGCTGGATCTGTTTGCACGTGAGACCATAAATATTTCAGAATGTGAACATACCTTCTTATCAACAAAATCAGCCCAGAACCTAGCTTGAGCTCTTTCATAAGGATCAGAGGGAAGCAAAGGATTGCCTTGGTCCTTCCAAACCTCTTCAATGTACTGAACAATGATGAGAGACTCACAAACAGGCTTCCCATTATGAACCAAAACTGGAACCTTCTTATGGATGGGGTTCATCTGCAGAAGCTCAGGACTTTTTTCAGCCAAATTCTGTTCCTTTTTCTCATATTTGATCCCTTTCTCTTCCAAAGCTATCTTTGCCCTCATTGAGAACATGCTGCATGTTGCATCCAAAAGCACCACCTCCTGACCTGCCATAGTTTTAGCCTTTAAGCTCAACCAAACTCTGTGTGTTGCAAGCAGAATGAGGAAGAGGAGGATGTCCCTTCTGCTTTTAAAGGGTCAAGTGGAGAGACAAGTTATTATAACTTAATAAGTACAGTTTTTTTGTTTTATAATAAAATATTAATAATGGTCAGAAAGAGAGCTGTTCTAGAAGAGTCCTTTGCATGTAAAAGTCAAGCACCGGCCCGAAGTGACGGTCAGTCAAGTCCTATTATTGGTACACTGAATTTGAAGATCTTTGAAGATTTGTTAGCTATTATAATTGGGGCTGGCATTATATCACAAATAATTTTGATAAAGAAATGGTTTGTGGTGGGGTTAGGTTTGCTTTTTTCGCATCGTGTGAAGCACTGATTAGTAATTACAATCTGACAACATTTAATACGATTATAGTATTTATATATAGCTACAGTACTAAATTTATAAGGAAAATAAACCATTGAACTTTTATATATGCTATTATATATAATAAGTCATTCTCTCACCCCTCTAATTATTATAAGATTGCTTTGAATTTTATAGAGAAATTAATGACACAAAATTAGTCACTTCAAAATGTTTATAATTATCTTTTTCTAAACACTTATTTATTTTACTTATAAATTATATAATCTAATTACATATGTCATATCCTATAATTCATTATCTAATTTTCTTTCTCAACTTTCACAAAATATATCTAAGTGTACATTATTTTATAATTAAAACATATTAGTGTGAGAAAAATATAAATATAAAAATTTAATGTGATTTATTTTTAATATTTTCTTCTCCAAGAAAAAATAAAATGGATCTTATAATTAAGACTAGAGTATTTTGTTGATTTCCAATTACAGACTTAGTTGGAACTCAATGAAGGATTGTATTTTTTTTAAGATTTTCTATAAAAGGGTCAACTTATTTCTAATCTCACTTAATGAGGGTATTGGGGGGAGGGAATATAATATAATAGACAATTTACCCATGTTTTATGTAAAGGGGTTAATTCTAACTCATAACCTCAAATGAGCCAAATTGATCCTTTGTCAAAAGTTCTTTAAATGATTAAAATTCATCATTTTATGCAAGTATTATTAGATCATTTTTGGTCAATTGTTAGACAAGAGAAATTTTTTTGGAGAAAAGTCGTGGGATGCGATGCCGTTAGGCTTCCTTTTTTAACGCCACGTGTTTTTTCAATCAAATTTTTTAAACACTATGTGAAGCACTAATTGAATCGATAGCATTTGATATGATTTTAGTAGTTTTCAACTTTTTATATAGCTAGCTGGCCTTGTGTTCTTTGTTTGATAAGCTTGAAAGAATATTACAAATTTTGTTTGATACGCTTGAAAGAATATTACAAATTGGGTCCGGTTGGTTTCAAAGATACTAGTATAATATGCGTTTGTATCGAGATAAAGCTCTTAAGAAGCAAAATGTCAATGGAGGGGGCATAAGCAGACAGTGAAATGAGTTTGAAATTTTGGAGTAAGCTTTGTCTTTGAGATAAGGAAATTTCTTATCTCATCATGATAATAATCAATAGTTATGAAGTGTTTGAATGTATTTATCTATTATGTAATACTCCATCCATTTCTAAATATAAGATCACTTTTAAATTTGATTAGATTAACGATATTAGCTAAATTAATTATTATTAGCACATGATATTACTTATATACCTTAACCATATACATTCATTCTCTCTCTCCTTAAAGGTCAAAAAAAAAAAAAAAATTCTCTCTCTCCTTCTCTTATTTGTTTATTATAGATAAACATTATTAGGGTTTATTTGGAAAAAAGTTTAGAAAAATTAAAAAGTAAGTCGCCAACTACCAATTTTTCTTGGTCCTTTTTATAAGTCACTTCATGGTTTCCAATATGCATTAATTATTTTTTTCCACATATACTCATATTTAATAGGGGTAGTAGGAGAGAGTGATAGTTAATAGTTTAGGAAATTAATGTAATTATTAGGGTAATATTGGAAAGTACTTGAATTGTAAGACAAATTAAATGTATTTAACCAATTTTATTGGTATGTGAAAAAGTCAGTTAGGCGACTTATAATAAGGACCAAAGGGAGTATTTAGGAACAAATTGAAATTTGAAAGTGATCTTATGTTAACAAATGGAGGGAGTAGTTTGGATTTCAACAGTTAAAGTTTTAACGCAAAAATATAAATGAAATGAATAAGAAGTAGAGGATGGGGAAGGAAACGGAATTGATGTTTTCCAAGCTTGGAGACCCTAACTTTCTCTATCACTAAGGTGAACACTACAGTTCTCTGATTTCTCTTCTAACATTAAAAACTCTAACTTATCAAAAGGTAGAGGATGGCGTTTCAGTATCTGACTGCCTTTCTAATGAATTATTTTAAAAGAACATATTTTTGGTATTTTTTAAGCTTGATAATAATAAAGTTTTGTTGAATACTAATTGATTTATTTATACATTAACATATAATCTAATAATATATCACATATATGTTATAATTAAGTAGCATAACTGTTTTAATTAAGTACCATATTTAACTTAATACTCCCTCCGGTCCTAAATATAAGACCTAATTGACTTTTTTGAAAAATCCTTAAAAAAAGCAAAATAAGTTAATTATAAATTGATTTACCTAATTTTTTCCCTTAAACTAGTTTATTTTACTTATAAACTAATGGATGATCTAAAAATATATCAAATATGTCATGATTTAATAAACTATTTTGCAACCTTAACCTCTCCAAAAAAAAAGTCATCTAGGTCCTATATTTAGGACCGGAGGTAGTATTTATTAAACAATCCAAAGTAGAGCCAATATTGAGGAAAAGAGGGAGTACTATAAAATGTTGTGGCAATTGGCATGTCTACGAGCATTATAGTAAGGGTTTTAAGAAAATAAGAAGTAAAAGGAGTAAAGGCCCAAAGTTATATTGGGTGCATGTAAGTAACAAATCCGAAGCCCGCGGGAAAAGGCCCAAGTTTCAGTTGTCAGGTTGAAAGGTTGGACATGGAAGCATTAAGTGGGGATAAACCAACTTATTTGGTGTTTTAATTGCATAGTTTAGAGAAGTAAAATGTGCCGCGTTAGTTGGTTTTGCTGTTGTGTTTGGTCTGAAAAATGTGTTCAAAAAAAATTGCATAGCTTAGAGACGTAAAAATATGACCCATCGCCCGTGGGTTCACTGGCGAAGGGATTGAACAATAAGCGTCGGGTTGACCACCACGTCGCGAGTTCGATCCTGGGGAGTGACACTTTGTTGTGTCTCCATCGCGGCGCTTGGGGAGGCATCTCCGTAGCTAAGTGAAACTGGGAGTAACCTACCTGTGTGGACAGACATAAAGGGCTTGCTGGTCATGCTCCAGAGCCCACAGGACAGGCTCCAGTGGATCATGAGTTAGATGTCTGCCCCTTGGATTGGGTTGAGCCCAAACCCTTCCTAAAATTTCTGCATCAAAAAAAAATATGAATTACTAATTGTTTATAATCTCAACATTATAAGCTCCATTAAACTGCAAGAGTGACCCTGAATGATAAGCATACAAATGGCTGTGAAAGATAGGCAACAATCTTCAAAGGCACACCCGAGTGCCTAATGAATATTTATTTATTATACAACACAACAATTGACCAACTGAAGACCACTTATTCAAACCAAACATGCAAATCCTTTTACAACACAGACCCTTCTCTTTCATTTAATCCACACCAAAGACCTTCCTCAGGATCAAAGCAAATTCATAAGCTTGCTTGGGATCAGCAAGTGACTTGGCCACTGTCTCTCTTTGCATGCACCTTTTAGCCCAATCTATGACCTTAGGGCAGTGTTCCTCTATTTTGAAGCTGCCACATGTTTCATAGGCATAAAACCAGCTGTAGAAAGGAATAAGAGCAAGGTCCACATATCCAAAGGCTTCCCCTCCAAAGTAAGGCTTTTCTCCAAGTACTTCTTCTAGCTGCTTCAAGGAAGCTATGAAGTCCTTTTTTGCTGTCTCAAGCTCTTCCCCTTTCTTTGACCATACCCTTGACGCTGCATCAGCCACCTAGGCATAGTGAAACATGGAAAACGAGTATTATATACTCGCTTGTTTACTAAATACTACCTCTGGTCCTAAATATAGGACTTAATTGACTTTTTTTTTTTAGAGATTAAGGTTGCAAAATAGGTTATTAAATGATGACATATTTGATATATTTTTAGATTATCCATTAGTATATAGGCAAAATAAACTAGTTTAAGGAAAAAAATTAGGTAAATCAATTTATAATTAACTTATTTTACTTTTTTAAGGATTTTTCAGAAAAAGTCAATTAGGTCTTATATTTAGGACCGGAGAGAGTATAAGATTAGCAAATTTGGAGAGATTAAGGAAGACATTCCAATGAGTTAAGATTATATGAAATTTCCAAAATATCTCTCACCTTCTTCAAACCACTATTTCTTGGGTGAATGGAGTATAGGGGTAATTTGGGGAAAACTTGAATCACATTAGAAAGTGATCTTATATTTAGAAACAAGCTCTCCTCCCTAAAATGATCTTATATTTAAGAACGGAGCAAGAAGTTTATGGCCAGTAAATCATGCAGCTAAGGTATGTTTTGTGTGTTTGAGACTGGTTTAAGGGAGCTTCCAAAAAGCACTTTTTTCATCCAAACCGAAGTTTCTGATGCATACTAAGCACTATTGCACAACTGGAAATAAATTTTGATCCCAAAATCGAAGTTTGGCTTGAAGCTCACTTTTTCGGCTTTTTCAAGATGATAAAATCTCCCAAAAATATATTTTTCAAAAATAAATCCAATTTAGTTTCCAAAAATTAATCCAACCACGTGCATAATATTAAAATTAAGTAATGAAATACTCCCTCCGGTCCCTAATGTAAGAGCTAGCCGTCAAAAAAAACGCTTCTTAAGAAAACACGTGAATGTTAGTTGGATGTCTAGAGTTAATGCTTCTTTTCTAAAATTGCCCATATTTATTATGGTACTTTTAAGAGAGAGAAATGTATAAGCATTAATAAATATGAAAGAGAGTTAGGGGTAAAGTGGGAAAAAATGCATTAAATGAGGAGAGAATATGGGGTGAGCTCTTACATTAGGGGCCAAAATCATTCAAATTTTTGGCTCTTACATTAGGGACCGGAGGGAGTATACAAATTATAATAAAATGAAGAGATCGAACACCTTTGGATTAAGCTTGCGTCTTTTTTTCTTTTTATACAGAGCTTGTGTCTTTTTTATAGTTCAACATTATCTTGGAGGTACTGTTGAATATCACTGCATTGATTGTTGAGTGACGCAGCAGTAACTAGCAAAGCACTATGTAGTTAAGGCTGGAGTCAAATGTTGTGTGGCATTCTCGATCAAAAAAAAATGTTGTGTGGCACAATAAATAACCAAAAATAAATAAAAATTAAGCATGAACATCTTCCCACTAGATTAAATATACATTTGTGAACTAGGCTGAATACATATGCATATGTAAACATTAAAAAAAAGTCAAAGCTATATTTTGGAGCTGGCAAAATACATACCTTGTTATCAATAAAATCATCCCAGAATCTGGCTTGAGCTCTGTCATAAGATTCAGAGGGCAGTAAAGGACTGCCTTGGTCCTTCCAAACCTCTTCAATATACTGAACAATTACCAGAGACTCACATATAGGCTTCCCATGATGAATCAAAACTGGAACCTTCTTATGGATAGGATTCATTTGTTGAAGCTCATCACTTTTCTTTAACAAATCTTGTTCCCTTGCCTCATACTCTACCCCTTTCTCAGCCAAAGCTATCCTTGCCCTCATTGCAAACATGCTCACAGACGCGTCCAAAAGCACCACCTTGTTGTTGGCCATTGTTTCAACTTCAAACCTGAACCAAACACGTTTTTTTGTTGTAGAGAAGAATGATGAAGAAGAGCCTGTCCACTCTATTTTTAAGACTATAGTGGAAAGACAAGTATTGTGTTTTTATTTTATTAGAAAAAGATTGGTTTTTAAGCGGGGAAAATGACAGAAAAAAACCTACTAAACTTCAAAATCTTATATAGGTGATTTGCAATTATTAGTGTCCATATTCAACTAGTTGATACCATTATTCAATTATAGTTAAGGGTTAAGGGTCAAATCTAGCACTCTACTATTGCCGAAAGTTCACCCAACATAAACAAGAATTTGATGGCTCAAATGTAGCACACATCTTTTCAAAAATGGCTCAAATCTAACACGTCACCCGCCATATCACCCAATAATGAATAGTAAGTGGGCCCATTGGGTGATGTGGCAAGCCACATGACAAAACTGGGTGACGTGACGGGTGACGTGTCATGATCAAGTCAAACTTACCGGTCAAACCTGTTAAAGTTGATGGAAATGCTAGATTTGAGCCATTTTTGAAAGGACCTTACTTAGGTCAAGTTCCTTTTTCTATGTTCTCAATTACTTTTAATATAGGAGTGACAAGTGTATGGATGGTTGTTATAAAAGGACACGTGTCACTCCTATATTAAAAGAAATTGAGAACCTGGAGAAAGGAACTTGATGTAAGTTTTTCCCTTTTTGAAAAGATGTGTGCTACATTTGAGCCATCAGATTCTTATTTATGTTAGATGAACTTTTGGCAATAATAAAGTGCTAGATTTGACCCTTAACCCTATAGTTAAAATCTCTTATATATGATATTAAAATTTAGATGATATTTTACTGTCATTTTCCCTTTTAATCTGTTTTAGAGAAGAATTATTTAGGAGTGGGCAGTGGCAATTGTGGCATTGTGCTGAGATTCCAAACCTTCGGTGAGTTATATTTTATTGATGTTTGTGTATTGATACGTCGAACTTGGAGTCCTTTGAAGGATTAAGATTCCTCATTTATGCAATTTGCAAGTATTATTAGGTTATTTTAATGTTAATTGGTAGAAAAGATGAGAGAACAATTTTCTTGGAAAAAAGACGTGGGATGCGATGCGATTAGATTTACTTTTTTAAACACCATTTATTTTTTAATCAAACTTTCCAAACATTATGAGAAGTACGATCATGAAAGTAGACTTTATATTTTCATATTTAAATTGGCGCCGTGTGATCCCGACTCCACACACTTGGGATAAGACTTTATTGTTGTTGCATACTTATACTCACTCTCTTCCAAAATATAAAATACATTTATTTGATTTGAGTATATATATTAAGTATGTTTTAAGTTAATTAAAATAACATGATATTATCAATGTACCCTTATCATTTACCTTTATTCCCACTCTCCCTCTTTTTCTCATCCAGTGATTGTATTTTAACATAGTCATCTCGTAATTATTGCTAATGACTCATTCTATTTCATAATAAAATTGATCTTGTTCCCTTTTGTCTTTGCTATCCATTTTTAAGCATCAATAATATGACTCTTTGTAATGATTTTTAAGAAATATATATTGTGGTATTTTCTAAGAATGTTGATGATAAAGTTTCGTTGAATTGTTTTTTCTTGAATTTAATTTGTTTTGATTATTGTTACGAGCATAATATCTTAGTAAAACTGAAAGGTCATCTGTGTATATTAATAATATGCTATCATAACAACTTATTTTCATAACGAAAGAGAATGAACAGGTGGACAATATTATTTTAAAATTAATGTAAATCTGTCCATTATAAGTATCAGTTGGGAGATTATATATATAATATTGAATATTAAAATAGGATGAAATAACATTAAAATTTATGCGCTGCATTATTTTGAGAAAAAAAATTATTCGCCTAGGCTTTTCACATAAGACACTCAGTGCTTTACATTAACTGGAGCACCAAGTAGTGAATATCGAACCATGGATAGTGAATAGCATTTCGGTGTATCAATTTCAATATAGAACCCTACTAATTTGTTTGATTTATAATCGTCCAATATACAGTCTCTCTAAAAGTATCTAAGGGGAGTAGTATAAAATGTTTTGGCACTTGGTACGTGTACAAGTATTACAGGATGAGGGTTTAGTGGTAAAATGAGAAGCTTGAGTGAAACATAAGAGTGCCCATTTGAGTACCTTAATGAGAAAATATTGATACACATTATGAGAGATTGTGAGGTTGCCTCAAATGTGTG
Source organism: Mimosa pudica (assembly GCA_029929735.1). Taxonomy (NCBI): domain Eukaryota; kingdom Viridiplantae; phylum Streptophyta; class Magnoliopsida; order Fabales; family Fabaceae; genus Mimosa; species Mimosa pudica. Next base: position 10,041,034 of record JAKELP010000002.1, read on the forward strand.
AGATTTTTCATTAACCTCATCTATCATGCATTGTTTTAAATGGTGATTTGCAAGTATGAACTATGTGGAATTTCAGCAACAGCCGAGGATCACAAGTTTAAAAGGATGGTCTTTCTTGGAGGAAGATATTTGCAATAGTGTGCTGGTCATTACGGAATAATAGATGAAGTATTCCAATACCCGCAGCAATCAACAACATCTATTATAAACCGATGCATTCACCTACGATAGGAAGGAGTGGAGCAAGAGAGGCTTACATATAAGGTGTTGAAGTTCACCCAACATTCGGAAAGAATATGGAAACTACCTCCAGCGGATTATTTAAGGGTTGACATTGATGGGTCTGTTGACGTGAACAAGTAAGGAGCATGTGGTGGGATTGTGAGTGATACCTCAAGCTCGTGGGTATGACTTATGAGGTTTCACGAGGAAAGTCGGATCCTGCTCATATTCTATTGAGGCTAAATTGCATGTTGTTAAATCAGGATTGGAGCTATTTAGGGAGAAATAATGCACTCTAACTCATTACAGGCTATGCAATTTTTGCTTGTAGAGGAAATCAGAACACTTATTTTATTAGGAGGAGATATTCAAATTATTCGTGCTGACAGAGATACAATCAAGTGTGTAGATATATTGGCTAAACTAGCACATCATGCGAACACCCAGCTAAATGTTCTGGTGGAACAACCAGCTCTTGTTCAAATAAAATGCTGGTTAACATGGCTGACATTTAAGAATGTCAAAATTTTTGATTTTGGTGTAATTAACTAGTATGATGTAACATTATATCTCACCAAGCCTTAAGCATATCTTATTTACTCAAAAAATAATATTGAAGCACCACAATTAGAAAGAATTACTCATCTTGAAAGAATGAAAGAGTAATCAATAACAATTTCTTGAATAGAATAATTTTATAGTTATAGTAAGCAAATATAAAAAATATATGTGTGTCAGTTTTTTTTAAAAAAAATCAAAGCTACTTCCGTTTCCTAAATTGTAATATTAAATAAAAATTAAATGAAATATTTGTATAAGGTATAATAAACAAATTAAAAACTGAAAGATAAGTAAGTGATTTTTTCAAAAAAAAATCCAAACATATTTCTATCTTTTATAAAAGAAATACTTCCTCCGTTCCTTAAATATAAGACCTAATTGACTTTTTTGGAAAATCCTAATAAAAAGGCAAAATAAGTTAATTATAAATTGATTTACCTAATGTTTTCCCTTAAACTAGTTTATTTTACCTATAAATTGATGAATAATCTAAAAATATTTCAAATATGTCATAATTTAATAACCTATTTCGCAACCTTAATCTCTCCAAAAAAAGTCAACTAGATCTTATATTTAGGACCGGAGATAGTATTAAAGAACAATAACCAAATATTTTCATAACATATATGGACCAAAGTAAATAAAATATGAATGGGGGCGATGAGTTGCAGGGGATGGGGGGTGTTCAAGTGAGGAGTAGGGGAAGAGGAGAGAGACACTTTTTATTATAAAATGTGGGTCTCATGTTTAAAAATTATATTGGTGAGTTCTTAAGTAACTCTAATTTTGTCATTTCGTAGAACTTTTTCTATATTATGTGTGTTGTGTTAGGTGATAGCTCAAATTAATTTCCCCAATATTATACTGTTTCTTTTTAAATTTCAATTAAATTTAAATTCATCAATGAGAGTGTATAAAATATAAATATAAATATAAATATCTTAACACTCTTGAATTATGCAAATATCTCGCACCAGCCCATCACCAATGTTAAACTGTGGTCATCTTTGTTAGCAACTTTTCTTTGACAGGCAGCTACTGGCCACTCAAAAATGGGTGCTCGCCACTAGATTGACCAGTAGATTGAGACGAAACATCCTATATATGCTCATAGAATAAAAAGAAAGCAATCATTTTAAATAAATATCATCTCCGTCCACATGTGCTTTCAAAGAAACTCGTAGGGGTCGTTTGGTTGGATGGAATTGAGGGGTGGGAAGTGGAAGTGGAACCCAACATTTTTGTCTTTGGTTTGCATGAAATGGCTTCCACTTCTACTTCCACTTCCATCAAAAATGGTGGAAGTGGGTTCTCTACCTAAACCTATGGAAGTGAGATGAGCTCCATGGAAGTGAAACTTTAAGACCATTATACCCTCATATTTTTATTCCATTGACAACTTTACCCTTCATATTCTAAGCTTCATTAACCTCTCTCTCTCCTCCCACTCAACATCCTCAACATCCTCCCTCTCACGAGCCTCCCTCTCATTCCATTCCGGCGAAGCACCGGCACCGGCAAGGAAAACGCCGGCGAAGACGCACCGGCACCGGCGACGCACCGACGATGACAACGCCGGCGAAGATGCACCGGATCTGAGTGGGGACGCACCAGAACTTCAGATCTGAGTGAGACGGCGGCTCACACGGTGAGGACGGTGGCTTACTCGGCAAAATCTGAGTGGGGACGCACTGAAACTTCGGAACTCAGTTCAAAATGCTTTCTTTCTGCTCCAAAAGATTTAAACTTCAACTTATCAATCAATCTAATGATGATGATAATAATAATGTTTATGACTTCGAGGTACAGCCATGGTTGAGCTTTGAATGGAAACATGGTACAGTGGGGGTGGTTGAACTTTGGATCTATTGTGTGTTGCAGACTTGCCGTGCTTGCAATGAGCTTGGTGGATGGAGGTGGTGGATTTGGGTTCAGTTTCTTTTTTTTTTTGGAGGGGTATTTTAGTAGTTTTACATTTTATTTATATATATAAATATAAAAAAGTACTTCACTTCCCTCCACACTTGCTACATACCAAAGACACATTAAAAACTCACTTTCACATCCACTTCCACTCCTACCTCCACTTCCATTTCCACTTCCATCAAAACCTCTTCCAGCGAACCAAACGACCCCGTACAGTTTTGCAAGTACTTGCAATATATCAAAAAGAAGAATCTATCTATGAGATGGCTTGACTTTAGTAGTCAACCTGGTCCAAGCCATCTCTAGTACAACCTTGTACTTAACAAAAATCGAAAGTCAGAATTTGTACAATTAGAAGAACTGCTGCTGTTATTGAGAATCTGGTTGCAATAAATTCTTCTGCCAAAATCAATACTAAAAAATGACATGATGTAACAATGAGGCATTTGTTAAACTATGCTCACCAAACCCCATCTGTAAACTCACTGGAAAATCTCATTCCTGAGCTCCAAGTAAATTTCCAATACAGAAAAATTATAACCATTTCTTGTAAAGGCCATCTTTTTGACAGAAACTATACCAAACAAGCTACATCACACACTTTGTACAAACAAATATGCCAAGCTGCTCCATAAAATCATGGAGGTGGATACAACTAAATGCCCTCTCCATTTCAGCCATCACTGAGCATGTCCTACTTTAATTTCATGACCTGAAGCAGTAAAAGAGATCTCAAGGACACTCTTGTTGTAGGCATACATCACAGCCACATAAATCTACTGCCATCTAATTTACAATTTTTATAACTCTGCTGTAGGCTCTTGTGCTCCATGACCACGAGACCTGGACTCGGCGATCTTTGTATTCACTTCTGTTATTACAAGCCTGGTCAGAAGCAGCCCTGCAATGAAAGCTGCTGCCATTAGCATTGTGAAAACGGCATTCCAGCTGTCTTTAGAGATGTAGCCAGTTATTAAAGGGCCGATCGCCGCCCCTACAGAACCAGTTCCATCGATTATAGCCGTCACAGTTGCCAAAGCCCTTGAATTTCCATTCAGAGAACTGTGTGTTCCCAGGTCAGCCGAAACCGCTGTTGTTATGAGCGCATAAGGCCCGTTGACAAACATGCCAGTGATGAACATCAATGCTATATTGAGAACTAATGATACATGTCCATAAAACCGGTAGAAGAATAGAGCAGGAATTGCAAGGTACATGAAACTTGCAGCTGTTATTGCCCTGGCATCTAATCTATCTGAAATGTGGCCAGCCAAAATTCCTCCAAGCACTCCTCCAACATCAAATAAAGTGGACAGTGTTCCAGCTGTCTCACTAGATAGATATTTGCCATCAATTTCTGCATGATCAAGAGAATAAATAATTAATCAAACAATAGTATAGTTATGAAGGTCAATTCATAAAGGCAGCATCTAAAACATCAAGAGGAAAGTTGATATACCTGTGTGGCAAATGTAGAATGGAAGCCAGTATAGAAAAGTATATGCAACCAACTTTGCAAAGAAAAGGCAAAGAGCAAAAGGAGCAACTCCAGGAATCTTCCATGCTTCTATAAACCCTATAGCTCTCTCCTCCTCAACAATCATAGCAGGCCTCAACAGCGGCTCTGCGATTTCTTCGTCTCCATTTTTCTTCGGCGAACTGCATTCGTCTTCCTCTGTGATAGCCCCAACAGACTCAGGTGATACAGGCAACAGAAGGAAAACCACCAAGCCAAGGAAAGCCATGATAAGTCCAGGCACAACAAAAGACCATCCCCATCCATAGCTTAACATAGCAGAAGCAATCAAAGAACCAGAAATATTCCCAATAGAGGTGTGAGCATTCCATATGCCCATAATTAACCCTCTCTTCTTCTTTCCAAACCAGTTACCCACAACAGAAACTACTGAAGGCCATCCAGTGGATTGAAACAATCCAGCAATCATTTGAATTACCAAGTAATAATAAAAACTATGGATATTTCCCCAATAGCCAACACCAAAAAGGGAAGTAAACAAACCAGTTCCCAACATTCCCACAGTCAGAAAAATCCTCAAATTCAACCTATCTCCTAAATGACCAGAACAATACATCCCAAAAGCATATACAGCAAGAAAAGCAACATCCAATTCTCCAAGCAAGGCTGTCCCATCAGACCCATTAAATGGAGCCCAACCACTTCCAAGACTCCATGAAAATTTCCTAATTCCAGTTAACTCATTGCTATTGTTTGATCTCAACACAGGAAACTTAAAGCCAAGTTCTGTAGATTGTGGATCAAGGACACTTTTTACAATACTTGTGGTTTTCCTAGTAGCATGATAACTTGCATAAGCCAAAAATGTTACAATCAAAACAATGGCTTGGTATGTCTTGAAAGAAATAGGACTCCTCTTAACAGACTCTATAATCCTAAGCCCTGCAGGCTTACTGCAACATCTTTCAGAAAAAAATTCTGACGCTGGACCCATGAATAAAATGAAGATATCAACACTTCCCTTCAAAGATAATTCCTGCAAACATGACATGCCCAAAAAGAACCATTGTTAATGAATCCTGAAAGCCTTGAAATTTAAGCAAAGATCATAACTTTCTAGAACCAATGGTCACAAAATCAAAACTTTACACAAAAAACAAACCGAACAAAAAAACCCAGAAAGTAATTCAAGCTCAAAAACAAAAACAAAAAACAAAACTTCACCGTTTAAAAAAACACACAACAATCCATTTCTGAGCTATAAAACGAAATGAAAAAACAGAAGCAGAGAAGAAGATTGTTAATGAATGAAATGAAGAAGGAAATATGAGAAAAGAATGATACCTGAAAGTGAAACGTAATGGAAGCTAGTTTGTTCGTTTGTTTTGTGTGTTTGTGTAATATGGAATTGATGATATGGGAGGCTAGTTGCTTCTTCGGTCAAGTTGTGTAGTCATTTGGACATAGTCGCGACGTGCAACGTAAGTACTTAAACTACACGAAATTATTATTTTATTCGACACAATGTCACTTATACCCCTGCTTCCTAAAGTTAGCTTCTTTCAATGCGCGCTTTTTATTATTTACGTTAATGCCATCAGTTCATGTGAATTGACGATAATGTGCTCGTTCGTTCCCGCGGGCGTTTCATTTTTTAAGTTTATTATATTTTTTATCAGTTAATTAACTAAATTTTATATTTCTAATGTTAAAAGTACGAAAATCTCATTGATATTTGGGAGTATTTTAAACAAGTTTGATTTGGAATTCTGGATTTAAAATAGGTTTTATGAAGTGGTAAGATTGGTTTCTTATTTGGGCAAAATCATTTCTCCAATGGTGAAATCTCCTATTCAGAATTTATAGATTTAAGTAGTATTTTTATATAATTTTTTTTTGGCTTTTCTATAAAATAAAATTTTCGGTTGTTCAAATTAAATTTTGAATTTTTGTTGGAATGGAATTTATTATTGAAAAAGTGTATGCATGACAATATTTGATTAAAATTTTGAGATAAAAAAGTTCTTACCTTAGCTTGCACTTATTCATTTGTCATTAATTACAAGCTTCTTAACATTGGCAACCATGTTTTTCCCGTTTGTCATATAGACATTTTCCTGCGTTTGATGAGTGAAAAATCAACAATTAAAAAGGACATGTGATCAACACAAGAGCTGATGTATCATCTTTATACAACTGGAATATTTTACACTTAAAGCTGCAAAAGACTTCCTAGTAATTCAGTCAACTTTAACAAACTAAATTGTAATAAAATTATCTTAATTAGGATATGAGGGTAATATTCTCACAAATAATTTTTTTTTAGACTTGAGAGAAAATATCTGAAAAACCTCCTCCCATACATATTCTCACAAATAATTGAATACACATTACATTGATATATAGGTTTTGTATTCACAAGTTCACGCGTGGCTTACAACTTCTCCTTGTTTCGCGATTCGGCTGTACTCTGGTCTCTGTATAGCTCAAGTTCCACTTTGTTTTATTCTCTTCAGTCTTCATCACTTCATTAGCTTGTCGGTTCTTACCTTCCTGGAAACTCCTTCTAGATTTGTTGCTATTGAAATTTGCCATACATCCCTCTTGACTCTTTCTTGTCTCGCGAAGTTAGGATATGCAAATGGATAAGAATATCAAGACAATAATGTGTGTAATAAAGTTGGGGAGCAAATTAGACCACTAAATTATAACATATAACTTATGTAATTATAATATATGTTGGTTTTTATAATAACTAGTTTTAAGGAAAAAATATAATTATATACAATTTATAATGATAAAGTTTATAACTTTAATTTTTTAATTTCAAAAAAACTCAAAGGTAGCTTATGATTAAGAACTGGGGAAGTATTTTATACTATATATTATTATGCTAACGTAACACCTTTTTTATATTAACACCACAAAAATATAACACTCTCTTTATACTAACACTTTAGTGAGATGTTGCATTTATAATATATTGGGACATGTCCTCAAGCACACGAATTATGACAAGCATGTTATTTTTATAAAAATTTTCAACTCACTAATTTATGAATGTGTTTCCTCTAACACTTTCGACTAGTTTAGGGATCGAAACTCACTCTATTTATGAGATGGTTAGACCCCTATCAATTGACCCCAAGGATAAGTATAAGACTCTTTAAATTATCAATAATAATAGTCATTGTGGGGCAATGATGCTGAATATAATTGTGTTTGTGTGTGTACGTGTGAGCATTCAAGAATGAGAATATAAGATTGGGATAAGAAAGGGATATATAAGCAATGAAACCGAAGATGGAGACACGAGCTTGGATGTTCCGCGTGATTTTCATTTCTCTCTCTATTTTTTTTTTAAATTAGATGTGAAGTATATGGATTTCATTGTACTACATATTTCCATTATTTTTTTTATAATGAACATATTTCCATTTCATGAATGATCCACCCTACCCCCATCACTCCCTATACATTTATCAATTTGTTTGAAAAAGAAATTAAGTTATTATTCGTGTAAGACTGAAAGTTATGTTTTATAATTATAAGTTAAGTTAATTAATCTTTTGGTCAAATTAAAAGAAATGAAGTCCATCTTAAATCAGAAGAAAAGTTTGTACAACTTAATATAAATCTCCGAAATTTTTATATATTGTAGCTAGTAAATAGTACACACACACACGCACACAATTTGAAGAAGTGTGCATAAATCTTCAAAGAAAGGAGACGTGAAAGAATCAGTTTTATGTAACTTTGACAAAATTTAGAAAGGAATTGCATCTCGTTTATTGTATATTTGTGGGATACCCAAATGCAGGGAACTCTGTCCCTGTTGGACATAATTTATTGTCTATCTGAATCACACGTCTGAATCGGGAGATGAAAAAGTAATTACACGTCTGAAAGAATTGGTTTCCTACTAACTATTATTGATATTAAAATAAGTAATACCAAAGCAAATTACGAAAAAGGAACCGATCCAAACGTATTGAATTGAGGCACGTTGCCTGTTAATTAAGCTGGGATAATGTTATTGACTTTCGGATACAAAGACACCTAATCTTCAACTACATATTACATGTCCAGTTCATACTTTAAGCTCTATTATCAATAATAATCTATATATAGATAAATAATTTTGAGAAAATGTCGCTTTCATGATCAAACATAATACTCTCTCAGTCCTAATTACTCCCTCCGTTCCTATATATAATTACTTCATCCATCCTAATTGTAAATTCCTAGCTAAGCCACGACAGTATGATTTTTTTTATGAAAGACAACATGAAATTATGTTCATCTTACACTTCCATTGACAAACTAATAAAAATTTCATGTTTTTTATTCTTAAATTTTCAACATGCTACTAATTTTTGGGAGAATTTTCATTTATATCATATGTTGAAAAATGTTTTTTAAAGAAAAAGAATGGTACCAGAATAAAATGTAGATCATTCGAGCCCGACGGTCATTAGCTAGCTGCAACACTATTCTACTTTCGTGTTTAAATTTACAATTAATTAAATTATAGGCGCTGATGTGTTCCACATAAATTTTAAGATAAAATCACATATAGTTCATGAGTTTGTAGCAATGCGGTTTCTCATCAATTTTTATTTTGATTTATAAATAATTTTATCACACATATATAGGTGTGTGTGTGTGTGATATTAAGGGCCATGCAAAAGTTGGCAACTTAACACGCATCAATTAAGTGAGATCCAATAATCTATGGTTTCATGAAGATTAATTTATTTAAATTAGTAATTTTGTAATTGGTGCTCTTAAAATTACATTGGGCAATGGGTACACCCAATTTATACTAGCAAGAAACAATCTTTAATACAAAAATTGCAAACCATGTTTTCATTGCAAATAACCAAAAAGCACACAAATTATGAAGTCATAGAGAAATTGTTTTATATTTCCCAAGATCCCGTGCAGTTGTCAGGGTATATTTTAAAACTTTTGTTATAAAGCTCACACGACAAGTTTATCATTAATAATGAAAATCCACAGCCTATCCAAACAGTTTAAAACTATGGTCATCCAACATCTCCATTAAAAAATTTAAGAAATAGGGGTGTGTGTCTATATATTAATAATTTTCAGCATATTATTTACTTTGTGTAGAATTCACATTTCTAGAAAACATTATAAAATATAATTTTTTTATCAAAAAAAAATATAATTTCAAACAAAAGGAAGCTACTGCCTGCTCGAATAAAACCTTGTTCACATAAAAAACGTTTCATAATTTTTCCTATATAATAAACATAAATGCAACTTTTTAAAGTGATGAATGAATTTAAATAAAAAGGGCGGTCCCCGCGTTAGGTTTCAATCCGAGAAGGGCTGTTTAGACATTTTACTCAGAAATAAAAGAAAAGGTTATAGAAGCGGGCTGGGTGTAATTCTACCGAACTATTAGGGGCACAATGGTCATTACAATGGTAGCCTCCATCTAATTATTTTGGATGCAGCGGGCCGAGCCATCGGAAAAGAATATTCGAATATCCGTATGGAATTATGCCCTGCGTGATGCGGATATCCGCTGGGCTTAAGTCTTAACGAAGTGGGGCCCACACTGACCTCATATTGGGACCCACACATTATGACGTGGCGTGGGTAGTGGATTGTGTTTTCTGTGTCCCCACACACTGTGGCCACGTGGATTATTTTTACTCCTAAACCATATTTGCTTCATTCATATTCTGATTTGTTTGTTTCAATTGATTAGAGAAGTCAATCCCATGGCATGAAGTCCTAGGAAATTATTAGCCAAGGGGTAAGCCAGCTGATAACAAAGGGAAAGGTAAGGCACTGCGTACCCACCAGGTCATGGGTTCAACCCCTTGAGAAGTCGTCATCCCCAGATTGGGGAATCTCGGCGGCGACTTCGAATTAGTCAGTTCCTCGAAGGGGAGCTGAAAACCGAAGGCTCTAAGCCAAAAAAAAGTCCCAGAAAATTATTGGTTTATAGAGTTTGTTTATTTAAATTTGTAATAGCCTATATTACACCCAATTATTTTTCTTGTATGTTCAATACCCACTACTATTGGACCTATTTACAATTTACAATCGGCTAGTTTAATTCTGATTCGTGAGAATATAAATATATAATTAGAAATTTTCAATATTTTCTAAAAATTAAAATAGATAACTTCCTTTACATAGTTTTATTCATTACTTACCGACACTTATTTTATAGATATAATATGTAAAATATGTTGTACTACAATATTTTATATTAATGATTGGGGACAACTTAATTTTTTAAGTAAAATTAGTTTGAGAGAGGGACATTAACCAATGGCTACATATATTTAAGTACTATGAGTTAGTGGACATTTACCTAGATTTAATAACAGCAATAATAAATTATAAAGATTCGCCTCAAGGTGATCGCAGAGCCACACAATACCATTAGCTGCCGTAGTTAAATCATTAAACACGACGGGAAGAAACCATGTAGGAAAAGCAATTGAGTATTACTTTTATTAGTTTAATTGTTAGTGCAAACTATCAGTAGTGTGGTCTTATATTTTAAAAAAGCACTCCTTCTCAGACAAAAAACATTTATCACTTATAAATGGCGCTTTCTAAATCGATCATTTTAATTGCATAGTAATCATTTTAATTGCATAGTAATTAATTTCCTTTCAAATATTTACGTATTATGCTGTGATTATTTATGCTTTTAAATAAGTATGATGTCAAAAAGAATTTTTCTAACAAAAAAAACAATTTTCATTTCGAGATAGATAGTTAAATGAGTCTGACATGTTTTATTAATACTTACATACTCCTCTCTCTTAATAGTATCATAATGAATGAAGGTGAAATTAGAAAAAACAACTAATTTCAAACACTCAACTAAATTTTACATTTTTTTAAGAATTATGTTTTGGTAACTAAGCCTTTATATAACGGACCGAAAAGAGTAGTAAATAATGTTTAGTTGGAATAACACGTTGGTAGGTAAAAAACATCTCTCCAACTTCAACGTTGTAAAAAAATAATATTGGTTGCTAGGGATTGCTGATACACAAGAGCATCAACAATGATGAAAATTATATGAAACCGTTGAATGATAAAGTAGAAGTGGTGATGAATTAAGGGGAAGTATTAAAATAGGAAGAAAATATGGAATCTCAAACACCATACGGAAGGGAAAGGCCAATAAACTGTGAGATACATGGAGACACATTGACTCACATTTTGTTAGTGTAAATCCACAGAGAAACTCTTTCCCAAAAGCTTTACTTTAGCTCGATTCCAATTCAATAATGTTACTTGGAGTCTCCGTCATTCGTTTCTTAACAAATACTAATAAAAAATTAAGCACAATACGTAGTCAACTTTGATAGGAGGTGTCAGGGGTTGTATTAAGGTACTCATAAAAACTTTTTTACAAGCGAAAGGTTGTATATTTGTTAGACCTGTATATCATGTTTGTTTATCCCTTTTTTACCAAATGGTTTTTGTCCTTGGAACTGTGGTTATAATTAGCCTTTGATTAAGATATTCCAAAAATTATCATAAAATCCCAAGAGACAAATGAAATCATAAAAGAAATCTCGACCAAAGAAAATCATAAAAGAAATCTAGCAGCGTACTGTGTCGCATACAATGCCAATACTACTACAAGACATCAAATGACAATAAATTTATACTAACATTTTTGGGAACTTTTTGTGTGATCACATTATTTTTCAGCAACTCAATTCATAGTGATTTTCCTTCATCATTTAAATGAATATAATGAAAGAGGGGTTTTTGGGGTCAAATAACTAAAAAGGGTTAGGGAATGCACCTAGATACCTTTTTAAGGTTGTGGGTGGATGATATGATAGTACCACAACCCACAATTTGGGTTCAAGTTGAAGATGGTACCCTCATCATCATCAACTAGGCTGACAAAGACACAAAAGCGTTTTCCGTGTGATGCCAATGAAGTTAATTAAACTTTGATATTAAACTTTATGTTAATGGGTGGCAATGACAGTGAAATTTATAAAGATCAAATCAATGATGGCAACCACAAATTTTTCTCAAAAATAAGCTATATATAGTTAAAAATAAAACGCTAATAAATCATAAGATGAGAGCTAGAGCTACCTTTAAAAATCTAAACATCATAGGAGTATTTGTTATCGTTAGAACTTGGAAGTTGGAACTCCTGAGATTATGCGATATAATATGCTTGCACATATTCATATTAAGTTGTATTTTTTGAACAAATGTTTTTTTCTAAAAAAAACTGTTGCCATATATTTTAATTTATTTTTTGATTGAAATGTTTGTATCAAGAATATATATATATATATATATATATATATATATAAAATTCGGCATATTTTCATAAGTGTATTTGGTACTAATAAAGAGAAATATTGATAGAATACTTGTTCTAGAGAAAACTTTTTCCGTGGAGATAAAAAATGCAGAATTTTATAAGATTTAAAAGTTTCATAATTTTGATGGTTCACATAATACTAAAAATAAGGAAGGAAGGACTGAAACAACTTGATGAGTTGCTTTCAAGTTTCAATCTCAAACTTACATTCTTTCGCCTCCACACACGCAGAGACACCAACACCTTAAAATAAAACCAACGATTTCCAAAAAAAAAAAATAAATAAATAAATTAAACCAACGAGAGATGTGTAAAAAGCCAAATATATAGATAGTCAGGTTTCCACCAAAGATTTTGCTGACAAACTTTGTTATTCATTTTTGTTTGATTAATAGAAAAATGATTATAAATATTTAATTTAAAAATACTAAATAACGTACAGGTGCACTCAAAATTGTATTAGGTGTGGGCATGAATTGTCGTCTTCAAAATTGAAAATGACACAAATATACCTCCTGTTTATTTTTATTTTTCCACACATAACTTTATTATTTATTTAGTACTTTTAATTTCTTGCATATGGGCCGAACGATGTACCACGTAGTATACAATTCCAGATCCATACAGTAAATACCAAAATGTAAATATACCTATCTTCCTACCTAGTAGAATGTATCTTTGTCTGTGTTTTTTTTATATTATTTGATTATATAGTAAATTATAAATGGGAAAAAGACAAATAAAACCCTCTAAATATGTAAAAGGAAAATCAAAGTATCTAAATTTTCAAAAGAACAACAAAAGTCACAGACTCACACGACTAAATTAACCACTGCAGCATTCTCATTAATGCACTTGTATGTTGTTGTGGTTAATGAGAATGTTGTTGTGGTAATTACTATGCTCTAGTTATTGCAGTGATTAATATGCATGTGGTTAATAGAAATGCTACAGTGATTAATTTAATGTATGTAACATTGGTCATCCTTTAGATTAAACATCTTGATTGTTCTCTTACATATTCAGAAGACTTTATTTGTCTTTTTTTATTATAAATTACCATGACATCTTTAATTAGCATAAAAATATTTAAAATATTTATCGTGATTCTTTTCATATTCGAGTCAGGTTGAATTTTTAAATGGATCCTTTCCCAATAAGATTTTTCTTATATCTATCACTAAAATACTAAAATCTCATGTAGTCAACTCACGGAGTTTGCTCTGAGAAAAAAAAAAACTCACTGAGTTTGGCAGAAAACAGAAACTCACGGAAGGAGTATAAAGGCTGCGCGCGCGCGAGTGCGCGCCTTAAATTTTTTAAATTATCGGTGAGTTGGACCTACTCATGGCTGTTGGGCCGATCCTGAAAGCCCATTTGTTTACTCAAATTTTCTTGGAAAGTCTCATAATAAACCGCAGAGAGAATAAATATTTCTCAAAATGTATAATCAGTTGAATTAGGTCCGTCACCCATGTTTGTTCAAATTTAAATAAATTTTGAGTACTAGTTGAGAGAAATAGAGAATCAGAGAAAGAGAATATTTGGCTGAAGAAAAGAAGAAAGGACAAAAAGGAAAAAGCATACAGACGAGCTATAATAGAAGTCTAATCATTTTAACTCTAAAAAAATTTACTAAATGATACTCCATGTTTCTAAATATATATATATATGAACTATTTGACTTTTTTGGAGAATCCTAAAAAATCTAAACAGGTTATTACAAATTTTATTTTTCTAATTTTTTCTCTAAACTAGTTTATTTAACTCATAAGCTAACATATGACTTAATATACAAAATACATTATGATTAAGAGGTTCATTGTCCTTCATTAATTTCTCCAATGAAAAAAATCAACCAGCTCTTAAATTTCCTAATGGAAGGAGTAATATTTTAATTAAAAAGTTGGAAAACTAATTTAAATTAAAATCTAATTAAGATTTCATTCTCGCCAAAAAAAAATGAACAACTTAAGATTACATATAAATGGCTCATTGTTTGAAATATTAGAGCTATATTTTACGTACCTGTAATTGATACGTTCTTAATAGCCAAACTCTGAAATCCTTGAGCATCCCCTAATTCATCCATATCCAAATTAAAACAACCGACCATGAAACACATAATATAAATTACTACCTCCGGTCCTAAATATAAGACCTAGATAACTTTTTCTAGAAAGATTAAGGTTGCGAAATAGGTTATTAAATCATGACATATTTGATATCTTTTTAGATTATCCATTAGCTTATAGGTAAAATAAACTAGTCTAAGAGAAAAAATTAGGTAAATCAATTTATAATTAACTTATTTTCTGCTTTTTTTAGGATTTTTCAAAAAGTCATCTAGGTTCTATATTTAGAACCCGAGGGAGTACATATATAAAGCTTAAAATAGCAACAATATAAAATTTAAGATAACACACTTACCTAACAGTTGTGTGTTCCTTCAACAAGGAATCAGAGAGCTCTGGAACATTTTTAGTTTTCTCATGCTTGCTTCTCTGCAACTGATCTATCTGAAAACTTTATTACTAAGGAACAACATAGATGACTTTTTTTAAAGACCAGGTTTCGACCTTTGAAGTAGTCGTTGTCCCTAGACTAATTATAATAAGAAAAGGTAACATGAAATTACCATATTGTCAAATGACAATGTAAGAATAAATTCTTTTAAGCTGTGAATCTAGTATTCAATTATGCGAAAATCACTGTATATAAAAACGTATGAGTTCGTTTATAAAGTTAGACCTGGTGTATGAAATTGTGAATGGGATTTGTTGGGTATAATAGTCGATCAATTGATATAGAGTATTACAGATGGCCGATGCAGTCAAAGGATAATAAGAATCCGGGAATATCCGATTAGAATTATTCTTTGTGTGGAGTGGAAGCAGATGTTTGTTAGAGTAAAACAATTTATTTAAATGTTATAAAAAAAATTGTATTTAAACTTAGCAAAAAAAAATCAAAAATATTACTAGTACTAGATATGCATCAAGCAAGTTAATGATTAAGGTCCTTCTTTTTTGTTACATGAAACAGATTAGATGTAACATTTTTTGAAACAGGACTTGCTAGTTGCTATGGGAGTAGAGATCAGCAAACACACTCACACATGTATATATAACTTGTATCAAAATTATATTGTCTACAAACCATAATAGAAACAGTCGTAGTAGTAATAATATAACCAATTTTTAAAAAATAATACTACCTCCGGTCCTAAATATAGGACATAGATGAATTTTTTTTGGAGACGTTAAGGTTGCAAAATATATAGTCTATTAAATCATGATATATTTGATAAATTTTTAAATTATCCATTAGTTTATAAGTAAAATAAACTAGTTTAGGGAAAAAATTAGGTAAATCAATTTAATTATAATTAACTTATTTTTGCTTTTTTTAGGATTTTTCAAAAAAGTCAATTAGGTCCTATATTTAGGACCGGAGGGAGTATAATATAACCACTTATGGCGCGCGCACATATGATTGCGCATTGTAGAGCAATTGTCAATACTTGTAAGTTGTGACACCTATCACTATGAAAAAAAACTGGTGAAATAACCATGAAACTGGCCATAAAATAAGAAAAAAAAAGCTAACTCAGTTTTACTCCAAAAACTTATTGAATGTATTTGGGAAGGGAATATATTAGTCAACTTTACCCCTACTTATACATAGTGAGGTTGATTCGACCAAATTAACCATAAAATATGTTGTAAAAGAAGTCAATTTTGAAAATTTATCACAGAATCTCTCATTTAATCATGAGATTTTGTGTATACTGATGGAATTATGTCGCTAGATTCAGCTTCAACTAATGCATATTGTTGTTTTTTTAGTATACTCAACTAGTTTCACAAACTTTTAACTCTAAAATATTTGACTCTACGTATCATAATAAAATGAAACATGAGAGGATTATCTGTGAAGGCTATATGTGATATAATCACAAAAAAAATATTACAAAAAGACAAGTGATATATGTTAACATATTGTCTTCCTTATATATATGAGTGTGTATGATATATACTTTTATTAATAACGACATTCATTTTTAACTTAGTCATCACCCAAAAAAGTCACTATAAAATCCGTTGAGGGATGGATGCATGTCACATCATTCGAAAGAGAACTTGGCCAAGCACAACTAAATTTGCAAGTTCATGAGGAATAACTATAAAGCATATAGATGAAAGATAAAATCAAATATGAAAGGACAGGCTGTTCAAAATACACTATATAGTATTATGAGATGGATCTATATTACTTTCTGATAAAAAAAAGATGGTCTATACCTGCACCACTATACCGGCGCTTGTGTGCCTAAGCGCCAGTATAAGCCTATACTGGCACTTACTTGGTTTAAATGAGCGTCAGTATAAGCCTATTTGGCACTTAATTGGTTTAGTTGAGCGCGGGCATAAAATAAGCATCATTTCAAGTATATAAAGCATATAATGAGATCCTAAGTCCAATTAAAAAAAAAGATCATAAGTGACAACTAACACACAACCAATCAAATATATATAGTAATTACTTGTGTGGAATATTCCCTTTATTCCTTTTGCTTTCACACTTGAATCAGGTTTAATATGTGGTTCCTCTAAAGTTCTCTCCCCCTCAAACCATAGAAAATATTTTCTGAATCACAATTTAATCTCTTTTGCTTTCACACCAAACTAGATTATTATTGGATTAACAGCTATTGGATACCATCTTGCTTTCACTATACATGGTGCGATTTGATTTCCCCCTCCCCGAAGTGTCATTAAGAGTGAGATGCTTCGTTTTGAATTTCCACTCCATACCCATTAATTGGTTTAGTGCCCCTGCAGTGAGAGTTAATCAGATTCTTTGAACATTGGCTTATCAGTCTCAATAATCTTTCTGCATTTTATTTTTACAAGTTGTGTCTGCCTGACACCAAAAATTGAAAAAAAAAGTCAAGATAACATAATACAAACCTCCCATGTATTTGATAATGCTTTATTAGCATAGAGAACAAAATTATAATCCAATTTGTCATAGGTGGCAAGTATCATGAACATAAGCACTGGACATTTGGAGAAGAACCAAGTATGGTTATTGGGTGTAATCGTATTTCATATTATTAAAACCATTGACTGAGTTTTGTCACGATACATGCAGTATGTAATTAAACACATGACTGCAGTATCCATTTGTTGAGTTTAAAGTTATTGGAAAAGTTCGATCAAATTAGTGGGATTCGTAAAACAAATATTCATTAAAACACATTAGTTGTTGATTAACAAACAATATTATGTTAACAAAGCCTAATAATATTTTATCAAAAAAAAAAAGCCTAATAATAATAAGTTGAATACATAACTTAGTTACTATGTTAATGGGCTGTGTTATGGTTACATTCATATGTTTTAGTTGAAAACTTGAGCATAAATAATATGGGAGGATTATCAATCTATTTCTTTTTGCTGAAGATCTGGACTTATAGTTAGAAACAAATTTTTTGGCCAATAAACTTTTTTTATAAAGTAGTACATATTTTTTTTATAACTTATGGCATTAAAAACAAGAAGATTCCCTTTAGAAAATGAAAATATCATCTCATTAGAAGATTTGAAAGGGGGCGATTAAGATAAATTTTGACTCTTCTTTTTTGCTTTTAACATGAGTGAGTTTGATTTTTAGTCAAGTTAAAAGAATCTAATGCAATTTAAATTGAAATTATTTGGAAAGATCAACTATTAAAAAATTAAGTTCAAGTAAACTTCGGATGAGGGGGGTTCCCTAAAGAAATTTGATTTATTTTTTATTAGCTGGTGTTGGAAGGGAGTTGGGATGGAATTTGACTCTCCCTTCATTTTTATATTATTACATGTAATCTATTTTATTGATAATAACTTAATGGAAGTTATATTGTTAGGCGTTGGATAACACATTAAATATCATTTTTAGGCATTCTAAAATGATATATTTGGGTCAGTAAAAGATTGTAGTAATTGATTTGCAACACAAATACAACTGATTGATAACAAAAATATTAATGTCTTATGTACCCACATTTCTTAAATAAATGTGTAAAAATTCAATAGTATTTCTTTCGTCATTTTCAATAATTTTACAAAACTCTTCAATCTTTTTACCTTAAATATTTTGTTACCCCCAACCAATTGATTTCATTATACTGTACACAGTAATTAAGTTAATATTTTAAAATCTCTTCCTGACATAGTCTTTTAAATTGAACTAGAAAACAATAAAACCTGAGTTGTCCATTAATTAATTATTAATAACATGGATTATCTCTTTAAATCGGTCGAGAAAATGATCTTAATATTCAACATTAATTATAAAACACCTTGAAAGATATGGGAAAAATGACAAATAAATACCTATAATGTATAAAAGGACAAGTACGAAACTCAAACGTCCAAAATGATAAGTAAGGAACTCTGAATTCCAAAAGGACAATTAAAGAACCAGTCAATTGTAATTGCTATGCTCCAATTATTTTTTTTTTGGCCTACGCTATGCTCCGGTTATTAATATATGTTTTAATTGTTACTTTTTATTTAAGTTTCTTACTTGTAATTTTAGAAGTTTGAGTTCTTTACTTGCTCTTTTGAACATTCGGAGGTATTTATTTGTCATTTTCCCAAAGATAAGTGTCAAATATTTCATTAAATATGTCTCAAATTACCATCATATATCACTATATTTTTCACCTTTCCCTCTAATGACCCCCCTTTTCAATGCCTGACAACCAAAAAATAGAGGCACAGTGCTGGTAAAAGTAGATAGTCGCGATAAATTGATAATATTATGTTATTTTAACTAATTTAACAAATTTCCTTCATTTAATATAGTTAAGTAAATAAGTTTTATATTTACCACTGGAAGAAGTATATGTAATCTAAAATTATATTTTTCGAAAAACAAATCATTCATACTAATCTTAAATATCAAATGGGAATGAGGATTTACATAATGATAATCGAATAATAGGTCAAAAATCGATTAGTATAATCATTTTGACCTTTAATATCCAAATACCTTCATATAATGACAATATAAGATATTCCATAATAATCAACATAAGTTCAATTGCAATATAAGTTTTTGGAAAGTTCAACTGCATGATAAATTTAGTTCAAGTTATCTTCCATGTAGGGGAGGTGTCTAGGGGAAATTTGGATTTTTTGGGGCCAAGGGAAATGGAGGAGGTGGGAATGAAGTTTGCCTCTTCAATCATTTTTATACACTTTAAATACTTAGCTTATTGTGACGATAGATTATACTAATTTGAAGCGGTGGATTAAAAGTTTGTGGTTACATTGTTACAAGAGTTTTACATAATACTAGTATTTTACCTTTGAAAAATTGTAGTATTGAGATTTTGGACAGTTGTAGTCACATTGTTACAAGAGTTTTACATAATAGCAAAAATGGAATATGGGAAATAATGAGTACAAAAACTTAGAGAAAATAAATGTTAATAATTTATTCTTAGTAATAGAACAATTTAACTTTTTTTATATGTTCAAAAAAGTTAAATTATTGGGGGTTGGGAATTTTATTGTTATCCAAATTAAAAATAATATATATAATCTAAATTTACTTAAATATATATTTCTTATAATGAAGAAATCAACAAATGTTGGCATAAGCTTAAATAAAAAGGAAAATATTGATACCAATTCCTTTGTATTTATCTTGACAAGTCTATCAAACACAAGTATCCATTAAGTCTAACTTTATACCATAGTGATATAATTAAAAAACTTAGAGAAAATAAATATTAATAATTTGTGTTTAATTGTCCTAAAATAAATTCTCATTCCAGTTCTTAGTAAAAGAACAATTAAACTTTTTTTGGATATGTTCAAGAAACTTAACAAATTATACTACAAATTTTATGATTTTTTTGTATACCCGCGCGTTGCGCGGGGTTTATACTAGTTACATTAAGAACTGTTCGTAGAAGTGATATACTATTAATTTTCTTATGGGACGACGATGTATCTAATTTGCCACATAATAATGGACGTCGGCCCTAAAAAAGTATTTAAAAGGTAACATAAATGTATCTAATTTTCTTATAAGGAAAGGCAATAAGCGAAATAACATAACCTCCTCCCTCATCATCATCAGGACGTACCCCAATGTCCAAATCCTCCAAAAAGTTTATAATAACTTTAAACTCCATAATTAAGCTGCTCTAAACCCTTTTTACCTGACTAATCTCAACATATAATTTCACTTAAATCCAATTATTAGGATTTTACAGTACTTAGCTCATATTCCTACTAAGCAATACGCACACGCACACATATGAATAATGATAAACCTATACCTTCTGTAAAATTCATAAACCATTTTGAACGCGTACGAGAAGTGGAGGATAATGCACAAAAAGTGTGTAAATTATACACATATTGAAATATCATGCGATCTCCGCCAAATATGTTGCTGCCTACATTGATCTTATTAATAACCATGTAAATTATTTTTTTATAGCATCCATGTAAATTATTTTAAATCTTGAATGATATGATGAAAATTAATTAATTAATAAGATGATCGAATGAGTTAAAAGAACTCTAATAAAGTATTAATCATTATCAATTATTTTTATTTGGATTTTGTTTGACAATATAAGGTAACTAATTCAATATATATATATATATATATATATATATATATATATATATATATATAATCAACAATGAATAATGGTCATAAAAAAAATCTCCCAGGCACTTCAGCTGTATGGACTACGGAGTGTACGTAAGGAAAGAGATTCGATATATGTAAATTTATTTTGTTTTACTATAAAATTTTATCGTGTGTAAATCCAGATAATAAAAATCCCACCCCACATATAGGTGCTTTTAGGATCTATTCCTAGGTTGTGGAAATATTATTTGGGTGTGTGAGTAGTCCCTCTTATGGGAAGGGTTATGATATATATATATAGGGGTAATAATTTTTTTTAAAGAAAGATAAAAATAATAATGTACTCATCACGAGTCATGAGTATATTAAGAAGCATGATATTCTTTACTGCTGAATAAAGAAGCAAAATTCGATCGCGCGTTGTTTTGGAGGCGGAATCTTTGCAGGCTCTCTGAGCAAAATACTTGAACCCGTATTTAACTTCATATGTGAAAACATACGCGTTTGCTCTAAAAAATCAATAAATTAAAAAAAAGTTGTTTTAGATAAGCATGTCAATTAGCGGTGCTTACTCTCAAAATTCTTATATAAAAGTAATATTTCCTTGCTTGGAAAAAAGGAGGTGAAAAAAGAGATTGATGTTCAAAAGAGTTATTACTCAAGTAGAGAGAGGGAGTCATTATTCTAAGAGAGAATGGCCTGATGGTGATGAGGTCTTAATTTTTTTAAGAAATAGTTGTGAATATCAATTATATTCTAATAATTATAAATTCATGAATTTCAACAATTGCAATAAACATTCAATAATATAAGTACACTCCATTTGTAACGCTCTTTTTTTACAGAAACATTATTATTATTGTTGCTTGGAGACTCAAATGTTTGAATTAATATTACCGCTCATTTTATTTCTTTTGTTGGGAACTTATCTATTATTAATTCAATATTATTTCAGCAAGAAATGTATATTCGCTCCTCGTAATAAACTCCCAACTAAATGTAATCCTTAGATAACTTTGTTGCATGATGAATTTCGACACTATATTCATGTATTCCTTTAAGTATTGTTGATTCCAATATTATTGTTGCCTATTGTGGAGCGTAGAGAGGGATTGAGAAAGATTCGTATAAAAAAACAGAGGGATTGAGAAAGATGAATGAGATTTGGACAAAACTTATGTCTACTTGTTTATATAGTATGTTCAATAAGTATAATTCTAATCGAATGTTGCCATCTGTTATTATATTATATTGTTATTGTAAATAAAGGCATGCATATCGATGTTTCAAAAATCTTATCTACGTTATTAAGAAAAGTTTACATGACAAGATTTGAATGGAGAATCTCACATACATAACAAACGTATACATACGGACCTAAACTTTGTCCAACAACTACATTATACTATATAGAATAATTCATTACATTTAATCAATATAATTAAAATGCTTTAAGGGCTGATATAATTTTAACAATATCAAAAGTTCCTCTTTGGTACACTGCACACATCCATCTCTATGTACTATATATATCAGCTGAAAAGTGTGTAGTGGGAAAGAATAATGGTTTTTCTGGAGACGATGAGCTAGTTTTCAGGGAAAATATCCCTAGAAGAAATGATCAAGATTCAAGAGTCAAGATAGTTGTAATGTCATCTTCTAATATTTACTCTCTTTCTCGAGTTTCTCGTGGAGATTCTATCCCTAGTAGCCTCTTCTTCATTCTTTGACATCTTTCATGCAAAGTTAAGGTTGAATACACACACACTCTCTCTCTCTCTCTACGCAACTTTAATTTTTTTTTTAGAACGTATCTACTATCTAGCCAATAATTATGTATGCACGATCTTTAACTTAATAATCATTTCGTGGTATATATATATATTACATGCATGCACGCGTTGCAGTTTCAGGGCTTTCAATGAGATTGCGGAGAATAATAAAGCCTGCATTTATAAGAAGGTTTCACTTGAGGGACTTCCAATAGATGGATGGCGAAATAATGATTATAGAGAACAAGTTGCTTCCTTCCTTAGAAACTGTATAGAAAATGAAAATCCAGAAGCATTGTATCGTCAAGGACTGGTATTTTTCTTTCCCCCGAGAACCTTGCTTCAAGTTCGATTTTTCTCCGGTAACATAATCACCCTAATAAACTATTTTTCCCATTTTTCTTACATTACCGTGTACATATTTGGTGAACTCAATCTTTTTGTTTAAATGGAAAGAAATGTATGCGACAGCGTGGAAGAGAAAACATTAAAAATAACTTGTACAAATTTAATATTGAAAATACCGTGCCAAGAGAAAATGAAGAAAAAGTCGTTGATCCTAATTAATGAGAATATAATTTCAAGGTAAGATTACTTCAAAATCATTTTAAAATGTTGACTGCTATAAATTATGACAAAAAGGACAGTATTATACAAAAAATTGTATGAAAATATTGAAGTCTATTAAAAATACTATGAATGGAACTCAATTTACCCTAAAATCAATCTTATTGAATTTTAATTTTGCAAGTGATGATTACTATGCAGTATTATATTAATTCGGTTGTTATTACAGGTTGAATATTTTAATAAAGAAAATTCTGAAAAAGGACTAAAGTACTTAAAAGCAGCAACGGATTCAGGTCACGAAGGTGCTTCATACATTTTTGGTGTTATCATGGCTTGTGAGAGTTATAAATATCCAAATGAATTAGACACGATGACACTTCTAAAGAATGTTGTGAAGAATGAGAACTACTCATCACTGGTGAGAGCATGTAGGGAGAATTTCAAAAACACCATGAGGTATCAATGGCATAGCAAGAAATTAAAACCTAGCCCTAATGCTTGCCAAATGATAGATCAGCACAAGATGATGTTGAAGAAGAAGAAATGCGGGTGGTTAAGTGATGAAAATCAGAAAGTAGAAGAAATTGAGTGTGAAGTGTGTAGATGTCATTGGGAGGTTATTTATATTTGTAACTGGTTGCATGGTAAATCCATATATGAATTTTAACGCATCTCAAATGCAATAAAATATTTTGTAGTTCTTCTTTGAATATATAATTGGATTAGGTGAGGCGTTTAAGGTTGGAGTATTTTAAAATGAATTATTGTTTTTTGTTTTGAAAAACCTCATCCTATAAATTAAGGAATTCATACGAAAGAGGTGCAAATAGTCATGACTCTAAAAGTCATATATTTTTATATAAAGAAGACTAAAGAGAGTTATAACTCATATAATTTTATATAAAGAGGTCTAAAGAGAATTAAAACTCTAAAAGTAGTAGTCGTTATCTATATTTCATAAATAAACATGAAATTAGTTGTGGTGTGAAGAGGCTAAAGAAACATCTTTGAAACTATTTCTCCCTTTTATTTATATATATCAAAAGCGAGACGAGGTACCACCTAAACTCATTTAATCAACACACACTTAATCATGTCAATGACACATAAACAATTTTAGCACCAATATTGTACAAGGATCTTATGACCATAGGTAAATTAAAGAAAAGTCAATGACCAAAAACAATTATTTCAAATTTTAGGGACTAAATCAAAGACCAAATGAGGACTAAAAGTGATGTCAATCTATTGTTTTGTTATATATAAACTGGATGAAGATGTAAAACTAATATTAATAAATCGTTTAAAATATGATCCACTTCAAAGTTAAGTTTAAACTAGAGTACTTTTCCACAAGACAGACCATTGACTTGTGAGTTCAATGGTCTGATGATTGACTTGTGAGTTCAATAGTATGATGAAATACAATTCCACATAAAGACTTACCTTTTTTTTTTATAAACACATGATGACTTACATTCAATATGATTTTTAGATAATATAAAATTTATAATTTTAATACATACTGCTCAAATTCTAATTATATGACCACTTTATCCCCATTAAAAAAAATTTAGGATACAAAATAGTCACTTTAAAGTTATTCATTTAGATTGGTGTAAATCAAAACGATGCAAAGGTAAAAAAAAAAATTCTCAAACACGACCCCTAAAAAACAACTAATTTACACTTCAACCCCTCCCCTGTTAAATTCACAAATCACAGTGAATTCCTCAAGAAAACAAATCTTCCATAACCTTCATCATTCATGGATCTACAACTCTAAGCTACACAGAATCAACGAATTCCTGAATCAATTTCATCACAATGATGCTAGATTTAGGTCCGTTCTCGAACGAGAAGTTCGATCCGAAGAAATGGATAAATTCGGCATGTCAGAGTCGGCATCCTCAGGATCCTGTGGACAAGCACATGGTGGATCTCGAGATGAAGCTTCAGATGCTCTCTGAGGAAATCGCCGCCTCGCTCGAGGAACAGAGTGCTGCTTATCTCCTCCGCGTGCCACGTGCCTCGCGTGACGTCATTCGCCTCAGAGATGACGCCATTTCACTCCGTTCTGCTGTCTCCGGCATTCTCGATAACATCAAGAAGGTATCGTATGCATTTCAACGAAATCTGTGCTTGATTCATTGGATTTTGCATTTTTGCCCTTGTCAATGCATTGTTATGATCTCCGCATTTTAGAATCTAAGAATTCTAAATAAGTTGTTCATAATTTATTTGACTTATAAGCTCACATATAATCCAATAATATATGAAGTACATTGTGATTAAGTAGCTCGTTTAGCTTCCTTAATTTCTCCCAATGAAAAGGTCAATTAGGTCTTATATGAACAGGAGGAAGTATTTGATTATACGATGTCATGTTTTTGAGAATTTATTCTTTGGATGTTCATTGGAATAGGGGAATTAGGTATTGAATGTTCTATTTTGTTTATTTTGTAGGCGGAAGGGTCATCAGCTGAATCAATAGCTGCTCTTGCTAAAGTTGACATTGTGAAGCAGAGGATGGAAGCAGCTTATGAGACATTGCAGGTAGAGATTCATTGATTTTTGTGTTCGATAGTGATGAGTTGAAGTCACTGATTGATGTGGCTCAATGAGATTGTTCATGATGATGGAAACTCTTGCTTTTGTGTTTTGATGTCAGGATGCTGCTGGGTTAACTCAATTAAGTTCAACAGTTGAGGATGTTTTTGCTAGTGGTGATCTCCCTCGGGCTGCGGAAACCCTGGCTAATATGAGGCATTGCTTGTCTGCTGTTGGGGAGGTGCTTACTTTCTCTTTGGTTTCTTTAGAATTTTCTATTACACTTTAGGTTTGGATTACATTAAAAAGGGTCAACCTAGTTATAGGCCCCACTTGGTGAGGTTGCTGGGAAGGGAATATACTTGGCAGCCTTTATCCCTACCATGTAGAGAGGCTGATTCAAACATGCAACCTTAGACCTTATGGCAAGCGAGTTTACCATTGAACTAAGCTGGTCCTTTATTTGGATTACATTAGATGCCATAATTTTGTTTTTCACCCTCACTCCTTGTATTAGGTTGCTGAATTTGCTAACATAAGGAAACAACTTGAAGTCTTGGAAGATAGGCTAGACACCATGGTGAAGCCTCGCCTTACAGATGCTTTAACTAATCGCAAGGTGATATTTTCTCTAAAAATCTTTGCCTTTTGCATCTTTCTGCTAGCTCATTTTCTCTTAGCTCATGTCATTGCTTTTCAGGTTGATGTAGCTCAAGATTTGCGGGGAATCCTCATTCGGATTGGTAGGTTCAAGTCTTTAGAATCACAATACACAAAGGTTCACCTTAAACCGATAACCAAACTTTGGGGAGAATTTGACTCAAGACAACAAGCTAATAAGTCTGCAAATGATGGTGGTGAAGTTCATCCAGTTGCACCTTCTATATCATTTTCCAGCTGGTTGCCAAGCTTCTATGATGAGCTTCTACTTTATCTTGAACAAGAATGGAAATGGTATCGTTTATGCTGTTAGCTTTGAATCTTTGTTACTGTTACCTACTTTGTCTGTATTGAGTTTCATATGAATACATCAACTCTTTCCTGGGCAACTTCTAATTTTTTTTGCTGCAACTGAAAAATGTTCCACATGTGGTCATAAGAAATCTAGAGAAATTTAATTAACCAAGGAGAAGAGTAAGTTTTAGGACATGAATCTTCCTAAATCAGCTAGAATGCAGTACCTAAATAGACAGAGATGCATTTATTCTAAAGATCTCTGCAATTCATTCTCATGATGGACAAATAAAGATCCCCTGTACTACCATTTCGTTTGTCACAAGGGGTGTCTATCGATGGAGTCTATCCCATTAAAGCTGAGGATATCTTCTTAAAATTTATGTCATCATGTTCCTTCAATCCTTATAAACTGAGCTCTCCTCCTGGAAGCCTAAATGTTTCATGTAAAGAGAAATAATGTGCTCAGTTGGCAGGACAAAAAACAGAAAGAAATAATGTGCTTTTCTTTGGATAGACAGCATGATTAGTAAATCTTCAACGGATGCTTTATTTCAATAACTTAAGATATTTTGGACAAGGCTTAGTATTGATTCTATTAATATGTAACCTGCCCCTCTTTGGAAGCCTTCTTTCAAAAGATTAACTTAGGCGAATGAGGCTGACAAGACTCAAACTTCTGATCATCTGGTCATTAGGGCTTTAATAAGTCCAGCAACAGTACATCCTAAAAGCTATAGGAATGTAGGGGAATTTTTTTAATATCACATGCAAATTATGGTCCTGAAATATATAAAAACTAAATTCAATATGCTGACCATTGTTTTATTGAAGCTTTTATAAATTTCGTATTGCAGAAGTCGCTTTTAATGCAGTAGGAGATGCCAAAACTTTATTGACATATGGAATATTGTCATGATAGTTTTTTATAGGATCATGGCCTTTTCGGGTTTTGGTATTTGCTTAAAATTTTCCTGTAGTCATCTAGTAAAGTTATCTCATTTTATGTGACGTTGATGTTCGAGTTACTTAAGTTAATTGAGTTCATTTGAGAATTATGGCTATTTTCTTGTTTATTCTATTACCCTCATTCATTGGTTGTGTCTCATCTTGCTATCATTGTGTTTCTCTTTGTCATGCAAGATGATGAGTGAAAGAAGAGAGCATCAAAGATACTAGTTAAACTTTCATACTTGGGATGTTGAAAAAGTGCTTTTGTTTTGACTGTTGCTTGCAGGTGTATGCTTGCTTTTCCAGAAGACTATAAAATTCTTGTTCCAAAGTTGCTATGTGAGATTATGACAGCTGTGGGTTCCAGTTTCATATCTCATATCAACCTTGCCGTTGGGGACGCTGTTCCAGAAACAAAGGCATTAGCAAAAGGTTGTTTTGATCTATATATTTATTTAAACTAATATGATAGCATTGCTATGTGTTGGGTCTAATGTTTGGGTATTTTGCCTCATGACTCGTAATAATCTCCATTCCACTTTTTGTGCTTTAGGTTTATTAGATATTTTATCTGGAGATATGCAAAAGGGTATCAAGATTCAAACAAAGCACCTGGACACGTTGATTGAATTACACAATACAACCGGAACCTTTGCTAGGAATGTTCAACACTTATTTTCTGATTCTGATATTCAGGTTTTGATGGATGTACTAAAAGCCGTTTTCCTGCCATACGAATCATTCAAACAAAGGTAAGAAATCGCAATCGTGGTTATATGATGAATAAAAAATGTCCCTATTTTTTAGTGCAAATCCCCTTTTTATACAAAAATTTTCCCCTTTGATGCTACTTGCGGTTTAGCTTAATTATTATAGACCATCTAGGTAGGAGAGCCTTGACTTTGTGTCTCATGATGATTTTTCTTTCCGTTGAAATAGAAAAGGATAGGAGAAGGAAAATAGAATGGATGATTAAGAAACCAAAATAAAAAACAAAAGGGCCAACCTAGTTTGGATTCCCACTTGGTGGGGGTGTTGGGAAGGAAATATACTAAGCAGTCTCACCCCTGCTTTTATGCAAAAAGGCTGATTCAAACCAATGATCTCAAACTATGAGAAAAAACATTTGGTATTTCAGTTTTGAAATTTCCTTTTCATCAAACATGTTTGTGTGCGTGTGTTGTGAATGGGAAACTTTGTGGGATCATTTGTTCTGGTGGTCTATCTGTTTGACCATGCTCAGTATTTTATTGTTTTGTTTGTCTGTGATATGTCTCTTTTTTGCCTCTTTATCAACTATGATAATCATCCTTGGTTTCTAATCTCTCAATACATCATTTGCTTGCTTTACAGGTATGGACAAATGGAGCGTGCCATCCTTTCTTCTGAAACAGCGGGAGTAGATTTAAGAGGAGCTGTTATTCGAGGTGTAGGAGCTCAGGGTGTTGAACTCAGTGAAACAGTGCGAAGGATGGAGGAATCAATTCCCCAAGTTATTGTACTTCTTGAAGCAGCTGTAGAGAGATGCATCAGCTTCACTGGGGGTTCTGAAGCAGATGAATTGATTCTTGCTCTTGATGATGTAATGTTACAATACATCTCTACACTGCAAGAAACCCTTAAATCACTGAGAACTGTTTGTGGTGTGGATAACATTGGTGATGGTCCTTCAAAGCGGGACTTGGATAAGAAAGATGGGAACCAGAACAATCGGAGAGTTGATTTGATATCAAATGAGGAGGAGTGGTCAATCGTCCAAGGGGCCTTGCAAATCCTTACAGTTTCGGATAGTTTGACAAGCAGAGCCTCTGTCTTTGAAGCATCTCTGAGAGCCACTCTTGCTAGATTGAGTACAAGCCTTTCACTATCAGTATTTGGTTCAAGCAGAGCCTCTGTCTTTGAAGCATCTCTGAGAGCCACTCTTGCTAGATTGAGTACAAGCCTTTCACTATCAGTATTTGGTTCAAGTTTAGACCAAAACCACGTTACAAATAGCACTGAAGATGGTTTAGGTGGAAGGGCTGCCTTGGATGTGGCATCTCTACGGCTGGTTGATGTGCCGGAAAAGGCTAAAAAACTCTTTAACCTTTTGAATCAGGTATATATTAAGTTATCTTTGTCTGCCTTTGCTTTCTTGATGCCTAGAAGTTCAATTAAACGAGATATAGTAAGAAGCAGTAACCAGTAGGGATAGATTTTGAATATGGGAAGTGAGGGGGGAGGGATAAAAACATAAATGTGTTGATTTTCACTTCCATTCTTTTAAACTGAAGATATTCTATGTTCCAAAGGAATGAAAAGAAATTCTAAAAAAAATCAGGGTAAATTTATCCATAATTTATATTTTCAATTGTTGCTTGACCCCACGTAGTTTGGATAAGACTTTATTGTTGTTATATTTTCAATTGCAAATTTTAGGCA
Organism: Mimosa pudica; assembly: GCA_029929735.1. NCBI lineage: Eukaryota > Viridiplantae > Streptophyta > Magnoliopsida > Fabales > Fabaceae > Mimosa > Mimosa pudica. The sequence goes on from JAKELP010000002.1 coordinate 10,071,467, forward strand.
GTATTTTATGGGAATGATTTTCAAACTGAAGGGACCCTAGTTTTAGAAAAGTAATAATATGCTACTTTTACTTTTGTTCTAAATGCATTTCTATGAAAGATCAGATTCTTAACTGTCTATCTTTTTAAAACACTGTCCTTATCCTTTATGACATTCCCTTAATTTTGTTATGGTTTCCTGCAGTCTAAAGACCCCCGATTTCATGCACTTCCCCTTGCTTCTCAGAGAGTTGCAGCATTTGCAGATACAGTAAATGAACTTGTATACGATGTTCTCATATCTAAAGTTCGGCAACGGCTCAGTGATGTGTCCCGTTTACCAATATGGTCATCAGTGGAGGAACAAAGTGCTTTTCCTCTTCCTACCTTCAGTGCATATCCACAATCCTATGTGACCAGTGTTGGTGAATATCTCCTAACTTTACCCCAACAGTTGGAACCACTTGCTGAGGGCATCTCTAACAGTGACACCAATGAGGAGGCTCAGTTTTTTGCAACTGAATGGATGTTCAAGGTAACTTAGTATAACCAAAAGGAGTAATTCATTTAATTTTAGGGGAAGTTTATATCTTAAGGTGAAGATCTTTCCATTTCGATTTGCTATTGCCTGATTTTATTTGTGTCATGTCCCTTCAATTATTTTTGACTTTTGAATGTTTACCATAAATCTAATATTCTGAACTCAGCATCTATTTATATTATCTGCCTAAATGTACCAATTTTAAATCAAAATTAAGCAATGTGGCACTCTAAGCTAGTTAGAGCTTCTATCTGCTGAAAGAACTTTTTGTTTTACATTTTCTTTTCCTCCAAATGTGGCGCATTGAAGATTAAATTATTCGTGGAAAAATGGCATGTATTGAGGTTATTGGTTTCTGATTGTAATGGGTGTTGTGGCCCTTGCTAATTAGCTTAGTTAGCTTCCCTATTTATAAAAAAAATGGCATGTAAAGTTCTTTCCTCAAATTGTTTATGCTTTTTTTGGACTGAAAAATTGTTAATGCTGAATACTAATATGAAGTTATTTTTGCCTAATTGTTTTTATGTTGATGTATTTTAGGTTGCAGAGGGTGCAACAGCTCTTTATATTGAACAGTTGCGTGGAATTCAATACATTTCTGATCGTGGAGCCCAGCAACTATCCGTTGACATTGAGTATCTCAGTAATGTGCTTTCTGCTCTGTCAATGCCAATACCCGCTGTTCTTGCCACATTCCACAATTGTCTTTCTACCTCTAGAGATCAGCTAAAAGATCTATTGAAGTCAGATTCAGGGAATCAACTTGATATGCCAACGGCCAATCTTATATGTAAGATGCGGCGTGTGAATTTAGATTCTTGAGTGTTTCTCATGTGACGTGTATCCTCTGCAGTTATAAGAACTGCATAGTACACCTTAGTGAGAGATGAAAAAACAGAAGGAACAAAAAAGTGTAGAGAAAAAGTGACTCTGATACACAAATGTTTTTGTCACTTTGGGTGCATGATTTCCTGATTGTTGGATTCAATCTGGTTTCTATCATCACAGTTTTTCCAGTCTGGCTCTTCCACCTTTTGCCTGGCTCAACCTGCTATTGCCTTTGCAGAGGACATTTTTGGAATTGAGGATCCCTTACATGTTTTTTCATTTGCAACAACTACTGGACTAAAAGCATACAATATGACAGAGTAGCCATAGTATATATTGTATATTAGTCAATTGAGGTGTTTTCCCATGCACTTTTGTAGGACTCGACTGCTTTTCAATGTGGAACGTTTTCCTTCCAAATAATATATTTGTTTATTCATCAAAATTGGATGACATCATTATGAATATTAATCGTATTTGCTCAATGCACCTTAACTGTAGTCCTTTGTGATGAATAATGTCTGGTATTTTGAAGTAATTCTTTTCTTTTAAGTATATGCTTTCGTACCATGTAGTTTGGATTATCTACATTATAAATGTACACGCAGACGGTACATTCAGATATAGGTAGCAAATACAAGTGTAATTCTTTTTAAACCCTTTCTCTATATTCTATCTTCATGAATATATGATGGAGACTCAAATAAAAAAGATTTTATTCGTAGTTACGTGCGTTTCACTTGCATGAACTGAATTTCACAAGGAAAAATGACAAAAAAAATGACACTTGAATTTGAGTTGGACAAAATGGGGTCTCCAATTCCAACTTAAACAAATAAGGGATAGTCCACAATTTGTCCTAAATGAAATATGTGACTTTGTGACTTTGTGCAAAACAAATAGTGAATGACGATTTATAAAGTAGTTAACAGCGATACATGAGTAGATATCCCCAAATATCGCTATTAGCTACCATTCTCAATAACTACTCAAGTATCGCTGTTAACTACTTTATAAATCGTCATTCACTACTTTTTTGGCACAAAGTCACAAATTTCATTTAGGACAAATTGGTGACTATCCCTTATTTGTCTAAGTTGGAATTGGAGATCCCATTTTGTCCAACTCAAATTCAAGTGTCATTTTTTGTCATTTCCCCATTTCACAAAGAAGTCGGACTATTCACTTATGAAGTATAAATGGTGTAACATGTGTTACTTTTTGTATCGATATACTGATTATTGTAACTCGCAAAAAAGGAAGCTTTTTCCATTTTTTTCTTTATTTTTTGTGTGGAAAATGCGGGATTACAAGATTATATCGTATTTCTTGAAATATACTCCCTCCGGAACTCTGGTCTTAATATGAAATCCATTTGACTTTTTCTCGAAATTATAGCATACTCACATATAATTAGATGATATATTAGTTCTATTAGTAAAAAAATTAATTTTGAGGAAAAAAGATAATTATAAACATTTTAAAGTTATTTATTTTACAATCTTAATTTCTCCAAAAAAGTCAAAATAGTCCTATAATTAGAACCGTAGGGAATATCCTTTTCACCAATAAATCTAGTAAGGGAAAACAATTCTCAACTAGGACTATGTGAATTTATTTTACCCATCTTGAATTTATTTCTTAAATCATAAGGACATGACTAAAATGAAATGCTTCAAAATCAAATTTTGAAATTGACCCAAGGTCTTGTAGCCTAGTGATATGACTCATTATCGTTAAGTGTGAGAGGTTGTTGGTTTAGTTTTGCTTATAACTTTAAGCTTTGTTTGTCCCTTTAATCAAAAATGAAATTAGCAACTGAAAAAAAAAACCCTTAGAAATTCTGAGGCATCAAAAGTTTATTCTTGACTTCGAGTTTTAACTAAAAATGAAACCTCACAAATGTATCTAAATTTTAACGAATTAGTGCAAAAAGACAATTCCTTTTTTACTTTATCCTTTGACGATCAAGAGAGTGAAGGCAATCATTGGAAAATGCTGAGTATATATTTATCCGAATAATTTGGGTGGCAAAAAGTTTACCACTTACCACAAATGCTCACAACTAAGTATTTCAGAATATTGTTTCAACACACTAGTTGCCTCTGTTTTGCAAATGGATTTCATGCCATTGATTATTCCTTTTAATTCATTTTTAAAAATTGTTTCGCATAGCTTATATTACAACATTTTCCCACGATTTGGTCTGTATATTATCCACCTGGAGCAGGCTAGCTACATCTAGTTGTAGAAGTATTACAAAGTGAGCTCCTCAAGCAGGAGCAGCACAAGTTCAAGATGAAAAAATCCCAATTTTTGTCTGATTGAGTGTGCGCTTTCCTTTTCCTGATCACTAAATTTGATTTTAGGATCAAAGGATACATGCATGTGTATAAAGATCGATTGTTCATAACTAGGTCTGTCAAGTCTAGGAGACATTTGGCAAAGTTCAACATGAGAGAAGGAATCATTTGAGCAGGCGACACATTACATTGCTACAACTTTGCTTCCATTCCATGTTATGTATATTGTATAGCCATTGGTATTTCCCTGTTAGTTTCTAATGATTCTATCTGGGCAGCACTATCAAAAGATACTCCTCCGGAGCTAATTATAATATCACTTTTGACTTGTCTAATTATAATATCACTTTTGACTTATTTTTTAAGAAATTTAAGATGCAAAACTAATTACTTTAAATTCTATATGGTTATCTTTTTCCTCAAAAAGATTACATGTAACACATTATGATTTCTTGCTCTAAATTGCTTCATTAACTTTCACAAAAAATCAATCAGGACAATAGGAGGGGTACATATATCAATAGAATTAGGGCAACGACTCTATTTTGTCCTTCAAGTAACCACTTAGGATCACTAGCCACCCTAAACTAACAACGGGTACAATTTTACCCTTGAAGTAACTTAAGTGGTCCAATTTTACCCTCTGGTGAATGTAACGTTGACACGTTGACAACACATGTCAACATTACATTCGTCAAAGTATAAAATTGGATCACTTTGGTTACTTTAAGGGTAAAATTGTACATATTAATTTAGGGTGCCCAGTGGTCCAGGGTGGTTACTTGAAGGGCAAAATAGGACTATTATCCATAGTATTATTATACGTACCCCTTGGTGCTTATATGTATCATTTAATTCATTTAATTGAAAACCTATAAAAATTGAATTTCTATTGTAGTGTCAAAATTGTATATATTCTAATAATTAACACAAACCCCAGGTAGGTCATCCCCGAATCAGTCACCGCTCCAGGATTGCTCTGTCTAGTCAAATTTTTACAATCTTCGTGATAAGAAATGGCAAAATATGCATGTGCATCAGGAATAAGTAACTGCCAGTTTCACAAAAAGTGTGCACATTATTCTATCCTAAAATTTAAGAACGAGTTAAGTTTCCTGCACACGTCATTAGCAGAAACAATCTATAACCATCATGGTTAATGTCACTGAAATTAGACACTATCAACCAGATATAAGAATCTGTTACCTCCAGGCACCCAAACATTAACGGGTTTGATTGTTTGTTCACAAAAGGAGTTACCCTGCATCCCAGTACATTGATTCATTTCCATGATAATGACAACTTTTCTGCTAAAGTCACCCATCAAAAACAGTCACACACCTGTAATTTCCTGAACCTATTTTTCTTTTGGCAGTCTTAGATCAATTCATTAATTTGCATTAGACATAAACTATAATTATCACTCAGATTTTGGTCAAACATGTCAAAATAATGCTTATTCATGTGAGACACAGCAATCATCGCCCATTAACAAACCAATAATTAGAAAGACGTAGGCATTAGGCAGTGAAGGGAGGAAAGACTTGTCCATTTATCATGATAACGCCAAATATATTATTACAAGCATGATTTTCTGACAGATGTAGACAACTGACACTGGATGCAGTAAATTTACCTGTGACAGTACCTATGAAATGCATATCAATTTCAAACGCAGGCCACGATGGGCTGCATCTATGAACCTTTCTGTTAATCTATAGTCTATACCACCTCAAAGTAAAAACAAGGACACGAGAGAAGCACAAAAAGAAACATAAATTTTTAAGATAAACAAACATTTAACTCTAACTCTTATGGTATAAAGTTCACTTGTTACCTCCGAAAAAGAGAAAATCATCCCTCAGCAGCAATGGCAATCATGCATGTAGCTGACATCTTAATACGCAAGATATGATATTAAATTGAAGCATCTCCAGAAAATGTGAGAGCAAAGAGACATTATGCACCGGTTCAGATATATCAAAGAAACTTAAAGTGCAAAACAGATTGTAAGAGTACAACGGTGATTTACCTACCTCAACCCATTTCTCCATAAATAATTTTGATGAAAGGAAGATTGTATTGTCTCAACAAAGCTCTGAGATGGGAAAAAAAATTCACTGCTGATTACGAGTAAACTGAACTCCAAAACCACATTTATAAAAGTCTTGGGATATTAGATCTACCTCATTTCAAATTCAAATTCAGATATCTATCAAGAAATTCCATTAATTTGAGTGAACTGGACTTCAAGAAGAGCCTCTGTAGCTACGCCTAGCAGGAGAGCGTGACCGGCTCCGATCACGGTGCCTGTCTTTGCTTCCATCTCTCTCATTCCTTGACCTAGAATCTGTCTCTCTTCCTCCATCTCGATTAACTCTACCATTCCACTCTCGTGACCTTTCACGATCAGAATATCTTCCTCTATATCTATCCCGGTCCCTGCCTCCACCCTGCTCTCGATCCCTATATTTATCACGATGCCTATTTGTATCTCTTGAATCATTATGCCGGCTCCTCTCATTCTCCTTCTCCCTCTGCTTCCTCCGCTCTTCTAATTCTTTCTCCCGAGCCAATCTTTCATCCTCCTTTGCTTTCTCCTTAGCAGCCTGAAAATATTCTCAACCGTAAATCAATTCAAGGTTTGACATGAGCTTTACATATAACATTAATTTATGGTAAAAGCTGACCTTATACTCATTTATAAAGTCTCGAACCATGCCATAGCCAACATGTTGTTTCCCAGTGATATGAGACTGGGTCCTCTCTGCAGCATCATTAGCTACAAGAAAAGAACCACAGATATCACAAAGTGCCATCTTCTTCTCCTGAGTCAGCACCGTGGCCTTATCAGTTTCGGGTTGTTCAGTTAAGGCTGTCTTCTCTGCATTAAGTGTTTCTACCTGCAGAAAATACCCAAACATTTCTCAGTTAAAGCTTGTTCACATTGGCAAAAGGAAAGATGCCAAAAATTTTTGTGAGATGGGTTGAGGTATCAATATATGGATAACTTAAGTAAAATAAAAAAAACTTGCATAAACTTCAGCACCTTCCTCATGAGAGCTTCTGCTTCATCGACCTTTCCAGATTCTCCAAGAGATTCAACTTGTTCGAGAAGGTTCTTTATTTTCTCTTCAAGTACAGATAACTGCTCAGACTTTTCCATTGTCACCGGAGGTGGTGGAGCTGGTTCCACCTCCTGCGCCAGACGTTCTCGCCCACGCCTTACTCTTCTATCCAAGTCCATTACCTGAGATCAATGCCAGATAATGCAAAGGACGAACCATCAGCAAACAAGGAAGAAGATTCTTCTAATGTATCAACTGTCAAGGCAAATGCATTTGACCTACCAATTTCTCACAGAACTGAGCAAGTTCAGCTTCAAATTTGGGCACATACGCGTCATGTCTCGGGGAATTCTCGAAACTGAGACAACAAAGTACATATAAGTATATAACCAATGAAAATATACTATCTAATCACAGGATCTAAAAGAAAGGCACCGAATGAATGCACATTCATCCACAGACAGATATTTCAGTCATACATAGACAAAAAGAGAACAAAATAAAATCTCCTGAGCAGAAAATTCCAAACATTTTCCATGCACAAAAGAACCACTGCTATATGCTACTCCCTCCGGTCCTAAATATAGACCTAGTTGAATTTATTGGAAAATCCTAAAAATGCAAAATAAGTCAATTATAAATTGATTTACCTAATTTTCCCCCTCAAACTAGATAGTAGTATGTCATAATTTAATAACATATTTTATAACCTTAACGTCTCCAAAAAAAAGTCAACTAGGTCTGTTATATATTTAGGAGCATAGGGAGTACATAACATGCATTCCTCAGGTGGAATTGGAAAACATACTAAAAAGACAATCACATACAAACAAGAGTGAGTCACTTGAACAATTTTAAAACCCAACACAACTAACAAAGTGTGGACCTTTCTTTCAATTTGGGGTCGTGTATTCTGGGGCAGGGACCTGAAGAAAATGTGCAAAAAAGAAGGTTAAACAAAAATGGGAATGATAATGATTATGATAATGAATTGGAAGAAAAAAATGATGGCATTAATTAAGGAATGAGGAAGGTGAAAGAAGGGAGGGACCGAGATCACTGCGAGTGTTGACGAAGAGATCGTGAGGGCAGAAGCGAAGCATGTAGGGCCCACACACCTCCCTGTCGTCCCACGACACCTCCTTGTACCCTTTCTTCTCTTCCTCCGTCATGTTGCGAGCTGCCCCCATCAGCTCGTCAAGTAAAGCTCGCTGCGCATCCATGGCTGAAGCTTGAAGCGAAGGGAGTGATGTGATGAGAATGAATTTCCCAATTGGGGCTCTTGTTTTGTTTTGATTATTAGGGTTCCTAAACGCTTATGCAGTCAGCAGTTATGCTTGCTATATCATGTATCCGACCGGACCACAAAAGGAAACAAAACAAATGCTACTAAGGATAAGATTTGCTTCCCTATACTCCCTCCTCCCTCCGGTCCTATTTATAAGTCGTCAACCGCCACTAAATTTTGGTTCTTAATATAAGTCACCAACTAACATTAACTAACTCATTTATTAAAATTTCCCCAATATACCCTTTGCATTGGAAAATGAGCATTGGAAGATGAGAAGAGAGAGAAGGTGAAATAGTGGGTCATAGTAATAAAGGTAAGAGGGGCAAAAGTGGAAAAGACAAAAAAAATAGGACCAATTTAATGACTCAACTTCCATTAACCTTCATTCCTTGGTATTACAATTTTGGCGGTTGACGACTTATAAATAGGACCGGAGGGAGTAGTATTATAAACCTAACCAACAAAACCTAAATAAATACCAGTGCTAGATTGATATATAGATTTTGATTCGGCTCATCACCTTCTCATCTATCTATGGAAATAAGCGCACATATTTGGCAAAAAAGAGGCACAAATCAATAAGCACATGGTGGGCCCACTAAAAGAGAGGTTATGAGACCCACTATGTGCTTAAATTTTTGTGTGTATTTGTGTTGATGAGAAGGTGATGAACACTAAATTAGAACCATTGATATACAATGTATAGTTAATTATTTATATATACACACATGAAGGACAATTAGTTGCTAATCTAAATAGTAAATACTATTAACACTCATAACTAGTTTTGGGTTTTGTTGCTTGAGGAATTTTGGGGATGAATTGTGTGTACCATGATATCTATGGAGTGTGAACCATTAATCCTTGACTCACTGATTTGACTTGTATATGTTGTTGTCAAACTCGCAAATTTACACTTTGATTTAGCGTTTTTACGGCTCTATTTAACTAAAAGATGTTATGAGTCAACTAAATTCGTAGTTACTATAAAATTAGTAGAAACTCACTTATTAACATGCTGAATTTATATGTTTCTAATTTTTAGAAAATTGTATTAATTTACTCTTAAACTAAACTCATTTTAATTAATTTTATTTGACCAAATTCAATAGACTTATATATAAAATGCATAGAAATTGTTCTTTAGAGGTTGATAACGTATAAATGTTGAAATATTCAATATCAATCATTTATATGTGAAATATATTTAAGTCAAATTATTTTTATTTTATATTTTTATTTAAATATATATGAGAAACACATGTTAATAATAAACCTAAACTCTTACAACGAATCAAGTCGACTATCCGATTTTACCTTATTTCCATGATTTTATTTAAACTCACGAGTTTTACAAGTTACTTGTTTAATTCTTTAATTCTCGATCTAAGCTTGATAAAGTGATAACCCCTTCATTCAGTATCTTTGACGTGAAAAACCCATGGCTCCAGCAAACGGTGTTTCTTATAAAAATAGAAAAGCAAACAATGCTGAAGCTTCACCATGGGTGTGGGCTACCAACAGGTCTGAGCTAGTGGCAAACAACGACAAAGCTCAATCATGCTCCTAGTGGTGGACAAATTAGAAGTGAAACCGAAAATGAGCCAAACTCAATTTCGTTCTTTTTGTTCAATTAATTTGGTATTTGACTATTTTCAATTCGAGACCGATAGTTTTTTAAAATTTCTACTTTCATTTTCAGTTTGGTTATTTAACAAACTATTCGATAAAAATCGAATAACCAAATTTCATATAATATATTTATGTTTAATATAAGATATTGATTTTTATATGATTGACATTGAAAATTATAATATATATTATATTATCATAAAGTTTTCATAATTAATATATACTATAATATGTTTTATAGATGATATAAACTTAAAATGCAATTAATATTTTACATATAATACTATACTAGATTTGGAAAATAATATTAAAATGGAAATTCCATCATTTCAATCATTAAAAACAAAATATTATTAAAACAATTTCGATTCAGTGTTTGGAATTTTCACAATTTGATTTTTGGAATTAACCAAAAACTAAATTGAATAACCGAATGCTTATCTCTAGGTGTGCCAGTGAGGGATTTGGAATTTTTTCTTTTATATGCTAGGGCACTTGCGTAAAATGACAAACCTTTTGAGGTCCCATTTTGATACTTTAGGCCAATTTGGGGATATTGAATTTTGAATCACCAAAATGGCATTTTAAATTCATGTGGTACTTGTTTCAGCTTTTTCTATGTTATAAAGGGATGACCCAAACAAGTAAATAAATGCCATAATAAATAAATTTATAAAGATAATTTCCCTATCAAAATATGTGCACTAAACTATAAACAATATTCATATATATCGAGCAATTGAAATCACACAATTTTTATCATACAATGATTTATTCATGATTACTTCCCCCCCTCCCCCCTTCCCCCAAATAATGCGATGTTTTCACCATTCACATCATATATAATAAACAGTTTCCGGCCCTACTATTCATGATTACTTCCCCCCCCCCCCCCCCCTCCCCCCCTTCCCCCAAATAATGCGATGTTTTCACCATTCACATCATATATAATAAACAGTTTCCGGCCCTACTCTGCTCCTTATTTGGATTTATTTGCCAAGTAACTTTTCTAACTACTCTACAAGAAAAGATAAAAAAAACAGGACAACGCATAAGCGCCAAGTGTCTCTCACATGTATACAAATTATTATTTTTGAATGACTAGTGAAGAGTCCAAAAATTCTAGTGACACAAAAAAACGAAGGGTCATCACATATTTGAAGAAAAATTAAACCAAAGGGTAACCACATGTTCCTCTTACTTCTCTTATCCAAAATCCACAAAGTATGTGACTCTGCTTCACTTTTTTTTTCTCTCCTTCTATAACCATCTCCTCCCCCACAATTCTCTAAACAAACACATTATGATCATCATCTCTCTTTTTTTCTCTCTTCTGTAGCAAAAACAAACAAGAGAAAATGAATGACACGATGGACAAGCTTGTGGTGTTTCTAGCAAAAAGGGATGGCATAGACAAGCTAGTGAAAACATTTCAATACGTCTCCAAACTTACACACTGGCACATTGAATCCACCAACCCGGACATGGCCAAGCGGTTCAAGAATTGGGAAGTTTCTTCCGGTCTAAGCCGTAAGGCCTTTAGAACCGGTCGGTCCCTCACTGGCCTCAACCTCCTCCGGAGAAACCCGGGTTCGAACCTCACTCTCCGGCTTCTAGCCATACCAGCAAATGCTGGTGAGATGGTATACTTCTTCTTTGACCACTTTACTTGGCTCGCAAGAATAGGGACGATAAACCCGGATTTGGCAAAGAAAATGAGCTACATATCAGCTTTTGGAGAGGCAGTGGGGTATGTGTTTTTTATCATAGCTGATTTCTTGTTGATAAAGGAAGGGATTAAGAAAGAGAAGAAGATTAGAAGTAGAAAGGAAATGTCAATCAAAGAAGGACAAGAAGAGGAAGAGAAGAGGGATAAGGATGAAATTAAGAAGATTAGGATTGATAGAGTAATGAGGCTAATGGCAGTGGCTGCAAATATTGCTGATTTTATAATAGCTTTGGCTGAAATTGAACCAAATCCATTTTGTAATCATGCTGTGACTTTGGGGATTAGTGGTTTGGTCTCTGCTTGGGCTGGTTGGTATAGAAATTGGCCCTCTTAGTTCTTCATATTGTCACCATCACATATCTGATATCACCAACCAAAAGAGCAATCAATCGATCAATTTGTGATGTTTGTAATTTCTACTTTTCAGAAAAAAAGAATACCATATTGTTATATACTATTATATATCTTCATCTTATAGCTGGCTAGAGTAGTGCACTGTTGGATAGATTTTACCAGGTTTTGCATTGGTTGAATATGATATTGGCGCTTCATTAAGTACTCTCTTTCTTAATCCCAAGATTTATGTTTTATTTGTTGTAAATTTTATAGTAGTATTTCATTGCATCTTGGACCACACACACATATTGCAATAATGCCCAATTCTGGAAGCCATTTTATTCAGAATTTAATGAGTAGTGCATCTCCTACTGACATTAAAAAGTGTATTCCAAATGAATTTAATATACAACAGAAATAAAAAATAATTGCTGTACCAAGAGATTATACATATTTTATTAAACATTTTGATAAAAAAACCAAAAATTAAAACAATTGAATTCATTAATATGGTCAATCATGATTCATGAAATAAACTATTAAAAAAATATTCCAATTTCAGAAACTGTAATGACAGATGTACATTTCGAGTTAACGTTCATTTATGTTAATACAAAAACATTTTTCAGATAAAAGCTATATTCAGATAATTCAAAAACTTTTTTTCAAGTTGGCACAGATTTGAAATGTCCTGTAACGAGGACTCAACTATTAAAAACAGAACAACTCATATATAGCTTATCTGATCTATTACTATATTCAATTTGGATGGTTCATATTTGTTCTTTTCTTCAAAAAATGATAATTTTAAAATGAACAATATTTTTCTAAATAATTGTCTTTATTTTAGCTTCCAATAACCATTAATTTTTTTTTATCAAAACCAATAACCATTAATGACATGGGCAGATTTTGCCATCCTCCTTTATCTTCATAAGCAACACCAATTGATCTTTAATGACATGCGTGTGTTTGGTTCGACTTAAAATGAAGAAATAAACCCTTATTGTGACCATAATCACTTAAAATGGATCTAAATTTCATGTGTCACCCAAAAATTCAAGCATAAAGTGAAGAGACATTTATCTTCCTCAAACGTTAAGAAATTGATAAATTTTTTTAGTCTTATATTTCCAACTTTGATTCCAGTAATATTTTGTTTAGTTCAATTAATTTATATGTCATGATTTTATTCAAACAACTTAACGGTAGTCCTTAACTGCAAACATTATATTCATGAGGATAATTTGGATAAACATAGACAAAAAATATAAATAAATCCTGTACTTGAAAAAAAACCATCCCTCCGGCAAAGCACATCTTATATTTAGAAATTAGAATACATGGATCAGAATATTTGAAGTGACGTATTCAATGAAGGTCAAAGAAATCAAAGGTGACATATTCAATCTATTTGTCCATTATTGAGCAATCCATATCTCGATCGCACTCTAAATCACAAGTTGGTTAAGCCACTTTCTCAAAGCTACTCGTCTTTAGCTTCTCTACAAATCCATAGCTACATCAAATATCTGTAAAATGCTTAAAACTCTTGCATTTATATTACATTATAAAGATCTGAAACTCAAACAACACAAACAAACAAAGACACAGGCGCACGCATGCACACACAGAGTTATGCTGATCGGAGAAGCTAAGCCACACATGCATGTATATATATGTATATATGCGTATAGTTACGTACACCTCAGCGTCAAGCTAGGTGGCTAAGGAAGATGGCAAAGGCTTGAAATGCTGAGAGTGGATAACGATATTCCATCATAAACTCGTCTTCTCTTCCAGTTCTAGCAAATTTCAATATCGCTTTTTCTTTTCCTCGTTCATCACAATAAGCGAGCTGCAAAGCATCAGGATAAGGCCTAAACCTACCAATAAAATTGCGATATTCATCGTCCTTAATGACGTCGCGGTAGTGCCAGTGTAATGATGAGCATTTTTTGGGTCCCATTTGGGATCATTATTATTGCTTCTAATTTTCACGGAAGCAGGCCTCGATTCCGTTGCCTTTCCTGGTATCCACCTCCTGGTCCCACTGCAACTCATCGTACTTGTCGTACATATTGATGGATCTTCAAGTATGTGCTTTATCCTTCTTTGAACCCTTCTTCTCATCTTGTATGTAATGCTACCAACGTTATTGTATTCACTATCTACTTGTCCAGGCTCAATGTCGTGTATAGTGAACTTGTGTCGCAACAAATTAGATCTGTCAAAATGTCAATCAAGATAAAAGTTGATCATTTAGTTTTTAAATCACAAATGGTACTCCCTTTCACATTTCATATTATGAATCAAATTGTTTTTTAATTAACAATGTACAATAAATTATTTTAAAGAATTGTTACAAAAAAAATTATTTTAAAGCACTTTTTACACACACATCATTTTTTGAAAATTAATTTACTATATATCTTTTTTGAAAATGATGAAGTCAAATATATAAACCATTTAATTTCTAAATTCATTAATTAAGAGAGGTCAAAACACGTATAACGTCAAATACTAAGTAAACTATTATTATTATAGTAAATTTAGAAAAACTCAAATATCATATTGATGTTGCAAGAACTGAAGAACATGATAAATAGTAGACATTAAAATTAAAATAAATTCAATGATAGAGATATAGATAAAGAGGAAGAGTCCACTGAAATACTTGTCCAAAAAAATTAAAAATATATATGATTCATCGTATGAACTGTCTTGATTTGATACTTTAAGTTTATGTTTTTAAATGGAAAATATGTTTTGATTATATTTATTTTAGATTTTTCACCCATTTAAAAACTTAAAACAATATAACTTAAAATATGTTAAATTTTGACCGCTCGGATTTGATTTGGAATTTTGGATATATAGAATCGTAGTAGAAGAACACTCATTCAACATCCAAAGTAGTTTTGTTAATTAATTAGTGAAAACCACCCTCATTTTCAGACAAAAAAAACACCCTCATTTCCTTGATTGAAAGTTTTTGACACAAACTTCATAAATAGGAGGCTCTTTTGTCCAAATTCAAAAGGCTGGGGAAGGGGCCGGGTTACTTAGCTTTTGTATATGATTGTTCAAAATTACTTCAGGAGTTGTATGTAATTAGAAAATGAGAAAAGATGGGAAGTTTTAAAAAATGTACTGAGTATAATGGTTGCTGAAAGAAGAGAAACTTGCCTTAGCTCGCCAACATATGTATTGCTGGCCGGACGAAAGTCATCAGAAACTAAAGATATAGCATAACTCGTATGTGTGATCCATTCTTTTCTTTTGGCAGCCTACAACCTTTTATCTGTTATGATGAAAATTACAAGCAATTAAAACTCTTCAATAAATGTCTGCGTGTGTGTATAATTCGATCTAATTCCAATAATTCATGCAGTTCAATTTAGAATTTAGAATAATGATAAAAGGAGGAATAAAAATAAAATGAATGTAATAATTACTTACTCATACGTGCCTCTGTACCCAAGTACAACAAACAAATAGAAGTATCCCTGTTCCTTTTGATAAGGCATCTCCGAGAACGTTGAAGCCCTGGCTGATCACAGGTATAAAGAAGAAGAGCATGATAAGGATCATGGTATGTTTTGTAAATAAAATAAGTATATTAGAATCCACAAAATCAAATAGCGTAAAGCCGTTTTAATTGTATTCAGTGAGAGGATACAACTATAACTAAGATAACAAGCCTTATTCTCATAGGCGGGATGAGTCCACATGGCTTGCTCAATATATATAACCACTCCATCAACACGCAGGTTAAAAAATACTACCTCCGGTCCTAAATATAGGACCTAATTGACCTTTTTGAGAGATTAAAGTTGCAAAATAGGTTATTAAATGATGACATATTTGATATATTTTTAGATTATCCATTAGTTTATAGGTAAAATAAACTAGTTTAGGGAAAAATTAGGTAAATCAATTTATAATTAACTTATTTTACTTTTTTAAGAATTTTTCAAAAAAAGTCAATTAGGTCTTATATTTAGGGCCGGAGGGAGTAGTATTTTTTTAAAAAAAACAAACCCCTTTTATTAAAGTATTTTGAGAGAGAAAGCTTTCCTATTCTCCTTCCCTTTTCTATTTGTGATTTGTGATAAGAAAAATACATTAACAACATTTGGAGTAGAAGTAGTGCTACTCGAACACAATTAATCACCTGCTTCAATGATATGGGAAAAATGAGTTGTTGAGATAGCTTAGGAATAGTCTTGACAATTTCCTTAGCAACAACTCTCCATGACTTACAAACTGAAGCAAAAGGCAAAATAAGAAATGCCCGCGCAGGAGGAAACGTCTCACCCCATCGCACTATCTTTATTAGAATGTTCCGAAGCAATTCTTGAGGTAAATTTTCCCATCTACCTTGCACTTCATCATCATCACCAATTGATCTAATTGACATAATTATATGTCACCAACACACAACACACTTTCAAGCCTGCACCACCGAAAAATTCTCAAAATGTTTTCTGTTTTTTAGGCTCGCACGAACAAAGAAAATTAAACTGCCTAATAAGGTATACAAGTTGCCTGGTAGACTATTTTCGTCACTAGCTAGGTAGTGCGTGTGATTTCGCGTTAAATTGTTATGATTCCAATAATCGAGCGTGCAGTGCGTAGTGACTCAGTGAGTTCAGCTCAAGCAGATGTTTGTACGACATAAGTAGGTCACTTAATTCAATTCCTATTTCTCGTTTATTATAAGTTGTGCTTCAAACTGAGAAATGTGAAAGGTAAATAATAATATGCAGTTCTGTAAATATTTTATTTAGGGAATATGAGCTCATTGATTATCCATAAACGAAAAATCATAACATATATTTAATACAGAATAATTCAGAGAAATCAAGGAATGTAAATTGACGAACCTTATGAGATAAAAGGAACCAATTAACTTGCAGAACTGATGTGAAGAGAGATCGATCATTATGCCAAAAGTGTATAAATGAAAAGATCAAGTCTTATGGCTTTTTAGGGCTTATTTTTTTTTTAAAAAAAATCTCACCAAATTATACGGATACCAATTATTTTCAACAAATACTTTTAATACCTGATACCAATTATGGTAAAAAAATTTCTGACCAAAAAAATTATGGTAAAAAAAATACTTAATATCAATTATTTTTACTATCAAAACTATCATTCTTTATACTACCTCTCCCATTCAAGATAGGATGAATCGGTTTTTATGGCTTTTTTTATGGAATCAGCATTTTTTATGGATTTTTTTCATACGTAATCAGCTTTATACCTATATATTATTTTCACTTTTTATGGCTTTTTTTTTTTTGAAAATATCGCCAATAAAAAACCATAAAAATGGTGGAGAGCCAATTTTGATTAGCCATCCTTATATTAATTTGCTTTGAACTTCTCAGTTATATTAGTTTTAGCTGATACCTGATAGTAGAAGGCCTTACCACGATGTGTATGTTTTAAATACAAAAGATGTTAAAATCGTGGTAATATTAATTGGAAGCAAATAAGATGGGTGGAAGTAAGAGTACAGATAAAATTATTGACTTAAGAAATTATAAGGGTTATTTTGATTTAAGTTAAAATTATGCACTATATTGAATCAATAATTATCAAAATCGTAGTTGAATAAAACCATCATTTCCTCCAAAAAAAATACTCTCATATTTCGTTTTTTAATAACAATACTCTCATATTTCTTTAGATAATATAAAGGATGTTATTTTTTATACAAATTGAAGACACAAATTTAAAAAATCCAGAATGTAAAACCTGTAAAATTAAACCATCTAGAATTTTCCGGAGCATAGACCTTCTTGAGTAAGCATCGCACGCACTCTCGATGCAATCACATGGTGGTTTATTATTAGCAAAAAAAAAAATCACAATATATCTATAGA
Source organism: Mimosa pudica (assembly GCA_029929735.1). Lineage (NCBI taxonomy): Eukaryota > Viridiplantae > Streptophyta > Magnoliopsida > Fabales > Fabaceae > Mimosa > Mimosa pudica. The sequence goes on from JAKELP010000002.1 coordinate 10,089,070, forward strand.
TCAAACTTAAAACTCTTGTATATCTATAGATTTAGAGATTTGAAACTAAAACATTACACACGCACTCTGACCAATAATGGAAAAGATACAAAAGTATATAGTTCTACAAAATTATAATTCTGTCTGCAGAAGACGCACACAAACACAAACCTCTCATCAATCGTCACAGGTTGGTTTAGCGTCAAAGTTGCTGAGACAGATAGCGAAGGCTTGGAATGCAGAGAGTGGATAACAATAATCCATAACAAACAAGTCTTCTCCTATCTTAGAAAATTCCAATATTACTTTTTCTTGTTCTTGTTCATTATCATCATTTTCATCATCAAAAATAAGCTGGAAATTATCAGATGCCAAAGTACTTTCATGTCTGAAATTGAGGTGCCAGTGTTGGCAATGTTCATCGAATGTGGGATCCTTGCTTTTAATTTTCAAAAGAGGCTCCATTGCCATAGTTGATGATGATGATGAAGATAATGATGGCGAGTTCATCTTATTCATGACGCACTTCATTCTTCTTGGACCTTTGATTCTGTGGAATCTGCATTTGTGAACCACGTTGGTGTTGTACTGAATGGTACCAACGTTGTTGTACTTATGCCGTACAAACACCTTCTTGGGTTGAACTGCTTCTCTAGCAGTGGCTTCATGTTGTGGTGGTGGTGAAGGTTGAGTGTCATGTACGGTGAACTTGTTCTTCTTGAAGAAACTAGACCTGTCAAAAGTTTAATTAATGAGAGGCAAGTTAGTTTATTTGAAAGAATATGGAAATATAGATTAATTTTATTTTATCCCTACGTAGCTTAGTTGAAATTCACTCTTTAAATTTTCAGTGGATGGGTATGCAAAATTTAATTTACTATAACTTTGTCCTTATAATTTTAAAGTTCAATTCATGAACTTTAAGTATTTAACTCACTAAAACTCCATCTTATAGATTCAAGAGAAAATGACAAAAAAAATATCTTCCAAATTTTGAAATCCCAATAACTAATTCTGTATAGCTATTCACAACATTAAAAACTCAAAACGATGGCAAATTTAGAATTTTAAAATCTGGAAGCTGTTATTTTTATCACATTCCCATTTAATCAATGAAATGTTTGGTTTTTCAAATACATGAAACATATAATCTTATTAATACCTTTGATAGTTAAAATATGGGCTTAAGCTGTATTAATCGAAGTTTATAGCTAGAATGGAGCTAAAACTATACAACTTATAAGTTGAATTTACTTAAAGTTTCAGAAATAAATTGGAACTAAATAAAAAATATAGGATATAAATTTTTTTTCTCAAAATTCCCATGATCGCACTAGATTTTTAACGAAGAGTTAAGTATATGAGACAAAAAAATAATGGACAGTACAAGATGGAATTTGAAAAAAAAAAGTGAGTGAAGTCTCTATAAAGAAGAGAGAAACTATGTTACCAAAAAAAAAAAAGAAGAGAGAAACTACTTGCCTGAGCTTTCCAATACATGACTTGCTGGTCCGACGGAAGTCATCAGCGACTAAAAATATGTCATATTTTGTCTTTATCATCCTACGTTTTCTTTTGGCCACCAACAACAACTTATCCTTCTTATTTTCTGCTGTAATAATGAAAATAAAACATATATAAAAACAAGCTCTTCAATATGTCATTAGATATCGTTTCCAAGAATCAATCCAACTTATTAAGGATTTATATATGTATCAACTTTGAAAACATTACATTCAATCATTATGATAAAAAAAAACATTACATTCAATGACTTTAATTTTGTCCTGAACCCATCAATTAAAATTCATTGTATATTGAAGATTTCCTCCTTCCCACATTTTCTGAACACCAAACAACATTCCAAATAATCGACGATGATAGTCAATTCCTAATTCCTTACAGCATGATACATAAAAAGAATTACTTACATGGCTCTGGACCCAAGTATAACATAAAAGTAGAAGTTGCTCTGTTTCTTCTGATATAGCATTGGATATGAGAATCTCGAGGCCCTGGCTGCTCATAAGTATAAATAAACAGTAGAAAATAAGATCATGCTTGTATTACGAAAATTGATTGCACAGAAGGGATGCTACGCATGAAGGAAAACATTATTGCATAATTCACCCGACAGTGATATAACTATGAATCTTAGGGAGAATCACAATCAAGTCCTTCATAACAGAATAAATCACTGATAGGTATTATTGACAATTGAAAGGGCACCCAACTAACAACTCTAAGAGGCCCATTGACATATTTGAGACTTATCAATTATATATTACATTGTTATATGTGGGACTTGATTGTGATTCTCCCTTAGATATAGTAGGCCATCAATATACAACGACAATAATTCCATGCTTTCGCCAAATAATGAATCAAAATGTATTGCTTTAATAAATTCATTATGTCCCTTCTTTCCTTTAACTAAATGGGGTATGTAGGAAAATTGGGTGAGTGTATGTAACACCCCAGTCTTCGGTTTAGAGATAATGAAGAATTTATTAAGGTCTTAGGATGTCATTAGTAAATTATAATCATTGTAAATAAATAAGTGTGGAAGAAATATATATATTTTTTTTAGAATTAATGTGCTTATTTCTTTAGAAATAAGTTGAGTTGTGAATTTTTATGAAAGATAGTTTGGGGTTTGGAGCCTAGATAAAATTTGGTGAAAGGAAATATATGAATCTATACAAAGAATTATTTCTATAACTTATCTTTAAATTAGTAGAGAATAAGAAAGTAAATATAAGCAAATAGGAAGGGCAGAAAGGTAATTTTGTAAGGAAACATTATTTTAAAACTCTTCCACTCCTCCCTTCATCCTCGGGCAGGCATTGCTTTCTTTCTAGAAACTTCAATTGCCTCTTGTCCTTTCTTCTTTTCCATGAATCCCGACGAGTCCAGGCCGGCCACACACACGGCGGAATCGGCCGCCGAAGGCGGACCATTCAAGCATGCTATCTTCTCTTCTTCACACTCACTTTTCTATCTTCATTTTCGACCTAGCTTTTCTTTCTCAGTTTTCTGCGATTTCCAATAGCTCTAGCGGTGTATATGATGTTTTCCGGCAAGTATCTGGCGGCTCTTGGAGCGTGTAAGTTATATTTTCCCCTTTTCTTTCTTGTTCCTTGTTTTTTTTTTTTGAATTTCCAAGTGAAATTGTTAGGATTTGTTTGGTTTCAAAATTTCTGAGTAGTTAGAGGGATTCTAAGGTACCATAAGTATCATTAGGCCCTTTTGAGAATTCCAAATGGTGTGGGCTCCTTGGATTTGAACCCATGTGATATTTTTATTAATCAAAAGCATGTATACGATAGGGTTTTTGTGTAAATTAGATTCTGTGCTTTTTGGTATGAAATTGGTGGTTTGAGAACAAATTGAAGTAATTTCTTAGTAGTCTATGGGTTAGGGTTGGCTTTATTTTGGTTGGAATGAAGTTTTGAGAAATTTTGGTGTTGAAAAGTTATGGTTTGGGGACAATTTCGAAAATTCAGCATGATTTTTTGAAATGGATAGTTTCAACTTGTTTAATTAAGTTATATGATGATGATCATTTGTTTAAATTATTTATACATAATCATATGTGCAATTTTGCTTGCTTAAAGTTGGTTCATGATCAAGTGCAGTAACTAAATCCTTTTAATATGGACTTTTAAACTTGAAATATGGTTTCTATAGGTTTATTGGAGTTCTACAAAAGTGTTGATCGAATTCGTTTGCTAGTATGAGCTGTTCCGTTCGGTTTTGAGTATGCTATTCACTTCTGTTATTTTGTTTGGGTATATGAGATGATGGGTTGGGTTTTAACTATGCTATGGTATTTTATTTGGATGTCTTTCCTCCTGTGTTCAGCGCCCAAGTAGTGGAAGAATATAAGTGAGAGTTTATTTCTTACCTCTTATAGATGGTAGGAATTATCTTACGAAAACCACTAATTAATTTATGGAACCTGAATTAGCTTCTTCTTGGATCTATGCTGCTGATTTTATTTCTATAATTTCCCCTTGAGCATGTTTGTTGATTCTAGGTAGCCTTGATTTATATTTCAACAATATTAAAAGGTAGAGTATTGTCTCAACTCGATGAAAATGGTCCACTTTACTTGTGTATATGGACATATATGCTCACATAATGATGACAAAATTATGGTACATTCTCTTTTCGAAATTGAAGGTTGGGAAGTGGGAGGGATTAATAATGTCATTTGATTTTAGAATGATCTCAATGTGTTTGATAAAATGTCTAAGGAAGGATTTGGTTGAAAGGTTGTGAGTTTTACAGATTGAGGCTCATGGATCAATCAAATTAGATTTTTAGTATAGAAAGTAGCTTGTTATAAAAGAAATGGGGGTTACAAGAAGGATTTGAATGGGACTTGGGATTGAAGGGTTCTTGGGCAGTGTTCATTTTGTTTTGGCTCTGGATGAGATTTTGGTACTGCCATGTCATTTTTCTGTCCATATGGGTTAAAAAAAAATCAGCTTTGAATAATTGAATAGAGCTAGAAGAGATTGCATGAGTATGAAAGGAAAGTAAATAATTTGTTTAATTTGATTTGTGAATGTATGGAAGTGTTTGTTTTACTTGAACATTTATATGTGTTGTTTATGATTAATGAAGTAGGATAGTGAACTATAGCTATGAAGTATTTAACTTCAAGAGGAATTTCAGTGTTGATTTATGTTATCTTTTTCTGTGAATTGAAAATGATATACCTCTGACGTGGCATGGGTGGTGGGATATGGGTTGCCAATCAATTTGTTTTCTTTATTGTATGAGTAAAGAATTCATTTTGTTTTATTATTCTTAATTATATTTGTTAAAAGTATATTTTATACTTATGTATTAAAATGATTTGAAAGTTTTAAAGATACGGCTGAAATTTCTTGCTGGGGTATTTTATTATAAAATATTTGATAAGGAGATATCATTTTTTCAGAATATTGGTTATTGTTTTTGGGTATATTGGCCCAAGTATGCTTCAAAACGTTTTGAAGTTTTACGGTTGATGAGATTTGATATGTGATTTCAAATTGATCTATTTATTACGATATATACTTTTATTAGAGGAACTAGACACAAAGCGCCTGTTTCGTGGTTTTACCACGCCTGTTTTCGTGACTTCGTGTCACGCCTGTTTCGTGGTTTTACCACGCCTGTTTTCGTGACTTCGTGTCACGCCTGTTTCGTGGCTTGCCACGCCTGTTTCGTGGTTTTACCACGCCTGTTTTCGTGACTTCGTGTCACGCCTGGTTATTTACCCTCGTGGACTGTGTGTCCACGCCTGTTTTCGTGACTTCGTGTCACGCCTGGTGATTTACCCTCGTGGACTGTGTGTCCACGCCTGTTATTTCGCTTGTGTTAGTTCCTCTATAGAAAACAAGTTTTTCATAAATATGAGCTTTCATATTTACTTTGTAAACCTTTAAAGGGATTACTTTTATGATGCTGATTTTGCCCTTTTGGGTTTTATTCTCAAATACAAGTATGGTTATAAACTACTGAGGTTTCTATATTCCAAATCTTTATTTATTAATCTATTTTTGGGAATTTTCAATTCGAAGTCAGTGTAACGAAATTGCAAATATTTATATAATATTTTGTATTTCAGATTGAAGAATGTGGAACAACTTTTCGTGCTTTAAGACAAAGGAAGGTATAATTAGCTTTATAAAAAAAATTTGTTTCTTATTATTATTGTAAACAATAATACTTATCTATACATTCAATTACTTTGTGATCTTTATATGCATTAATATGAAAATGATATAATTAAATGTGTGAAATGATGAATGTTTGGAAGTATTGGTTAATGGAAATGGCTTACGAAGTTGAGTTACCTTAAACTTCGTGCCGGTCACGTTTAAAATTTCGGGCGTGACATTTTGGTATCAGAGCTTAGGTTTGTTTATGTGTTTGTTTAAAGTGTGATGATGTTTTAATAATGTAAATTGTTGTGAGGATAAATGATGTTGAAAGAAAATGAGTAGAATGTTTCAAGGAAGAAGTATATCATATGCATGAGATTAAATTTATTTATGTGATGAGATTAAACATCGGTTTAGTTATGAAACGTTTCATATACAGATATTATGCATAATAAGTTATTATTTGTTTATCCTTGGAGCAGACATGAGTTGTGTGTCAAATTGATTTTAGATGATTGATATGTTTGCTTTGTATTGCTAATGTATTTCTTTATAAAATTAGGATTTTTGAGTTGGATTATGAAAAGTTCCTATTGTAGATGTATGACATTATTGGAATGTTCTTGAATTTGATGTACTGGTGATGACTATATTAATTTTGTTCTGTATTGTGAAGTAAATGTATATGTCCATAATTCATGAGGATTTTGAAGTTAAAGTTTATAGTAAGGGTTTTAACTAGCATGACAACCTCTCTTAATTTCGAGGACGAAATTATTTAAGGGGGAGAGAATTGTAACACCCCAGTCTTCGGTTTAGAGATAATGAAGAATTTATTAAGGTCTTAGGATGTCATTAGTAAATTATAATCATTGTAAATAAATAAGTGTGGAAGAAATATATATATATTTTTAGAATTAATGTGCTTATTTCTTTAGAAATAAGTTGAGTTGTGAATTTTTATGAAAGATAGTTTGGGGTTTGGAGCCTAGATAAAATTTGGTGAAAGGAAATATATGAATCTATACAAAGAATTATTTCTATAACTTATCTTTAAATTAGTAGAGAATAAGAATGTAAATATAAGCAAATAGGAAGGGCAGAAAGGTAATTTTGTAAGGAAACATTATTTTAAAACTCTTCCACTCCTCCCTTCATCCTCGGGCAGGCATTGCTTTCTTTCTAGAAACTTCAATTGCCTCTTGTCCTTTCTTCTTTTCCATGAATCCCGACGAGTCCAGGCCGGCCACATACACGGCGGAATCGGCCGCCGAAGGCGGACCATTCAAGCATGCTATCTTCTCTTCTTCACACTCACTTTTCTATCTTCATTTTCGACCTAGCTTTTCTTTCTCAGTTTTCTGTGATTTCCAATAGCTCTAGCGGTGTATATGATGTTTTCCGGCAAGTATCCGGCGGCTCTTGGAGCGTGTAAGTTATATTTCCCCTTTTCTTTCTTGTTCCTTGTTTTTTTTTTGAATTTCCAAGTGAAATTGTTAGGATTTGTTTGGTTTCAAAATTTCTGAGTAGTTAGAGGGATTCTAAGGTACCATAAGTATCATTAGGCCCTTTTGAGAATTCCAAATGGTGTGGGCTCCTTGGATTTGAACCCATGTGATATTTTTATTAATCAAAAGCATGTATACGATAGGGTTTTTGTGTAAATTAGATTCTGTGCTTTTTGGTATGAAATTGGTGGTTTGAGAACCAAATTGAAGTAATTTCTTAGTAGTCTATGGGTTAGGGTTGGCTTTATTTGGTTGGAATGAAGTTTTGAGAAATTTTGGTGTTGAAAAGTTATGGTTTGGGGACAATTTCGAAAATTCAGCATGATTTTTTGAAATGGATAGTTTCAACTTGTTTAATTAAGTTATATGATGATGATCATTTGTTTAAATTATTTATACATAATCATATGTGCAATTTTGCTTGCTTAAAGTTGGTTCATGATCAAGTGCAGTAACTAAATCCTTTTAATATGGACTTTTAAACTTGAAATATGGTTTCTATAGGTTTATTGGAGTTCTACAAAAGTGTTGATCGAATTCGTTTGCTAGTATGAGCTGTTCCGTTCGGTTTTGAGTATGCTATTCACTTCTGTTATTTGTTTGGGTATATGAGATGATGGGTTGGTTTTAACTATGCTATGGTATTTTATTTGGATGTCTTTCCTCCTGTGTTCAGCGCCCAAGTAGTGGAAGAATATAAGTGAGAGTTTATTTCTTACCTCTTATAGATGGTAGGAATTATCTTACGAAAACCACTAATTAATTTATGGAACCTGAATTAGCTTCTTCTTGGATCTATGCTGCTGATTTTATTTCTATAATTTCCCCTTGAGCATGTTTGTTGATTCTAGGTAGCCTTGATTTATATTTCAACAATATTAAAAGGTAGAGTATTGTCTCAACTCGATGAAAATGGTCCACTTTACTTGTGTATATGGACATATATGCTCACATAATGATGTCAAAATTATGGTACATTCTCTTTTTTCGAATTGAAGGTTGGGAAGTGGGAGGGATTAATAATGTCATTTGATTTTAGAATGATCTCAATGTGTTTGATAAAATGTCTAAGGAAGGATTTGGTTGAAAGGTTGTGAGTTTTGCAGATTGAGGCTCATGGATCAATCAAATTAGATTTTTAGTATAGAAAGTAGCTTGTTATAAAAGAAATGGGGGTTACAAGAAGGATTTGAATGGGACTTGGGATTGAAGGGTTCTTGGGCAGTGTTCATTTTGTTTTGGCTCTGGATGAGATTTTGGTACTGCCATGTCATTTTTCTGTCCATATGGGTTAAAAAAAAATCAGCTTTGAATAATTGAATAGAGCTAGAAGAGATTGCATGAGTATGAAAGGAAAGTAAATAATTTGTTTAATTTGATTTGTGAATGTATGGAAGTGTTTGTTTTACTTGAACATTTATATGTGTTGTTTATGATTAATGAAGTAGGATAGTGAACTATAGCTATGAAGTATTTAACTTCAAGAGGAATTTCAGTGTTGATTTATGTTATCTTTTTCTGTGAATTGAAAATGATATACCTCTGACGTGGCATGGGTGGTGGGATATGAGTTGCCATCAATTTGTTTTCTTTATTGTATGAGTAAAGAATTCATTTTGTTTTATTATTCTTAATTTATATTTGTTAAAAGTTATATTTTATACTTATGTATTAAAATGATTTGAAAGTTTTAAAATACGGCTGAAATTTCTTTGCTGGGTATTATTTTATAAATATTTGATAAGGAGATATCAAGTTATGGTAAAGATACCCTGCCTGTTGCATTGCATCTAGAATGGCAATATATATTCCTTTTCCCTTCCCGCTGTGCATGATCACTACCTTTATTTTGAAGCTATCTGCGTGAATTTTGCGGACAAAATTCCTATGGTGGCAGAGCGGTCATTCCGTACTAAGATTTATTTGAAGTAGAATGATTAAATGAGACTTGCTCAGGTTTGACACTTGTTGAAGTCTCTCAAGTGCTTGCACTTGTGATTATTAATCTTTTTCCGCTTTTATTTTAAAGGTGTCGGAGTGGCATTGAGAATGAAAGTTCTAGTATGGTGGGTAAGGTTTCACTTGTTTATTAGTTATGAGGAGAGAAAATGTGTCGTCGGGATGCTTGCCAACTAGTTTGGAAACTTTCAGTTTCTAGTTCTGGACTTCTATTAAGAAATGGGAATGTCTAATATGTTTAGAAGGAATAGAATTAAACCTGTAAGAGGATTGATTTGAGTCACAATTGGGTTATACTTTGGGGTGATTCGGAATTTCAAGTAAAGATTATATTTTGGTCTTTATTAATGGATGAAGAAATCCTTATAGAGGTATAGACAAAGAATGGTCATATGAATAGGAAGCATTTGAATATAGAACAAGTTATAGCAAATTGTGAGATCGGAAGGAATGTTACAATTAATTAATGAATATATTCCTTAAGTTAACAAAATTCTTGTGTGGAACCTGATCAATTTGAAATTAAGGGTGCTTTTGAAAGAGATAAGATGTTAGGATCAGTACTTAAGGACGAGTGGATCAATTGGATAATGGAAATACGATAGTTGAATATTTTTGGTCCGAGAAGGGCATTGGTGATTTTGAAATATGAATTTGTTGAAAATTCATAGGTCCCCATCAAGTTGAATAAGTTTATGCATGTCTAATGGCAGTTTTATTAGAATAAAATATAACTTTTAGAGGGAAAATGTACATTAATGGTTGGAGGACTATGAGGTCTTGAATGGATTATTCTTGGGCATTTGAATTATGTTTATGGGGTCTAAGGGCTTATTTAGGTTCAACACTTATGCTTGAATAAGTTAATTTGGCTAATTATGTTGTAGATTTTGAAAGGAAATTGAGAATATCCTTAGGCTTGAAATTAATTTAAATGTACTTGGAAGTGTGAGTAGTTAAATTAGGTTAATGTTGAGAAATTGGAGCATGAATGCAAATTGGTAATTAAGATTGCTTTGAATCAGAATTTAAATTAGTTTAGAGTGGTGATGATTTTGAAACTCTCTTTAATCTTGAGGTATTCATGATTCCTATATTATGAAGGGTACATATGGGTATGAAATTAATGAAGTATGAGGATGGTGTTTGAGATGATTTTTGGTTGTTCAAAAGGATGTAAATTATGTGAGAGGCTTAGGTAATTGATTCAAAAAGCACTTGGGATGTGAGTCCTCGATTCTAATGAGATTGCATATGAATATAGATAATAGGTGTTAGGTAATTAATGGTGGTGGTATTTCCAAATTGAGGATTGATATTAGAAGTTTTAGAGATTGTTTGGTTTAGTGGCTTTTGTAGTTTTACTGACTATTGGAATTGGAAATAATATTAGTGAGGGCAGACTTTTGATGTAGATTCAGATAATATTGCGGATAGGCTATTGTTGTAAATGCTATAAATATGGTTATGACTTGAAGTTAAAGGAGAATTGTGAGGTTTCTCTTGGTTTATTAGGCATATTGAAGTTATACTTATGAAGAATTCAATCGGTACAAATTGTTGGGACTAATATAGGTGGAATTACGAGATTAAAGTTAAAATTGTCTGGTTGTATTGATTAAAGTTAGAGGCATTTGACAGGAATTAACAATTATGATAATTGGAGAAAAATGATGATTATGGATTGAGGATTGACTAGAAAGTTAGTTAAAAAGTGAAATGGAGGAAGAAAATTAAATTTAGGTCTTGAATTAAAGTTGATTTAGGAAGATTGTTGAGATTATGATGGAGAATATATTAGTTATGAGTTGAAGAATAAGTAAGATAAATTGTTGAACTTGAGGTTTTTCGCGATTACAGGAATATATATACTATTTTGGTCATGGAACTTAGAATTATTGGGTACGGATTAGTGTTTAGGCTCGCGGACATAACTGAAGTAACTATATATGGTATTGGTGAACAATTTGTTTATGAAGTGGTTTAAATAGATTTAGCATGAATTCTTGAGTCATTAAGATAAGTGAGATTTTATGTTGAGCATAAAGACAAAGGATTGAGTTTAATAGTGTGAATCATATTTAGTATTAGTGGTATGGTGGGTTAGTGAAATACTAGATGGAGGACCAGAGTTCTGTGATAAGTTGTCATTATTCTATTGAGGAAATTCAGATTATTCATGTTACCGACGGATTTAGAATTGTAATCTTGTGAGTTAAGTAGATAGAGAAAATAGCTGAGGTTAAAATGTTAGGTTGAAGTTTTAGTGAAACTCTTAAATGATTCATTGGAATTGAATACAATTAAGTGATTTAGATATGGTGGTACATGTTAAGTTAGAGTCATGAGACAAGTAAGCAATGCTTTTCTAAGGAACTTTTATCTGGCCTTTAAGAAGTGATGGTATAGAATAAATTAAGAAACTATTGGATTAGATTTAGGCTAACTGTAGTGGTAGTGGAACTCTGACATAAATGACAATTTTGAATAGTGAAAACTATATAAGTACCGACCTCAAGACTTTAAAGTGAATAAAATGGTCAAAAGTATTATTATTTTTGGATTGTATTGAGAAAGCGTTAAATATTGATTTAGATTGGTGAGCCATTTGTTGGTTAGTTGATAGTGATTTCCAAAGGGATAGAATTGTCTCTAAATATGAGATCGTACAAAAAAAAAATTGGTCTAAGAATGGAGAAATATATAATTTTTGGGGTGAAATACTTTTGCAGGTGAATAATAAAAGACTTTCGTGATCTATAAGTCAAGGAAAATAAATGGTTAAGGTGTGATAAAGTTAAAATATGATGCGAAATTTGGAAATAAGAGAAATGATGTATATTAGTTGACTAGAATTTGAAGTTTTCTTCACCTAATTCAAGTTCTTAGGGATGTATTGAGCGGATTATGCTATTATTATATCATAAAGGCTGTTGGACATAGTGAATTTTGAGGGCAAAATTCCTAAAAAGGTGGGGAGAATTGTAACATCCTGGGAATGTAATACAGGATTAGAAAACACTTTTAGTAATGACCAATAGGAAATTTAAAATTTTTAGGATTTTTGGGAAACTTTGGATAATTTGAAAGTTTTGGGAAGTAAGTCCTTGAAAATAATCCATAAAATGGTTGGGAAATTAAGAAATTATAGAAGTTTATGAAATTTAAGAGATTGTGTAAATAAGGAGGTTGGATGAGATAGAAATTAAAAAGGGGTATTATGGTAATTTTCTCTAAATACCTATTTAATATTATAAACATATAATAACACAACATTCTCCTTCTTCATCCTCACTTTCGGCAGCCCCTACCTCCCCTCCATTTCTATTTTTCTTTCTTCCTCAAATCCACACCATCTCATTTTTCCTCACCTCGATCCAAACCTCACCCATTTTGTTTATCATTCTTTCTTCTTCTATAAGTTGTCAACTCGAAGTCCGATCTGCTCCCGTCCGTTTTCTTCCTTCTCCGACGCGGTGAGCGTTTTTCCGGCGAGATTCTCGTCAGTTTCCGACGGCCAACAATGGTTAAAGGTAGGTTCTTGGTTTCCTTTGGTTCTCGAGCTAATATTCCTTTCCAACTTCATTTTCTCATTTTCTTTTGGTTCCTCTGAAGCCTTGCTCGGCCAGCCCCTTTAAAGGCCGTTCTCCGGCGTGTGGGACGGCGGCCGACGGTGGTTGTATTCTCTGTCACTCATTCTAGAACGTTGTAAGCTTCTAGCCTCTTGTGTAGTTGATTTTTCAGATAAAGCTTCCTCTTTTAAGTTAGGGTTTGACCATGAATAAATCTATGGAGCTTTAAATGAGAATTTATTTTATGTATAAGTGGTAAATTGATTATTCTTAGAAGTATTTAAGTTTATTGAAGTTAGGAATTATTTTTGAGAATTCTTGGAGCATTTTATGCCTCTTTAAGTTGGGTTTTGTTAATGAAAAATGTTTTGAATGAATTGGTGAATAATTAGTGCTTGCTAAGGATTATATAATGATTTTAGAATGTTGAAATAGTTTGAATTAGTAGTTAAGGAAAAAGTTTAAATAGTTTGAGTGTTGAAGAAAGGGAATATTGATTATGCAATAGTGGGTTTGGATGGTGATGGAAGGTTAGGAAACTTGAGAGGCCATTTTGAGTTGTCAAAGGGATGTTAAAGAAGTGGTTTGGTAATTGGTGAATGTTTTGCAATTTTGTGGATATCTTTGACTTCTTTAAAGTGGAGATTTGTTTATGAGGGCAGTATGGATAAAATTGGATGTTAATAAATGTTGTTGTAGGTATTATGAAGATGTTGAAGGAGTGAAATTGTTTGAAATGGTGTATAGGATAAAGTTGGTAAAAAGTTTGGAAAATTGGTTATGCAAAGTTATGATTGGAATGTGGTGGATGATTAGTAAATTTTGGAAAGATTATGATTGATTGAGGTATTAATTAAGGATTTATGGTGGTGGATGGAATGATTTAGGGATAGGTAATTATTTGCTATTTTGTGAGCATTTTTGGCATCTTTAAAGTTAGGTTAGATTAATTGAGATGTATGAATTGAATTGTTGACTTAGAAAGGTTTATTAGAGTATTATGAACATGCTGGAATGTGGGAATGGTTTGTATTAATACTTGAGAAAAAGTTTGGAAGATAAAGTGTTGAAGAAAAGGGAAATTTAGTTATGTAAAAGGTATGTTTGGAGTTTGATGGAAGATTTGTGAAATTGGGAGGTCATTTAGGTGTCAAATTAATTTTGACAAAATTTAATTTGTTAGTTATTAATCATTGGTGGATATTAATCAATAATGACAAGAAATTGTGTAAAAGGGCATTATTAGAACAAAAGGGAAGTGAGTAAAATGAAATGAAGACATGAGGGATAATTGAAGTATATAACTACTTTTTGAATTTATTTAAAATGTTGAGTCAAAGCCACTTAAGAAAGTGCCTTGACCAATTATGATTTGTGGTATTAATGTAGACGGTGGATATTCGAGCGGAGCTCAAGGACGATTTTAGTTGCGTATACTTACTGCTGTGAGTTTCGCAGGTAATCACGCTTAACTGACTGTGATACTGAGAGTGACGGTAGTTGAGGATTTCTAAAATCCTCTTCTACTTTATATATAAATGAAATGTGTTCTTATTACTTTATATTTAAACGAGGGCTATAGGGTACCTTTCTAAATGAACTGTACTTTATATATATATTTATATATATAAATCTTTTGTATGTTGCATGACACTGATTATTAGTACCGTCGGCCGATGTAACCTATCGATTTGCGCAAATCGATAGGTTAATTGTACGGGTTCCTCGGATTGTAAAGGAACCAGGGATTTTCACATTGATTAGAGTGGTCCCTTGTTATGCTTTTCGGATTGTAGACCGGGCACAGTGTCACACACGTTTATTTTTGTCTACTGAGAGATGGATGTATCTGTTCTGTATATATATTCGTAAATATTATGTGCTGTATGCAGGTTTTGAACTGTGGTACCCTGTAGACACTCCACTACCCCACTTCTGAGTGTCACAGTGAGTTATGTTGTGATTACTGAGACATTGTTTTGTCTCACCCCATTCCCTTTATTTTTTTTTACAGGTGATCATGCCAGAGGGAGGCACAAAGGAAAGGGAAGGAGCCGTCCGGCCTGCACTTAAACAGTAAGTAGGCCGGGGGTGAACTATTAGGATTATATATATTGCCATTTATTAGGTTGCATCAGCTTCCGCATTTGTTGTATATCTTGGGTGAAATGTATTGCTGTTTTAATTACTGATATTGTCATAAGGTGACAGTTTGACTGTATCACACACTTTGTTAGTGTGATGATTGATTATATACTGTATGTGATCATTTGCTACAGAAGGATTGCCTGTTAATGGAAAGGCAATCCCTTTTACTGATTGAGCTTAGCGACGTTTGATTTCGCTTTGTGATACTGACATGTTAAGTCAGAGATTTGTGTATTGGTGATGTGTTGATTTAATGAAGCTAATGACTGGTGTTGTTGACACATGCTGTGTTAGGTGATTAAGTCACCATTGTATTGGATAATATTATTAGTTTTACAGGTGAATGGTCATGATCAAGTTAAGGAAATTCTCTTTTCCTAACTTGATTATATTAGGTGAATGTTGATTGTTTGTAGGTCAATGGAGGTTGTTTGTCTCATATAGCCATGTTAGATGGGCCCCTCTCTAGCATGGTTATTCGTCTCCGCGTATTATGCTGTCTCTTTTGCTAACTATGTTAGGAGAATCTCTTTTCTAACATGGTTAGATTTGTGTTATTACGTTGATTTTATGAATTGGTTAGGATGATGATAGTTCTTTTGCTAACCATGTTAGGTGAATCCTTTACTAACATGGTTAGGGATTCTAATTTTGATTGATATCGTTTCCTTTTTCTAACCATGTTAGATGTACTTTTGCTAACATGGTTAGACACCATTTGGTTAGATTATTTTGAGTATGTGTTTTATTAGGTGGAAGTGAGTAAGTTAATAAGGTGTTATTAGGAGGTATTTTACAATTTGGTATCAGAGTTATGGTAAACGATACCCTGCCTGTTGCATTGCATCTAGAATGGCAATATATATTCCTTTTCCCTTCCCGCTGTGCATGATCACTAACCTTTATTTTGAAGCTATCTGCGGTGAATTTTGCGGACAAAATTCCTATGGTGGGGAGAGCGGTCATTCCGTACTAAGATTTATTTGAAGTAGAATGATTAGAATGAGACTTGCTCAGGTTTGACACTTGTTGAAGTCTCTCAAGTGCTTGCACTTGTGATTATTAAATCTTTTTCCGCTTTTATTTTAAAAGCGGAGTGGCATTGAGAATGAAAGTTCTAGTATGGTGGGTAAGGTTTCACTTGGTTTATTAGTTATGAGGAGAGAAAATGTTCGTCGGGATGCTTGCCAACTAGTTGGAAACTTTCAGTTTCTAGTTCATGGACTTCTATTAAGAAATAGGGAATGTCTAATATGTTTAGAAGGAATATAATTAAACCTTGTAAGAGGATTGATTTGAGTCACAATTGGGTTATACTTTGGGGTGATTCGGAATTTCAAGTAAAGATATATTTGGTCTTTATTAATGGATGAAGAAATCCTTATAGAGGTATAGCTCAAAGAATGGTCATATGGAATAGGAAGCATTTGAATATAGAACAAGTTATAGCAAATGAGTGAGATCGGGAAGGAATGTTACAATTAACTTAAGGAATATATTCCTTAAGTTAACAAAATTCTTGTGTGGAAAACCTGATCAATTTTGAAATTAAGGGTGCTTTTGAAAGAGATAAGATGTTAGGATCAGTACTTAAGGACGAGTGGATCAATTGGATAATGGAAATACGATAGTTGAATATTTTTGGTCCGAGAAGGGCATTGGTGATTTTGAAATATGAATTTGTTGAAAGATTCATAGGTCCCATCAAGTTGAATAAGTTTAATGCATGTCTAATGGTGCAGTTTTA
The DNA here is from genome assembly GCA_029929735.1 of Mimosa pudica. Lineage (NCBI taxonomy): Eukaryota > Viridiplantae > Streptophyta > Magnoliopsida > Fabales > Fabaceae > Mimosa > Mimosa pudica. The sequence continues at coordinate 10,105,643 of JAKELP010000002.1, forward strand.
TTAGAATAAAATATAACTTTTAGAGGGAAAATGTTACATTAATGGTTGGAGGACTAGTGAGGTCTTGAATGGATTATTCTTGGGCATTTGAATTATGTTTATGGGGTCTAAGGGCTTATTTAGGTTCAACACTTATGCTTGAATAAGTTAATTTGGCTAATTATGTTGTAGATTTTGAAAAGGAAATTGAGAATATCCTTAGGCTTGAAATTAATTTAAATGTACTTGGGAAGTGTGAGTAGTTAAATTAGGTTAATGTTGAGAAATGTGGAGCATGAATGCAAATTGGGTAATTAAGATTGCTTTTGAATCAGAATTTAAATTAGTTAGAGTGGTGATGATTTTGAAACTCTCTTTAATCTTGAGGTATTCATGATTCCTATATTATGAAGGGTACATATGGGTATGAAATTAATGAAGTATGAGGATGGTGTTTGAGATGATTTTTGGTTGTTCAAAAGGATGTAAATTATGTGAGAGGCTTAGGTAATTGATTCAAAAAGCACTTTTGGGATGTGAGTCCTCGATTCTAATGAGATTGCATATGAATATAGATAATAGGTGTTAGGTAATTAATGGTGGTGGTATTTCAAATTGAGGATTGATATTAGAAGTTTTAGAGATTGTTATGGTTTAGTGGCTTTTGTAGTTTTACTGACTATTGGAATTGGAAATAATATTAGTGAGGGCAGACTTTTGATGTAGATTCAGATAATATTGCGGATAGGCTATAGGTTGTAAATGCTATAAATATGGTTATGACTTGAAGTTAAAGGAGAATTGTGAGGTTTCTCTTGGTTTATTAGGCATATTGAAGTTAATACTTATGAAGAATTCAATCGGTACAAATTGTTGGGACTAATATAGGTGGAATTACGAGATTAAAGTTAAAATTGTCTGGCTTGTATTGATTAAAGTTAGAGGCATTTGACAGGAATTAACAATTATGATAATTGGAGAAAAATGATGATTATGGATTGAGGATTGACTAGAAAAGTTTAGTTAAAAAGTGAAATGGAGGAAGAAAAATTAAATTTAGGTCTTGAATTAAAGTTGATTTAGGAAGATTGTTTGAGATTATGATGGAGAATATATTAGTTATGAGTTGAAGAATAAGTAAGATAAATTGTTGAACTTGAGGTTTTATCGCGATTACAGGAATATATATACTATTTTGGTCATGGAACTTAGAATTATTGGGTACGGATTAGTGTTTAGGCTCGCGGACATAACTGAAGTAACTATATATGGTATTGGTGAACAATTTGTTTATGAAGTGGTTTAAATAGATTTAGCATGAATTCTTGAGTCATTAAGATAAGTGAGATTTTATGTTGAGCATAAAGACAAAGGATTGAGTTTAATAGTGTGAATCATATTTAGTATTAGTGGTATGGTGGGTTAGTGAAATACTAGATGGAGGACCAGAGTTCTGTGATAAGTTGTCATTATTCTATTGAGGAAATTCAGATTATTCATGTTACCGACGGATTTAGAATTGTAATCTTGTGAGTTAAGTAGATAGAGAAAATAGCTGAGGTTAAAATGTTAGGTTGAAGTTTTAGTGAAACTCTTAAATGATTCATTGGAATTGAATACAATTAAGTGATTTAGATATGGTGGTACATGTTAAGTTAGAGTCATGAGACAAGTAAGCAATGCTTTTCTAAGGAACTTTTATCTGGCCTTTAAGAAGTGATGGTATAGAATAAATTAAAGAAACTATTGGATATAGATTTAGGCTAACTGTAGTGGTAGTGGAACTCTGACATAAATGACAATTTTGAATAGTGAAAACTATATAAGTACCGACCTCAAGACTTTAAAGTGAATAAAAATGGTCAAAAGTATTATTATTTTTGGATTGTATTGAGAAAGCGTTAAATATTGATTTAGATTGGTGAGCCATTTGTTGGTTAGTTGATAGTGATTTCCAAAAGGGATAGAATTGTCTCTAAATATGAGATCGTACAAAAAAAAAATTGGTCTAAGAATGGAGAAATATATAATTTTTGGGGTGAAATACTTTTGCAGGTGAATAATAAAAGACTTTCGTGATCTATAAGTCAAGGAAAATAAATGGTTAAGGTGTGATAAAGTTAAAATATGATGCGAAAATTTGGAAATAAGAGAAATGATGTATATTAGTTGACTAGAATTTGAAGTTTTCTTCACCTAATTCAAGTTCTTAGGGATGTATTGAGCGGATTATGCTATATATTATATCATAAAGGCTGTTGGACATAGTGAATTTTGAGGGCAAAATTCCTAAAAAGGTGGGGAGAATTGTAACATCCTGGGAATGTAATACAGGATTAGAAAACACTTTTAGTAATGACCAATAGGAAATTTAAAAATTTTTAGGATTTTTGGGAAACTTTGGATAATTTGAAAGTTTTGGGAAGTAAGTCCTTGAAAATAATCCATAAAATGGTTGGGAAATTAAGAAATTATAGAAGTTTATGAAATTTAAGAGATTGTGTAAATAAGGAGGTTGGATGAGATAGAAATTAAAAAGGGGTATTATGGTAATTTTCTCTAAATACCTATTTAATATTATAAACATATAATAAAACACAACATTCTCCTTCTTCATCCTCACTTTCGGCAGCCCCTACCTCCCCTCCATTTCTATTTTTCTTTCTTCCTCAAATCCACACCATCTCATTTTTCCTCACCTCGATCCAAACCTCACCCATTTTGTTTATCATTCTTTCTTCTTCTATAAGTTGTCAACTCGAAGTCCGATCTGCTCCCGTCCGTTTTCTTCCTTCTCCGACGCGGTGAGCGTTTTTCCGGCGAGATTCTCGTCAGTTTCCGACGGCCAACAATGGTTAAAGGTAGGTTCTTGGTTTCCTTTGGTTCTCGAGCTAATATTCCTTTCCAACTTCATTTTCTCATTTTCTTTTGGTTCCTCTGAAGCCTTGCTCGGCCAGCCCCTTTAAAGGCCGTTCTCCGGCGTGTGGGACGGCGGCCGACGGTGGTTGTATTCTCTGTCACTCATTCTAGAACGTTGTAAGCTTCTAGCCTCTTGTGTAGTTGATTTTTCAGATAAAGCTTCCTCTTTTAAGTTAGGGTTTGACCATGAATAAATCTATGGAGCTTTAAATGAGAATTTATTTTATGTATAAGTGGTAAATTGATTATTCTTAGAAGTATTTAAGTTTATTGAAGTTAGGAATTATTTTTGAGAATTCTTGGAGCATTTTATGCCTCTTTAAGTTGGGGTTTTGTTAATGAAAAATGTTTTGAATGAATTGGTGAATAATTAGTGCTTGCTAAGGATTATATAATGATTTTAGAATGTTGAAATAGTTTGAATTAGTAGTTAAGGAAAAAGTTTAAATAGTTTGAGTGTTGAAGAAAGGGAATATTGATTATGCAATAGTGGGTTTGGATGGTGATGGAAGGTTAGGAAACTTGAGAGGCCATTTTGAGTTGTCAAAGGGATGTTAAAGAAGTGGTTTGGTAATTGGTGAATGTTTTGCAATTTTGTGGATATCTTTGACTTCTTTAAAGTGGAGATTTGTTTATGAGGGCAGTATGGATAAAATTGGATGTTAATAAATGTTGTTGTAGGTATTATGAAGATGTTGAAGGAGTGAAATTGTTTGAAATGGTGTATAGGATAAAGTTGGTAAATAAAGTTTGGAAAATTGGTTATGCAAAGTTATGATTGGAATGTGGTGGATGATTAGTAAATTTTGGAAAGATTATGATTGATTGAGGTATTAATTAAGGATTTATGGTGGTGGATGGAATGATTTAGGGATAGGTAATTAATTTGCTATTTTGTGAGCATTTTTGGCATCTTTAAAGTTAGGTTAGATTAATTGAGATGTATGAATTGAATTGTTGACTTAGAAAGGTTTATTAGAGTATTATGAACATGCTGGAATGTGGGAATGGTTTGTATTAATACTTGAGAAAAAGTTTGGAAGATAAAGTGTTGAAGAAAAGGGAAATTTAGTTATGTAAAAGGTATGTTTGGAGTTTGATGGAAGATTTGTGAAATTGGGAGGTCATTTAGGTGTCAAATTAATTTTGACAAAATTTAATTTGTTAGTTATTAATCATTGGTGGATATTAATCAATAATGACAAGAAATTGTGTAAAAGGGCATTATTAGAACAAAAGGGAAGTGAGTAAAATGAAATGAAGACATGAGGGATAATTGAAGTATATAACTACTTTTTGAATTTATTTAAAATGTTGAGTCAAAGCCACTTAAGAAAGTGCCTTGACCAATTATGATTTGTGGTATTAATGTAGACGGTGGATATTCGAGCGGAGCTCAAGGACGATTTTAGTTGCGTATACTTACTGCTGTGAGTTTCGCAGGTAATCACGCTTAACTGACTGTGATACTGAGAGTGACGGTAGTTGAGGATTTCTAAAATCCTCTTCTACTTTATATATAAATGAAATGTGTTCTTATTACTTTATATTTAAACGAGGGCTATAGGGTACCTTTCTAAATGAACTGTACTTTATATATATATTTATATATATAAATCTTTTGTATGTTGCATGACACTGATTATTAGTACCGTCGGCCGATGTAACCTATCGATTTGCGCAAATCGATAGGTTAATTGTACGAGTTCCTCGGATTGTAAAGGAACCAGGGATTTTCACATTGATTAGAGTGGTCCCTTGTTATGCTTTTCGGATTGTAGACCGGGCACAGTGTCACACACGTTTATTTTTGTCTACTGAGAGATGGATGTATCTGTTCTGTATATATATTCGTAAATATTATGTGCTGTATGCAGGTTTTGAACTGTGGTACCCTGTAGACACTCCACTACCCCACTTCTGAGTGTCACAGTGAGTTATGTTGTGATTACTGAGACATTGTTTTGTCTCACCCCATTCCCTTTATTTTTTTTTACAGGTGATCATGCCAGAGGGAGGCACAAAGGAAAGGGAAGGAGCCGTCCGGCCTGCACTTAAACAGTAAGTAGGCCGGGGGTGAACTATTAGGATTATATATATTGCCATTTATTAGGTTGCATCAGCTTCCGCATTTGTTGTATATCTTGGGTGAAATGTATTGCTGTTTTAATTACTGATATTGTCATAAGGTGACAGTTTGACTGTATCACACACTTTGTTAGTGTGATGATTGATTATATACTGTATGTGATCATTTGCTACAGAAGGATTGCCTGTTAATGGAAAGGCAATCCCTTTTACTGATTGAGCTTAGCGACGTTTGATTTCGCTTTGTGATACTGACATGTTAAGTCAGAGATTTGTGTATTGGTGATGTGTTGATTTAATGAAGCTAATGACTGGTGTTGTTGACACATGCTGTGTTAGGTGATTAAGTCACCATTGTATTGGATAATATTATTAGTTTTACAGGTGAATGGTCATGATCAAGTTAAGGAAATTCTCTTTTCCTAACTTGATTATATTAGGTGAATGTTGATTGTTTGTAGGTCAATGGAGGTTGTTTGTCTCATATAGCCATGTTAGATGGGCCCCTCTCTAGCATGGTTATTCGTCTCCGCGTATTATGCTGTCTCTTTTGCTAACTATGTTAGGAGAATCTCTTTTCTAACATGGTTAGATTTGTGTTATTACGTTGATTTTATGAATTGGTTAGGATGATGATAGTTCTTTTGCTAACCATGTTAGGTGAATCCTTTACTAACATGGTTAGGGATTCTAATTTTGATTGATATCGTTTCCTTTTTCTAACCATGTTAGATGTACTTTTGCTAACATGGTTAGACACCATTTGGTTAGATTATTTTGAGTATGTGTTTTATTAGGTGGAAGTGAGTAAGTTAATAAGGTGTTATTAGGAGGTATTTTACAGATGTACTGGTGATGACTATATTAATTTTGTTCTGTATTGTGAAGTAAATGTATATGTCCATAATTCATGAGGATTTTGAAGTTAAAGTTTATAGTAAGGGTTTTAACTAGCATGACAACCTCTCTTAATTTCGAGGACGAAATTATTTAAGGGGGAGAGAATTGTAACACCCCAGTCTTCGGTTTAGAGATAATGAAGAATTTATTAAGGTCTTAGGATGTCATTAGTAAATTATAATCATTGTAAATAAATAAGTGTGGAATAAATATATATATTTTTTTTAGAATTAATGTGCTTATTTCTTTAGAAATAAGTTGAGTTGTGAATTTTTATGAAAGATAGTTTGGGGTTTGGAGCCTAGATAAAATTTGGTGAAAGGAAATATATGAATCTATACAAAGAATTATTTCTATAACTTATCTTTAAATTAGTAGAGAATAAGAAAGTAAATATAAGCAAATAGGAAGGGCAGAAAGGTAATTTTGTAAGGAAACATTATTTTAAAACTCTTCCACTCCTCCCTTCATCCTCGGGCAGGCATTGCTTTCTTTCTAGAAACTTCAATTGCCTCTTGTCCTTTCTTCTTTTCCATGAATCCCGACGAGTCCAGGCCGGCCACATACACGGCGGAATCGGCCGCCGAAGGCGGACCATTCAAGCATGCTATCTTCTCTTCTTCACACTCACTTTTCTATCTTCATTTTCGACCTAGCTTTTCTTTCTCAGTTTTCTGCGATTTCCAATAGCTCTAGCGGTGTATATGATGTTTTCCGGCAAGTATCCGGCGGCTCTTGGAGTGTGTAAGTTATATTTTCCCCTTTTCTTTCTTGTTCCTTGTTTTTTTTTTTGAATTTCCAAGTGAAATTGTTAGGATTTGTTTGGTTTCAAAATTTCTGAGTAGTTAGAGGGATTCTAAGGTACCATAAGTATCATTAGGCCCTTTTGAGAATTCCAAATGGTGTGGGCTCCTTGGATTTGAACCCATGTGATATTTTTATTAATCAAAAGCATGTATACGATAGGGTTTTTGTGTAAATTAGATTCTGTGCTTTTTGGTATGAAATTGGTGGTTTGAGAACCAAATTGAAGTAATTTCTTAGTAGTCTATGGGTTAGGGTTGGCTTTATTTTGGTTGGAATGAAGTTTTGAGAAATTTTGGTGTTGAAAAGTTATGGTTTGGGGACAATTTCGAAAATTCAGCATGATTTTTTGAAATGGATAGTTTCAACTTGTTTAATTAAGTTATATGATGATGATCATTTGTTTAAATTATTTATACATAATCATATGTGCAATTTTGCTTGCTTAAAGTTGGTTCATGATCAAGTGCAGTAACTAAATCCTTTTAATATGGACTTTTAAACTTGAAATATGGTTTCTATAGGTTTATTGGAGTTCTACAAAAGTGTTGATCGAATTCGTTTGCTAGTATGAGCTGTTCCGTTCGGTTTTGAGTATGCTATTCACTTCTGTTATTTTGTTTGGGTATATGAGATGATGGGTTGGTTTTAACTATGCTATGGTATTTTATTTGGATGTCTTTCCTCCTGTGTTCAGCGCCCAAGTAGTGGAAGAATATAAGTGAGAGTTTATTTCTTACCTCTTATAGATGGTAGGAATTATCTTACGAAAACCACTAATTAATTTATGGAACCTGAATTAGCTTCTTCTTGGATCTATGCTGCTGATTTTATTTCTATAATTTCCCCTTGAGCATGTTTGTTGATTCTAGGTAGCCTTGATTTATATTTCAACAATATTAAAAGGTAGAGTATTGTCTCAACTCGATGAAAATGGTCCACTTTACTTGTGTATATGGACATATATGCTCACATAATGATGTCAAAATTATGGTACATTCTCTTTTCGAAATTGAAGGTTGGGAAGTGGGAGGGATTAATAATGTCATTTGATTTTAGAATGATCTCAATGTGTTTGATAAAATGTCTAAGGAAGGATTTGGTTGAAAGGTTGTGAGTTTTGCAGATTGAGGCTCATGGATCAATCAAATTAGATTTTTAGTATAGAAAGTAGCTTGTTATAAAAGAAATGGGGGTTACAAGAAGGATTTGAATGGGACTTGGGATTGAAGGGTTCTTGGGCAGTGTTCATTTTGTTTTGGCTCTGGATGAGATTTTGGTACTGCCATGTCATTTTTCTGTCCATATGGGTTAAAAAAAAATCAGCTTTGAATAATTGAATAGAGCTAGAAGAGATTGCATGAGTATGAAAGGAAAGTAAATAATTTGTTTAATTTGATTTGTGAATGTATGGAAGTGTTTGTTTTACTTGAACATTTATATGTGTTGTTTATGATTAATGAAGTAGGATAGTGAACTATAGCTATGAAGTATTTAACTTCAAGAGGAATTTCAGTGTTGATTTATGTTATCTTTTTCTGTGAATTGAAAATGATATACCTCTGACGTGGCATGGGTGGTGGGATATGGGTTGCCAATCAATTTGTTTTCTTTATTGTATGAGTAAAGAATTCATTTTGTTTTATTATTCTTAATTATATTTGTTAAAAGTATATTTTATACTTATGTATTAAAATGATTTGAAAGTTTTAAAGATACGGCTGAAATTTCTTGCTGGGGTATTTTATTATAAAATATTTGATAAGGAGATATCATTTTTTCAGAATATTGGTTATTGTTTTTGGGTATATTGGCCCAAGTATGCTTCAAAACGTTTTGAAGTTCTACGGTTGATGAGATTTGATATGTGATTTCAAATTGATCTATTTATTACGATATATACTTTTATTAGAGGAACTAGACACAAAGCGCCTGTTTCGTGGTTTTACCACGCCTGTTTTCGTGACTTCGTGTCACGCCTGTTTCGTGGTTTTACCACGCCTGTTTTCGTGACTTCGTGTCACGCCTGTTTCGTGGCTTGCCACGCCTGTTTCGTGGTTTTACCACGCCTGTTTTCGTGACTTCGTGTCACGCCTGGTTATTTACCCTCGTGGACTGTGTGTCCACGCCTGTTTTCGTGACTTCGTGTCACGCCTGGTGATTTACCCTCGTGGACTGTGTGTCCACGCCTGTTATTTCGCTTGTGTTAGTTCCTCTATAGAAAACAAGTTTTTCATAAATATGAGCTTTCATATTTACTTTGTAAACCTTTAAAGGGATTACTTTTATGATGCTGATTTTGCCCTTTTGGGTTTTATTCTCAAATACAAGTATGGTTATAAACTACTGAGGTTTCTATATTCCAAATCTTTATTTATTAATCTATTTTTGGGAATTTTCAATTCGAAGTCAGTGTAACGAAATTGCAAATATTTATATAATATTTTGTATTTCAGATTGAAGAATGTGGAACAACTTTTCGTGCTTTAAGACAAAGGAAGGTATAATTAGCTTTATAAAAAAATTTGTTTCTTATTATTATTGTAAACAATAATACTTATCTATACATTCAATTACTTTGTGATCTTTATATGCATTAATATGAAAATGATATAATTAAATGTGTGAAATGATGAATGTTTGGAAGTATTGGTTAATGGAAATGGCTTACGAAGTTGAGTTACCTTAAACTTCGTGCCGGTCACGTTTAAAATTTCGGGCGTGACATTTTGGTATCAGAGCTTAGGTTTGTTTATGTGTTTGTTTAAAGTGTGATGATGTTTTAATAATGTAAATTGTTGTGAGGATAAATGATGTTGAAAGAAAATGAGTAGAATGTTTCAAGGAAGAAGTATATCATATGCATGAGATTAAATTTATTTATGTGATGAGATTAAACATCGGTTTAGTTATGAAACGTTTCATATACAGATATTATGCATAATAAGTTATTATTTGTTTATCCTTGGAGCAGACATGAGTTGTGTGTCAAATTGATTTTAGATGATTGATATGTTTGCTTTGTATTGCTAATGTATTTCTTTATAAAATTAGGATTTTTGAGTTGGATTATGAAAAGTTCCTATTGTAGATGTATGACATTATTGGAATGTTCTTGAATTTGATGTACTGGTGATGACTATATTAATTTTGTTCTGTATTGTGAAGTAAATGTATATGTCCATAATTCATGAGGATTTTGAAGTTAAAGTTTATAGTAAGGGTTTTAACTAGCATGACAACCTCTCTTAATTTCGAGGACGAAATTATTTAAGGGGGAGAGAATTGTAACACCCCAGTCTTCGGTTTAGAGATAATGAAGAATTTATTAAGGTCTTAGGATGTCATTAGTAAATTATAATCATTGTAAATAAATAAGTGTGGAAGAAATATATATATTTTTATTAGAATTAATGTGCTTATTTCTTTAGAAATAAGTTGAGTTGTGAATTTTTATGAAAGATAGTTTGGGGTTTGGAGCCTAGATAAAATTTGGTGAAAGGAAATATATGAATCTATACAAAGAATTATTTCTATAACTTATCTTTAAATTAGTAGAGAATAAGAAAGTAAATATAAGCAAATAGGAAGGGCAGAAAGGTAATTTTGTAAGGAAACATTATTTTAAAACTCTTCCACTCCTCCCTTCATCCTCGGGCAGGCATTGCTTTCTTTCTAGAAACTTCAATTGCCTCTTGTCCTTTCTTCTTTTCCATGAATCCCGACGAGTCCAGGCCGGCCACATACACGGCGGAATCGGCCGCCGAAGGCGGACCATTCAAGCATGCTATCTTCTCTTCTTCACACTCACTTTTCTATCTTCATTTTCGACCTAGCTTTTCTTTCTCAGTTTTCTGCGATTTCCAATAGCTCTAGCGGTGTATGATGTTTTCCGGCAAGTATCTGGCGGCTCTTGGAGCGTGTAAGTTATATTTTCCCCTTTTCTTTCTTGTTCCTTGTTTTTTTTTTGAATTTCCAAGTGAAATTGTTAGGATTTGTTTGGTTTCAAAATTTCTGAGTAGTTAGAGGGATTCTAAGGTACCATAAGTATCATTAGGCCCTTTTGAGAATTCCAAATGGTGTGGGCTCCTTGGATTTGAACCCATGTGATATTTTTATTAATCAAAAGCATGTATACGATAGGGTTTTTGTGTAAATTAGATTCTGTGCTTTTTGGTATGAAATTGGTGGTTTGAGAACCAAATTGAAGTAATTTCTTAGTAGTCTATGGGTTAGGGTTGGCTTTATTTTGGTTGGAATGAAGTTTTGAGAAATTTTGGTGTTGAAAAGTTATGGTTTGGGGACAATTTCGAAAATTCAGCATGATTTCTTGAAATGGATAGTTTCAACTTGTTTAATTAAGTTATATGATGATGATCATTTGTTTAAATTATTTATACATAATCATATGTGCAATTTTGCTTGCTTAAAGTTGGTTCATGATCAAGTGCAGTAACTAAATCCTTTTAATATGGACTTTTAAACTTGAAATATGGTTTCTATAGGTTTATTGGAGTTCTACAAAAGTGTTGATCGAATTCGTTTGCTAGTATGAGCTGTTCCGTTCGGTTTTGAGTATGCTATTCACTTCTGTTATTTTGTTTGGGTATATGAGATGATGGGTTGGTTTTAACTATGCTATGGTATTTTATTTGGATGTCTTTCCTCCTGTGTTCAGCGCCCAAGTAGTGGAAGAATATAAGTGAGAGTTTATTTCTTACCTCTTATAGATGGTAGGAATTATCTTACGAAAACCACTAATTAATTTATGGAACCTGAATTAGCTTCTTCTTGGATCTATGCTGCTGATTTTATTTCTATAATTTCCCCTTGAGCATGTTTGTTGATTCTAGGTAGCCTTGATTTATATTTCAACAATATTAAAAGGTAGAGTATTGTCTCAACTCGATGAAAATGGTCCACTTTACTTGTGTATATGGACATATATGCTCACATAATGATGACAAAATTATGGTACATTCTCTTTTCGAAATTGAAGGTTGGGAAGTGGGAGGGATTAATAATGTCATTTGATTTTAGAATGATCTCAATGTGTTTGATAAAATGTCTAAGGAAGGATTTGGTTGAAAGGTTGTGAGTTTTGCAGATTGAGGCTCATGGATCAATCAAATTAGATTTTTAGTATAGAAAGTAGCTTGTTATAAAAGAAATGGGGGTTACAAGAAGGATTTGAATGGGACTTGGGATTGAAGGGTTCTTGGGCAGTGTTCATTTTGTTTTGGCTCTGGATGAGATTTTGGTACTGCCATGTCATTTTTCTGTCCATATGGGTTAAAAAAAAGGGTAAAGGTGCAATTATGGGTCCAAACAATTACGCAAAGTGCAATTTGGGGTAACAAGTATTTCCGGGGCCAAAGCTAGGTTTAAACAATAAAAAATGGTGCAAAAAGGGGAACTCCGTTACGTCTGGACACATGGCGCGTTGATGTTTGCCACTTGGGATAAAATATGACGCGTGGCTGTGACGTGGCGGACAATTAGGCCTGCAGATAAAACATGAGCTAAATAGTTATTTTTCTTTAGAAAATCGGCTTTTTTAAACACATGGGTCTTTTGAAAGCAAAAAACAAAGGGATTTAGACAAAAAAGAAACAATGTCAACTAAAGTGAGCTAGGGTTGTCTCATTATACCATTGTGGAGGCGAGCTAGGGTTCAATTTTCGCGAGCCATGTCTGCCAAGGGTTCGAGCTAGGGAGGCGCAAGGTGGAGTCGAAGACAGTGTGGGGTTCGTTTGAGGAAAAGCTGAAGTGCGTTTCGAAGAAAAGGGGACCACGAAGGGACAAGGGCACATCGAGACTCAGAGACAAAGGGACCACGAAGCACATGTGAAAAGTATCTCTCAGTGGGGAATCTGACAAGGTAAGTGTCAATGGCGAGGGAAATGTTTTTTAAATCTCGTACAGTGAGTTGTCATTTTAGCCCTTTGTTGACCCTTGTTTATGTGTTTCAGTTTAGCTTAATGGCGACAAATGGGGACGGAGCTAACGACAAAGGGAAGGGCATCGATGGAAACCAAAATAAGGAAGATGAGCGCGTGAGGGAGGTGAGTAAAATCTATGAGAAATTCTTCTGGAGCCTTGGGACTAAAATAGCTAAACGTAAACGAAAAAGAGAAGAGGGTATTTCTGGAAATGACCTAGGGGATAGCTACAATAGTTCAGATGGGCTAAGTGGTTTAGATGTGAATGAGTCAGAGGCAGAGGAACATGAGGTCCAGAGCAATGTAGAAGGGAAAGGTGGAGTTGAAAATGAGGGGGCCAAGGTATGTGGGGGTGAAGGAGGAGTTGAAAATGTGGGGGGCAATGGTTTAGGGGGTGAGGGTAGAGTTGAAACTGAGGGGGGCGATGATTTAGGGTTAGAAGATATCTCTGGAAACGAGGAAGGGAATGTTGAAGGGTATGTGGAAGTGCATGATAATGGTGGATGGTTTGATGATAGTAGCAACGATGAGGGGGGGAATGATATAGGGGTCAGAACTGATGAGTTGGATGGTGGAGAACCATGGCTTAGTGAGAAGGAGGATGACTCCAAAAGTGAGGAGGAGGATGACTCCAACAGTGAGGATGAGGACTATATTGCTGGTGGTGGAGGCTCAGACAGTAATGAGAGTGTGGATGATGATTTCGACCGTGAGGAAGATTGGCGTGACATTGCTATCCCTGAAGATGAAAGGATCGGGCTGAACATCTTGGCGGTGATGGTGACCGCCAATACTTCTATGCTGGTAGGTCCTTTGCAAACAAAGAGACACTGAAAAAGGCTATTGCCAATTATGCAATGCAGAATGGGGTTAATGTGAGATATGCAGAAAGCAAGCATAAAAAGGTAATAGTAGAGTGTGAAGAAGGGTGTCCATTCAGGTTGTATGCAAGGAGGGACTGTGACGGTGTGGGGTATGTAGTGAGGACATTGAACAGAGAACATCAGTGTGAGAGGGCATTTGACAATGGAAGTGCTTCTGTAAAATGGCTAGCTGATTTCTTCAGGGAGAAAATTCAGAAAAGGCCCCAATACAAGACTGCCGAAATGAGGGATGATATTCAGCATACTTTCAACTCATATGTGAGTGTTTGGAAGTGCAAGAGGGCAAAGAGGATGATAGTGACTGAGATGGCTGGAAGTTATGTTGATGAGTTTAACAAGCTTGAAGCGTACTGTGCTGAATTGAGGCACACAAATCCAGGGACAGATGCATGGGTTGAGGTGAGTAAGGAAGAGTTGGCCAAAAAGAGGAGAGTCTTTAAAAGAATGTATCTGTGTTTTGGTGCTGCTAAGGCTGGATGGAGAGCTGGTTGCCGGCCATTCATAGGCGTCGATGGCACTTTCTTGAAGGGCAGATCCAGAGGGATTCTACTAAGCGCAGTTGGTGTTGATGCAAATGAGTCACTATACCCTTTGGCTTTTGGGCTAGTTGATAAGGAGACATCACATAATTGGAATTGGTTCATACAATGCATAAGTACGTCTCTAGATCTTGGCACTGGTGAAACAGTGACACTAATGTCAGACATGCAGAAGGTACATGGTTTATTTTGATTTTAAATCTAACTCTATTTAGTGAAGAATGTAGTGATGGTATAATTTTGAATTGATTGATTGCAGGGCATATGTAATGGTGTGAAGAATGTGCTACCTGATGCTGAACATAGGCTATGCGCAAGACATGTGTATGTGAACTGGGCAAAGAAGAAGTGGGTGGGTGAGGAAATGAAGGTTAAGTTCTTTAGCCTTGCCAAAAGTACGTTTGAAGAGAGGTTTAGGGATAATTTGGATAAACTAGAACGGGAAAATAAGGAGGCGGCAAGTGGTGTCATGGCATACCCAATCAAGTGTTGGGTAAGGGCATTCTTTTCTAATAGATGTTGCTCGTGGGCCATTGACAACAATAGCAGCGAGAGTCTAAATGCATGGGTGGATGCTTTTAGATACATGCCTGTAATAAAGATGTTTGAGGGGATAAGATGCAAGCTGATGGACAAGTGGGCACATAGTGAGGAGAAGGTTAGGCACTGGAAAAATGACTTCAGTCCTAGATGCATGGAGTTATTCAATCTGAACAAGCACCTAGCTAATGACTGCCGTGTTAGATTTAATGGTGGCGAGGGATATGAAGTGGAGCATGGGAGGAATAGACACATAGTGTCTCTTAGAGGAAAGGTCTGTACATGCAGGGTATGGGATTTGACTGGAATCCCATGTGAGCATAGTATTTGTGCGATGTGGCATGCTAAGATAGACCCTATGTCACAGATCTCTACATTCTATCACAAGGAGACCTACCTCAGAAGCTACCTGAACAAGTTTGAGCCTGTCAGAGGTGAAGAGTTCTGGCGTGTACATGAATATAAAACCATGTTACCTCCACCTATTGTGAACATGCCTGGCAGGCCAAAGCTTAAAAGAAGTAGAGTAGGGGAAGCACCAAGAAAGCAAGCTGCTACCGCTGCACAACCTGAAGCTCCTGCCGTTGCTGCACAGGCTCCTGCCGTTTCTACACAGGTTGAGAGGATTAGTAAAGTGGGTACACCCATGAAGTGTAGCTTCTGTAAGCAAGGGGGTCACAACCGAAGCACATGTAAAGACGTATGTTAAATTCTTTGCCTTCTATACCGCTTCATAACCAAGTTATTATTTCTCAAATAATGGATATTACATAACTGATTTTAATGTGTCATTGGTTTGTTTAGGCACCCTCCTCTGGTAAAAGGCGTCCTGGCAGGCCCAGCAAAGCCCGCCAACAGCCACCACCTGTGGTAGGTTTATTTTTTAGCTCTGATTTTTTGAAGTTTTGTAGACATTTTACTCCCTTGTTGTGACTTGCAGGCACCCTCTGAGCATAGGCGTCCTGGCAGGCCCAGCAAAGCCCGCCAACAGCCACCATCTGAGCATAGGCGTCCTGGTAGGCCCAGAAGACAAGCTGCACCACAGAGCCAAACCCAAGAATCACCCCAGCCTCAATCACAAGACCAAACCCAGCCCCCACCAGTTGAAACCCAAAGCCAGCCCAGGACACGGTCAAGGACTTTGCAAGGGACACAAACACAGCCTGCAGCTCAGCCACCACTCCAGCCTCGATCACAAGTCCAACCTAATACGATGCCGAAAACTGGTGCATTCAGGAGGGCCGCTTCGCGCAAGGGTGTGCAAGACACTTCATTTCAAGGCTATGGAGTATATGTAAATGTGAGTACTGGCAGGACCGTTTATAATGTGAGTTATCACTCACTAACTCTTTATAATGAAGTTATTTATGTCACATTCACATTATGATCACTTCGCTGTCTTGCGTGTAGCCTGGACTTAAATCGCAGTCTGTTTTGAGTGTGGGAACTAAGCCGGATTCAGAAAGCAACAAGAAGTTTCCTATCCCGAATGAGAAGAAAATGAGGATGACTGAAGGCCAATCTTCAAAGAGCACCGGTGCACCACGCACGATTAAGTTTCGCGGCAGTGATCCGGATATACCAGATGCAAAGACACTGTCAGTTAAGCCCCTGGATTGATGTGGAAAGGCAAACCAAGCATATCTTCTATTCAACTTCAAGATCAAATGGATGCACGATTGGCGACCTTGAGGAAGAGGATGAAGGAAAAAGCTACGACAAAGCCTTCCACTTAGGCAGTGTGTCATTATAATGTGGCTTTCAAAGGCTAAAACTGATATATTTTGTAATTTATTTTGGTATTGTATTTTGGAGGGATAAACCCTCAAAACAAAACAGGGCTTTGTAGTTGCATATGTAAATTCCCTTTTGCCCCAGTGTAGGGGTCTACTTTAAAATGCCAAAACATTGGTCATGTATTTTGGAGGGATAAACCCTCATTCTGGGAACAGGTGGTGTTGTAATTTGGTAATGTACATGGTTCAAATTTGGTAATGTACATGATTGTCTATTTTCAGTTGTCAAAACCATTTAAATATTGGCATTTTACATAGGCCATACATGACATTAAGTGTGGATGACACACAATTTCATTGAGTAAAACAGGTTCCCTACACATGTCATAATGACAAATGACATAATTAAACAGGTTCACTACATCATCGGACCAGCACTAAATGTTCAATACATAGCCAGTGACACTAAGCAAACACTAACCAAAATACATACAACACATAGCTACACACGCTCAACAGCTAGCCACTATTACAGCCTTGTCATGCCCTTGTCACATGCATTGCCCACCAATACACCATGGACACAACAAATAAACAACACAACATGACCTTCAAAGCTCCACATTGCTTCTTCCACTTCCGCAGCTCCCCCTCCTTCAATCTAGCCTGGCGTTTCAGCTTTTTCACATCCTGCAGAATTGCATCGATTTCTTCACCCAAGCCCAAGCCATGTGCTCCCCTGCGAAGCATGACATTTTCATCATACAGGCAATCAATGTCATCCAACAACTCGTTGATGACACAGTTTGGTCTATCACCAAATTTAGCATCATGCCAGGTGAAATAATTGCAACCATTGTCCTGTAACAAATAACATTCCAACAAATTAAATTCAGCACAGCCCCTTACATTGTTTTAGAGGGTCTAGGGTTTTGAAACAAAGAGAATTTTTTCAAAACTTACTTGATTGTAGAAGCGACATCCATAAAAACGTCGACCAGGGTTTACATCCGTCCATGATGTCCATCTATGTGCCTTCAATCCGTGCTTGCAGTACATCATCGGACCTTCATAATGAACCTCCCTACTTGATTCACGCAACAAATAAATTCTCCTTTTTGCCTTCTCCGTCGAAGAAGAGGATGAGAATGCCATATGCCACTCGAAGCCCAACCCAGATGCCACTCAATTCGCAGATGCCTACAAGATCCTTCGCAACCCAGCTGGCTCTTCCTCCTTCTCGACGAAAATGGTTGCCAACGAGTTTGGTGATGGGAATATATGGATGCCCAACTTGTTTGGTGACTTATTTAATGGCACCTCACTTAATTCCAACCTGCCACGCACACCCACTTCACTAAACTAATAAATGCCACATAAAAAAAGTTTTAACGGACGTCAGCTAAAAGTAACGGAGTTCCCCTTTTTGTACCATTTTTTATTGTTTAGACCTAGCTTTGGCCCTTGAAATACTTGTTACCCCAAATTGCACTTTGCGTAATTGTTTGAACCCATAATTGCACCTTTACCCTAAAAAAAAATCAGCTTTGAATAATTGAATAGAGCTAGAAGAGATTGCATGAGTATGAAAGGAAAGTAAATAATTTGTTTAATTTGTTTTGTGAATGTATGGAAGTGTTTGTTTTACTTGAACATTTATATGTGTTGTTTATGATTAATGAAGTAGGATAGTGAACTATAGCTATGAAGTATTTAACTTCAAGAGGAATTTCAGTGTTGATTTATGTTATCTTTTTCTGTGAATTGAAAATGATATACCTCTGACGTGGCATGGGTGGTGGGATATGGGTTGCCAATCAATTTGTTTTCTTTATTGTATGAGTAAAGAATTCATTTTGTTTTATTATTCTTAATTATATTTGTTAAAAGTATATTTTATACTTATGTATTAAAATGATTTGAAAGTTTTAAAGATACGGCTGAAATTTCTTGCTGGGGTATTTTATTATAAAATATTTGATAAGGAGATATCATTTTTTCAGAATATTGGTTATTGTTTTTGGGTATATTGGCCCAAGTATGCTTCAAAACGTTTTGAAGTTCTACGGTTGATGAGATTTGATATGTGATTTCAAATTGATCTATTTATTACGATATATACTTTTATTAGAGGAACTAGACACAAAGCGCCTGTTTCGTGGTTTTACCACGCCTGTTTTCGTGACTTCGTGTCACGCCTGTTTCGTGGTTTTACCACGCCTGTTTTCGTGACTTCGTGTCACGCCTGTTTCGTGGCTTGCCACGCCTGTTTCGTGGTTTTACCACGCCTGTTTTCGTGACTTCGTGTCACGCCTGGTTATTTACCCTCGTGGACTGTGTGTCCACGCCTGTTTTCGTGACTTCGTGTCACGCCTGGTGATTTACCCTCGTGGACTGTGTGTCCACGCCTGTTATTTCGCTTGTGTTAGTTCCTCTATAGAAAACAAGTTTTTCATAAATATGAGCTTTCATATTTACTTTGTAAACCTTTAAAGGGATTACTTTTATGATGCTGATTTTGCCCTTTTGGGTTTTATTCTCAAATACAAGTATGGTTATAAACTACTGAGGTTTCTATATTCCAAATCTTTATTTATTAATCTATTTTTGGGAATTTTCAATTCGAAGTCAGTGTAACGAAATTGCAAATATTTATATAATATTTTGTATTTCAGATTGAAGAATGTGGAACAACTTTTCGTGCTTTAAGACAAAGGAAGGTATAATTAGCTTTATAAAAAAAATTTGTTTCTTATTATTATTGTAAACAATAATACTTATCTATACATTCAATTACTTTGTGATCTTTATATGCATTAATATGAAAATGATATAATTAAATGTGTGAAATGATGAATGTTTGGAAGTATTGGTTAATGGAAATGGCTTACGAAGTTGAGTTACCTTAAACTTCGTGCCGGTCACGTTTAAAATTTCGGGCGTGACATTTTGGTATCAGAGCTTAGGTTTGTTTATGTGTTTGTTTAAAGTGTGATGATGTTTTAATAATGTAAATTGTTGTGAGGATAAATGATGTTGAAAGAAAATGAGTAGAATGTTTCAAGGAAGAAGTATATCATATGCATGAGATTAAATTTATTTATGTGATGAGATTAAACATCGGTTTAGTTATGAAACGTTTCATATACAGATATTATGCATAATAAGTTATTATTTGTTTATCCTTGGAGCAGACATGAGTTGTGTGTCAAATTGATTTTAGATGATTGATATGTTTGCTTTGTATTGCTAATGTATTTCTTTATAAAATTAGGATTTTTGAGTTGGATTATGAAAAGTTCCTATTGTAGATGTATGACATTATTGGAATGTTCTTGAATTTGATGTACTGGTGATGACTATATTAATTTTGTTCTGTATTGTGAAGTAAATGTATATGTCCATAATTCATGAGGATTTTGAAGTTAAAGTTTATAGTAAGGGTTTTAACTAGCATGACAACCTCTCTTAATTTCGAGGACGAAATTATTTAAGGGGGAGAGAATTGTAACACCCCAGTCTTCGGTTTAGAGATAATGAAGAATTTATTAAGGTCTTAGGATGTCATTAGTAAATTATAATCATTGTAAATAAATAAGTGTGGAAGAAATATATATATTTTTATTAGAATTAATGTGCTTATTTCTTTAGAAATAAGTTGAGTTGTGAATTTTTATGAAAGATAGTTTGGGGTTTGGAGCCTAGATAAAATTTGGTGAAAGGAAATATATGAATCTATACAAAGAATTATTTCTATAACTTATCTTTAAATTAGTAGAGAATAAGAAAGTAAATATAAGCAAATAGGAAGGGCAGAAAGGTAATTTTGTAAGGAAACATTATTTTAAAACTCTTCCACTCCTCCCTTCATCCTCGGGCAGGCATTGCTTTCTTTCTAGAAACTTCAATTGCCTCTTGTCCTTTCTTCTTTTCCATGAATCCCGACGAGTCCAGGCCGGCCACATACACGGCGGAATCGGCCGCCGAAGGCGGACCATTCAAGCATGCTATCTTCTCTTCTTCACTCTCACTTTTCTATCTTCATTTTCGACCTAGCTTTTCTTTCTCAGTTTTCTGCGATTTCCAATAGCTCTAGCGGTGTATATGATGTTTTCCGGCAAGTATCCGGCGGCTCTTGGAGCGTGTAAGTTATATTTTCCCCTTTTCTTTCTTGTTCCTTGTTTTTTTTTTTGAATTTCCAAGTGAAATTGTTAGGATTTGTTTGGTTTCAAAATTTCTGAGTAGTTAGAGGGATTCTAAGGTACCATAAGTATCATTAGGCCCTTTTGAGAATTCCAAATGGTGTGGGCTCCTTGGATTTGAACCCATGTGATATTTTTATTAATCAAAAGCATGTATACGATAGGGTTTTTGTGTAAATTAGATTCTGTGCTTTTTGGTATGAAATTGGTGGTTTGAGAACCAAATTGAAGTAATTTCTTAGTAGTCTATGGGTTAGGGTTGGCTTTATTTTGGTTGGAATGAAGTTTTGAGAAATTTTGGTGTTGAAAAGTTATGGTTTGGGGACAATTTCGAAAATTCAGCATGATTTCTTGAAATGGATAGTTTCAACTTGTTTAATTAAGTTATATGATGATGATCATTTGTTTAAATTATTTATACATAATCATATGTGCAATTTTGCTTGCTTAAAGTTGGTTCATGATCAAGTGCAGTAACTAAATCCTTTTAATATGGACTTTTAAACTTGAAATATGGTTTCTATAGGTTTATTGGAGTTCTACAAAAGTGTTGATCGAATTCGTTTGCTAGTATGAGCTGTTCCGTTCGGTTTTGAGTATGCTATTCACTTCTGTTATTTTGTTTGGGTATATGAGATGATGGGTTGGTTTTAACTATGCTATGGTATTTTATTTGGATATCTTTCCTCCTGTGTTCAGCGCCCAAGTAGTGGAAGAATATAAGTGAGAGTTTATTTCTTACCTCTTATAGATGGTAGGAATTATCTTACGAAAACCACTAATTAATTTATGGAACCTGAATTAGCTTCTTCTTGGATCTATGCTGCTGATTTTATTTCTATAATTTCCCCTTGAGCATGTTTGTTGATTCTAGGTAGCCTTGATTTATATTTTAACAATATTAAAAGGTAGAGTATTGTCTCAACTCGATGAAAATGGTCCACTTTACTTGTGTATATGGACATATATGCTCACATAATGATGTCAAAATTATGGTACATTCTCTTTTCGAAATTGAAGGTTGGGAGGTGGGAGGGATTAATAATGTCATTTGATTTTAGAATGATCTCAATGTGTTTGATAAAATGTCTAAGGAAGGATTTGGTTGAAAGGTTGTGAGTTTTGCAGATTGAGGCTCATGGATCAATCAAATTAGATTTTTAGTATAGAAAGTAGCTTGTTATAAAAGAAATGGGGGTTACAAGAAGGATTTGAATGGGACTTGGGATTGAAGGGTTCTTGGGCAGTGTTCATTTTGTTTTGGCTCTGGATGAGATTTTGGTACTGCCATGTCATTTTTCTGTCCATATGGGTTAAAAAAAAATCAGCTTTGAATAATTGAATAGAGCTAGAAGAGATTGCATGAGTATGAAAGGAAAGTAAATAATTTGTTTAATTTGATTTGTGAATGTATGGAAGTGTTTGTTTTACTTGAACATTTATATGTGTTGTTTATGATTAATGAAGTAGGATAGTGAACTATAGCTATGAAGTATTTAACTTCAAGAGGAATTTCAGTGTTGATTTATGTTATCTTTTTCTGTGAATTGAAAATGATATACCTCTGACGTGGCATGGGTGGTGGGATATGGGTTGCCAATCAATTTGTTTTCTTTATTGTATGAGTAAAGAATTCATTTTGTTTTATTATTCTTAATTATATTTGTTAAAAGTATATTTTATACTTATGTATTAAAATGATTTGAAAGTTTTAAAGATACGGCTGAAATTTCTTGCTGGGGTATTTTATTATAAAATATTTGATAAGGAGATATCATTTTTCCAGAATATTGGTTATTGTTTTTGGGTATATTGGCCCAAGTATGCTTCAAAACGTTTTGAAGTTCTACGGTTGATGAGATTTGATATGTGATTTCAAATTGATCTATTTATTACGATATATACTTTTATTAGAGGAACTAGACACAAAGCGCCTGTTTCGTGGTTTTACCACGCCTGTTTTCGTGACTTCGTGTCACGCCTGTTTCGTGGTTTTACCACGCCTGTTTTCGTGACTTCGTGTCACGCCTGTTTCGTGGCTTGCCACGCCTGTTTCGTGGTTTTACCACGCCTGTTTTCGTGACTTCGTGTCACGCCTGGTTATTTACCCTCGTGGACTGTGTGTCCACGCCTGTTTTCGTGACTTCGTGTCACGCCTGGTGATTTACCCTCGTGGACTGTGTGTCCACGCCTGTTATTTCGCTTGTGTTAGTTCCTCTATAGAAAACAAGTTTTTCATAAATATGAGCTTTCATATTTACTTTGTAAACCTTTAAAGGGATTACTTTTATGATGCTGATTTTGCCCTTTTGGGTTTTATTCTCAAATACAAGTATGGTTATAAACTACTGAGGTTTCTATATTCCAAATCTTTATTTATTAATCTATTTTTTGGAATTTTCAATTCGAAGTCAGTGTAACGAAATTGCAAATATTTATATAATATTTTGTATTTCAGATTGAAGAATGTGGAACAACTTTTCGTGCTTTAAGACAAAGGAAGGTATAATTAGCTTTATAAAAAAAAATTGTTTCTTATTATTATTGTAAACAATAATACTTATCTATACATTCAATTACTTTGTGATCTTTATATGCATTAATATGAAAATGATATAATTAAATGTGTGAAATGATGAATGTTTGGAAGTATTGGTTAATGGAAATGGCTTACGAAGTTGAGTTACCTTAAACTTCGTGCCGGTCACGTTTAAAATTTCGGGCGTGACAGTGTATATAGTAAATACTCTCATATCCTACTTATAAGATCATTTTCACTTTTTGGAGAAATTAAGAAAGTTAGTTAAATTTTTTAATGTTTCTAATATTCTAAAAATACCCTTAAAATATATCAAAAGTGGTTTTAAATTTAGAACCAGAACGAGTTATTTGTAAAGTGAGTAGATATAGAGGGTCACTTTAGAAAAGATAGATAAATATAAGAGACAAAGTGAATAATGGTGCCATAAATAAGATTAAATTGAATCTAAAAAATATCAAAATTTAAGACAAGGGAGTATATAATAAACACAAGTCGATGCCTGCTATCTCATTCGTATAGGATAGCATTCATGATGCTACAAAAGCCATTTGCGAAAATTTTGCTAAAGCGACTTTCTTTAAAATAGATGTTTTAAATTTTTTTGAGAGCGTTTTCCTATGGTTGATAATTTTGTAGTGCCTGTGATAAGAAAATATAAAAAAAAAATGATATAGAGCAGAAGTCATGGTAGTTATTACTTGCTTCAACGAGATGGGAAAAGTGAGTCTTCCGGATTGCTCAGGAGTCTTAACAACCTCCTTTGTAATTGCTCTCCATGACTTACAAACTGAAGCACACGATTGAATAAGACGTGAAGGCCAACATGTCTCACTTTCTTCCACTCTCTTTATTATGTTCCAGAGCAATTCTTGAGGCATATCTTCCCATCTCCCTTGTCGTTTTTCTTCTTCTTCTTCTTCATCAAATCCAGTTTTCATTGACATGCGTGCTTTCTCAACTTTTATATTTTGATGTTATTTCACCCAACATGATCAATATTCATACATGCCTGCATCACCAAAAACACCACAAACCTGAAATACTTCTCCGCTTTTTTTGCTGCCTTTTTCAGTAAACGTGAAACAGGAAGACAGCTTAATAAAGAGAATGTTCAAGGGGTAAAATTAAAAAGTATATTTATCGACCGATATGGCGATTAAATTAAACACGGCTCTTAATTAAATAAGGTGTTAGGACTATTTCTTTAGGGGATAACGTAGACTATTGTATATACATATATTTCACCACTTCAAAAGTGGACAATTAAAACGACAAACTAACATGGCTACATCTGATTCAATCATTTGAGAGGATTGTGAAAATTAAAGTAAATAATATTTGTAGTTGTCACTTGTCACTATTGGCAAAGAATATGAGCTCAATGATCTAAAGATGAATAAGTAACCAGAAGCTCTCTAATTAGGAGTTTAGTGCAATGAAGCCTTTTAAAAAATAAAAGTAACTAACCTTAGAGCTGAAGCGAAGATAGATCGATCGATCATTCAAAACCATTTTTGAGATATATGAAAAGATCAAATCTCTTATCTTGTCATCATCTCTTTGCTTTCTGCAGAATCAGTCTCGTTGACAAACTTAATAGCTATGATTTTTCTATTTTAAGTGTGTTACTTTTGCTGGTTACCAAATCTTTAGGCGTTACTCTATAGGTGTTACTTTTTCTGTCTGTCTGTTCCTATTTTTTCTCCATACGAATAACTCGAATTATTCATAATATGGAATTTTTTCTGTCTTTTTTTTTTGATAAATTTTCTCTCTCTCTTTCATTAACAACAAAAACTAATATTTCACTAACCAAGCCCATCTATGGTGAGTTGATGAATTAGCCCGCAAATCCTTCTTAACTTCTGACATTTTTAGACATTTGATTTTAATTTTTTAATTAAATTCAAATTATTTTTAGACTATAGTTCTATCGTAATTTTTTTGATAAATAAGTCGTATTTTAAATAATTCCAAATAGATTTTCTAGAAATTGTTAATTTGATCCGTTAGTATATTGAAATATTGATAAAAAGTGTACTTATCTTGTTTTCAATTTACGTGCATATACATTCTCATAGGCAAGGGGAATCCACTTCCGCTCTCTTCCACTTCCGTCAATGATATTATTTTTGGGGTCACGTTTTCAGTTTTATTTTATCATTAGATTATACATAATATTGCTGAAATTATGTTATATTATCCACAAAACAGCCCTGTTTTCACTTTTATATGATTTTTTTAAAAATTATTATTTAAATTTATGTTTTTATTTTAAAGTTAAATTACTGAATTTATGAAAAATCATATAAAATTTGAAAACAAAACCATTTTTGTTCACAAGATATCAAAATATTACTAATTATATGTAAAATCTAATGTTTAAGATAAACACAAAAATGTATCCTATATATATTAAGGCTATGTAAAAAAGCTTCTCCCTTAAACGGCTTATCATCAGCTCCTCTCTCATATTCCTGTTCATTTTAGCCGATCTACAGTGTCTCTCTTTCTCTTTTTTTTTTTGTATTTTCCTTTAAACTGAATAAAGCCTTCTCTCATGCGACATCTGGGGCAGGTTTTATCGCTTCAAATTTCAACCTCTTACACTTCTTCATCGATGCCTACTCAGTTATTTGCATCGTTCTAAGTAATCAGCGAGTTATTTGCATCGGTCTAAGCTATCAGAAATTGAGCAAGGAGCAAAGTAAATGAATGGTAAGCTAAACAAGTTAGCTTTGCTTTGTCAATTCCTTTTTTTGTGTTCATGCTTCAATAGACACTACAAGCCAATCAAGAACTACGATGAGGACGAAAATGAGCAGAGGAGGTTGGATCCCTGCGAAATGCCGCAAGCATGTGGACGAGATGATTTAGAGATGGCGCTTCCGATTTCTGAAGCAAGATCTGCCAATGACGAGAAACGAGCGAAGAAAATCGACGATCACTCGCCTTCCTCTGCGAAGAATCAATCTCAACGTCTTCTTTCACTCGATGTTTTTCGAGGTCTTACTGTTGCGGTGTACCACGTCATTTATGTGTTCTAACTTACCTTTGTTTATAAGAGAATAACTTCGTTTCCACAAGACGACGAAGAATACACAAAGTTCCTTCAACAAAAGCAAAAACGTAACAAATGAAGAGTCGTATGTGGCCCTGGACATGGCATCAGCGGTGACTTGGCGGAGAACGACGACGCTTACATTAGCCGTGGTGATGAACGATGGTTTTGTTGGATTAAATGGATTAAATGTTCTTCCTGTGCATAAGCCGCTGCCGCACTGGACGTCCTCCTTTCTACGCAGGTCTTCCTTCACTTGTTACTTCCTTCATTTCCAGGTCAGTTTAGTTATGTTATTTAATTAATTGCAGGGCTTCTGATTATTAAGGTACAATTCTTTCTCTATCTCTTCTTCCATCTATTGTGTTTTTTTTATATTTATTTTATGTGTGTGATTTTCAAGTTCATGTGTTTTTCCATATGTTCTTGTTCCTGAGCTTTAATATTTATGTTTTTCTTGTGATTTTCAAGTTGATGATGAAGTTTAGATTAGGTTTACAGTTATTGCATTTCCCCATTAGTGCAAGATTATAGGAAGTTTCAGTAAAATTTTCAATGTTGTTGGTCCACGTTTAGTATGGTCAGAAAATTTTCAGGGTGTTCAGAGGATGAAGACATAGTTATGTTCACGTTTGGTCCTCGTTTTTTTTTTTTTGCGAAAATTACGTGCATCGCCCCAGAAAATGACAGTTATGTTCCGTCAGTTCGCGAAAATTACGATTTTGACTCGACTTTTTTTTTTTTTTTAAAAAAAAAAACCAGAGAGTGGCGAAAATCAGGAGTATGACCCCAAAAAATGGCAATTAGTGCCATGAATTTCTGATTTTTTTTCCCCGAAAATCATGAATATGACACCAAAAATGGCAGTTACTGTTTTATGCTTATATATACTCTATTTCTTTTATACAATTTAATCTTTTCCATTCTTCATCTCATATTCTTCTCAATATTCTCATTCTTATAATCTTTCCCTCCTCAATCTTCTAATTCTTATAATCTTTCTCATCCTCAAAATTTTTCAGGAATTTTCATTAAGTTCATTACAATCATTTTTATACAAGCACGGTTCACACCATCAATAACAATCTCTGGTTTGATTAATTATTATTGATATTTGAACATTATTGTTGTTGTTTTTGTCATAGTATTTATTATTAATTTATTGTTTTATTTCATTGCTGAAATATACTTTTTTTTCCCTCCTCTCATTCTTATAATATTCTTCATCCTCAATCTCTCATTCTCACAATTTTCCTCATCATCTTTTGGTGAAATCCACTACGTCAAACATCATAGCCGTTTTATTATCGTAACAGTTTACATATCAGAAATTCCTGGTTTGAAGTTTGATTTTCTTTAAGTTATTTTATTGAAATTTCATAGTCTTCTAAAATCTTTGTTTTACATACATAATCTTCTTGAAGTTTGTTTATAATCTTTTGTTTTCTTATACATATCTTAACCTTTGAATATCGTTGTTGAGCATTTGTTGTTATTTGTTTTTTCAGAGGATATTTATTAATTTATTGTTTTATTTTATTGTTCATTATCGTGGTTGTTTGTTTTATTATATATTGTTATTTCATTTATTTATTTATTTATTTATTTATATATTTTTATTATTGTTTTAATATTTTATTGTATTGTGATTTGTTTTATCTCTTTATTTATTGTTATTATTTGTGCTAGATTCTTTCTTATTAGTGTTAGGATTTATTTGTATTAGTTTTATTATTTATGCTATTTTATGTGTTATTATTATTGTTGTGAGTAATACTCTGCCTATTTATTTAGCCGGTCCTAAGCCCGGATAAAAAGAGTAGGTTGTGTTAGGCTTCGGCAGCCAACGTAAAAATTTGTCTAATCTTAAAGCATGGACACACACAACCATTTTAGCAATATGTCATCGATGGACAGTGTACAGAAGAAGGAATATATAAAGAAGAAAGTGAATGAGTGTAGGTTGAGATTTAGTACGTGGAATATTGGAACCTTGAGAGGTAAAGCTTGGGAGGTAATAGGTGTGATGAGGGATAGAAAGATAAATATTCTATGTCTACAAGAGACTAAATGGGTAGGTGAAAAGGCTAAGGATATTGATGGTTATAAACTTTGGTATAGTGGTAAAGTGAATCATAGGAATGGTGTAGGTATAATTGCGGATGAAGTGTGGAAGAAGAATGTGGTTGAAGTCTATAGAAGTGGAGATAGAGTATTATCGATAAAAATGATAGTTGAGGATGATACAATTAATATAATCAGTGCATATGCCCCTCAGATAGGGGAAGAATTGTTCATAAAGGAACAATTTTGGGATGAATTGGAGAAGATGATTAGAAGAATTCCTAACACTGAAAAGATTTTTATTGGTGGTGATCTTAATGGACATGTAGGTAAAGATGCAGGACAATACACACAAGTTCATGGTGGTTTTGGTTATGGCACAATGAATAATGAAGGACATTTTATTATTGTATTTTGTATGGCTAACAATCTTAAAATTGTTAACACTTGTTTTGAGAAACAGGAAGAACATTTGATTACATATAAGAGTGGAGGCAATAGATCACAGATTGATTTCTTTTTAGTAAGAAATTCGGATAGAAGAATGTGTATAAACTGTAAGGTGATTCCAGGTGATGGTGTGACTATACAACATAGACCTCTAGTTTTAGATGTTCGTGTGAAGTTTAATCGAAAGAAGAAGAGAGAAATGCTTCAACCAACAATTAGATGGTGGCAATTGAGAGGGGAAAAAATGAAAATCTTTAAGAATAGGTTGATGAATGAATGTATTTGGGATAAACAAGGATGTGCTAATGATTTATGGATAGATTTAAGTATGATGATGAGAAAAATAGCAAAAGAAGTTTTAGGTGAATCAAAGGGTTATATCAGGCGTAAAAAGGAGACCTGGTGGTGGAATAATAATGTTCAAGAGAAAATTAAATTTAAAAAACAATGTTTTAAGGATTTGCAAATTTGTGATAGTGAGGAAAATTGGGTAAAATATAGATTAGCAAAGAAAGAGGCGAAAAAAGTTGTTAGTATAACTCGAGCTAATTTTTTTGAGGAGTTTTATAAAGAATTAGGGACAAAAGATGGGAAACAAAAAATGTATAGAATAGCAAAGATAAAAGAACAGAAATCAAGAGATTTAGATCAAGTAATGTGTGTTAAGGATGAAGAAGGTAACGTATTAGTTAAAGATGAGAGTATTAGGGATAGATGGAAGAATTATTTTTATAATTTGTTTAATGATAGAGTGGAAACTTTGAATTATACTATAGATGATTTAGGGATTAGTGATAGGAATAGCAGTTTTACAGATAATATTAGTATTAGTATTAGTGAAGTTGAGGATGCTCTTAAGAAAATGGATAAGGGAAAAGCTGTTGGACCAGATGGTATTCCTATTGAAGTATGGAAATGTTTAGGAGAAGATGGTGTGTGGTGGCTTACTAAACTATTTAATGAAATTTTAAGGTTTAAGAAAATGCCAGATGATTGGAGGAAGAGTACATTAGTACCTATTTATAAAAATAAAGGAGATATTCAAAATTGTGCAAATTATAGAGGAATAAAACTTATGAGTCATACAATGAAGTTGTGGGAAAAAGTAATTGAGCGTAGGTTACGTAATGAGACTAGCATATCGAAAAATCAATTTGGTTTTATGCCAGGAAGGTCAACCACAGAAGCAATATATCTAATTAGAGGCTCAATGGAAAGATATAGAAGTATTAGAAAAGACTTACATATAATTTTTATTGATTTGGAAAAAGCATATGATAGGGTGCCAAGAGATTTACTTTGGAAAATTTTAGAAAAGAAAGAGGTACAAGTTGAGTATATTAGAGCTATCAAGATATGTATGAAGGTGTAATGACTAGAGTTAGAACACCGGTAGGTGAAACAATTGATTTTCCAATAAGAATTGGTTTACATCAAGGTTCGGCGTTGAGTCCGTATTTGTTTAATCTTGTTATGGATGTTGTGACTGAAAGTATACAAGAAGAAATTCCTAAGTGCATGCTTTTTGCGGATGATATAGTTATTTTAGGGGATTCAAAAGATGAAATTAATTGGAAATTAGAGTTATGGAGGACGACTTTAGAGTCGAAAGGCTTTAGAATAAGTAGGAGTAAAACGGAATATATGTGCTGTAGTTTTGGCAATAGACAAACTCATGAAGACATAGAAACTGTATTAGGAGAGCATGTTATACGTCAAGTGGATAAGTTTAAATATTTGGGATCAGTTATACAAGAGGATTGTGAGGTAGATGGAGATGTCAATAATAGAATTCAAGCTGGTTGGTGCAAATGGAGAAAAGCTTCTGGGGTTATTTGTGATCGAATGGTTCAAACTAAAGTAAAAGGAGAATTTTATCGAGAAGCTATTAGACCAGCATTGTCATATGGTAGTGAATGCTGGGCAATTAAAAAACAGCAAGAACATAAGATGGATGTGTCAGAGATGAAAATGTTGAGATGGATGAGTGGGTATACACTAAAAGATAGGATTCGTAATGATCACATTCGTGAAAGAGTTGAGGTAGCACCGATTTCAGAGAAAATGAGGGAATATCGTTTAAGATGGTATGGACATGTTCAAAGAAGAGAATTGGATGAGCCAGTAAGAATAGTGGAACAGATGGAAAGGGAGCCGTATATAAGAAATAGAGGGAGACCAAAAAGAACTCTTGATGAAGTTATTCAAAGAGATATGGTAGTGAAAAATTTATCTTCAGGAATGACTAGGGACAAAGCTAAATGGCGTCGTGTGATCCATGTAGCCGACCCCATTTGAATGGGATAAGGTTTACGTTGTTATTATTATGCTTCAATAGACACTGATTTTGACTTATACATTTGTTAAGATAGGGGGAAACAAAATTTTGTTTGTGTTTTAGTAATTATTATAGGCTAAAGTATACTTTTGGTCCCTTATATTTGCATCAAGTTTCAATTTAGTCCTTTATCTTTGGAAAGTACACTTTTAGTCCTTTTTTGTTAACACTGTTAGTTTAACTTAACGGAAAATGCTAACTGAACAATTTTAAATGATTATTTTATAATGAAATTGGACCAAAAATGGTAAATTTTGAAAATATAAGAATATTCACACTCAAATATTTTAATCTGAACATTTTTTCAGTAGTTGATAACCATTTAAAATTGTTAAGTTAGCATTTTCCGTTAAGTTAAACTAACGGTGTTAACAAAAAAGGACTAAAACTGTACTTTCCAAAGATAAAGGACTAAATTGAAACTTGATGCAAACATAAGGGACCAAAAATATACTTTAGCCATTATTATATTTCTGGTTGTGTTTCATTTTTTCTTCTCGGGTTATTATTTGTGACTTGTGGGAAAATTACTTCATATTGTTATGCATTGGTATTTCACCATGATTTTACTGTTTTATATTTATCATGTCTATGTGTTTTGTTGCTAGATGCTTTCAAGTTCTAGATTGAGCTTACCAAATGAGGCAACATGGAAGCTGCACACCATGTGTTTGATGAAATTCCTGAACGTGATGTTGTTTCCTAAATTACCATGATTAAAATTTCTTTGTTTTCCTCCTGTTATTATCAATATGGGGCATATCACTGGGGTTTTGTTTAACCTCAATTATATTAAGTTTGTTTTGTTATCTCTCAGTCCTTCATGATGTTGTTGTTAATTCCTGGGCAGCCTTCTCAATCAATGGCAACATCAAAAGAATCAACTGACCAGCAGGTTTGGTTTGTTGAATGTGTCCAAGCTTGGTCTACTAACATTTTCTGGTGGAAGAGACAAACCCAGGTCACTACCTATTTGGTAAATGTCTTTGTAATCTTTAATAAGAATAATTTAGTTGCTGGAGTAGTTAATGTTCTTTCCTGCAGTGGTGCCACAACATTGTTATCTTCATTATCAAGTGTACTTCTTTCTGTTATTTAGAATTTTTCCTTACCTGCTACTTTGTATGGTGAATGTTCCTTGTACAAATTTTCAATCTGAGTTTATTTATACTCATGCCTCTCCCTGATTTCTGTGGTTATACTCCTTAATTTGTTTTGGGTTGTTTTGTTTTGGTGTTAATTTTAGTTTACTTTGGGTCTGTTTAACATGACTGTTTGTGCAGATAATGATGATGAACAATTTAGGGACAGTAGCACCAATGAAAAATACAAGAAAAAGGAAAAAGGAAGGAGGTTAAGGACCTGAGGTTTGAGTATATCTGTTAGTTGCCCAATGTCTTTCTTTCCCAGGTTGATCATTACCTCCATAATCATGGTGGATATGTAAGTGTGTTTGTGATGTTTAAGTTTAATTTAGCTATTAATGGTCTTTCAGATATACTGAGTTTCTCTTGACACAGAAACAATGTAGCTTTGCTGCTGATTATCAGAGCATATATATTTAATTGGAACAAACATAGGAACTCTGTTTGGTGTTATCTGATGAAGCTATTTTATTAAAGGCCTTCTTTATACTTAATTGAAAATTTTTTGCTTTGGGCTATTCTCTTTACTGTACCATCACTCTTTTAAAGAGTAGATTTCTTTATCTTCCTTTTCTTCTCCTCTCTCATTAAGTCTTTTTCGGCAGGCATGGAGAGAAAATGCCGCGGACCTCAAAATTGGTGATGGTAATCTTGTTTTCTTTGGCTGTCATTTCCCATGACTTCTAACCGAAACAAATTGCTTGACATGATTACTTTCTTTGACTTAAGTAGTGGTTATGCATGCTCTTTTGGTCATCTAGACATTGGTTGTTTGATAGACAAAGTACATTTTAATGCTCTACTTAGGTAGGCCCTCTCACCTTGCTTGCCATTTAAAGAATTCTGAGATTCTTATTTTATTTGT
Organism: Mimosa pudica; assembly: GCA_029929735.1. NCBI lineage: Eukaryota > Viridiplantae > Streptophyta > Magnoliopsida > Fabales > Fabaceae > Mimosa > Mimosa pudica. The sequence goes on from JAKELP010000002.1 coordinate 10,138,641, forward strand.
TTTATAAGCTGTGACATGGTATATAATTTAGATATATCTTTTTTCAATTGAATGGAGTTGTTTTACAGTCGCATATCTTTGTTTTTGTGTCGCATTTCATGTATGTCAGAGTTTTTGAAGGCAATGTGCTTGATGAACTGTGAAGTTGCATTAATTCTTGAGACAAGTTTCTCAATGAGCAGCTTCAGCAGACTTCTGAAGATCCTATGAATCAAGTTTTTCAATGAGTATATAAAGTTTACCGTGTTACAGTTAGGCATAAGCTTCTTGAGACAACTATTAATATTAAATATCAGTGAAAGGCTATATATATTACAGCTAAGAACATGATTTAAGAAATATAGTTTTAGTTTTAACCAAAGTCAAGATGTGAGATAAAATAGTAATAAAATTAATTAAAAACTTTTAACCTCATTTTTCTATGTATTTTGAAGTCCGACTCAAAACCATCCCCTTCTCTTCCCTTCCCTCCCATCATAGCCAACAACCTTATCTTCCAACTTGTCTATCAGAGCAAGCCAATTGGCAATAGTACCCTCATTTAAAGTTAAGAATTATTTACATTTTATATGTCATGCTTGTCTATCAGAGCAAGCCAATTGGCAACAACCTTATCTCTATTTGTGTTTTTGTTAAGGAGATTTCTTGTCCTGCTTTTTATATGACCTTTTTCTTCCTCCATTTTATAGTACCCTCATTTGAAGTTAAGAATTATTTACATTTACTTCTGTCGATTCTGTTTAGTATATAAACATGAGAACCAACAAGATAACCCTTCTCCTGAAGAAGAGGTTTAATACACATAATTGGGCTAAGGTTTTTATCATACATATCCATTTCCAGTTTTATTGACTGTGTGTAGTATGGTGATAGCTTGGTTCTGAAATTGGTTTTATTTTCTGCATAGCATAAAGAGCCAAGAGTAGTTTATATGTTTGTTAATTTACTCCTTCAGGAGGTTGGTGTACCATTGTTGTCTTTCCCTTATTTCCTGCAGCTATTGGTCATGGTTTTTTATTTCCACTAAAGGTGACTGACATTGTGCTTTGTGTGATAATGATTGCAAAGACCCATAATATTTTCACTTTCCAATCCAACATCTAAGTCAGAATGTACTGCTAAAGACCTTTTTTTCCCTTCTTATCCATATGACTGATATAAAATTTTGCACATGTCAATAGCAGAAGCTTTGGCTGCACAAGTGACCCAAAAGAGCTTTGACAAGGTCCTCATATTTCGATCTTTCACTTATATCTGAAAGCTTTCAGCACACATTGCTGCTAATGTTGCTGCCAAGGCTTATGAGCTCGGTGAGCATTTTTCCCCCCAGATTCCATTTGCACATTTGGAACTAACATGAAGCCTTCCTATATATATTTATATAATCATATTGAATTTTTTGATTGCGTCAGTTGTAATTGAAATACAGTGAAATTAGCCATAAGCATAAAAAAGAAGTGTGGTTGTGTTAATTTAAAGTGATGGGAATCCTGATCCAATGTTCAGCACCAAAGACGTGAGCTTTTTGTGGCATTGTTTGTGTCCCTTAAAAATAGACTTTTCGATTTCTTGATTCTCTCTGATTTGGATTTGAAATTGAGTTAATTAATTCATATCAAACATACAGTTGATGGTGAATTTTCGTTTGAAATGAAGCCTCCCTCTTTCAGCATGTTCCCATCCCAACCTATGCGCAGACACCCGCACACAACCAAGGTATAATCATCATCACGCACCACACTCTCATTTTAATTATAAATATTATATATTTCACCATCATCAGTTTGATTAAGTAATGCTTGAGATGAGTTTGTTTTCACACACACACACAAACACATATTAGGTTAGCTAGCATGGAAGGAGTTCCTCATCAAGCCAGTGGTTCCAAAGGTCCATCAGAGTCATCATCAATGGATTTGGCCAACCATTGAAGCAAAGCCGCCTCGGCCCATGAACCACCCAATTCCAAATCGCTCAAGGTATAATAAACTCCATATTTATTTTTTCGATAATTGTATATATCCTCAACATATATAACTACCTTTGTTGATATATATGGTCTATTAATTACATGTGAATTGAGCAAGAGTCCAAGTTAATATATATACTTTGCATGTATATTATTTATTTATTTATATATGCGTGTTTCAAACATGTGTTCTATGCTTTGATTAATTATTAATTAAGTTGTATATTATATTTATCATATTTTTGAATGGAATCACTTATTGCTGACCTGTGAATGTGTGGACGCTGCACACATATATATGTAGGACTGAGAGGGCAATCGAAAGAGGCCAACACCAAGTTCTGAATAGGATGCCCCCAAAACTCCAGATCCTAAGGTCACTTTCATACTCTTTACTTTCTTCGACCGCCCTGCTTCTGTTTCTACTCTCATCATCATCATCTTCTTCATCTTCCTCTTCCTATTTTTTATTTGATCTTCAAATTGATCATGAAATATAATACTGCGGACTCTTGGAAGACTTGCTTAGAATAGAGAAGCAGCTAGGAAAAGCAGCAGGCTCAGGAAAAAGGTGAGCACTTTCATTTTATTTGTATGTGGGTTCGCGCATTTCATAAATATTCAGCTTTTCAAAAAGCTGATTCATTTATTTGTTTTCTAGGGCTTAATCAACTGGAGCTAGAGCTACATTGTTCTAGAGCTCAAGCAAGTTAGAAGAAAGCAGTACATATATACTCTGAATGATCATCACATCAACAAATTGAAGCTGTACCTAATTGAAATATCGCTTACACTAACAAACCTTACAAGCGCTGATCAATGCATGTTATGTTTCAGGGAGTATTTTTAGTGGGAGGTGCAGGTTTGGGAGGAGACCAAGGCCTTCCCATGGCTATGAGCAGCATTAGCTCAGGTCTTGACTAGAATAGAACAACCTACACACACACACACACTGATATTTGTTTACACGTTCTTTGATTTTTACCAGCAACATTCTCATTATGTTTACTTGAATTTCAGAAGATGCATTGTTCGACTTAGAATATGCTAGATGGCTGGAAGAGCACCATAGAATAGTGAGTTAAGAACTGTAGTTCAAGAACACCTTCTAGAGAATGAGCTTCAGTTGTTTGTAGATAATTGCTTGTCTCATTATGACTAATAATACATCTCAAGACTGCTGTTGCGAATCTGACGTATTCCACATCGTATTTGACATGTTGAAGACCCCAGCTGAACGTTGCTTCATGTGGATCGGTGGTGTCTGCCCGTCTAAACTCATTAAGGTACACCTCCTATAATGTTGTGTGGTAACCACACATGAATCAAATAATGTCACCCAGATCAACACGGAGTCATTTGTCATCAGGACCTTTTTGTTTCAACCTAATTGAAAATGGAAAGGGATGAGTTGGGTTGTTCTTAACATCGCTTACATGCCTAACAAGGTTGGAATTTAAGTGTAATGTGGACAATAAAATGCAGGTGCCAATTTTTACAAACTGAAGGTAAATGTATTTTGATTTGATGTGTGTCCCTTGCAATATGCATTGACATTATCTCAGCATACTTTAAAATTTGGCAGGAGTATTCATAATGTACGCCTCCTCTTTTAATAATTTTCTTTGATTCTCTCATGCAGGTAATGAAGAATAATTTTTAAAGTTTGGTGACCCTTTTGTGATGGGGACCACATGTGGATATAAGATCTATGATGTGTTTTCCTTTGTCAATGGATATCATGCCAGCAGCAAACTGTTTACTAGCAATAAATTATTGTCTACTAGAACATATTCTGTAATGTTACCGTCCAATGCTGTATTTTACCGTCATTTTGTCTGTCTTATGACATTGTTATTCATGGTTTGTAATTTTGTTATATTGTTTCTTAACTAGCATTCCTCCCGCCGCGCTTTGCGCGGCGAGAATACATCATTATGCATTAGACCAATCCATCCCTCATCTAAAAGTTGAACATTGAATTTATCAGCCATTGTACACTATACTACCACTAACTGTTTAAAGTTGTGCAAATAAAATAAAACGGACAATGCAAAAAATTGATTCAGAAACTTTGTTGTACAAAATCCGAAAGGAGATCAAATTGCTGCACTGCAAAAATTGGAATTAAGCTGATGACATAAGTTTCTGCATAACATTTCATATAACATGGTTGAGATCATTCTTGCCGACATAGGTGTTGTGTTTTCTTTCTGCACCAAGACCAACATGTGGTACAACAGACACGCCTAAGAGAATCAAGCCATATGGAAGTTGTGCCTTTCAGAAGAAACACACCATATCATAACAACTGTAACAAAAACCAAGTGAAAGAACCTAGAACTGCTTGTTTGTGAAGATATTCCTAAAAACCTCTTTGTAAACAACATTGGTTGTACAAGTTTCGTTTCCACTCCCATTTCCATGAATATATATCTTTAACCCATCAACAGACCTAACACGCGAGAGGGCAACATATAATTGACCATGACTGAATACAGGCCGAGCAAGATGTAACCCGACAAATGCAAGTGATTGCCCCTGGCTCTTATTTATAGTCATGGCAAAGGATAGTATGACTGGGAATTGACGTCTTTGCATCCGGAACGGCCATTTGGTCTGTGACGGGTTCATGTCCATCCTGTGAATCAGAACCTTCATATTTGGATGTGAACCATTAAGAGTAATTGCTTCAATGACAGTTTTTCCTAGATTTGTAACACGCAACCTAGTGCCATTACATAATCCAGTTGACTGATCTATATTCCTCACCAACATGACTGGTGCACCAACTTTCAACTCTAACATGTGTGCTGGCATTCCGGAGCAATTTAGCGTGTTGAGGAACTCTGTCGTATATAGTTCTTCAAAACAATCTTGGTCTTCGGTGGATTTGCAAACAGAATCTGCGCTAAGATATTTGACAGACTCACCAGGAAGCAATGATAGTACATGCTCGTTTATTTTGTTGACAACATCCAAGGTTGGGGCGAGAATTGCACGCTCATTAAAGTATGCATTTGAGTTTATGTTTCCCAACAAATCTCCATAAATAACTTCAACTACAGAATGAATAGGGTTCGGTTGTGGGGGTACCAACAAATTGGGAGGTATGTTAATCTTAATTTGACCATCGGCTCCACAAACTCCATCACCGTTGCCTACAGATAGTAACCATTCAGAAAACCTTTGTATTTTCCTCTGCTCGACTAAATCAGAACTTTTAGACAGCCGCATGTTCCTGTTGAGATGTAATACTTTGCATTCATCCCACAAAAAAGACGAGTTAATACATGCGTCTATAATAGTTGCCCTACTACCCTTTGGTATAACCGGGAGAATTTGTCGGAAATCCCCACCCATAACAATGCACTTTCCACCAAACGCTTTATTGCAATGCATTATGTCGCGGAGTGTCCGGTCAAAAGCTTCTACGCAATGACGTTGCACCATCGGTGCTTCATCCCATATTATCAGTGCGGCGACACGTAGTAGTTCAGCTAATGGAGATGACTGTGCAATTGAACATGTAGATGAATCAGTCACATCAATTGGTATTGCAAATCGAGAATGGGCAGTGCGCCCAGAAGGAAGCAATGTAGCGGCTATGCCACTTGAAGCTACCGGTAAAACAATTTGCCCCCTGGAGCGCAGTGAACATGCTAGTGTACTCCACAAAAAAGTCTTCCCAGTTTCCCCATACCCATTCACGAAGAAAAAACCTCCGAGACCACTATCTACGGCACTAATGACCATGTCATAGATTATCCTTTGCTCTGTGTTAAGGTCTCTGACCAAATTCGTTGCTTGCTCTACCAACGCATCTTTGTCATAGTTCAGTTCTTGGATGATAAGACAATTTGCCACGTCGGTCAATGGTAGTTCATCTATCTGGGGCAGAGAAGGATATTCAGCTAAGCTCTTACCGTTTTCAGTCAGAAATGAATTAATGATGCGCAACGCTGCTTGTTCTTTATCACGTACTGGGACGACGAAACCTACACAAATTTAACCAAGCATATAAAATTTCTACAATATACACACTGGACGCAAAATGTAAAATCTGTTAAATTTGTAATGCAGTTCGTCTTTATCTAGGCAAAAAAATGTCACATGAACAATATTGATAGACATACCAACCTGTGTTTTTTGGGTCATTTCTAGGCATGTACAACATATCATCAACCAGTTCTGAGGAGCATGAAGACCAGACAAAATCAGGCCTTTGTAGACAATTACATAACAGCATGCTAACAAACAACCGCCGTAGAGCGTGCCCAGTTGACCAGGTAGAACCTTCTTTAATGGCAGAGATGTACTCACTGTCATCATCAAGCAGACCTCTTGCATAGCAAGCTTCCCGGAAAGTATTGAATGTCCGACCATCCACAGTTTTGATATCCGCGAATGACTTTGGCCCTTTAACTCTTGTTAATAATATTCTCAGATAATAAAGCTCTCCTGAACTGGGAGTAGCATGGCTAAGTCGTCCTATTGCTTTACCTTTCAACCTTAACTTCCATTTCCGTTCAGTTCGCATGTATACAAATTTTTGCGGGAACTCCTGATACGTCAAAGATCTAGCAACCTTACACTTTGCATTCATCTCCATCCAAGCCAAAAATTGGGACTCACAAACACGTGGCTGGTCAAGCAATTCGGACACATTAGTATTATCTGAGTAGAACACAGTTTACTGATTGGGCAAGTGGTAGCTCAGCCTTTCAACATATGGTCGTCGATGGTGAATTTCAAACCCAAATATTCGCCACACAGCTTCGCAAGAGGAAATATACCTGCAATTATAGTATTGTTTTATCTCATCAAATTCCGGCTGACTCACTTTGTTGGCATTCGAGTCATACAACCCAGCAACAACACGATCATTGCCCTTACTAATGTACTTGAACAAATATTTAATAGAAGTGGATTGGTTGCACTTCTCAATGTTGATATGTGCTTCAAACTTTTGCAGCAGAAGAGCATTGTAAGGTATGATCGACCTATTATCAAGTCTAACTTCTCTGTTCTGCACTTCAATATACCTTCCATTGTCACGTCTTCTATACGTAGGATACCCTTCTGCATCAACTGAAGTATGTTCAGTGAACTCCTTCGGGTAGTACTTACCACAGTTCCCACTTCTCATGCACGGTGCATTTTTATCAAAAAACCCACAAGGACCATGCGTCATGTGTTTCTTCACTAAATTGTATAGTCTCGGTTCCTGAATCGGATCGGGGATTTCCGCACTAATATACTTGTCAATCTGCTCTACACTTGTTATTTTGTCGCTTGGATGTAAGAAGATTAACAGATGCACATGAGGCAAGCCACGTTTTTGAAATTCAACTGTGAATACCTCTGAAAATTTAACGTTGGAAAGAAACCACAACAATTAAAAACAGAAATAATGAATGGGATAAAAATTTAAATACGTAATTGGCTGTAAGCTTGGACAATGATATGTAAAAAAATACCTGCTTGAACATTGCCGAAAATTTTGTCATCTTTGATTGTTTTCATCAATGCCATAACTTTCATCCTAAACACACGAGCCAATATGTCTGGTCGACACGAAGGTTTATCATGCATCAGCGCAGCATGCCGGGTTATTTCAGGCCATGAAGGATTACAGGTAAAGGTCACAAACAGATCTGGGTAGCCAGCCCAACGGCAAATTGACATTGCGTCTTGATAATTCTGAAGTAAATACCGTGCACCACCGGTGAACGATGAAGGTAGAACTATACGCTTCCCTGTAGCTTGTGGGTCACTTTCCCCACGCATGACAGCCTCGGATAATCCCTTATAAAGGTCAACGCGTAATTCTCTCTGGTGAGTTTTATACCAGCGAAGTCTTTGAGACTCTAACATTGTATAACCATCTACTACAAATTGTTGCAATAAACTTCTGGCATGCAAAATCACTGAAGGCTCATTCTTCCTGACCATTAGTCTAAACGCAAAGAATTCCCTCATACTTACTCTCCTATTAGGAGATATTAGTCCTGGTTTGATCCCTGCATGTGGCACATCATCCCTATACCCGTCCTCCCCATGCGGAAACAAAATTGGATATTGGAGAGGCAAGTATGAGGCATGCAACTCATTGATGCGCTGTGGCCCATCACTTCTAGAATGTACAATGATGTCACGGACATTGTAATTGTCATCTAAATCACCAACGACCAGAGCAGCCACTTCGGAGGCCGTTGGTAGATTGTAATTGCGACCATCTTGTTGACGTCGACTAAGTAAGCACAACTTGAAGTCCGAGTCTGTTCTGCCCTTCAATAACGACGCTGCAGCCCGGTATTGTTTAACATAAGGATTAACTACATCAAGTGTTTTCCTAATGAGTTCAACCGTTTGTGGGTAAATCCGGGAATTATCTGTGTGTTTGCTGCAGGATAAATGAATTAAGGATTAAAATCAGTAGTTTATGTTGTAAAATAAATTGGATACAGAATGGCAGAATCAGCTTTACACCTACCAGACAGCTGAAATACGATTTTCAATTTCATTCGCTGTATCATGTATGTATAATTGTGAGAACACGGGCTTCATCCCTTTCGGTGGTAGAAGACTTCCAATCCGGTGATGGTTCACCCCGGCCAACACGTAACTGTATGGTCCGCCCCCATGCTTATTCACATCACATATCTTCCCACCCATTGATGTGAAAGCAAACATATTATTGTACTGCCTAATATTCTCAATGAAGTTTCGAGAAGCCCTTGATGATTTGTCGAAGAATAACTGAGCTAATGCGTCTGGTGGCTGCTTCATAAATGGCAAAACAACCTTTCCATGCTGACAGCACAAGGAGAATGTTAAATTTTTCCGTTTCTTTTGGTCCTTCTTAATCCTCTCCCCATACCAGAAAAGTGCTCCACAATGTACACACTCAAACTCTGGGTCACCTTCATCACAGTAATCTGAAAGCAGAGCTTAAAAATTTGAAATGACCATTAATTATAGGAGGTACAAACACTCTTAACTTAAACTACATATACCTTCATTGTTTCTTGCTTTCAGCTGTTTCACTTTTTTGTTCTTTCCTCTGCATCGTTTACTGTATATACCGATATCTGGACACAATATAAGGGATAATATAGTAAACAATACAGTGCCAGCCATTGTAAACGTTAATCAGACCTGCCTCAAAGAAAAAAATTAAACACCTTGCCACACCTGCATCTACATCACCTCCATCATCAGATACATCTATTGCCTCAGTATGCGCATCGAAATCGAACACTTTATCTGTATAATCAATATCTACAAGAAGAAATCCACTGCCTAATATTAAATTCTACACGACTCGAGCTACTAAAGTCACTTATTAGTGTTTCACGCGAAGTACTGATTAAATGATACCATTGTCTGCATCAGGCAAGTGCTGCTGGCCATTTTCTATGACATCCCCATAACTTTGTGACTTCCGGACCATGATAGGCTTAGTACATGTATTGTGATGTTTTTCTGGAAGAGGTACTTGGCCATGTTTCATTTCACCTAGTACATTAACAAAGGATCACAACATCATTAGATTTTGACATTAGAGTTGAGGCTACTGAAATCACATTGGATTCATAACAATTCGTTACAAATTCAGAAAACTTTGAATTTATTCAGATATCGACAATACCATGCGGGCAATCAGAGTGCCTATGCCGTGTCCTAAACCCATCACCACCACTAATACCAGCTGCAAAGATTGTTACATCAGATGCGAAATAACACATGTTCATGTTCCTTGGGAAATAATTACTTGTATAACTGATCTAGAAAACCGCCAGAGTTATATAGCTGAAAGAACAAACTCCAAAACCCAAGTGTCGACATGTACATACCTTTGCTTTTTGGTTCACCAAGTTGCTCACCAATAGATAACAAACTTTTATATCTAGCACTCTTCCGTTTAAACACAAATGCATTTTGCTCCCGAACATCTACAACATTTGTTTAAGTCTTTTAACACACCATATGATAAAAAACACATACATACTATGTTGGCAAATTATTGGTATTAAATGAAAAATACCAATGAGCCGTTGACAGTACTCTCAGGCCGAATAAGGATGCATATGATTAAATAAATCAGAAACAAAGACACAAAGTCGCTCACTACAATACCTGATGCCGTGTTAGCATTAGTTATATCTGCAAAGACTACATCTGACATTCTTGTCCGTTTTTTCCTATTTAGCTTTTTATTGCATCTGCCTTCACTACCTTGAGGCGGCATGCTTGGCAACTTTTATTTACCAAGGCAGCTCACAGTTCTGTAAAGTAGTGCATAAATGAACCATATCACGTACACTTTGATAACACCTGCGCATAGAAAGTAAACTATTATCTAGTGTAGTTAGGAGCTGCAAGAGATAAACTAATAGAAGTGTGTACTTATTAATAAGTAATGTGTATGGCTGCAAACTTATTTCAGAAGCCAATATCTGTAGAGGTACAAGACAGAACAACAACCAAAAGTATATGGGCCATAACCACTATTCCATGGGTCTACTACACCTCCCAATAAAAAGGACTACTGACCAATATTCCATGAAGATTCCTTCCAAAGTAAAGAAGTATACTAATTAAAATAAACGAAATTGTATAAAATTAAAACTATTCCAGTATAAGGGCAATCCCCACCAGTAGAATATTTCCATTAACATAAGTGGTGAGGCTTACTATGGAATAAATAACATATACAGAAGTTGGATCGATCAAAACCATCAACCAAATCCATCTGATAATATAAATCCACTGTATATATGTTGAAACAACAGGTAAAATTGACAACAATGTTGAGACAAGAAATACTTTCATTATAACACTGATAGGAACAGTACAAAAGGTGCCTAGCATTGCTTATGTAGTATACATTGGCTTCATACTACAGAGCATGCATACAAGCAGTGACTACATCAACTTCAAACAAAAAACATACTAGATAGGATAGAAATCCAACAAAACCCATCATAGGGTAATCATTCAAAACATAAAAACTTAACATTAGATACTCCTTGAGATCATGACATATGTCTCATGTTACAATCAGCATACAAATGAAAATTACTCCTGTTTAGTGGCCTTCCCAATCCTCCTACGTGATGATCCCCTAGCCATAATAGACCCACTAGTGACAGGTTCAGCATTGGCGGCTTCACGACTTGACTCAGCAGTATTCTTTTTCCTGCGTGCCATCACGGCAATTGGAACATCATCCGGAACTTCGTCTTCATCCAGCACAGTGACTTGTTGACTATCTGATGATTCAGACGATGAACGATCAAGCATCAACACCCTCTTGCCTCTCTTCACATCATTTTTCTTCATATAAAAAACATTACACCGATTAAAATCAATCGAATTAAGTATGAAGAAGGTAAATTATAACGAAATGTTATTATTAGAAATTGGACTTCTTGAGTTAAAAGTCTTAAACCTCATTGCCTACATCTGGTCCTACACTGCCCCCACCACCTCCTGACTGATCATCATCATCGGCTTCATCAAACTGATCCATCAAGTCCTCGCAGGCAACAAAGTGGGTAACACTCACACTTGAATTAGGATAACGAATGTTATAATCATTCCGCCTCATCTTCAACAAAACACGCGTGCCAACAACTGACTCGATCACATCTAGTACTTTAGCGTCATCTTTATCCTGTATGCAGAAATACAAAGCGAAATAATTAATATTAATTTGTTAAGGTGTCATGTGAGTTCATATAACAGTCTACATAACAATGCACCTCATTTTCGATGAATTTCAGCTGAGCTGCAGTTTTCTTGATAAGCTGGACAGCTAGACGGTCCCAAAAGACCACAGAAGCACATCCGCTATCATCCTCAATAACATAGTGCAGCTTCAGCCTGTGCCACATGACAGTACTTATGAGGGTAAAATAAGAGGGATGAAGCTGGTTGTTACAGGAAATATGTAAAGTATATGTAATTTACTTTGGCTCAATAGAATTGGGCTTCCTCTTGCACTGAGGGCAGACAAACTCCTCAATCTCACCCCTCACCTTAGCACCGCATTTAGCACAACCATCGTAATCCCAACCATGCACAGTCTCAAACTTTCTGATTTCACAAATAATTGCAAAAAACTCCCCCTAAAATAGGTGAGAGAACAAATGAGGTACTTAATAAGTAAAGGGTATGGCAAATGGTTAATCAACCTGCAAAAATTCGAATGGCATTAAATATTACTCACGTTTTTCTGTTCTGGTATATCAGAAACATTAATTCGCCTCTCCTTCATAAGAGTGGCCGCAGAAGGCTGCTGACTAAACTGGGTAGGCATCATTTGGCTAAGTTCAGTAATAGTGGATGTGGGACCATTCGGATGGCTGCAAACATTTTCGAAACATCGATATTGATGTAATTTTAAACAAAAGTATCAACTGAACTCTTTTAAAGAGGGAAGAAGACATAACACCTTAAGATGTAGTCCTTAACCTCCTTAATGTCTGGATTGAATAAAACCCTAGTAGCATTGTATGAGTTGTGAATCTGAGCATCGCCTAAAATAACGACCATGGATTTGGTCAGAATCAGAAAAATGAAACAGCAATCAAAATAGTTGAGACCATATAAACATTAGATCAGAGTTACCATCCAGTGAGAATCCAACACGCGCAAGGTTAAAAACAACGACAACTGGCGTCTCATCAGTCATGATGTAATCAGAATAAGAGTCAGATGAGCATTCGTCCCACAGCACACATTCAACTTCATTATCCCTACGTTTGTATAGAATGCAATTAACATTATCAGACAAACATCAACATTAAACCCTAACTCGAGTTACATAATATTCAGTTTAAAATAACCATATACTTGTCATCTGAAATAATCAATCTAAGTTTGCTTTTCTCAACATCATCGCGCATGAATGTTTCAATCTTTCCAATAGACTTCACGAATCCAATCACGTCTGTTAAAAGAAAAACAATCAAGATTAGAAGTAAAATCTAATAAAAAACAGACTCATAATTGGTAAAAATTACCAATTAAGTGCTCAATCTCCTTCTTATCCTTAATCTTGATAACATCAGGCAAGCTCATAAATGAGTAAGAATGGGTAGGTAGTATGTCATCAACCAGCTCTACTTGTGTATACATGCTTAAACCAATCTTGTAGGGATGGGTGGTCGCCCTGTACTGAGCTAAGTTAGGAGACACAGAAAACTTTCCAACCAAGTACACCTTTCCCTCCAAGAGGGTTTCTGAAAACTTGGCATTAGATTTACTCAATGCTGCAGCCTGGATACGGGTACCCTACGTAAGCATGAAACAATTTCAGTCTAATTACTGGACTTAATTTAGATAAGCACTTTAGATTTCAAGAAGTATACATGAGGGTAATTATCAATGGGATATAACACTGCATCTAAGATTAAAACTACAAACCTCTTCATCAATCCAAACAAAACAGATAGCAGCCACGTCCTTCGGTTTGTCCTTGTTGTACATGTTCCACCTCCTAAACACACGAACCAAGACAGTCCAACGATCAGTTCTATCATGGATGTTCCTCAACAAAGTTTTGTCAGACCTCTTCATTGCTGTTTTTTGTTTCTGGTATAAATCAGGATGAGCACCGAGACTTGGTCTTTGAGGTGTTTAAATAGGCAACAAACTATTTGAAATTTGGCGGGAGAGAGAACACTACAAAAGACGCTCAACACTATAAAATTAGGCATCATGTCAGCATATGATAGACATCAATTGAGTTTGTCGTATTATATTTCAAAATATTCCCCTGTATAGAATGTAAACCCACTTAACACAGAAAAGATGTAACAGGTGGGAAACCCCAGGAACATGGATAGTACTACTAAGGATGTCAATTAATTTATCATATATCAGATTTCACAAAATCATAATCACACCAATGCATAACATGTAGCCTTATAGCTACATGTAGGACATATCAACCTTTGTTATGTAAACCTCGTGCAGCGAGCTATATAAAGCATGTCATAGTATATCAATTGTAATTCAATGAGCACAATAACCTTAAAATTTACATCAAAATGCGTACTGCAATTTTCGAAGCAAAACAGCGTGCTGAACATTTCCAAACATGAGATGGCTAGATACAAAGATAAAAAGTAAGACCTATAACTAATAACCTTTCTATGACTGACACAAAACCTGAATCAACAGGCATATATAAAGCTAGCATATTGAGCATGCATATGTCTAATCAGAAGGCAAACCCAAGGGATACCCACTTCGAAGTGCACAACCAATTACACAGTAGAGGGTATGAAAATCCTTAATACACAACAACCAAATTGTGTAAATAAGCACTTAGCTTGCCCGTGTATAGAATGTAAACCCACTTAACACAGAAAAGATGTAACAGGTGGGAAACCCCAGGAACATGGATAGTACTACTAAGGATGTCAATTAATTTATCATATATCAGATTTCACAAAATCATAATCACACCAATGCATAACATGAGGCCTTATAGCTACATGTAGGACATATCAACCTTTGTTATGTAAACCTCGTGCAGCGAGCTATATAAAGCATGTCATAGTATATCAATTGTAATTCAATGAGCTCAATAACCTTAAAATTTACATCAAAATGCGTACTGCAATTTTCGAAGCAAAACAGCGTGCTGCACATTTCCAAACATGAGATGGCTAGATACAAAGATAAAAAGTAAGACCTATAACTAATAACCTTTCTATGACTGACAGAAAACCTGAATCAACAGGCATATATAAAGCTAGCATATTGAGCATGCATATGTCTAATCAGAAGGCAAACCCAAGGGATACCCACTTCGAAGTGCACAACCAATTACACAGTAGAGGGTATGAAAATCCTTAATACACAACAACCAAATTGTGTAAATAAGCACTTAGCTTGCCCGTGTATAGAATGTAAACCCACTTAACACAGAAAAGATGTAACAGGTGGGAAACCCCAGGAACATGGATAGTACTACTAAGGATGTCAATTAATTTATCATATATCAGATTTCACAAAATCATAATCACACCAATGCATAACATGAGGCCTTATAGCTACATGTAGGACATATCAACCTTTGTTATGTAAACCTCGTGCAGCGAGCTATATAAAGCATGTCATAGTATATCAATTGTAATTCAATGAGCTCAATAACCTTAAAATTTACATCAAAATGCGTACTGCAATTTTCGAAGCAAAACATCGTGCTGCACATTTCCAAACATGAGATGGCTAGATACAAAGATAAAAAGTAAGACCTATAACTAATAACCTTTCTATGACTGACACAAAACCTGAATCAACAGGCATATATAAAGCTAGCATATTGAGCATGCATATGTCTAATCAGAAGGCAAACCCAAGGGATACCCACTTCGAAGTGCACAACCAATTACACAGTAGAGGGTATGAAAATCCTTAATACACAACAACCAAATTGTGTAAATAAGCACTTAGCTTGCCCGTGTATAAAATGTAAACCCACTTAACACAGAAAAGATGTAAAAGGTGGGAAACCCCAGGAACATGGATAGTACTACTAAGGATGTCAATTAATTTATCATATATCAGATTTCACAAAATCATAATCACACCAATGCATAACATGAGGCCTTATAGCTACATGTAGGACATATCAACCTTTGTTATGTAAACCTCGTGCAGCGAGCTATATAAAGCATGTCATAGTATATCAATTGTAATTCAATGAGCTCAATAACCTTAAAATTTACATCAAAATGCGTACTGCAATTTTCGAAGCAAAACAGCGTGCTGCACATTTCCAAACATGAGATGGCTAGATACAAAGATAAAAAGTAAGACCTATAACTAATAACCTTTCTATGACTGACACAAAACCAGAATCAACAGGCATATATAAAGCTAGCATATTGAGCATGCATATGTCTAATCAGAAGGCAAACCCAAGGGCTACCCACTTCGAAGTGCACAACCAATTACACAGTAGAGTGTATGAAAATCCTTAATACACAACAACCAAATTGTGTAAATAAGCACTTAGCTTGCCCGTGTATAAAATGTAAACCCACTTAACACAGAAAAGATGTAATAGGTGGGAAACCCCAGGAACATGGATAGTACTACTAAGGATGTCAATTAATTTATCATATATCAGATTTCACAAAATCATAATCACACCAATGCATAACATGAGGCCTTATAGCTACATGTAGGACATATCAACCTTTGTTATGTAAACCTCGTGCAGCGAGCTATATAAAGCATGTCATAGTATATCAATTGTAATTCAATGAGCTCAATAACCTTAAAATTTACATCAAAATGCGTACTGCAATTTTCGAAGCAAAACAGCGTGCTGCACATTTCCAAACATGAGATGGCTAGATACAAAGATAAAAAGTAAGACCTATAACTAATAACCTTTCTATGACTGACACAAAACCAGAATCAACAGGCATATATAAAGCTAGCATATTGAGCATGCATATGTCTAATCAGAAGGCAAACCCAAGGGCTACCCACTTCGAAGTGCACAACCAATTACACAGTAGAGTGTATGAAAATCCTTAATACACAACAACCAAATTGTGTAAATAAGCACAAACCAAGCCCGTGTATCTAAGACTAATTTAGTCAGGTAATATTAACCATAGACATTGTAAATTAAACAAATCAGATTTATGATCATGAGAATGATACTAATATAAAGACAACAAATGATAAACTGAGTACACTAGAAATATAACGAAGACCTTTGAGGGAAACTATTTTACAAAAACCCCAATTGATTAAAGTACGTGAACATTAAATGTAAAGTACAAGCTACCTGCGGAAGAAAATCAATTGAGAAACACAAACCTAACCACAAGGCTATTTGAGGAGTAAAGCACAGGCAGACTAGTTAGTATAATACCACCAATCACATTTTTCACTAACTATTCAGACCTAGAGACTTGGTAAGACAGATAATAGCATGTTTTCTGGTATAGACCTTCCGTAACACAGTGCTAGCATACAGGCTAAACATGATTATTTTATCGAATAAAAACACACCTTGACCAACCAACCAGGAATCACAAGTCTGATCCATCAAATATAGGTTCTAGCTTCATAAAAAGCGTGTCATATACAGGCTTTTCTAAAAAGTTCATATGGGAATCCACTTTTCAGACCACAGATCACCTAGGTCATCTTCAATTACATAACATAAATCAACTAAAGTATACATCATGCAATAAGACAAGACTGAGCATAAAGGGACAGGATTCATTTAAAACATCGTACCATTACAAACTGCTCAATGATAAATCAGCCGACCTATGGCATAATAGGTTGCCTCTAGATATTATCCCGAGTAATAATACATTATTGAGGCCACTGTAGTCAAATCAACCAGCCAGATAATACACATATAAAGGGACTTGCAGGCCAAAACGTTTATATCAGACTACGTTAAACCTAACGTTGAATGGCAGAAGACTTGAATAATCATAAATAGACAACATAGGAGCACAGACTATGGACAATGCCAATAAGAAAGGACCATTAGCATAAGCTGCTATATACAAAAGAAAGATAAATACCCTGATTGGCAATATCTAAAACATTAGAACTAAAGTTGAAAGACTAATGCCTATGCTGAACCCCATAAAGCACCAACCCCCATATTTTTCATAGAAAGGGTAACACTCTTTAACTACCAAAAAACCATCCTAAAACTCAATAACCATAAATAGACAACATATGAGCACAGACTATGGACAATGCCAATAAGAAAGGACCATTGGAAAAAGCTGCTATATTCAAAAGAAATGAAAATACCCTGTTTGGCAATGTCTAAAACATTAGAACTAAAGTTGAAAGACTAATTCCTATGCCGAACCCCATATGCATGCCTTGCTGACCAAGTAATATTGAAAAGTGAGCTTAACTATATAGCATGCGTTCTGCAATCTAGGTAAAGGAGACCACTACAAACAATAATTACATAAAATTGATTAAGTCTGAAAAGCTACCAAACAGCAACTTTTCACAGTAAAAACCCAATGTAGCCAGGATAGCACCAGAAGCCATGTTCAAGACGAATAACAATAGACCATTAAATTAAATTACTGTAATCCAAAGGAACATAAATGAACCTTTTTGGCAAATGATAAAACCTTATCAAGAAGGTAGTATGTCAACATCTGGAAAAAATTTATAACAAAAAATATTCTTAACAGCATGTTATAATTAATTCCACTATCATGTTTTTTTGAATTCTGGCATGATAATATCTAGCATATAACTTGAGAATTACCCACCTGTCAAGAGAAAAGGAAAAAAAAGTTCATTACCCAACTATAGATACATATATTCACAAAATCGACTTAACCAAAGCCTACTGAACAATCAACAGTCAATTGACTAAACAATGACACCTAAATGCATGTTATAGGGATACAGACTAGCATGAAAACTGGAAAAAATGTGCTAAAGCTGACTGTAAATGCTAAAGGTAACTGTTTTAAGACAAACTGAAACAACTGACCTCGTACTGAGCAACATTGGGCCACACAAAAGTAGGAGCCAGCCTTTTGAATGCAAAAGAAAGACATATGCGACACTCAGAATAGCCACCAAACTTAAATGCTCAGCATTAGAATGTGTCAACTTCACGCAACTTTATAAACTCCAACATACATCGTATGAACCAAAAATGGAAATCTTCATGTGACAGCCGTCAACGGGCTGCTCTCCAGGTCTGGCACACATATCCAACCTAGTACACAGGCCTAAGATGACCTCGGAGAACAGAACCCAATGTAAATAATTAAAAGGACATCCGTCAAATGAGAAGAAGCAGCTAATTAATACCAACGCAGTCTCAAACATATACATACCCACTTTCCCATACATCGTATATCTTCACCATTTAGTTCATATCGTTAAAGACATGTCAAAACGTAACCAAACATCTCAACCGGCAAGCAAATTATCAAATGTAATCAATTAAAGAAATTAACTATTATCCAACCATGGCAACTACAAAATCCATTATAAAATACCAACACCGAACGGGAAAACCAGCATAACTTCATTTCTAAAAGACTCTTCAATGGATTATTTTGAGCCATACTCAGATCTGAAAATCAGTGAACTCGCCGGAATCTGGATTCACAACAGGCTTAGTTCCGTCCGGATCAGAATGGGCCCAATTCATCTAGCATACCAGTACGACATCTTCAACTCGGTGATAAGGATGATTGCAACTGAGGCGGGGCAAGTAATCCCTGGAAACCTACGATGGTACGATTCAAAATATGTGGTCTTTCGTTGCTTGTACGGTTTCCTTCGCCTTCACGGTGTGCTCAACTGGGACTGGGAAATGCCGAACGCATACGTAGATTTCGACATGATGCTGTACCAAGAGATTGTCTTCCCTCACCTTAATTACCTCAGGGTAAAGTATCCGGAACATCCACAACATTCACTCCAAGTCCAGAACATGTTGTCCAACACATACATGATTATAACACCCACATTCCACCCCGCAGTTCCAACACCAGTTTACCCAAGCGCGGACACCACGGCATGGGTAGACAGCTTACTCAACGAAATTCCGTCATTCAACTCCGACATTTTGCCAAACACAAACGACCAAGAGGAAGCAAATGTTCTTTGAGTATCTCTGTTTCAGTTAGGTTATCATGGGTTGATGAACTAAGAATTGTAGTCTAATAAGTTATAGTAGTAAGATTAAGATAAATGTTATATGTTAGTTTGCTATTTTATGTTCCCTATTATGTCCATGCCTTGTAATCTCGAATCATTTGCCCCTATAAACTTAGTTTGGTCATCGAGTTATTACCCCGAAAAAAATTATGATTTTATTTCTATGTCGTAATTAACCTTTGCAAAAGATACACTATAAATGAATTGAAATGGGGAATAGCCGGACATAGAAACCAAAGGGAAACATAAAATGAAAAAAATGTGCATACTCGAAAAATAGATAAGGGTCAATTAGATGGGCCTGAGGGTAACAATTAGACCTAGCCCAAATAACAACCATGGGCTAGGAACTAATTACAAACAAAGAAAAAACACTCAAGCTACAAAGATATAGTTAACATAACATAGATATTCATTAAGTAGACTGCTTCAGGAACAGTAACAAAATACACTGATAAAACATCGACGACTGCGTGGGATAATCAAAACAAAATACATATATAATAGCAAATACCCTGACACATAAAAAGACAACAACACTTTTGGTGGACTAACAACACCATATTACCTAAGGACACGAAGGACAGGGACAGTTACAACATTTAAAATACTTAAACAACAACAACTACTACATGCGACGATCAACCATTGACCATACATTTCCAAAATACTCCCTACTACATATCCCACACAAAATGCATGCAGCCGCCAACTTCATGAGGAGGAACATCAGCCTGAAAACATCTCCGCCCTCTTCTCAACCACTTCCTGGATTTCAGGGTTAAAATACACCCTCGTTGCATCACCAACAGAGCGGAGAACAGCTCTACCTGCCACAAACATCCTTTGCGTGAAAATGGTGCTCTATACATATAACTAATGATAAAATGTTGCAAAAAAACTTACCAGTAAATGCAGGCCTGCCAAGCTTCAAGTGTTTCAGCAGAATGAACGGCATGACATCAGAGCTCATTAGAAGCTTTCGGATCTTAGCGCAAACAGCCTCAGTCCATGCACCACGTAGGTAAATAGTTACCATGGTCCTGACGTCACTATGCATGACCCACGAAAAAAATTGTAACCAATAATGCTACAGCCAAATAGAAAAAACCACGAAATTGAAAAAAGCTTAAAAGCAAGAAAACGCACGTCACGTCAGTCTTGATGCGTGATTCAAGAGAAATCATAAATTGTTTTTCAGCATAACCCTCGAGGCGGCGAACACCAACTTGCGACGCATTCTTCACGTAACCACAGACATCTGAAACATATTTTCTAACTGATCAACATCCTATTTACTTAGAACTCAGAATAAAACACTAACACTAATTGAAAAAGGATACATACCATACAACGTGCCAAGATATGTGAGGCAAGTTGGAATCTCAGCAGGTATGCGAAGGTTGTAAACACGGTCAACAAAGGGATCCTCAGAAAGTTCGACGCCTGTCAGCTCATCAAAGCGAAGGTGGAAGCTCTGATGAATTCCATAACCGGGCTCTGCGACCAAATAACGGCTGACATAGTACTTCCTCCTTGGCAGAATGATTTGACCATAAACATCAATGGCAGTAGGTGTAACCAGAGAACAAACCACCCTTGAACCCTACACATAATAAAAAGTTATGAAGAAATACACGTAACCATGACAAAGGACACGTAAGTAATATTTTAAACTATGTATGTATTGAACTAACCTCCTCATCCCAGCAGTATAGGTCAACGCTTTGAAGTTCCCTAAAGGAAAAAGGAGGGTCACCCTCAGTTATCGTGGTTTCCCTGAGAGCAACACGATCAACAGAGATCATGAGTGGCTTCACGGAAAAACCAGGAGTCAACTCACTCAAGAAAGTAGTGTCAACATCCGCCATTGGGAAGGAATGGAAAATACAGAGAACTGAAAAATGCAATAAGAAGAATAAAGTAGCTTAGAAGCAATGCACAAACTTGTGAGGGACGTTGCTCAATTTATAGAACTCTCCGTGGCCCCACCAAAGGATAACTTGAATGAAGAATAATGTTTAACAAATTAAAAAGGAGCGATCTCCGAGAGCATTAAATGAATCACATGGGCCATATAACTAAAGATTGTATTTTTTAATTGTAATTTTTAATTGGTTGAAAACAGGAGTTCCCGCAAACTTTCTGTACGCTACAGTGTTATGAGTGTATAGCGCGAAAGCAGAGGGAGAGTAATTAGCAAATGGTGGACGAGCTATTAGAGAGATAGTTGATAGTTGATTCGGCTTCAAATAAAATGAATATTTGTTTGGTCCGTTACTTAACTATTATATTTTCTTAGTTAGTCGTTGTTTGTTAACTCGAAATGACCTCTCCCCGGGCGATGCCCGGGGAAGTAAAATCTAGTTTAAGGAAGTGGATGGGAGGAGAGGGGAAGTGGAGAGAGCCCTCTCTCCCATTTGCATACATACCCACAGGGCACATCATCTTTGTTTGAATATTAGAAATATAATAAATATTTTAATTAAATGAAAGGTAAAAACGTTTTAGCTAATATTTTTCTTAAAAGTAACATATAACTTCACTTATTTCGGATAAGATTAACATCCAAGTAGAAATCCTACTTGGATGAAATCTTACATTTTTGATAGGTAGGATTAAAATAATCTAAATTCTTACGTTTTAATTACATAGAGCATAAATGATGTGGTACTCTTAGAATATTTTTTGGGTTTGTTAATATTTCTATAGTTCTCTTACTTTTTATAACGATTTTTTTTAGTAAAGGAGTTGAACTCACTCATAATCTGACAAGGGAAACATAATTTATGATAAAATGATCCTTGTATTCTTTTTTACTTTTACTTCATGGGCTCTAAAACATAATAAATAAGCACTTTTCTTGTACATATATGGGTTTTATCAAGCTTTTTTAACTATAAAGATGTTTCATGAAGCCTCAATAATTGAAACTACAATTAAGTGATGCTCTTGATGAATTGAAAAACATTAAAAAATAAATTGTGGGCCAATATTTTTTTAAGGGAAAATCCCAAATAAATCTCTCCCAATACCCAAAAGGACAAGTGAGGAACCTAAACTTCCAAAAAGACCATGAAGGAACCAGCACCAACCTGTCTTGCAAAAAGACAAAATTGTCTTCATTCTAAAACACAAATTACTACCCCACCCTATACCCACCCTAACACCTACCATTTTCTCGTAATTTGTGTTTTAGGATGGGGGCAATTTTGTCTTTTCGCAAAATTTTAAAATGACAGGTAGGTGTTGGGCCCTTCATGATCCTTTTGGAAGTTTAGGTTCCTCACTTGTCCTTTTAGGTATTAGGAGGGATTTATTTGGGATTTCCCCTTTTTTTAACGCAACAAACTAGTGTAAATGAAAGATAAATATTAGAAATAAAGGATTAGTATGAAATATAATAAAACACTTGACACGGTCACATCTAAAATCAAAGTTCACTACACTTTGTTATATTAAATTCATGGATGGAAATAGGGTTCGTCGAGCTAAATTTCAACTAAAAAGGGCCCAAGATTGGTTTAAAAAATATCAATATATATCTTAAAATGTGGGTTTTAACCCCTTTGTGTTCACACTAGAATCGGTTCCAATTGTGACTTATTCAGGAAACTGTATTGATGGAGGCTCATTGATTATCATAAAAATAATTAGTCATGATGAGTTGTATTCTTTTTTTTTGATAAAAATGATTTGTATTCTTTGTCATAAATAAAAGAACAATTACATGAGCAATTTGAATTCAACCCTCATTAATGAGGCTGCACAATTGGACTCTTTAAATGTTTCCATAATCTGAACAAAATTACGTAATCACCTTTTGACTTTATATTCCTGAAATTAAACACATCAACAAATTACTCACATCACGCAACATTAAGTTTCTTAATAAAAACCCCTGCATAATCCTACATTTTTTTTCACACCTTCCATGTTTACTTCAAAAAAAATCTTCTTTTGTTATATTAATTAAAAACCATTCATGCACTCCTTCATAAAACTGATTATACACCATTCATGTTTGACTCTTCTTTTATTTTTGTTAATAAGTGAGTATGATTTGATTCTTTACCAATTTAAAATTAACCTATGTAATGTAAATTCAAATTATTTGAAAAGATTGTCTATCAAAAAATTTAGACTAAGTTAACTTTTAGTTGAGGGCTGTGCTTGGGGAGAAATTTGGTTTATTTTTTGGAGGGAGTTTTGGATAGGGAACGTTGTTGGGATGAAGTTTGACTCTTCTATTAACAGTATAAATGAGCGAGTTTGATTCTCCGCCAAGTGATTAATGGATGATATCATGTGAGTGAACTTTTGAATAGGAAGGTGACCAGAGAAATTCATTTTTTTGGGGGATGGGATGACAGAAGTTGGATTTGGAATCTGACTCTTCATTTGTTTTTATGTATGGGTGAGTTTGATTTTTACTCAAATTAAAAATATTATATGTAATCTGAATTGAAATTATTTGGAAAGTTAAACTAGCTACAGTAAAAATTTAGTTATAGTGAACTTTCGTATGGAGGAGATCCCCAAGGGAAACTTGGTTTTTTTGGGGGTGAGGGTTTGGAACTTTGGATTTTTTTGGGGTGGGGGTTTGGAACTTTGGATGGGGAGGTTGTGGGGTGGGCAGAGTTTGACTCTTCTTTTGTTTTTATACACGGGACAGTTTAATTCTCAGCTAACTTGAAACTATTAAATGTAATATAAATTTTATATTTTTTAAAAAAATCATTGGTAGTAATAATAGTACTTTAAATATGACATATAAGTTAGATTCTCTTTAATTTTATCTTTTAAAATATCCTTATTGCTCAAATAATTTTATCAAAATACCTCCATACTCATTTGGGGGGGATTTGTTTTTTTTTTTTGTTTGGGGGGGGGATTTTGGTTCTTTTTTTTTTGTTGTAGGGGGAAGGGGCACGAGACTGAAAGGGGAATTGTGAATAATTTAATTCTTCTATTTCAATTATTAAAAACATGTTGGTAATATCATGTTGTTTTAACTAATCTAACTAATTTCTTTAATATAATCTAAATAGATAAATATGTTTTTTATTTAAGACTAGGGGTATATGTAATCTAAATTTAATTTACATAATTTTTATATAATAACACTATCACTTAATATATTCATTAACTCTGAACATCCAAAAACCTTCATATTCTTATAATATATGGAATTTCATTAAAAATAAAAATGCTCCGTGCATCGCACGGGTAAACTACTTGTTTGAGCTTGGAAAATAGCAAGTATAAGTAAACTCTTTTTAGACTCCAATCCAAGACTTCCAATGACATCTAAGTTTGAAACTTTTTAGAAGCCTAATTAAAATGTAGAATGTTAATTAAGATTAGAAGTTGGGCAAAACCCCAATAAAATAAAAATTGAATATCAAAAGGTCAGAAATGCTTGCGAAAAGGACAAAGAGGACAGATTTAAATACAAGAAATTAATAATCACTATCGTGACTTGATTTATTGCTTCTATTTTTTCACTACTTAAAAGAGTTTTGTTTATTTTAAAAACCATATTAACCACTCCACTAATGCAAATAACTATACGTGGAACACGAATAACTACCTTTATAAGTTATTTTTTTTGCTCAGGAACTACCTTTATAAGTTATAACACGTACATTTTATTACTTCCGTTTTGTAACAACTTAGAAAGGGGTTTGTTTCCTTGAAACTACATTGATTATTTTAGTAATGCGAATAACTACTTGTAAATCGCGAATAACTACATGTTTATCTCAAATAAAGAACAATCCCTCTTTGGTTATTTCACAAAATCGTCACCCTTTGTATCCTTTTAATCTTCAATTGTAGAATTTACCCTATAAACCTATTAAAACACCCACATATGGCATAAAAATTTTCCTATGAGTAGTTTACTAGTTTCCTTCTCTTATTCTCACCATAGAAACTATAATAAACTATTTTTTATTCCTGTAAACTTTCCTTATAAATCAATCTCATTAATTTTTTCCTCCAAAAAAAAAAAAAACAAGCGAACCATTGACTATTCTAACACGCGTAAAAAACGAACCCCTTTAAGACATATACATATACAATTATACAATACCAAAAAATAAAATGGTTCCTGAAAGCTGAAAATGCCCAATGTAGTATGAATTTGTACTCATTGGATGGGATCCATATTCCATAGTGTGATGTGAGTCGGTCCTTGTAGTGTTTGACTAGTTGAGGCAGCTACTCGTTCATTTCGTCTTCCTTATACATAAAGCCTCCTCCTCTCTCTTTTGTTTTCTAGCCTCTGTCCATTCCCACAAATCCACAAGGTACCAAGTACGAACCTCGTAATTCTCGTGATTTTGTTTTGTTTAAGATTTGGGTTTTTCTGTTTTGTTTTGTGATTTCTTTCGTGGGGTTTTTTTCTGTTAGATCGGATGGAGGAAAGGAAACAATCTCGTTACGTGAAGCTCTCCAAAGATCAGGCTCCTCTTCATGATATTCAGCCTGGTGAACTTAATCAGCCCATTGAGGTTCCTCAGGTTTGACTTTTTTTTGACCTTCTTTGTTTTCTCTTGTTTTTAGAATTTGCCCTAGATCCATTTTGTTGTTCATGTCTTTTGATTTTGGGTATTAGCACATTTTAGAATATTGTTTCATTCATTTTTAAGAATTGAAATGTTTGCAGTGTGATTTGAATTTGGAATTATATGTGAGACCCACTTGTGTGCTTGTTTGGTGAGGAAATTCATTCTGAGGATCTGTGGTTTAGGGAGGTAAACAATAAAGAGTGAAAGTTTGTAATTTTAGGCTTGTTGGGGGTTGTCTAGATGACAATGTGGCTTATGACTTTAAGTCTATGTGTGTACAATCGTTTGCATTCCTCTTATATGGAGATGCTACTTGATCTTGAGGTTGGGAATGAGCAAGGACTAACCAATCCCCACACTACCTTTTGATGATATGAATTTTGTTAATAAGATCAAGGTTGGTGTTTACTGCATTGTATACTGCTTGTTCTAAAATGGCTCTGTCAAGATGGGGAAAGAAGTTAGAAGGAAGTGGACAACATTTCTGCTTTATTGGACATTTGGCTTGACCAATATTTATATGTGTTTAAAGACTGAAAGTTTTTGGATAGAATTGTATTTTGGCTTTATAATTGGAACCCCTGCATATTTATAAAATAGACAAATGAACACTGATAGGCATACTTTGAAAACCATTGGAGATGGTAATGGCAGTCTTGTCTAGGAAGGATGCACGTTAAGATCATTGCTACCAAGCAAAACACGAATGAAGGGAAGTCATACTGATATAAAAAAGCTGGATTATGATGATAATGTTTCTTTACAATGTAATTCTGGTTTGTGTATAACTTTTCAGGGTTAAAGCAAAGTATCATATCTCTTTTAACAATGGTCCTCAACCAAAATTTGTCTCAATGGCATTGGAAGAAGGACAGAAATCAATGTATGAAGTTAAATTCTTTGGGACTGTTAAACAGTTTGAAGTTGACAAGCTCATAGATCTGCAAATGCTGAGTGATATGATTATTGCTCATATTTTCAGCTTCCAGTTTGTATTGATTGATGTTTTAGGATATATTACCTTTTACATGGATGAAGTCCCCTAGCCTAGGGGTTTGAAATGGATGCCAATGGTTGCTAGGCTAGTATATTGATGCAACATGGGATGATGGCCAGTTACAACTTACAAGACTCAATCAACTATGGGAAAGGAACGATAGCTTTTGATAGCATACATGTTAACTGGAATCGAACACTTTATAATTCAAAATAGATAAGGTTTAAGAAATAGTTGTCATCTGTGAGACAGTGCAATATTAAACCTTCAGACATATGGTGCATGTTCTTAAAGATGGCAAACAAATATATGATGAATTTTTCTCTCTCCCATTTTTCAGTTGAATGTTCGCAAATGCCATGAATGTGGGCAGGATCTCCCTGAAAGCTACTCTCCTCCTGCAGATGAACCTTGGACAACTGGGATATTTGGATGTGCTGAAGATAGGGATAGTTGTAAGTTGATTGTTATTATTTCCTCATGTTATTAATTGGCAGTCATTTATCAAAGCTACAATGTTCAAAATGAGTTAGTTCTTCGGTCAAGTCCTTTCAAAGCTAAGAAATTTGGGTCAGAATCAAATTGTTTTAATTAAAAAATCTTGTATCAAATTTCTTCAATAACAAATGGATTCAGTGATATATATCGAATGATAAGCTATGAATTCCTATAATACTTTGCAGTAACGTACAAAATCGCTACTTCACTAGATTTGACCCACACACAGGACCAGTTAGGGGAGCAGGGCCTACAAGGGCTGGGCTTGCTGACAGCTGTAATACATATTTTAAAACTTGTGAAAATGATCAGTGTTGTAGTTTTTGTTAGTTGGATTAAGCATATTGAAAGAACTGAACATTTTTAGACGTAAGGTAAGTTGCATGTTATCTGCTAGATCAGTGACTAGGATCAAGCACTTTTATCTATGTTACTTAAAGTAAATATGAATTGAGATTGGAAATTTTATTTTGATTTTCTTTAATATACTTTATTTTCTACAACAACAACAGTAACAACAACAAAGAAGCCTTATCCCACTACCCGAGTTGGCTATATGAATCATACAATGACATTATGCTCTATCAATAACCAACTCTTTGGATATATTATTTACTATATGTTGCATTTTTATGCTTCAGTTATGCATGGCTATAGTGCTGTTCAACGGGGAATTTATTGTTTCTGGACACTCTGATCCTTCATTGCAGGCTTAACTGGACTTTTTTGTCCCTGTGTATTATTTGGGCGCAATGTAGAAAGTTTGAGGGATGACACTCCTTGGAATAAGCCATGCATTTGTCATGCTATTTTTGTTGAAGGTGGCATGGCTCTAGCAGCAGCGACTGCAATATTTCATGGTATTGAACCTGGGACAGCATTTCTGATTGGTGAGGGATTACTTTTTACTTGGTGGATGTGTGGAATTTACACTGGTCTAGTTCGGCAATCCCTGCAGAAGAAATATCACCTTAAGGTACAGTTTGATTTTTCTTTAACTTGTTTTTTTTGTCCTTTTAGTTACTTATCCTTTCCATTTTATCTTGTTGAGAGCAAATCTTTTAATCCGATATGTTGTTGCTGAAAGTTAGCTCTCTTTCCCTTTTGGGTCTCAATCTCCCAAACAAAGCTCAAATCAGTATTCCATCTATTTTTAAATATAAGACTACTTCCAAATTTCAATTTGTTCCTAAATGTAAAATCACTTTTTAAAATAATAAAAAACGAGAGATGGAGAGAAAGAATAAAGGTTATTGTTTGGGTGAAGGCCTGAAGGGGTAATATCATGAATAACTAACTTAACTAAAATTCTTAATCTAATTAAATTAGGTAAAATGGTCTTATATTTAGGAATTGAGGAAGTATATTGGTTTAGGACTTTCGGGCCTTCTTGGCTGTGTTAGGGTTGAGGAAGATCTCACGGAAATGCCATTTTTTTCCCTAATTGACTTTCATGGTTTTTTTCCCAGAATGATGGTTTTGGTATTGATTTTGCCGACATACCTTGATTGTTATGCTTGCAGAACTCGCCTTGCGACCCATGTTGTGTACATTGCTGCTTGCACTGGTGCGCCTTGTGTCAGGAGCACAGGGAGATGAAGGGTCGGCTTGCTGACGTCGCTATGCCTATGACTGTTGTGAACCCTCCTCCAGTTCAACAGATGAGGTCCACAGATGATGACAAGGAAGATTCAGAAGCAACTTCTGCTAACAGAAACAATGGGCATACTGCTTTGGAAATGCAACCTATTTAGAACATACCATTTGTTCATAGTCTGAAGAATAGCGTGATTCTATGAGATTTTACATTATAGAGTTCTAGCAGCTGCTGTGGACATGTTGACTAATCACATGCGCACAAATCTCATTTTTATTTACTTTTTGTTATGAGAAAATATTAACAAAATGATATAAAGCATAGGTTATGGTATTTACTTGCTTCAACAAGATGAGAAAACCGAGCCATCCAGATAGCTTATAAGTCTTAATGTCCTCCTTTGTCAGTGCTCTCTATGACCTACAAACTGAAGCGCTAGACTGAATAAGACGTGAAGGTCAACATGTGTCACTCTCTTCCACTCTTTTTATTATGTCACAAAGCATTTCTTGAGGCCGGATGCAATTAAATCTGTGATTAAACGCTAAAGAAACAAATGTTTTTTTGAAGTTGAGATTCTCCAGTGGATTAATTTCTTCGATACATTCCATGATGTGAGTCGGTTGTAGTGTTTGACTAGTCCTTATTTGGTTTCTAGCTTCTGTCGATTATTTCCATAAATCTAGAGAGGTTCATCGTACTTACCATCCAGGTAGTAAGAAACCTCGTAAATCTCGTTATCTTGTGGAGTTGAAGTTTTGGGTTCTCGTGTGTTTTTTTTGTGGCTGTCTCTTGTCTCTAAACATATGCGGCTTGTGTGATTTCTGGGTTTTTGTTGGATTGGATGGAGGAAAGGAATCAACTTCGCTACGTGGGTCTTTCTAGAAATCAGGCGCCTCTTCAAGATATCCAGCCCGGTGAACTGAATCAGCCTGTTAAAGTCCCTCAGGTTTGACTTTTTGGACTTTCTTTGTGCTCTATTGTCTTCGGGGACTGTCCTATATTCATTTTGTTGCTTTTAACCAAGGGTATCCATTTATAATGAAGATATTATGCATTGTATGATATAAAGGAAATGGATGAATATGAATGTATGGTAGTTTCATTATTAGTAAATAGAATAAATTTACCAATGACTAGTTGATTGAGCCGGTAAGTAAGCTCAACCGGTAAGGATGAGAATATATGTTCAACTTCTAGAAAACACTCTCATTGTGCAACACTCTATACTCCCGATAAAAATCATTATAAAAAGCTACATGGGTGGTTATATAGTCATTCATGATGGGTAGGAGGTAAAAAGATAATTTAAGATGCCATGAAAGCCAAAATGTAAATTCTAAATATCAAATGACAAGCTCAAGGATTTAAGTAGCACTTCCCCGCAAGTTGGCAGAGTACAAGGTATAAGAGAAAGATTACACTCTCCATCCATGTCCCCCAATAGCAAAGCGAATATAGACCCATTTGAAGTCCTAGCCCAACCAATGCACTCTTACTAGTTTTTTTCTATATTCTTTTAATTAGCAAGGCAAGCTTAATGACTTGAAAATAATAGTTCCTCTCTATACAAAGGAAGAGAATTTCCCATTAAAGTGAAGCGTTGTCTGCATTCTCAAGCGTGAAGCACCTCGTTCTTGTTAAACTCATTAAATTCCATCATATACGCCTTCACGCTCTTATTCAGCCCCACCTCACCCGCCATCCTTTTTGATGTGATCACTGATCAGTGAAATGCCATACTAAATATCATCTTCTTCAACGTTGGAATCTTCCTTGCCACACATTACACATTACACATTTAAGTGTTTTGACTTTAATTCAAATAAATATTGAAAGGATCTTGCTCACTGAATATTACTCAATAAAACCACTCAACGAGAGTTATAGTTTGAAATAAGGGAAGCAATGGAGAAAAAGAGCAAATCCAGAAAAGAAGTAGCCAAGAGGGTTCAGAGAGGAGGATAAAGAAAAAATGTGGTTTAATTTTCTTATAACCTGTTTTCTTTATCACACAGAGCTACGTAGGTTTAATCCCTTCGCCATACCTTCCACATAAGGGAAGTGATAGAAAAATGACATGTGAATTTTAAAATCTCAAATAGGAGATTATCAATAGTAAAACTTTTTACTTAATTAGTTATTCCTTCTAGTCAAGTAGTTAAAATAATTTTGAAATTTAAAAGGTACTTACTTTGGATTTCCCCTCCACATAATATGCCTCCCCTAAGTTACTACACT
Source organism: Mimosa pudica (assembly GCA_029929735.1). NCBI lineage: Eukaryota > Viridiplantae > Streptophyta > Magnoliopsida > Fabales > Fabaceae > Mimosa > Mimosa pudica. The sequence goes on from JAKELP010000002.1 coordinate 10,170,233, forward strand.
AATTACCAAAGGAAGGAGAAAAACGTTCAACCAAAAAGAGAACTTTATAGGAAAGGTGATTGAATGGTGCTAGGAATGCAACTAGCACTACATAGAATCGTTCATCTGAACCTGGAGTGTGTAGTTGAGTGACAATGACTCATTGATCACCTTAATTGTCTGGGGTTCGATCCTTGACATTAGATATGGAGAAACATTAAATCTCCCAGACCAGTTGTCTCACCCTTTGAGATGCATACAAATTAGCGGAAGATTAGTTTCTCACTTATTGAATTGGGATTATCTCATATTCCGTGGAAGGGACCCATTTGTAGGCACCTCAAAACAAAAGCTGTTGATATCATACGTGCTTACTGGAATAAATTTTGTTTTTAATTCAAATTAGATAAAGTCCAAGGAGTAGTTTATTTCATTTGTGAGACAATGCAATATGATATTAAACCTTCACACACATATATGATGCATGTTCTTAGCAATGGCAAACATATATATGATGAATTTTTCTTTCTCCCATTTTGCAGTCAAATCCCAAATGCGGTGTATGTGGACAAGATCTCCCTGAGAGCTTCTCTCCTCCTGCAGATGAGCCTTGGACAACTGGGATATTTGGATGTGCTGAAGATAGGGATAGTTGTAAGTTAATTGTTGATTATATTATTCCCTCATGCTGTTAATTGACATTTTATATCAGCTAGATCAGTGACTAGGATCAAGCTCCATTTTATATGTTGCTTAAATAAATATGATATATCCTTTGAGATTGAAAATTTTATCATGGTTCCCTTCCATATACTTTATTCACTCTCTGATCGATCCTTCATTGCAGGCTTGACTGGACTTTTTTGTCCCTTCGTGTTATTTGGGCGCAATGTAAGACGTTTGGGGGGTGACAGTCTTTTGCCATGCATTTGTCACGCTATTTTTGTTGAAGGTGGCATGACCATAGCTCTAGCAGCAGCCATTGCATTTTTTCATGGTATTGGACCTGCTTGGACAGCATGTGTGATTGGTGACAGTTTAGTTTATACTTGGATGATCTCTGGAATTTGCTTTGGTCAAGTTCGGCGGTCCCTACAGATTAAATATCACCTAAAGGTTCAGTTTAATTTCTCTCTCACTTTTCTTTTCCTTTTATATTATTATCCTTTCTATTAATTTTATCAGGCTAAGAGCAAATCCTTCAATTACTCCAATATATTGCTTCTGCTCTTTTTTTTCTATTCTTTTTAGGCCTTAATCTCCCAGACATCACCATAGTTTTTTTCCCAATATAACTGACTTTCGTTGCTTTTATCCATAATGAAAATCTGGTTTTGTTATTGATGTTGCCTAGCTACATGTATATATATTCCTATATATTATGGTTGCAGAACTCGCCTTGCGGGTGCCACCCATGCTGTGTACATTGCTGCTTGCACTGGTGTGCCTTGTGTCAGGAGCACAGGGAGATGAAGGGTCGGCTTGCTGACGTGGCCATGCCTATGACTGTCGTGAACCCTCCTCCAGTTCAACAGATGCGGTCCACAGATGACTACAAGGAAAATTTAGAAGCAACTTCTGCTGACAGAAACAATGGGCATAATGCTTTGGAAATGCAACCTATTTAGAACATACCATTTGTTTTTTTTGCAATAATACATTAGGTTGGGTTGATACACTAGCAAGCTTTTGCAATAATTCAAAAGGATATGTGATATCCGGAATGTTTTAGAAAGTTTTATTTTATTAATAACTTTCTATCAAGGCTTAGATAAAATTTTGTTATTTATAAAAAAAATATACAATCACAGGATAGAAATTGGAGTGTTCTGTCGATATCAAATTTGAGAAACCCAACATAAGCCGAAGGCAAACTTGAGCATTAAAGATGATATTAATCTATTTATATAATTAATAAAATTGATAAGTATGGAATTTCTGAGTCAAATTAAAGGTCTTGTTAATACTCAAATGACGTATTTGAAGTTTTTTTTAAAGTAGTATGTAGAAATCATACAAATGAAAGTTGCAATTTTGTGGTGGGTATATTGTGAGTTTTTTTAAAAAAATTTAAGACTTTGTCTAATCACACTAATTATCATGACTTGTGGGAAATCCGATCCTAAGCTCAATCTGATCATCATAAGGGGAAAGAATATAGCATCACTAACTCTATCAACAAAAAAAAAAAAAACAAATTTCTGCTGGGAGAGTATGCACGATCACATAATTTTAATAATTTCTTTTTGATAAAATGATCAAATATATTAAATATTAAAAATATTACATTAACACACTTACATAGAAAGTAACAACACACTGCCTAGAATCTTTATAAAACACGTCTAAACATAAGCATGCAATCAAAATTCCGATTCTAGAATATGACCAAGTAGTGCACCATATGGAAAATCCTTGCACTGTAATGTCGTGTATAGATAAAAACATCAACATAAAATTGATGATGATTATACCACTAACTTCCTTCTCAAGGGAGGAAATGCGGGCATCTACCCATAAAGGGTTTAAATGAAAAGGACTTGAATCTAACACTAAGTTAGAAGTCCCATAAAGACTACAACAACATTTCCAGGACAAAAAAGTTCCATAAATGCAACACTTAATCATGATTCTGCATTGGAATTTAGATTCTAAAACTGACAGAACAAGATAGAAAACTGATAAGTAAAACCCAAATAACAATAGGATGCAAGCATGATGAACTGTCGAAACTTCACGAGCGCTAAGACCTCCCAATTTGTTGAAACTTCATATAGCTGAAGCAAAGGGTTAAGATTTACAAGAAAACCAAAGTTAGGCTTCCCACATGAGGTGGGAATGGTGAGGATGATGATGAGATCTGCTTTTGCCTTAGCTTCGCAGAGGAGGGGAGCTGATTTTGCAAAAAAAAGAAGACATTCAAGATTGCCCGGTACCGTATCTCAAGCCTCCTTGCACACTGATTTTCAGATCCATATGGAAGTTTGACATGCACAGTTGTTGATTGCTATTTAAGAACCGTTGTCTCACTGGAAATCTTCTCCTCCAGAAAGATGATGAAGATGAAACTTTGCCTTTTGACTCTTTCACTCTCTAGATTCTGTAGAGGAACCACTCTTCTATTTTTTTTTTTTGAAGATGACACAAACTTAAATATTTGGAAGGATGAACTATCACAGAAAATATTGACATGCAAGGTTCTTTGGGGGGGGGGGGGTTGGTCGGACATGCAAGGTGGGGGGTGGGTTGATCGGTCATGCAAGGTGGGGGTTGATTGGAGATGACATGCAAGGTTTTTTTTCCTTTTCTTATCTCTAAAAGGAAAGCCAATGAGGTGGTGGGGAAATCAACATGCAGAAGATAGATTGGGTTGAAAGAAGTAAAAGCTTGTACATGCAGATGAGTTTGACTAAATTGGGAGTGAGGAGGCGGTCGGTAGATGGATGTGGGTAGAGGTTTACTCTCCCTTCTCTCTAGACATCTCTCTAGAGGAACCATTCCCATCTGAGTTTGCCATAATTTTAATAATTAATAATTGTTGTATCATTTCTATTTTTTGGCCAGAATTGCTGTATCATTTCTAGAATCCTATATTCAGAACGATTACAAATCTCAAGCCGATTGCAAAATATCCCAAAATTAATTGATAAATGTCATTCCCAACTACGATTTTACAAAGAATCCAATCTCAAGCCAATTGCAAAAACCAAATTTAAATAAGAATGCCTGCATGACCAATATACTCCCATTTGAATATGATATACTTAATACCGGATACTCTTATCATATAAAAACAAAGACAATAAATGAAAAATATTACTCTCTTGGTAAGAGTTTGAAATTTGAATAATTTTAATCTAAATAAGAATACATTACATTATCTCTTTATTTAATGTGTTTGTTCTTACTTTATTATAACTTTCTTTCATATTTATTAATGTCCAAATAATTCCCTCTTATAATACTATCATATAAATATTGACGATATTTCAAAAGAAAATTAACTTCATATATACATCCAACTTTAAGTTTTACGCGGTTTTTTAAGAAATGTGTTTTACAACCCAGGGACGCTCCCCACTTCCCACCCTTTGCCAAAGATGTCTTAACTTGAAAGTCCTCTCAATCTAGGGATGACTTTGGACTAGTTAGTTTTCAAAGAGTTCAAATAGTTAGACTTTTTTTGTTCCTAAGTTATCTTCACCTACACTGCATGTCAAGTGAGATTAATCCCTCGTTGTTTTGAAAGTCCTATATAGAAGTTAGATAGTTGACCACTAAATTTACTCCATTCACAAGAATTAGAGATCAAACCTCTAACCACCAAGTAATATGATGTGTATTGACAAATGAGTATTGAGTATGTAAAAATGATGTTTCCCAACCAATGAGTAGTTAGTTGAACTGGTAACTAAGGATGATAACACGTGTTCAAATTCCAGGAAGTGCTCTTATTAGGAAAGAAATTTTACATATGTGACAAGTGACAACACTCCTACGAGTGAGGATTAAATGGCGCGCTAAAAATAAAATGATGGTGCCGCATCAGCCAACTATCCATTAAACTTGAAGTCCTTGTGCTCGCAGCACAGAAGCAGCAATGTGGATGAGGAAAACGAAACTCCAAACAAACAAAAAAAGCTAAAACCTCTAAACAATAACAATGGCGCTTAAAACCCTCTCCACAACGCGCCCTCCTCTCTGCATCTGTATCCCACGCGCCTTCTCTCCCTTCGCCAATCTTCAATTCCATCCAAATCCAAATCCAAATCCAAATCCCTCCCTTCTCATCTCCCACGCACAATCCTCCTCCTCCGACCATGCTGTTGCTGAACCCGAGGGCACCGGCGCCGCCGCCCCCACGCCCGGCGAGAAGCACCTGGACCATCACAAGTCCGTGGAGGCGCTCAAGCTCGTTCTCAAAGAGAACAAGAAGGAGAAGAAGAAGGTGAAGAGAGAGAAGGCTGCGTTGAAGGCTTCTCTCGCTGTTGCTTCTTGTTATGGCTGTGGTGCTCCCTTGCAGACCTCAGAGATTGATGCCCCTGGTTATGTTCATTTTGACACTTATCAATTGGTTAGCTTATTATTCTCTTATTTTTATTATTACTCTCTAAACTTGACTAGGCCATTTGATCATTCAACTAGTTTAGATAAAAAAATTGTGGTAAATCAAATTAGTAGTAACTTTGTTTAGCTTTCTTTGGATTCTAAAAACGGAAAAAAATTATTAGGTCTTATACTAACTTTGACCTACTTGAATTTTTTGGAGAAATCAAGCAAAATGAACTGCTTAATCATAACATATTTTGTATATTATTAGATTATATGTTAGCTTATAAGTTAAATAAACTGGTTTTAGAGGAAAAATTTAGGAAAATCAATTTTAATTACCTTATTCAACTTTCTTAGGATTCTCCAAAGAAGTCAATTATATTTTATATCTAAGATTATGGAGTATAAGACCTAGTTGAATTTTCAGTGAAATTGAGGAAGGTAAATGCCACTTAATTGTAATGTATCTCGTGTATTATTAGAGTGTGGTTAGCTATAATTTTAATAAACTAGTTTAGAGAGAAAAAAAACTTAAGATCAATATTTAAGTAGATATTTAGTTTGGTTAGTATGTTCCAAAACAGTCAGCTAGTTTGGTATTTAGGAGCGAAGGGAATGTTGTTTTCCTTTTGGTTTTTCGATGTGTGTGTGAAATGCAGCTCTGGAGGTTGTGATTCTGGTTATTATTTACTGAATGCATGCTGATTATGCAGAAGAAGAAGCATCACCAGCTTAGAACCATTTTATGTGGGCGGTGTCGACTTTTGTCTCATGGGCAGATGATTACTGCTGTTGGTGGACATGGAGGATACTCTGGTGGTAAACAGTTCATTACGGCAGAAGAGCTTCGAGAAAAGCTGGCTCATTTACGCCTTGAGAAAGCCTTAATTGTGAAACTGGTAAATCTAACTTTTGCTTTATCTGCTTTTAAATAATGTTCTTTTTTGTTTGTAAAGTATGATAACAGGCGACATCTTGTATTGGGGTACAATCATGTAGTTCTGCAGTCATTTTCCTAATATGGTTTTTTACTTAATAATTCAATCTTTCGTAATGAGCTTATAGAACTTTCAGTTGATTCAGGAATTGATTCACATTTTGAAACTGAAGGTGAATATTAAGGTTTAGTGCTCTAGCTCACATAGGACATCAGTTGCTCTGCAGAATTTAAATTGTAGATTATTTTTCTGTCCAATCAATGATGATGGCCGAAAGTGATAAAGCTTCTTGATCTAATATGTTGGAGAATTACTTCTAGGTTGATATTGTTGACTTCAATGGCAGCTTTTTGTCCCGTGTGCGTGATCTTGCTGGTGCCAATCCAATAATACTGGTGGTGACTAAGGTAATTACTGCATTCATGTAGCTGATTTTGTGGTTATAGGTACACGTAGATCGTGAAATGTAACCATGTGTCTTTCTTGTAGATTGATCTTCTTCCAAGAGATACTGATCTTAATTGTATTGGGGATTGGATTGTGGAAGCTGTCACCAAAAAAGGGCTAAAGTAAGTTTCATTTTCTAATTAATATAATCCACAATAAATTATAAACTTGGAATCTTTTCATTTGCGCTTCTTTATTTGATTGTAATGTCATTATTACATGAATTCAGTTACCAAGTAGTTTGTTGGAATAAATCCCACCCTTATTCTAGTATGAGAATTAAATTGGGAGAGTTTAATTGTTTTTTGCAGTGTCCTCAGTGTTCATCTCACCAGTTCTAAATCATTAGTTGGAATGACTGGAGTGGTATCAGAAATCCAAAAAGAAAAAAAGGTACTTTTCACCTGATCATTTCCTGCTGATCACATTACTTAGACAAACCAAGTGGTTCTTCAAAAATTTGATGAGATTTAACCATTCAATTTTATTTTGTAGCTGGCATAACTTTTGTGTTTTGTATAATGTGGTAGATCTTCAAACTGTAGTATAAATTGCCAAATGTTATTTGTGGTAACTGTGTCACATTTTTTCATCATAATTTGAAATGATTCCCTTTAGTTTTGATGGATTGCCTGATGTAAAAATTGACTTGCTAAATCTGGAAATCCTTTTGCATACTGAAGCAGATGAAGAGGTTGGTGTTTCCTTTTTATTTTTCATCTTTTGGGTTGGGGAGTTAAATGTTTCATTCATTGTTTATGGATACATTTCCAATCCATTCAGAGATGATATATTCCAATAATTTTAACCTATATGTGCCATTATTCTAATCTATCATGCCACAACTGTATTCATGAAAATGGGAACTGTTGACTTTGACTTTTTCTTATCTTCTCCTCTAATGAAGTTCTATTTGTTTTAATTTTTGCAGGGACGAGATGTGTACATTCTGGTAAGCCTCTGAATTGAAAGCTTCACATGCTTATGGAGGTTGTGATTGATGCATGACATGATGTATATGGGATTTGGAAATATATCTTATGGCCCTTCTACTTAAACCGTTTTCTGTGACATAGAATTAACTAACAATTATTTTAGTATACAAATTTCACTATGATTTATCATAGTTTTGTACTATTATGAGACAATTTTTTGAGGTCTTCTTTATTTTTTTGGGACAATTGCATTTAGGTTCTAAGGAAGAGATTTAATATGAGATAGTCCATTGACAACTTTATAACTTGTTAATTAGAGTTATTTCATTTGTTGAAAGTGGTCATTAACAATTCATTGGGACCTCTATGAAATTAAATCTCTTATTTGGGATTAGTGTGCAATTGTCCCTTTTTTTTACTTTTATTTTGGTACATTGCACGGAGTTCACTGAAATTCTACTTATTTCTTTATGTGTTTTCCACACTTATAGGGGTCAGCCAATGTTGGGAAATCTGCATTCATTAACGCTTTACTGAGTAAGTCAGTTATACTTCATGCATCATAAATATTGGCATCAAACTTATTCATTACATAAAAATTCAATTGTTTGTTCATGGTATGATTTATATGAAAGTGAGGATGCACAAGGGGGGGGGGAATTGTGCTACCAAATAAAACAGACAATAAAAACACACAAGATTTTTATACTGGTTCGGTCCAACTCTTGACCTACGTCCAGTTCTCAATCACCCAGATTGAGTTACACTAACCCCAGGTTTTACAACGGGTTCACATGGAACCTTTACAACCGCAAGTTTTACAACGGGATCACTTGCAACCTTACAACCGCAAGTTTTACAACGGGCTCACTTGCAACCTTACAGACTCGCTCCCCCTTACTACCTGTAAGGGTTCAACCTTTTAAACAAAGGATTTTCTAACTTAGTTCTCTCAAAGAACAGATGATGTTACCCACTTAAGTACAATGAATGCTCTTAATAAATGAAGAGACTTAATACAAAGAGTACAAGATGGATAATAAATAAAACTCTCAATGTATTAAGTGCTCTCTTGCTTTTCTGGGCAGCTTTGAATGCTTGAAGAGTATGCTCAGTTTCTCTCTCTATTTTCTTCGATGTTCTCTTCGTTGAATCTTCATAAATGAAGATGAACTTCTTTATATAGCATCTTCAAGGATTCTCTCTCTTGGTAGGTAACAATGCCGTTTGAGATTAGCCGTTATTCCCTTGTTACCGTTGAGCTAATTAATGCTCCATTAATGCTCAGCAGGGTTGACTTGCTTTATCTCTGAAAAGCAACTCTGACAACTCTGCTCTGCCAAAAAGCAATTCTGACATTCTGATTGTTGTACGTTCTGACATTCTGATTGCTACCGGAAGCAAGTCCTCATCCGGAAGCAACAACACTTAGTTCTGCACTAGAACGTTAGTCCAACAATATTAACACATAGTCACATGCAGTGGGAGTTAAATTACCTATGGGAAGCTCTCTTACTTTCGGAAGCAATTCCACATCCGAAAGCACTCCTACTAGAAACTGTTATGACTTAGAGTTATATCCACTGACGCTCGGTGTTGTCTAATCCAATAGACAGCGCTAGTCACTCAATTTTACTCTAAGACTTACGGAAGCAATTCTGCATCCGGTTGTGTCCTAACTTAGTCTCAAAGATTTTATACTCTAATACTCTAGACTGAGTTCTGACTTAGTGACTTACTTGCTTCCGCTGTGGGATGAGTCTTTCATCCGCGAGCGCTAGTCCTAATCCATCCGGAAGTAAATCCACATCCGGTTGTACTCTTACTTGGGGTTCTATATTAACCTAATTCTTTCTAAGTATTTATCTGGTTCTTTCATATTTTAGTCTTCATCAAAACTTAAGATTCTAACATTATAGTTTCTCTGAACACAAATGTTTTTACATGCCCTTTCTTGTCGGTTTTTTTGTTAAGTTAGATGCCTTTTCCATTACATAAGCTGCTCATTGTTTGCATTGCGGTCAAAATATTCTCAATCCTCTGAAATTCTGAGACCAAGTAGTCTTGTTCAAGTGGTTACTTACATGTAAGAAACCTTGTATATATCAGATGAACCAGAGAATGATTATGTTACAAGTCAATAGGCTTTCTTTAATGCATTATTTTGTGTGGTCAAAGTAGCTTGCTGTTGAACTATTGCCAAAATATATACTCTCTTATGCACATTCACAAATTATTCTTATTTTGCTCAACATCTTAGGAATTCCAAGTACCTTTGCTTCTCCATTTTGACATTTTATATTTGATGTCAGAAATAATGGCACAAAAGGATCCAGTTGCTGCAGCTGCACAGAAGTATAAGCCGATACAATCTGCGGTTCCTGGAACTACTTTAGGCCCAATCAAAATCAACGCCTTTCTTGGAGAAGGGGTATGCCATTCATTTTAGTTTTTTACATTGTATGTTACATGATTGTTCAATGTTTGAATTTTTCATTATTTATTTCTTAATGCATGCAGAATCTATATGACACTCCAGGAGTTCATCTCCACCATAGGCAAACTGCAATTGTTCATTCTGAAGATCTTTCCTGTCTTGCTCCTCGAAGCCGACTGAGGGGTCTATCTTTCCCTGTATGTTTGTATCGCAATTATTCAAGGCGTAGTGTGAATTATCGTTAGCATATGCCAACTTTACTCCCTCTTATTATTGCCAAAATTCTCAGCTATTTAAAGAGAACGAAGCAGCAGATAGTTCCAAATCAATTGGCTTAAATGGATTTTCATTATTTTGGGGAGGGCTGGTCAGAGTTGATGTCGTGAAGGTTCTTACTTTTCACTTCTATTATTTTCCTTGGATGTCATGAAGAAGCTTATTGATAATGTGTTGGGTTTTTTCTTGCCTTGTTAATTTCCTTCATATTCATATTTTCAGGCTCTGCCAGAGACATGTTTGACATTTTATGGGCCGAAGGGCCTACAGATTCATGTTGTACCCACAGAAAATGCAGATGATTTTTACCAGGTAGTGTCACCTATGCTCATTGAAATTTTCTTCAATCTGTCCTTCAGGACTAGAGTAATAAATAATTTTATGGGTTACACTTGTAATTTCAAACTGAGTAACGAGATGCATGAATACAATTTTAGTAAGGAATGAATGAATCAAGCTGCTTTGCTTCTCTTTTTAAATAACGATTTAGTTAGAACATAATTCCTGAATAATGATGTGTGGACATGCTACTTATTCTAGTAGTTACAAATTTCCGGTATCAAATGTGAGGTACCAAACTAGCGATTGCATTTTATTGTCATTATTGTAATCACTGTTGCATTTAGGAGGGTGGAATTTCCATTTAATGTGTATTGCACTAAGTGCATGAAAATATATGGATTCTGATTTCCTCTTGCTGTTCTATGCTGCTAGCAAATCGGTTTTGCTCTGATGTCTTTGGGCTGTTATTAGGCTCGGGACTTCTCTTTCTTTTGTAAACTAGAAAATTTAAAAGGGTCTTGCTTTCCCTTCTCAGAAAGAAGTTGGAGTTCTGCTGACCCCACCAACCCAAAGAATAAATGCTGAGAGCTGGAAAGGACTTGAATCAGAACGTAATTTGCAAATAAAATTTGAAGATGTGGAAAGGTATCACTCTATCACCTGTTCTGTTGCAGCTGCTTTTAACGTATGCCTGTTTGGATTGTTGACTAAAATTTAGAATGGACATGGGAGTAAAATGTAAAATAAGAGGAAGTAATTTTGTAGCTAAGAAACACGTATATTTGGGAATAAGAATTGTATCGTAGAAAAGCCTCACTTAGCCAAACAAGAATGCTGATATTTGACTCAGAGATATACACTGTAAAATTTCTCACTGATTTTTTTTGAGCAGGCCTTCTTGTGATGTAGCTATATCTGGTCTGGGATGGTTTACTGTTGAACCAGTTGGTAGATCACACAGAATCTCAGAAGCTACACCTGCAGAAACTTCAGGGGAATTGCATTTAGCAGTCCTTGTTCCCAAGCCTGTTGAGATTTTTGTGAGACCACCATTGCCCGTTGGCAAATTTGGAGCAGAGTGGTATCAATATAGGGAAATAACAGAAAAGGAAGAGGAAACCAGACCAAAATGGTTCTTTTGAATATGCCATGTATTGTGCGTTATGCAAATCTTTTGAGTCATATTTGATTTATTGAACTGTAATTAATTTGTGTAGCAGTATGGTTAAATCATACATGATCCCCTTATAGTGCCCTAGGGAAGATGAACAGTGTTAAATTGTTAATGGTGGTGACTGGCGAGGGGTGTGAGCATTCGTTTTCCGAAGGGGAAAAATGATGGCAGTAGGATGGAGGGAGGAATATACATATAAAAAAATTAAGTTTTATGCGCAAAAATAAAATTATTTTATGTAAAACTTCACCTGTTGTTTTTTTATGAATAAAACTTCATCTCAAATGTTCACTAGATAAAGGTGGAAAAGAATGTTCACTGGATAACTTGATTTTTCTGATAAAAAAAAAGATAACTTGATTTCAATGATTTGACTTTGTTTGAACGAAAAATAATGACAATTGTGGTAAGAAAAAAGAAATCATGTACTGTATAAAAAAAAAGGAATCAAAAGTTTGTCATTACAATTGTTTTTCGGAGTATGGTCTGGATACATAAGCTTGTCATTACAATTGTTGTAAGAAAAAAAAAAAGAAATTATGCATAAAAAGAAAGGAATCAAAAGTTTGTCAATACAATTGTTTTTTTGAGTATGGTCTGAATACATAAGCTTATGGTCTACCTAAAACATGAAAAATGAAAATAAACATTACTCTAAATCACCAGATATTATGGCAAAAAGAATTTCGGGTTCTATTTGTTTTTTTTAAAGACAACCCACTATGGTTAAAAAAAAAAGATACCATACCAAACATACATCCATATTCCATAGTCCATACTGATCCGTACGTTCGTGTCAGTTAATGGCAGTTAACCGTACGAATAGAGAAACCACCCCTCACAAAAAAGAACACGTCCCCTTAGCAGTTACAGACTTACAGTTAGTTTTATTTCAAATTCCTGAATTCAAATATATAACCCCGAAAACTGCTTCCTTATCCTCATTCAACATTTAACAACGTTAACCAACATTGTCTGATCCGTTGCCTTCTTGTTCTCCATCTTTTGTAAGTAGACATCAATATATTTCACCAACAAACATGGCTTTCACTGATCGCCTTCAAGAATCTCTCACCAGACCTGCACTTCGTTCCTATCTCGCTGAGTTCATCTGCACTTTCCTCTATGTCTTCGTTGTCATTGGCTCCACCATGTCTTCCCGTGAGACCTTCATTCCCTCCTTTATTGTCTTCACTATACATATGATACATGACTCAATACTTTTAACCTGCACTCATATTATTGTGTGGCTTACATACTTTAGAATTTTGTCCAGTACAGTGATTATACATATTGCGTCATTATGTTGTTTAATATGTTGTGTGTATATTATTGTTCATTATGCTATTTTTTTCTTGCCATGCATGCACACATGCATGGACATTATACTTTTTTTTTTAAAAAAACATATTTTCATAGACAAGTGATAATACTATATTATTATATTATGACGTCATGAACAAATTTAAGTGTGTGGGTAATTGATTTAATGGCAGGAGTGATGAAGGGGCAGGTGGCGGTGGAGGCGGCGAGCCTGGCGGCGTCGGCGATGGCGAATAGCTTTGCGCTGTCGTCGGTGGTGTTCATGGCGTGGGATGTGTCAGGAGGACATGTTAACCCGGCAGTGACTTTGGGAAGGGTAGTTGGAGGACATATGACCCTTTCAACTGCTTTCTTCTATTGGATTTCTCAAATTATTGGTTCCATCATGGCTTGCCTTCTTCTTAAGATCACCTTTGTTGGCATGGTATTTCTTTTACATCCATTCGCATTTTTTTGAGTATATATGTTACATTTATTTTCTCTCTCTTGATTTTGGGTTCTTATAATAAATGGGGGGAAAAAATTACTGGATCCTTTATCGAGTTTTGTTAAGGATAGTATCTGTTCTCTATCTTCAAAATCTATACTTGTTTTTTTTAAAAAAAAAAGAAAGTGCAGAGTACACGAAATTTGTTCGTGTTGCAATTTTTTGTTCTTTAGTCTCAGTCCATCAATTTTTACGCTATATATAAATGTAAATTCGGTGAAAAGGCTTTAGAGTCCATTTTTGTGATTTCTTAAACACTTGAAAGGCAATATATGTCTATTTAATTTCTTAAAACTCTAGATGGAGAGACTATTTTTTAAATTGTTTGCCTTAAAAAATTTACACCTTATTTTATATTGACTTGATAAGTAGGTCGTGTTTTTTTAGTCATTTATATTCTCAATTTAATGCATGTAACTATGTAAGGATGGTTTACAAAAACTAATATATTGTTTGAGGAGGGAGATTTGTGTAATGTCCTGGTATACGTTATGTTCAACTTTTAATTTTATGTAACTTGTCTATTTGGTTTTTGCGCAGCATGTGCCAACGTACACAATAGCGCCTCAAATGACAGGGTTTGGAGCATCCATAGTGGAAGGTGTCTTGACATTTGGATTAGTGTACACTGTGTATGCTGCAAGGGACCCTAGGCGTAGTGGTCAACTGGGGCCCACAGGTGCCTTAGCCATTGGCCTGGTGGCCGGAGCCAACGTCCTGGCGGCCGGTCCCTTCTCCGGCGGGTCCATGAACCCGGCCTGCGCCTTTGGCTCAGCCGCCATTGCTGGAACCTTCAAGAACCAAGCTGTGTATTGGATTGGACCCCTGTTTGGTGCCTCTGTTGCTGCTCTTGTTTATGACTCTGCTGGCTATCCTTCCGATACTGCTGATACATTTGTAGATGCTGATAGGGTTTAATTTGAAGTCTTAAGTAATTAATATCAAACTTTAAAGTAATATTGTATAGGACATATTTTATTATTTGTAGTCTTTCCTGTATATGATTTTATAGTGTACATGTGAACGGTTTGATGAACACAATGTGTAAGTTATATGTTGCATGAATGTTGCAAAGTCTGTATTCATATTAATGTTTTGATATGACTTGAGTTATCTGAGCATATATATTCTCCACAATCCACATAATAAAAGCTATACCCTTAAGATATTATTGATAGAAACAGCATCAAATTATTCTCAAATTTACCAAATACACTTTTACAGACCTTGAATTCCAATTTAAAAAAAATGGATTCACGACTTGAGCTTTATAATACCCTTATTTAACAATTTTTTGATCGGTTGTATATAACTGGTTATAATACTCCCTCTGTGTCCCATATTTTCTAAGTAGAACTAGTTAAGAATATAATTTTCAAGAAATGTCACCCTAAGAAATGCCCAGAAAAAAATGAAGACATGACCGATTGTCATTGATTAACCATTAATCTAAACGGGTTACTATCAACTGTTTTTTTTTTAAAAGAAAAATCTTCTGTTTATTTCTATGTGACTCATTTGAACACCTGGAAAAAAGAGTCAGTCTAAGAATATTTTTTTGAATTATAATTCAATATTCTCAGGTAATTCAGTATGCAATGAGAACTACAAATCAATATCAACAGTATAGTATCATTAATTGCAATCCCAAGATTCAACAAAAGGTACCAATAATATTACCATTCAAGAGAGTATGAAATAAATTCAACAAATTCGATTGTATATAAAGTTAACTATAGATTCCACAAATTATTCAAGTATTTTTTTAAATAAGATCAAAATATAATTGATTAGAACAATAACCATCAAAATTCCAACTCACTGCAGCTGTATAAGCTCAACAAAGTAATCCGCCCAACGTTGACGGATGTCGTCAATATCTTCTTGAGAAAAGGGATCATCAAGGTCAAACATCTGAAAGATAAAAAGTCAAACAAATGATCAACTTAATTGCATTCTCTTAAAAAATAAGATTATACAAAATTTTGAAAATTTGTTTCAAAACTACGGTTACCTCTTGAGTAAACTCAGTCACACCTAAAGTGATAATGTTGAATATGTGTCTTAATACATAAAAGCCACACAAGCTGGTATTCTTTGGTTGCTTACGGCTCTATAAAAGACCACAACATCAACAAATTCATAGGAAGATTTAGATAGTAAAATAGACTCAAAGAAAACAAATATGTATGTACCTACCTTTGGTACGATCCATGTTGGGCCCTTAACCTCATCCATGACCTTACCCAAAACGGTTCGTCGGTAATTCCTCATAGCCCTATCATCAAAATCATGAAGTTAGTAACTTGTTAATCTACAAATTAAGGCTAGTGTTTTGCAAAAACATACTCACAAGTCAATTGTCTTCTTCAGTTCATTTCCCACATTATGTTGAAGGGAGCATAAGAAAACAACGGTGTCGCTCTTCATAGAAAGAAGCACCAATTCCCAATGGTCCCTAAAAACGAATGGTTTAATTAAGCAAATATAGAGTAACATTGATATGACAAAAAATACTAAGTTTTCTTACTCATTGAGATATGGTAATAGAAAACACTCCTTTTTGCCTTCACGGAGCCTCTGCAACAAGTATTCTTGTCTCTCTTGGGTGTGAATCGGACAAATAAATCCAAATTTATTGTCTTTGCGTGAGGAAACTAACAAGTGATGCATGTACCTATGATAATGCAAACATGTTGCTCCATAAGTTGATTTGTCTTGAATTATACTCCCTCTGATCCTAAATATAAGACCTAATTGACTTTTTTTGGGAAATCCTTAAAAAGCAAAATAAGTTAATTATAAATTTATTTACCTAATTTTCCCCCTTAAACTAGTTTATTTTACCTATAAACTAATGGATAATCTAAAAATATATCAAATATGTCATCATTTAATAACCTATTTCGCAACATTAATCTCTCAAAAAAAAGTCAATTAGGTCCTATATTTAAGACCAGAGGTAGTATTAAATTTAATTCATAAGAAAAAACTTACATCATAAACACTTGGATGCATGCAACATTAAGCTGATTAGAAGTAACAAGTTGAGTTAAATCTTCCTTCTTAATATTGACTGGTACCTTTGTCTTGCCTACAATTTTTGGATCCATTAGCCATGTTCTTGATTTGAAAGATCCATCATATGCCATTAGGATCACTTTTTGCATTGCACTCAACTGCGGTTGTGACTGGGGTTGCGATTGGGGTTGAGGCTGTGGCCGTGGAATCATTACTAGTTAGATGATTTTCTAAACTATATTAAGTTAATGAAGGAAGCTCAAATTTTAAAAAAAGAAAAGCAAAAGGAGATTTTGCAAATTTGACCTCATCAACGACCCCTCTTGCTTGGTCATCCTGTATTTGTGTGTGGTGCACAGTTGGCCTTGGGCTGTGAACTGCAGGACCATCATTATTGCTTTGATGACCAACATGCAAATGTGTCGGAGGGGTATTTGATTCCTGTCTTGTGGTTATAATAGATATCACTTCGTCCTTGATATTTTGGAACTTGGATTCTAACCTCATGTCTAATGATGTTTCTGCCTCTGTCCTTGCCTCCTGCCTTAAAGTAGCCAACATTGATTTCATCTCCTTTCTAGTCACCATTGCTGAGCTATTTCTTCCTTGCCTTCTGCCTTTGTGATTTACTGGAACATTAGAATCAGAATAAGTTTGTTCTTCCTGCCTCTTTCGCTTGGATATTTTGTGGGGACCATTATTCTTCTTATCTTTTTGTCCTGCGATTGCTTCTTTTTCCTGAGAGTAGGAATTCAACAATAATTATAGTTGATGAAAACAATTCAATAATTGAAATGAGTTAATAAAAAATATATAAAATAAATCAACTCAAGGAAGCTTTTGTCAAACTTCAAAGCAGATATTATTATTCTGGCCAAAGTCTCTTTATCCTTTATCCATATCCACATCAGATCATCATGAACTTCGTCCCTAATGTAGTCATATCATTCGCATTTATTTTCTATGTATGTGCGCGCTACATAATTCTTAGAAGACCCCTCTAAAAGGGTAAAGGTGCAAAAATGGGTCCAAACTATTACGCCAGGAGCACATAGGGGTAAGAAGTATTTTCGGTCTCAATTCTGGGTCTGAAGAATAAATATTGGTGCAATATAGGGTACGCCGTTAATGTTGACCGACATTGACCGTTAAACGCTGACGTGGCGAGGGAAATAAGATTTTAGGCTGACGTGGCATGCTTATGTGGCAATATTTTTCTGAGTGTGTGGGGCCCACATAATTTAAATTAATAAAAAAATAAAAAAAACACCCCGCCACTATTTTTTACTTGTTTTATTTTTTTATTAATTTAAATTATGTGGGCCCCACACACTCAGAAAAATATTACCACATAAGCATGTCATGTCAGCAAAAAATCTTATTTCCCCTGTCACGTCAGCGTTTAACGGTCAACGTCGGTCAACATTAACGGCGTACCCTATATTGCACCAATATTTATTCTTCAGACCCAGAATTGAACCCGAGTGCTCCTGGCGTAATTGTTTGGACCCACTTTTGCACCTTTAACCCCTCTAAATAAAGCGGGTGTGTATATTATACAGGAAGCAGTTTAATATATAACTTAGATATATGAGGAACTTAAGAAAGGGTTACTTTTATCTACGAATTGATGAATTGCCACTGATATCATAATACAAATAGAAGAAAGTACAGAAACAAAGCTTTCTATGAATGGACCATACCAAATGCCGAGCGATTATTTGACTTGTATCAAGCTCTTCATTTAAGGAGAAGTCCAAGCAATATGCAAATTTAGAGCAGCCAGCTAAATTTAGGATTTCCAACGAGTTCACAGAAAACAAGGAATTGGGTATACTATGAAGATTGATGCAACCTCTCAAATTCAAGATTTTGAGATTTGAAAGTTCAGCAACGGATGCATCAACTAGCAATAATCCAATGCATCCTTCCAGCTCTAACCTCTCAAGGTTTGGACACTCACCAAAATCTGGTGTCTTCGTCAAAGTTTTGGAGCCACATAAATTCATTTTCTTCAACATTGGGAGCCTCTGTGAATGGAGAATATATGTATGTATACATATAATTAGTTACAATACATCATCAGTAATAAAAATACGACACATAACAGTAACATACCATTTTTCCCTCCCATACTTCAGTCATGTTGCTTTCAGGCATAATCAATTGAACAAGTGTATCAGACTCAAATCTCGATGGTAAAGCAGTGAAAGGATATTGATGCCATAAAACATATCGCAACTTCCACGGAAGATTATAGAGATCTCCAGAAACCTTCACATTACGAAATATGAGCAATCTGAGGTTGTACAGATATAGGGCATCAATGCTCAAGGGAGTAGTATTTGGCTCTTCCAAGTCCAAGGCTATAGCTTCAACATTTTCCATCCCCTAGGATTTGCAATTATAGGCACAGAATAAGGAAATGTTAGATTACAATTTTTCATATGGTAACGTTTTGCTTGAAGAGAGGTTATTAAAACTTACCGTGTGTGTTTCTATTTCCATAGCATATTTGATGTCTCTAAAGAGATACAGTCGACTTAGTTTATCTGGTTGATTAGGACATAGTTCCCGAACAATTTCTCTTCCCATTGCTTGCAACATTCCATGCATATGTATCTTCTCGTTTACAACTTGGAGAATTGATTTTTGAATAAGAAGTTTGATTTTTATATCAATATCACAACTGAAGCAATCCTGTAAAATCTCCTTCACACAATTGATATCCTTGCCTACAAAAAAACATGCTATGTCCAAAAACATGTCCTTACTCATGCCATCAAGTTCATCATAACATTTTCTTAGCACCATTATGATCTCAAAGGGAGGAATAATTTCTTCTCTGCGAAGATAACTTCTCCATTCTGCAATGCTTTTTCCATAAAGGTATGAACCCAATGTAACAATTGCTAATGGAAGGCCATTAGCATATTCCACTGCCCTATCTATCATCTCTTTAAAGTCTTCAGTAGGATATTCCGTTGGAAAAGCTTTGGAACAAAATAGTTCGGAGGCTTCCTCCTCAGACAAAAGCATAGGCCTGTAAATGGTACCAATGTCATAATGTCGAAGGATTTGTTCATCTCTAGTTGTTATAATGATTCTACTCCCCGCGCCAAAACAATCAGATATTTCATCCAAGTTCATCTCTTGTAAATGTTGTGCAAGATCAACACCATCAAGAACTATGAGAAACTTGTGGTTTATCAACCTTTTGCATGCTAAGAACTCTTTATCCAGAAAATGCCGCAACGCTTCATTTTCTGTCCTCAAATGTCTATGGAGAAGTTCATGTAGGGAAATGTCACCATGCTTTAAACGTGCACTTACATTGGATAGGAAACAAAAGGCATCAAAATGGTGAAATATCTTGAGATATAAAACTGTAGCAATGGAGGACTTCCCCAATCCACTCATACCACAAATGCCTACAACTCGAACTTCATCATCTCTACTCAATTCCAGAAGCTTTTCTGCTTCTTCCACTTGAGATTGTATCCCAACAAATCCAAAAAGGTGGTAAAAGTGCTGATCTACTTTTGTCTTGACTTGTTTAACAATTTTTGGAATAGCTTTTGACCCTAATGAGCTGGAAAAATAGAAAATGAAAAACTAAATATATTAACTAGATTAGTGACACCCTCGAGTGATAAAAGATCTTTACCTATAATTGTTGTGGCTTATATGAGGTTAATGTGGAATTTACACGAGTTTTCCAAAATTATAATTAGAAATATTGACCATTAATCTCTTCTATTAATTAATGTTAAGTATACTTTTAGTTCCTTATGTTTGTATCAACTTTTAATTTAGTCCTTTATGTTTGAAAAATACACATTTAGTCCCTTATATTTGCATCAAATTTCAATTTAGTCATTTATATTTAAAAAGTACAGTTTTAGTCATTTTTTGTTAACACCATTAGTTTCACTTGGATTTAAATGACTATTTCATCATTAAATTGGGGCAAAAATGAAAAATTTTGAAACTATAAGAATAGTTACACTAAAAAAATTAATCTAAGCATTTTTTCAGTATGTAATAACCATTTAAAATTATTAAGTTAACATTTTCTGTTAAGTAAAACTAACAGTGTTAATTGAAATTGACTAAAACAGTACTTTTCAAAAATAAAGGACAAATTGAAATTTGATGTAAACATAAGGGAATAAAAATGTATTTTTCAAATATAAAGGACTAAATTGAAACTTGATACAAATATAAGGAACTAAAATATACTTCCATTAATTAATTAACAGTGAATTAATTAATCAATTAATGACCAAGTCAATAATTCTCAATGCAACTTTCACATGATCTCTTAATTATTTAAATCAATCAATATTTATCATTTTCTCAATTAATTAATCCAGCCCATCGATCAAGGGCAGATATTATCCTAAATTTTCAACACTACACTATAATTTGGACAAGTGTGTACTTGATTGATAAATTTGACACAATACATAAAAGGGATAAATAATGTTATACCAGTAATTAATACTACCTCCGGTCCTAAATATAGGACGTAGATAACTTTTTTTTGGAGAGGTTAAGGTTGCAAAATAGTCTATTAAATGATGACATATTTGATACTGCCTCCGGTCCTAAATATAGGACCTAGATAGAGACTTCATTTTGGTCCTAAATATAAGACCTAGATATATTTTTGGTCACCTTTTTCCTAAATTACCCTTCTTCTTCTTAACAACTCCTTTGATAGGGGAGGAAGGGCTACTAAATAATTAAACTAATTAAGGAGGGTATTCTTGGAAAGACATCTAAAATTAAGTCTTCCTTAATCTCCCCAAAAAAAGTTATCTAGGTCCTATATTTAGGACCGGAGGGAGTATAATTTTAGATTATCCATTAGTTTATAAGTAAAATAAACTAGTTTAAGGGAAAAAAATAGGTAAATCAATTTATAATTAACTTATTTTCCTTTTTTTTTAAAGATTTTTCAAAAAAGTCAATTAGGTCTTATATTTAGCACTGGAGGGAGTATGTGTGGAGTTGAGATGTGAACTTGTGATAAAAAAAAGAGAGTTGAGATGTGAAAGTAAAACGAAATAACATGGTGGATGAAGAGTAAGGAAGAGAAGATATATACTTATTGGCTAGGTGGCAGTCAGGGTCAGGAAGAGAGGTGATTAGTTGTAGGACAGCCGCCTTCCGCCTCCGTTCCTCATCAGCCTCATCTTCTAAATATTCCTGCATCATGATTGATAGATGTGGTGTTGCTGGTGGTGGTGGTGGTAGATAAGCATGTTGTTGAATATGTTGAACAATGGATTGTGGATCCACATCGTAATAAACTCCTATCATTGATCCTTTTTCTCCACGATGTGGACCTTCGTTCAGAGCTCGCATCCAATTATTCACCTTCTCTATATCTGCTTCCATCATTTCACCCATCACCCTTTCACCTCTATAATGCCTAACGGCCCTATGAGGGACACGAAAACTATAACCGCACCCGGCAAAGTGGGCTAGTTCCTTCAAACAAAAAGAAGAAGAAGAAGCATAGTTGTTGGAGAACACCACAATCCATACCCACGACTTCTTCATTGCTTCAACTAGTAAGTGATGTCGACAGTTGGGATGATGTCGGGAGATAGTGAGGCCTTGTGCTTCAAGAGCAGTGGAAAGGCTTCTGATGAATCTACGAGCGCCCTCATCCTCTTCATCTTCTCGAAAGCTCATATAAACATGACTCGCTTTTAACCTGCCCATGTATACTCAAACCTCCTACCAATAATATATCACTCCTTTTCTCTCATCCTAGATTATCATCTCACTTGCAAAGTTTTCATATTTATGACCAATCCCAACTCCCACTTTCATCTCCTCCTCTCATCTCATTATTTATATTATGTCACCCATGCAGCCTGTTAGTGCAATGATTGAACTAATGACAGTAAGGCCCCCCAAACAAAACTAATTAACATTATCTCAAGCACGTGACGTCATCCCAAATCAGTTGACCGGATCATTCATTTTTCCAGCCAATCATCTTTTAAATGCATATGTGCGTCCCATTTCCATTTCATCAAGTAAAATATATCAATTATTTACTAATAATCAATTATCATATAAAAAAAAGCACGTGACTACCACAGCACATATTTTTTCCTCCTCCACAGCTGGCCCCTGGAACATCATTCCACAACATTTACGCGCTTCCCATTATGATTTGTATCCCATATATAATATTTTCCATGTGTCAAATATATTATTCCCCAAAATTCAGTATGGTGACACGTGCTGTGAGGAACTCGTTTGGCTTCCCTCTTTTTTACTTCCATTCCATTGTTTGAAGTTAAATAACTTAATTTTGGGTTTAAATTTCTCATATTTGTATATACCCCCCAAATTCTACCTAAAATTAGACAAGTGACATTTTGATATATTATGAGAAAAGTTGGCTTTACCAAGGGCCTTGTAGCCCAGTGGTATGACATATCCCCTTAAGGTGGAAAGTTGAGGGTTCTATCCCGCTTGTAACCTCAAGCCGTTAGCGTCTGCCCCTTTGAATAAAAAAAAGGAAAAGCTGGCTTTCAGCTACTCTTGAATGTGGCAATTTCAACATTTTTTGATTTGGGAAGACAAAAAACTTCACTTAGCTGGTATCATTTTCCACTTTATCCTTTAACGTCCAAAAAGAGTGAAATTAAGTCCATTTTAGGACTTCCGGAGAGAAATTGAGTCTAAGAAACCTTCTACAAAAATTTCAATGTACTTCTAGGGTAAGGATAGCCTTTAACCCAAACAAGTAAATCAACTTTGTGGTTGCCGATTTTAATATGGTCCCCACAGGTTGATTAAGCCCACACACACACACACACAAGTGTGTGTACGTATTATGCAATATGCACGCGTTTTGTTTTTTGGTCAAATAGTATGCATACGTTGGCGGAAGAAGTTGCTCGGAAGGATGCACTGCACTCCACCTTTCCCTTTGCTCAGAGAATAAGAAATATAAATGCAATCAACTCGAATCTTATTTTTCTAGGGAGGTGTAATTGTTTTTGAATATAACACATCTCAATGAGTCATAATAATCAAGATGAAGAAATATCATTCGGTGAACGGATTTTACTGGAGGACCATGAAGAATCGAGAATACCTTGCACTGTTTCCTTAATATGATACTCTGTTAGCATATTTAATTCAATCACGTTATATAGGGCATCAAAAACGTTGATTTGGAGAGGCTTTACATCATGGGTTTAGGGTCGTTTAGGCTTTAAATCACGTTATATACGAAAGTATCCTCCAACGACCATGTTGACTGACTTTGTTTTTTCCTTTTAATTATTGATTTGATTATTAATTATATCAAACTTTGGAAAAATTCACATGTGAACCGTCCATGTATGTCGATCCAAACATTTTCTCTGATGCGCGACTAGGCATTTTCCATTTCCAACCATCCAACGGGAAGTGATCTTCTTCCTCATCTTGCACTGTGAAAATGACTCATCTCATCATGCCAGGCAGCTCATCATCATCTTCTTCTCCTAGAAGGACTTGGAAATATGAGGTTTTTCTGAGTTTCAGAGGAGAGGATACTCGAAACAATTTCGTAGGCCATCTTTTTTCTGCTCTCCAACGTAAGGGTATATTCACCTTCATGGATGACAAGAGACTCGAAAAAGGACAGCCCATTAAACCTGAACTCCTCACAGCAATAGATCAATCCAGAATTTCCCTTGTCATCTTCTCCCCAAGGTATGCCAACTCAGCATGGTGCTTGGATGAACTTGCAAAGATATCTGAAGGAGTCGGTGAAGAAGGACGCTTTGTTGTCCCAATTTTCTATGACGTGGATCCATCTCATGTTCGAAGACAAAGTGGGCCATACCAACAATTCTTCCTTCACCATGAAACAAACTTCAGTAACCAAATAGATAAGGTTCAGAGGTGGAGGAAAGCTTTGACTCAAGTAGCCAATCTCTCTGGTTATGACGTACGTTCCAAGTAAGTCAATCTTTTTCGGGTTAGTACCATTTTTTATCCTTAGCTTTCACTCCATTTTGATTTTGGTTTTGGTTTCTGAACTTAGACATGGGTGGTTTTGGTTTTAGCTTATTGAATTTTCTTACAACTGATCTGTTTTACTTAAGAGAACTCTGTTTCATTAGGAGATGATTAGGAATTTTTATTTCCATTTTTCAGAATAGAGGCCAATGTTATTGATGAAATTGTTAAAGATGTAATACTCAAATTGGGACATAGATTCTCAGATCTGGCTAAAGATCTAGTCGGGATGCAACACCGTGCAGAAGCAATTGAAAAGCTTTTAGATTTAGAGTCAGAAGATGATAGCAAGGTAGTTGGCATGTGGGGGATGCCAGGAGTAGGGAAGACAACTCTAGCTACCATTGTATTTGATAGAATCTCTCACCTATTTGACGCTTGCTGTTTTCTTGATAACGTGAGTAATGTATACAAGAGTCATGGAGTTGTTCGTCTTCAAAAACAGCTCTTGTGTGAAACACTAAAGGAAGATGTAAAGGTATGGGATATGAACTCAGGAAGCAATTTAATAAGCACTAGGCTTCACCACATTAAAACTCTTATTGTTGTTGACAATGTTGATCATGCTGATCAATTGGAGCAACTTGTAAGGGATCCCAAATGGTTTGGTAAGGGAAGTAGGATCATCGTAACAAGTAGAGATAAGCGCATCCTAGAACTGTACGGGGATGGAAAAATGTACGAGGTTAAACTGTTGGATGATGTTGAAGCTCTTCATCTTTTTTGTAGAAGAGCCTTCAAGCAAGATGAAATAATGAGTGGATTTGAATCTGTGACTCATGATATGCTACAATATGCTAAAAACCTACCACTAGTGATCCAAGTGTTAGGTTCTTCAATGGAAGGGCGGGATATATCTGCTTGGAAAGCTCAGGTAAAAAGGTTGAAAGAAAATCCAAGCATAAAGGTTATAGAAATTCTTGAAACAAGTTTAGTTCACCTTGAGAAAGAGGACACCGATATATTTGCAGACATTGCTTGTTTCTTTAAGGGAGGTGATGAGAACTATGTCACAAAAGTTCTTCAACATTGTGGATTCAATCCTGACATTGGAATTCCTGTTCTCCGTGAGAGATCACTCCTCAACATTGTCGATGGAACATTCTGGGTGCATGATATCCTGCAAGAACTGGGACGGAAAGTTGCAAAGGGAGAATTCCCTGATGAGCCAGCAAAGTGGAGTAGGCTATGGTCATTCAAGGATATTCAAAATGTTAAGACAGTAAGTTTTTCTTCTTAAAAAAATCAACTAAAGGTTTTGTTTTCTTATTGCTTTCTTTCAATTAGTATGCTAGCTAGCATTCCATATATTTCAAAGAACCCAACGTAGCCATTTGCTTCATGATATACTCATGCTTAGGGGACTGACAAAGTTGAAGCCATCGTCTTGAGCCCGGAAGATCTGCAAGAGGTGCCTTTGAGCGCTCAAGCTTTATCACAAATGAGCAGCCTCAGATTGATTATATTCCCTAACAACGTGGAATTTTCCGGAATTCTCAATAACTTTTCTGACAAGTTACGAGTTCTTTTATGGCCTAATTTTCCTTTCAGCTCTTTGCCATCAAGTTTTGAACCAGTTGAACTTGTTGAACTCATCATGCCTAACAGCAACGTAGTAACCCTATGGGAAGGCAAAAAGGTACACAGTCTTGTTGTCTTCTGTTGTGTTAATAACAACCTGAGAGAAACGATGGCAATGATCTGTTGTTGAATATATACCTCGCTCTAGTTGTTAATGGAAAGAATGGTCTCTTTTTGCTCATTCACAGAGATTGCCAAATTTGAGAAGCATGGATCTACATGGCTCTAAAAGAATGATCAAGACACCAAATGTTAGCGGAGTGAAAAAACTTGAAAGGTTAGATCTTGAAGGGTGTGCTGGATTATTGCAGGTGGATGCGTCCATTGGGGATCTTAAAAGGATCAAGTTCCTGAATTTGAGAAACTGTGACCATCTAATCAGTATACCAAACACGCTATTTCTGTTAGCTTCTCTTGAAACTCTCAATCTTCCTGGCTGCTCAAGACTTGCACCTCGGTTGAACTTCGAGGGACCTCGAGGGAATTGAGCTCTAGCCAATAATCAACACTCTGTCTTCACTAAATTATCTCCATTACCTCTTTCTACAAAAGTGAATGTACTTATTACTCTTTTTTTCTTACTTCCTGTAGATCAAACCAAGCATCTAGGCTCTAGCAAATACTACTTCATTTATTGGAAATTTGGAATTTAATCATGTTACATCTCTATGCATGTGAATTCTAAAGGGTTATTGATATTTGAAAGCTATTTCAGCTGGACAAAATTTTGGAAGTTTTTAAATGGCCATTGTCGAATTACTCGATCACATTTGACAAGTAATCCCTATAGACACTTTTTTTATTAAGATCCGATCAACCGCATTATAGGATTTCAAAATTTCGTTGAAAGTCTTAAATTTATTTAGAATAAGCAGTTTTAAAATAAAATATGTTTTTGTTTGGAGGGAGGGGGGAGAGATAATAATGGAAGATAATATGTGAAAAAAAATCTATGAAAGAGAGCAGAAACAAGTAGATTGAATAAAATTCAATCATAGTGTTTGTACAACTCTAAATCCGACAATGTAAAAGGAATAACTAACCAAAAACTTAGAATGTCAATGTTGATCAATGTGGCATACTAATTTTTATAAACTTTTTAAGAATAAAATCCTTAACTGTACTCTTACAAAAAAATTTAATAAAAATGATGGTTAGAATAAAATAAGATAATTAGATGTTTAAATAAAAATATGATAATATTAATTAAATTAATTAATTTCATTAATTTTATTAATTCAGATACACAAGTTTTATATTTAATGTATTTAAGATAATGTGATAGGACTCATGTCAACATCATACAACGACACTCTCCATTTGTGCCTTTCTCAATGGAAAGCTGTATAAAATATTAATGGAGTCGTTGTTGATCACTGAGTTTTGAACATCTTTAAATATAATGGCTCTGCTAATGGATGAGGTTAATAAAATAAAAACAAGCTAAGGTGGGCTGTTAAGTAGGTGAAAATGTCTTGAACATCTTTAAATATAATGGCTCCTTGCATAATAAGGATTCCAAACATTCATTCACATCTAGATCATGAATGTTTGGAATCCATATTAGGCAAGGAGACATTGCTTTTGCTAATTCAAATTGAAGGGTGATATAGCTAGAAAATCGGTCTTTTTCCGGTATCATATCCATAGCAAGTTCATTCATCATAGTTAGAAGCTCCAGCTTCATATCAATATCAAGGTCACTGTCGATATATATATATATATATATATATATATATATATATATATATATATATATATATATATATATATATATATATATATATATATATATATATATATATTATGGATCCATCGCAGTTAATCTTTGTTTGTGGACAATGTGTAAATATCTATGTAATCATTGTTTAAGTCTAGAGGTCTGCTCTGACCTTAATGAGCTTTTGAGACCTGACTCATCACCTAAATTTTTTATGTATATAAAAATGACATCTCTAATTCGCTATATATGTTTGGACTATAAAAGGGTCTAATTGTTGTAGGTGTAAAAAAATCTCGTATTCACCTCCAAAGTATTTTGTGATTTAATGTAGCCATGAAATTATCTTAACATAGCGATGTTCTCTCCATTAACTATGCTAAGCCACATTTGAGTACCCTCAATGTTACATTGTACCACAAAATACTTTCAAGGTGAATACAAGATTTTTTAAACACTTGTGATATGTATTTACACCTTAACTCAAGATAGAATATTAAGGGAAAGATATATTGGTATGTGTATTGTTCAATGTAAAGTTGGATAGAACATTAATGGAGTCGTTGTCATGGTGGAAATTTCTGGGAGCTTGCTCTAAAAGAGATGTGATGAAGAGATTCTAAAGTTTAGTTCCCACGAAATGACAATCAACTCCAATCTAATTATTTATTATTTTAGGGAGGTGTAATTGTTTTTAAATATAACACATCTTGATGAGTCATAGTCAAGATGAAAAATGTATCATTCGGTAAATCCCCCCTATGGAGATAGAACGGAGTTTACTCAAGGACCAACATTAATGGAGAATAACTCGTCTTGTTTCCATATTACTCCCTGCATTTCTAAATATAAAAGTAAATTGATTTCCCTTAATTTTTTTAAACTATTTTATTTGATTTATAAGTTAACATACAATATAATAATATACAAAATATATTATGATTAAATTATTCACTTTGCTTTTTTTAGTACTACCTCCGGTCCTAAATATAAGACCTAATTGAGTTTTTTTGGAGAGATTAAGGTTGCGAATTAAGTTATTAAATTATGATATATTTGATATATTTTTAGATTATCCATTAGTTTATAGATAAAATAAACTAATTTAAGAGAAAAAAATTAGGTAAATCAATTTATAATTAACTTTTTTTTTTGCTTTTTTAAGATGTTTTTAAAAAGTCAACTAGGTCTTATATTTAGGACCAGAGAGAATATTATCCAAAAAAATCAACTAACTCTTATATTTAGTAACAGAGGTAGTAATAATTTGTTAGCATATTTATTCACGTTATATGGGGCATAAAAAACGTTGATTTAGAGAGGCCTGAAATCATGGGTGAGGAGTACCTTTTTTTTTTAATATTGACAAAAATGTGGAAAAAGTTTTGCTCTGCTTTCCACTCACGTGAAGATTGAAAACCATAAATCACAGGTAGCCTTTGGGCCACTTTTTGAATGTAACAATTTCAACACCTTTTGGGTATGACAATAAACTATATTTTGTTTTTTCAAAAAAGTCTGTGATTTTAGCATTACACATTGGAATTTTTTGGGTGAAGAGTGTTTTCGACAGCTCCATTTTTCGTTTAAGGAAAATCTATGGGCCAATTCATATCAAGTAAAGTTGAAACCTTAATCTGAGAATTTCAATGATTAAGCAATAAGTAGTCATAAATGTTTAATAATGGTCGCAATAGAATGGTATAACCCCCAATCTTACCCTTGAGGCTAAGGTGAGATCGGAAAGTTAGATATAATTGATAAAAACACTATCACCTTACATCATTCGCAAATCTACCAAATACACTGCTTCTAAAAGAGCTTCAGTCTCAAAATACATAACTTGGGCTTCATGCATAATTAACTTCACGAATGCACGTCAAGTAAATAAGACAACAACAAAAAATGTCATGATAACTTTTTTGTCCAGGTAAAACCAACAGAAGAAAGTACAACAATTTTTCTAAGGGTGGACTATCCCAAATGCTAAGCAGTTTCACTTGTATCATGCTCTTCAAAGGAGAAAACTCCAGGCAATATGCAAGCTTAGAGCAGCCAGCCAGATTCAGGACTTCCAAGGAGTTCAGAGAAAACAAGGAATTAGGGACACTAACAAGATTAGTGCAGCCTCTCAAATTCAAGAATTTAAGCTTTGAAAGTTTAGAAATAGATGGATCGAGTCTCAATAATCCAGTGCATCCTTCAAGCTCTAACCTCTCAAGCTTTGGAACCCCTCCAAAATCTGGTGTCTTCATCAAAGTTTTGGAGCCACTTAGATCCATTTTTTTCAATTCAGGGAGCATCTGTGAATGGGAGAATATACAGAGTATATGAATAAATTAGGCATATAGTATTAAATATCAGGTAAAAGGAAAAAAATTGACATACCATTTTTTCTTTCCATACTTCAGTCATGTTGCTTTCAGGCATAATCAATTGAACAAGTGTATTTGACTGAAAACTCGATGGTAAAGACGTGAAAGGATATTGATACCACGAAATATGTCGCAATTCACTTGGAAGATTATTAAGGGCTCCAGAAATTTTGACATTACGAATTATGAGTAATCTAAGGTTGATCATGTTTGATAGGGCATTAACGCTCAAGGGAGTAATATTTGGTTCTTTCAAGTCCAAGGCTATAGCTTCAACATTTTCCATCACCTAGGATTTGCAATAATAAGCACAAAATAGGGAAATGTTAGAATACAAATTTTCATATGGTAATGTATGTTGTGATAAATAAGAGATTTATAAAAACTTACTTTGTCTCTTTCTTTCTCCATAGTGTACTTGATATCCCTAAAGAGGTACAATCGACTTAGTTTATCTGGTTGATTTGGACATTGTTCTTGAACAATTTCTCGTCCCAATTTTTGCAACATACCATGCATTTGTATCCTCCGATTTGCAATTGCGATCATTGACTTTTGTATAAGAAGTTTGATTCTTACATCAACATCACAACTAAAGCAACTCTGTAAAATCTCCTTCACACAATTGATGTCCTTGCCTACAAAGAAACATGCTATGTCCAAAAACATTTCCTTACTCATGTCATCAAGTTCATCATAACTTTTTCTAAGCACCATTATGATCTCAAAGGGAGGAATCATTTCTTCTCTGCCAAGAAAACTTCTCCATTCTGCAATGCCTTTCCCAAAAAGGGATGAACCCAATTTTTCAATTGCTAAAGGAAGCCCATTAGCATATTCCAATGTCCTATCTATCATCTCTTCAAAGACTTCGGTAGGATATTCCCTTGAAAAAGCATTAGAGCAAAATAGTTTGGAAGCTTCCTCCTTTGACAAAAGCTTGGGCCTATAAACGGTATCAATCTCATATTCTTGAAGGACTTGTTCATCTTTAGTTGTTATAATGATTCTACTCCCCGCGCCAAAACAATCTGATATTTCATCCAAGTTCAACTCTTGTAGATGTTGTGCAAGATCGACACCATCAAGAACTATGAGAAACTTGTGGTTTATCAACCTTTTGCATGCTAAGAACTCTTTGTCTAGAAAACGCCACGCCGCTCTATTTTCTGTCATCAAATGTTTGTGGAGAAGTTCATGTAGAGATATGTCGCCATGCTTTAAACGTGCACTTACATTGGGAAGGAAACAAAAGGCATCAAAATGGTGAAAGATCTTGAGATATAAAACTGTAGCAATGGAGGACTTCCCCAATCCACTCATACCACAAATGCCCACAACTCGAACTTCATCTTCTCTACTCAATTCCAAAAGCTCTTCTACTTCTTCCACTCGAGATTGTATCCCAACAAATCCAAAAAGGTCGTAAAAGTGCTGATCTACTTTTGTCTTGACTTGTTGAACAATTTTTGGAATAGCTTGTGATCCTGATGAGCTGAAAACATAGAAAATGAAAAACTAAATACATTAACCGGATTTGTGACCCAGTCATGAGGATAAAAGATCATCTTTACCTATTATTGTTGTGGTATGAGGTTAATCTGGAATTCACATATAAGTTTTCCAAAATTACCATTGAAAATATTGGTCATTCTAATATTATCGATCAATCAATCAATTAATTAATTAATTAACAGTGAATTTATCAATCAATTGATGATGAAGTCAATAATTCTCACCTTCCGCATCTAACTAATTAAGGGTTTGTTTGGTTCCAAGAATTGAAAGAAAGTGGGTAGTAAATAATTGAAAAGTTTATGGGTAATATGGTCATTTACATATATCCTGGGGCCCACAAATTTTCTCTCTCCATCTCACACTTATTGTGGGACCCACAAACTTTACCCTCTCATCATTACCCCTACTTTCCATCTCTTACACTTTCCAATTCTAATTCTTTACTTTCTTTCTACCTACCAAACACACTCTAATTAATCTCAATCTCTTGATTATTAAATCAATTAGGATTTATCATTTCCCAATGAATTGATGAAGCTCATGAGCGGATATAATTATCATAAATTTCCAATACTACATAATAATTAGGACAAGTGGGTACTTGATTAATAAATTTGAAACAATAGTTTAAGGGATAAATAATAATATAATGTTAGAGCAGTAAATAATATGTGTGGAATTGAGATGTGAACTTGTGATTGAAAAAAGGAAAAGTTGTTATGTGAAAGTAAAACAATATAGAGTAATATAATAATAATAATGGTGGATGAAGAGTAAGCTAAGGAAGAGAAGATACTGATTGGGTAGGTGGATGTCAGGGAGAGAGGTAATCATTTGTAGGACAGCCTCCTTCCGCCTCCGTTCCTCATCAGCCCAAATTTCAGAATAATAATCATCGTGATCTTCAGATAGATGTGGTGGTGGTGGTGGCAGGTAAGCATGTTGTTGAATATGTTGAACAATGGAATGTGGATCCACATCGTAATAAACTGCTATGATTAATCGATCTCCTACACTCCGCCTTCCACGTCCACAATAATGTGGGCCCTTATTCAGAGCTCGCATCCAATTGTTCACCTTCTCCATATCTGCTTCCATCCTTTCATCCACCATCCTTTCTCCTCTATAATACACCAGGGCATCCTGAAAGACAAGATAACTATAACCGCACCCGGCAAAGTGGGCTAGTTCATCCAAACAGAAAGAAGAAGAAGAAGCAGTAGCATAGTTCTTGGAGAACACCACAATCCATACCCACGACTTACCAAGTGCTTCATCAAGTTCGTGTGCTTGAAGGTTGGGATGATGTCCGAAGATAGTGAGGCCTTGTGCTTTAAGAGCAGCGGAAAGGCTTCTGATGAATATGCATGCGCCCTCATCCTCCTCATCGCCTCTAAAGCTCATATACACATGACTCGCTTTCAACAGTGATACGCTGCTCTCCAGATACTCCATGGAGACATGTACTCAAACATGAATCGGTTTTAAGCTGCCCATGTATACTCAAACCTCCTGCAGGGGAATTATGCTAACCTGAGGTGCATTATTAATTATATGCGGTGAACCTGCAGGGGAATGAACTGTATATGTCACCAAGTTTTTTCTAAAATAAGTGACATTTTATTAGTATATCTTATGAGAATAAATTGGTTTTCTTTTCAATTTTATATGATTTTCAAAAAAAGACAAATAAGGGGATGATGAGACTAAAGGTAGATAGATGGTCAGAGAATATTAGTATTTCAACTAAATTAACTAACATCATTAATCTAATTGAATTAAGTAAATAGGTCTTCTATTTAGGATTGAGAGTATCATTTTTTAGCTACGAATTTTCAAATTATTTTGGTTGTTGTTGATTGAAATAAATTACAACCTACTATGTTTTAATGGAATTTTCCCATTCAAATTTTGGGGAAATCATGGATTTTTTAATAAATTGAATCCTCAATTTTATCTAAATAATCGTATCCGTCCATCACTTGTAGGCAAATAATTATGCTAACCTGAGGTGCATTATTATATGCGGTGAACCAGGGGAATGAACTGTTGTAGCATCCCATGCCACAATTTTCTTACCCCCAAACTATTTTGCCATCGTTAACTTGAACAGTTGCAGCTTCTTTTCTTTTACATATCATTTGTGCAATACTTTTCATGGAAGCTTCAACGAAAATGATAGAAAATCCAAGATCATGAGAAGAAAAAACCAGGGGGAATGATTACCACTTCATCTTCAGAAAGCAATTAATAAGTCAACATACGTACTACTATTATACACGCGTTTTGCTTTTTGGTGAAATATCATGCACGCGTTGGAGGAAGAAGTTGCTCGGAAGGAGGCACTGTACTCCACCTTCCCACTTGCACAGAGAACGAGAAATATAAATGCCAAATCTTAGTGAGTCCTAGACAAGATGAAGAAAGTACTCACGTCCTTATGATTTTATAATTTATAGTGTGAACGGTTTGATGAAAACAATGTGTAAGTTATATGTTGCATGAATGTTAAGTCTGTATTCATATTCATGTTTTGATCTGACTTGATTTATCTGAGCATATATATTCTCCACAATCCACATATATATACCAGAGCGCATGATCTCAGGACGTGTTATGGCGGTTATCCCGGATGTAATTTAGTTTAAAAAATATGATGTCTTGTATTCTAAGCACCACATGCGGTATTCTCTATTCAAGAAGAACATCTTGTAAAGAGTTTCAATTTATTAAGAAGTAATTTCCAAATTACTCTTAATTGTGATCAATTGTTGTTTATTTAGTATTACTTTAATAAGATTTTTAGGGCATTACAATATGTACTAGTGTACTACTATTATACACGCGTTTTGCTTTTTGGTGAAATACGCGTTGGAGGAAGAAGTTGCTCGGAAGGAGGCACTGTACTCCACTTTCCCATTTGCACAGAGATTGAGATATATAAATGGCAATTCCAATTTTATTTTTTAAAGAATTTTATTTTTTAAAGGAGGTGTAATTGTTTTTAAATGTAACACATCTTAATCTTAGTGAGTCATAGACAAGATGAAGAAAGTACTATCATTCAGTGAAAGGAATTTTTTGGAGGATCATGAAAAATCGAGAATACCTCGCACTGTTTTCATATTAATACTCTGTTAGCTTATTTAATCACGCTATTTAGGGCTTCAAAAACGTTGGTTTGGAGAGGCTTTAAATTAAATTATGGGTGTGAGGCACTTGGAATATTGACAAAAATGTAGAAAATTTTTACTATGCTTTCCACTTAACTGAAAACCAAGAAAGTTATGCACATACTACCTCCGGTCCTAAATATATGACCTAAATGACTTTTTTTGGAGAGATTAAGGTTGCGAAGTAGGTTATTAAATTATGACATATTTGATATATTTTTAGATTATCCATTAGTTTATAGGTAAAATATACTAGTTTAAGGGAAAAATTAGGTAAATCATCAATTTATAATTAACTTATTTTGCTTTTTTAGGATTTTCCAAAAAAATCAATTAGGTCTTATATTTAGGATCTCGGAGGGAGTAGTTCGTAGGAACTACAATTTAGAAGCCCTTCATCACATCTCTTTCAGAGTAAGTTCCCAGATTTTTCCACCTTAACATCTACTTCATTAATTTTCTATCCAACTTTACATTGTGAAAGACACATACCAATATATCTTTTCTTCAATATTCTATCTTGAGTTAAGGTGTAAATCCATATAAGAAGGTTTAAAAGAAATCTTGTATTCATCTTGAAAGTATTCCAGCTTTCCACATTTAGAAAGGCACAAATGGAGAGTTTCAACTTTCATTATATGATGTTGACATGAGTCCTATCACATTATCTTAAATACATTAAACACAAAACTTGTCTATCTGAACTTATAAAATTAATGAAATTAATTAAGTTAATTAATATATCACATTTTTATTCAAACATCTAATTATCTTATTTTATTCTAACCATAATTTTTATTAGATTTTTTTGTAGGGATACAATAATTAAGGATTTTATTCTTAAAAAGTTAATGAAAATTA
Organism: Mimosa pudica; assembly: GCA_029929735.1. Taxonomy (NCBI): domain Eukaryota; kingdom Viridiplantae; phylum Streptophyta; class Magnoliopsida; order Fabales; family Fabaceae; genus Mimosa; species Mimosa pudica. The sequence goes on from JAKELP010000002.1 coordinate 10,205,855, forward strand.
GTATGCCACATTGATCAACATTGACATTCTATTTTTTTGGTTAGTTATTCCTTTTTACATTGTCGGATTTGGAGTTGTACAAACACTATGATTGAATGTTATTCAATCTACTTGTTTCTTCTCTCTTTCATAGATTTTTTTTTTCACATGTTATCTTCCATTATTATCCCCCCCCAAACAAAAACATATTTTATTTTAAAACTGCTTATTCTAAATAAATTAAGACTTTCAACGAAATTTTGAAATCCTATAATGTGGTTGATCGGATCTTAATAAAAAAAAAGTGTCTAAAGGGAGTACTTGTCAAATGTGAGTAATTCGACAATGGCCATTCAAAATCTTTCAGAATTTTGTCCAGCTGAAATACCTTTCAAATATCAATAACCCTTTAGAATTCACATGCATAGAGATGTAACATGATTCAATTCCAAATTTCCAATAAATGAAGTAGTACTTGCTCGAGCCTAGATGCATGGTTTGATCTACAGGAAGTAAGAAAAATAGTAACAAGTAAATTCACTTTTTTAGAAAGAGGTCATGGGGATAATTTATTGAAGATAAAGTGTTGATTGGCTAGAGCTCAATTCCCTCGAGGTCCCTCGAAGTTCAACCGAGGTGCAAGTCTTGAGCAACCAGGAAGGTTGAGAGTTTCAAGAGAAGCTAACAGAAATAAAGTGTTTGGGATGTTGATTAGATGGTCACAGTTTCTCAAATTCAGGAACTTGATCCTTTTAAGATCTCCAATGGACACATCCACCTGCAATAATCCAGCACACCCTTCAAGATCTAACCTCTCAAGATTCTTCACTCCGCTAACATTTGGCGTCTTGATCATTCTTTTAGAGCCATGTAGATCTATGCTTCTCAGATTTGGCAATCTCTGTGAATGAGCAAATAGAGACCATTCTTTCCATTAAGAAACTAGAAATATATATATCCAACAATAGATCATTCTCAATGTTTCTCTCATGTTGTTATTAACACAACAGAAAACAACGATACTGTGTACCTTTTTGCCTTCCCATAGTGTTCTTACGTTGCTGTCAGGCATGCTGAGTTCAACAAGTTCAACTGGTTCAAAAGTTGATGGCAAAGAGCTGAAAGGAAAATCAGGCCATGAAAGAACTCGTAACTTGTCAGACAAGTTATTGAGATTTCCTGAAAATTCCACGTTGTTAGGGAATAAAATCAATCTGAGACTGCTCATTTGTGATAAAGCTTGAGCGCTCAAAGGCACCTCTTGCAGATCTTCCGGGCTCAAGATGATGGCTTCAACTTTATCGGTCCCCTAAGCATATGAGTATATCATGAAGCAAATGGATACGTTGGGTTCTTTAAAATATGTAAAATGCTTGCTAGTATGATAATTGAAAGAGAACAATAAGAAAACAAAACCTTAAGTTGTTTTTTATAAGAAGAAAAACTTACTGTCTTAACATTTTGAATATCCTTGAATGACCATAGCCTACTCCACTTTGCTAGCTCATCAGGGAATTTTCCCTTTGCAACTTTCCGTCCCAGTTCTTGCAGGATATCATGCATCCAGAATGTTCCATCGACAATGTTGAGGAGTGATCTCTCGCGGAGAAGAGGAATTCCAAGGTCAGGATTGAATCCACAATGTTGAAGAACTTTTGTGACATAGTTCTCATCACCTCCCTTGAAGAAACAAGCAATGTCTACAAATATATTGGTGTCCTTTTTGTCAAGGTGAACCAAACTTGTTTCAAGGACTTCTATAACCTCTCTGTTAGGATTTTCTTTCAACCTTTCTAACTGAGCTTCCCAAGCGGATATATCTCTCCCTTGCATTGAAGAATCTAACACTTGGATCACTAGTGGTAGGTTTTTAGCATATTGTAGCATATTATGAGTCACAGATTCAAATCCACTCATTATTTCATCTTGCTTGAAGGCTCTTCTACAAAAAAGATGAAGAGCTTCCACATCATCCAACAGTTTAACCTCATACATTTTTCCATCCCCGTACAGCTCTAGGATGCGCTTGTCTCTACTTGTTACGATGATCCTACTTCCCTTACCAAACCATTTGGGATCCCTTACAAGTTGCTCCAATTGATCAGGATGATCAACATTGTCAACAACAATAAGAGTTTTAATGTGGTGAAGCCTAGTGCTTATTAAATTGCTTCCTGAGTTCATATTCCATACCTCTACATCTTCCTTTAGTGTTTCACACAAGAGCTGTTTTTGCAGACGAACAACTCCATGACTCTCATTACTCACGTTATCAAGAAAACAGCAAGCGTCAAATAGGTGAGAGATTCTATCAAATACAATGGTAGCTAGAGTTGTCTTCCCTACTCCTGGCATCCCCCACATGCCAACTACCTTGCTATCTAAATCTTCTGACTCTAAATCTAAAAGCTTTTCAATTGCTTCTGCACGATGTTGCATCCCAATTAGATCTTTAGCCAGATCTGAGAATCTATGTCCCAATTTGAGTATTACATCTTTGACAATTTCATCAATAACATTGGCCTCTATTCTGAAAATGGAAATAAAAACTCCTAATCATCACCTAATGAAACAGAGTTCTTAAGTGAAGCAGATCAGTTGTAAGAAAATTCAATAAGTTAAAATTAAAACCAAAATCAAAATGGAGTGAAAACTAAGGATAAAAATATGGTATTAACCGAAAAAGATTTACTTACTTGGACCGTACGTCATAACCAGCGAGATTGGCTACTTGCCAAGTTTTAATATGTTATGACCTTTTGTTTTCTTCACCCTCCCAATTCATCAGTCTCCTCCTCACGCGCACATTATTTGACCCATACAACCAAACATTGTTGACTTCACCCTGGTAATAGGCTTTGGAGTCAAATTAAAATTGCATTTGCATTATTATACCTTTCTCCTCCCGTGCTTTTATCCTTTATTTGAAATTACTACTTTACGTGTCATATTCAGAGAAAGAAGATCAATTTTAATTGAACTAACAAAATGTGTTGGCTTGAGATGGTATCAGAAGAATAGACAAATTTAAATCATGAAATGTTTATTTGTTATTATTGGAAGGCAAGTTCACGAAAATTTAACATGGTTTTGAATTTCTGATTTTGTGTTGAGAAATTTTTTATATCACAATCGTATTACCAACTTAAATCCTGAATTTTCAACTATTTATCCCGAATTTATAACTGATATTTTTTAATTTACAAATAATGAATAGGTCCAAAGTCAATGTAGTAAAACAATCTAGCCTTTCCGACTGTGGCGGAGTTTTTATTGATTTTCAAAAACCAAATTAATTACCTAATGCGTTTGACGTTGGGTGGTCTATCATGATTCATGGTACGACTTATTCAACAATTAAGCAACCAATTTATATTTCGAACAAATCAAAAAATAGAGTGATTTACGTCACTACTATTTTACGTCAATAAGTGGTAATATCTCCTAAACCATGCAACTAGATTTAAAAATTTTGATCAATTTATGGGTTGTTTCTCAAGAAAATTATGAACTCCAACTTGAATTACTCATTTAACAATTGGAATTGGCGTTCACAACTTCACTTCACATCGTCATAGAAATCAATTTTGGTGTTGGTAGAAGAGATGTCTAGAAGGTGCTCCTCCGTTTGTTGGGCAAAGGATTCAGAATCTACATCACATTAAAGACTACTATAATACTCTCTCTGCTTCTAATTTGATTAAATTAAGTATGTAAATTAAGTTATTAGCATATGATATTACTAATTCATCCTAACAGTTTATAGACACCATTGACTAAAAATATCCTTTTACTCTATATTTGCATCAAACTTCATTTTGATAATGTAAATTTGAAAAGTGTAGTTGTAGTCTTTTATCCAAAATTTTTAATTTTATTTAAAAGAAAACAATGATTCATTAAATTTAAAATATAATTATATAATTAAATGTGGACAAAGAATTATTAATTTTAAAATAGAATAATTATTATACTAAAATATTTAAATTTAATCATTTTGTTAACATTTAATAATATATTCTTTATTTAAATTTGTTAAGTAAGCTTTTTTCATTAAATAACCGTTTTAGTAAATATGACTAAGATTAAGATTTTCAATTTAAGGGACTAAAATAACATTTGATGTAAACATTAAAGATCAAAAGGTATATTTTAGCACAAACAATATTGAGTTTTAGTGGTTTTTTTCTTATTTAAATATTCCAATTCAATTCAAATATATAAAATGCACTTGAGGTTCGGTGAATTCTATCCATCACGCCCGGTCATTCTCATTTGTTACACACGCGTAATATTTAGCCAGGACAGAGTCATGGTACAAAACAGAGCGATACATGTGATTAATATTATTAGTTTGAATCAATAATCAGACACTTACAGATTAGTTTACCAATTCTTAAACAATGCAACTAGATTGAAATTATGGACAGACAACTATGAGATTAAGTTATGATTTATTTTTCAATTTATGAATTCCAACTTGTGTAGCTAAGTTGACATTTAAATCCCATCTTCGTTTCACTTTTGGGAAACCTCCTAGAAATTTCCACCTTAATAGCCCTGTCTTCATTATATGTTATTGGTCATTAATTTCCATTTGATGTTCCATTAAACGATCATCAAAACCTAAATGATAAATTCTTGTGACTCCACTCTAGCTCATTAATCCACTATGAAAGTGGCAGAGGAGAGTTTTATTAGTGGATCTTCATCATCATCAAGGCCCATCCATGTTTATCTAAGCTTCTTAAGAGATGATGAAACCTGCAAATTCACAGATATGCTTTGGGCTGCCCTAGAAAGTAACGATTTAAACACATTTTGGTATGATAAGAATGTTGATGACCAAGGTGACTCCATATATCTTCCTTCCCACTTTCTTAAAGCAATCAAACAATCCAACATATCAATTGTTGTGTTCTCCAAAAACTATGTTTCATCCTTAAGGTGCCTTGAGGAACTCTCTGAGATCTCTGCACGCATTCGTGAACCACGTTATACTGTTTTACCAATTTTCTATGATGTGGATCCATCTGAGGTGCATAATCAGAGTAATTCTTTTGAAATAGTTTTTCATGAACATGCACAACAATTCACAGCAAATTCACGCAAGATACACAGCTGGAGATTAGCTATAAAAGAATTGGCCAATCTCTCTAGTTGGCATGTACCATCACAGTGAGTAAATTTTATCTTGCTTTTTTCTTCATTATAAATTTCAATTATGTAGGCATTTAATTGAGACGTTCAAGTAATTGATGATCAATTGATAAAACAAATTATTAGTGACAAGGTGATTAATTTGGTGCTTTAATTTTGTTTTTTCTTTATATAGGCCAGAGCAACTAGTTATTGATGAGATCATTAAAGGGGTGAAGAGGAAAATGCGTGAATTAGTGTATGTTGATGTTGACCTAGTAGGGATGCAACCTAGAGTGAGAGAAGTAGAAGAGCTTTTGGATTTGGGTTCAAATGATGAAATTAAAATTGTGGGAATTTGTGGTATGGGTGGAATAGGGAAGTCAACTCTTGCTAGAACTTTGTATGACAGAATCTCTCACCATTTTGATGCTTCCTATTTGGTGCTCAATGCAATTGATTTTTATTTGGCCACATGGCTCAGAAGTCACAAGAGAACACTCACGATTATCGATTGGGTCGATATTAAAGTGATTCTTCCATCACTTGTCACTGCTGTGACTGAGAAGCAGATTGGTGGAGGGAGTAGAATCATCATAACAACTAGAGATGAAGGAATCCTTAAAATATTTGAGAAGCATCATATTTTCAAATAATCAAGTAAGAGAGGGGAATGTAAGTTAAGTTATATGATTGAGGTATTTTGAGTAAAACATATCAAATCAACTAATTTAACTAACATCATTAATTTACTCAAATTAAGTAAATAGTTTTTATACTTAGAACTAGAGGAAGTATCATTTAGGCTTGGGCGTACGGATACATTGAATTTTCTAACAACTTTAAGGTTGATTGAAACATATTCCGTGGTTTAATGAAATTTTACAATTGAAATTTTGGGCAAATCATGGATTTCTTTTAGGGGATTGAGTCTTCAATTTTATCTAATTAATCGTATTCGTTGATCACTATTAGGACAACTCTGAGATGCGTTATATGCCGTTTTGTAATTTTGTCCAAGCCACAACACTTTGTTCTGTTTTTCTCTTAATTGCCTAATGCTACTATTTCACTACTAGTTTTCCATTTAACATGAATTATACTAGCTTCTTTTATTGTCACACATGATTTGTACATATTCAATACATTATGTGGAAGCCTCAACTGAAATGATATTCTCTACTTGGGAAAATTGATTTGGTCCTAAATATAAGACTTATTTCTAATTTATACTAAGTAGATTTGAATACTTAATTTGAGAAGTAGCTATAAATGTTTAATAATAGTCTCAATACAATGGTATAACCCCCAATCTTACCCTTGAGGCTACGGTGACATAGGAAAATCAGATACAATCGAAAAAACACTATCACCTTACATCATTACCAAATCTACCGAATATATTGCTCCTAAAAGAGCTTCAGTCTCAGAATTCACGACTTGGGCTTCATGCATAATTAACTTCACAAATACACATCAAGTAAATAAGACAACAACAAACAAAGTCATGGTAACTTTTTTGTCCAGGTAAAACCAACAGAAGAAAGTACAACAATTTTTCTAAGGGCGGACTATCCCAAATTCTAAGCAGTTTCACTTGTATCATGCTCTTCATAGGAGAAAACTCCAGGCAATATGCAAGCTCAGAGCAGCCAGCTAGATTTAGGACTTCCAAGGAGTCCAGAGAAAACAAGGAATTAGGGACACTAACAAGATTAGTGCAACCTCTCAAATTCAAGAATTTAATCTTCGAAAGTTTAGAAATAGATGGATCAAGTCTCAATAATCCAGTGCATCCTTCAAGCTCTAACCTCTCAAGCTTTGGAACCCCTCCAAAATCTAGTGTCTTCATCAAAGTTTTGGAGCCACTTAGATCCATTTTTTTCAATTCAGGGAGCATCTGTGAATGGGAGAATATACAGAGTATATGAATAAATTAGGCATATAGTACTAAATATCAGGTAAAAAGAAGAAAATTGACATACCATTTTTTCTTTCCATACATCAGTCGTGTTGCTTTCAGGCATAATTAATTGAACAAGTGTATTTGACTGAAAACTCGATGGTAAAGTCGTGAAAGGATATTGATACCACGAAACATGTCGCAATTCACTTGGAAGATTATCAAGGGCTCCAGAAAATTTGACATTACGAAGTCTGAGTAATCTAAGGTTGATCATGTTTGATAGGGCATCAACGCTCAAGGGAGTAATATTTGGTTCTTCCAAGTCCAAGGCTATAGCTTCAACATTTTCCATCACCTAGGATTTGCAATTATAAGCACAAAATGAGGAAATGTTAGAATACAAATTTTCATATGGTAATGTTTGTTGTGATAAAAATATAAAAACTTACTTTGTCTCTTTCTTTCTCCATAGTGTACTTGATATCCCTAAAGAGGTACAATCGACTTAGTTTATTTGGTTGATTTGGGCATTGTTCTCGAACAATTTCTCGTCCCATTTTTTGCAGCATACCGTGCATTTGTATCCTCTGATTTGCAATTGTGATCATTGACTTTTGTACAAGAAGTTTGATTCTTACATCAACATCACAACTAAAGCAATCCTGTAAAATCTCCTTCACACAATTGATGTCCTTGTCTACAAAAAAACATGCCATGTCCAAAAACATTTCCTTACTCATGTCATCAAGTTCATCATAACTTTTTCTAAGCATCATTATAATCTCAAAGGGAGGAATGATTTCTTCTCTGCCAAGAAAACTTCTCCATTCTGCAATGCCTTTCCCAAAAAGGGATGAACCCAATGTTTCAATTGCTAACGGAAGCCCATCAGCATATTCCAATATCCTATCTATCATCTCTTCAAAGTCTTCAGTAGGATATTCCCTTGGAAAAGCTTTAGAAAAAAATAGTTTGGAAGCTTCCTCCTTTGACAAAAGCTTCGGTCTATAAACGGTATCAATCTCATATTCTTGAAGGACTTGTTCATCTCTAGTTGTTATAATGATTCTACTCCCCGGGCCAAAACAGTCAGATATTTCAACCAAGTTCAACTCTTGCAGATGTTGTGCAAGATCGACACCATCAAGAACTATGAGAAACTTGTGGTTTATAAGCCTTTTGCATGCTAAAAACTCTTCCTCTAGTAATTGACATACCGCTTCATTTTCTGTCCTCAAATGTCTATGGAGAAGTTCATGCAGAGATATATCATCGCTTTGATTTAAACGTGCACTTACATTGGGAAGGAAACAAAAGGCATCAAAATGGTGAAAGATCTTGAGATATAGAACTTTAGCAATGGAGGACTTCCCTAATCCACTCATACCACAAATGCCAACAACTCTAACTTCATCATATGCACTCAAATCCAAAAGCTTTTCTACTTCTTCCACTTGTGATTGTATCCCTACAAATCCAAAAAGGTCGTAAAAGTGCTGATCTATTTTTGTCTTGACTTGCTTAACAATTTTCGGAATAACTTGTGACCCTGACGAGCTGAAAAATAGAAAATGAAACACCATTATATATTTAACCAAAATTGTTGCCACTTGAGTCATGAGGGTAAAATATCTTTACTACCTCTATATTATGTTGTGTATTTTATTATGAGGGCAATCACGAATGTACATCTTATTTTCGCAACATAGGTTTTGTCGTCGTTGAAAAAGTAGGATACAAAATAAAAATAAACTTTTGAGTGTAGAGTATTTTAAGAAGTTAATGATTAAAGATATGGAAATACTACCTCCAATCCAGATATATATATATATATATATATATATATATATATATATATATATATATATATATATATATATAAGTTTTTGTTTTTGCTAAACTAACAGAGTTCCCTTAGGAGACAAAGAATTACAATCAGAAAATCATTGTATAACAGTAAAACCCTTATTAGGGGCCGTATAATATTGAATTTTTTTTTATCAAAGTATAATATTAAATTGAATATGCCTGAAATTGTCAATGCAACCCATTAAGATGTCAATATTAAGTTATTAACTCATTTAGCTACATCAATAACTCTTGACACGTGCAATTAAATAAGGTCTGGTTTCCTAAGGACTTCAATATATTTTCATAATTTTTCTAGTATTTGGTTGGGATTATTCATTTTCTTGATAACTGGTTGTAATTCTTCCTAAAATTATTAATATTTACATATAATTAAATACTAAATAATGGAAAATACTTGGGCCGAATTTCCCAGTCATGATAGTTAATTTTTTTTTTCAAAATACTTAATATCCCCTCGGTCCTAAATATGGGACTTTTTAGTGAGTTATTAGCCTTGGTTTAAAATATAAAATGTAATGATAATTATTGTCAATTTCATCTCAAATTATTCCTTTAAGTGTTCTTCCAACCATTAATCAAGTAAGAAATGAGGGAGGACATAAGAGGAATGATTAGGGTTAAAAAAACCACATCATATATACTAGCTAATGTAACTAACTAGCATCCTTACTAACATAATTAAATTAGTTAAATATGTCTAATATATATTTAAGATTAAAGGGGAGTAATAATTTGGTTTGAACTTGATATAAACTGTCTTCAAATAATCTAATTAATTTATTCAGTTTTCCAGATATTATTAAGTAACACGATGTATATTGTATTGCATCAGCGTGAAGGGAAGTTGAGATGTGAAAGTAAAACAATGTATAAAAGATGAAGAGCAATGAAGTGAGAGAAGATACTAATTGGGTAGGTGCCAGGCAGGGAGAAGAGAGATCAGGTGTTGGACAGCCTCCTGCCTCTCGCGTTGATAATCTTCAAATAATTTGAAAATAATTTGTGACCCTGCAGATAAGCTGAAAAGAAGAAAATGAAAGTATGAAACGCCAAATAAACTAAATTAGTTTCTTCGACCTGAACATAATAAGTAACAACACGGTGTTACAAGCAACATGATTAGGAAATTTGACACCCATAGATATGATTAAAATGGTATAGTATATACTCTAATACAAGAGCCAATGATGAATATACACCATAGATCTGAACATAGTAAGCAACAACATGGTGTTACAAGTAACATGATTAGGAAATGAGACCATAGATATGATTAATTTTTGTATAATATATAGTCTCTTATAAGAGCCAATGAATTAAAATTACACATATTGAGGAAAAAGTTGAGAAAGTTAAATATGTTTAAAATAATGTTATTTTCTCAATTCTACCCTTATTTATAACTGAATACATAAGAGTGAAAAATGTGATAATTGTTATAAAAATGAAAGAAAAGAAGAAATATGAAGAGAAGAAGAAAAGAGGAAAGAGTAGTAAGACAAGAAAATAAAGATGAAGTAAGAAGAGTGTTCTCATTGATATGTAATTCTCTCTTACAATGGCTCATGCATGGCCTCTATTTATAGATTTCAATACATTGAATTCTTTTCATATGGTTACAAAAGAGTAAATATGAGAATAATGATAATAAAGAAAAGAAATTCCCACTAGCCATATTCATTGGGAGGTTATGAGAAAAAGAATCCTAAGAGGTTGGAGTTATGGATATCCACACATATGCATGTATATTTATTTTCATAACAATAATGTTATAAATGAATAGGAAAGACTGAAAGAGAATTTAAATAAAGATAATATGAATAAGTAAAGTGGGAAAAATACGCATTAAATGCTTTAATAAATTTTTGTAGGTTTTTATAAAAAAATTACCATTTAAATTTTTTGATTTTATATGTAGGGACACAAGGAAGGAGTAACATCCGTATTGCTTTGTGGGGTTTAGAGTGAAAGTATAACAATGTTGGTATATATAATAAAAGATGACGCGAGTGAAGATACTAATTGTTGGTAAAATAAAAGTCGGAGAAAGAAGATACTAATTGGTCAGCGTACAGCCTGATGTGTTGGTATTCCTCATCATAAAATCTTTCTGGTTGGTAAGCATGTTGTTGAATATATTGAGCAATAGATTGTGGATCCACATCGTAGTAAACTCCTATGATTCTGTCTTCTATACTCCATTTTCCAGATGGATGATGGGGGCCCTTATTCAGAGCTAGCATCCATTTGTTCAACTTCTCTATATCTGCTTCCCACCATGTTTCGTTTTCACCCACCATCCATCCAACTCTATGGAACATACGGGCATTCAATTGTTTACACAAGATATAACACTCTGCAAACTTGGCTAGTTCCTCCAAACACCAAGAATGAGAAGCAGCAACATAGTTGTTGGAGAACACCACAATCCATACCCACGACTTACCAAGTGCTTCATCAAGTTCGTGTGCTTGAAGGTTGGGATGATGTCCGAAGATAGTGAGGCCTTGTGCTTTAAGAGCTGCGGAAAGGCTTCTGATGAATCTGCCAGCGCCCTCATCCTCCTCATCGACTCTGAAGCTCATATAAACATGACTAGCTTTCCACAATGATGCCCTGCTCTCCAAATACTCCATGGAGACAGATACTCAAACTTCACATCAATAATCACTCCTTCTCTCCTTAATTACTATTATCATCACTTGCCAAGTTTTAATATTCATGACCATTTCTTCACCCTCCCATAATTCAATCTCCTCCTCACGCACACATTATTTGACCCATACAACCAAACATTGTTTGCACCTGGCAATAGACCTTGGAGTGCAAATTAAATTAAAATTGCGCATTTCACGAAAATTTAACATGGCTTTGAATTTCAGATTTTATGTTGAGAAATTTTTTAAATCACAATCTACCAACTTAGTTCCTGAAAGTTTCAACTATTTATCACGAATTTATAACTGATATTTTTTAATTTGCAAATGAACAAGTCCAAAGTCAATGAGAACAATCTAGCCTTTCCCACTGTGGCGGTATTTTAATTGATTTTTAAAAACCAAATTAATTACCTAATGCGTTTGACGTTGGGTGGTGTATCATGGTACGTCTTGTTCAACAATTATACGCAACTAAAGTAATATTTTGCAGAAAATAAATTAAAATAGAGTGATTTATGTCACTATTGTTTTTACGTCAATCAGTGGTAACACCTCCTAAACCATGCAACTAAATTTAAAATTTTTGGACAATTTATGGGTTTGCTCCTTAATTAAGAAAATTATGAACTCCAACTTGAATTGCTCAGTTGAGCAAAGGATTCACCCTAACGGTTTATAGACACCATTGACTAAAAATATTCTGTTACTCTATATTTGTACCAAACTTCATTTCGATAATGTACATTTGAAAAGTGTATTTATAAGTCTTTTTCCAAAATTGTTAAATTTATTTAAAATAAAACAATGATTCATTAAATTTAAAATACAATATTATAATTAAATGTGGATAAAGAATTATTTATTTAAAATAGAATAATTATTATATTAAAATATTGAAATTTAATCATTTTGTTAACATTTAATAATATATTCTTTTGTAATGAAAAAATAATTTATTCTTTATTTAAATTTGTTAAGTCAGCTTTTTCATTAAACAATCATTTTAGTAAATATGACTAAGATTAAGATTTTTCAATTTAAGGGACTAAAATAAAATTTGATGTAAACATTAAAGATCAAAAGATATATTTTAGCGCAAACAATTTTCAGTTTTAGTAGTTTTTTTCTTATTTAAATATTTCCAATTCAAAAATATAAAATGCACTTGAGGTTCGGTGAAACTCTATCCATCACGTCCGGTCATTTGTTACACACACGTAATAATATTTAGCCAGGACAGAGTCATGGAACAAAACAGAACGATTTACATGACTAATATTATTATTCTGAATCAATAATTAAACACTTACAGATTAGTTTATCAATTCTTAAACAATGCAACCAGATTGAAATTATGGACAGACGACTATGAGATTAAGTTATGATTTTTTTTTTTTTTTTTTTGAATTTATGAATTCCAACTTGTGTAGCTAAGTTGACATTTAAAACACATCTTCATTTCACTTTCTGGGCAACCTCCTAGAAATTTCCACCTAAATAGCCCTGTCTTCATTATATGTTGTTGGTCATTAATTTCCATTTGATGTTCCATTAAAAGATCATCAAACCTAAATGATAAATTCTTGTGACTCCACTCTAGCTCATTAATCCACTATGAAAGTGGCAGAGGAGAGTTTTATTAGTGGATCTTCATCATCATCAAGGCCAATCCATGTTTACCTAAGCTTCATAAGAGATGATGAAACCTGCAAATTCACAGATATGAAAGTAATGGATGCACAAGAGGGGGGTGAATTGTGCTACCAAATAAAAATCGAATAATAACAACACAAGGGTTTATACTGGTTCGGTCTTCCTGACCTACGTCCAGTTCTCAACCACCCAGGTTGAGTTCCACTATCCCCAGGTTTTACAAACGGGTTCACCTGGAACCTTTACAACCGCAAGTTTTGGACGGGATCACTTGCAACCTTACAACCACAAGTTTTACTCAAGGCTCACTTGCAACCTTGCTAACTAACTCCCCCTTACAACCAGCAAGGGTTCAACCTTTACAAATAAAGGATTTTCTAAACTTAGTTCTCTTCAAGAACGGATAATGTTACACACTTAAGTACAATGAATGCTCTTAATAAAAGAAGAGACTTAACTACAAAGAGTACAAGATAAGTAGATGAAAAGAACTCTCAATGTGTTAAATGCTCTCTTGAATTTCTGGGCAGCTTTGAATGCTTGAAGGATATTCTCAGTTTCTCACTCTAGCTTTCTTCAAGATGTCAAAGATATTAGTTGTCTTCATAAATGAAGGTGAACTTGTTTATATAGTCTTCAAGTATTCTCACTCTTGGTAGGTGGGTTAGCCATTTGAATATGGCCGTTTATCCCAAGTTACCGTTTGCCCATTTAATGCTCCATTAATGTTTAGCAGGGTTGACTTTGCTTTATCTCTGAAAAGTAGTTCTGACATCTCTGCTCTGTCAAAGGCATTCTGACACTTCACTGCTCTGAACGTTCTGACATTCTGATTGCTTGCGGAAGCGAATTCTCATCCGGAAGCAACATCACTCAGTGTGCTGCACTTGAACGTTAGTCTAGCAATATAAACACATAGTCACATGCAGTGGGAGTTCATTTAGTCTAAGGGAGCTATCTTACATCCGGAAGCAATTCTACATCCGGAAGTACTTCCACTGGACGTTGGGTTATGTTCATATTTTACTCACTGACGCTCAGTGTTATCCAAACCAACAGTCAGCGCTAGTTACTAAGCAATCGGAAGCAAATCCACTGGACGTTGGGTTATGTTCATTTTTTACTCACTGACGCTCAGTGTTATCCAAACCAACAGCCAGCGCTAGTCACTAAGCAATCGGAAGCAAATCCACATCCGGTTCCATCTTAACTTAGTCTCAAGGGTTTTGTACATCTAATGCTCCTAGACTGAGTTATTACTTAGTGAAGTACTTGCTGCCGCTAGGGGATGAGACGTTCATCCGCGAGCGCTAGTCCTTGTCCATCCGGAAGTAAATCCACATCCGGTTGTACTCTTACTTGGGGTTCTATATTAACCTAATATTCTCTAAGTGTTTGGCTCGTTCTTTCATATTTTAGTCTTCATCAAAACGTAAGATTCTAACAAGATATGCTTTGGGCTGCCCTTGAAAGTAACGATTTAAACACATTTTGGTATGATAAGAATGTTGATGACCAAGGTGACTTCATATCTCTTCCTCCTCAGTTTCTTAAAGCAATTAAACAATCCAACATATCAATTGTTGTGTTCTCCAAAAACTATGTTTCATCCTTAAGGTGCCTCGAGGAACTCTCTGAGATCTCTGCACGCATTCATGAACCACGTTATACTGTTTTACCAATTTTCTATGATGTGGATCCATCTGAGGTGCATAATCAGAGTAATTCTTTTGAAATAGTTTTTCATGAACATGCACAACAATTCACAGCAAATTCACGCAAGATACACAGCCGGAGATTAGCTATAAAAGAATTGGCCAATCTCTCTAGTTGGCATGTACCATCAGAGTGAGTAAATTTTATCTTCCTTTTTTCTTCATCATAACTTTCAATTATGTGGGCATTTAATTGAGACTTTCAACTAATTGATGATCAATTGATAAAACAAATTATTAGTGACAAGGTGATTAATTTGGTGCTATCTTTATATAGGCCAGAGCAAATAGTTATTGATGAGATCATTAAGGGGGTGAAGAGGAAAATGCGTGAACTAGTGTATGTTGATGTAGACCTTGTAGGGATGCAATCTAGAGTGAGAGAAGTGGAAGAGCTTTTGGATTTGGGTTCAAATGATGAAATTAAAGTTGTGGGGATTTGTGGTATGGGTGGAATAGGGAGGTCAACTCTTGCTAGAACTTTGTACGACAGAATCTCTCACCATTTTGATGCTTCCTATTTGGTGCTCAATGCAATTGATTTTTATTTGGCCACATGGCTCAGAAGTCCCAAGAGAACTCTCACGATTATCGATTGGGTCGATATTAAAGTGATTCTTCCATCACTTGTTACTGCTGTGACTAAGAACAGATAGGTGGAGGGAGTAGAATCATCATAACAACTAGAGATGAAGGAATCCTTAAAATATTTGAGAAGCACCACATTTTCAGGGTTACATTATTGAGCAAGAAGGAGGCCCTTCAATTATTTTGTAGGAGAGCTTTTAAATGTGATTTTCCATTGAGAGGTTATGAGGAGCAAATTGAGAATGCTCTCCAATATGCTAGTGGTCTTCCATTAGCAATTGTAGTATTGACTCAATTCTTATATAATAGAAGAGCTTCTGAATGGAGCAGTACCTTGGTTGAATTCAAAAAGGTGGCTAGTTCTATGATAATGAATGTCCTCAAGAAGAGTTTTAATGAACTCGACTGCAATTACAAGGAATTATTTTTAGACATGGCATGCTTTTTTAATGGGAAGGAGGTTAAATTTGTAGAAGAAATTTATAGTGCTCACACGTTTTGTAGTATTCAACTGTTTGGTAATTATGTTGCAGACCATGAGAAGTATGATTTGCAGGTCTTGATTGAAAAGTCACTCATGGCTATTATAGATCAAAAGATTCATTTGCATGGTCTACTAGAAGAAATGGGAAGAGAAATTGTTCGGCATCAATTCCCTTCAAATCCAGAAATGTGGAGTAGATTATGGGAGTTTGATGATGTTTATAGAGTTATGCAAGAAGACAGAGTATGTTTTTATAACATATTTGTTAGAGAATCTTCCGAGAGGGAAGAAGGCAGTTGGATGCAGGTGGATATTTACTCCAAAATTTAATCCTGATGGGAGCATCGACAAGTATAAGGCCAGATTAGTTGCAAAGGGGTACACTCAGACATATGACATTGATTACGAGGAGACGTTTGCTCCAGTTGCCAAGTTTAGTACCATCAACATACTTCTTTCTATTGCAGCCAACCTGGATTGGTCATTACATCAATTAGACATTAAAAATGCCTTTTTAAATGGTGACTTAGAGGAAGAAGTGTACATGGAAGTTCCAGAGGGTGTCAAAGCTCCTAATAACATTGTGTGCAGGTTGAAGAAGTCTTTGTATGGATTGAAACAGTCTCCAAGAGCCTGGTTTGACAGATTCTCTAGAGTGCTAAAGAAGATGGCCTTTGTTCAGGGGCAAGCAGATCACACCTTGTTCACTAAACATAATGGTGAAAAAGTGACAATTTTAATTGTTTATGTTGATGACATTGTTATTACAGGAAATGATGAAAGCTCCATAGCTCAGCTGAAACAAGCTCTAGCAAGTGAATTTCAAGTGAAGGATCTTGGTCAGATGAGATACTTCCTTGGCATGGAGATAACCAGAAGCAGGAAAGGCATTAATGTGTCCCAGCGCAAGTACACACTAGACTTGCTACATGAGACTGGGATGCTAGGCGCAAAACCGGAGGAGACACCTATGGATGACCAATGCAAACTAGAAATAAAGGAAAAAGGAGTTCCTGCTAACACTGAGAGATATCGGAGACTTGTTGGGAAATTGATACACTTGACTCATACACGTCCGGATATCAGTTTTGCTGTGGGAATGGTAAGTCAATTCATGCACCAACCACAAAAGGAGCATATGGATGCAGTTATGAGAATACTTAGGTACTTGAAGGGAAATCCAGGTAGAGGAATATTCTTTAAGAAAGGAACAGCTAGGAACTTGGAGATTTATACTGATGCAAGTTTTGCAAGAGACCTAGAAACTGGAAGATCTATCACAGGTTATTGCTCATATCTCTGGGGAAACTTAGTTACTTGGAGAAGCAAGAAGCAGACCATTGTATCACGAAGTAGTTGTGAAGCTGAGTTAAGAGCTGCATGTCTTGGTGTATGCGAAGGAATCTGGATCATCAGATTACTACATGAATTGAGAATTCCTTTTGATGGCCCACTGCAAATATGGTGTGATAACAAGTCCAGCATTGAAATGACCAGCAATCCTGTTTATCATGATCGAACTAAACATGTCGAAATTGATAGACATTACATTAAGGAGAAAGTAGAGGCGGAGATCATGGCATTGACGTATGTCCGTTCTTCTGAGCAGATTGGTGATATGATGACTAAACCACTTGACCGACCTACATTTGAGAGATTCCGAAGCAAGCTGGGAATGCTTGACATATACTCTCCAGCTTGAGGGGGAGTGTTAGAGAATCTCTTTGATATCGTTTGAAGAATCTATTTGATATGCATAATCTCTTTGATATGCATTTATGTGTTATTGATTGTATTTTTCATTTTCATATTCTCTCCTCTCCTATATAATGTCTCACCACCATTGTACAAAATATCTATAAGAAAAATCGTTTCTTCTTTCAAACTTTCTTCTCTTCTTTTAACAATATTCCCTCTGTTCCTAAATACAAGATCACTTTAGGGAGAAGAGCTTGTTCATAAATATAAGATTACTTTCTAATTTGACTCAAGTTTTCTCCAAATTACCCATATACTCCCTTCACCAAAAAAATAGTGTTTTAAAGAATGTGATATTTTTAAAACTTAGGTGAGAGATATTTTGGAAATTTCATGTAATTCTAACTCATTGGAATGTCTTCCTTAATCTCTCCAAATTTGTTAAAGTGATCTTATATTTAGAAACGGAGGGAGTATGTAGTTTAGTTGAAACACAGACACGCATATAATGTATGAAAATTGAACTAATCTTGGTTTGCAAATTTTTGGTATGTGTTTGTTTTCAGGGCAATCTTAAAGTTCAAGCAATAGTGTTGGAACTAAAAGACTCACACGGGAGCAAGTTGAGGGTCGAAAATCTGTCCCACATGGTTGAGCTTAGACTACTCATATTTCATAATGTGCAATTTTCTGGTGTTCTAAGGTATCTTCCAAGCTCTCTCCAATATATTTCATGGCACCAATGTCCATTCAGTTATTTGCCGCCAAGTATATGCGATGGAGAAAAGGTATTTCATAATGCATATCCTATATTAAGAACTAACATGTTTTTGTGTGTGCTTGTAGTTTTTTATATGATGAAGTAAAACACACTCACATGCTCTTTTTTCTACTGCAAACAGAGATGATGTTAGGGGAAAAGGATTAAAATAGAGAAGGATTGAGGGGAGGGGAGATGTGTAGAAAAAGAGGGAGGAAACGGAGGGGTAAGTGAGGGAGTGAATGAGATTTAGAGGGAAAATTCAAAACCTATTGAAGTTTCATTCATCAAGTATGAGTTTTCCAAGTGAAAGCTAACAATTTATGGCTAAAATTTTGTATGACAAGAATAAAAAGATGAAGTATAAATAATAAGGTTTTCAATCCCCACTTAGTGAAGGTGATAGAGAAAAAACTATACAGCCTTCTCTTACCTCTCTTTTATATAGAGAGACTGATTCAAACCCACAATTTCTGACTCACGTGCCGGTCCTTCAACTAAAGAAGCTAAATTCCTCGAAATGTATTTCTTCTTATTATATCTAGACAAGCTTAAATCCTCCATGTTGCATCATTGTCAACTATCACAACTCTCATGTATATGAATAGATAATCTTGACCAATGCCAGTGGGGGCGACTGAGCGAGATGAGGCAGTGCTAATTATTGTGTCATTTCTGGTCCTTGAAATTTAATCGTTGTTGTATGGCTAATTGGTGTCTATATTTATCCACAGCAATTCCCTCGCTTGATAAACTTGGATCTTAGGGGCTCCAACGATTTAACCGACTTGCAGATTTTCATAAACTTACCAAAACTTGAGAGGCTAGATCTTGAAGGATGTGTTAAATTATCACACCTTGAACCATCGATTGCCTTTTCACCGCTCAAATTCTTAAATTTAAGAAATTGTACTAATCTTATCAGTATACCCAATCAGTTGTTCTCCTTGTCTTCTTTAGAAATGCTAAATTTAGCTTGTTGCTCCAAACTTGCCAAATGTCTCAACTATTCTCCTTTTGAGGAGATTGGCAAAGAATCTAGTCAACAATTACTTTATCACAAGAGACTGAAGCTTTGAAGACCACAAATATGTGTAAGCGAACTATCAAGTATTTTTGGTCCTCAACTTCTCATGTATATTTTTGTTATCTATCATTACTTTTTTTTTCCTCTCCTCTCTTAGTTATTTTCTTCACTCCCTTCATATTTGTTTCCACATTTGATGTCAGTTACGCCTAGAATATTTGTGATTGCCAAGGGGAAAAAATCAGAACGAGGATGATATTTCATATTTGGCATGTAGGGGACAAATAAGCCTAGTAAAGTTTAAATCGTATTGGAAATACCTTGAAACAGAGGGAGAGGTTGAGGTTGAGGTTGTTGTTGAATTTGGTGGTGTTGATGAATGAACTACCAACTAGTTCATTGACTTATTTAACAAAACCAAGAGTCCATTGACGCCTTAGGTCACGTCAACTTGGGCTTCAATTTTGTTTATACGTAGACTGTGGTGAGGATATTTTTATTTAAACTAATACTGAAACATTGTTTATAATTTTGATGAAGTACCCATTAAAAAGTATAGCAATTAGAACATCTGTCATTCATAAAATGCTTTAAAATTATTGACTCATACCAAAGGCCTTGTAACATATTGCAACTCCCCGGCCCGATGAGTGAGAAGTTACAGATTTTTTGATAAAAAAAAGTTACAGAGTTGATTTGATTCGGCTTATAATTAATTTAAGTCAGTATTGTTCACCCCTTTAATTAAAAAAAATTACTCATTTCGTACTTAAAATGGTGAGGAAATTTCAGACAATCCCGTTGAAGCATCTTTTAGTTATCTAATAGGTTAGTAGCCCACATGTCTGAATGTTTGCTGAGTCTTAGGACAAAAAATAAATGAAACTTTGTGGGTAAAAAAAATACAATAATACCCTTCATTTATTTGATTATCTCCTTAGAAAAGATCAGGCCATGACCAAAGCTTCGATCACAATAGCCGGGCAGCAACTGGAGACATTTAAGATAACCCAAAATTATTGGTGTAGTTGTTGGACAAGAAGCCATGCATTTAAGATAATCCCAAAAAGTTTTGAAAAACAAGGAAAAATAGAATTTGAAAAACGTCTCATTAAAGTAGCACAAAAATAATTGCAAATTAGGAACAGAAATGTGATTGGGTCAAGAGGGAATTGACGGGCACATGGAGTAGGGCTTCCAATTCAATGCTCATCACTTCCTTATTATCACTGTAAATATACACAAATATATAAACACATGGTGTGACCTAATTCTGATAAAAAAATGGTGTGACCCAAAACCTCTCTTCTATTAAGGTTCACCATGTGCTTATGTATTTATGTTTATTTACGGTGATGAGAAGGTGGGTGATAAATATCAAATCAAAATCCCCACCACGTGAGGAGTGATTGGTAGGTAGCAATTATGAAGCCTTAGCTTGTTCATATATCTTTCTGGGGAAGCTCCAAGAAAATTCCTCCTTCATATTCCTCCATTCTTGTCCTCTCTTTCATTGGAAGAGCCACTAAATTAAAAGATCTACAAAAGTAAGAGATCATCAAGGCTGAAAGGTCACAGACACACATGGAGAGTTTCATTAGCGGATCATCATCATCAACAGCGACAAGGCCAATCCATGTTTACTTAAGTTTCAAAGGAGATGATGAAACTTGCAGATTGTTATGAATGGGCTGGGCCATGAGACACCAAGTGAAGCCCAAGAAGAGAAAAATGAGTCCAAGGCTGAGGATTTTGTTAAGACACGTAAGAGCACTAGTGTGATGACACTCACATGGAAGGCAAGGGAGAGCATTGCATAAAAGGAATGAGCACTAGAGGAGTAAGGGAAGAAAAATTTTATGAAGATTCTCCTCCTCTGAAATTCTCTCTCTCTCATGGATTTCTTTTCTGTCATTTCTTCTCTGATTCATTTTCCAAATTCCCTTGCTGTAAACACTGCATAGTCAGTGTATTTCCTTTGTTCTTGTTGCTTGTATCAATTCAATCAAGGATTCTCTGTACTTTTGCTGTTTGATTAATAAATAAACAGAGATAGATTGTTTGGTTTGAAACTATTTTATGTTCATCTCACAGATTCACTGATATGCTTTGGGCTGCTCTTGAAAGCAATGATTTAAACACGTTTTGGGATGACAAGAAGCTTGAGAATTCATGTGACTCAATCATTCTACCACGCCACTTTCTTAAAGCAATTAGACAATCCAACATATCAATAATTGTATTCTCCAAAAACTATGCTTCTTCCATATGGTGCCTTGAGGAACTCTCTGAGATCTCTGCACGCGTCCATGAGCCACGATATACTGTTTTCCCATGTTTTTACGATGTGGATCCATCTGAGGTGCAAAAGGAAAGTTATTATTTTGAAGTAGCTTTTGCTGAACATGAACAGAGAGTTATACCAACTTCAAGCAAGGTAAACAACTGGAGGTTAGCAATCAGACAAGTGGCCAGTCTCTCTGGTTGGCATGTACCATCCATGTGAGTTATTTATTCATGGACTTTTCCCCACGGATTCTAATTCCATGCTCATCACTTGGATGAGAAAAGTGTTCTCATCACATCAATATAAACTGTTAGATCGAATTTAGACGGTTATATTTGCTTTAATTTAATTTTTATATTTTCAATAACTTTTTATTCTAATATATGTAAAATGTGAAATAAAGATATTTTATAACTATCATTTAACATAAAAATAAGTTAATTACTTTAAAATCATCAAATTACAAATTTTTAATATGAGCCATTGAGATCAAAATTTGAATGGTTTAGATTTCACCAGAATTAATGATGAGAATGTGTTTTCTCATCACTATGATGAGCATGGAATCATAACTTTCAAAGTCTCAATATGAAAATCGTAGAGATGCTCAAGTAACTCTTAATCAATTAGTCATATAGCAGGTATTTAATTATGACGATATATAGGCGATTGATAAGGTGCTCTAATTTTGTGTGTGTGTGTGTGTGTGTTTTTTATATATTTAGGCCAGAGGAACAAGTTATTAGTGAGATCATTAAGGAGGTGAAGAGGAAAATGCGTGAATTAGTGTATGCTGATGTGGACATTGTAGGGATACAATCTAGAGTGAGAGAAGTGGAAGAGCTTTTGGATTTGGGTTCAAATGATGAGATTAGAATTTTGGGTATTTGTGGTATGGGTGGAATAGGGAAGTCAACTCTTGCAAGAGTTCTCTATGATAGGATTTCTCATCATTTTGATTCTTCTTATTTCATACTCAATTCAGATGAATTTGATGAGATCAAATGGTTAAAACTTCAAGAGAAAACTCTTTTAGTCCTTGATTCTGTGGATAACTTTAATATTAGACTACCATTGATCTATGCTATAAAAGAAAACCAGTTAGGCGGAGGGAGTAGAATCGTCATGACAACAAGAGATGAAGGAATGCTTAAATGGTTTGAAAAGCATCATATTTATAGGGTTAAACTATTGACCAAGGAGGAAGCTCTTCAACTATTTTGTAGAAAAACTTTCAAATGTGATTTTCCAATGAGAGGTTATGAGGAGCAAATAGAGAGTGTACTTCAATACGCTAGTGGCCTCCCACTAGCAATTGTAGTGTTGAGCCAGTTCTTGTATAATAGAAGAGCTTCTGAGTGGAGAAGCAGTGCCTTTGTTGAATTAAAAAAAATTGCTAATTCTATCATTGTAAAGGTCCTCAAAAAGAGTTTTGATGAATTGGAACTCAACTGCAAGAGAATATTTTTAGACCTTGCATGTTTCTTTATTGAGAAGGAGATTACATTTGTACAAGGAATTTTAAGTAGTGCACATGCAATTTTTACTGATAATGTGAAGTATCACATGCAAGTGTTGATTGAAAAATCACTCATGAGGATTACAAATAAAAAAATACAAATGCATGGTTTACTGCAAGAAATGGGAAGAGAAATTGTTCGGCGTGAATTTCCTTCAAGTAGATTATGGGATTTTGATAGTACTCATGAAGTTATGCAAGATGGCACGGTAAGTTTTTATAAGTTTTTGTTCAGTTGAAGCATTAATATATGGTGTCTCAAACATTGAAAATTTGAAATAATATTCCCACTTTATGGCATTTCTTATGCAAATGTGTTTATTCTTAGGCTTCTTCTAAGGTTGAAGCAATAGTCTTGGAACTCGAAGATTCACATGAGAGTGTGTTGATGGTTTAAGGTTTATCACGCATGAGTAATCTAAGACTACTCATATTTCGTAATGTAAATTTTTCTGGAGTGCTAGAGCATCTTTCAGGCAGTCTTCAGTATATTTCATGGCACAAATATCCATTCACTTCTTTGCCTTTTCGTTTCGTTCCATATGGACTTGTGGAACTGATTTTGCCTGATAGCTGCATCACTTGTATATGGGAGGAAAGCAAGGTACATGATAGGTGATTCTCAAGTAAAATGGAATCGTCTCGTGTATAAATAAATACAAATATTTGACTAATATGCACACATATATATATATATATATATATATATATATATATATATATATATATATATATTGATTTCTACCTACCATACACATATTAAGAAATTAATGGCTCCACTCACAATTATCAATTATAACTTTTAATTTTTTAGAGAAATTGCGGATGTAAAATTAATCAATTGAAATTGTCTATATATTTTTTTTTCTTCAAACTAATTCATTCTACTTATAAAGTACCCTATAGTCTAATTACAAGTCACATATTGTTATAATTTAGTGATCTAATTTATTTCCTCAAATTCTATAAAAAAAAGTTAAAGGGATCTCAATACTTGAAACATGAGGGGTATGTTTTTATTTTATTTGTGCAAAATACGTAGTTAATGTTTGAAATAATAAAGATGATAATATTCTGATAAAAAATATGATAATAAATGCACTTTTTTTCAATATTGCCATTAATAACTTTTTTCTCACATCATCTATCCCCAAATATTCTCTCTCCTCCTTTTTATCCTTTCCCTCATATTCTTCCATAAATAAGAGTCTTTTTGAAACAAAATTCTTTTCCCTACATATTTATTACCTCTTAAACTAATTTTATCAAATTTTTGATAACCCATGATTCAGTTAAAAACATCTTATAATAATATGGGATAGACTACCTCAGTATGTGTTGAGTGTTTGTATTTATAGTACTCCATCTATTCCCTCTAATTCATAATATAAAATCTCAAAATTTGAATTGTTTTGATCAAAAATATAAAAGTACACCTTACATTCTCTCATCATTTAATGTATTTTTTCTCATTTTACTCTTAATTCTCTTTTGTATTTATTAATGCTTAATATTTTCTCTCCTAATAGTATCGTAATAAATGAGGGCAAAATTTAAAAAAATAGCTCATAATCAACAATTTTTAAATATGCTTTCTTAAAATGTTTGTTTTAACTTTTGACAGTTACTCTTTTAAATTATGGATATATAGCACATGAAGAATATTTTAATTTTTAAGCTTACTTCTTTTCCTACATCCTTTTCAGGAATTGCCCCCCGCACCTGCAAGGCTGCAACGTTGAAGGATGTATCACGACTAGGAACTGAATGGTCTATAACTCCATCTCAAGTGAGATATGACTCGTTTATAAGCGTGAATCGAAATATTTATACGAACAAATAAAACATAAATTATTTCAATTTAATTTAATAGTGCATGTATGTGGGTAAATTTTATTTTTTGTTCATACATGTATATGTGTGATTTCCCCTTCAATTAACCCTCCTAACATCGTTTTCAGTTAGGACTAACAATGACGGAACATGTCTACGGGAGAATATCATCGAAGGTAACGTTAAATGTGTGATGAGCGCCCTCCTAACTTAAAGATATTGTGTTTGCTAATAAGTAGTGTTTATCCACAGCTTTTCCCTTGGTTGAGAAACATGAACCTCAATGGCTCCAAAGATTTGATCAATATGCCACATTTCAAAGAATTCCCAAGGCTTGAGAGACTAGATCTTGAAGGATGCTCAAATTATCACACCTTCATCCATCCATTGCTCGTGTTTCACATCTCAAATTTTTAAATTTGAGACATTGCACTAGTCTTGTTAGTATTCCCAATGATTTATTTTCTCTGCCGTCTTTAGAAATGCTTAATTTGGCTGGATGCTCCAAGTTTGTCGATTGTCCAAACTTTTCAATGAACCCATTCAGTAGCAGTCGTTTTCATGAAGGAGACAGGAGCGATCTAGACAATAATCTATGCAAGTGTACTACTATTTCTCGAGCGCTTATTTGGTACTCACATATTGTTTTAGTACTTGCTGTTTTGTTTTACAGGTATCTCCTCTCTCTCATTTTTATCTCCCCTTTTCTCTACTAACACTATACTAGCATGTTTGCCTTCAAGTTTTATGCCACATAATCTTATTGAACCGATCTTGCATGATAACGTACTCCGATCGATCCACCACAGATATATGGGAATTGGGAGAAGAAGTGCCTGATGGTTGCATCACGAGTAGAGTGGAAACTGGAAAGAGGTATGCCTTTTAAGCCAGGGAGAGAGAGGTATGTAAGTGTTGAGTGTGAGTATGCTTATATACATCTTTCGAAGCTCAAAGTCAATTTATAATTTCGAGAATGGAGAGAGACCAACCAACGCTTGATAGTTGTATGACATATATATGGGAAGGAAAAATGATACTCCCTCCGGTCCCTAATGTAAGAGCTAGCTGTAAAAAAACGCTTCTTAAGAAAACATGTGAATGTTAGTTGGGTGTTTAATGTTTCTTTTCCAAAATTGCTCATATTTATTATGGTACTTTTAAGAGAGAGAAATACATAAATATTAATAAATATGAAAGAGAGTTAGGGGTAAAGTAGGAAAAAATGCATTAAATGAGGAGAGAATATGAGGTGAGCTCTTACATTAGGGACAAAAACTCTTCAAATTTTGGGCTCTTACATTAGGGACCTGAGGGAGTAGTATTATGTTATAATGAGAGTTTAGAAAGATTTTTAATAAATTTTGCAATCAAAATCATGATTTAATGTGTTTTCTTTGACTGATTTACTATTGCACATTTTTCATCCATATATTTATCCTTCGAGTAATAGCATGAACCGGGTCCGAAAATTCGATCAAGATGCCGAATTTCAAAAAGATTTCCAGATCTTGAGAGACTAGACCTTAAAGGATGCACTGAAGTATCTTTACTGGATGCATCTGTTGCTTCTCTCGCATAACTAATTAAATTCATAAATCTGAGGGATTCTTTTAATCTTGCCATTATTAATCTTTTGTGACTTTGTCCCATGCACACTTTAGTGCACCTCAACTTGGGATTAATTAGGGTTAAAAGTGAATTTTGCTCCGCAAGTTTTCACGTATGATTGATTGAGCCTTCAAAGTTTTTTCAGATTTAAAATAGCCCTGAAAATTTCAAAACATACATAGTAATATCACCCTATTCTAATGGTAAAAGGAAGAATTGCTCCATTTTATACTCACTAGAAAAATTGGACCAAAAAATACTTTCGGTACAAAATTAATTGTTTTCTGAAACATTAACCCATTTTATAATTTTGATTAGGTACCCATTAAAAAGCAATAATGTGATCGTCTGTTTTTCATAAAATGCTTTTAAATTATTAACTAATTTGGCACTTAAAATGGTGGGGAAATTTCAGACAATCCTATTGTAACAACTTATTATATAAAGCCCGCATATATTTCTGAAATTTCACTACGTCTAAGGACTAAAAAGAATTCAAACTTTGTGGATGAAAAATACAATAATACCCTTCATTTATTTCTTTACAAAAGATCAGAGTCGGCCATCACCACCGGAGACATTATGGTAGCCCCAAGATCTTGAATATTTTTTGTTACAGTACTCTCTCCGGTCCTATTTATAAGTCGCCAACCGCCTCTAAATTTTGGTCCTTAACATAAGTCACCAACTACCACTAACTAACTCATTTATTAAAATTGTCCTAATATACCCTTACATTGGAAAATGAACATTGGAAGATGAGAAGAGAGAGAAGATGAAAAAGACACTTTTATAGATAGAGGATTAATGAAGAGAGAAAAAAAGTAGTGGCCCATAGTGATAAAGGTGGAAGGGGCAATAATGGAAAAGACAAAAATAATAAAACCAATTTAATGATGTAACTTCCATTAACCTCCATTCCTTGGTATGCACAATTTAGGCGGTTGGCGACTTATAAATAGGACCGGAGGGAGTATATAGCAACGAATGCAAATGTCAAAAGTTATACTCCCTCCGGTCCTAAACATAGGACCTAGATAGAGACTTCATTTTGGTCCTAAATATAAGACCTAATTAGATTTTTGGTCACCTTTTTCCTAAATTACCCTTCTTCTTCTTCTTAACAACTCCTTAACCATAATCTTCCTCTCACCAACACCTTAAGGAATTAAACTAATTAAGGAGGGGTATTATTGGAAAGACATCTAAATTTAAGTCTTCCTTAATCTCCCCAAAAAAAGTTATCTAGGTCCTATATTTAGGAGCGGAGGGAGTATTAGCAAGTAGAACTAATTAACCAATCCTCTTTAGCCGTAGAGTGGGTAACTGTTGGCCAAGAAGTCAGTAAATATAATCCCCAAAAGAAAATTAAAAAAAAAAAGAAAAATAGAATTTGAAAAACGTCTCATTAAACTTGAGCACAAAAGGTCCATTACCAAAAAAAAAACTTGAACACAAAAGGTGCTGCAAGGTAAGAACAAGAATGTGATTGGGTCAAGAAGCAGTTGACTACCATGAGTGATTGGTAGTAGAAACTGTGAAGCCTTATCTTGTTCATATCTCTTTCTGCGAAAGCTCCAGGAAAATTCCTCCTTCACATTCCTCCCTTCTTTTGCTCTCTTTCATTTAAAAGATCTTCAAAAGCTAAGAGATCATCAAGGCTGAAAGACACACATGGAGAGTTTCATTAGCGGATCATCATCATCAACCACAACAAGGCCCATCCATGTGTACTTAAGTTTCAAAGGGGATGATGAAACTTGCAGGTTCACTGATATGCTTTGGGCTGCTATTGAATCTGATGATTTAAATACCTTTTGGGATGACAAGAAGCTGGAGGATCCGAATGACTCCATCTTTCTTCCACGCCACTTTCTCAAAGCAATTAGACAATCCAACATATCAATTGTAGTGTTCTCCAAAAACTATGCTTCTTCCATGTGGTGCCTTGAGGAGCTCTCTCTCATCGCTTACCGCATTCATGAACCCAGATATGTTGTTTACCCAGTTTTCTATGATGTGGACCCATCCGAGGTACTAAACCAGAGCAATTCTTTCCAAGCAGCTTTTGCTGAACATGAAAAGAGGTTCACAGCAAGTTTGCGCAAGGTCCACAGGTGGAGGTTAGCTATGAAACAAGTGGCCAATCTCCCCCATTGGAATTTACAGCTCAAGTAAGTAATGATGTGTTCTTACTACTATTATACGAGAGTTAATTCACCTTTTGACTTTTTTGTGGATATTATAGAAACAAATAGACCCTAAATTTAAGTATATGTGAGATATAGATAAATCAGTAGTAAAATAACTTAGTTAGAGGAATAAAATAATTATAAACAATTTAAAATGGTGTATTTTGCTTCCTTATTAACTTTTTCAAAAAAAGTCAAGTGACTCTCATAATTAGGATGAGATGAGATATGTTAATGAATAAAAGACTTAATAGATTTTTTAGAGAATACTAAGAAAGCGAAATAAAATATTTATACATTGATTTGCCAGCATTTTGTCTATTTCACTTATAAACTAAAATATAATCTATTAATTTATAAAGTATATTATGATTAAATAACTCATTTAACTTCCTTAATTTCTGAAGAAAGAATAGTTAAAATGTCAATGGTGTATTCTATTTAACAGTAGTTATTTTCAAGTCTTGGTAATAGGAAAATGATAGATATTTAAGTAATTACTGTTGAGCAATTAGAAAACAGAGTATTGACTAATTAATTACTTTTGTTTTCCATTTATACAGCCCAGATCCTCAGGTTATTGATAACATTGTTAGAGAGGTGAAGATAAAGGTCCGTGAATTGGTGTATGCTGATGCAGACCTAGTAGGGATGCAATGTAGAGTGAGGGAAGTAGAAGAGCTTTTGGATTTGGGTTCAAATGATGATATTAGAGTTTTGGGCATTTGTGGTATGGGTGTGTTAAGAGTATAAAAGCCCAATAAGGCTCATTTATGTAATAGTCTGTTCTAGTTAAGTTGGTAGTGCTTAGTAATGTATTCAGTTAAGCTTTATGTGTTAGTTAGGTTGATTAACACGTGTCATTATTTCATTGGTTCAGTTGTAACAAACTCTACCTAATATAAATAAAGCCAGATGACTCAGCAAAGCGAAGTTGAGATCATTTTCCCAATTCTGTTTGGTTTCTTGGTATCAGAGCTCTCTGGGAAAGTTCTTCATCTTCGTTTTCTCCGTCAAGCATCAATGGCGGAAAAATCATCATCTTCATCATCCTCGTCGTCTTCTTCCTCAGATGCTTCGTCATCCTCTTTGACGATGCAGTCGAAGACGGTTTCGCTGCTAAGCAGCTTGAATCAAAGTGGATCGATCAAGTTGGATCGATCTAATTTTAGGCTTTGGCACTCTCTGGTTCTTCCGGCGCTAAGAAGACATCGCGTCGAAGGCTTCGTTCTTGGAACGAAGATTTGTCCACCTGAATTCATCACAGATGAACAAGGCATTCGGATTCATCCTGAATTCGATGATTGGAGAGCTACGGACTCTATCATCTTTAGTTGGCTCTTAGGCACAATGTCTACTGATGTTGCGACTCAATTGCTACATTGTAATACCTCGGCTCAGTTGTGGAAAGCTGTTCTGGCCTTGATGAGTGCTCACTCACGTTCTAGGGTTACAATGTACAAGATGGAGCTTCAACAAACTCGCAAAGGAACGAGTACAATTGATGAGTATCTTGGCAAGATGAAGGCAATTTCTGACAATCTCTCTATGGCAGGTAGTCCAATTGCAGAATCCGATTTGATTACTCAAGTTTTAGCTGGTTTGGATTCGGAATACACACCTATTGTCATTTACCTGTCAGATAAGGATGACTTAACCTGGATTGATCTTCATTCCAGACTTTTGACTTTTGAAAGACACTTGGAACATATTTCCTCTGTGAATGCTGTGACTAAGTCTTTTGCTAATGTTGCTATCAATAGCAACAACTCTAATTCTGGTTATTCACAAGGTTCTAGGCCTCCCTGGCGTAACAATAATGATGGTGGTGGTCGTTCTCAGAACAATTTTAATAATGGACAACGAAGTGGTTATGGTAGAGGTCGAGGAGGACGTTCTTCAGGAGGACGTTCTTCACGTTCCAAGCCTACTTGTCAAGTCTGTGACAAGTATGGTCATACGGCAAAGCAGTGCTATCATAGGTTTGATCGTTCTTATTCTGATGATAACTCTAACAAGGAGTCTGATTCTTTAGCATATGTAGCCACTCCTGATATGGTTTGTGATCCTGCATGGTACATGGACTCTGGAGCTACAAATCATATCACTCATCATCAGGACATTCCTGGTACAAGCGGTTCAGGTAATATTTTAGTTGGAAATGGGTCTCGTTTAAAGGTTCATAAATCTGCCTCAGCTGTAGTAGGTGATGATGTTAATATGAATAAGATTCTGGTGGTACCTGAAATTAAGAAAAATTTGGTTAGTGTTGTGGAACTTACTGGTGAGAATGATGTTGTAGTAATTTTTGATTCTATGAACTGTTTTGTGAAGGACAAAGCAACACACAAGGTGCTGCTAACGGGGAGGAGAACTAATGGTCTTTACAAGCTTGATCGTGTCCCTGCCTTTCGCAAGGATCTTGGTGACACTCAAGTGGCCCTTCTCTCCGTTCTGGATTCATGGCATAGAAGATTAGGACATGCTTCTTGTAGTACTGTGAAACAAGTATTGAATGATTGTAATATTTTGATTCCTTGTAAGGATAAACTCAATTTTTGTGACTCTTGCCAATATGGTAAATCACGTGCTTTACCTTTTCCTCGCTCTATGTCAAGAGCTACTGCTGTATTAGATCTCATACACACTGACTTGTGGGGCCCTTCTCCTATTTCATCTGTTAATGGTTTCAAATACTATATTTGTTTCCTAGATGATTTTAGTAGGTATGCTTGGATTTATCCTTTACATAACAAAGGAGAAGCCTTTGGAGCTTTTAAAAATTTTAAGACTATGGCAGAAAATCAATTTGATAGACGAATTAAGATACTTCAAAGTGATTGGGGAGGAGAATTTCGCTCATTTTCTGATTTTTTAGTTGAACATGGCATTGTTTTTCGTCATTCATGTCCTCACACTTCTGCACAAAATGGTAGAGTAGAAAGAAAACATAGACATGTTGTAGAAATGGGACTAAGCATGTTAGCTCAAGCCAATATGCCTACACGGTATTGGTGGGAAGCATTTTCTATGGCAGTTCATATTATAAACAGGTTACCTACGCCTATTCTTGAGAAGTCTCCGTTTGAAGTGTTATTTGGTGCAAAACCGGATTATAAGTCTCTTCAAGTATTTGGTTGTGCGTGTTTTCCTTGTTTGAGGCCATACAATAATCATAAACTTCAGTTTAGATCCGAGAAATGTACTTTTCTTGGTCCTAGTGGAAGTCATAAAGGTTTTAAATGTCTGAGTCCTAGTGGCAGGATCTATGTTTCAAGACATGTTGTTTTCAACACTCATGATTTTCCTTTTGTTAAGTCTGGTAATTTGACTACTTCTGCTGGGACTACTTCTGCTGTGTTGAATGGTGTTGAAGTTTTGCAGAATATTCCTTCATACCCTGATATTGCTTTTGAAACTCCTGTGATTGTTTCTCCTAATAGAAGTTTGCATAGTTGTGCATCCTCTGATAGAACTTTGCCTCATCTTGCCTCTCTTGATAGCTCATCTCCACTGAATGTGCCATCTCCACAGACTGAACCAGATCCACCTATAGTTCCACCTCAACATCCTATGATGACAAGATCTAAAAATGGGATTTTTAAGCATAAATTTCCTTTTGTAGGTGCTGCTACACTAGATTTGTCTCCTGAACCGCGAAGTGTAAAGAGTGCTTTATTAAACTCTGATTGGAAACATGCCATGGATCATGAATATAATGCATTGATGAAGAATAAAACTTGGATTCTTGTACCTCCTTCATCTAATCAGCATGTAGTTGGAAGTAAATGGGTGTTCAAGAAGAAGTTTCGTAGTGATGGTTCTTTGGATAAGTATAAAGCTCGATTGGTAGCTAAAGGTTATCTTCAAGAACCCGGTGTTGACTTTGGTGACACCTTTAGTCCTGTGGTTAAGATGACAACTGTGCGTGTCATTCTTACTCTAGCTTCATGCTATAATTGGCCAGTCCGTCAGCTTGATATCAATAATGCTTTTCTGAATGGTTTTTTGAATGAAACTGTCTATATGAAGCAACCTGAAGGGTATGTAGATTCTGCCAAACCACATTTTGTGTGTAAATTGACCAAGGCTATCTATGGTCTCAAACAAGCTCCGAGGGCCTGGTATGATCGTCTCCACTGTACTCTTTTGGCATGGAAATTCAAAAATTGTAAATCTGATGCTTCTTTATTTTTCTACAAAGATGATAATAATCAGATTCTCATTTTGCTCATTTATGTTGATGATATTTTGGTTACTGGAAGCAATATAACCAGCATAAATAAGTTTACTGCCCGATTAAATAACTTGTTTTCTCTCAAGGATCTTGGACCAATTCATTATTTCCTTGGCTTTGAGGTGGTTCGTGATGAGAAAGGTTTTGTTCTATCTCAAACTAAGTATGTTACAGATTTGCTCTCGCGATGTGATATGCTTCATTGCACTCCATGTCCAACTCCTATGGTAACTGGACGTTCTCTTACTTTAAATGATAGTGATCTATTTTCGGATCCACATTTGTATAGAAGTGTTGTGGGTAGTCTTCAATATCTTGTGAACTCTAGACCAGATATTTGCTATGCTGTTAGCAAGCTGAGTCAGTTTCTAAGTGCACCAACTATGCTTCATTGGCAAGCGGTGAAGAGACTCTTACGGTACTTGAAGGGTACCATTGACACAGGCATTCTTCTTCAACCTTCTGTTTCTTTACAACTTGTTGCATATTCTGATGCAGATTGGGCCTCTTGTCCTGTTGATCGTCGCTCTACTAGTGGCTATTTTGTTTTTCTGGGAGCTTCTTTGGTTTCTTGGTCCTCAAAGAAACAGATTGTTGTTTCACAGTCTTCAGCAGAATCTGAATATCGTGGATTGGCAAATACTACAGCTGAGCTTATGTGGTTAAGATCGTTGCTTAAAGAACTTCAGATTCACCTTCTATCTTCATCTGTGATTTGGTGCGATAGTATTAGTGCTGCAGCCCTTGCTTCTAATCCTGTTTTACATGCTCGGACAAAACATATTGAAATTGATGCTCATTTTGTTCGTGATCAAGTCTTGGATAAACGGTTGAAAGTTCAATATGTTCCTTCTTCAAATCAGTTAGCTGATTGCTTGACTAAACCCCTTGGCACGTCACGTTTCTGTTTTCTTCGTGGCAAACTTGGACTTGTTTCTACTCCGTCCAGTTTGAGGGGGGATGTTAAGAGTATAAAAGCCCAATAAGGCCCATTTATGTAATAGTCTGTTCTAGTTAAGTTGGTAGTGCTTAGTAATGTATTCAGTTAAGCTTTATGTGTTAGTTAGGTTGATTAACACGTGTCATTATTTCATTGGTTCAGTTGTAACAAACTCTACCTAATATAAATAAAGCCAGATGACTCAGCAAAGCGAAGTTGAGATCATTTTCCCAATTTTGTTTTGTTCCTGGGTGGGATTGGGAAGTCAACTCTTGCCAAAGTTCTCTATAGTAAAATCTCTCACCAGTTTGATGCTTCTCATTTCCTACCCAATGTATTTGATGAATGGTTTGATATAACTGTACATGGCAAGAATGCTCTCCTAGTCTTCGATGATGTTCATTTTTACCAAAATATAAAACCATTGATCCACACTATAAATGCTAGCATATTAGGTGGAGGGAGTAGGATCATTATAACAACCACAGATGAAGGAGTGATTAAAATGTTTAAGAAGCATTCTATTTATAGGGTTAATCTATTGAATAAGGATGAAGCTCTTAAGTTATTCCGTAAAAAAGCCTTCAGATGTGATTTTCCCGTTAGAGGTTATGATGGGGAGCTGATGAATAAGGCACTCGAATATGCTAGTGGCCTTCCATTGGCAATTGTGAAATTGGGCTCATTCTTATACAATAGAAAATCCTCTGAATGGAACACTGCATTGGTTGAATTCAAAAGGGTCGCCAATGATATGGTAGTGAAGGTCCTCATAAGAAGTTTTCTTGTGCTGGACATCTCTGGTCGCGAAATGTTTCTAGACATTGCATGCTTTTTCGTAGGGAAGGAGATTAAATATGTGGAGAAAATTTTAGAATGTGATATACAAAGTCTAATTGAAAAATCACTTGTCAGCGTTACAGATAAAAAAATACAAATGCATAATCTACTTCAAGAAATGGGAAAAGAAATTGTTCGCCATGCATTCCCCGCCGAGCCTGATAAGTGGAGAAGATTGTGGGATTTTAATGATGTTGATAAAGTTATGCAGATTGATGCAGTAAGTTTTGCTACCCTCTTCTCAGTGAAAATATTATGTTATAATAATGCACTAAAATTGAAGTAATTTTCACCTTGCATTTTTTTATGATATATTTCTTTTCAGTATAATCGTAACGTTGAAGCAGTAGTCTTGGATTTAGAAGTTCCACGGGGGAAAATGTTAAGGGTGGAAGCATTATCGAAGATGCTAAATCTTAGACTACTCATATTTCGTAATGTGATGTTTTTTGGATCTCTATATTGGCTCTCGCCGAAGCTCCAACACATTTCTTGGCACCAATATCCTTTCACTTCTTTGCCATCTGCATTCCAACCACTCAATCTTAGGCAATTGGATTTGTCTAATAGCTGCATCACAAGTATATGGAATGAAAGGGAATTTAACGTCTTGACTCATTGGAAGCAACTAAAGGTAATGTTCGTTGTACATGCTCCCTTCTTAACATTTATATATCTTTTAGCTGATTGTCCGATATACAACTATTTTGTCTCCAGAAATTCTTTTGCTTGGAGGAGATGAATCTTAGTGGATGCAAAAATCTACTAAAAATGCCAGATTTCAGAGAATTTCCAAGTCTCGAGAGGTTAGAGCTTGAAGGATGCACTAAGATAGGACAGCTTGATTTGTCCATTTCTTTTCTTTCAACACACTACCACAGATTACCCCATTTACATGCGCTTATTTTGGCCTCTACATGCGCTTTTAAAGCGCATGTAGAGGGGGGCGCTGGTAAAGGCTCTACATGCGCTTTTAAAAAGCGCATGTAGAGGTACATACCTCTACATGCGCTTTAAGCGCATGTACAGGTGGCCCCTTTACATGCGCTTTAAGCGCATGTATAGAATGTTTTCTTAAAAAAAAAATTATTATAAATTTACATTATTTCCCAATATAACCACCAATACTAGCTGTAGTTCATAGAACCAACTAGCATTATATCAAAAGAATTTACCAGAAAAAGTCAATTACTTAATATCTTCAAAAATGAATTATATATCAATATCAAAACAATAAGCATAGCTTGATCAGCATCATACAACCGAACATGCCGGATTTTCTGGGCTTCAAGTAGTGCTACAACTTGTGTTGGGTGTGGCATGTCTGAGAGATCTGTCCCAATGTTCACACCAATAAAAGGTTCTGCAATAACAAAAATGAAGAGCCTTTAACCACAGTCCTCATTGATTAACCACAATGAAGATCAAAAGCACAGTTCTTTATTGGGATATTTGTTTCTACACCATAAATTCTGTTTTTTTCTCTAAAAAAATTCTCATTAAGAGCCTCCCTAACATAATGTGATGCACAAAATCAGGGGTGGGGCTGAAACACATTGAATGGCTGAATGAAAAGGTAAAAAGAAGACTCCTACCAGTATTTAATCATAATCAGAATCCTAATAGGGGACCATATAGAAGAAGTTAAACTACTAATAAATGAGTGCCCATCTACTTTTTTTCCATATCATTTCAAGTTCATATTGTTAACAATGATGAAACTAGTAGCATCTGAGAACAAACAACCTGAGAAGAAAATACACATGCTCTCAGTGAAAACATGCACAACAAGACTAATGTATATAACCACTAAATATGTTCATCACTGGGGTCAGGACACAGAAAATAGAAGACTTGAAACAAACAGTACAAAGATTCACTCCTAATAAGCATGCCCTTGAACTCAATGAGACCTCAAATAGTAAGAAATCAGATAAATGGAGTGGCTTTAAGTGAAAACTAAACTTTAAGCAGAGAAAGTGAGAAAGATTGAAACAATGCAAAACTTGTACAGTGAAAACCCTGGATCTCAGACAGCAGAACCCAACAAAGAGTGAGTGAGTGAGTGAGTGATGGCTTACCATCATCTGCAGCAGCACTAAGAAGTGTTGTGAGAAGAAGCAAAAGTAAATGCATGATTATATAAGAACTCATGATCAGTTCCTAATCATGATTATATAAGACATCAGATGATGGCTTACCATCATCTGCAGCAGCACTAAGAGTGTAATTGTTGTATGATGCCGAATCCAACAATAAATTAGGCCATACATGATTATATAAGAACTCATGATCAGTTCCTAATCAGAAATAAGGTCACTAAGGGAAATCATGAACAATCACGGCTTCGCCAATTCACAACAGGATTATTTCTTAGCTAATCAATATATTCTTATAAAGAAAAAAAAAACAAGGTCTTCAGCTAGCAAACTACTCATTTCAAATATAACTCCAACACTTTTTATCCAACAAGCTCAATAATCATATTGTTTCCACTAAATAACCAATATTCATTCTCCTTCCCATTACTGTAAATACACCTCCCCTTACATTCCTTCCTACAATTAATAGAATTTCACATATGCTAACTATTATGCCTCTCAACTTAAAACTTCATTATCTACGGTTTTCTAATACTTCATCATAATAATCTCTTCATTCTAAATAATTTAAGGGCAAACAAGGTGCAGCAGAAAACAAAACAGAAAACAAGTTCTAGAAGTTAATTATTGAAATAACATCATACAACACAAACAAGCTTGCAATGATTTGATCAACTTTAATTCACATGTAACTATAGAGAATAAAGTATGAACATAAAAACTCACTTACAAGAACTTTTAAATAATCTATTGTCTATACTCAAGTCTGAATTTTTATGCAGTTAACATATCTTAATTCTACTAATGAAACTATTATCCAACCATGTTCATATGCGTGTGCAAGGTACAGGAGGGAAAACATCCAAATGAAATACTATAACATAGTTTAATACCAACTCATCATCCCATGAGCTCAACCAGAAATAATAGAAGAGAATCACATACTCAAAAACATAACCACAAGCATCAGAAGGGCATGCAAGATAATGAGTTGAATGAAGGAGGTGGCAGTGAGTGCAAACCTGATAATGTGAGGCAGAGCATATACCGAGAATACGATGCCTTGTGGTTTGAGGTTTCTGAGTGACTATGGACAACTTTTGACCAATCATCTGGTTGGCCAGCGTACTCTTGCCAACATTGGGCTTCCCCAGCAAAGCCACATATCCCAATTAGAATAACATCATCCTCTAATCATTTTTAAAAGTCACATCCCAATTAGAAAATCCAATCAGATAAGGGAAGTAAACATTTCCAGCTTCATCTAACAAACAAATTCTTGAAACAGTAAGTAATTTTCAGCTAAAACAAAATCATCAACCATAAAATAATGAGCTGCAATATGCAAGAAGACTATGGCTGCCATACTAGAGTTTTCATGTCCTAGGAAGTTCATTAATTAAACATGCAAGAACACCCTTCACTTTTTCAATTCTTAGTCATTCCCCTAAAATGCCCCATCCATAGAAATGAAGAATTCATAATAAAATCAGCTTGGCCAATAAAAGAAGAAGAGAACAACAAGCTTTCTTATTAAATGATTCAACATCAAATAGTATGAAAAAAACATCTCTTTGATAAGCTTTGAAAGTTCCACTTAGACTTTAAAACAAAACCTTGAAATCGTTACATAGTATTTGAGAACCTCAAATGATAATTATAATCAAGTTTTTGTCCTTAACAACCTATGCATATGTAGGCTTCAAAAGAGACATTCAAAAATTCCAATGCAACCAAAATTCTCTTTTAAGCATTTTAACAAACACCTTGAGTGCAATGATATTCAAACCATAATTATCGGCTTCCCCAATCACCAAGACTCTTGCCCAACAGTTTCCAATTACCATATACAACAAAAACTTTCATTACAGCTACAATCTTGAAACAATATAAAAATATTCAGTCACAAACACATTAACACCCACACAATTTGAACAAATTCCTTAATTCCTTCCTAAATCCATTTGGCTAGTGATATAGGGGAAAAGCAGAATAGTTTAGCCCATAAACAATACACATACACTTCAAACTTCTCATTCATAATCATATACTCATAACATTCAGCAAAACAGAGGAATCCGTGAGCTCAAA
The DNA here is from genome assembly GCA_029929735.1 of Mimosa pudica. Classification (NCBI taxonomy): domain Eukaryota; kingdom Viridiplantae; phylum Streptophyta; class Magnoliopsida; order Fabales; family Fabaceae; genus Mimosa; species Mimosa pudica. The sequence goes on from JAKELP010000002.1 coordinate 10,244,988, forward strand.
ACAATATAAATCCAGTTTCCCCCACAGATCATTTTCCCTCAAAACCCACACCCAATCAGAACGAGAAACAAACTTCAAAATAAGTGGTTAATCTTCATCTATAATGGTTTAATAATCCTATAATCCCTGAACCAGAATCGATTTCGCTCAACTCACACGTGTCAGAAGAAAAAAGTAGGATTAGGAGAGTAGAAGCTCACCTAGGTTGATGCTCAGCTCACATGTCAAAATGACGGCCAACTCATCGTCTTCCGCCATCAAGCATCGCTGGTTGTGGTGAGGACGAAATGAAAGTGAGGGAGACTGCGCAAGAGAAAGATGGACTCGTGTTTGGAAAGGAGAGGACGTGAGGGTGTTCAATGGTGAAGCTTATAGGGCGGCTGAATTTTGTCAACAAGGAAGGAAGAAGAGGATGAAGAACAAGGGAAAAAAATGAAGAAGAGATGGGTTGAGATTTGAGTATGTGTGTCGGCTGATTCAATTGAAGGAGAGAAGAGAGAATTGGTTTATATAGTAAGCATAATATTAGGGTTTAGGTCCAATGATAAAATTACAAAGATACTCTCATGTTTGGTTACAAAGTTTCTTACTTATCATCTAATAAATTTTGTCATGAAACTCCTATACCCTCAAAATTGCACTATGATACTTAAGAAAATCTCATATAAACTTTTCCCTAATATAAACAATCTAGTAATTGTATTTGTTTTCATTTTTGAATGAGAAAATTTTATGGATATTCCTTTCCTTTGTTATTTTAATATTTTATGGCTTATACATGCGTTTAAAGCGCATGTAAAGACCAATGTCCATTTAATTATATGGATATTCATATGATTTGGTGCTTTTCAACTAAATTGTTTCAATACTTCATCTCAAAATGCTCAAATCTTGTGCTTGACAATGTTATAGTGAATTCCATTGAAGAACAAGCCTTTACATGCGCTTTAAGCGCATGTAAAGCGCATGTAGAGGTAGAAACACCCTTTACATGCGCTTAGAGGTAGAAACACCCTCTACATGCGCTTTAAGCGCATGTAGAGAGTGTTTCTACCTCTACATGCGCTTAAAGCGCATGTAAAGGGTGTTTCCCAATTCCATAGCACCCAAAAGTGGTAATGGAGCCTTGAAACACTAAGTCCACAAGCAGGGACACCTTATGAGGTCTGAGGAGGACCTCTTATGTATGACTCCATGGTTTGCACTTCAGTAGTGTCTTTACATGCGCTTAAAGCGCATGTAAAGGGTGTTTCACCATTTCCATAGCACCCAAAAGTGGTAATGGAGCCTTGAAACACTAAGTCCACAAGCAGGAACAACTTATGAGGTCTGAGGAGGACCTCTTATGCATGACTCCATGCTTTGCACTTCAGTAGTGCCTTTACATGCGCTTAAAGCGCATGTAAAGGGTGTTTCACCATTTCCATAGCACCCAAAAGTGGTAATGGAGCCTTGAAACACTAAGTCCACAAGCAGGAACACCTTATGAGGTCTGAGGAGGATCTCTTATGCATGACTCCATGTTTTGCACTTCAGTAGTGCCTTTACATGCGCTTAAAGCGCATGTAAAGGGTGTTTGTGCCTTTACATGCGCTTAAAGCGCATGTAGAGATAAGGCCTCTACATGCGCTTTAAGCGCATGTATAGATTCTTACCTGTACATGCGCTTAAAGCGCATGTAAAGGACCCTCTATACATGCGTTTCTTCTAAGCGCATGTAAAGGGGCGCTGGTAGAGGGACAATTTGTAGTAGTGACACTAAAATTCATAAATTTGAGAAATTGTTGTATTCTAAGAAGCATTCCTAATGATTTATTTTCCCTACCCTCTTTAGAAATGCTAAATTTGGCTTGTTGCTCCACATTTGCAAATTGTTTAAAGTTCTGTCCTTCTGAGGAACTAGACGAAAGAAAAAGTGTTCAGCAATCACTTCCTTCTAAGAGACAGAAAGCTATGTAGACAAAAGTCTATTTAAGCATATTTGGTCTTCCAAAATGGAAGTCCACTCATTTGTCACTAAAACTTGCTTATTATTGTTTTGTTGAAGAAATGAAGAATGCAGATCAAAATCACTCAGATCCAACTTCTTGATAATGATTTTCCTTTGAAATATTTCTCCATGGATTTTTTTTTGTCTGAGATCAAAAATGTTAATTTGATGTTGTTAGACAATGTTCATTTGAATGTGATTGTATCTGTCATCTAGTCTCCTTGTACACTACCATGTTGTGGAATCCTTTGTTTTTTTCCCTCAATTATGTTAGTCATTAGGGAAATCCATAACTTTTGCTTTAATTTTGAAATAAGATATGGCTTGTTCATGATATCCTTGTTCATTACATGATACTTTTGATTCTAAATATAAGATGTAATTATCAAAACACTCTAATTATTTACATTTATTTTTAACCATGCTCTCTTGCTTGTCCATTAGAAATATGGACTTGTTACGTAACAGTTCATACAAACCATGTTCAATTCTGGACGTATTTTTCTTATTTAAATATTAAAAATTAAGAACATTAAATATTAAAAATTAAGAACATAGAGTATAATACACTTGACGTTTCGGTGGTCTCTAACTCTATCTATCACACCTCTTCATTTGTCATACAATATTTTGCCAGGATAGAGGCATGAAACAAAAGAGAGTGGTTTACGTGACTAGCATAATTAATTTGAATCAATAATTAGAACTTAAAATAATTGTTAATAATAAAAAATTCACCACCTTTTCTCTCTCCTCTCTTCTTTTTTTTTCTATATAAAAAGAAAAAAAAGACTGAAAAAAACTAAGAACCAACTACATCCTTGAGAAGATGCACCGCATCAGCTTTGGACACCACATGAATGCCTAAGTCATAGTTGAAGCTGTTCCTTGCTAAAAAATCGGCAGCTACATTATCTTCCCGACTAATCACCCGAAGCTTTACGATCCACTGATGCCGCAGTAATTCACCCACCTCAGCAAACAAGTCAGCATACTCATGCAAGTCAGATACGCCATGCTCCAACCCCTCCACCACTGAAACAGCATCACAAAATAAAGATACGTGTCGAAATCCAGAATCCCATGCTCGCCTCAACCCCCATAAGCAACCTCATAACTCTGCCTCAACGCTTGAAGATCCATAAACTGAATACATAAAGGTTTATATTTTGATCACTTTCTAATTTGACTCAAGTTCCCCAAATTACCTCTATACTCCCTTCACTCCCAAAAAGTAGTGGTTTGAAGAAGGTGATACTTTTAAAACTTAGGTGAAAGGTATTTTGAAAATTTTATGTAATTCTAACTCATTGAAATATCTTCCTTAAGCTCTTCAAATTTGCTAAAGTGATCTTATATTTAGGAACGGAAGGAGTATTAATTAAAACCTTACCAGCTGAATAACATGCAGGCTTTGCAGGAGCAGAGTCATCCTCCACGGTTAAATCTGTTACATTCTTCCACAACTCTAAGGCACGATTCACAGTTTCCCGAACTGTCTTTATCTGTTATAACATTCCCTCCTCATCATCAAAGACACTAGAAAAAAAAAACTTCAACAGAAATCAAACACTCCCACAAAACGTTGAGGGAGAGTAAAATACTCAAGAAACTTAACTTCTAAAAAATTTTAAATCCCCTCGTTACAATTATTTATCTTCAAAATGACTAGAGGCATCAAAATGATTCAGCATAGATTCTCTGCTCAATTCCTCCTTTCTTCCTCAATTTTCTCTCTCCTCTCTTCTTCTCTCCTTCTTCCTCATTCTCATTTTTTATTATTAAACATGGGGCCCACACATTCAGAAATAATTAAAGTGAGGTCCCAAGGGACTCTATTTTAATATTTTTAATTTTTGGGACTTTTCCAGTATTATGTCCCTTACAAGGGACTTGTATTTAATTTTCCCTAGAAAGTTCTGTTCTTGTTCTTTTTTTTTTCCGGCCAGCGCTCTTGTTCTTTTTAAAAGTCCATTTTGTGGAAATTTTATAATCTCTATTATAAGTATAGTTTGAGATTTGACTCATTTGAGTGTACTTAATGGGAATGATATAGTCTTACACCTTTACCATTGTTAACAAGTGTAGGGAGACAAGAAAGACACAAAACACAATATATTGATTATTTTTCAAATATCCATTAATAAATTGTGATAAAATTAGAAAAACATATTAATCTGATATTTTGAAGTTGTCCAAAAAATTTTCTTAAGTTTCGAGTCTTTGACTTTTTCCCCAAAAACTTTGAATTTGACTTCATTTGTATTCCTCCACATAAAACGACGTCGCATTGTCCCCACAGAAAATTTTCCCGCCATTTTGTTTTCATTTCCGTCTTATCTCGAAACTCCACCTTACCGTACACCAAATTCAAAAAATTGAAAACCCATTCTCTTCTCTTCTCTTCTTTTCTTCTTCATTCACTCGCTACCTGCAACTCTCAAACCCTAATCCCCCTTCCATTAGTGTTTACAATCCATCCACACACGTTTCTGAAATCCCTAATTTCTTATCATCCCTTTCCTTTCCCAATTAGCGATGCACATAAAGGAGATATGCTTGGAAGGTTTCAAATCCTACGCTACACGAACGGTCGTTCCAGGTTTCGACCCCTTCTTCAACGCCATCACCGGATTGAACGGTTCCGGCAAGAGTAACATACTCGATTCCATTTGCTTTGTTCTCGGCATCACCAATTTGCAGCAGGTTAGGGCTTCTAATCTTCAGGAGCTCGTGTATAAGCAAGGACAGGCTGGTATTACCAAAGCTACTGTCTCTATTGTCTTTGATAATGCCGATCGAAGTCGTAGCCCCCTTGGTTATGAGGATCATTCCGAGATTACTGTCACCAGACAGGTTTTGTTTCTTTCTTTGCTTTTCGTTTTGTAAAATGTGGTGGTGTGGTTTGTCTTGGAATGTAGTTTGTTGATTTCTTTGGCTCAGTGGCTGTGAAAGGATCTGTTTTGATTGAATAGATAGAGTTGAATTGATAGAACTGGATTCTAGGGTTTACTTTTAGGGACGGATTGGATTGATTTTACGTTTCTGCCCTTAGAGGTGAATATTTGAACCATGATTTATGATGGTAGTTCTTTGATTTGGTTATAAGATCAAGTTGACTTTTTTCCTGGAGGTTAATGAAGCGAATTAATTAGACCACTAAAGTATAACTTATTTTACATGTTATTAGATTATAGGTTAGTTTAACTAGAATAAATTAGTTTTAAAGAAAAAAGGATAAATGTAATCGATTTAAATTGATTTATTTTGGATACTTACTACTACCTCCGGTCCTAAATATAAGACCTAATTGATTTTTTCTTGGAGAGATTAAGGTTGCGAAATAAGTTATTAAATCATGACATATTTGATATATTTTTAGATTATCCATTAGTTTATAGGTTAAAGAAATTAGTTTAAGGGAAAAAATTATATAAATCAATTTATAATTAACTTATTTTTGCTCTTTTTAGGATTTTCCAAAAAAGTCAATTAGGTCTTATATTTAGGACCGGAGGAGTATTTGAAAAGAAAAAAAGGTCAATTTGATCATATAATTGGGATTGAATGGAGTATTTAGTTAGCAATCTGTTGACTTCTCATTTGTTATGCCAGATTGTAGTTGGAGGAAGGAACAAATATCTGATCAATGGGAAGCTTGCACAGCCTAGTCAAGTTCAAAATCTTTTTCATTCGGTGCAGCTGAATGTTAATAACCCACATTTTCTTATAATGCAAGGGCGCATCACTAAGGTTTTGAATATGAAACCTCCGGAGATATTGTCAATGCTTGAGGAAGCTGCAGGGACAAGAATGTATGAGACGAAGAAAGAGGCTGCGCTAAAAACACTAGAGAAAAAGCAGAGTAAGGTTGATGAGATTAATAAGCTTCTTGACCTGGAGATACTACCTGCTTTGGAGAAGTTGAGAAAAGAAAGGACACAATACATGCAGTGGGCTAATGGCACTGCTGAGTTAGATAAGTTGAGAAGGTTTTGCGTTGCTTATGAATATGTACAAGCAGAGAGGATTAGAGACAATGCAGTGTCCGAGGTGGAACAAGTGAAGGCCAAGATAGCTGAGATAGATGACTCTACTAAGACCACAAAGGTGGAATTGCAGGCAATTGAAACCAAAGTGGAAAGGTTGACAGCGGAAAAGGAAGAACGCATGGGTGGGGAAGTGAAATCTTTGTCAGATAAAGTAGATGCACTTTCACAGAATCTCGTGAGGGAAACATCTATCTTGAATAATAAAGAGGACACTCTGAAAAGTGAAAAATCCAATGAAAATAATGTAAGTTAGATTTAGCTTCTTTCATCAAACTATTTGAGACATTTCCCGTTGTGCTCAATTTGAAGATAAGGTTAATTTTAATGCTGATCTGCTTTATAATATTTTTTCGTAAAACATAACAATGGCCTCATTTGATAGTTGCTACTGTGATGCTTTTAGATTGTTAATAATATTGAAGACTTGAACCAATCTGTTAAAGACAAGGCCTTAGCTGTGAAAAAGGCTGAGGATGGAGCTTCTGATTTGAAAAGGAGAGTTGATGAGCTTTCTAAGAGCTTGGAGGATCATGAAAAGGAATACCAGGTAAAAAGATGATATTGGCTCAATTTGTTGTCTAGAAGAGCATTTCACCAATTCTGGACTTACTTTGATCCTCATCCATTGAACTATTGGTAGGGTGTTCTAGCTGGGAAGAGCAGTGGAAATGAGGAGAAATGCTTAGAGGATCAGCTAGCTGATGCAAAGATAGCAGTTGGGAATGCTGAAACAGAATTGAAACAACTAAAAACTAAAATTAGCCACTGTGAAACAGAACTGAATGAGACATCTCATCAATTGAGGTCGAAACGGGAAGAAGCCACTGCTGTAGAAAATGAGCTAAATGCTAGAACTAAAGACGTGGAGACTGTGAAGAGACAATTGGAGTCTCTTGGTTACAAAGAGGGGGAAATGGAATCTTTGCAAAAGGTTAGACATGCATCTCTTTTTCTAGTTTTTTACCATTCAAATATTTTCTATATATTTTCATTATAATGAGAATTTATTTTAAATAACCTTAAGGAGCGTGCATCTGAGTTGGAGTCAATACAAAAGTGGAAAGATGAAATACGCAAGCTTTCAGGACAATTAGCAAATGTTGAGTTCACTTATCGTGACCCAGTCAAGAACTTCGATAGGTCAAAGGTGAAAGGTGTGATTGCAAGACTCATCAAAGTAAAAGATAGGGCTGCAATGACTGCCCTGGAGGTTAGACAACTTGGTGTCTTTATTCCCAAGTTTTAAGTGTAAAATTATATATTGACCCTTTCAACCGGATTTTTTTTAGGTTACTGCTGGTGGAAAGTTGTTTAATGTTGTAGTTGACACGGAAGATACTGGAAAGCAACTACTGAAGAATGGTGATTTAAGAAGAAGGGTGACAATTATACCCTTAAACAAAATTCAATCTCATACTGTTCCCTCTAGAATTCAACATGCTGCTTCTAGATTGGTTAGTCACAGCATTCATTTTCTGTTGATCTTTTGGGTTCATGACTGTTTACCTATTTGTTTTGCTGAAAATTATTGTTACTTCAATTCCAGGTATGTGAGGACAATGCTGAGCTGGCACTTTCTTTGGTTGGTTATGAAGAAGAGTTGAAGGTATGCTTCATTGAATTCATTTATGATTACGGTCAAGTAAGAACATGGGTGCTCAAAGCATTTTCAATGTTTTTATAAGTTATTTTCCCGATCTCTTGATCAAAATTTATTTTATTGTATCTGATTGGCTGTTTAAAACTTTAAGTATGGTTTTCAGATAATTTATATAGATTATTCATTTCTTCTCTTTTTTAAAATTTGGCATTTGTTACAGAATGCTATGGAATACGTATTTGGTTCTACCTTTGTTTGCAAAAACACTGATGCTGCTAAGGAGGTATGATCATGTATTCATGTTTGCCACTGTGATTTGCCAGAGCGATATATAACATTCTGGTCAAAATACATGACTGTTATTTGTTTCTTATGTTGGGATAAGGTTTTCTTGTTGTTGTATTTTTTTCTTATATACGCTCGACATTGATATTTATAATCTTGTTTCTTCTTTGCACTCTATTATTGCTTATGAAATCATGAGCGGCAGCTTAATTATTTGTTTATATCAATTAGCATTGAGCAAATATTTTCTATTCTCTATCACTAATGAGCGTTATTATTTTAGAAAGGTGTTTGGTACTATATGATGTTTTCAAACTTTAGAGTAGCTCATTATTTCTTGTACTATATTGATCTATTACTAGGTGGCGTTTAATCGGGAAATTCGAACCCCCAGCGTCACTCTTGAAGGAGACATATTTCAGCCGAGTGGTCTTTTGACTGGTGGAAGCCGAAAGTATGACACTACTTTATTATCATGATTCATCTTGGATTTTGCTTATGTATTATAATTAGGAAGAGTTAGTTTCAAGTGATTTTGCGAAGGTAAGTATGTCTTATAATTTGCAAAAAGCACTTTTATAAGCTTAATCAGGGCTTAAATTTTCAATAATAGCTTCATAATAAAAAATCAGATAATATTAGACACATTTTCAGGATATCATGGTTTCGACGCGATTTATGTTTCTCACAATATAAGTCAGGCTCAGTCAATCATCATCTGACTTTTAATATCTTTGATCTTGTTTAGATACTGCTAGGTAGTTTAGTCTCACAGTACAGGCTAGTCAATCAGCATCTGAATATCTTATTATTGATACACTGCTTGGTAGTGAGCTTATTTAGCTTCACAGTAGATGCTTGTTGTGGCAGGGGCGGTGGTCAACTTTTGAAGCAACTTCATGATTTAGCTGAGGCTGAGTCAAAACTTTTAATGCACCAAAGAAGGTTGTCTGAGGTTGAGGCAAAGGTATGACCTGAGCAGATTAATTAGAGTTGAAATAAGTCTAATGTATATTCAAGTGGATACTGATAATTTTGTGATTTTTATGAAAGCATAATCACTCACTATATTTTATTTTGATAATTTGTAGAACCTAGTTATAAGTGATATATATCAATTGTCTCTAGCTTGTGGATTGTTTGGTTTTTGTTGATCTCGTGTAATCTTTTTGTTTCTTGCTTCTCATATATAAACTCGGTTTTGAGGATATTTCTTACTTTTCTTACTTGGCGTTATATTTGAAATAGATTACAAAACTTCTTCCTCTTGAGAAGAAATGGAAAGACCTCAGAACACAGTTGGAACTAAAGTCATATGATCTTTCATTGTTTCAAAGCAGAGCTGAGCAAAATGAGCATCATAAGGTTTGGTTTTTCCTTTCATTACAAAAATTGATTTACATGCTGTCTTTTTACTTTGATTTTCACTCCATTGTTAAAGTTTAAATCTTTCTCACTGTTATTCTATTCATCATTCTCACTTTTCATCTCTACTCTTTTGCTTTTGCAGCTTGGGGAACTAGTGAAGCGGATTGAGCAAGAACTTGCAGAAGCAAAATCTGCAGTCAAGGAAAAGGAAATTATTTATGAAAATTGTGTCAAGACTGTTTCATCACTTGAGAAATCAATTAAAGAACATGACAATAATCGAGAGAGTAGACTCAAAGACCTGGAGAAGAAAATAAAGTCATTCAAGACTCAAGTGCAGTCATCTTTAAAAGATCTCAAGGTTTGTTTAATAGGCTCATGTTTATTGTTTGCGACTTCTTTGAGTTAACTATCTATATTGAATTATATCCCAACTTCCCAAGTTCCCATGTAATGTCATACTCACAGTTGTGCTGTTGGAATTTAAAGCTAGGAACTAAAAAGTCACTAGTTCAAAACTTGCCCTAGTGGAGGTTTCAATATGTCAAGCAATGCCTGACTGTCCTGTTTTGTGAAATTGCTGGAAAAAAAACACCGATGGTTTTATTCAACCCCTGATTAATAATGAAATGGAAGGACATATCTCACTATTTGAATTTCAGATTTATGGGAAGTAATGCTTTTCTGTACATGTCAATATATTAAAGAATACATCATAGGAAGTTGAGATGAGATTGTAAGAAAGAATGATGGCAACTAATAACAACCTGATTACCTTAAGTAAGCAATTCCACGGGATGCAACATTTTACTTTTGTTTTCTTACCGATAGTGTTGGATATAATAATCTCTGCAGCAATTATCAATTGATAGGTTTGTCCTCTGATTTTATTTAATGACTTTGTAACGCCTCGGTCCATGCTTGTCTGCTGTTAGGGACATGATAATGACAAGGAGAGACTTGTAATGGAAATGGAAGCTGTTATTCAGGAGAGAATGTCCTTGGAGAACCAACTAGCTTCTTTAAGAGTACAGGTTCATAATTTTGAATCAGAAGTCGAAGAACAAAAAATAAAGGCATGTATTGCGCATATCTTGGGTTGTTCTCGTTCTCTACTGAATAATGAGTCCTTACCCTTTTAAATTGTAGGTTGCTGCCGCAAGGACAGACCATGATCGGGTTCATTCAGAGCTAAACTCAGTTCGTAATAAAATGAAGGAATGCGATAAGGAAATAAGTGTTATCATGAAGGAACATAAACTACTTGAACATAAACTCAGCGAAAATAATCTTGAAAGGAAGAGAATGGAGAACGAGGTATGTTTTTCTAAAAAACTGTTTTTTTTTTTAACTGAAACTGTTCCCATTACACCTTCAAAATTCATATGCTAAACAACTTCCTACTCTCTAAGGTAAAACGGATGGAAATGGAACAAAAAGACTGTTCGATCAGGGTGGAGAAATTGATAGAGAAGAATGCATGGATTGCTTCTGAAAAACAGCTGTTTGGCAAAAGTGGGACTGACTATGATTTTTCTTCTCGTGATCCGTCTAAAGCAAGGGTAGAACTTGAGAAGCTACAAGCTGAGCAATCTGGGTAAGAATCTGTCTTACATGCTACTAAATTTGATTGCGCCCTTTTATGCTGTTTTCTTCTATGAATCAAAATAATTTTTTTCCTCGCTCCCTTTTGAAGGCTTGAGAAAAGGGTGAACAAGAAAGTAATGGCGATGTTTGAGAAGGCAGAGGATGAGTATAATGATTTGATGTCCAAGAAAAATATAATTGAGGTTATTTTTTATAGTTCATACGTGTATTTTAACAAATATATACCTGTCTTGGATAACTTCTCATTCTGTTATCATCTTTCTTAGAATGACAAATCTAAAATCAAGAAGGTGATTGAAGAGCTAGATGAGAAGAAAAAGGAAACATTGAATGTTACCTGGGTTAAAGTCAACAAGTGAGTTTACTTTGCAATGGTCTGTTTGAAAGAGCTCTGATGGTCGTTTTTTATATGAAAAATTGACTATAATTTTTTTGTTTATTCAGGGACTTCGGATCCATCTTCTCAACTTTGCTTCCGGGGACAATGGCGAAGTTAGAACCTCCTGAAGGAGGCAGTTTTCTCGATGGCCTTGAAGTTCGTGTTGCTTTTGGGAGCGTGTGGAAACAGTCCCTGTCAGAACTAAGTGGTGGTCAACGATCACTCCTTGCACTTTCTCTGATTCTTGCACTGCTTCTATTTAAACCTGCTCCAATTTACATCCTCGACGAGGTATGCTGTACATGAATTTATTTTTCATTTTATTTAGCCTAGATTTAGTTAACGTAGGATTGCTCGAGTATTGAGACTACAGACACCAAAACTTTGGCAGTTAGTTTGACCTTTAATATTTACCGTAAACGGAAAAAGTTGAGTTTATTGATGTTTTTTATTGGAAAAAATGAAAACAGAATAGAAATTAAGAAATAACAAGAACACCTGGATCCAAATTCCAAATCATTCTATTTGACAAAGAAGGAATGTGAAGACGGCTGAGATTTTCCACTACAAAACAAGATCGTCAATACTTTCATTTAACATTATTATGAAGTGGAAATTATAAGAATACTTATTTTTAACGATTATACAAAATACAATAAATGATTGGAACATTATGCAAAATAGATAACTAATAAATGATTGGACAAATTGATTGGAACATCAAATAGAATAAATGAATGGAACATTATGCAAAATAGATAACTGATAAATATTCGGAAAGAATTTAAGAAAGATTTCCTTATCCGCTTACTCCAAAGCCATGAGGAAGAAGCCATTTCATTTCCAACTTCAAAGGAAGTTAAAGTTAAAATCGATATGTGCTAATGAGTTGGGCTTCTGGGGGGTTGCAATAATAAATTTGACCAGTTGGGAAAAAGGATAGCTTTGATCGCTTACAAAAACTTCTAATTTAGTTGGGATAGATTTGCAACTTCTAATTTTTCCCCTTACAAAAACTTTTGAATTAACGACTGTACAGCAGAGTTTAGTTATATTAAATGTTGAATTGGTGGCAGGTTGATGCGGCACTGGATTTAAGCCACACACAAAATATAGGGAGGATGATAAAGACCCATTTTCCTCACTCCCAGGTTTGAAAATTGTCTAATACACTGTGGCATTATTGTTCATTATTTTCATGCAATTGCTTTCAGCTGTAATTTCAAATAATTCCGTCTGATTTGAATAATAAATTTTTGTTGTCGAAATCACCAAAAGGAAACAAGAGAATTTTGTGAGGGTTTTAATTTTTATCCTGCAGAAATTTCCTCTATAGCACAACCCGACTATTTTATTAGGCTTTTGCCATATTTCTTTGCACATACTAGGCACTCCATCCTTGCTATCTGAGCTGATTTAGGTGATAGGATGTTATTGATTCTTATAAATTGTATGCAACCACGTGTAACCAAGACACATCTTCGTCTCCCTCTATATATCTAGATATGTGGCAATATAACCTTGTCTCTATGTTTTTTGGTTTGCAGTTTATTGTGGTTTCACTGAAGGAAGGCATGTTCAATAATGCAAATGTTCTTTTTCGGACAAAATTTGTGGATGGTGTCTCAACGGTTCAGCGAACTGCTACATCTAAGCAGAGCAAGTGATATATTGATTGAGGTTACTTATCTGCCTTCCATAAATCGTATCTGCATTTTTTGGGACTGATAAATCCTCTCTACTGATAACATGGAAAACTGAGGTTCAGTATTAACTACTACTAAATGTTAATGCATGCCCTCACTAACTAGATATTTTTGTGCTTCTCTTTCATGTTCAGACGTCCGCGTGTTGCAAACTGAATCCCTGTAAGTTTAAGCTTTGTATAGAAACTAGAAAGTTCAAAACATGCTTGAACTCGTGTATGTAATTTTATTATATAGTTGAATGATCAATTGGTCTGTACAAAAGTTGTATTAAACTCAGGACTTCAATAGTCCTGATATGAAAGTTTATTTATGTTACTCAATTTAGTTACAGGTCTTCATATTTCTCAATTTTTCCCCGAAGATTTGTTTGATGTAACTGAATGCATTTTTTATCTAAGAATTTTTTGGATAAATCATTTTATCTCATACTTAATATCATGTGTATTCTAGTGAAGATGTAAATCAAATCTGTCAATACAGAAGTCCGTCGGTGCATGTTTAAGTTACTTCTTTTCCTATCACTGCAGATTTAATTCCTCAAGATAATAAAATTGTTTAACGGTTTTCAATGCTCACTTATTTGTTGACCTATGTTTTGCTTCTCCATCTTTATTATCGCCATACATTTCTTATTTCGTTGTTTTTTTTTTTTCAAATTGTAATGTCATTACGGACTCGTGATGGAAGTTGAACAAAGAGATGAGAATGGATTTGTTGTCGATGGAGAAATTGTGGATGGAAAAAAAACATGAAGCAATGGAAGCCAGGAATGAATAGGGATAGGGAGTGTCAGTGTAGTGGAAGAATTTTTATTAATCATGTAATTTTTTTGGAAGAAATTAAATAATTAAAATTATGATTAGATTAAGGTATAATTAATGTGACAAAGAACTGAGCATGTATTTGGAACAAATGTAATCCAAGCATTTCTTTCAATCTAAAATAATGTGATTGGAGTCAAAGCTAAATATATTGTATATAATTGTTATTATAGCAACATGCAACGTTCTTTAACGTTTTTGTTAGATTTTTTTTGGCCAAATTTTCCTTTGAATTTATTCGTTAGCCTGTCTCAGAAGCTGGTTGAACCACCAATCTTCCTTTAATTTGGGGCTCAATTCTTGCAATTTCGTTCATTACAACCGTGAATGGATGGAAGTAAGTAACATTAAATAAATGTGTAATATGAGCTTATCTTTTATTATCTCCTTAATATGAGCAATTTAGTTTGTTGAGTAGATCTAGATAACAAAGTAAATTGATTCATTTATTCAAATACCATACAATCTTAAAACATTAACCAATTAGAAGACTAACTTATAGTACAGTCATGGCATGCAAAAAAAGAAAAAATTATGTTACACATCTTGTCTAAAATATTGGATCACGTTATTTCTTTTGGGTGATTAACGATGTATGATAAGAAACCTTAACCTAGCAAAAAAAAAGAGCAATTATGGATGTACAATCTATTTACATTTACATAGATGTAATATATATCTGATGTCTTACTCAACCTTTTTTTACTTTAAAAAGTCAATTTAATCTTATACTCCATTTTTTTTATCAGGAATCTTATACTCCATTTAAGAGAGGAGAAGAACGAAGCAGCTAAATACTTAAAAACATTTCCTATCTGTTTCGTTTTTACTTCTATTAGTAAAAATGCTTTCTAGAGTCTTAATTAGATTATTGACTTTATTGAAAAAAATTAAAGATATGAAGTAGTTGACTTGAAATTTTTTATAGGAAAAATGACAAATAAAATACTAAAAATATCTAAAAGTACAATGAATACATTCAAATTTTTAAAAGGATAAATACAAATTAGGTACCAATTTTGGAGTATCTTTTGAATATTCTGATAGCTTTATTTGTCATTTTTCCTTGTTTATATATATGTATGTCTTTTTCCTTAAAATTAAGTTATTTTACATGCAAACTATCACATGTGTTGGGGCGTATTAAGACGTAGACGTTTAATTTGGTGTTTTTAATCTCCCGGGAAAAAAGTTTAAGTAAAATAAAGTAATTGTGAAGATGAAGGAGGGAGCATTAGGTTGAGGTCCGTGAGGCGAGGTGGCCGAGAAAATTAGAAATCCGGCAAAGCCTCCATCTCCGGCGAGGCCAACCAATAATTAAGCACAACATTCACTCTCTCTCTCTCTCTCTCTCTCTCTCTCTCTCTCCTTCCTTCCTTCCAGTATGGCCTCCGATGCAGACCCTACCAACCTCTCTCGCACCTTCAAATACCTCATGGGTTCGTTCCTTCCAAAAATCCATAATCTTCTTTCTTTTCAATACCTATTTTAACCTTCATTTTCATCATTTCATAATACTATTTCTTTTGTTTCTCATATCACTCCAGCCACTCAATTTTTGTCCAGAGGAATTCCTTTTCTTTTCAATACCTGGATTGTCAGGCACCTTAAAGCAGAAGACTATGCGGTACTCTTTCCTCAATTTACACTTTTAATTCATTTCATTGCGTTCATACATGATCACTTCTGTGATGTGAACTGATTTATTCGCACGTTACGTTTTTGTTTCAATGCAGCTATATGCAGTGCAGTTTTATCTTTTTGTTACTTGTGTTTTGTTTCTTAGTCGAGAGGGATTTCGGCGAGCTTGCCTGCGCATGGACATGAAACGGTAATCCCTTCTACTTATGTAAATTTTGTTTTAGAGCAATCACTGTATTTAATGGTTGATGATGAACTGTTGTTTAGCTCTTGCCATTTAATCTCTTGGTGTGTTTTGTAATGTACTTTTGACATACACTCGTTATGAAAAATGTGGGCTGTATGTCATAATTAGGTGCTAACTGGTTATATCTGAATAAGGTTTATATCAAGCTAGAGAAGCATTACAACACTCAGTGCAATGGAATTATTCTATATTGCTCTCATTTTGGGTGAATGGATTAGCAGCAGATTGTTGAGTTATAAATTTCTTTCGTGTTGTAGTGATGGGTCGTCAATGGAAGAAGATATTGTGAAGCTAATGAAAGTGGCCTGGATGAGTCTCCCACTGGGATTAGTTATTACAGTTGTAGCTTGCTTTCTAGTCTTCTGGTGGCAAGATATTAGTGTTTCTGGTCCTCAGGGGCAAGCTATCTTGATCAATGGTAATTTCTTAAATTTCATGAATAGTTTTTGGTTCCTCTGATTCTCTGACTATTTTGCATAGGGGGGATTTTTTTTATTTTATTCTCTCTCCATTAGAAGGATCCATGTGATAAAACATAAACTTATCTTGCTGGAATGTTACAGTACACTATAATATTTGAAAAGAGAGAAAGAATTTCATATATTATCCTGGGCAGTATTTGATTTCCCAACAAGCACACCAGACCGTGTACTCTGGCATAACTCCTTAAAACTATTGCTATGTGATTTCGTGTTTATTTGAGCTCACTTCTTATGCCAGGATGCGCGTGTATTTTGGAGCTTTTGGCTGAACCTTTATATATTCTTTCACAGAACCTGGTCTTGCTAGAACTGCGCTTGATGGTTGAGACACTAGCTACTATTTCACGATGCATGACATTGTACATCCTTATTGTCAAACAAACTGGAATGGTATGACTTGGTATTTATCATTCTTATTGTTTGTAGCATAAAGTGTTCATGTCTGGCCTTAGTGCTTGTACTCTCTGAACTTCACCTACCCGGACCCCTCTCGACTTCATTCTGATTGTAGTAATTAGCCATATAGATAGATCATATACAGTTGAATATATATATATATATATATATATATATATATATATATATATATAGTTTGCTTCCTTCATCCCTCATCTGATAAAGCAAATACATTTTGCGGAGCATATAGTGCATTGTAAATTATGTTGACCCTATAAATAGATCTGATTCGGAGAGCAATGATTGCTTTCAGGAAAAACCAATCATATTTGCTCTATCTCAGTCTGCATATGGAGCCTCCATATTTCTGGGCTATTGGGGCTATCTGGTTCTCTCCCGCAAAGTCAGAAGTTGTCACATTTTCCCATTCAGGTACACAATATATAAAGGGTTAGTTTTTTATTAATATATATCCTTACTAAGGTGAAAAGAGTAATGTAGGACTTCAAATGAGGATATCTTATTTTCAAAGTAGTTGCACATTATTTTATCTCAAATTTTCTTCTATGCAAAACAAAAAATTTCAGGGAAGTAAAGGTGGTTGGCTTTGACAAGCAGCTGTCAAAGATGTGCACTCTGTTTACCTTCCAATCGTTTCGAAAGTTGATTCTTCAAGAAGGAGAAAAAATGGTGCTTGTGTGGTTGGATACGCCCTATAATCAAGCTGTATATGGTCTTGTGGACAAATTAGGTCAATGCTCATTCATGTTGAATATTTTAGAACGTTCCTGTTTTTTATTAGAATGCTTGGATTGTCCCTGTTCCAACTTCTTCACTTGATTATTTTGAAATATCGGCAATTTTCAGGCAGTTTAGTGGTGAGGCTGGTCTTTTTACCTTTTGAAGAAAGTTCGTATGCAACATTTGCAAGGTCTGCTTCAGGTTCTATTTCTCTCTTTTTCTCTTGATGTCCAGCTAAAGAATATTAGTGCATCTTCCTCTGATTTTTTCCTTTGTATCTTATTTCACTTCGCTTCTGTCCTCTGACGGGCTCGTAATTAAAATGATCTACTGTAGTCGGAACTCAGAAGGATAAATGGCAGGAGAGTTTTAAGAAGTTGTTGAAACGTTTGCAGGATCTCTTAGAAATCTGGGTTATGGGAGATGTGTTACTCCTAGTACAGTGTAGCCCTGTTGTCATGGGAAAATGGGATTAAGAATTCATTTAGGGAGTAATAAATGGGAAACATTCTGGAAGTGGGTCAGCGAGAGATTAGCATCTAACTCTTTGCTACATTTTTCTTATGCTGATTTTCTTATTTACAACATACAGTATGCTATTTTCGTTTGTATTATAACTGTGGCTAAATTTTCTTTATTTTCACAGTTTGTATTCTATTTGTCATTCCTGACAGGGAAACACCCCGATAAAAGCAAGAAATTAGGGAAATGCTTGATGGAATCACTAAAGTTGGTTTTGTTGATTGGTATGTGTTGAATTATCTTGTCCTATATTGTGCGTTCAATTTATTTTATTCCATATCGTTTTCCTGAATCACTTGATTATTTAGTTCCATTTATTTAAGTCACAAAAACATTTATTTTTTTGTTAATATCACAAGGGTTTCGTGGTAAGCTTGCTTATTGAGGGGTGTGAAGTAGTAGGTTCAAATTAGCCTCTCTACATAAAAGCAGGGGTAAGTCGTCTTGTATATTCCCTTCCTCGGCACACTCACCAAGTAAGGACTCGAATTAGCTTGGTCCTTTTTATCAAAAGGGTTTAAACCTTAAACCTCTACTTATGGATATTAAGTTTTCCTCTGAAAGGTGACACATGAGTTAAGGAGTTAAAGTGCATCTTGAGCCATATGCATTGTGCATAGATGCGGTTATTGGGGTTGCATGAGTATTTCTATTTCATATCTTTCCTCATGAATAAAGATTTGGATGCATCATTTTGCTTTCAGTTATATATTCTTGTAATGTTGGCGTCAACCTTGCAGGTCTTGTTTTTGTGGCATTTGGTCCAAGTTATTCTTATTCACTTATTAGATTGCTCTATGGTGAAAAATGGAGTGATGGAGAAGCTTCAGCTGCCCTCCAGTACTATTGTATATATGTCATTCTTTTGGCAATGAATGGTTTGTGATTTACATGGCGTTGTTACTCAATTTTTGTATTTCTTAATCTACTTTTTTATCATTGTTTACCTTTTCAATGTTCAGTTTCATTGAGGCGTTGATCTGTAGGGTCCTACACTTAAGACTTGGAAGTATTATGTCCAATAATTTATGGTTTTGATTAGATGCAGGGTGAATAAGATCCAAGATGATGTAAATAGCAGAATATGTCTTAAAAGTATATTCTTTTCATGTTTGAACTTCTGAGGGAATCAAGGGTTGAATAAAACAATTTATGACTGGCGATCAAGTGCAGTAACTCACCAAAATAAAAAGAAGAGAATGCCGTTTGGTTCTCTTGTAAGGGTTTATTAAACACTTTGGTCCCCACTGAAAAAAGATTTTAAAATAGAACATTATGGTTGTCAGTCTTTATCTCAAAAGGTGGTTGGGTTGATGTTCATGTTCTAAGTAGCATTCACTGTGACACTGGTTTGATTACTTGAATGCCTTGTAGAAGTTTTCCTCGATGCATTGGCAAAATATGCTGTAAGCAAACATAAGCCTTTTAACTGATTCAAAACACAGCATGTGCTAATTTTAATTCTTTGCGAGTGGCATGTCACCCTGATGAATCATTTATCATCTTAATTCGATTGTATTTTTCTAATTTGTTTCAGGAACTTCTGAAGCCTTTTTACACGCGGTTGCATCAGAGAGCCAACTCAAACGTTCAAATGATTCATTACTAGTGTTCTCCTTGATCTATATAATTTTGAATGTTGTGCTCATTAGGTTAGCTGGGGCTGTTGGCTTGATCATGGCAAATTCCATGAGTATCCTTTCTAAATATTCATGAAGTTTTGAGGAAAATTAAGAATTTATATATAAATGTTAAGTGTATGGAATATGAAGGTGTCGAAGGATCGTGAAGTTCTTGATTATGTTGAGGTTGAAAAAAAGAAAGTAAACGCATTAAAATGAGGTTTGTGGACTAAACTAGATATTAGCTTATGCACTGATCAACTGAAAACTACTGTCATTGCTATTTCAACAGATATTAGCATGCTAATAAGATACACGATAGCTTTTCAAGCATTCATTATGTTGATCCTTTAGCTATGCCATGATATATATGCTTGATCCTCGTTTAATTGCACTTTTATGAAAAAGAAAGAAATACGTATTGTTCACTACTTGACTGGACCAAAGATATGGCCTTGAGGATTTCATATTCTGCAAATTTTATAAAGAATTATTTCCAGGTATGGCTTTGGTTTTGATACCTTATTGTGATATACCTGGCACTCAAATCATTCTTCTAATTGTTTGTTTTAATTTTGTTGTCCTTAGGGATCTTCCTCGTTTTCTTTTTATAGCTGCTTGCCATCAGGATGGACTATCCTGCTGCTTTCAGGTGTAATCACTATCATTTCAGAGAGAGTCTTTCTAGACCGAGAAAATTTCTGGCCAACTTTTGCGATCCATTTCTCCATCGGACTGGCCTGCTTTTGTGTGTCATCTTATGTGATGTATGTTCTTGCTTCATTTTAGATTTCTTTCTTTAGACATGTGAGAAATTTAGTTTTATATGATCTTTTGTTCTTGATTATGCCTGCTGTGTGTATTAATGTATATTTTTCTTGTTCCAGCTATTGCAGGGAAAAACCTTTCATCAGAAGAATAATTCGCTTTCGAGATCACTCAGATTGAACACTCTTGCAAGTTAGATATTAGGTTGGTTTTTGGTCTACAGGTCTACACAATAACACAATGTTTTATCAGGTCTCATTTGGTTAGAACAAAGGAAGAGAATTTTTTTATTTTTTCAACTCAATGCTCAATGGTATATATTTTTTTTTTTTACTTTTATCAAGCAACAATTTTTTATCATTACCAAATACAAAATGACAGCTTTTTTTCGTGCAATAAAAAGGATTAACTAACAAATATTTACCTATACATATTTATTTTAGAACCCCATTAGTATTTCAACGAGAGATCGAGAATTAAAGATTAAAGGGTAAAGGAGCAAATCTGGCCCCCAAGTAACCACCAAGGAGCGCTGAGGACCCTAAACTAACCACAGGCCCGGATCTGTACCCCAAGTAACCAAGATGTTAAAAAAATACCCCGGTTGGACGGTCAACTACGTTTGACCGTTACCTTGCTTATTTGGATGCCATGCGAGCTCCTGCTGTGCCACCTCTGCATGCCACGTGGCATGTTAGTTTAGGGTACTCAGCGCTCCTTGGTGGTTACTTGGGGGCCAGATTTGCTCCTTTACCCAAATTTTAAATTTGTATCCATCAAATTCTTTTGATAAGATTCAATTAAATACTTAAATATTTATGAAAGGTAATTAGAATTAGTTAACTTATGATTAAGTTTGACATTAGATAAAAGATGTTAATTAACACTATAAATGTTATATTATGTTACAACATTCAAATTTCATTTGTACATGCTTTCAGTAGGGAAAAAAATTTGAGCAAGAAATGGCAAAAGAAAACTTGTTAAATTATTCTTAAAAATAGTTTTATTGCTATAAAACAAGAATTCCCACTTAGTATATCCAATCTATAGCCACTTAATATCAAACCTCATTCGAGTAATTTGAGTAATTACCTACGTTTCTCAACTAGTTATTTGAGATATATGAATGTGGTTTTGAAATGTCTCAAAGTAATGGAAAATTCTAGCAATTAAAAGCGATACTCGAGTAGTTTACCTATGTTACTAAACTAGTTATATGCGATACATGAGTAGTGAATGAATTTTTTTCATTTTTTCATTTCACAAATAAGATATAGTCGTCAATTTGTCTAAAATGAAATTTAGGAAAAATGAAAAAAAATCCATTCACTACTCATGTATCGCATATAACTAGTTTAGTAACATAGGTAATTACTCGAGTATCGCTTTTAATTGCTAGAATTTTCCATTACTTTGAGACATTTCAAAACCCCATTAACTACTCATATATCTCAAATAACTAGTTGAGAAACGTATGTAATTACTCAAATTACTCGAATGAGGTTTGATATTAAGTGGCTATAGATTGGATATACTAAGTGGGAATTCTTGTTTTATAGCAATAAAACTATTTTTAAGAATAATTTAACAAGTTTTCTTGTCATTTCTCGCTCAAATTTTTTTCCCTACTGAAAGCATGTACAAATGAAATTTGAATGTTGTAACATAATATAACATTTATAGTGTTAATTAACATCTTTTATCTAATGTCAAACTTAATCATAAGTTAACTAATTCTAATTACCTTTCCTAAATATTTAAGTATTTAATTGAATCTTATCAAAAGAATTTGATGGATACAAATTTAAAATTTGGGTAAAGGAGCAAATCTGGCCCCCAAGTAACCACCAAGGAGCGCTGAGTACTCTAAACTAACATGCCACGTGGCATGCAGAGGTGGCACAGCAGGAGCTCGCGTGGCATCCAAATAAGCAAGGTAACGGTCAAACGTAGTTGACCGTCCAACCGGGGTATTTTTTTAACATCTTGGTTACTTGGAGTACAGATCCGGGCCTGTGGTTAGTTTAGGGTCCTCAGCGCTCCTTGGTGGTTACTTGGGGGCCAGATTTGCTCCTTTACCCAAGATTAAAAAGGAAGAAATAGAAGGAGAATGGAGTTCCAACCATGCAGGAGTATATAATTATATATTGGTTCCTAACCTGTTTGTTTCCCTCTTTTACTAATATCACAAAATCCCTTAAGAGTTATAGGCGTTTTGGATTTCATGACTTTAAATCGGTTAAGAACTCAAAAAAAAGTTCTTCAATTTCATCAACTTGCAAGAGTTCAAGGCTTGTACAAGTTAATTGCGAATCCGGTGTGCTTGAGAAATGTGTAGAATTTCATAAGGGCCACAAGAGTCAAGAAAGGTACATAACATATGAGAAAAAAACACAGTTGAATTATAGAAAATTGAGAGTACATATAAATAGACAACTCTATCATTTGGGTTGACTGATGAAGGGTTGTTCCACTTAACTAATAACCAAATAAAAAAGAATAAATATACATTTGAATTGTATGACGTTTTCCAATACATAAGATTATACTCATTTTTGGGCCAAAATTAAGTTTTGTAAATGGTAAGCCAAATTTCAACCTAGATGCTTTCACTTAATATCACTTGGCCACTCTTAGCCAAAAAATAAAAACTCTTGGCCACTCTGAGCTGGAATCTTAGCCTTTATGTTTTCGAATTTGCCATAGCTCCATATGGCTGCAAATAAATTCCTGTGTATATTCAAAAACAAAATCAAACAAAACTCTATTTATGTATCAACCACAAGTAAACTATGCAAATGCCAAACCGGTACTATGAACCAATACATGTCAATTAGACAAGAGAGAGCAGACCCACCTCAGTTCCAGTATTCACTATTAGACTGACTATATGAGTAAAACTCCAAGTTTTGATAGCAATCCGGCATCATGATTCGCTGGGATCTTTAAGCATACCATTCATGTAACAAAGTGCCACTTTTTCCAACAATCCTTCTGATTCGTAAAACAGCAATGAAAAGATAAAGAAGGATTATTCCAAAGAATCAGAGATAGAAACACTACTTCCTAGTATAAAATCCAAGCATCAAACATGGACAAATCCAAAACTTACTTGACCTCTTTAGAAGAATAAACAACAAGTACAATCATTTTTAAAAACTAAATGAGCAATTCTATCTCTTGGTTAATTTAATGACCACAAGTTCGTTCATACAGGAAATTATTATTTAGCAGACATCCCTAGGATTAATTCAAAAGATTCCAATCCCAAGATAAATAGTTACTGAGATATAAGTCATCGTTTGATCTGTTGCATAGTAATTTAAAATGCTTTGGAAAAGCTGAAAGTTAACCCACAGAATTAACCTGCAGGAAAATTTATGATCAAATCAAGGAGTTACAGACAGCCACCAAAGATTAAGCAACCAAATACTTACATAGAAACTGCGTTCCTTTCACTTCCACAAGCAATTAGTAGTCTTCAATTCACATTCTCACTAGTAATTACTGCAAACATGCATAGTGGCCAAACAGAGAAAACACAGCAACATGTTTTTTTTCAATTGTGCCAAGTCCCCTGCAAAATGAAACCTGCAAGCATTTAACACTCTTTCATTAATTTACAAATTCACTCCATGAAATTTCTCGAGCACAAGCCATATCATACTCACCGCAGTTTATGAAAATTCAAGTTTTATGCTGTGCCTTCCCTTCCATACATTACTGTGCACTGTCTTCATGACCATGTTTAAAGGAGAAGATTCAAAGCAATTTGAGCAACAGATAGTGAAAACTGAAATGCGTTTTGTCCACTGGTACTATCAGCATGAGTCTGGAAAATGCTGCATTCCAAAAATGACCAAAGTGTCACTCCACACAAGAACAAGAACCAGCAAATCTAAAACAATGTCGAAGTTCTAAAATCTGCTAGGTGTGGACAAGCAATAAAGACAGTCAATAGTTAGCAGGAAATCTTAGGTTCAAACCTTTGGTCAACAATAAAATGCGAGCAGAGATCAGTAAGTTGATTAAGAAAAATTAACTTTGGGCTATACATGAGTTTTCTATCAAATTTAAAAGCACAACTTTCAACGTCTAAGCTTTCCAAACCAAAACAGAAAAATGGAGACAAGGATTTTTTTTTTTTGGAACAAATAATGGGGACTAGAATTAAGCAGTAAAAGATTTCAATGTTTTTACTACTCTGTATTGGTTCTGTAGCTACAAATTCCATTAGCAAGTTGTTCATTAAAAGGCATGAAATATTGACAAGACCATTTCATCAAATAGAAGCATATTATATAAGCAGTTCGCAAAGACACTCACCTAGAGCATTTGTCAATCATGCATGAAAACACATGAAAACATGAGAAACACATTTTAATTGAAGTCTATTTCGAAAACCCAAAGGACCACTTCCAATCTAGCTAGCCTTTCTTTTCCAAATTGCGTGACTCTGCGATGTCCAAAGAAACTAGCATAATACAGGATTTAGAGAAGATGACAGCGTCGTCTTTGCCACTCATGCGTGAAAACATGAGAAGCACATTTTAATTGAAGACTATTCCAGAAATCCAAAGGGCATCTTCCAATCGAGCACAATTTTCTTTTCCGAATTGTGTAACTGAGTGATGTCCAAAGCAATTTGCATAATACATAATTTAGTGAAGATGACAGCATTGTTTATTTGCTAACCAGTCCTGATAAAAGTTAAATGCCATGACTGGTTCTTCCAGTATGCAGTATTTGTTAAAAAGAATTTGAACTGGAACATGATCAATCAATAAACCAGATTTCTGTACTTTGGCAAAAAGCTCTTCTGCCTCATTTATGTTACCCCTCTTGCAGTACCCTCTTATTAGTTCAGTGTAAGTTATCAAATCAGGCTCAAATCTCCTTTTGAGCATCTCATCAAGTAATCGAAGTGGAAATCTAGGATTGCCTAAATTGCAAGCAGCACCAATCAACAAATTGTATGTAACCACATCAGGATAGACACCATTTAAAACCATATCTTCCTTCAAATAATAAGCATCATTAAAGTTTCCAATCTTCACTTGCGCATTGATTAACGCATTATAAGTAAATACATTTGGCCGAACACCAAAAGCCAGCATCTGATCTTTCAGAAAGAATGCAGTGCTAAGATCTCCACATCTTCCATAACAGTCAATTAAAAGGTTCCATATTAAAGGCTTGGGCACCATTATATGATCCAAAATAAATTGAAGCAATTGTTTGGCTCTGACAACATATCCATTCAAACAAAGGCCATGTATCAAAATATTGTAGGATATTTGGTCAGGCATAATTCCCATTTTAGACATAACCCCAAGAAGATAGCAAGCTTCGTCGATCTTGCCTTCCTTGCAAAGGGCACTTATAAGCGTATTGTAAGTAAACACATCAGGAAGCAAACCCTTTTTAAGCATTTCACAAGCATATCCATAAGCAAAATTCACTTTTTTACTCATACAAAGTCCATGGATTAGAACATTATATGCAACAACATCTACTTTTCCATTCTTCTGATGCAACTCATTCCAAAGACTTAGAGCCTGGATCACATCTCCACTTTTAAAATGATAATCCATAAATATGGTAGAGGCAACCAAATCTGATTTTCCTTTACACTCATCATCATTCAATATTTTTTCAAAGAGAATTTTAGCTTCCCTTAGGAGACCTTTCCCACACAATGCGTGCATAAGTATGTTACATGTGACCTTGTTTGGCTGAATACCAGCATAGGTCATGGTAGAGAATAGATGGAGAGCTTTATCTAAATTATTAGTGAGGCAATAACCCTTTATGAATGTGTTGTAGGTGGCACAGTTGGGAGAGGGGCCCAGTTCTGACATCTGTTTAATAAGCCAGTCTGCTTTCTCTATTAGACCCATTTTACACAGCCCATTGACCAGATGGTTGTGAGTATATACATCAGGAAGAAAACCTTTCTGTACCATTTCACTCCGAAGCCGTAATGCTGCTCCTAATTTACCTTCCAAGCTTAACATTCTAATGATGGCAGTATAATTGATGTAGTTAAATTTACATGCATATCCTGCAAGATCAACTTTCGCCAAAGATATGTTTTTCCTGCAAAAAGTTCATGTAAGAAACACACATGCCATTCATTCTGAAATTTATAACATCTTCCATCTAAATAATCATACACATGCACAGTAGACATTATTCAAGATTGTTGTCAGAAAAATTCCCTCTTCCATGGATTTAGGAGGCATAGCACAAAGAAGAAAGTAATGTGCACAAACCCTAGAGAAAAGTTACAGAAACTACTCTTAAAGATATGTATATAGATACATATTTCTATATGAATACAAAAAAGAGATGAAATGCTATATTTTTAGAAGAACTACTTTGAAGCTGATTATCACACATATCTCTTTAAATCATCCAAAATCTGTAGTGTCAAAGCTCACCTCATCTTCTGCAGACGCTCTAGACTGTCCTTTAGCATATTATCCAAAGCATTGAAAACAGCTTGGGGGGCATTGTTATCACCAAAATTCCTCTCTCTTGACCAAGTATCAGCATCTAGCCGGCACTCATCTCCCACATTTGACACCAAATCTTTGGCGATTGATGAAAGCATATTCTCCTCACGAAGAGCCCTACATTTTTTTTAAAAAAAAGAAAAGAAAAGAAAAGAAAACATTGTGATATTATTGAGCCAGAAGTCGCATCCACAATCATCGGAAGCATGTTAAGCATTACAAAAGACAGTCCAGGAAAGGTAGTCAGTAAGACAAATATATTGAAAAGTACAATTTACCTATTCTCCAAGCAACAAATTTATAGCTAAAACTTTACTTCATCCCTTTTACTATATAAGAAATCAGTCAACACAAGTTGAATATGAGTATGATAGTTTTTTTTTTTTTATTTTCACATAGCTTTGTCAAAGGCTAAAACAACTAAAAAACAGTAAATTAAGGGGTTCCCTCACCCCCATAAAAAAGCAAAAATAAAGATAAAAGAGGTTAACTAATGGAAATCACCTGCCATGAGCACCCTTCTTAGGTTGAGAGCAAAAAATGGCAACAATCATCTGACCAACATCATGCTTGATGGACTCAAAGTGATTCAAAAATCTCAAGAAAGCAAAATGGAATTGCAGGAAATGTGATTCCCCAAAGGCAGCCAATAGCTGTGAGACAACCAAAACAACTTAATCAGCCACAACACAAGACAAGACAAAATCAATAAGTAAGCTGAGACAACATCATCATCATCATCAATCATTAGAGAGAGTTTCCACTCACTGCCATTCAGCTCACTCAGATATGCTGTTCTCAACTTATATCAACAAAACTGAAGCCATCTGAAAGTAAGAATAGAAGTACATTTTTCAGCCAAAGACTTCAAAAAGCATCTGGTTATTCACATTATATAAAAAAACCAGTCTTTCAAAATATCTGTAAAGGAACATGTACTTAGTCAATCAATGTATGAAAGAATGTGGAAGTAAGAAAGTAAGGCATGTGTGAATGAATTGAAAAAATGTAACCCCATTAAAAAAACAAAACTTACCATGGATTTGAATGGAACTGCTTTGGCACCAAACACATAATCAGATGTGCAATGAATGAGAGGAAGGTAAATAATTGATGGGTCCCACTCGCTTTCGCCTTCCGATGAATGAAACGCTATGATGACGGTGACGGTGACGGTGACGGCGCCGGCGAAGGGAAGTAGCAAGTTCAGATGGATGCCGATAGGCCAACCCACTCCCTAGTCCCTATTCTATGTAGAGTATAATAATATTTTGTGGAGGATTACAAGTAGGTCCTCCACTAAAATTACCCACATTTTTTATCTTCCCCCATAAACTTTAAGTGATTTTGTTTGGCTTACTTATTTACAAAAGGAAAACAACTGATTTGATAGTTAGAATTTTAGAAGTGCTACTTCTTTTTGTTGAAGGTTAGTTATTCTAGATTGAGTTGTCTCTTCTATTAATGAGAGTATTTCTCGATATTTGAACCTATATTCTTAGGGGTGAGTTTACTTACCAGCTCAAACTAATTAATTTATTAAGAAGCCAAACTATTGTTAGTTTGATTTGTTGGATGGGGATCCTCTCCATTGTAGTGGATAAGTCTTTTCAATTTGCATTTGATCTCTTTTCCATTGCTAGCCTTATGGTTCATATCAGTGTTGTAAAAATCGGATCGAAAGACAAGCCAAAAAGGGTTACGAGTCATCGTTCGACATAGTCAGAGCATGATCGATGATTGAACAAACAATCAAACTAAAACAAAAACCGTTGAGACGAAAATACAAAGTGGTTGACGATTGAACCGACCTAATCCTCCAGTTCGATTTGGTTTTACAATACTGGACACTGGTCCAGATCTTATAGTCTCATGACTAAAATTTAATAATGAAAATCTAAATTTCTAATTAAATGAGTTGGTAAAACCCCGGCATTGCCTAGGTAGTAATTACTTATGAGATAACAATAATATTCAATATAGTGGGTTGGGCGATAGTAATAATAAGGATGCATATGGAGGTCTATAATTTACAAAATTTTAGACATACCTGTTTTTGCAATTATAAAATTAGCTAAGTGTGCATTCTTAACTTCAGGGTCAGGCCCCAATGGATCATGAGTTAGGTGCCCTGCCCTTGGATTGGGTTGAGCCTAAACCCCTTCCTAAAATTTATGTATCAAAAAAAAAAGAATGGGAATGAAAGTATATACTCTTTGTAGTCCTTATTATGAGGCACTAAGTACCAAATTTTCTTGGTCCTCCTTATAAAACACTTGTTTGTTTTCAATTTGCTCTAATAGTTCATCTTTTAGGGAAACTAGTGTAATTAATGGGAATATTAGAAATTATTTAAATTTTAATTTTAAGACAAATTTAATATATTTTTAAGAAAATATAAGAAAAATATTTTTCAGAATAGGGATATCCATAATAATAATTTCTCTCGTTTCTTGTTGTTCCGATCAGTCGCCGCCGGCAGCCCGTGAAGAAGCAAAGCCTTCAAGGTTACCATTTCCATTTCTCAAAACCAATCAATTACTTCTTCCCACTTCATACCATTCATTCATTCATTCATTAATCTGAGTTTATCATAGTTTTGATGATATTGCATTTCAAATCAGCAATTAGCTACAACTTCTGTATGTCTTTGCTTGTAATGCCTTTTTATATCTATATACTTGTCCCAATGTGTTATTAGAAGAAACCCAATACGTTTTACTTAATTTCCTATTCATATGAAACTAAAAATATGAACTTTATTACTGATTAGTGCTTTCAATCTGAAAAAATTAGTGTGAAATGGAAGAGCATGATGAGCCTTATTCAGCTGCTCACAAAAGCAGTGGAACAACCCTGAAGCAATGTGAATCCATGATTCAAAAGGGTCTCCAAACTCCAATAATAAGATTCTTGAGGGAAAAATTGGAGGAATCTGGGTGTCCTGTGGCCAACAATTTCATCAGACCTGTAAACTGTGATCCTAGATTTAGTGGCGGCTTCCTTCGCGGTCAAGGCATCACGGTGTGCATGAATGAGATTCATTCACAGGATGATGTTAATCAGGTGTTGGCTCATGAGCTGATTCATGCATATGATGATTGCCGTGCTGCTAACTTGGATTGGACTAATTGTGCTCATCATGCTTGTAGTGAGATTCGGTCCAATCATTTGAGTGGAGATTGTCATTATAAGCGCGAACTGCTTCGAGGTTATTTGAGAATTCGCGGTCATGAACAAGAATGTATAAGGCGAAGAGTTATGGCATCGTTGTCTGGGAATCCTCATTGCGCTAAAGCAGCTGCTAAGGATGCCATGGAAGCTGTTTGGGATGTTTGTTATAATGATACACAGCCCTTTGATAGAGCTTCTTAAGTTCAGTGGCATTGTGGTGCTTGCCACTTCCCAACAATGATTGTTTTGACTTGTGTTGGATAGTAATTTTTGTCAGAAATCCTATTTACCAATGCATCATAGTTCTACAAAATGGATCAAGTTGGTTTTACAGCCCCCATGAAATTGGGTTTTTGCAATTCAGAAATGATGAATGCTATTGCTATATGATAGGGTTGTTATATTTTCATCCCTTTTTCAAAGTGAGAGGGAGAAGTATGTTTCATCTTGCATTCACAGTTTATTGTTTTCTGGTTTCATAACTTGGTGCTTAGGTTTGAAGTGCGGAGGCATGTCAATGACATAATGAATAGGTTGAACAGGACAAAAGTGTAACGGAAGCTTATTTCAATGGTGACAAGCTTGTATTTTTTTCCCTTGTTATCATTTTTTACACTTAGTACATCTGAGTTCTGAAAATTAATAATGCCCTTTGTTTGGATGGGAGGCAGATGTTCGATTCTTTTTTAACAGAATCAAAGCAAGCCATTCATTAATGTGCCATTTGGGTATCTCAAATTTCACATTTGAATTTTAATTTGATTTGGCTTGTCTGATGTTGGAATTATATGTTATCTGATCTCAGGAATGATACCTTTGAGTTATACTCATGGGGGGATGTTTGTTACTTGGATTGTTCTGATTGATGCTGAATCTAGGATAAGGCATTGCATTGTGAGTCCAAAGTATGAAATAGTTATGGTTTTAGTTGTCTCTTAACGTCTATATTTCTTTATGGCCTCTAAATAAAATACTTCAAACCCGTCTTGAAATGCTTGAATAATGAGATTAAGTAGAAACATGGAAAAACTTCATCCATAAGCCTAAATCTGTATCAACTTTATCACTGGAGTATTAGAGCTTAATGTACTCATGCTGCTCTTGAAGAGAGTATTCTTGAGTATAATTCTTCTTGGCCATTCATTGTAAATGTAAGGGTGAGATATACGTTAGGAACGGAAGGCATGGTATTCCTTGTGTATTTTAGTAACAGTGATGTTCATTTTAACAAAAGTTTTTTTACAGTAAAAAGTGGGGAACTGTAGTGGCTCATAAGTATCTAATTTTAACCTTGTTGATTATAATGGAAAACAATCTTAAGGTTC
The DNA here is from genome assembly GCA_029929735.1 of Mimosa pudica. Lineage (NCBI taxonomy): Eukaryota > Viridiplantae > Streptophyta > Magnoliopsida > Fabales > Fabaceae > Mimosa > Mimosa pudica. Next base: position 10,276,239 of record JAKELP010000002.1, read on the forward strand.
CTTGGGACCAGACACATGTTCAAGTAGATAGGGTTGAATTATGATAAATTGTTGTTAGCAATCTATATCTCATTTAATTACCAATTACATTTCCAGGTTGTCAGTATATGCTCCATTTGTGTGTTAACCATTATGTTTGGAGTCTCTATTGTTTTATTCATGAAACTTTCAGGAAAATAAATTCAAGTTTACTGCTCTTTGAGATTATAAATATTGGTTTAGGCAATATGCGTAATTTGTAAACATTCTTTTGAATTTGGATTGTTATTTGCACTTGTAGTCTCTCTTATTGTGAAAAGTTTGTAAAAAAGTTTGTAAAAATATAAGACCTAATTGACTTTTTTTAGAAAATCCTATAAAAAAATGCAAAATAAGTTAATTATAAATTGATTCACCTAATTTTTTCCCTTAGATTAGTTTATTTTACCTATAAACTAATGTATAATCTAAAAATATATCAAATATGTCATGATTTAATAGTCTATTTCGCAACCTTAACCTCTCCAAAAAAAATTCAATTAGGTCTTATATTTAGGATCGGAGGTAGTATAATGCATAAACACTCAATTCATCCCTTCTTGAATGTGTTGCCATTTCTAACAACCCTGTAACCTCAAATGAAAGAGAAACAAATAAACTTGTTTGAAGTATTCAAAGCATAATATGAAACTTCTCAATACATATAAAGTTCTCAAGTCGAACCCAAATAATCATTAAGCAATCAACTGCATCAACATTAAGTCCTCTGATGAACAGAAACTACTTGGAGGACAGAAAATATTGTTTGAACAATAAATAGAATTAGGAATAAGATTCCAGTAACTGAGATAGCAATTTGCCAAGGTGTGCTGAAATAATCCCTTCTCAAAGTTGCCTTCCACTTGTGCCATGGATTTTGACAAATCTCATTTAACCTTTTACAAATATCAAGATATTCAGAACTGAATTCCATTATTGTGGCATTTTTCCTCAAACCATTAATTAGAGCAGTAACATCATTAGGATCACCTATATAATAGCGCATTATTTTCTTGTGAATCAAGATACCCACGTCTTTACTTGTATTGATCAGGCAATCCAACATGATAACATAGTCAGTAAAGTATGAAGCATAAGGATAGTGACACTGCTCTAAAGCTATCATGTTACGAAACAAAATTTCAGTTTCATTAAATATCATAACCATTGGAACCTCAAGGACACACCTTGAAACTTTCAAGTCAAGTAAGCACTTGCTTTTGCTTGCCTTTAATTGTACTCCTGCTTCTTGTAAGTCACTTGCACTATATGAAAGAACATAGTCTCTAGCCTCTATAGATGAATGCCTTGTATATGTAGGCCCTGTTCTTGGTAAGTGAAATAATCTCAGAAGGTCTGTGAAGTGCTTAATCTTTACAGTAGAATTGGCCTTTAACTTTTGCAAGTTGAAATATTCAAAGAAGTTATAGGTGAGCTCAATAAATATTTGAGTGTTATCACAAATATTGACAGGAAATGCTTTATCATATAGATCTTCAAGGAAAAAAAACGGAAGTTGATTCTCAAGTAAAATCAAATCCATCCTTGTAGTGACCCTCAGCCATGGCTGTGACAACTTAGCATCTATACGCATCACTTTATCTTCATAGAAGCCCTTGAAGAGTTCAATTATGAAACCAGCATCTACTAACATGATTTTATTTTTACGAGTTCCTTCTTAGTAAGTTTGATTAAGCATCTTCTTTTAGATGACGGATTGTATGAGGCACCCTGTAGATATAACATGTAAGTGAGAAGGGACAATTTTCTCTTTGATGAATCATTTCTTTAATTTCAAGAATCATATCAGCTTCCATCTATATATCAAGTACTACTTTCGGTCTAAATATAAGACCTAGATGACTTTTTTTGGAGAGATTAAAGTTGCCAAATAGGTTATTAAATTATGACATATTTGATATATTTTTTATTATCCATTAGTTTATAGGTAAAATAAACTAGTTTTGAAGAAAAAATTAGGTAAACTAATTTATAATTAACTTATTTTGCTTTTTTAGAGGATTTTCCAAAAAAGTCAACTAGATCTTATATTAAGGACCGGAGGGAGTATTTAGCAATTCTATGAGCATATAGTAATAATTGTTTTTCCCTCTTGACTTGAATACAGGGTTTATTCACTTAGTTTGATTAGACTCAAGAGGTTAATTGGGACGGTTAATATAACATTTTTCTAAAATATCTCAATCATTTTCCTTAACTCCCTCATTTTAGAATTTATGTTTATTTGTGTTTAGAATCATCTTAGCTCATTAGATATTGTTGTACACTCTGCATGGAAAGTAAATAAATTTTATAGTAATTTCTTTATTGAGTGTTGATATATTTTATAGAAATGTATGTAAATCTTATAAGTGTTGATATAAATTCATTTCAGTCCGTAATATAAGAGCCCAAAATTTGCATAGTTTTGTTCCAAAATATAAAAGTCCAACTCACATTCTCTTCTCTTTTAATGTATTTCGTCCTACTTTATACATAACTTTTTTTCATATTTATTGATGTTTATGTATTTTTCTCTCTCTTAAAGTGTCATACGAGTAATGAATATGAGCAAAATTAAAAAAAAATAAACATTAACTTCAGACACCTAACTGACTTTCATATGTTTTCTAAAGAAGTGTTTTTTGGCCACTTGGCTCTTATATTACGGACCGGAGGGAGTATTCAACATCAACTATTCAAATTGAAAATATATGTAAGTCTAATTACTGATTTTTGTATTTTTATTCAATCACATACTTAAATTCAAACACATATTAACTAATAAAAATAAATTATTACCAGCTTACAATAAATTATTGTAACCTTGCTCGTCATTGGTGACAGTGTGACACTAAAGTTATACTTTTATTATCATTTTTCTAGTCGATTGGGCCTTTATGGATTGGACCTTTCTTCAAAATTATTGGGTTATATATGTCTAAAACCTAAACTGTAAAAGGCATCAAGGCCCAAACTGTAGTACTGGCTCATATAAAGCTTATATCAAAGAGACTGATCAATCAGGAGAATTCAAGCTAAATTATTTTGAAGTTTGTATCTTGATTCGTTAACATTGTTAAATATTTGAAGAATGAGTCGTTAAAAATATGTAAAGACTCACTCAAATCGACTAGAAGATGTGTGTGTGTCTTCTAGTTACGCTATTTAAAAAGCTACGATTTTATAAGAAATGGCGAAGGGGCAAAACTAGCCACCGTAATTTTCCAAATGGACAACTTTGCCACCTGTAAATTGGATAGTGCAAAACCAAACATTATAAAGCAAAATAGGACAAATTTAGTCACGCCGTTAAGTTGAAGCTAACAGATGTGAGTGTTGGCGTGGGGCCCACCTTCATTAACCTCTATCTTCAACTTAACGGCGTGGCTAAATTTGTCTCATTTTACTTTATAATGTCCGGTTTTGAACTATCCAATTTACGGTGTCAAAGTTGTCCATTTGGAATATTACGGTGGCTAGTTTTGCCCTTCACCCTATAAGAAATTACTAAAATGAATCCTTCTAATAATGCATTAAATATTCAATCACAAAGATTAATCCTTTAATTCAGAGCATAAATTATAAAAATAAAGCATAATTTTCTCAAAATTAATCACATCATTTAGATGTGTTATTGTCAGTGCTGTAACTTTTGTGTCCATTGATTTCTTATCAATCAATAATAATTATCAATGCATGTGACTGACTTAATTTCTCTTATGAAACTGTCTGTTGCTTAGTACAGTAGTAAATGGTGGTTATGAGAGATTATGATGAAGTTTTAACTTTATGTACCAATACCATAAAGTTGAGGGTCATTTTCTTTTTTTCTTTCCTTTTCGAGTTGTATGACGCGTTTTTCCTCTTTTTAATTGATTACAAATCTTTGAAAAATATCCTTTCCTCCTCATTATGCCTCTGACGATAATATAAAATATACGAACGCAATCTGGCTCAATGCAAATTGTAGTGAAAAGTCAAGTGTAATTTGATTTGACGATTTGGTGTGCCAGAAAAAAAAAATATAGACTTATCATCATATACTTCCACGGCTTGAGATTTTGAGTTAATATGTGATGTAGTTCTTATATTTATTGCTTTGATTAACTTGTTAGAGCTTTCCGATAGGGAAAAAAATTTAACTTATTAGAGTGGAGCAACTTTTTTTTAAATTATAGGAGTAATGTCAAATAAGAAGAAATTTTGATTAGTACCCAAAGATTTTAAACGACATATTTATGTCAATCTGACCCTCGGTTAAAGAGTCCTTTGGTGAACTTGGCGGGTTGGCGTGAGTGGTAAGTACTCTCGTCCCTTAAACAAGTGGTTGGGGGTTCGATCCTCAGCCCTTGCGAATGGAGCAAATTCACAGGCCAGCTGTCTACCCCCTGCATAGGACTTCAGAACAGCGAAGGATTAGTCCCACTTGACACGCGGGGGGATGCCCTTGAGAAATAAAAAAAAGAGTTCTTTGGTGATATTTTCCTTTCTTTTTATTGTAAATTGTAATACATGCACCTTAAAGAGCAATCAATTGACTAAAATGAATTTTATCACACTTAGACTAGTAATTTAATAAAAGTAATTTTGTTTTAAGAAGTGTTGAACATTTCTAAAAGAACTAATAATTTTAATTCACCATGTTGTAAGGGATTAGTCTAGGGCCGGACCTTGTCCCTCCTATGGAATATATGTCAACAAACAACTCAATTGCTTTCTTCAATAAAATCCCATACTCTAAGGTATGAAAAAATGTATTGAAAAAGTTATAGTTAGCACTTCTTTTAACAAATATGACGATGATGTATCAAAGTTTGGGCTTCTAAAACACTGATTATTTTTATGCAGGAAAAATAAATAAATTAATAAATACATAAAACACTGATTACTGAGCAGTCCTTTTGCGCATGAATTCAATTTGTTTTATTTGAAATTATAATTCCTAGCCTTTGTATCTCAAATTATATTTAATTATATCTTATACTCAATGTACTCTATTCCTTATTATAAGACATCAACTGACAAATCTTACATACTAATAAAATTAATTAAAAGAATTAACTTTGTCTTAAAATTTAAGTAATTCATAAAAAGAGCCAAATGAACTTGCTAGTTAATGTCTTATAATAAAGATCAGAAAAAATCAGAACTATGAAATTTAATTAACTTTAATTTAAAAGGAAATATGTTTTGACAATTTTGATCGTATTTAAAAGTTGCAATAAAGCTATATTATATTTTGTTTGTCAACACATTGCATTGATACAAACTTTTTCAAATCTTCTATTAATTAATAAACTGTGACAGGAGTGATCTTACAAAAACTGTATTATTAATAGCACACCCTTAAATTTAATATTGGAGAAAGAATTTTTGTTGTAGTGTGAGTTTCACTACCAGTATCAAAGTTTGTAAGTTCTTCATCGTTCAATCATGCACACACTACAAACATACAGAAATCGGGGAAAAATATCTTATATAAACAAAACCATCTCATTATTCTTAAATTTTGGCAATAGTTTACTAGCTTATATTTTGATATTAGGAAAATAAGTTAATCGTTTGCCAAGAAAAAAGATTAATTTTTCTTGCATCTACTACTTTTTTTCTATAAATTAGATATGGTGTAGTGGTGTACAGTTCCGCGTGATAACAAAATAAAGCTCATAGGCATGCATGGCTATTTGAATTGTTTTGTAAAGAATAAAGTAACAATATTTTTGCAAGCTAGCCTAACTTTAATATTTACAGAAACAATAATGTAAAGTGTAGGAACGCCCATTATCAAGATGATTTCCCTAGAACCCGCCGCGTGATGTAATGGTGTTCACATAAGAACTTGAGAAAACATAAATATAAATAGGAGAAAGGGGATGGAAATGAGAGTAAAGTAGAGAGACTCTAAAATCTAGAATATGAAAATTTTAGAGGGAAAGGGCTAGAACTAGGATCTAGTTCTCGAAGAGAAATTAGAAGTCTCCTACATCATAATAATTTCATATTCATCATTTACATTTTACAATAGATCTATATATAATGACCACTGACACAACAATTCAAATCCCATAACTGAAATACAACTTCAAGTATAATAACGAACTAACATAGATAAACTAATAAATGAAGCTGCCACAAGAAACAAGAACAGTCAACTCTTAATCCTATTCCTAATTACTGTCACTAGCTAACACATGGAATTCTAACATATTCCAACATCGAATTCCCATTCAAATATCAGGGTAATATCAAATGTAAGAGCATATATACTTCACATGTGTGTGTTGTCTTTCTCTCTGGAAAAAAATGTGTGTTTCTCAATTATTAATTATTATGTTACTGTGAACTTTAAACCAATAGATTTATCTGATAAGTTAACAGTATATTATACTTTTGTCAAGTACAAGAGATCATGAAATAAAATTAAACACGTGAAGATATAAAAATGAAGAGAAATGAAATGCACGTATAAAAGGCAAGACTTTCTATGTGGATCAAAGAGGACTTTCATATTAGTAAGTGAAGTATATATCTTCTTTAATTTGATCAGAAGTTAGTGAAGTATATATCAGTTAAACAGACAATGTATATATCATGATTCCTACAATATATTGTTGTACTCATCACTGAAATTGAAATGAAAAATATCAAACATAAATCCTCAAGCTGTTGAAGAAGCTAGACAAAGAAAGCAAGAAGTCTAGTAGTGATGATGACAACTGTTGACTTATAGGGGAAAAGGCTAATTATATGCATGCCTTCTCTTCATACCTAATGATTATGTACTCCACTTTGACTAATATATATATAGAGAGAGAACACAAAATCACACTTGAAACTGTAGGTAACTATGCACTCCCTCACATTTTAGTTATAAGTTCATTTTATCTTTTTCTAACAAACTACCTATCTAAAATTAACCACTTTCGAAATTGTCATATATAGTTTTTTTTCTCAAAATTAATTTGTTCTACTCATAATCTAACATACAATATAATTACATGTATCATATATTATCATTTAATTTAGTGATCTAATTTACTTCCTCAATTTCCAAAAAAACAAGTCATAGTGGCCTAACTCATTATATTTAGGACCCTGTAGTAGTAAATATTTAAACACAACGTGTTTGTATACATGCATCAATGTATGTATATGTATGAGACAAACACAATAAGTGCAATATGCACATATGCCTGGCGTTGTTAATATTAATGAGTCAGATATTTATCCGAAGAAGAGGACTACTAGAGGAGCGACTGAAAGTGAAAAGGGTCATGCATGTCAAATTAAAGAGGAAAAGCACAGTGAAAAAATGCAGAAGGAATGTTGGTGGGTGAGTGGGGCAACGTGCTCATATTAAATATGTGTGTGTGTGGGTGTTTTTTTATATAGATGGACCCCAATGCATTGATTCATTCCCACCACCTTGCATCATCCCAACTTTTTTCATCATATCCTTATCGCCCCCCCCCCCCCAAAAAAAAAAAATTTGTTATATAGTAAACATGGGCATGGTAGTGAGGAGTAAATTATTAATACTTGATCCATATTTTTGTTTTGCTTAGAGCCTTCGGTGTCCGGCCCCCTCCGGAACCGACTAATCCGAAGTCTCCTCCGAGATTCCCCATTTTGGGGGGTGACGACTTCCCAAGGGTTCGAACCCATGACCTGGTAAGTACATGGTGTCTTACCTTCCCCTTTCTTACCAGCTGGTCTACGCCCAATTAGGCAATACTTGATCCATATTTGGAATGAGGTTATAGGTACAATTATAAATTACAATGTACAAAAATAGATGAGCAATTCAAATTAGTTTGGAGTTATTGGTGTGCATGAATTGATGATATGTCCCATGACACCAAAAGAGAAATTAAAAAAAATGAAAAAGTAGCTATATATAAGTATAACCTTAATTAAAAAGAATAAAATATAAATACAAAATTATTAATCTATAAGTCATGAAGTAAATTAAAACAGAGTTAGTAATTAGGCTCGACAGAATGAGGGTTAATTTGAGAGGGACATGAGAGGGTTTGAGAGGGAAAAGTTGAAAGCGATTGAGTGCGCGAGGGTTTGAGTCTTGACTTGTGAGAAAATGATTAATTTTGTTATATAGAACATGGATCTTATACAGTTCCACTCTATACTGACGCTTAAATGCTTCTATAGGGCCTGATATTTATCTAATCACCTTATTTTTTAAAAAATTTAATGTGGTACCTATACAGAACGCATTTAGCTTTTCTAAGCGCCAGTATAGGATTTTTGTAGTAGTGTGTTAGTAAGGAAAAATATACATATATTAAAAAAATTGAAGTTGGTCCATCCATCCAACCCAATACTACTACTCTAGTCTGGTCCAGGAAAGAAACTGGTTCGTTATCATTTTTTGCCAGCTATTTATTACTACCAATTTGTCTGATCGACCATCCCAAATTCGGCTTAAATTTCATGTGTGTGTGTAGTTTGCTATGATAACTATACTCATAACAGTGATTTTTTGTTGGTGCATGCTGTCTTCTCCTTTTTACAGCTTTGTCATCTATTCTTTTTTGTCTCTTACAACTTTTTTCCCGTAGAGGAGGGAATCTTGGAAGCACAAGACAGGTAGATTACACACATATTTTACCTTTCTTTTTTATAAAACATCAGTTTTTTCATGTGCTAAGAAATAATACAAGCATCACAGACTTTATATTCTTTACGAAACAGTTATAAAGAGAATTATATAAATTTGAACCTGCTACCTTTTCCATACCATACTGTTGGATGTACGTGGCTACGACTAGAAATGTTGTAGAATATCAAATCACGATTAGTCTTGCACTAATTTGAAAATGTAACAGTATACAGATTTCAATTGAACATTTTTTAAATGTCGTGATGGAGACCGACTTTGCTGATGTAGTAAGATTAGTGAAAGACCAATATGATGAAGATCATCCTGAAATCAATTTGATCATGGAGATCAAGTCTTTCTTAAGACGTGATTGAGAGTTGAACATCTGTCAAATTTCAAGAGAGGTGAATAGTTGTGCTGACTTTATAGCCAAATAAACATATTCTTCAAGGATTGCCTGGGTCACGCCTTTCGATCGTCTTGGGTCTATGATTCAATCTGAGAGGGAGGAAGCTTTTCTTTGAGATCCTGATTGATTGTTAGCTAAGTAGCTTTGGATTCCTTTTTTGTATGAAAAAAAATACCATGGTAACTCGGACTGCTTTTGAGCTGGTAAAGGTGAGAGGTGATGGGTTCAGGGTAGTATGGGGTTAACTTGAAGTCAAATATATGACTGATTACTTACTCCAAAACATAGAAGACATCACTGAAAGGATGAACAAATAAAACTCAAGCTAATGTTAAGGTTTCAATAATAATCAAATAGTCCAAGCATGCTTTTCACCAAAATCAAATCACAAAATTTAAGATTTAAGAACCAAATAAGCCAATTATATCCTAAAGAATCAAATAATTTCCTGAATTTCCAAATAAGTGTTATGTCATATCAATTGCCAAATAACATGATACAATAAGGCTTCACTTCCTAGATATTGGTGCGTCGCACCTTGTAAATGTGCTCTTTTAGACTTTTACACATGAATGTACTAAGATTGTGTCATCTAAAAATCCAGTGCTCCAGCTTTAGTTGACCCAGAACAGCCACCAGATGTGCCATATGAATCGCCACTTGAACCATCAACAGGAGCTTGATTCAGACATTCTAAAACCAAATACCTACGTTTTTGCAATTTTATTGAGAATGTAGTGGCTTCAAGTATCAAAGGAACCTGAAATTTGAAATCAAGTCAAAATGAAGCTTGTTAAAATAGAATGAAATGAGAAGGGGCAAGTGTCTAACTTAGCTTATTTTAAGTGGTCCTGCTTATTTTAAGTGATTCTGTGCAGTACAAGGTATAGATGAAAGTGATTTTATCTTGTAAAGCGCAAAAACTGATTTTTAGAGGCTATCCTAAAAACCCTGAAAATGGGGAATTTTGACTTTCAACACTCATCTAAAGTCTAATTCCACTATTAGTATATGATCTTTGCACAACTACAACCCTATGTTTGGTGCTTAATAATGCTCTAATTTCAAATGCTTTCAAAAGTACAGGCCAAAAGTAACTGCAAGAAGCCACATGATCTTTAACCAAATTTTATTCCCAATCCAATGCACCATCCTTCAAATTTTGATGCGATAAAGCAGTCACTTGCAGTCAATTTAAACAGGAGATCATGACAAGTTTAAATTCAGAGTTATAGTCACATCATAAAGTTCCTGTATCAGTTAATTTTTTTAATTAGACCTTAGTTATCCTAGAAAAAAATAGAGTGACCCATTCCCAAAGTCTTTGCTGTATGGAAGTGCAGATCCCAAAATAATCACTTCTCCAATATAAAAAAACTGAGAACAATTCAGACACATGCATGATGCAGATAGGCACTGTGCACACCATTAGACGCTCACGCTAAGTGTTGAAGCAGCAAGTGACGGATAAGTGTGAACCATGGGCATGCACATAGAAAGAGTAAATAAACTAACCAAAGAAATGCAATTAAGACGTGCAAAAAAAGGAACAAGTAAGTTTACCTGTGTATTAAGGCGCGCAACTTTGTGTATGTTTAAGAGCCCAACCATGTCCTGATAACCGGTAAGGAGTTTTGACATTTCCTTGTCCTCATCTGAACCAATATAACAATGCTTTTAAGGAAAACTTATCAAAAGTTTCAAAGTTCTCACCCATTGAATCACACCTAAGGATTCATCATAATTGATGATATATACTCATGCACAAATAATGAAAAGGATCCAATAGTTGCTGCAAAGTTCAAACTATCCAAAAAACAACATAATTTTAGATGTCATATTTGACTTCGAACCTGGAATTGCCTTAACAGATAGCAAGGTATCTGCCATATGTTGCAATCGTTTTGAGCAAGATGAAGAAAGAAGTGAATGTGGAAAGGTTATAAGAACAACAGCATTTGAAGACCTGGCCAAGCTTTTCAGAGACCTAATAAAGGAAAGCATCTGCCACTCCTGTGATAATAATTTTTACAACGGCAATACAAGAGCATATAAAATAAGGTCAAAATACAAAAGAGGAAAACACTTAAATCTTGGAGATAAGGACATAGTTACTCACCATATTTGAATATTTACATTGTGGAGAGCAGAATGATTGGATGGCAATACGGCTAGCTGAGGAAATGTTATTTTCAATTCTGATTGTCATAATATAATGTCAGTAAATTAAAATGGGCATAGATTTAATTAATTAAAAATAAATTAACTCATCAGAATCTCAAAAATCTCTTGCTAGATCAAATCAGCAGAGGTTGTTCCTACTTAAAAATGAACAAATTTCTAACACCAAATATGTTGAACGAGAGTTTAACAATTAAATCACCTTGAGAATTGTCCCAAGAAAGTTGCACATTGATCTTGAAGAATAGTCAGATTCGTCAAATCTTTCATACTAACACAATCTACATGGACAGCATTGAAAAATTGCCTTTCCAGAGGCTTCCGTAAATCGAAGTCATTACAATAATCATGCCTGGCACCTGCATTATAGATGTGAAATATACTAGCTTAATATTTGTGATGTGTTACCGGGTGACTTATCTGCACATACTAGTTTGCACTTTATGTATGACAATTTTGTTCTCCTAAGTTTTTATACTATAATGACAAAATAAAAGGGGCCAACCTAGTTCTAGTCCCCAGTTGGTGAATATGCTGGAGAAGGGAATTTACTAGGAAGTCTTACCCCAGCTTAATACAGAGAGACTGATTCAAACCCACAACCTCAGATTCACATCAAGCGAGCTTATTGGCTTTATTTTTAACACTCTCATAGAGACAAATTGCTGACTTTTTTGTGCAATGAGAAAACTTATGATAACTGTATCATAAGTTGGGAAAGAATACATTCTCAAAGCACACATGCCACCATAAGTAGCTTTCTTTGTTGAAATAGTATTCATATCATTCTCAGCTACCGGAAAAAATAATTTCAGTATGGAAAGGCAACAACAAAGAAACTTTTCTCCATGCAGTTTTACAATCCATAACAAATGTTAACAAACTTCCTTCTAGCCACGACAAGAATTAAATTACACATGGAATTCCTCCCCATGAACATAGTAACTAAGGATTGGAACAAACAAAACCAAAAGCACCCAAGAGATAACATTAGAGTGCATTCAAGATGAAACAAGCTTACCATTGCCAGAGCCAATATTTAACTGAGGCTCACCAAAATACTTTTTGTATTGCCAAGCAATTCTCAAGTCTTTATCCTGAAACAAGTACACAACATGAAGCATAACAAACATGAAAACAATAACTAGTACATAGATAGCAGAATGCAATGAAGAAAACAAATTACATGATTAGGATCAGATTTTTCATCCTGAGATGAGCGTGGATTAGGCAAAGTACCCAGAAATCCCCTAGGGTCTGAAGATGGGCTGGCATACAAGAGAGGTTGCTTGTGGACAAGCCCCTGTGACATAAAATTCCTCAATAGAAGCATATGATGAGGAGCTTCAGCATCTTCCATCACCATCACAAGGGTACCCAGAGAAAAGCCACCGCCCAAAATTTCTAATTCAAAAAACAAAAGAGTGAGTTGCATGGATAAGTTTTAACTGATTAATGGGTATTGAGGAAAGTAAAAGAGAGAAGATAAGGGAATATAATATAATTATAATTACTGTCTAAGTCAGGAATGCCAGATGACAAAAAAGTTGTGGCATTAGGGCCATGCTTAAGTCCGGGATTGTGATTGTGAGTAGAAGATGTTACATTGCGAGAAAAGCTACTGACTCGAGTTTTGGGTGCAGACATCAGATTCACACCCACTAAGGAAAACAACCAAACTTGCTTCTTCCTCAGATGAGATCCTCCGTGTGTGTGCGTGTGAAAACAAACGACAATCACAATCCTCTGTCCAGCCGCCACTCTCTGTTTTTTTTTTTTTTTTGCCAACGAGGTTTTTCTCTCTTCTTTTCCTCTTGTGCCACGTGGAAGTTCGAGATGCTCAATTTGTTCTTCTACTGCCAAAGCCCTAAACGCACAGTCGTACCATTTTTTTATATTTTTATCTTTTTCCATATACTCTCTCGTTCCTAAATATTCCTAAATATAAGAGCACTTTGACTTTTTTGGAGAATTCTAAGAAAGCAAAATAGGGTAATTAAAAATTGATTTTCCTAAATTTTTTCACTAAACTATTTTATTTGACTTATGAACTTACATATGATCTAATAATATTTAAATATATGTTATAATTAAATTGTTCATTTTGCTTTCTTAGATTCTCCAAAAAAGTCAAAGTGCTCTTATATTTAGGAACCAAAGGAGTATTATAGAAAAGTAAATACTTAAGGATAAGAAAATGAAATAACAAAAATGGAAAATTTTTAATTGTAGGTTGAAAAGAGAGGGAAAATTTTGTGAATGAATGATTTTCAAAAAGAAATTAAAGTTTCATAATTAATCAAAATATCAAATTAATTAATGACAAATCAAAGTGAGGAGGAATATATAATAGGAGTAATTGAGCAACTGTGAAATAAAGGTAATCTGAATAATGTATAGTAAGAGAAAATGAGGAAACTTCTTACAAAAAAAGGGGAAGAGGAAACAATAAACGGTACTCCCTCCAGTCCTAAATATAAGACCTACTTCATTTTTTCTGAAAAATCCTTAAAAAAGAAAAATAAGTTAATTATAAATTGATTTACCTAATTTTTTTCCCTTAAACTAGTTTATTTTACCTCTAAACTAAAGGATAATCTAAAAATATATCAAATATATCATCATTTAATAACCTATTTCGCAACTTTAATCTCTCCAAAAAATGTCAATTAGGTCCTATATTTAGGACCGGAGCTAATATCATTTTGGCCAGCAAATATTCTGTTATGTTTCTAATAAGAAAATGAATGCAGAGATCATTTTCTTCTTGGAGCCACATGAGGGATTAGCCAAGGTTACCTCATATAACCATATCTATATATTTTGGCTTCTAATGTGTTTTCAAGTTTGATTGAGATAAAATCTATAGGAATGCTCTCTTCATCTCCCACTTGTTGCAAGGGCGGACAAATTAAAACGAAAACAAAAAATCAAATCAAATAAATTTCAGTTTTCCAGTTTCGGTTTTCGATTCCATTTTTATTGGTTGCGATTCTTATTGTTTTATTGGAATTTCAATTATTTTTTAAATTTATGCGTATTGAAATACAAGGAAAAATTTTTTCCTATTAAATTTTCGTTTTAACCATATTTTGGAAAAACCACACAAAAATAGAAAAATGGAACACCGAAAAAACCAAACCAAAAACAAATTGGTTTCTGGTTTTGGTTATCATTTTAGGTAGCCTTTTCTTTTCATTTTTTTATTTTCGGTTTGATTTTAAAATGAAAAAATGTTTGTCCACCCCTAACTTGTTGTATGTTGATTACTCACTCTTTTTATGGAAGTTCTAGCACCCATTTTCAAGTTTCCAAAAGCATCATTGAATTGTGCTGTTTAAGTGATCTCCAACAGCCTCATCATATGTTCATCTTTTTTATTATCATCTATCAAGATGTTCATAGGTTATTATCATCATACTAAATCTAATCTTACACTCATTCACTTGCTTATTTATATATCCCTTCTTCTGTAAAATGCTAGACAATGACATATTGCAAAAATGGTTGTGTGTCCATTCTTTAAGATTAAACAAATTTTTACGTTGGCTGCCGAAGCCTAACACAACCTACTCTTTTTATCCGGGCTTAGGACCGGCTATATTATAGGCAGAGTATTACTTACAATAATAACAAAATACAATAAAATAATAACACTAAACACTAATAATAATTAAACTAGCACAAATAATAACAAATAAATAAAGCAATAAACAATAATCACAATACAATAAAATAATAACACAATACAATAAAACCATAAAAACAAAATAAAATAATACATAAACAAATAATAAATAAATAACAATATACAATAAACAATAAAACAGAACAACCACAATATTCAACAATAAAATAAAACAATAATTAATAAATATACTATGAAAACAGAACAACACAATGTTCAACAAACAATATACAAAGGTTAAGATATGCATGAAAAACAAAAGATTTAATAAAACTATGTAAATTTAGTAAAATGCCTTAAAAAGAAAATCAAAATTAATTCATTTTGATAGATTAATGAGGAGAAAGATTATAAGAAATGAGAGGAAGAAGAGAAAAGATCAGATCTGAATGACATAGATAATACGACGAAAAGATCAGTTAGTGAAGTGACAAGCACTAACTGCCATTTTCTGGGCCATGTGCGTAATTTGCGCAAATGTTATTAAAAAAAACTGGGTCAAAACTATAATTTCCACAAAAATAGGAGAACAGGTAAAAAAAATGCAATTTCCGCAAAAAAAAAAACTAATTTAAAACTGTAATTTTCGCAAAAGTAGGAGAACGGGTCAAACACTGCAATTTCCGCAAAAAAAAAAACTGGGTCAAAACTGTAATTTCAAAACTGGGTCAAAACTAATGTACTTATCATTACTGATATTAACGAAATTTGTCCATTATTTATAAAAAAAAAAATTCATTACTTGAGCCTTGTAAGAAGTTTTCTTATTATTTTAACGAGCAAAGTCTCGATGCATAATAAATTAATCTCTCTTAATTCATGAAAAAGTAATATTATCTATGCTCCTTCGTATATATCTAATTGATTTTTAATATATTAGAAAAGTTAAATAGGCGACCTAATCATTATATATTATTAAGTTTTATATGTTAATTTATAGGTCAACAAAATTAATTACACAACTAAATTTATAAATAACAGAATAAATCTCTTTCGGTGCATAATTTTAACAAAATCGTAAATTTAAAATTATAATTTTAGAAAAGATTGGAATGGAACACTAAGTTAAATTGAAAAATCAGAGGTGTGACGCGTGCAGTGTGCAGTGATGTTTGTCTGAGTTTGAGGGAACTGTGAGAGAGAGCAAACAAAAATGATTGGAGCTGTTGTCATCTCCTTTATTTAATCGTGCTCCCTACGACTTCTCACTCTGACTACTTTGACCTAAAAACTGAAAGAAAGAAAAAAAAAAACTTCATCACCCTCTTTTTTAACCACATGCAAGTCAATTATTCACTATTTACAGACTCTAAATTTATTTCATTCTTGTCATCATTGTACTGATTTAATGGCGCTAGCTCCCTGGTGTTTTGAATATAAAAATTGAGAATTTTTTTCCAATCCTTGCCATCTTGCTTTAATCTATTTTAATATTAAGTTTAGTTTTTATAAACTATCATATAAATGGCACTCATAAAAAAATTATGAGACCAGCTTCTGATTTAAAAGATGGAAAGGTGCAATTTATAGAAATAAAACCAGTACATTGTTCACCGATAATGAGGTAATGAGGATATTAAAGAATGAGAAAATGACAAATAAATACTTCCGAATGTCCAAAAGGACAAGTAAGAAATTCAAACTTCCAAAAGGACAAGTAAAAAACTTCAATAAAAATTAACAATTGGAACATAGTGATTAACATTTGAAACATAGTTATTAACATTTGGAACATAGCAATTAACAATTGTCTGGTTCCTTAATTGTCCTTTTAGATTCAGAGTTCCTTACTTGTCATTTTGAAAGTTTGAGTTCCTTACTTGTCCTTTTAGATATTCGAAAGTATTTATTTGTCATTTTCCCTTAAAGATTTAACCCTTCATTAAATCAATCAAAACAGTGGTTCAAGAGTGGGTGGCTAAATCGAAGAACCAAAACATCGTTAAAAGATAAAAAATATTCAGACATAAAACTTACAAAGAATAGACTTTTATGAAAAATATTAATCCTTAAAAACATAGTTATGTAGAAATCACACCTAATGCAGAATTAGAGAAACTACATATACCACTACTAATTTAAAAATGAATAATCTAATTTTACCATTTATTGGATAGTTCCTTTTATAACTCTACAAACTTAAGTCATACATGAAAATGGAACTTGTTATCGAAATCAAATGACTCATCGAGAAATAATTTATTCGCAAACAAACACACAATAACTACACATATATTATATAGAAAAAATCAACACACATATTGCCCCGGTAATTTTAGGGGGAAATATAAATTAAATTAACACAAATAAAATAGAAATGATATTTCATCAATTGTGCATAATATATTGATTTTTCTTGTATTACTTGTACCAAATTGCGTGGTGACTATTCAAATTTTGAATTTGAAATGTAATGAAATTATGACGAAATTCTGAAGGTGAAGCTAAGTTGGAGAGGAGTGGATGATATATTGGTCTAAAATTCATCATCGCACAAAAGAAAACAGAAAAGGGTAGGACCATGTCAGTCACGCGAGGAGATAATTTCACGTCTTTTTTATAAATTTAATTTAATTTACAAAGTTACAGTCAATGACCCATCTTTTTTTTTCTCAGAACTCAATGACCCATATTTTATGTTTTAAAAGTAGGATTTTAGGGGTTGTTATTATCATAACTCATAGGTTATAATGTAGGCACTTATAAGAATTGAATTTATTATTTACTCGCTTATAATTTAGTTGAGGTTGATGACCTATAAAAAAGAGACATTGCAATATATATATTGTACATCCAAAATAAATAAAGATCTCCCCATTTCTTTCCAATTTTCTCCCTTCTTCATCACAATCATTTCTTTTTATCATACTTCATCTCAATCATTTGCTACATATTCTTCTTCTTCTTCTCAAGTTTCCATATTTTCTTATTTTCATAACAATGTTCATATCTTTGCATTTTTCAGGGGAACTAAAAGATAATATTGAAGAGTAGTCCACTTCAAAAACGCTTACTAGCAATTAATATTTGATCATTTTAGATTTGATTAAGTAGGTTGCCACACTATACTTATTCCATTTCAAAACCCAATTCTATATGACCATCACGTGATAAGGTTTGGGTACAAATCTACACGAGAAGTATTTTTTTTCATGACATCACAAGTTTTCTTGTAAAAGTATATGCCTATAATAATGTTGTCAAACTAATGCAAAAATGTCATAGTCATTGACTCAAAGGTTAACACCACTTTTAGCCCTTTAACTTTCATTCAATTCTAGTTTTAATTCCTTAATTTTAAAATACATGATTTTAGTTTTTGAAATTTCACTCGTTTTTTGTTGTGGTTTTTGAATTTTAAAAGTATAGTTTAATTTGGTTCTTGAACTTTTCGCTATTTATGACCATAACTTCTTGATATTTTTGAGTTTTTATTTTTAAGATCACAAAACTAATAATAATAATAATAATAATAATAATAATAATAATAATAACAGCGTAAACCTTATCCCACTTGGGTGGGTCACAAAACTAATGGTTATAAAAGTTAATTAGTAAAGAACTTATAAACTAATCGTACTAGTTTTTAAATTAATTAAGGGATCAAAACAATACCACAAAAATGACCTACGACATACTATTGATATTGGCCATAGTCCTATACCGATATAGCTAGTGTCAAGATAGGCCGAAAGCCTCATCGTGGTGCTTATTAATCATTGGTACAGCTCTCAATAAGTTACATTATTTTTGAAAAAAGCTCTATCTTATTAATTGCTAGTATGAGTTGATTTATCCCCACGTTTACTTAGAAAGATTGTTTTTTGACGGAACAATTTAACCTATAAACATAGGGATTGGATATTTTTTTAAAAAAATTAACCTAATTAGCTATCAATTTTTTTTACCTTTTCTCTTTTTGAAAATAATATAATGAGAAGTGTTGGGATATTCCTCTCCTTCTGCAGTGCTTATTTAAGTGTTGCAACAACATTATTCTATAATAATAAAACTCAAATTGAATGGAAGTTAAAGTTTTAAAACCATTGATTTTAAAATTTAGGGGTAAAAACGAAAATAAATGAAAAGTTTAAAGGCTAAAAGTAACTAGTACAGGACCCGCGCTATGCGCGGGGTAAAAGGATTTCACAGATGCACATGATAAAATATGACATGTATAATGTATAAATTCTTATAATACATGATTTACAAATTACAAAATACTTCTTTGTACACCACATTTGAAGTTTTGTTGGTTGGTTTTCCATCAGCATCCAATATCAATATTTTCAAACCATCCTTCCGCTTGACGCGTGAAACTGCTACATACAATTGACTATGGGTAAACACTGGACGGGGGAGGAATAGTCCAACATTAAGCAAGCTTTGTCCTTGACTTTTATTAATAGTCATTGCAAAAGAAAGAACCAAGGGGAACTGGCGTCGACACAATTTGAAGGGATAGTTTGTGTCAGACGGTGTGATGGTCATGCGTGGTATGATAACTGGTGAGGAAGAATGTTGACCTGACAACGTCTCACATACTATAACACGCTGCTCCAATTTTGTAACAATTAGCCGTGTCCCATTGCAAAGCCCCATGGATTTGTCAATATTTCGCATCAACATTACTGGGGCACCAACTTTAAGTTTAAGAATATGATTTGGCAAACCTGACATACTGATTTTGTTCAGGAACTCAACTGAATGCATGTCATCAAAGCAACTTATATTTGCATCTTGTTTTGAGACACTATCTGCACTTAGATAAATTGTTTCTTCACCTGGAAGCAACTCTAACATGCGATTGTTTACCTCGTCGACAACAGACAATGTAGCACTTAGGATGGCACGTTCACTAAAATACTCTTTGTCATTCAAATGTTGGTGCAGATCAGGATATGTAGCATGAATAATACAATCCTTATGGTCATTGTTTGGTAGCAATAAAAAGTCATTTGGTATAATTATCAAATCATCAGTGTCATCGACTGTGGGAAATGTGCCATCTCCAATTGATAATATCCACTTGCCAAATTCTGAGATGCACTCCACATCATCATTAGCATTAGCACTTCTAGAAAGCCTCAAATTTTGAGTTAATTTAAAAATCTTGCATTCCTTCCATAAGAAAGAGGCATTAATGCTTGAAAAAACAATATCCTCACATCCACCACGGGGAACAACAGGAAGTATTTGTCTAAAGTCACCTCCAAGCACTACAACTTTGCCACCAAATGGTTTTGCATAAGCATGTGAGTCAAAGTTTTTCATGATATCACGCAACGATCTATCCAATGCCTCAAAACAAAGTTTATTTGCCATAGGTGCTTCATCCCAAATGATTAAAGAAGTATGCACTAAAAGTTCAGCAAGATGTGTGCCCTGCTTGATATTACACACTGAATCCTCAGTGATAGTCAAAGGAATTGCAAACTGAGAATGAGCAGTCTTACCATTTGGCAGAAGAAGTGACACTATTCCACTCGATGCAACTGTTAAAACTATATGACGTTTTGCACGCAGCGATGTAGATATTGTTTTCCAGAGGTAAGTTTTGCCAGTTCCTCCATACCCATATATAAAATACATCCCCCAATTTGACTGAATGACTGCTTCAATGATTGTGTCATATATAGTCCTCTGTTCTGAAGTTAAATTAGGTAGCAGTTGTTCTAACTCTTGTGACAAGGTTTTAATGTTGTAGTTCATCTCAGCCATCAATATTTTGTTCTGTCTAGGTAATCGGACTAAAGTTGTTGGGCATGACATTGTTGGAAAGTCACTCAAACTTCTTCCATTAAGCTGCAAAGTATCATCTAACTCAAGCAATGTCTGATCATGTAGTTCCGAATCAGATAAGTTCACACCTATAAATTTAAACACAAACATTCAATTATCTCTCAATGAGAAAAAATGCACCTGAAAAAGTTATTACTTATAGTAGCAAAGCTTGTACATATACCTGAACGATTGGTTAGCTGTTGTAATCTATATAGTATGTCATCTGCCATCAGCTTCCATGTCTGGGTCCAAACAATCTCTGGTCGACTCATGCAATTGCAAAATAACAACATTGCAAATAGACGACGAAGGTAGTATGATGTGGCCCAGTGGCTTGCATCTAAAATTGCATCAACATATTCCTTATCATCTTCCAATAACCCCCTTGCATAGCAAGCATCCCTAAAGGTCTCATGAACAACACCATCCACTGTTCTTATGTCACAATATGATTTTGGTCCTTTAACACATGTGAGTAATAGACGTAAATAGAATAGTTCACCTGCACCTGGTGGGACGTGAAATAATCTTCCAATGACTTTACCTGATTTCCTCATATACCATTTTTGTTCTTCCTCCTTATACACAAACTTTGTAGGAAATTCTGAATATGTTAATAGTGATGCTTCAGAGTGGAATATCTCATTTGCTGCCAACCAAGCTTGAAACTGAGTTGTTTTATCTCTGTTACGGTTGACAACCTCATTCAAGTCTTCATCATCTTCATATAGAATCATTTGTTCTCCTGGCAAATGGAATGATAGTCTTTGTACTGCAGGTGTTCGATAGTTTATTTCAAAACTAAAAATCCTCCATGCAGCCTCACATGCTGATAAATACCTAACATCACAATACATCTTGATCTCATCATGGACCTCGCTTCTATCACTTGATGTGGATTGTGTGTAGAAAGCAGCAGTTGCACGGTCATGTCCCTTAGTGACATATTTGAATAAGTATTTGATGGAAACACCTTCTTTGCATCTCTCAACATTAATGTGTGCTTTGTATTTTAGTAGCAAATGAGGGTTATAAGGGACAACATGTCTATTGTCAAAAAGAAATGTATCAGTCTTAATGAATCTTCCATTATTTGGTCTCTTATACCGAGGGTAACCATCTTCATGAATATTTGTAGCAGAAGTGAATTCTTTTGGATAATGTTTAGAACATTCACCATTGATCATACATAAGGAACTCGAACATGGACCGTGCAACATAAATTCACTAACAGCATCATATAACTCTGAATCAATATTCTTATCAGGTATTTCAGCACTGATAACCCGATCAATATCATTTGGTGTTTCAAGCTTTCGGCCAGACTCTAAGAAGATAACAATGTGTGCATGTGGAAGACCTCTTTTTTGAAACTCAATAACATACACAGCTACAAAAATAATAGTTAGAGTAAGAAAGACTTTGCAAAGAAAGAAAACTTGATTGGGTATAGGAAACAAAATGATTCTACAAATTTCTATCGAAGAAAATACAACGGTTGAAAAAAAAACAAAATAAAAAAACAAACATGGAATTTATATTTTAATGGATATTATTAACAAATGACACAATTATGTTTAATGAAAAGTATAGATGTGTTCCCCAAATAAATCTTTATGCATTTTGTTTATTTGTAATTATCTAATCATGTAATTAAATTAAATATTGAAGTTTTAATATTTTGTCATTATCAATAAACTAATGACAAGTTAATGATGAGACATGATAGGAAATAAACATGTTACAAAGTCAAATGTTTTAATGATTGAAATTATCTTTAACTTTTTGAAAAAAAAAATTATAGGTTTTTTGTGATAATTCCTGAGAGGGATGGATAAAAATGAATGATATTTTTTAGAAAGTATAGATGTACTAAACTTTTTCACATAAAATGCAGTAATGTTTGCATACGAGCTTCGTTATTAGAATAAATAAAGGTAAAAAGTTTTGATATTTTAAGTGGAATAATATTTTTGAAAATAAGGACTTCTGAAAAGTAAAATTTGTACTAAATATAATATTAAAAAGAATTGTAATAAAAATGAAGGAATTAATGTTTTAAATGATGTCTAGTAACATAGCAAAAATTTTTGCTTAGGTCAATGAGTTCAAATCATATGGTGTGATAGGTGTTGATATTAACGAATTCATAAAATATCCATATAATTTTGGTTGCTTCATAAGTAATTAAACTCTCAAATTAAACACCAGATTTTGGTTGCTACATGACAAATTAATCAACTTCACCCTGTTTTCAGTGTTTGTAGTGTAGTTTAAAATGGGATATATTTTTTTGAAATCTTTTACCATCAGATTGTCAAACAATGAGTATCTCTTAAATTTAAATTTTTACTCTTACTCAACCTTAGTTGAACTCAAACTTTTGTTACTACATTAACTTGAAATAGAATTAAATTTAACCAATAGTAACAGTGAAAAGTACCTGCTTTCACTGGACCAAACAATGTGCCATCTTTGATATGTTTCATGAGAAGATCTAGCTTCATCTGGAATATGCGGGAAACAATATGTGGTTGGTTTTCCACTTCTGAATCATGTGCAACTACATATCTTGTTATTTCTGGCCATTTTGGGTTGCAAGTGAACGTGATAAATAGATCAGGATATCCTGCCCACCCACAAATTGCCATTGCATCAAGATAATTATTCAATATATAGCGAGGGCCACCTGTGAATGAGGATGGCAATATGATTCTTTTCCCTACAGCCGAAGCTTCTCTCTCACCATGCACAACAGCATCTTCTAGTCCATTATATAGGTCAGCTCGTATTTGTTTTTGATGGCTTCGATAAAATGACAATCTCCAAGATTCTGTCATCATATAAGCATCTACTAAAAACTGTTGAAATAGCTTCCCACCATGCAGTATTGTAGACCAATTAGTATTTCTATTTTGGAGATAATATGCAAAATATTCCCGCATTGAAACATACGTTGTTCTCTCTTTGTTTCTACATCGCTCTTGTACATGATGTATTTTTTGATGATAACCACCAATACCATGAGGAAACAATAATGGATATTGTAACGGTAGAAAGTCTGGATGTGTTTCATGGATGCGCTGAATATCACCATCTCTATATTGCACTATTATATCTCTACCATGTTCTGTAGAACCGATATCACCCACAATCAATGCTGCTATTTCATTTTGTGTTGTTGGTAAATTATATCTTCGTCTATCTACTCCTCTTTGGTGGATTAGCTTGATGTGAACACTTTGACCGACATGTGCATTAATGAAATCACGTGCTCTGCGAAAAGTTTGGACCAACAAATTGTTGTCATCTAGCATACGCTTAAGGCTTTCAATTATTGTTTCTCTAATTTGGATTGATGCACCATGTTGTCCACTGCACACAAATTGATATAATGGTTAGAAATAATTGAAATTTAAATAAATCAAAATGTGTTCACATAAATCAGTTGTTTAGAAGGTAAGTGATACGCACCAAATAGCAGAAACTCTATTCTCCACCTCGTTTGAGGTATCATAAATGTACAACTGTGCAAATTTTGGAGATTGTCCCTCCGATGGAAGGATACTTCCAATATTGTGAACATTTTGACCACCCATTCTATATATATAAGGACCCCTTCCATCATTTATTGCTCTGTCTATCTTCCCTCCCATTGATGTAAAAGCAAACATCATGTTATAAGTTCTGATATACTTTTTGAAATGATTACTTTCTGGGTGCCTTCCATCTAATAAATCCTTCAAGAAAGAGGGAGGATCGATTTGGAATGGTAGTTTTACTTTTCCTTGGAGACAACACATGCCAAATCTTGGAATTAATTCATTGGTGTCTTTACTAAGCCGCTCATTGTACCACATTAATGCGCCACAGTAAGAGCATTCACTATCTTGGTCACCCAGATCTTCGTATGAAGCAAAAGCTGTATTTGATGATAGGAATGTATGTTAAAGAAGAATAAGTGTTTTTTCATTCTTAAATAAGTTGTTGTTGAAACCAATATAAATAAATAATTTAAATGGGTATTGAGTAAAGTCCTGTGATTTAAAATACCTCTATTTGTATGTAAGGTGGAGCCTATGCACACATGTTTATATCTACGTGATCTTTTACTTTTAGAGCATGTGTTAGTTTGCAGAATAAGAAATCTCATAATCTATGTAAAAAGGCGAATGAAGTGTTATGTCATTTTTAATTACTTATTATTGGGAATATTTGAAAAAAAATACTTAAATAATATATTTACCTTCTGCTTGAATGGGTACTAAGCTTGTAGATGCATAATTAGTGGATGAGGTTTGTGGATGAGTATAAACAGGATTTAATCTTTTGTTGTGTTCTCTCTTGTTGCGAAGAATGGCACAACGATTAGCTCTTGCCATAGCATGTGGAGATAAACTTCCTGCAATAATAAAAAAAATGTGAGAAAATTGGTTAGGTATTGTGATTATATTAAAAAAATTTAGAGTAATTAAGCATGAAACATACAAGCTAATTGTTTTTACCAAGTATTTAATGCAATCATATTCAAGTTACCAAATATAAATTTGCATATTCACAAGTCAAAATGGATTTAAAAATTCCTTACCATTGAAGTATTTTTGTGGTTTTTAGTTTTGATGTGAATGAAATGGTAATCGTATTTTTTTTTGTTTTCTTTTTGTATTATTTGGCATATAGTATATGATCTGCTTACCTTCTAGGTGTATGGTGCTAAATAATCCAAAATTCCTTGGAAATTATATTTGATTAACTTTGAAAAAGGAGACAGATAGAGTAAAAAAAGGAAAGCGTAAGCCAATGGATTAGTTTTAATGTATGGAATGTAAATAAGTTTGTTTCATAGGAATTATAGGTAGCAGTGAGGAAGGGGAAGTTAATATGTAAAATGTGCATGATAAAGAGAAAGAATGCATGAATGAGTTGTATTTAATGATCTCATGACAAAAATATATGTAAAATGTAATTTAAATTTTATACACATTGTTATTAATGTATTATATTTATAAACTAAGGTAGTTTAAAGTATGGTTACAAGCACAACTATGTTTGTGGTAGTATTGAAACCTGTAGCTTGCACGCTTTGACATATGTTTGCTTTAAATTCCCTGTGTCTCTTTGCACGAAGTACAGCAATACGATTCGCTCTAGCAGCAGCATGTGTAGATAAATGTCCTGAGTTGACAATATTGGGATTAGTAATTAAAGTATGCATCATTATACATTGTTTTGCTATGTTCAATTTGAAATTATAATATATAATCAATAAATCTATTTTTTTTATTTTTTGGTGTTTGATGCATAATGAGATGACTTCATATGAATAAAATACTAATAAAAAACACATTTGGTTCTTCCTTGACAACAATTCCTCAAATATCAATTCTCATAATAGATCCTTTCTTATGTAACCTCATCCTCCACTGTCAAATTCCAAGTATAAATGGTGTTTGGCGGGGTTGTAATGGAGTGCAATGTGTATTGTTTCATTAAATGTTTTTATAAATGTATGCTTGGAACATATATTGAGAATGCTTGAAAAATCGCCGCATTGGAGATTTTGTTAAAGAATAAGAAAATTTAAAAAAGCTTGTATTTGAGGTCATAACAGCTTTCATAATTTTATGCAAGTGCAATCATCAACCCTGCATTGCAAGGGAAACAAAGGCATACATGGAAGGTCCTAGTGCATCCTTTATATATGTTCATATATAATTTTGAAATTTAAGAATGAGAGATAATCAGTTCAGCCAAGTATGGGTATAGTCACGCACAAACATGTATTCCATGTCCCTTAAGACCTATACCTAAAGTAGGTGAGTTGCATTGAAACCTACCAACACAAGTGAGGACCACTTCAAAGGCAAGTCAATAAACCCTCATTAGTCAATAATGTATACCCTTTTTAAAAGTATAACTGACATGAAATAAAAATAAGTGAAAAGAGATACTAAATTATTATGAGGGTTGAAATTGGACAAATGTGTGATTTTGAAATCTTAAATAATGAGCATGCAAGATCACTTTGTTTTTCTAAGAATGTATTCAATCTTATATTTGAGCAATAATTTGGTAGTGGCATGAAAGGAAAGGATCTATTAATTTATATTCATTGATTAAATGATTTGAACTTATAAAAGGTGAAAGCTTATGTAACAAAAAAACTTCGCTGCACTTTTTAAACCTTGCTAACAGCCCTATTAATCCTCATAAATTTTAAAAAGGTCAGAATTAATCTAAAAAAATAATGTGCAAGTGATTGGTTCAGTAGATATTAATGAGGTATACTAAGAGCTTTGTGTTTTAGATGAAGCAAAGGTAACAATGTTTGATAGAGTAGGAAAAGCTTAAAGTGAGTTTGATGTAGAGTATCAATGCATGACAAGATATTAAGATGGTGAAATAATGGAATTAAACCTGAGCAACTGAAGCTTGGAGGAAGCATTATTATGGGTTGATTTTGGCAGTGGTATGTGTAAATGGCGGAATCGGTTGTCCAGTTTTTGTGTTTTTGTAATGGTAGAAGGAGTTATTGATTGTTTTAACCGTTTAATTTAAAAGATCAGTTTCAGTTTTAATTGAACGTGGTGGAGTCTCACAGCCAGTAGTTATTGATTATTTTTCATGGCCCATTTATATTTCCGTTGACACATTTGATGCTGTTGTAAAGACATGTGGGATATAATTTGTGTTTGTGTATACAGGGTAGAAATGAAGGTTGATTTATTCCCTTTTTTGTCTCATATGCAAAATAATGTCTTTGTTTTGTATATGAAAATAAAAACTTAAGTCACCTAATTAAATTTAACATTGAACCTTTAATGTATGGGCATGAAAAAACATTTGTTGATTATAATTGAAAAAGAAAAAAGAAATTCGTTATTATTTGGTATGTTAGTTTGGGGAATGTTGTGAAAATAACTGATTATAAAAAAGTATGTGGAAAATTTAAAAATATTTCTAAAAGTAATTAATGAACTGTTTTTTTAAATAAGTATTAATTAAACATGATTACCAAGTTTTTGAGGTAGAGAAGCGACCAAAAGAAGGGGATTGTTGGATAATTTTTTAGAGAAGACAATGCTTTTAAAAGTTAAATGTTTGGTAAATGAGTTTAATATCAAGTGAAGTAAATTTTAAAGAGTCGGTTGTAAAAAAATGCATGTTTTTAAAATATTTTTTATAGTTTTTTTTAGATTAATTTATTGGCACAATACGTATAAATTCACACACAGACTCAGAAACACACACACACACACACAGAGAGAGAGAGAGAGAGTTTAGAATAATTTAATTTAATAGTTATAACAGTGTATTTAAAAGATGTGTTGATTTACTTTATCACATGTTTAATAATATGGGCGTAATAATTTTAATATTAATTTAAAGTATATTTGATGTCAATAGTTAAGATGAAGGATGCACAGAAAGAGATACGTTTTCTAGTTCAATGTGGTAGACTAAACATTTAATATTAATTTAATCAATCATCAAATGATTTTGCTAAATTGTCTTTTTTTATTGCAATTTTGCTAAATTGATGCTTATATCATATCCATATGATTCGACAACATTGATTTCAAGAATATGTGAGAGACAATGTTACTAAGTTGGCTTTTGTTCATAACACAATTTCAATGTAACAATTTTATGTTATAAGAATAGAAATTCTAATTAATATTTAAAATACAAAGGTTCGTAAATGAAAAACATACATGAAATTTCCAGAGACACGTTGAATAAATAAATTAGTTCAACATATGGATAATCTAAATAACCTAAAAAAGGAATTCCTAATTGTCGACCTCCAATTTAATCTTCTTGCAAGCAGAGTGATCATGTATAGCACTAATATCATCAATGTCGTCACTCCTTATGACAATGGAAGAGCTAGCGCCTTCAGAGTCAATTAATGTTTGATCAGCATCCTATTATAAAAAAGAGGTGAGGTGTGAAGAAGCTATAAATATTCAGTTTAAAGTTTAGTTTTGAAAATTGTACAATATAGAAAGTGTGAATACCTGATCTTCAATCACACCAGCCGGATTCATATAAGAGTTGTTGTCTTCAAATCCTAAGTCAGCCACATATGCTTGAATGATGTCTTCATCACCACTCATGAGCATAACAATGCAGGAATATGATTTTCCATCAATGTAATCTTGTGTGATTTTGATTTTGAACAAATATTTTTTTCCAATCACCTTGTCTACAATTTCTTGAGGAAGTGTGTCTTGAAGCTAACCTCATAGCAAATTACCATAGTTGTGTGTATATAAATACAATGTTAAGAATTTTTTAATAGTAGATATTAAACATGTTGAAAGCATGACAATATTGTTGAGCTTACTTTTTGATGTGCATTGTGATCCTTAATCTCAGCTGCTGTGCGACCCACTAATTTGGAAAATTCTCTATCAAATATGAGTAAGTTGCAGCTACTTGTTTCATCCTTGACCTCACAAGTAACCATAAATCTGGAAAAGATTGTAAATAGCCATGTAATTAAAACGATGTGTATATGCATATTCCGCTAAACTATTAATTTTAAGCCACATTTACCTAGGTGTAACAGCTCTGACAATCGCCTCACATTTTTCACAAAAGTAAGCAGACCCATCTGGTATTACTTTTTTGGCACACCTATTACATGCCATGTAAGTCCAACCTCGGTCCAAACGAGGATCAATAATATCTGCTACCAACCCTACCTCTTCCTCCTACAATAAACCAAAATGTAGTGAAATTGTTATGATGTGTTTGTATGCGTTCAGTAGATAATGTGAAAATTCAGAATATACATACCGGGGATCCTTCACGCAAATGAATAATTTGTCGCCTATCCCTAATAGCAAGTAATTCATCACCCACAGCTCTGGTACCGTGAGGTACAATACGCTCAATTTCAGCGTCAGCATCAATACCAAAAGTACGTAATCTGTTGCACACCAGTATAAGGATTATATCTAGTTTGTTAGAATTTTTCTGCAAGGAAAGTTGTAAGCAGTGAATTTATTTTGTAATGAGTTATCACAGTCGAGAGTGGCAATTGAATATGAATTTGAAATTTAAAATTAAAAGATTATATTCAAAAAGTATGTTATTATAAATGTGCTTGAATGCGAGATATCTTTACTATCTAAAGGGAGGGCATCTGCTAGCCCATTAGAGTGCCACCTGTCCAATTTCCTCTCTTATATTCCTACCACGTGTCCATTACTTAATTTTCTGTCGGAGCCTTTTCTTTATTTAAAAATAAAAATTCCCTTTTTTGATCGTTCCTATCAGCATCACTCAAACAAAACTTCACTTTATTACATCACACCTGTACAAATCTCTTCCATCATCTACTACACGTGTCTCTATCTCATAAACCTCCCCAACCCATTTAAAAAAAACTTCCCTTTCCTCCCGAAATCCTTTTTTTTTAAAAAAAAAAACTTCTCTATTAAATTTTCAACCACTCTCTGAAAATACCTTCCTCAACATCTGCAAGTTGACACCTGTATTACTTCTCCTCATCAATTGCTTACAGCCTTACACGTGCATCATTCCTTATTTGCTACCAAACCCATTTAAAAAAAACCATTATATTTTTAACCACTCTCTCTCTCACTCAGAAACATAAATTCCTAAGCATCTGCACGATTGCCCACATCAAAATAAAATACTTCCTCTTTCTACTCCCTGAATATTGCTTCACTCGCCAGATCTGTAAATACTAAAAGCCACCTCCATGAATCTCCGGTCACCACAGCGTCTCACAAACATTCCCAATATATGTTCCTTATCTTGATCTCCATCTCAACAACATTCACCATTTCCAGCCTCAAATTTTCCTCCGGAGCACTACGTTTTTCTACCAACAAACCCAAATTCACTGCAACCACCAGCCAAGTAATGGAGTTCTTTTCAACTATTTGTGTGATGTTTGATGAATGTACTTCATATCAGGTATTTTTTTTAATTTTTTTTCTTTTGTCTGTTTTTAAAATTACAGGTTATTTTTAATGTTTTTCGTTTTTATTTTATTATAACTTAAATTTTTACACGATCTATTTTTAATCAGTTTTTAATAAGATGTGTCAAATAACTGCTCTCCCACCACTACCCATCATGTATGCTAACTGATCCACTTTCTTTCGGTGCATTACTGCATCCAATATGCTCGTTTTTCATATATCATTAATCCTATATATAAGTGTTCTTAGAAAAGTGTTCACAATATTCCTTACAAAAAATCTTGCACTGCAACATACTTCTCTCTACAACCACTCCTTACTAAATGACTAACACATCTTTCGACGCCATTCGTGATGTTACTCCGGCCAAACTTCATTGGCGTATCAGAGTTTGAATCATCCGCATGTGGCCTATTTCAAGTTTCTCTGGAAGTGTTCCAACTTCGTATGAAATGATTATTAGAGATCAAGAGGTCTTTTTCATTAAATTTTGTATTTCCAATTTACATTACTTTTAATATCTTCCTATTTACTGAATTTTTTCCTATTCCAGGGAGATAACATACATGCTTCTGTCAGGGCCTGCTTCTACAAGAAACACAGCCATTTTTTACGAGAAGGCAGGACCTGTGTCATATCAACTATTAATGTTGCTCCTAACACTGGATCTTACAGGACTACTACGCATGCTTATAGGGTTTCCTTTGTATATTTCACAACGGTTCGGCCATGCCATGACGACGGACATATCCATCGCTTCGGATTTG
The DNA here is from genome assembly GCA_029929735.1 of Mimosa pudica. NCBI lineage: Eukaryota > Viridiplantae > Streptophyta > Magnoliopsida > Fabales > Fabaceae > Mimosa > Mimosa pudica. The sequence continues at coordinate 10,307,671 of JAKELP010000002.1, forward strand.
ATTTCCGCTCCTTCACTGCCGTTCTATCTCCAAAATTTGACAATCGGTACCTATTGGGTCAGTATCACATGTTTTATAATAGTTTTTTAACATGTTCCTTTACTTAATCTATCATGCTTTTCCAATTTTCTGGAATTTCCAGATAAAAAAATCGTTTTTTTATCAAATAGTTCTTTTGTATTCCCATCTGCTACATGTATGCCCTGTTGTTTTCAGGAATATGCTGCACATTTACAAACTAGACACTGTGAATTCTGAGTTACATAACATGAAACCTGAATTATGGAATGCAATTTCAGTTGATGCTTTAAAATGCACAACCATTAATCTAACTACAATTGTGTGCTTCATCTTTTAGTCATATTCGAATTAGCATAACTTGTAAACATAAATAATCAACCATATTTACATCTATGACTGAAATATCAATGTCAAACATTTTTATTTTGATTATTAAATTGTGAAAATGAATCTGTTTATGATTATTGAAAAAATATAAAATTAGGTTTCAACTCATTGAATGAGATAATTTTTCCATATTATTATCAATTACATTGGTACATGTCACTTTTGTCAACAAGTGGCTTTTACTAACATTGTTTCCTCTTCACGTGTCTGTTAAAATCACATTCAATGTGAAGCTATTTGTGCAATGATTTAAGATTTTGTCATTGATATATAATTCTTTACGTTAATCTGCCATGATATAAGTATGATTGTTCATTTGCTTGCATTCTCTATATTTACCTTTACAAATTTATACATGTATCCTCAAATTGTCTATTTACTTACATAACTAATTTTACAGATGTTATTGGGAAGTTAACGGCAATTGGGGAAATCGAACAATGTGATGTCAAAGGGGAACAACAACAACGCATTGAAATTTCGCTGTTGGATGAAGAGTATGTCATTGTGCCATGTTTTCATACATATACATGCCAAAGTTTTTTTAATTTTTATTCATAATTCAGTTGCTTAATTATCCTTTTAATTTTCATTAGTAGTTGTTTTACTATGACTACATATACACATTTTTTTAATATTTCTACAAAATACTCTACTTATCTAAAATCTCATTCACTTTTTTTTGTCAAGATATGAACGCCTCGACTGCACTTTGTGGGGATCTTTTGCAACCGAGCTAGCAACTTTCGAATCTGAACATGAAAACAATCCTATAGTTGTTATAATTCAATCATGTAAAGTTAAAGAGTTTCAAGGTATGCACTATTTGACAATATCTTAAACTTCATATTCCTTCATTTAAGATTATTGCTTGACATCTTTTGTTTTATACCTTGTAGGTAGAAAAAAAATATCCAACTCCATGTACTCATCACGCTTGCTTATCAATGAAGATTTACCTGAGGTTGACCAATTTCTCAACAAGTAAGATTTTTTTTTCAATGTTTCACCAAATAATTTCTTCTATGAGTTCAATTCCCTTTCAATCATATTTTATCCTTTACTATATAAATATATCTCGCATTCAAGCACATTTATAATAACATACTTTTTGAATATAATCTTTTAATTTTAAATTTCAAATTCATATTCAATTGCCACTCTCGACTGTGATAACTCATTACAAAATAAATTCACTGCTTACAACTTTCCTTGCAGAAAAATTCTAACAAACTAGATATAATCCTTATACTGGTGTGCAACAGATTACGTACTTTTGGTATTGATGCTGACGCTGAAATTGAGCGTATTGTACCTCACGGTACCAGAGCTGTGGGTGATGAATTACTTGCTATTAGGGATAGGCGACAAATTATTCATTTGCGTGAAGGATCCCCGGTATGTATATTCTGAATTTTCACATTATCTACTGAACGCATACAAACACATCATAACAATTTCACTACATTTTGGTTTATTGTAGGAGGAAGAGGTAGGGTTGGTAGCAGATATTATTGATCTTCGTTTGGACCGAGGTTGGACTTACATGGCATGTAATAGGTGTGCCAAAAAAGTAATACCAGATGGGTCTGCTTACTTTTGTGAAAAATGTGAGGCGATTGTCAGAGCTGTTACACCTAGGTAAATGTGGCTTAAAATTAATAGTTTAGCGGAATATGCATATACACATCGTTTTAATTACATGGCTATTTACAATCTTTTCCAGATTTATGGTTACTTGTGAGGTCAAGGATGAAACAAGTAGCTGCAACTTACTCATATTTGATAGAGAATTTTCCAAATTAGTGGGTCGCACAACAGCTGAGATTAAGGATCACAATGCACATCAAAAAGTAAGCTCAACAATATTGCCATGCTTTCAACATGTTTAATATCTACTATTAAAAAATTCTTAACATTGTATTTATATACACACAACTATGGTAATTTGCTATGAGGTTAGCTTCAAGACACACTTCCTCAAGAAATTGTAGACAAGGTGATTGGAAAAAAATATTTGTTCAAAATCAAAATCACACAAGATTACATTGATGGAAAATCATATTCCTGCATTGTTATGCTCATGAGTGGTGATGAAGACATCATTCAAGCATATGTGGCTGACTTAGGATTTGAAGACAACAACTCTTATATGAATCCGGCTGGTGTGATTGAAGATCAGGTATTCACACTTTCTATATTGTACAATTTTCAAAACTAAACTTTAAACTGAATATTTATAGCTTCTTCACACCTCACCTCTTTTTTATAATAGGATGCTGATCAAACATTAATTGACTCTGAAGGCGCTAGCTCTTCCATTGTCATAAGGAGTGACGACATTGATGATATTAGTGCTATACATGATCACTCTGCTTGCAAGAAGATTAAATTGGAGGTCGACAATTAGGAATTCCTTTTTTAGGTTATTTAGATTATCCATATGTTGAACTAATTTATTTATTCAACGTGTCTCTGGAAATTTCATGTATGTTTTTCATTTACGAACCTTTGTATTTTAAATATTAATTAGAATTTCTATTCTTATAACATAAAATTGTTACATTGAAATTGTGTTATGAACAAAAGCCAACTTAGTAACATTGTCTCTCACATATTCTTGAAATCAATGTTGTCGAATCATATGGATATGATATAAGCATCAATTTAGCAAAATTGCAATAAAAAAAGACAATTTAGCAAAATCATTTGATGATTGATTAAATTAATATTAAATGTTTAGTCTACCACATTGAACTAGAAAACGTGCATCCTTCATCTTAACTATTGACATCAAATATACTTTAAATTAATATTAAAATTATTACGCCCATATTATTAAACATGTGATAAAGTAAATCAACACATCTTTTAAATACACTGTTATAACTATTAAATTAAATTATTCTAAACTCTCTCTCTCTGTGTGTGTGTGTGTGTGTTTCTGAGTCTGTGTGTGAATTTATACGTATTGTGCCAATAAATTAATCTAAAAAAAACTATAAAAAATATTTTAAAAACATGCATTTTTTTACAACCGACTCTTTAAAATTTACTTCACTTGATATTAAACTCATTTACCAAACATTTAACTTTTAAAAGCATTGTCTTCTCTAAAAAATTATCCAACAATCCCCTTCTTTTGGTCGCTTCTCTACCTCAAAAACTTGGTAATCATGTTTAATTAATACTTATTTAAAAAAACAGTTCATTAATTACTTTTAGAAATATTTTTAAATTTTCCACATACTTTTTTATAATCAGTTATTTTCACAACATTCCCCAAACTAACATACCAAATAATAACGAATTTCTTTTTTCTTTTTCAATTATAATCAACAAATGTTTTTTCATGCCCATACATTAAAGGTTCAATGTTAAATTTAATTAGGTGACTTAAGTTTTTATTTTCATATACAAAACAAAGACATTATTTTGCATATGAGACAAAAAAGGGAATAAATCAACCTTCATTTCTACCCTGTATACACAAACACAAATTATATCCCACATGTCTTTACAACAGCATCAAATGTGTCAACGGAAATATAAATGGGCCATGAAAAATAATCAATAACTACTGGCTGTGAGACTCCACCACGTTCAATTAAAACTGAAACTGATCTTTTAAATTAAACGGTTAAAACAATCAATAACTCCTTCTACCATTACAAAAACACAAAAACTGGACAACCGATTCCGCCATTTACACATACCACTGCCAAAATCAACCCATAATAATGCTTCCTCCAAGCTTCAGTTGCTCAGGTTTAATTCCATTATTTCACCATCTTAATATCTTGTCATGCATTGATACTCTACATCAAACTCACTTTAAGCTTTTCCTACTCTGTCAAACATTGTTACCTTTGCTTCATCTAAAACACAAAGCTCTTAGTATACCTCATTAATATCTACTGAACCAATCACTTGCACATTATTTTTTTAGATTAATTCTGACCTTTTTAAAATTTATGAGGATTAATAGGGCTGTTAGCAAGGTTTAAAAAGTGCAGCGAAGTTTTTTTGTTACATAAGCTTTCACCTTTTATAAGTTCAAATCATTTAATCAATGAATATAAATTAATAGATCCTTTCCTTTCATGCCACTACCAAATTATTGCTCAAATATAAGATTGAATACATTCTTAGAAAAACAAAGTGATCTTGCATGCTCATTATTTAAGATTTCAAAATCACACATTTGTCCAATTTCAACCCTCATAATAATTTAGTATCTCTTTTCACTTATTTTTATTTCATGTCAGTTATACTTTTAAAAAGGGTATACATTATTGACTAATGAGGGTTTATTGACTTGCCTTTGAAGTGGTCCTCACTTGTGTTGGTAGGTTTCAATGCAACTCACCTACTTTAGGTATAGGTCTTAAGGGACATGGAATACATGTTTGTGCGTGACTATACCCATACTTGGCTGAACTGATTATCTCTCATTCTTAAATTTCAAAATTATATATGAACATATATAAAGGATGCACTAGGACCTTCCATGTATGCCTTTGTTTCCCTTGCAATGCAGGGTTGATGATTGCACTTGCATAAAATTATGAAAGCTGTTATGACCTCAAATACAAGCTTTTTTAAATTTTCTTATTCTTTAACAAAATCTCCAATGCGGCGATTTTTCAAGCATTCTCAATATATGTTCCAAGCATACATTTATAAAAACATTTAATGAAACAATACACATTGCACTCCATTACAACCCCGCCAAACACCATTTATACTTGGAATTTGACAGTGGAGGATGAGGTTACATAAGAAAGGATCTATTATGAGAATTGATATTTGAGGAATTGTTGTCAAGGAAGAACCAAATGTGTTTTTTATTAGTATTTTATTCATATGAAGTCATCTCATTATGCATCAAACACCAAAAAATAAAAAAAATAGATTTATTGATTATATATTATAATTTCAAATTGAACATAGCAAAACAATGTATAATGATGCATACTTTAATTACTAATCCCAATATTGTCAACTCAGGACATTTATCTACACATGCTGCTGCTAGAGCGAATCGTATTGCTGTACTTCGTGCAAAGAGACACAGGGAATTTAAAGCAAACATATGTCAAAGCGTGCAAGCTACAGGTTTCAATACTACCACAAACATAGTTGTGCTTGTAACCATACTTTAAACTACCTTAGTTTATAAATATAATACATTAATAACAATGTGTATAAAATTTAAATTACATTTTACATATATTTTTGTCATGAGATCATTAAATACAACTCATTCATGCATTCTTTCTCTTTATCATGCACATTTTACATATTAACTTCCCCTTCCTCACTGCTACCTATAATTCCTATGAAACAAACTTATTTACATTCCATACATTAAAACTAATCCATTGGCTTACGCTTTCCTTTTTTTACTCTATCTGTCTCCTTTTTCAAAGTTAATCAAATATAATTTCCAAGGAATTTTGGATTATTTAGCACCATACACCTAGAAGGTAAGCAGATCATATACTATATGCCAAATAATACAAAAAGAAAACAAAAAAAAATACGATTACCATTTCATTCACATCAAAACTAAAAACCACAAAAATACTTCAATGGTAAGGAATTTTTAAATCCATTTTGACTTGTGAATATGCAAATTTATATTTGGTAACTTGAATATGATTGCATTAAATACTTGGTAAAAACAATTAGCTTGTATGTTTCATGCTTAATTACTCTAAATTTTTTTAATATAATCACAATACCTAACCAATTTTCTCACATTTTTTTTATTATTGCAGGAAGTTTATCTCCATATGCTATGGCAAGAGCTAATCGTTGTGCCATTCTTCGCAACAAGAGAGAACACAACAAAAGATTAAATCCTGTTTATACTCATCCACAAACCTCATCCACTAATTATGCATCTACAAGCTTAGTACCCATTAAAGCAGAAGGTAAATATATTATTTAAGTATTTTTTTTCAAATATTCCCAATAATAAGTAATTAAAAATGACATAACACTTCATTCGCCTTTTTACATAGATTATGAGATTTCTTATTCTGCAAACTAACACATGCTCTAAAAGTAAAAGATCACGTAGATATAAACATGTGTGCATAGGCTCCACCTTACATACAAATAGAGGTATTTTAAATCACAGGACTTTACTCAATACCCATTTAAATTATTTATTTATATTGGTTTCAACAACAACTTATTTAAGAATGAAAAAACACTTATTCTTCTTTAACATACATTCCTATCATCAAATACAGCTTTTGCTTCATACGAAGATCTGGGTGACCAAGATAGTGAATGCTCTTACTGTGGCGCATTAATGTGGTACAATGAGCGGCTTAGTAAAGACACCAATGAATTAATTCCAAGATTTGGCATGTGTTGTCTCCAAGGAAAAGTAAAACTACCATTCCAAATCGATCCTCCCTCTTTCTTGAAGGATTTATTAGATGGAAGGCACCCAGAAAGTAATCATTTCAAAAAGTATATCAGAACTTATAACATGATGTTTGCTTTTACATCAATGGGAGGGAAGATAGACAGAGCAATAAATGATGGAAGGGGTCCTTATATATATAGAATGGGTGGTCAAAATGTTCACAATATTGGAAGTATCCTTCCATCGGAGGGACAATCTCCAAAATTTGCACAGTTGTACATTTATGATACCTCAAACGAGGTGGAGAATAGAGTTTCTGCTATTTGGTGCGTATCACTTACCTTCTAAACAACTGATTTATGTGAACACATTTTGATTTATTTAAATTTCAATTATTTCTAACCATTATATCAATTTGTGTGCAGTGGACAACATGGTGCATCAATCCAAATTAGAGAAACAATAATTGAAAGCCTTAAGCGTATGCTAGATGACAACAATTTGTTGGTCCAAACTTTTCGCAGAGCACGTGATTTCATTAATGCACATGTCGGTCAAAGTGTTCACATCAAGCTAATCCACCAAAGAGGAGTAGATAGACGAAGATATAATTTACCAACAACACAAAATGAAATAGCAGCATTGATTGTGGGTGATATCGGTTCTACAGAACATGGTAGAGATATAATAGTGCAATATAGAGATGGTGATATTCAGCGCATCCATGAAACACATCCAGACTTTCTACCGTTACAATATCCATTATTGTTTCCTCATGGTATTGGTGGTTATCATCAAAAAATACATCATGTACAAGAGCGATGTAGAAACAAAGAGAGAACAACGTATGTTTCAATGCGGGAATATTTTGCATATTATCTCCAAAATAGAAATACTAATTGGTCTACAATACTGCATGGTGGGAAGCTATTTCAACAGTTTTTAGTAGATGCTTATATGATGACAGAATCTTGGAGATTGTCATTTTATCGAAGCCATCAAAAACAAATACGAGCTGACCTATATAATGGACTAGAAGATGCTGTTGTGCATGGTGAGAGAGAAGCTTCGGCTGTAGGGAAAAGAATCATATTGCCATCCTCATTCACAGGTGGCCCTCGCTATATATTGAATAATTATCTTGATGCAATGGCAATTTGTGGGTGGGCAGGATATCCTGATCTATTTATCACGTTCACTTGCAACCCAAAATGGCCAGAAATAACAAGATATGTAGTTGCACATGATTCAGAAGTGGAAAACCAACCACATATTGTTTCCCGCATATTCCAGATGAAGCTAGATCTTCTCATGAAACATATCAAAGATGGCACATTGTTTGGTCCAGTGAAAGCAGGTACTTTTCACTGTTACTATTGGTTAAATTTAATTCTATTTCAAGTTAATGTAGTAACAAAAGTTTGAGTTCAACTAAGGTTGAGTAAGAGTAAAAATTTAAATTTAAGAGATACTCATTGTTTGACAATCTGATGGTAAAAGATTTCAAAAAAATATATTCCATTTTAAACTACACTACAAACACTGAAAACAGGGTGAAGTTGATTAATTTGTCATGTAGCAACCAAAATATGGTGTTTAATTTGAGAGTTTAATTACTTATGAAGCAACCAAAATTATATGGATATTTTATGAATTCGTTAATATCAACACCTATCACACCATATGATTTGAACTCATTGACCTAAGCAAAAATTTTTGCTATGTTACTAGACATCATTTAAAACATTAATTCCTTCATTTTTATTACAATTCTTTTTAATATTATATTTAGTACAAATTTTACTTTTCAGAAGTCCTTATTTTCAAAAATATTATTCCACTTAAAATATCAAAACTTTTTACCTTTATTTATTCTAATAACGAAGCTCGTATGCAAACATTACTGCATTTTATGTGAAAAAGTTTAGTACATCTATACTTTCTAAAAAATATCATTCATTTTTATCCATCCCTCTCAGGAATTATCACAAAAAACCTATAATTTTTTTTTCAAAAAGTTAAAGATAATTTCAATCATTAAAACATTTGACTTTGTAACATGTTTATTTCCTATCATGTCTCATCATTAACTTGTCATTAGTTTATTGATAATGACAAAATATTAAAACTTCAATATTTAATTTAATTACATGATTAGATAATTACAAATAAACAAAATGCATAAAGATTTATTTGGGGAACACATCTATACTTTTCATTAAACATAATTGTGTCATTTGTTAATAATATCCATTAAAATATAAATTCCATGTTTGTTTTTTTATTTTGTTTTTTTTTCAACCGTTGTATTTTCTTCGATAGAAATTTGTAGAATCATTTTGTTTCCTATACCCAATCAAGTTTTCTTTCTTTGCAAAGTCTTTCTTACTCTAACTATTATTTTTGTAGCTGTGTATGTTATTGAGTTTCAAAAAAGAGGTCTTCCACATGCACACATTGTTATCTTCTTAGAGTCTGGCCGAAAGCTTGAAACACCAAATGATATTGATCGGGTTATCAGTGCTGAAATACCTGATAAGAATATTGATTCAGAGTTATATGATGCTGTTAGTGAATTTATGTTGCACGGTCCATGTTCGAGTTCCTTATGTATGATCAATGGTGAATGTTCTAAACATCATCCAAAAGAATTCACTTCTGCTACAAATATTCATGAAGATGGTTACCCTCGGTATAAGAGACCAAATAATGGAAGATTCATTAAGACTGATACATTTCTTTTTGACAATAGACATGTTGTCCCTTATAACCCTCATTTGCTACTAAAATACAAAGCACACATTAATGTTGAGAGATGCAAAGAAGGTGTTTCCATCAAATACTTATTCAAATATGTCACTAAGGGACATGACCGTGCAACTGCTGCTTTCTACACACAATCCACATCAAGTGATAGAAGCGAGGTCCATGATGAGATCAAGATGTATTGTGATGTTAGGTATTTATCAGCATGTGAGGCTGCATGGAGGATTTTTAGTTTTGAAATAAACTATCGAACACCTGCAGTATAAAGACTATCATTCCATTTGCCAGGAGAACAAATGATTCTATATGAAGATGATGAAGACTTGAATGAGGTTGTCAACCGTAACAGAGATAAAACAACTCAGTTTCAAGCTTGGTTGGCAGCAAATGAGATATTCCACTCTGAAGCATCACTATTAACATATTCAGAATTTCCTACAAAGTTTGTGTATAAGGAGGAAGAACAAAAATGGTATATGAGGAAATCAGGTAAAGTCATTGGAAGATTATTTCACGTCCCACCAGGTGCAGGTGAACTATTCTATTTACGTCTATTACTCACATGTGTTAAAGGACCAAAATCATATTGTGACATAAGAACAGTGGATGGTGTTGTTCATGAGACCTTTAGGGATGCTTGCTATGCAAGGGGGTTATTGGAAGATGATAAGGAATATGTTGATGCAATTTTAGATGCAAGCCACTGGGCCACATCATACTACCTTCGTCGTCTATTTGCAATGTTGTTATTTTGCAATTGCATGAGTCGACCAGAGATTGTTTGGACCCAGACATGGAAGCTGATGGCAGGTGACATACTATATAGATTACAACAGCTAACCAATCGTTCAGGTATATGTACAAGCTTTGCTACTATAAGTAATAACTTTTTCAGGTGCATTTTTTCTCATTGAGAGATAATTGAATGTTTGTGTTTAAATTTATAGGTGTGAACTTATCTGATTCGGAACTACATGATCAGACATTGCTTGAGTTAGATGATACTTTGCAGCTTAATGGAAGAAGTTTGAGTGACTTTCCAACAATGCCATGCCCAACAACTTTAGTCCGATTACCTAGACAGAACAAAATATTGATGGCTGAGATGAACTACAACATTAAAACCTTGTCACAAGAGTTAGAACAACTGCTACCTAATTTAACTTCAGAACAGAGGACTATATATGACACAATCATTGAAGCAGTCATTCAGTCAAATTGGGGGATGTATTTTATATATGGGTATGGAGGAACTGGCAAAACTTACCTCTGGAAAACAATATCTACATCGCTGCGTGCAAAACGTCATATAGTTTTAACAGTTGCATCGAGTGGAATAGCGTCACTTCTTCTGCCAAATGGTAAGACTGCTCATTCTCAGTTTGCAATTCCTTTGACTATCATTGAGGATTCAGTGTGTAATATCAAGCAGGGCACACATCTTGCTGAACTTTTAGTGCATACTTCTTTAATCATTTGGGATGAAGCACCTATGGCAAATAAACTTTGTTTTGAGGCATTGGATAGATCGTTGCGTGATATCATGAAAAACTTTGACTCACATGCTTATGCAAAACCATTTGGTGGCAAAGTTGTAGTGCTTGGAGGTGACTTTAGACAAATACTTCCTGTTGTTCCCCGTGGTGGACGTGAGGATATTGTTTTTTCAAGCATTAATGCCTCTTTCTTATGGAAGGAATGCAAGATTTTTAAATTAACTCAAAATTTGAGGCTTTCTAGAAGTGCTAATGTTAATGATGATGTGGAGTGCATCTCAGAATTTGGCAAGTGGATATTATCAATTGGAGATGGCACATTTCCCACAGTCGATGACACTGATGATTTGATAATTATACCAAATGACTTTTTATTGCTACCAAACAATGACCATAAGGATTGTATTATTCATGCTACATATCCTGATCTGCACCAACATTTGAATGACAAAGAGTATTTTAGTGAACGTGCCATCCTAAGTGCTACATTGTCTGTTGTCGACGAGGTAAACAATCGCATGTTAGAGTTGCTTCCAGGTGAAGAAACAATTTATCTAAGTGCAGATAGTGTCTCAAAACAAGATGCAAATATAAGTTGCTTTGATGACATGCATTCAGTTGAGTTCCTGAACAAAATCAGTATGTCAGGTTTGCCAAATCATATTCTTAAACTTAAAGTTGGTGCCCCAGTAATGTTGATGCGAAATATTGACAAATCCATGGGGCTTTGCAATGGGACACGGCTAATTGTTACAAAATTGGAGCAGCGTGTTATAGTATGTGAGACGTTGTCAGGTCAACATTCTTCCTCACCAGTTATCATACCACGCATGACCATCACACCGTCTGACACAAACTATCCCTTCAAATTGTGTCGACGCCAGTTCCCCTTGGTTCTTTCTTTTGCAATGACTATTAATAAAAGTCAAGGACAAAGCTTGCTTAATGTTGGACTATTCCTCCCCCGTCCAGTGTTTACCCATGGTCAATTGTATGTAGCAGTTTCACGCGTCAAGCGGAAGGATGGTTTGAAAATATTGATATTGGATGCTGATGGAAAACCAACCAACAAAACTTCAAATGTGGTGTACAAAGAAGTATTTTGTAATTTGTAAATCATGTATTATAAGAATTTATACATTATACATGTCATATTTTATCATGTGCATCTGTGAAATCCTTTTACCCCGCGCATAGCGCGGGTCCTGTACTAGTATTTATATAGTAAAGGATAAAATATGATTGAAAGGGAATTGAACTCATAGAAGAAATTATTTGGTGAAACATTGAAAAAAAAATCTTACTTGTTGAGAAATTGGTCAACCTCAGGTAAATCTTCATTGATAAGCAAGCGTGATGAGTACATAGAGTTGGATATTTTTTTTCTACCTACAAGGTATAAAACAAAAGATGTCAAGCAATAATCTTAAATGAAGGAATATGAAGTTTAAGATATTGTCAAATAGTGCATACCTTGAAACTCTTTAACTTTACATGATTGAATTATAACAACTATAGGATTGTTTTCATGTTCAGATTCGAAAGTTGCTAGCTCGGTTGCAAAAGATCCCCACAAAGTGCAGTCGAGGCGTTCATATCTTGACAAAAAAAAGTGAATGAGATTTTAGATAAGTAGAGTATTTTGTAGAAATATTAAAAAAATGTGTATATGTAGTCATAGTAAAACAACTACTAATGAAAATTAAAAGGATAATTAAGCAACTGAATTATGAATAAAAATTAAAAAAACTTTGGCATGTATATGTATGAAAACATGGCACAATGACATACTCTTCATCCAACAGCGAAATTTCAATGCGTTGTTGTTGTTCCCCTTTGACATCACATTGTTCGATTTCCCCAATTGCCGTTAACTTCCCAATAACATCTGTAAAATTAGTTATGTAAGTAAATAGACAATTTGAGGATACATGTATAAATTTGTAAAGGTAAATATAGAGAATGCAAGCAAATGAACAATCATACTTATATCATGGCAGATTAACGTAAAGAATTATATATCAATGACAAAATCTTAAATCATTGCACAAATAGCTTCACATTGAATGTGATTTTAACAGACACGTGAAGAGGAAACAATGTTAGTAAAAGCCACTTGTTGACAAAAGTGACATGTACCAATGTAATTGATAATAATATGGAAAAATTATCTCATTCAATGAGTTGAAACCTAATTTTATATTTTTTCAATAATCATCAACAGATTCATTTTCACAATTTAATAATCAAAATAAAAATGTTTGACATTGATATTTCAGTCATAGATGTAAATATGGTTGATTATTTATGTTTACAAGTTATGCTAATTCGAATATGACTAAAAGATGAAGCACACAATTGTAGTTAGATTAATGGTTGTGCATTTTAAAGCATCAACTGAAATTGCATTCCATAATTCAGGTTTCATGTTATGTAACTCAGAATTCACAGTGTCTAGTTTGTAAATGTGCAGCATATTCCTGAAAACAACAGGGCATACATGTAGCAGATGGGAATACAAAAGAACTATTTGATAAAAAAACGATTTTTTTATCTGGAAATTCCAGAAAATTGGAAAAGCATGATAGATTAAGTAAAGGAACATGTTAAAAAACTATTATAAAACATGTGATACTGACCCAATAGGTACCGATTGTCAAATTTTGGAGATAGAACGGCAGTGAAGGAGCGGAAATCAAATCCGAAGCGATGGATATGTCCGTCGTCATGGCATGGCCGAACCGTTGTGGAATATACAAAGGAAACCCTATAAGCATGCGTAGTAGTCCTGTAAGATCCAGTGTTAGGAGCAACATTAATAGTTGATATGACACAGGTCCTGCCTTCTCGTAAAAAATGGCTGTGTTTCTTGTAGAAGCAGGCCCTGACAGAAGCATGTATGTTATCTCCCTGGAATAGGAAAAAATTCAGTAAATAGGAAGATATTAAAAGTAATGTAAATTGGAAATACAAAATTTAATGAAAAAGACCTCTTGATCTCTAATAATCATTTCATACGAAGTTGGAACACTTCCAGAGAAACTTGAAATAGGCCACATGCGGATGATTCAAACTCTGATACGCCAATGAAGTTTGGCCGGAGTAACATCACGAATGGCGTCGAAAGATGTGTTAGTCATTTAGTAAGGAGTGGTTGTAGAGAGAAGTATGTTGCAGTGCAAGATTTTTTGTAAGGAATATTGTGAACACTTTTCTAAGAACACTTATATATAGGATTAATGATATATGAAAAACGTGCATATTGGATGCAGTAATGCACCGAAAGAAAGTGGATCAGTTAGCATACATGATGGGTAGTGGTGGGAGAGCAGTTATTTGACACATCTTATTAAAAACTGATTAAAAATAGATCGTGTAAAAATTTAAGTTATAATAAAATAAAAACGAAAAACATTAAAAATAACCTGTAATTTTAAAAACAGACAAAAGAAAAAAAATTAAAAAAAATACCTGATATGAAGTACATTCATCAAACATCACACAAATAGTTGAAAAGAACTCCATTACTTGGCTGGTGGTTGCAGTGAATTTGGGTTTGTTGGTAGAAAAACGTAGTGCTCCGGAGGAAAATTTGAGGCTGGAAATGGTGAATGTTGTTGAGATGGAGATCAAGATAAGGAACATATATTGGGAATGTTTGTGAGACGCTGTGGTGACCGGAGATTCATGGAGGTGGCTTTTAGTATTTACAGATCTGGCGAGTGAAGCAATATTCAGGGAGTAGAAAGAGGAAGTATTTTATTTTGATGTGGGCAATCGTGCAGATGCTTAGGAATTTATGTTTCTGAGTGAGAGAGAGAGTGGTTAAAAATATAATGGTTTTTTTTAAATGGGTTTGGTAGCAAATAAGGAATGATGCACGTGTAAGGCTGTAAGCAATTGATGAGGAGAAGTAATACAGGTGTCAACTTGCAGATGTTGAGGAAGGTATTTTCAGAGAGTGGTTGAAAATTTAATAGAGAAGTTTTTTTTTTTAAAAAAAAAGGATTTCGGGAGGAAAGGGAAGTTTTTTTTAAATGGGTTGGGGAGGTTTATGAGATAGAGACACGTGTAGTAGATGATGGAAGAGATTTGTACAGGTGTGATGTAATAAAGTGAAGTTTTGTTTGAGTGATGCTGATAGGAACGATCAAAAAAGGGAATTTTTATTTTTAAATAAAGAAAAGGCTCCGACAGAAAATTAAGTAATGGACACGTGGTAGGAATATAAGAGAGGAAATTGGACAGGTGGCACTCTAATGGGCTAGCAGATGCCCTCCCTTTAGATAGTAAAGATGTTAACCCTTAATTAATATATTAACTGTTTTTATATTAAAGGATCAAAACACTACCACAAAAATGACATATGGCCTATATCGGATATAGTTAGTGTTAAGATGGGACAAAAGCCTCATTGTGGATCTTATTAATCACTTGTACCGGTCTCAATAAGTTACATTTGTTTTATAAAAAGGTCTATCTTAGTAATTGCTAGTATAGGTTGACCTATCCCATGGTTATTCAGAAAGACTATGTTTTTAAAAAATTATTTAACCTATAAATGTAGGGAATGAATAATTTTTTTTAAAAAATAACCCAATTGGCTATTGATTTTTAGTTTTTTTCTTTTTAAAAATAATATAATGAAAAAGTGTTGGGATATTCCTTTTCTAGGGCAGCGCTTTTTTAAGTAAGCGCTGCAACAACATTGTTCTATAATAATGAAACTAAAATTGAATGGAAGTTAAAGGTTTAAAACCACTGATTTTAAAATTTAGGGACAAAAAATAAAGTTCAAAGACTAAAAGTAATGTTATTCCTTAATTAATATACTAAATATTTGGTTGATATAAGAATAATAAAAATGATGCAAAAAAGTGCATAAGTTTGAAAAATGGTGCAGAAATATTTTAATGGTTACTACTTAAAATATAGCCGTGACATTTTTGCACAAATTTGAAAACTTAATAATATGTATATATTACAAATAATTTTATGGTGTTACATGCAAATGAACCAAAACACTTCATTTTTTTTGAAAAAAAAGAATATTTTGTGTGTAGACTCGAATCCTTACCTTAACATACATATACATGGAGTAATATTCAATAGTGGTAGTAAAATGGACTCGTGTTTTGCAAATGAGTCTGAATTTAGCCACACAATCGATTCTAGTCATATCCATACGACATGTGGAGTTTATTCATGCTGTTCAATTTCAAATCAATGCATGTTGGATGGGGAGTAATAATACGAAATCATCATGTACTCATGTTATAATAAGATGGAATTACTTTTTTGCCCGCTACTAAAATCACACAATCACCCCCTCTTATGATCATAATCTTGCAATAATTAATAGTATGTGATTCAAGAAAATTAGTTTTCCATGACACAAAATAAAGTATATCATCATCTGAATTTTATTACTTTTTCAAAAACTACAATATTTTTATTTTTGAGTTAATTTATTGCAACCTTTTATTGTTATAGCCAGATTGATACCTTTTTATTTCAAATAATGGGTCTCTCAAATGTAATTTTATTTAAATAGTAACACAATATAATTATACTAGATTCCAATAATAAATATGATGTATATTGAAATTTGGGATTGCGGAATCACGTTAAATGAATTATGCAAATTACTTACATAAAAATTACTTCTACTACAAGCACAATCAAGTTTAAGTGGTAATGTGCAATTATAATTAAAAGATGCACAATAAAGATAATTGAGAGACATGAACTTTAAAGGAAGAAAAAAGATGTTGGATGGCGGTTTGTAAAATTTGAATAATAAAATGGGAAGCAGATGATTGTGTTTGAAGCTTTTATTCTTATCTCAATAGCATTTCCTTTTACTTTACTAACATAATTAATGATAATTGCCCATCATGATATTGCTTTTCTTAAGTCAAAACTGTGCTGCAAAAGCGACAAAATCTCTAAGCATATTCCCCATTTAATATTATAGTATTATTTGTCATGCATGCTAACATCATTCTGCTTAAAACGAGTGATTTGCACTAATTGTTTGGGTAATTAAAGAAGAGAAATTGGGTGACTTTAAGTTTAATTTTGCAACCAATGAGTAGTTGGTTGAGCTGATAAGTGAGCTACAACTCTCGTAAGGATGAGAACCCGTGTTCAAATCCTGGTAAGCGCTCTCATTGGGAGATAGGACAAAATTGCTTACGTGGGCAACACTTCTACCCCTCGAGTCCGGATTAAACCGAGCGGTGATTAACAAAAAAAAATTTAGTTTTACAATATTAATGTTGTTTAAATGATTAACAACCCATCTTTCCATTTATCTCTTTGAACAATGATATAGAATCCAAAGATGTAATTAAACTGGACAATCTAAATATGTTTTATTTATATTTTTTACATGCACATGAGCGCCACGTCTCTAATGATCTCTTGACATATCTGTAAAGCCTGTTCTCACCAGAATTAATCAAGCCTGTTCTCACCAGATATATTGATAAACTTATCAGTATACAACAACAATGAATCTTTATCCCACTGATGAACCTATAAGTATATAAAATCAAATTTTATAAAAAAACCATAATATTCATAAAAGTCATGAATAATACTCCTATATTTTTAATATAATATAGGTATATATGCTTAGAAAATGTCTAATTACTAGCTCTACATAATCTAAACAATGGAATATCAATTAAAAGAAAACATGACAAAATGACTATCATATCCCATTTTATGGAAGGTTGAAATAAGGGAAAAACTTACATCAAGTTCCTTTCTCCAGGTTCTCAAGTTCTTTCAATATAGGCCATTAGATTGAATGGATGATTGTTATAAAAGGACACATGTCACTCTTATATTAAAAGAACTTGAGAACCTGGAGAGATGAACTTGACCTAAGTAAGGTCCTTAAAATAAACGAATTCATTGAATATTAATCCACCGGTCCTACACATAAGACCTATTTGGATACATGAGTTTGATCCAAAATATGAAGCCTCGATTTAATTTTTTAAATGTCCCTAGAATTATATTAATACTCTTTTAATGATAAACAAACAAGAAAGGGGGGTGTGAGAATAGATGTAGATGGTTAGGGTGTTTTGGTAATATAATATGAATTTAACTAACTTAGTAACACCCGTATTCTAATCGATCAAATTAAGTGAACATATTTTATATGTAGGACCAAAAAGAGTATATTTAATTTATGCAAAATCCATATCTTGTCCTTTTCTTTCATTCTAACACCACATTGGAGAGATATAAGACTAAGACCCATCTTCTCATAATTTATTTAGTAAGTTTTGCACTATTTTTATCCTGTCAAATATATAAATGGAGTTCAAAGTGATTTTTAATATTACATGAGCCATAATTATTTAATATTTACTTGTATTTACACCATTACTTTTAATTTTCGTACCTGATCAATATCTGTAAAAGCAAAATATGGAAAACAAGATCATAAAAAGGTGTCAAGCACGCATAGGATAACATCAAATTATTTTTTAATTACTATTAGCAATATGTCTAGCTTGTTTTATAATGATAATAGGTTTGCCTCCACACTATAACAAGTTCTTGTCAAAAAACATTTAATTTAAGTTTTCTAAAAGGACAAAAAGAAGAGATAGGAAAATTGGAATTTTGTGCCGATTGTCATGTTGTGGCTAGTTTGAGAAATTATAATGAGTTCTAACCAAAAATAGTTTGGCAACATTGCTACACCTTTTGATCCTATATGGGCAAATACGGGTCCAATGATAGCCAAAAATTTGGTCCCCAAAATCTTCACATTTAATATAAGGTATGAGTGATAGCCAAGTTCAAGTTATTAAATAAATAGAGACTGTGCCTTCTTTGATTGGAATTCTCAAGACATGTTGGTATAAACATTTGAGAATATTATGTGGTCCATACCTCATTGTTTAGGACCAGATTCTGACCTGAATCTCCATGCTGGAAACCAGGGAATGTAAAAGACAGCCAGTGCCTAAAATAACATTTGAAATATAGAGGTGGGAACAAAAAGCACACATTAAATATGAAAGCATTGATACTCACAAAAACAGTTATAGTGAATTCAATGCAAGTCTGAGACTTCTAGTGCATAACAGTCCAAATTATGATGAAAACTGAGATGTTTGTCGTGCAAATTTTGATTTGTTTTATATACCAATGCTTCTTAAGGACATCAACTTCATCACCAGAAATGGGAGTGTATAATAAAAGTAAATACCACTGGATCAACATATATAATCAGAGATAACACAGACTAAACCCTGTGGACTTGTGAGTAAAGAGAACTGTTAATTTGGCCAAACAAGAAACAAAGAGAAAGAAAGGAAAAGAAAAATGAGATTATTTTAAAATTATAGTATGGGCGAAGGGGAATATAGTGGGAATATATATGTCTTTCTTGGATCCTGCGAGAGACAATGATCACTGTTAGCCATATTTATCAATCTGTTAGCCAAAGGAAAAGGGAACAAGGGAATGATGAAAAGTGGGGGCAAAAAAGAAAAGTGGGAAAAGAATTCCAATAAAATAAACAGTTAGCATTGTGTACAGACAAAGGTAGAATACTGGGGGAAAATAAAGATGGAAATCTAGGAGAGTGAAAGTGAGAGGTTGAGGCTGCAAACAAATAAAGAAGTCTACTAGTAGTGGTGAGTAGTACTGATGAGTAGAGAGGGATATAGAAGATGAAGTAGAAGGAAATTCTTTCTCTCTCTGTCATGTCCACCAACAAAACCCACTGAACAAAATCATCATCATGAAACTCCCTCTGCATCCAGCACTCCAAAAAAGCAATCCTCTTCCTCATTCAAACTTCCATTCCCTTAAATTTACCTCCCAAAACACCACACCACTACACTCACTCACCACATTCCCAAAGCCATGAAATCTTCTCTTCTCTTTCTCACATTGTCCTTCTTCTGCCAAATATACCTTGTTTTCTCTACTTCAACTCCACCCCTCCAACTCATCTCCCTGCTTTCACTCAAATCTTCTCTTAAAGACCCTCTAAATACACTCCATGACTGGGACCCTTCATCCACCTTCTCAAATTCTAACTTGCAGGACCCAGTTTGGTGTTCATGGTCAGGCATCACATGCCATTCAAAAACAGCCCAAATTACCTCCATTGACCTCTCTCAACGTAACCTTTCAGGCACAATTTCACCGGAAATAAGGTACTTGACTACGTTAAACCACTTGAATCTAAGTGGGAATGTCTTCAGTGGAAGCTTCCAAGCAGCAGTTTTTGAACTCCCTGAGCTCAGGGTTCTAGATATCAATCATAACTACTTCAACTCAACTTTCCCACCAGGGATTTCAAAGCTTAAGTTTTTGAGATTCTTCAATGCTTACAGTAACAACTTCGTTGGTCCTTTACCCCAAGAATTCATCAGACTCAGGTTCCTTGAGCAGCTCAACCTTGGTGGGAGCTACTTCAGCAACATGATTCCTTCAGCCTATGGCAGTTTCACAAGACTGAAAGTTCTTAATTTGGCTGGAAATTCGTTGGAAGGTCCAATACCACCTCAATTAGGCTTCTTATCACAGCTCGAACGCTTGGAAATCGGATACAACCAGTTTTCTGGAGAAATACCAGAGGAATTCACTCACTTGTCTAGCCTAAAATACTTGGATATCTCCTCTGCTAATCTCTCTGGCTCTGTCATTCCACAACTAGGAAACTTGACCATGCTGGAAACACTGTTGCTGTTCAAGAATAAATTCACTGGTGAAATCCCTTCAAGCTTAGGCAATTTGAAGACACTCACAGCTCTAGACTTATCAGACAATGACCTCACTGGGTCCATCCCTGAAGAAGTTACATTGCTAAAGGAACTCAACATTCTGAGCTTAATGGACAACAATCTAACAGGTGAAATACCTCAAGGAATTGGTGAACTTCCCTACCTCAACACTCTCCAACTCTTCAATAACTCCCTCACTGGAATCCTCCCACCAATGCTTGGCTCAAATGGCCTCCTCCAAAAGCTAGATGTCTCCACCAATTCACTCTCTGGTCCAATCCCACAAAACATCTGCAAAGGAAACAACCTCATCAAGCTCATTCTCTTCCACAACAACTTCAATGGTCCAATTCCAGAACCACTCACCAACTGTACTTCACTAACAAGAGTCAGAATCCACAACAACCACCTCAATGGTTCCATCCCCTCAGGCTTTGGTCTCCTCCCAAACCTAACCTTCATTGACTTGAGCAACAACAACTTCATAGGTCAAATTCCTGAAGACTTTGGCAATGCAGTCAAAATCCAATACCTAAACCTCTCTGGAAATTCCTTCCAAAGCCGATTACCACGTAATATATGGAACTCCTCAAACCTACAGATTTTCTCAGCAAGTTCATCGAAAATAATCGGTGAAATTCCAAATTTCATCGGCTGTGACAAAATCTACAGAATCGAATTGAACGGAAATTCTCTCAATGGAACCATTCCTAAGGACATAAACCACTGTGAAAATCTCCTCCAATTAAATCTAAGCCACAATTCACTCACAGGTATTATCCCTGAGGAAATCTTAACCCTACATTTCATCACCGACGTCGATCTCTCACATAATTCTCTCACCGGTGAAATACCTTCCAATTTCAACAACAGCACAACCCTAGAAAACTTCGACGTCAGTTATAACCTCCTCACAGGTCAAATTCCTAACGTCACCACCTTCCATCCATCGTCGTTCGCTGGAAACAACGGCCTCTGCGGCGGAATAACCCCGAAGCCATGCGCGGCGACAAACGACGTCGTTTTTAACGATAAACAACAGCCGAGAAAAACCGCCGGCGCCGTCGTGGTGATCTTCGTGGCGGCGTTGGGCGTCGGACTTATCGCTGTCGTCGCCGGAATGAGGTACTACCGAGCGAACTATGGCGGAGGGTTTAACGGTGACGGTGACGGCAGCCGTGAGGCAGGGCCGTGGACGTTAACGGCGTTTCAACGTTTGAATTTCACGGCGGATGACGTCACAGAGTGTTTATCGATGTCTAATAAGATACTTGGGATGGGGTCCACTGGGACGGTGTATAAAGTGGAGATGCCAGGTGGCGAGATCATAGCCGTTAAAAAGCTATGGGGGAAGCATAAGGAGAATAGTAATTTGATCCGACGGAGGAGAGGGGTTCTAGCAGAAGTTGAAGTGTTGGGGAATGTGAGGCATAGGAATATAGTGAGGTTGTTAGGGTGTTGCAGCAATAGGGAGAGTACTATGCTCCTCTATGAGTACATGCCTAATGGGAATTTAGATGATTTATTGCATGGGAAAAATAAGGGGAATAATTGTGATAATTTGGGTGCTGATTGGTTGACAAGGTATAAGATTGCAATGGGTGTGGCTCAAGGGATATGTTATCTTCATCATGACTGCGATCCGGTGATCGTGCATCGTGATCTCAAACCAAGTAATATATTGTTGGACAGTGAGATGGAGGCTAGAGTGGCGGATTTTGGGGTGGCTAAGCTCATTCAGAGCGATGAATCTATGTCTGTTATCGCAGGTTCATATGGCTACATAGCTCCAGGTGAGATACTCTTCAATTCAAAATTTCATAAAAATTTCATTGAATCTCACACTAGAATGGTTAAATTCTGATTATTATTTTGTTTAAGATTGGATGTCTTTTCTATTTTTTTCACGTAGTTTGTGGAGTTTAGCATTAACACTAACATTGTGCGTGAGTACAAAACTTGTTTTGAATTTAATAAAATGAAAATCATATAGCTACTGAAATCACTAGGAGTGACAAAGAACATTGAACAATATAATATAAATTAGAAAGAGAAATCTTGTTTGTATGCAAGATGGAGCAAGTTATGAATTTTTTTTTTCAATGATGAAAGATTCAAGATTGTTACGTAAAATGATTAAAAGCATACTTAAATTTTGGATTTTGAAAATGTTTTTTTTAACTTTCTATATAACTATCATATTATTAATTTAAAATCATGTGATGCTCACACACAATGAAAGATTGGTACGTGATGTGAACAACAATTCTTGTCTGTATGCATGATATGAAGAAAAGCAATTTTTCATTAATGAAAGATTGGTATATACAAATGATTTTGGATTAAGGCATACTATATATACACAATTCATTAATGATTAAAAGCACACTAAAATTTTGGATTTTTGAAGATGATTTTTTAACTGTGCTATATACAAATAACTTTCTAACCTTTTAGATCAAATGCAAGTGACAAAGTGTGTGTGTAAATGCAATCATTTTTTTTGCAAAAATATAGAGTAGAGTACAATATACGATTCAAGTAATTTGAAAAATTGAACAATAATTACTTTGATAAAATCTGCAATGCCATATTAATTAAAGAACGGCGCATGAAACTTTCTTTCGGTGCATATTCATTGCACTGTGCGCATGAAGTGTCTTTTGACTCTTTTCCTTTATGTTCTTTCACAATCTTGGTTTTTTTTATTTATTTTTTTAACATCATCGACCATTATTTTCTCCGGACCCACCAAGAATAATGTCAATTCTCCAAACCCTTTAGAATCATGACGATGTTGACTCTAGACTTTAGTCCATTGATTAAAGTAAAAGGCTCCAATGAACAAAAACCATCTTGTCTTCTTATCTTGGAGTATTGCTATTACTTAAGTCCGTGTTTGGTTTTGCAGAATATACTTATACCTTACAAGTAGATGAGAAGAGTGACATTTATAGCTATGGAGTGCTACTCATGGAGATTTTGACAGGAAAACGGTCTGTAGATCCAGAGTTTGGTGATGGAAATAGCATTGTGGATTGGGTAAGATCCAAAATCAAAGCTCAAGGCATTGATTTTATATTGGACAAGAATGTTGGGTCAGAGTGTAAGTCAGTGAAGGAGGAGATGATACAAATGCTAAGGATTGCATTACTTTGCACTTGTCGAAATCCATCTGATCGACCTTCAATGAGAGATGTTGTGATGATGCTTCAAGAGGCTAAACCAAAGAGAAAATTGGTTGATGGTGTGGTAGGCCCACAACGTGTTGCTAATGATAATATTAGTGGTGGGGGTGGTGGTGGTGGTAGTGATGGTGGTACTAATATTCTATTACCATGTGAAAGTTTCTCAGGATAATTAACCTAGCTAGTGGTTAATTGAGTTAATATGGTTGAAATGGTTTATTTTTCTTTTTTGTTTTCCTTTCAATATTGTGGGGGATTGGTATAGGAGAAAGTGATTTTCTTTTTTAACTTTCAATGGAATCTTCAAGTGTTTTTAGTTTTTCTTCCCTGTATTTCCTGTGTTACATATATATTATCAGGACTTTCGTTTCTTTATAAGAAGATTGTGTGTTGCGCTTTAGATTGCCAAAATAATCATTACGGCCGATTTCATTGAAAACAATTTCTTTAAAGGTGAAAATACAGAAAATTATATAATGCCTAAGGCCTTAAGCCTTTCATTAGTAAACATTCTTCTATTAATAAAATAAATCATTATTATTTTTATCAAACTAAAAATAAATAAAATACGCTAGTGTTTTTTTCAAAGAAAAGAGGATCAATGAAATTGTTATCAATTATGATTATCTGTTTACCAACTTGAACAACTTTTATAAACATGTCTTCATTTATTTATGGGATAAAGGCCAAAAATACCCCGGAAGTTTCCACCCAGAAGCACTGAGTATATGGAAGTTTTCTAAGGGGCAAATATACCATGGAAGTAATAAAAATGGGGCAAATTTGCCCTTCCGTCAAATAAACTAATAGTCAACCGTTTAGTTGACCAAAAATGTTAAGGGCAAATTTGAGGTTGACTGTTAGTTTATTTGACCGAAGGGCAAATTTGCCCCATTTTTATTACTTCCAGGGTATATTTGTCCCTTAGAAAACTTCCATATACTCAGTGCTCCTGGGTGGAAACTTCCAGGATATTTTTGGCCTTTATCCCTTTATTTATCAAGATAACAAACCAACATTCTTAGTGACAATTTCACAACATTTCAGAAGTCCGGGGACCCAGTAGGAGAGTAAGCAATGGTGATCTATGGAAAGAAGAGCCAAAAAAGTTTTAAAACAATTCTAATGGGATGAGAAAGGTGCCACCTGCCAAATAGTAGCTTTAACTACAAAAAATAAAAATTTATTGCTTGAAAATCCGTAAAATTTCTTCCATTAAACATTTAAGGACTTAGGTATTCAAATGAGTGCAGATCATCTTTAACTGAATAAATCTTCAACTGTGGCCTGTGGGCAGGATATTTATTGCTACATGATTATTTTTTTCCAGTTTTATTCAATTGTGACATTCATTCAAGTTTTAGTCCCTAGTATCCCTTGGATTTGCTGGAAGTGGGCCGGTTTTTGAGAATTTATCCATGCTGTAGGGAACAGTGTTAACACTGTTAAGAGAAATTGAGATAGTATTTCCTCCACCCCTAAATATAATAGGAAAAATTAATTTGAGGTCCCCCACAAGGGACTTAATACTAGAAAAGTCCCAAAAGTTGAAATAATTAATGTAGGGTCCCAAGGGACCTCACCTTAATATATTTGAAAATTGAAAAGACATTTTTGCCCCTGCCCTTTTATTGATGGGAAAACCTGACAACTTAATGGGCAGCCGTGACAACTCGATGGGCATAACTTGACAACTGAATGGGCAAATGTGACAACTTGTTGGGCATGTGCTTTAAATTAATTGCCCAAACTTTGTTAAGTTAATGGGAAAAACGTTGTCACATTTGCCCATTCAGTTGTCAAGTTATGTTCATCGAGTTGTCACGGCTGCCTATTAAGTTGTCAGGTTTTTCCCATCAATAAAAGGGCAGGGGCAAAAGTGTCTTTTCAATTTTCAAATATATTAAGGTGAGGTCCCTTGGGACCCTACATTAATTATTTCAACTTTTGGGACTTTTCTAGTATTAAGTCCCTCGTGGGGGACCTCAAATTAATTTTCCCAATATAATATAAGGTGCCAATAATTGTTTCATTGTAATCGAAAAAAATTGTCAAAAGTAGTTAAAAATAATTAATGTCTCGAATATATGTCATTTCCCAACTTTATCCCTATTGATAAGAGAGTGTGTGAAAAATGAGATAGTGTGTGGTAAAAAAAGAGAGAACAAAAACTCCTACGGTCTGTAATATAAGAGCTAAACCTCTAAAACACATTTCTTAAGAAAACATATAAAAGTTAGTTGAATATCTGTAGTTAATTTTTTTTAATATTACCCATATTTATTATGATACTATTAAGAGAAATAAATATTAAATACATAGTATTAATAATATGAAAATATATTAAATACATAGTATTAATAATATGAAAATCAATTAGAGGTAAAGTAGGGAAAACACATCAAATGAAAATAGAATGTGAGGTGAACTCTTAATTTTAAACTAAAATCATTTAAATTTTGAGCTTTTAAATTATGGAACGGGGGAGTAATTAATTGCTTTATCTATAGTTAACGAAGGGCAAAAATGGGGGGGAAACACAATAAATGTAGAGACAAATCAAAAGTGCACCTTATATCTTGGGATACACCTATTTACAAACTTACACCTTATATTTAGTGATGGAGGTAGTATCTTTGAAAGTTCATCATGTTCTTGCTTGAAAAAGGCCAAACGAAACCAACAAGGGGGGATAGGGAGGAGTGAAAGGTGATATAATTAAGCCCACGATTTCATGAACTCATATAGAGAAGCCAAGAGTTTTTTTTACCAGAAAGAGAAGCCATAGTTGAGAAACAGAGTGATTTGCAGATTCATGATCCAAGTTTCGTTCTTCATTTTACCTGCCTATCGAGAAACTGAAACTTGAGATTATTAAACTCTGCATGCCATTTTGGGACTGAGGTAGCCAACTTCTATCACCACCGGTGAGAGACCACCTCTTGTTGTCAACGAATGATTTTTGGTGATATTTTTTGTGCAGAAAACTTATGAGTTGAATCTAAAGATTTTTTAACGTGTAGACAAAATCCGGAAATCAAAGAACACTCACACCGGTGAGAGATCATTTCTTGTTGTCAACGAATTATTTCGGGTTTTTATTTTTTTTTGTTACATTTTATTTCGGGTTTTTAACGTATAGCATGACCGAGTTATTTCCAATAAGTGAAAAATTAAGCAAGACTCATCAAATAAGATATATATATATATATTGTGACAATATCTTCACCTCAAGACTTCCTCACATTGGAATTTAAGCCTCTATTTAAGGCCTGGTCAAATGATCTCTCAAAGTAATTTATTATGCATAGTGGCATTGTTTTTTTAATATACTCCCTTCTATTCCAAAAAATGAGACAAAGTTACCTAATTTCATTAGATCAAAGGTTCTAGTTAAATTAGTTAAAATCACATGCTATTACCAAAACACTATAATTATCCACATTTACTCACTCTCATACATGGTTAGAACATTGATAGAGAAAATTGATAAAAAAAATTGGGACAATAAAAAGAAAACTTTTATTTAGAAACAAGTTCACGTTCCGATAACAGATCCTGAATTTAGGAATACGATGGGGTATAATAGAAAGGGACTACACCCAACATAAATTATAAGCTACTCAAAAGTGGGAATGAAAACTCCCTTGACATCATTCCACATTAAGAAAGCCGCATTTATTTCTGCTGAAAAGACAGTTTAGCAATACCATCATCAATCATATAGGATCTCCTAACACTATACTATTTATGTAGCATCTTAAAATGATAAAAACAAACCGGGGCCAATGTGTGTGATGTGTCATCTACAAAGCATTTTCTTTCAAATTTGTTTTTAGATAGAATTGGAGTCCCATGCAAAGAGGCCTAATCGAGAGTGAAGAGAATGTAAGGATACATAATGCCTGGATATATAAATTAAATCATGATCCATGCCAAAACTTGTCTTCATGTGCTTTCTCAAATGCTTTGCTCTAATATTACTAGACACTGAAGGCTGTCAATGGGTTTTAGGCATATTAGATGACCTTTAAAATAAACACGGGCAGCGTGGATTCGCAGCAATAAAACCACGCCAAGCCACAAATTACAGCATATAAAACTATCAAACTAAAAAAGAATTAATGTAAACAAATATTTGCCTACCATGAAAGTTGAAAGAATGTGAGTGACCTCTTATTTGTTTCTGAAACATCTGGTTGCTGAGAAACAAAATCGCTTACAGATGGCTGAATGTTGAACTATATTGCACAGTTCAAAGCTTCCCCAGCTTAATAACAATGAGAATCAACAAATCCTAATCACTTAGATGTCCGCAGGGTCACTGATAACCTGTTCATCAGTAATATTTCTAATCAGAAAACTGTACTTCAAGCAAAGGGTAAGGCTTACAAATGAAAATGCCATCATAATGCCATGACACATGGCATGAAAATCTCTTTACAAATAATAAAATGAATGGTGATTTTATGTTGCACTTTATGAATCTACATTAGGTTAAGTCAACACAAAATGCTTTTTAAAGACCAGTCACTGATACGATGTGAGATTCAAAAAATTTACTTAACTTTTAAGGTCTGACATCAAAAAATATACAGGCAGGAATTTTAGCATAAACATGATGGACGTTTAACTTGTGGTTATGTAAGTTGATAATCAGAACCCCTAAACCCAATATCAAAAGAGGAAATAACAGCTGCAAACCCATGACTGTTCTGTTAGATAAGTAGCCAGATGCCCAGAACAACTTCCTAAAGAACTTATAAAAGAGAAGCGCTACTTGCCTCACTGCCTTAAATGCTAAGCGAGAAATTTAGCTACATCAAATGATATTCCAGCAACACATACTACAAAGAAACAAAAAACTCTCCATGGAACTGTGGTGATTTACCTTGTTCATGATCACTACCCCATCCGGAATCTCAAGTTTCGTCCCAGGTTTTGCAGCAATAGTCACCACCCCCTGATACAGCATGAGTCAGAAAGTAAGCAGATATACGAGCGGGAAAACATTTGAATCCATCTTTCTCTCATTTCATATAGTTGAGCTAAACACAACCCATATGCACATTTGGTGGCAAATTTTGATTTTTTATAGCATACAGTTCAGTTGGAATTCTGTCATTTCCGATGAACACAGAATTCGAATGGCTGCATATATAACATTCTTTATTCCTGGGATGGCCGCAAAGGATGCAATCTGGAAACTTTTGTTTTCAGTCTTAGCATAGAGACTAGATGTGTTAATAACTTAACAGTGAAGAAAAATTATAGACGTGATGATAAAACACTTAACAGGGGAAAGACTACAATGAAAACACTTTAACTGTACATGACAGTTGAAAAAAACCAAGTGTAACTATTTTCAAAACGAACCATTTTTGGCCCTCACAATTACACTTCATTACCAACAAATCTAATCTCTATTTAAAAACCAAGGTCTGTCTAAAGTCAAAATATCAAGTTCTTGGTAGACACCAAGAACATCAGAAGACAAGAAATAAAAAAGTTAACTCGGACAGTTCTAAAAAATTATTAAATATATATAGCAACTGTAAGAAATGATGCATAGACAGCAGAAGAAGAATATCATTACCTTTAGAGTAATATTAGCTCCAAACCACACATCACCCCTAACTGTCAAACTATCCAACCCAGCAATGCTGGGGATGGATTTAAACCGACTCTGGAAGTCTTCAACCTGAGAAAGAAGGAAATTCATGCAATTACTGGCAAAAGCAGTGAATGGATTATGACAAGATAGAAAGATTAATGCATTCTGACCTTTTCAAATTCAGGTCCCAAGTGAATTTCAGGATCCACAGGATCAGCTCTGTTTGGATTACGAGTTAAAACGCCTTCTTTGGGAGTGTAAAGATCTGACTGCACGAGTATGATAATGGTGAGAGAAAGTCAGCTAAAGACTCAATATATTACATTGCTGTAACAGGAAATATACAAAAAGATAAACAACATGACCTGTATAAGGAGTAAATCTGATGTTATATTCAATGGAAGATAACGAGATTCAGGTACACAGACACCAATTGCACGATCAAAGAGCTATAACACAAATAGAAGAGACAACGTTGTCAAAGACAGCAATAATTAAGAGCATAAGTGACAATGTATGTATGTATATAAATATGTGCGTGTGTGTGTGTGCATATATGTATTCTCCTTCCCACCAAGGAATAGTTATCCAAGTGAAGCTGGCACACTTCATATCAAACAAAGTGAATGGTATTTAGAGCACCAATACTAAAAGCATCTTCTGCTGAACTAAAATTACTTCAGAATTTAAGCAGTTCAACCTGCACCTTGTTAATGATGATTGTTCATCATTAACCCAATATCATTATCTTTTGACCATATCCTTACAAATGTTAGTTTGTTCAAATAACAAATCCTCATGAGTGTGCCCAAATATTTCTATAAAAAATATTTAAGCTATTGCAATAAATCAAAATCACATTATTGTATAGATAAATATGATTTGAATATCTTATCTAATTCATTAAGTAAGGAGATATATATACAAAGAGAGGAGCATTAGGATCTAGTGGCTCATAGTCACAGAATAATACCCTGTCCCTATGGTCATGGTACAGAATTCCTAACACAACTAATTCATAATATATTGAGTCCATATCATCACATTCTAATCTCTATATTGTCGAAGATCATTCTTCCATTAAAAAAATGCTGTGATATGGAATAACGGCAGGAATATATGGACAAAGTGTCTATCTACAATTATACACTCACGCATGTGCGAGTATATAAAACAGTTCTCTTTGCCTATATAATGCCTTAGAAATGAAAATGATTCAAACAAAATGAATGCAACAGTCAACCATGATGTTGAAGGAATAGTCCACCTTTACATCCATGCAAAACATTAAACATTCAAGAAAGAAAATGCAAATCATCCATAGAGAAGCATAAACAACATATAAACCTGTATTGCTGATCCAGCTGCTGTTGTTTGTAGAAGAGTTTGTTCAATATCATTTTCCTGCAAATAATAGCCCTTCGGTTCGTTATCAATCTTCACAGCAAGGAAATGGGTGTTAAGGAATTGTACCTTTAAGGCTGATTGATTAGTGTACTTCAGTTGATCAGTATCTGCAAGTCTCTTAATGGCTTTTAAGTTCACCCACCTACGATAGGATACTTGAAAAGTTAACAAGTCTATTGAAAGTGGTAGTAAATTAAAGAAAAATGAGAATCTGACTCACATGTTTGTTGTATCAATTAGTTTAAATTGGTCCTTCTTCTTGAATACATAACCAAAAAACAATCCAAAACAGAAAAGCACAATCAGCTTATAATAAACGACCCATCATAGCATAATGCTGCAAACAACTAAGTGTAGAGAAGCAATAATGCTGACAATGTGTAAGTATTAGTTTAGAATACACACACACACACCCTCTAACCTGTTTATCAGGATTCCGAGCAATTTCCGGAAGCTGCACAGAATACAAAAATGAATTGTTAACCAAAGCTTCCAAGTATGGTAGCCCATGCGGGCCATGCCTATTAGCCCATGACCCAAAGAAAGCATAGTACAATTGATTAGAAGGTACATTTATATATTGATGGATTCTAAGTCAGCAGAAGGATAAAGAATTCAGTATAGTGTGGGAAGACTAGCCCATCAAATATGAGTGTTAGAACCCTTGAACTCTATTCACACCCCATCTTACATGATTATTCCTTTGTCTTTTTTTCCCTTTTTTGACTGGTCAACACTGAGATCTATTAATCACTGTCATCACAGCTTCATTAAAAAAATTTATAGGATTTCCATCATTTAGTTATCAAAGTGAGCACAATCCAAGAAAAGAAGACGATGAAAATTTAGGCAAAAGAGGAGATCAATTTGGTGGTAGCTAGGGTCAGGTTGAACCATTGAACTAATTTCAGGGGAGCAAGAAAAAACTAAGCATTATCACTTGGCCCAAAAAATTGTTCAATTCAACAAGTGAAACCTACACAACCTCGGAACATGAATTTCTAATCATAAAGAAAATAAATCATCATAGACATTACCTTCACCAACTAAATGGTGAAGTCCTATTAATCTAGCTTATGTTCCCTGAAAGTTACAATTCCAAAGCCCAATATAAATGTTAACAAAGAGATAGAGAGAAACAAGTTCCATGAAAAGCCAAAAAGCCAGCGCGCACACATATACCTTAAAACTCCTTGGCTGTGAGATAGTATCTGATGATTGGCCTTGAGTCACCTGGGGAAAAATTAGAAAATTCAAATACCTCAAATACTTAAGAAAGGTTGAACCATCGAACTAATGTAGGAAAGTTATCATCGAGTACCTCAATGCAATAATCAATTTCATAGTTAACCAAATAATTTAATATGTCTAAAAGATGAAGTCAAGATGAACAGAATTAAAATTGAATATCAATGGAAGGTGAAGAAATGACAAATTCCAACAATATAATATTAAGTATCAATATGCAAGGATACTCGGATCGATGGCAGTAGCCATATTATCTGAGTTGATTACAAGGATATACTGCTTGCCCTGAAATGAGGAAAACAAAGAAAACCTATATCACCACCAGATAACATAAAATTAAATGGAAAAAGGGAGTAGCCCACCTCACACTAGCACATTGCATCTGCAATACTGACATTTTGTTGTTTAATTCAAGTTTTCACAGCTCTTGCTTGTTTTACATTTTAAGAAGGAAAGAGGAAGAGTGTTCAACATCAACCGGATACGAATCCATACCTGGGCCAATAATTGATCAAGGGTTCCTGATTCCACTAGTGAAAGGATTGCACCACCGTTATCAAAAGGATACCTTCATATTTTCAGAAAATCAGGTTAATTTAAGATGATAAATTACTTTTCCAAGCAACTGAAACTGCAATCAAACAATAATTGGTTTCAGTACATTTTGTCATGTAATTATTACTAATACGAGTATAGCACAAGTCTTGATTTAAATGTGAATTTAATTACCAACCATTACTGAAAACTTCAAAAGATTTCATGAGCACACAAATATATGTATATTTTTTAATTAAATCAACAGGTATGTGAAGAATAACATACACTTCCCCCTTGCTGGAATGATCACCAGATAATTTTACTTCTGAACCCTGGTCCTACACAAATTATAATATAATGATTGAGAGGTTCAACATATTCAAGAGAAACGGCAGGGAAAAAACAACAATGTAAACCTGCTTATAAGTCTGTATGTCGATGCTTGATGTTGAATACTTTTCTAAGATCTACAAAAATGTACAAGTAACTTATAGTAATAAAAAGGTCAAATGATTTTAGCAAAAAAGAGAGATCAAATGATAAAAATGGGGGCAAAAAGGCAACCCACCTTTGAAGTATTGTCATGAATGTCAGATGTGTTCATAAGAACTAAGGGAACCCTGCATCCATATTTGGAATTGAGAGTCTGCAAACAGTACCAAAAGTTTAATAGTCAGAGCCTCAATCAGCTAGATAATGGCAATTGTATATTAGGTATCAAATTCAAACCTCAATCTGGTTAATGATTAAGTCAAGAAAGGTCTTCCCATCACTGATGCTAACAGCTGACCTACATAAGACCATATAAATTTCGCTGGCTCTACCATCAGTGTTTAACAAGATATATCTCGAAGAAAATTAAAAATTGAAACTTAAAATTGAGGTGCAAACCATGCACCCAATAGAGCAGACAATATTTTGAAATATTGAAGATAATCTAACACACAAATGTGTGTGTGTCTGTGTGTGTGTGTGTATCAATGCATAAATACACCACAAGTCAATGCAAACTAACTAATCAAGAGCCATAAATTTTTCTCTAATGAGGAAAACAAAGGGGAAGGCAAAAACTAAGACAAAAGCAGCAAGAGGAGGGGAGGCAAAAATACAGCAAAAAGAAGCAATAGGAGGGATGGCAAAAAAATAATGATAAAAACAGGTGGGAAAACCCCTAAAATCTCAGCAGCTGTATATGAGCTTCTTCTATATTAGGACAAGAAAAATAAATTTAATTGACAAAAAATAAAAACAAAATAAAGCCATCAATCAATTTAATTTAAATTATAAAACTTGGAAACAGATTCATCCAATTCAAGCAGGTACTAAATTAGAAGAATTAGAAATGCTTACTTTGGGACATCCAAACCCATCACATTTGTTCCCAAACCAGCATTGACCTTCACAACAACAAGCTTATCCAAAAGCTTCTTAGTCTCCTCTACACCTGCTTTAGAATCAATTACTCAGCATTACTACAAGTCTACAACATAACAACAAACATAATGAACCAATGACATGACAACACACTCGTTACCTTCAGAAACAACATCTATATCAGCATAGGGCACAACAGTCACTTCACCCTTTGTAAACTTAATCTTCCTTTTCTTCTCTTTAAGACGCTTAGCCTCTCTTTCAACCACAGTAAACAACAAACAGCCCAAAATTTTAAAAACCACTTCAATCAAAGCAATATGGACATACAAACCAAAATACTCCCTCCATTCCTAAATATAAGTCCACTATTGAATTTCAATTTGTTCCTAAATATAAGATCATTTACAAAATTTTCCCAATTTTATCCCAAATTATCGCTAATAATGCTTATCTATAATACTAACAAACAAAAGAGGGGGAGAGTCAGTATAAATGCATATAATTAGGATAAATTGGTAATATCATGTGATAATAACTAACTTAACTAACAACCTTAATCTAATCAAATTAGGGAAAGTGATCTTATATTTAGGAATAGAGGTAGCAAAATAAAATAAAATAGTGCCAATATCATATCATTATACCTAGCTTTCTGAGAGAGGTCATCTTCAGCAAGAGCCAACTTCTTTTGCTGAAGCAACAAAGTTTTGGTGATCAAATTACAAAACATGTACACAAACTGAAAAGAATCATTAGCAGGAACAGGATAAGCAATCCTCTTATAAAACTCCAAGGGCATACTAGAATCAACCAAAGCCACAATAGGAATATTCAACTTATTAGCCTCCTTAATCACCGTCGATTTCCTCTCAGTATCAACAATAACAACACAATCAGGAGCCTGAGTGGGCCCAAAGCTAAGCTTCTTACTCCTCGACCGAAACTTCTTAGGGCTATTACTGTTGGTCAAGAAGCCTCCAGTCTTCCACATGGAACTCACGTGAGGGCTGTAGAAACCGACGCGTTTGGTCATTTGGTCGAAGATTTCGTCGAAGAGAGGGTTGGTGTTGACGAACATGAAGCGGCCGTTGTGGGCGGCGAGGGAGGCGATGAAATTGAGGGCGCTGCGGAGGGAAATTAGGGTTTTGTCGGAGTCGAAGATGACGGTCTTGTTGCGGGTGCCGTAGGTGTAGAGTTTGAGGTGGTGCGCGGCGACTCGGCGGCCGAGTTGGGCGTTTGTGCTCAGGAGCTTTTGGATTACGACGGAGTGGAGTGTCATTGTGAAGGAAAGCAAAGGAAAGATCACTGAATCTTGCTCAATGAAGCTCAACAAGTGTTCTTCTTTGTCGTCTTCTCTCTGTGTTTCCACTGTAAGCTCGTCGACACTGAAAGAGTAAAACGGCGTCGTTTTTGGTGAAATGTGATAACCCAATGAATTACTCCCTCCACTCCTGACTCCTAAATATTGACTCCTAAATATAAGACTTATTTAATGGGATAAGTTTAATCTTAAATATAAGACATATTTATAATTTTTACCAATTTTTCCCAAAATATCTTTATCAATGCCCTTAACAATAGACAAAAAGAGAGGGAGAGTGAAGTCAATACTCCCTAATGTAGTCCAAGGGGAAAGACTAGCTGGTAAGAAAGGGGAAGGTAAGGCATCGTGTACCCACCAGGTCATGAGTTCGAACCCTTAGGAATTTGTCACCCCAAAATGGGGGAATCTGGCGGTGACTTCGAATTAGTCGGTTCCCTGAAGGGGCCGAACATCGAAGACTTTAAGAAAAAAAGTACTCCCTAATGGTAGATAAGAGGAGATGGAGGGTGGAGTTAATGCTCCCTAATACTAGACAAGAGGAGAGGGAGGGTGAAGTCAATATTCCATAATGGTTGACAAGAGGAGAGGAAGAGTGAAGTTAATGTTCCCTAATGGTAGACAAGAAGAGAGAGTGTGAGAGTGAAGGTGGATAGTTGGGTTATATTAATAATATCATGTCATTTAAACTAACTTAACTAACATTTTTAATCTAATCAAATTAGGTTAATATGTCTAATATTTAGGACCGGAGGGAGTAGTTTGGATGAATAAAAAAAAGGAACATTGAGGTGAATTAGTGTATAAAGAAGCTTAAATTGTGTTTTCTAGAATGTTTTAAGTAAGTGTAAACTATATCTTATTTTATGGAACGGAGTGGGCACAAGTATTTCTTGTTGTAAAAATCTCCCATCATATTATATACTCCCTCCGGTCCTAAATATAAGATCTAATTGACTTTTTTAAAAAATCTTAAAAAAAAGCAAAATAAGTTAATTATAAATTGATGTCCCTAGTTTTTCCCTTAAAATAATTTATTTTACCTATAAACTAATGGATAATCTAAAAATATGTCAAATATGTCATGATTTAATAGACTATTTTGCAACCTTAATCTCTCAAAAAAAAGTTATCTAGGTACTATATTTAGGACCGGAGGTAGTATCATTGTTTGAACTTTTTATCAATCAAGGCACAACAGCTCATTCAATTTTGTTTGATTATATGTGATTTTCGTGACATGAAGAAGAATGGAGTTTCTAAACACTCTATTAAATATTATTAGCTTGATTTTAGTCTTTGGGTTTTATAATGATGTGGTTTCACTTTGGAACAGGCTTGCTAAGAAAATTCACAGTAAGGCCATATTTACTCTTTTTACTACTAGTCAATAACGTCATTCTCTTTGCTCATATTGAACTCTCTTATATTTATGTATATTCCATTTCAGAACCTTAGCTTCATCCCCATTTTTTTTGCGATTTGATATTTGTAATTTTTTTAAAAAATATCTGAATATTATTATGAAAGAAATAATTTTTTTTGTTCTGATTATTATGAAAGAAATATTTACTTTTATAATCCATAATTCCATATGTTGTGTGATATCATCTCCCTTTTGCCTTCTAGTTCTCTTTATGTTTGGGCCCAAGAAAATAGCCATATTATCTTATTGAGCCTGCTTAGTGAATTTTCTTGCTAAAGACATTTTTAGTGAATTAGTTTCTTTTTAGCCTCCATTTCATTTTGGGCCTTTTATTTAACTCATCTTTTTAGTCTCTATTCCTTGCTGCCAGTCTTTGTTGCTTTCAACATTTAGCACATTCTGGTAAAAAAAAATCATTTAGCACATTCTGGTAAAAAAAACATTTAGCACATCATTGTGATATATTCTCTACAAATGTAAGGTGGAAGGTAGGAAAATGAGGGAGGTTTTCTAAAAATGTGAGGTATTCTCTGAAAATGAAGACGAAGACTTTTTTCAAATCTTTCTCTTTATTTTTCATCATCAGCATCTTGCCTGTGGATCTAAGTTCAGTTTTGTTCACCGTCACTTCTTCCTCGCAGTCTTCCTTTTGTTCTCCCTTTGATCATACATTTTTGTTTTTCCAGTGTTTCAGTGACAGTGGGGAGAACATTTTTCAGCCTTGAGTTTGGAGGACTAGGATCCACTTACCCTTATACAATTTATTTATACTCACTATTCCCTGTATTTGCATACGAAACTCTCAAAGCACAAAAATAAAAATCTATTTACATGACTTCTTTATTACCCATAAAATATGGATAGGAGAGAGAATTCTTTAATGACTTTTGTTTTTTTTTAATTTTTTAATGAACATGAGTACATGATTATTCTTTTTTTTTTTAACATGAGTACATGATTATTATTATTTCACTCATTGAGTAAATTTGTGGTTAGAATGTAAAATGGAATCATAAACTTGTAATTGTTTTTTATTAATAAATATTTGTTAACTATATGATCAAATAAAAATACAAAAATTAAAATAATTTGGCTGAAATATAATTTGAAGTATAATTAATTATATTGAATATAAAATTCATATTTTTATCTAACTCAATAAAGAAGTGTATGTTTATGAATTCATTTTAAATAAAAATAATAAACATGAGATTTAATGCAAGTTCACAATATTATTTCCAAGAGATAGAAAGTAGAAACGTAAGAACATTAAACTCTTGGTCTTGTAAGCTCGTGAGTTTGACCTAACTTACACCCACTATTTAAGTAATCTATGACACATTTTATGTAAGTAAAATTGTAAAAGCAATAAAATTAGATAATCAACTCATGAGTTTTAACTTTTACAATGATAATACTGATGATAATGTTATGGATGAACATATTTAAATCTGGCCTTTGTGAGAATAAATGAATGTAAAATTGTAAGAAAGTACAAAATCCACAATAATAAAAAGCATTGTATCTTATTTTTCAGATTCAATGTAAATGCTTTGGAAAACGTGCCTAGTTTATTATAAGAAATGAACGAATTACCTTATAAAGATAAAAGAGGATTGGCTTAATGTCTGGTACATTTAATATCCACGATTTTGACAAAAATATTACTCCCTCCTAAATATAAGACTCAATTAACTTTTTTCGAAAATCTTGAGAAATCGAAATAAGTCGCATATAAATTAATCTGTCTGATTTTTTTTAACTAGTTTATTTGACTTATATCAAATAAAAATATAAGTAACCTATTTCACTTCTTTGATCACTCCAGACAAAATCAACTCAATTAGGACTGAGGTATTTACATGGATGCATTTGATGCAGTTATTACTAAATTACAAGAAAATTTCTACCCATTTCTTCATTATATCTATTATTTGGCCTATTTTGATGAAAAACATAAATATTTGGCTTACATTAATTATAATGTCCGCCCATTTCTTTCCTTATATGTTGAACTCTAATGTCATCTATTTGGCTGTAAGCCAATAAGTCAGTAACTAATATTGTCAAACTCCTTAATTTCAACAAATTTAATTTGTGACAGAAACATAAACTAAATCCCTTAATTTGAATCAATAATTTGTATGAGTTTACTGTTAATTATCAATTAATAATTATTGAAAGTATACCGTTAAAATATAAAAATGACACCAGTTTGGCACTTATTGAAATTAAATCAATTAACATTTATGGTTATCAAAGTCAACAAAGAAATTGCTATGAATTTCACATACAGAGTCACGAAGTATATTAGTGTTGAACATATTT
Organism: Mimosa pudica; assembly: GCA_029929735.1. Lineage (NCBI taxonomy): Eukaryota > Viridiplantae > Streptophyta > Magnoliopsida > Fabales > Fabaceae > Mimosa > Mimosa pudica. Next base: position 10,346,939 of record JAKELP010000002.1, read on the forward strand.
TGTAAATTAGAAATGCAATAATCAATAAACTATGGCGTTTTACTAAATTTATATCTAACACGAGTTTCATCATTTTGCAGAAATAAAACAAGGATTAACTTATAAGTCAACTTGTTAGTTTGATTAGTAAATTTACAAGTTACAACTCCCATTTTCCCATTTTCGTTTAGTAAAAGCCTGCCATAAAAATCTGTTTTTTCTAGTTTTGTCTCAAACCAAATCTGGTTTTTGACATTTCCAAAACACACACACACACACAAACACAAACACAATCCAAATCCATAATAGGATAAAAAAGTGGCAAAAATAGCATATCACCCAAGAGGCAATTCTTGACTGTCTTTTTAGAGCTGGCTTTCCTTTTTTTTTTTTCAAACCCAATGTGGCTCTCTACACTTTCCATCCAAATATGGTAGACAGACAAAGAAAAGTTTTAGAGGAAGATCCTTCAAATTTCTATTGTTTTAACAGAAATTATTAAATTATTAAATTCTTGTGCTGGAAGGGGGAGGATTAAAATTATTAAATTTTGACGATGAACAGAAATCCAGAATGGTCAAAATTAAAATTCTTTATTTTAATATACACACACACACAAAATATGAAATAATTATATTATTTTTAGAAACTCGAAACAAATATACCTTTAAAAAATGTCACTGTTCAAATATTAAAAAAAAATATAAATTTAACATTTTAAATAGGCATTCTCAAAATCTAATTTATGCTGTCCAAATATCATGCCAATTACTTAAATGAAAGAACCTACCATATACATATCCATGGAACATAGATATAATTGCGTTTTTCGGGCATAGGGTTCTCTTTGATTCGATAGCATTTTTTTTATCAGGAATTCTATAGCATTTTTTTAACTTGTTACTTTTTGAGTTAATTTGTGGCACATATTTTTTTAAATATTTGATTGTTTTAATAAGGGATGTGTCAAAAAAATCTCATGAACTTTACTCAAAAGAGTATATGGTACCATATACTCCCTCCCTCCGTTCCTAAATATAAGAGCACTTTGACTTTTTTGGAGAATCCTAAGAAAGCAAAATGAACAATTTAATCATAACATATTTTAAATATTATTAGATCATATGTAAGTTCATATGTCAAATAAACTAGTTTAGTGAAAATATTTGGGAAAATCAATTTTTAATTACTATATTTTGCTTTCTTAGAATTCTCCAAAAAAGTCAAAGTGCTCTTACATTTAGGAACGGAGGGAGTACTATTTTATATCCAAAATGTCCATGATTTTTTTGAAAAATAATGTTAAAAACAATTATGTAGGGTCATAAGATGAAAAATTAACAGCTGTTTACCCAAATTAACAGAGGTGGCATTTCCACCCCATTCAAAGAATTACATATATATTTTTGGAACAAAAAAAGGTATATGGTGCCATTCACACTTTTGAAAGATGCGCATTGACATTTTTTAACCTTAATCTTTTGCTTTTGTTTTTTAACCTTAACCCTTTTTGTTAAAAAAGACTTACTTTACTATTACAAGAGTATTTATTTTATACTCATATGTAGAGTCAAAGGTCGAACATATATGGTCCCGACACTGATACCATCGATGGTATTAATGACATTATATCAAACAAAAAACCCAACATTGTAAGGCCTAAGAGTGAATTTGCTTTATTCTCCTTTTTATGTTTATACATTTATCTACACACACAAAATTTGTTGGCTTAATTAAGGGTAACTCGTGGAAAAAAAATTGTATTTACACATATAATTAAACTTTTTTTTTCGACCCGAAACACATAACTGAACTTGCAGTGAAACATTGCGGCTTAGAGTAATAATGGTTTAGCGCTTAAAGCCTTATAAGTAAGTAAAAAAAAAAGAAACTGTAAGTTAATATCCTATACATAATGATAATCTCGATGCAAATAAATAGACAAAATCATGGTGGTCAATTGAAGATAAACAAGTAGAACTATGATTTGAGGTCTAAAATTTATCAAACGTTGAATTAAAACGCATAATAGATTTATATGGAGTAGTTTCTTTTAAGTTTAAGGAGTAAAAGGACCATTTGACTCGGATTATAAATTTATAATTTTCTGGATGTAAATTTGAAACTAGCTAATTGAGAATATATACATGCAGGTATTAAAATAAAATTATGTTCTATATGACATGTCTATAAAATATTTGTTAATAAACCATTTATAAATCTCCTCACAAGTACCAATTCTATTGCGATTGTTGTAACCCGAAATTAGACAATCCATATGTTGTCATTGGAACATGCTTTCGTACTTTTCTAATCAATCTGTCGTGACATTTTTTCTGTTCAATTGTGATATAGAATCATTAAAGACTGTTATATGAACACAACTACAATTTAGTACTGTAATGATGTAAACTTTAAAGATATGAATATCGCCAAACATAATTATTTATTCATTAAGATTAAGGAGTTGTCGAAGTTAAGTTCTTTGACAACTAGTTGATACATAAAGCAAAGTTCTTCATAATTGAAAAACTTAAATTGGGTGTACAAATCAATATCCTTGGATATTCCCTTCATTATCTTCCACTGGAGCAGGTGAGTTGAGATCTATGTCATTAGCATCAAAGTTCATAGCATTGGGGAAGTGTATCTTCTTGTGCCTTCCAAGTGCTTGGCTAGATCCAAGCACTCTGGAGCAGTATGGGCACTTGAAATATTTTGGAATTTCAAAAACAGCACCATCCCAATTTTGTTCAACAAACTCACCACCTGCCTCAGATTGATCATTCTTCATGAACATTTTATGGTGTGCTTTGTGCCCACCAAGTGCATGGTAAGATCCATATACTTTCTTGCTCATCTCACACTCAAACCTTTCACCATGAAATTCATCACCAGCCTCCACATATGAATCTTCTTGTTCACTCACATCCTTTACTTTCTGTTTCTTGTTGATCAATGCTTCACCTTCAGGCCAGTTCTCCTTGGAAAGTGATATGAGAGTCAAAGCAGCATTTATAACAGCAAAGAAAGAATCAAAGGCCGAACCTGTTTGCTTTGGATTGTGTTCATCAACTTTTGTCCTAGGCGGCAACAATACTTTTATAGTTGCATCATTATCAATTTTACAGCAACGTTTAGATCTCTTTCTAGTCATGGAAGATTGATCCAATTCAGTTCCTTGGTCATCCATGGAGTTTGATTTGCTATCAACATCAACTTTGGATATGTCTGAAGGTGTTGGAGTGATAGGTGGAGTTATAGGAGCAGGTTTGGGAGGAATTGGAAGTTTGGCAAAGTGAGTCCTCATATGCCCTCCAACAGCTTTTCCATTAGCAAAGCACTTGTTGCATATCCCACATATCTTGCCACCATTGCCACCATCGGTAGTCTTCTTTTTCCTCTGCATTGATGCTTGTCGGAGAAAGAAACCTAGAAGCCGAAAACTTTCTCTCTCTATATTTCTCTCTCTAACTCATGGTTATTGAGAATTCGGCGTGCTGAAGAAGAGTCTTGTGGGCTCTTAAATACCACTAGGTGACAAGGCTTCCTTAAGCAAAAAGAACAAATCAGAAGGCGTAGCATGACTTCTTTCGTTCCGAAACGCGGTCCATTTATTTTAGGAGATTTACCATTTAATTTTTTAAAGATGCATTTACTTCTATACTCATTTATCTCATTCCTTAAATGTATAACATTAATTTGAAATATATAGTAAATATTGAATGGTATGAAGTATGAACTTAGCTTAATTTCTTCTGAAATTGTAGTAGTATTTTTGTCAGCATGGATTTATCTTAAACAATGCAACAACCCTTTTTTTAACATAGAGGATTTATCTTAAGCAATGCAACAACCCTTTTTTTAACATGGATAATTATTAGAACACGGTTAAGTGCAATTTTACACTCAAATTTTCTATTGAGGTATGATTGGCATTCTTGAGCATTCAAATGTGAAGGTTACCTTGTGGTTTTTCTTGCAATGGTGTAGTATTGCATCCACTTGTTGCAAACCAAGACAGTGTTGAACACATTATGTGTGTCCAACGCATTGACTCCACATATGGTTGGAGTTGATAAAATGGATCCTTTTGACAAAAATAAATGGGCCTTGGATTTAGAGGTAAGTTCAACGCTATCATCCTTTTGGGTTACTAGGAAAATATCCTTTTATTTTGTTCATTCTTGTTCTTATGCTTCCGTATCTTTAATATGTTTTGCTATTTATCCACCAAAATTTACCTTTTTAAATCATTTTTTTGGGTGAAAGACGATAGGAGTTGGAAATTCATGCATTCCTACGTAGGAGTAAGATCAAATCCCGAACTTACCTAGTGGTCGATGATTGGTCATCTGCATAATGGTCTCCATTGAGGCGATTAAGAATTAGTTTTACAAAATCAGGGGAAATTTGGTCATTTCCCTATATTTTATTACCTTTGATTTTGGTCATCAAAGCTCATTTTCAAGGTGTCACTGAAATCCGGTGCAAATTGTGTCTCTGTAACTTTGACATTGTTGTCCTTTTCCCTTAAAAATTAGTATATTCATTGAGAAAATAATTTCAGCTTCCCAAAAGGTAAGTTGCAAGTTAAATATAAATTTTAACTACAGTATGATTTGATAATTTGAACAAAACAATCACCCCACAAAAATGGGCTGAAGCCTAATTTATAAAATATTTGTAGTCAAACCCATTAGTATGCAAAGTATCCATCAGTCTCACATTTACGTGGCATCAATTATATTGTTTTCAGAGTTTTATGATCTCTCTCAATTATTTGATATCATTTAAGATCCGTGCATTTCTATAAATTAAATCTCTTAAAATTTATTAATTAAACTTATTGAATCAAGTAATAAGAATTCAATCAAAATAAAGACGCAAGTATACTTTTAGTACATAATGTTTGCATCAAATTTCAATGTAATCAGTTATTTATGTTTAGAAAGTACACTTCAAATCTTTTTTTAACAATTTTAGTTTCATTTAAAAGGTATTCATAACATTTCAAAAAAGAAGTAAACTTTTGCCCCCTTTTAAAATGTTATGGTTATTTTTACTAAAAAATCACATGGATATTTTGGTTTTTTAGACGTAATGCACTATAACCCTTAAAGAAAAGATATTAAATCGAATTTAGTTCCTATAAATTATCCACGAAAAACCTTAAAGTATTAGTAAGTTATTTAATAACCCATTTCCACATACTTAAATGTGCTGCTACTCTCAGAGTTCCCAATAATTTCTCATACAATCATATCAAAATTTCTTGATTCGCATTATTGGAAACTATGAAGTGCTGTTTTTGGTACTATAGTCTATATATAAGATCAAATTCTTTTCGAGAGATTAGTGGCATTGAGTAAATCATTTTTAAAGACATTTATATTTATCTTTTTTAAAATCTAATTTAGCATACTTTTAACTAATATTTAATCTTGTAGCATAATAAGTTGTCTATTTGACTTTATTAATAAGAAAATCAACCCATTCATTCTTTTTTTTTTACCAAATCAACCCATTCATTCATTAATTACTATGTAGTTTGTGGGTGTTTATTCCACCTTTACATTGACACGTGTACTTAAAAAATAAAAAAAATGGCATGATCATAAAGTTAAAAACATTGACGTATAATGAATGAATTTTATAATTCTAACAAAGTACCAAACATATGTGCTCATAAAGCTGTAGCAAATACAAATATAATCTTCAAAACTTTGAAACAATCGAGCTACATCCCTAGGTTGGAACAAGAGAACACGATTGTTCCACAAAATGAATGCAACCAAAAAGGTTGAGTATCATGAACCCCGAAAACACTGTTCCAAACAAAAATCCACATGCCATTGCACAACAAAGGCGCCCACATTCACTATTTCTTCTTGTACATTCGCTATTTCTTCTTGTAATTAGTCCCTTTTCTCTTGTCACTTCAATATTTTTTGAACTCACGTCCTTATTCCCTAGTCCCTTTATAATCACCAATCCTCCTTCATCAACGCCTTCAACTTCAAGAAATTGATCTCTTGCATCTTCAAAGCCTAGCATAGATCCCAGTTTCTGTGCCTTTTTCTCTTCATCACCTTCCCATTTCATCATTGCCTCATTCTTGCCATTACAAACTTCAGGACATTCTTCTGCTTCTGCATATTGTGCCAAATCTAGTCAGGTCACACATACATACAAAACAACACACAAACCTCAAATAAAAAAAAAATCCAAAACCAAAGAAAATAATACATGTACTGATAATTTACTCCTTCACATACAGTCAAATTCTGGTCCAACAAAATTAAAACACTTAGAAGAGGGTGATGACTTAATAGCTTATTCTCATTTTCTACCATTCAATACACAGAAACAGAGGAATATTGTCATTTAAACAGTTCAAACATGTCATTTCTTTTTTGCTGCAGTAAAAGATATTTCCACAGTGTAAATGAGTAAGAATAAACTGCCATATATAGAAGCCACATTTTTCTGTAATTATATCATAATTTTTTTTTATCAAAGAAGGAAAATGCCACATGTACTAATTATTGAATTCCTAAATTTACTCATCCACGCGTACACACATTTTGGTCCAAGAAAATGACAACATTTAGAAAAGGCAGAGGATATAATTACTTAATTCTGAATTCCTACCGTGTTACAACGTGTGCATGTTACTACTTCCATTCAATTAGCAGAAAACACAGGAATGTTGAAATTCAAACTATTCAAATACTCCCTCCGTTCCTAAATATAAGAGCAAGTTGACTTTTTTGGAGAATCCTAAGAAAACTAAATAGGGTAATTAAAAATTGATTTTCCCAAATTTTTTCACTAAACTAGTTTATTTGACTTATGAACTTACATATGATCTAATAATATTTAAAATATGTTATGATTAAATTGTTCATTTTGCTTTCTTAGGATTCTCCAAAAAAGTCAAAGTGCTCTTATATTTAGGAACGGAGGGAGTATGTGACTTCTTTATTTGGTGAAATAAAATATCTTTCCACAGAACAAATGAGTAACAATATACTATTGGTACGTGTACAAGATTTACGCTTCTCTGTATCTTTTTCGACATAAAAGATTAAATCCTATCAAGATATCGAGACAAGGAAACTATGATAATAAATAAAAATAAAGAAAGGCTAATTCATAGAGTCGTCACCTTTCCATTCAACCACAGCATTAGAGCCAACAGGAAAATCCTCCTCCGGTTCTACAAATTCAACAACGGACACCTCATCACCACCCTCTACCACGTCATCATTAAAGCAAGACTCCGTACAAGAACAAGAAGATGCCACGTCGAAATCTTGGGACATGTCTTCTTTAGAACTGTGCCATTTAAGGAATGCGTCCTCCAAAACGTGTATCCTATTAGAGACATGAAGAAGATGATGAGGTTTGGTGGGTGCAGGAGGAGAAGAAGAAATCTCAGCAGACAAGAGACTCTTAATGAACACAAATCTTTGTTTGATTTCTTCAGAGAGTTCTTTATGTTTATCTTCTTTGTCGTGATGAATCAAGGCGTCATGAAGTATAGACTCTAGTTCATCAAGTTTGGACTGTAGGATTGAACATCGCTTAGTCATTGTACTTTAGGGGACAAATTTAATAATGTGTAAGATTATTGTTGTGAGGGAAATGGGAAATGTGGAAGGTGGTAGAGAAAGTGGGATTATGTGTGAGAGGTCGTGTGTGAGAAATTAAAGGGTGGCAAAATGTACGTTATGTTACGTATGTATGTATGTGTCGCTTCATGTGGGGAAATAATATGTGTAACGTTTTTAGCCTTTTGCGCCTTCTTTCCAAACGACGCTAGCTAGGTATCATTGAGAATTTTCTTTTATAGAAATTCAATTAAGAAAATGGGAAATTGGGGATTTTTTTAACTGAAAAATTTTCTTCTAATAATAAAATGAAAAACTACAACAATTCTGTGAAATTGGGGGATAAATCTCTCTTTTTTAGGATGGATGGATAAATCTTCATTTGACCAAATAAGTGAGAAATGAGACGTGCCCATGAAAAATCAAGGGAGGATATCTTATAATATAATATCAAGTTGATTTTTTAAATAGAAATTGAGAGTGAAAAATAAAACACTTTAAGTCATTCATATTTATCTTTCCCTCAAAGCCAATTCATTTTGCTTGTGAATTAACTTACAATCAAATTACGTGAATTATATGTCATAGTATCTCTCATATGTAAAGTTGCCTAGTATATTCCCCACCTATTAGCACCCTCACTAAGTGACCACCAGATTTGGGTTGATCTTTATGCGTCATAACTTAGCTATCTAATTTGCTTCTATAATCTCTAAATGAGTCAATTTTATCTTAAAATTAGAACATTAGGGATTATAAGTGTATAAATGTATAGAACTTCTAGTATAAAAAATGTTTGATAAAAAAAGTGCAAAAAATTGTGAGGTGGGTACAAGACCCAAAACTTTATGGGTTAGATCACCACTCATATTTTTTACCCATTCAAGCCCTGTCCATTTAAAACTCAAAATGGGTGGGTAAAAAACTCAACCCATTGAAGAGTTAAATGAATCCGTAATGGGCACACCTTTAAGCTTTAAAATGTTTATAATTATTTTTTTCTTATGGGCTAATATGCAAATCTCCACTCAAAGTATACCAAAAGTTGCAAATCTCCACTCAAAGTTTCTTATGGTCAATTAATTTGTAAAACTTGAGCCATTGGTCTTTTATCAAGCATTATAGTTTATCTTAAAAAAGAAACGTTACTGCTTGTAAGATGATTTTTTTTCTTCTAAAATTCATGAATTTAACTTTTATGTTTATACTACCATAAAAAACTTTGTGCATATGATGAAGGTTCGTTATGCCTCACATCTACCACTTGTGTTGCGTGGTATAACTTGCAAATTCCTTGGGGAACTAAAAACTGGCATTGTTGTGAGAACTGGAAGTGGTAAAACAACTCTCATACATACAATTTTTCGAAGCATTGAGCCAGCTGCTGGGCAAATTGTGATTGATAACATCAACATTTCATCAATTGGGCTTCATGATTTGAGGTCTAGACTTAGCATTATTCCTCAAGATCCAACCATGTTTGAGGGCACGGTGAGAAGTAATCTAGACCCATTACAGGAGTATACGGATGAACAAATTTGGGAGGTAAGTTGTTGTATTTGTAAATAAACACATTCATGTACAAAAAATCATCATGCATGTTCAGTCTCAAAGTTAAACTTTTTTTTTGTTTCTCAAAGTGGTTTGACTTTCTTTGTTTGACTTTCTTTTAGGCTCTTGATAAGTGCCAACTTGGAGATGAAGTTAGAAAGAAAGAAGGAAAGCTAGACTCTGCTGGTTTTTTTTTTTCATTTTTCCATGATCATATAGAGATATTGCAATGTTCTTTTCTCATAAATAAAAACTGACTGCTTTTGTGTAAATGGTTCTAGTTAGTGAAAATGGTGAGAATTGGAGCATGGGTCAGAGGCAATTGGTGTGCCTTGGTAGGGTGCTACTAAAGAGAAGTAAGGTATTGGTGCTTGATGAAGCTACTGCATCAGTTGATACTGCCACAGATAATTTGATTCAGCAAACTCTTGGGCAACACTTCTCTGATTGTACTGTCATAACCATTGCACATAGAATAACTTCTGTTCTTGACAGTGATATGGTTCTGCTTCTCAATCAAGGTGAGTTAAGCTGCCTGTTATTATTTTTTTTATATGCTTAGTTTTTGTACTCTAATTTGCTTGCTTTTGTCTTTCCATATGATATTATGATTTCCATGGATCTTGATGCAGGATTGATTCAGGAGTTTGATTGTCCAACAAGATTGCTGGAGGACAAATCATCCTCATTTGCTCAGCTTGTTGCAGAATATACCATGAGATCTAAGTCCCACTACCAATAAATGAGCTTATTACTGATTTTTCTTACTCAAATAAAAGAACACTTCCTATAAGATGACAAAAATTTAGGGAACTGTCAGTGACAATCATATCAATGAATTAGTATGAAATTTGGATAATCCAGTCCAATAACGTTAAGCCCTCTTTCTGTTTTGAGTTGTAGATGTTAGTTGTTGTGAGCATGATGATTTTTTTGAGTTAGGTTCTTCTTGATTTTTTTTTTTCTCTCTTATTACAAGTTAAGTTAGGTTCTTTTCTAGAACAATGTATGTGTGAGAAGGTACAGCTTGTGCGCTGTCAATGAATGAAACAAGATTAAACTTGAATTATAATAAAGTTAATTATTACTGTCACACTGTATAGTTTGGAGTTACTGGTATGATTATATTTTTCGTCTAAATTAGTGTGGAGTCTATAATAATATTATAATCAAGGAGGCAACCCTTATGATAAAAAAAGGAGACAACTCTAATTCTCTCCGCTAATTTTTCAGTATTGTTAACATTAAATTTTCTTTTTTTTCTTTTTCTTTGTATGATTGGCTACAACATCAAAGATTCCTTATCAATTTATTTTATGATAAAAGTAGCATTTGTTCACAATATTTTATTTACTTTATTAATCTATTTTAAGCTTGTATATTTCATTTTGTGCACCTGAAGCACCCTCTCATAGTGTGGTGTGATAATTTAAGTGTAGCGGCCTTGACTTCATATCCAATTTACCACGCCAAATCAAAGCACATAGAAATTGGTGTATGTTAAAAAGAAGTCTAGATTCTCTTAGACGTCATTGTTTTATTGTCTCTTAAAAGCTTAAAATATAAAACTTACATTTAATCCAACGCTTGAAATTGAGACACATCATTAGTTTTGTAAATTATTTTGACAAAAAATAATTTCTTGTGCCCACTAGCGTTTTAGTTTTGACCATGTCTACCTCAAAATTAAAAAATTAGTTTTGACCATGTGTACCTAACAAATTAGTTTTATTAATTTCTCATTTTAGTTTTGACCATGTCTTCCTCAAAATTAATATGTTTTGTCAAAAAAAAATTAATGGTGTATCTCAATTTAAAGCATCAAATTAAGTGTACAGTTCAGATTTTAAGCTTTTGAGAGACGCTAAGAAAATGACCGTTGAGAGAATCCATACTCCTTTTTAACATGCATACAAGTTGAACCGCTTAAATTCCAAATTGTTATATTTTAAATATGAACTTCTCAGCCACAAACATAAAATGGTCCCCAAAACTCACTTAGTTAAACAAAAAAAAAAACTCACTTAGTTCGTTTTCACTTGTAAAATATAGTGATATTTTGTTCGTTTATTGTATTTGTCCATGTATTTTAAAACAATGCTCGAGTTCTGAATTCAAAAGAGAGATTCTAATTTCACATCAAATTTAACAGGGATAAATAGAAGCATACGTTCATATAAAAAATCTACATACTTTAGAGGGTGAATACAAAATAACATTAAGAAATATTTCAACCATATAAAGGAATGTTTCATAGACCTAACATGTATACAAACATGTTTTTACAAAATAAAAATTATGATCTAATAAAAAATTTAAAATTATGATATTAGACTTTTCACCTTCCTCATCTCATTTGATATCGACATAATGGACACATATGACTTGTTTCCAACCATTTTACAATACATATTTCGTGATAGACATGGCTACATGGTGTTGCTAAAACTTTATCAACATCACCAAAATCTTCTAAGCAAATAGTGCACTGTCTTACGTTTATTTTTTCGTCGGGAAGTTTTATTTTTACGAGTGATTCCATTGCTTCTTGTGATGCTGGAACTAGTGAAAGTTGTTCCATAGATTGTTCTATGGCTTGATTGATTTCTGTTGACTGCTCCATAGACTGTTCTATGCCTTGATTGATTTCCGTTGACTCTTGACGGTCTTCTTGCAGAAGGTTATTATACTTAAAGATATAATTTATAGGGATATAACCACCATCAACTACTAATTCAACCACAAAATATACCTCTAATGATATCAAGCGAGGACCACTAATTTCAACACTACTAGACTGAATTGCTTGATTATAACAAGATATGATTTCCGACGCCAAAAGCTCTTCGTCTATTTCATAAGTGCTGTCATCGGTAACATCACGAACAAATTCGTGAACATCTTGGAGAACGTCATCACATGGTTGGATGAAATGAGAATCAAAATACACATATAATAATGGTGGAATTTCGCTAAAAGGTGAGGTTCTACATTGAAGCACCACGAATTTGAAATCAAAAGTATCAAGAGATGACATGATTAAAATCTCGATTTCAAACCAAAGAAACTTGTTTAGGTGATGATGAAATCGATCTATAGCAATTATATATATATATATATATATATATATATATATATATAAACAAACTTAGACAGGTTCCGTGGGATGAAGAAATATTGATCTCTAAATAAAAAATTGTAAAAAATTGAGAAAGTGTATTTTAGTTGCAGATAAGTTTTTTTTTTTTTTGCTAAATAGTACTCGACTACTCGGTAGTGAAGAGAGAAAAAATGCGTTTGTATTATAATATTAATTAATAATTAATTGCAATTGGAATATGCTCAATTTGGAAGCAGATGATTGTGATTAAAAAAAAATAAAAAGAAGGAAGAGGGAGAAAGGGCAGCCGAAAGATGGGGGAGTGAAGAGAGAAATTCTTGGTTTCACCATGTTATATTTGTGGTCTGAATCTCACCAATTACAAGTAGACACATAAATTGACTTGTAATTTTTAATTTGGAGTGACACCCTAAAAATAGGAAATAATGGAACCATGTAATTAAAAGTATTATTTTTCAAAGTTATTTGAGTTTTTTTAGGGTGTCACGTCAAATTTAAACTACATGTTAGCTAGACTGTACATCAAATTCACGCAAAAATTTCTCATGATATTAACCCTAAGTTTTTTCCATAAATTATTACTTTTTATATTTTAAATAAATAGGTTATAAAATTTTAACTGATAATTAGATTTTAGAACAAAAAGACTGATATTTAGATATTGATTTTTTATAAGGTTCGTATATCAGATGAAATTTACAAAATAAAATAAGTTGTTAGTAATTAATAACGGTTTTCCAGAAAAAAAATAGGGTTAAACCAACTTTTGTTCCTTATAGTTTCCTCCAATTTGGGTTTTAGTCCCTATAGTTTCAAAGTTGAGGTTTTGGTGCCTATAATTTCCTTCAGTTAATAGAGTTAGTCCCTGTAGTTTTAAAAAGACTAAAATAAGTGTTAAATGTGAACACGTGGCGCTAACTCTGTTATTTTTACCTACGTGGCTAATGACTGGATTAGATTACATGGAAAAATAATCTAAGGTGGATAAATTATTTTTATATATGAAAGAATATATTTAAAAAAAATAAAAAAATCATCTCCACTATCACAAATCCCACCTTCCTCTCAATCCAATGGCATCTGAAGAACAATCGAACCAAACCTTCCTCTCCTTCTCTCAATCTCCTCATCCCCTCGCCTTCCCAAATCTTCCTTCCTCTCTAGTATTGTAATCTATTTCTCTTCTGCTGTGGTTCTTTTACAGATTAAATGACTTCCCATTTTCCCCCAAATCTTCCTTCCTCTCTGGTATTAATATATTTTCTCTGTGTATTATTATTCCTTTGTTGTATTTGCTGAGCTTTACCTTGTTCCAAACCAAACTCGCAAATGGGGTTAACATTCAAAGTATTCATTTCCCTTCCTTCCACGCTTACATTCAATGTTATTGCTTCTGAACTCAACTACAGACCCGATGTGCGGGTTCACTTGTTTATCATTTAATTTATATTTCATTAACTATGACTCTCAATCACTTGTTTAAGGGACAATAGTACTTACCACTAACGTCAACCTGCTAGCTTCCTTCATTAGAGTTTTTTAAAGCAAATATGTGATCATCTAATTATTGAACATATTATACAATCAAAATGTAACAAATACTAATGAATAAATACATTGCACAATGTTTTTTTTAATCAGGTTCTCATAGATTTTTTTCATATGTTTTGTTTTTTTGATCAAATTCATATGTTTTGTTGTGAGTAAAATTTTATAATCAGAATATTTTGATAGAAAATGTACATTCCACTTTATTTATACAAGTATTTATTATGTTAATTGGAAAAAATACTGAGTAACCAAATGTAGAGGTGGTGTTAGTGGGTAGTTATTTTTGGGCAAAGTATTAGTAGAATGTGTAAGTAGTTTCATAAGTTACGTTGAGTTAGTGCAAAAAAAAGTAGGAATAGTAAGAGAAATAGTAGGTTATCCAAATAGTTTATGATTAAAAATAAATAAGCAAAACCATGAGAAGTAAGATAGAAAAAATAATTTAAAAGGTCATGAAAAAAAGATTAATTTTGATTATTTTTAAAGGAAATAAAGGAGAGAATTTGTAGGAGATATTTAAGGAGAGATTATAAATTAGAGAGAAATCTTAACAAAGCACTAAAGAATCAAATGTCAGATTTTTTTATCTTAAAATATATAAGCACATTTTTTGTAAAAGAATTTATAGGAGATAATTAAGGAATTATAATTTAGAGAAAAATCAGAAAGGATTTAATAAATAATTATATGTCAGTTTGTTTTTGCTAAAAATAGATGGAGAGAGAATGTGGTTATGAGCAGTTTTTTTTTTTAAATAGATGGAGTTAGTGGGTGGTTATGTGAATGTTAATAGATGGAGAGAGAGAGAGAGTGCTTACGTGGCTTCTTAGAATTCCTACTTTTAGCCCTCCCTTTATATATAAGATAGATTATTTTTTTCTTATGGGCTAATATGCAAATCTCCACTCAAAGTATACCAAAAGGTGCAGATTCCCCCTGACATATTTTTATATGCAATTTTAACTCGGAAGTAACAATTCAGTGCAATTTTACCCCTCTATCAGTCAAAAAAGTTAACATAGTTTTAGTGTATGTGACATATAAGATGTCAATGTGGCCCTTACATGGATGTCATGTAATATTAAACAAATAAAAAATGTTGCTCAATGACTCAAATGCCCTCCTCATTATATCGTCTTTTACATTTTCGCCCCTTCCACCCAACCTCCACCACCACCACCACCACCACAACCCCCAACAATCCTCACCACCACCAAAACCCATATATAACACACACACACATATATCTATATAAATAGTTATGCACCTATGTACATACATCTAAACAAGAGAAAAAACAAGCCCTCATTGTAGGATCTCATCTCATATCATATCTCATGGAGATGGAGTTTTCATCATCGTCATCTTCACAACCAAAACTGGCAGTGACAACTCCTCCAAAAAAGAAACCCCTCTCACATCTCAACTCCTCCATAGCCAACTCCCCAATAGGCAAATGGTTCAAACTCCCCCACCGCAACACCACCAAGCTCCGCGCCGGCGCCGGCACTGGCACCTTCCGCCACCTTCCGGCGGCTGCAAAGACGGCGTGGTGGTGGTTGAAGCGCTGAAAATGCCTTTTAATTAGAGATCTCAATGTTGGAATTAATCAGTTAGTGTTTTGTGCTTTTAGAGATCTTATTGCCCTCGCTATTCTTGCCCCCATCGCTTACGTCAGAGAAAAGTATGTCCTTTTCCATATTCTTCGGGTTTACATTCCCTACTCATCCAATATTTTCTCATCCCTCACTCATCCTCAAATACACACAAATATGTGTGGCCCCCACATACTCTCTCCTCTTTTCTTCTTCTTCCCCACCTCACTTTTTTTTTTCTCTCTCTCTCCAACCTCCCATCCCCACCGGCCACCGCTTCCTCCTCCCACCTCAACCGCCGCCACAGATGTCTCCACCGCCCAACCTCCCCAACCGTCAGTCTCTCTCCTCTCCTCCGACCTCCACGTCATCAACCTCCTGTCCGTCGACGTCACCGCCTTTCCGACCACCTTCCTCACATCCGCCGACATCTCCAACGTCCTCGCGTCCCCCGACGTCTCCTCCAACCAACCTCTCCAGCTCCTCTCTTCGACGCCTCCGCCGGCGTCGAAGAGAGGAGCTGGAGAGGTTGGTTGCAGGAGAGGTGAGAGGAGTGGAGGAGGTGAAGGCGAGAGGCCGACGGTGGTGGCGGTTGTGGAGACGTCAATGGTGGTGGCGGTTGAGATGGGAGGAGGATGTGGTGGCCGGTGGGGATGGGAGGTTGGAGAGAGAGAGAAAAAAGTGAGGTGGGGAAGAAGAAGAAGAGAGGAGAGAGTATGTGGGGGCCACACATATTTGTGTGTGTATTTGAGGACGAGTGAGGGATGAGAAAATGTTGGATGAGTAGGGAATGTAAACCCATATTCTTCTTCTTATATTCGCCTTTTATAATGTTTTCTTCAGTTTTCCATCTCAAAGATTTCATTTTGTGGTGATGGTGGTGGTGGAGTTTGGGGTGGAAGGGGTGAATATAAGTAAGAGACAATATAATGAAATGAGGAGGGCATTTAAGTCATTATGCAACATTTTTTATTCATTTAATATTACATGACATCCATGTAAAAGCCACATGGGCAGCTTATTTGCCACTTGCACTAAAACTAACAGTGTTAATTTTCTTAACTAAGGGTAAAATTGGACTGAATTGTTACTTCTGGTTAAAATTGCATATAAAAATATGTCGGGAATCCGTACCTTTTGTTATACTTCGAGTAGGAATTTGCATATTAACCCTTTTCTTATTATTGTGGGCGAAAGACAAAAAATGATACATAACTATTGTCCAAGGAACAAAAATAGTACATAACTATTCCAAGTTACAAAAATGATACTCCAATTTTACCATGTGATCAAAAATGATATTTTCACTGATATGACAATAAGATTAGACATGAAAAGTCCAAAATGCCCTTATAAATTAATCGCTGCCCAGTAAAAGTTTATTTAATTATAAGGGCATCTTGGACATTTCATGTCTAATCTTATTATCATATTAGTGAGAATATCATTTTTGATCACATGGTAAAAGTTGGTATCGTTTTTGTACCTTGAAATAGTTATGTACTATTTTTGTTCCCTGACCAATAATTATGTATCATTTTTGGGGCTTCACCCTATTATTGTTGCAAAATTAATCTTTTCAAAATGTTTATAATTATTTTTTTCCTCAATACTAATTTATTTTTTTTATAAACTAACTTACTATGTAACTACATGTGTGATATATGTTATAACTTAATTGTCTAGTTCGATTCCTTAATTTTCAAAAAAAAAAAAAGTTTAAGGGGCCTTATTTTTAACACTGGAGGAGGGCGTACAAATAAGGCTCATAAGGATCAAACTTAAATTTGACCATTTTGTGTACCTCCCTTTAATTATGTGTCTTCCTTATACTTGAAACTAATTTTCTAATTTCTGATAAAAAAAAACTAATTTTCTAAGCTTGCACGTGCAAATATATAAACGTTGAACGGAAAAAGACCCATTGAAGCTGTTAAAAAAAATATAAATGATGAATATCTAGTGTATCCAACTTTCCAATCAATTCAGTTCAAAAAAGCTTTCCAATCAATGAATGCCACCTAGATCAAATGCACGTGAAATGATGACATGTGCAAAGAATCAAAACTAGATTCTTTTTGGGACAAAGAATCAAAACTAGATTTTTTTTTATCAGTTTTTTTTTTATCAGTAAATCAAAACTAGATTGGCCGGCGCATAGATAACTAGAAAACAGTGACTGGAGGTAAGTTTTGTGAATTTTAAAACTTCTTTTGATAGGCCACATGAAATAAGATGTGACATAGTCAGTCACATAGGCGTCTCCTATGTGACAGTGTCAATCACATAGGCATCTCCTCCCACTTTCAAAAGTCAAGAGTTCACTCCTTTCCAAAAAACCAGTCCAACTTCTTCCTTGGTGACCACGTTAACAACAAGTCTCCCCTTTATTAAGCTCATTTCCTCCCATTTTCAATCTTGCGTGAACCACAATCTGCACCAGAAACATGACCAAGAGATATGAAAATTTTCATTTTTGATGCTACTTATTATTCATTTCCTAAGTGGTTTGTTTTCTCTCACAACTCCATGATGTTCTCTGCCACCAGTTTTCTGTTAAAACCCATTTTCCCTCATTCATTGTCTGCATCATTCCACCTAGTTTTGTTACTAGCGTTCATCATTTCATGGGTGTGGAATAAAATTACTGCAACTGCTAGAGATGATCCCAAGGAGATATTAAAGGGTCCTATGTACCTGAGGACACTCTTTTGTTCTTTGGGTGCATCTGCCTTTTATCTTGTCATGTGTTTACTGTGTTACTTTTACTGGCATAGAAATGTTTTGTCAGAAGAAAATTTTGTGTCCCTTTTGGATTTAGCTTTTAAAACAGTTGCTTGGGGTGTTTTTTGTGCTTACTTGTGGAAAGGATGCTTCAATCTAAGTGAAAGGAAATTTCCTTTCTACTTGAGAGCTTGGTGCGTATTTAACCTCATTACTTCTGGCTACTGCTTTATTCTAGACATTGTTCTCCGTGTTAAAGACGTTTCTTTCCCAGTTCAGTTCTTGATTTCTGATGGTGTCTCCTTCTTTTTGGCTATATACTTTTGTTATGTGTTGATTCTGGTGAAAAATGAGAGTGGAGATAACATTCTTCAAGAGCCTTTTTTGAATGATAATACTAATGTTAGTGATTGTTTAGAGACAAATACCAAGGGGGAAGAAACTGTTACTCCTTACTTAAATGCTGGGCTTTTCAGCATTCTTACATTCTCTTGGGTTGGTCCTCTAATTGCTGTGGGAAAGCAGAAAATTTTAGACCTTGAGGATGTCCCACAACTAGCAACTTGTGACAGTGTCGCTGGAGCTTTTCCACCTTTCAAAAATCGACTTGAGGCTTACTGTGGTACAATAAATAGTGTGACCACACTTGAGTTGGTGAAGTCATTAGCATTCTCAGCTTGGAAAGAGATATTTGCCACTGGTATTCTTGCACTTATAAACACTTTGGCTTCTTTTGTTGGTCCATATCTTATTGACAATTTTGTTCAATACCTCAATGGCAAACAAACATTTAAGAATGAGGGATATGTTCTGGTGGCTGTATTTTTTCTTGCAAAGCTTGTTGAATGCCTGTCAGAGAGGCATTGGCATTTTAAATTGCAGCAAATTGGAGTTAGGATCCGAGCTCAGCTTGTGACAGTGATTTATAGTAAGAGTTTGACCCTTTCCTGTCAAGCCAAGCAGAGTCACACTAGTGGAGAAATAATCAATTTCATCACTGTTGATGCTGAAAGAGTTGGTAACTTCAGTTGGTACATTCATAGTCTGTGGTTGGTAGTTCTGAAAGTTGCATTGGCCTTGTATGTTTTGTACAAAAATCTTAGGTTGGCTTCTGTTGCCACTTTTGTTGCTACTGTTATTGTAATGTTGGCAAATGTTCCCGTGGGGAAAATGCTTGAGAAGTTTCAAGGGAAGTTAATGGAGTCAAAAGATAGAAGAATGAAGACCACATCTGAGATTTTAAGGAACATCAGGATTCTGAAATTGCAGGGATGGGAAATGAAGTTTCTGTGTAAGGTTATTGGACTGAGGAAAACGGAGGAGGAATGGTTAAGGAAATTCGTTTATACATTAGCCATTACAGTCTTTTTGTTTTGGAGTGCGCCCACTTTTGTCTCTGTGGCTACATTTGGTACTTGTACTCTTATAGGGATCCCACTAGAATCAGGGAAGATCTTATCTGCACTTGCAACATTCCAAATTCTTCAGTCGGCCATTTATAATCTTCCAGATACAATTTCAATGATAGCACAAACTAAAGTATCCTTGGATAGGATTGCATCGTTCCTTCGACTCGAGGACTTGCGGTCTGATGTTATCTTGAAGCTTCCAAGGGGTAGTTCTAATACAGCAATAGAAGTGGTTGATGGTAATTTCTCTTGGGACTTATCTTCCTCTAGTACAACATTGAAAGGTATAAATCTCACTGTCACACAAGGCATGAGGGTTGCTGTCTGTGGTACTGTTGGTTCAGGCAAGTCCAGTCTATTGTCATGTATTTTGGGGGAAGTGCCAAAGATATCAGGAACAGTAACAGTGTGTGGAACTAAGGCCTTTGTTGCTCAGTCTGCATGGATTCAAAGTGGGAAGATAGAAGAGAATATATTATTTGGTAAGGAGATGGACAGGGAAAGGTATGAAAAGGTCCTTGAAGCATGTTCCCTAAAGAAGGATCTGGAGATTCTGCCATTTGGTGATCAGACAATCATTGGAGAGAGGGGAATCACCTTGAGTGGTGGACAGAAACAGAGAATTCAGATTGCACGAGCTCTTTATCAAGATGCTGATATATATCTATTTGATGATCCTTTTAGTGCTGTGGATGCTCATACAGGATCTCACCTTTTTAAGGTATTCCATCATGATAATTTTTTCTTATATCCTTTACGTATTTGCCTTTATCACTTGACTTTTGTATATGGTAATATTCTACAAACAACACTCTTTCTTACTTTTTTGAAGCACAATCTTTGTGTTGTGTTACTTGTTTAAATATTTTAGTTGACATGATCAATTGGCTCATTCAATATATTTATGCATTGCAGGAATGTTTGCTGGGTTATTTAAGGTCAAAGACAGTTATTTATATCACTCATCAAGTAGAGTTCTTACCGGCTGCTAACTTTATTTTGGTGAGCTAGTCCCAAAATCTAATTTCTATCATTTCACTGAGAATTTGTTATGTTTAGCATCCTCATATTCTTTTTCTATATCTTATTTTTTAGGTCATGAAAGATGGGGAAATCACTCAATGTGGAAAATATGATGATTTGCTCAACTCTGGGACTGATTTTATTGAACTTGTTGGTGCACATAGAAAAGCATTATCTACACTTGATTCACTTAATGAGGAAGTGTCTGATAAATTAAATATAGCTGACCAAGAAGAAAGCATCTCTGGTGTACAATTTACAGAAGAAAAAGAGGCAAACAATGATAGGCAAAATGATAAAACAGATGGTGCAATTGAACAAAAAGGCCAGCTTATTCAAGAGGAAGAAAGGGAGAAAGGTAAGGTTGGGTTTTCAGTCTATTGGAAGTATATTACAATGGCATATGGAGGAGCTCTTGTGCCATTTATATTGCTGGCTCAAATTCTCTGTCAAGTTCTTCAAATTGCAAGCTACTATTGGATGGCTTGGGCAACTCCTATTTCTTCAGATGAGAAACCACTTGTTGGAGCCTTTATGCTTATAATTGTCTATGTTGCTTTGGCCATGGGAAGTGCATTATGTACTCTTGGTGAAGATATTCTTGTGTCCACAGTTGGTTACAAGACTGCAACTCTACTCTTTAATAAAATGCACTCATGCATCTTCCGTGCGCCCATGTCATTTTTTGATGCCACCCCAAGTGGAAGAATTATTAACAGAGTAGGAAATAGAGATATTTACTGTTTTTTTAATGTTTTTCTTAGCTAATCTAATGAGCAATTACATACTTTATCTTATTTATGTTAATGTATTTATTGTTTAGTTGAGTTCCATTCACCTTGTTGATTTTCTAACTATTTCATTAATAATTCGTTTAGGCTTCTACAGATCAAACAGCAGTGGATTTAGAAATTCCCTTACAAATTGGGTTATTTGCCTTATTTGTGATCCAACTTTTGGGAACAATTGCAGTGATGTCTCAGGCTTCATGGCAGGTGTTTATCGTATTTATACCTGTGATATCAATCAGCATTTGGTATCAGGTATTTTGCTTCAACCATTTTATTTTACATGATAAGAGATTTCTACATAATTCTTGTATTTTTTACCTTTCTTGACCTTCTACCTATGCTTGCATTGATTATGCATGTATCCATAAACACTTTATTGCCTTTGTGTAATTTATATTTGTTAGCAACTTATGTCTTACAAACTTACTATTATAAATGCAGAAATATTATTTACCATCAGCTCGAGAACTATCACGATTGATTGGAGTGTGCAAAGCTCCAATCATTCAACACTTTTCTGAGACAATTTCAGGCACAACAACCATTAGGAGCTTTGATCAAGTGTCAAGATTTAAGGAAACAAATATGAAACTGATGGATGGGTATTCTCGGCCAAAATTTAACTATTCTGCTTCAATGGAATGGCTTGGCTTCCGCTTGGATATGTTATCTTCTATCACATTTGTCTTTTCCTTGATATTCTTGATATTTATTCCAAGGGGAGTCATAGATCCAGGTAAGTCTTTTACATATGTTGGTCAAGAAAAGGAAATTTTGGCATCTTAGCCAAGTGACTTTTACTTCACTTGGATTATGGAGGTAATGAAAGCTTATTGATTACTTGTATTTTAATTATGATTTTGAAGCTATTGCTGGTTTGGTGGTTACATATGGTCTTAATTTGAATTCTTTACAAGCCACGGTGGTTTGGATTTTCTGCAACTTAGAGAACAAATTTATATCAGTAGAGAGAATGCTTCAGTATTGCAGCATTCCAAGTGAGCCTCCTCTTGTAATAGAAGGAAATCAACCTAATCCTTCTTGGCCATCACATGGTGAAGTTGTCATTTGTGATCTGCAGGTACTTTGAACTTGTCATAACTTTGACTCCAAGTGCATGTCTAATGCATATGAATTATGAAGCATGTCAGCATTTACAATTTCTTTCAATCTTTGAGCCATTGGTCTTTTATCAAGCATTAGAATTTATCTTCAAAAAGAAACGTTACTGCTTGTAAGATGATTTTTTTCTTCTTCTAAAATTCATGAATTTAACTTTATATTTATACTACCATAAAAAAATTTGTGCATATGATGAAGGTTCGTTATGCACCACAACTACCACTTGTGTTGCGCGGTATAACTTGCAAATTCCTTGGGGGACTAAAAACTGGCATTGTTGGGAGGACTGGAAGTGGTAAAACAACTCTCATACATACAATTTTTCGAAGCATTGAGCCAACTGCTGGGCAAATTGTGATTGATAACATCAACATTTCATCAATTGGGCTTCATGATTTGAGGTCTAGACTTACCATTATTCCTCAAGATCCAACCATGTTTGAGGGCACGGTGAGAAGTAATCTAGACCCATTAGAGGAGTATACGGATGAACAAATTTGGGAGGTAAGTTGTATTTGTAAATAAACACATTCATGTACAAAAAATCATCATGCATGTTCAGTCTCAAAGTTAAACTTTTTTTTTGTTTCTCAAAGTGGTTTGACTTCTTTGTTTGACTTTCTTTTAGGCTCTTGATAAGTGCCAACTTGGAGATGAAGTTAGAAAGAAAGAAGGAAAGCTAGACTCTGCTGGTTTGTTTTCATTTTTTCATGATCATATAGAGATATTGCAATGTTTCTTTTTTCATTAATAAAAACTGACAGCTTTTGTGGAAATGGGTCTAGTTAGTGAAAATGGTGAGAATTGGAGCATGGGTCAGAGGCAATTGGTGTGCCTTGGTAGGGTGCTACTTAAGAGAAGTAAGGTATTGGTGCTTGATGAAGCTACTGCATCAGTTGATACTGCCACAGATAATGTGATTCAGCAAACTCTTAGGCAACACTTCTCTAATTGCACTGTCATAACCATTGCACATAGAATAACTTCTGTTCTGGACAGTGATATGGTTCTGCTTCTCAATCAAGGTGAGTTAAGCTGCTTGTTATTATTTTTTTATATGCTTAGTTTTTGTACTCTAATTTGCTTGCTTTTGTACTGACATATGATATTATGATTTTGCCTGAATCTTGATGCAGGATTGATTCAGGAGTTTGATTCTCCAACAAGATTGCTGGCGGACAAATCATCCTCATTTGCTCAGCTTGTTGCAGAATATACCATGAGATCTAAGTCCCACTACCAATAAATGAGCTTATTACTGATTTTTCTTGCTAAAATAAAAGAACTCACTTCCTAGAAGATGACAAAAATTTGGGGAACTGTCAGTGACAATCATATCAATGAATTAGTATGAAATTTGGATAATCCAGTCCAATAACGTTAAGCCCTCTTTCTATTTTGAGTTGCAGATGTTAGTTGTTGTGAGCATAATGATTTTTTTGAGTTAGGTTCTTTTTTAGAACAATGTATGTTTGAGAAGTTAAAACTTGTGCTCTGTCAATGAATGAGACAAGATTAAACTTAAATACAGTAGTAGGTTAATTATTACTGACACACTGTTTGGTTTGGAGTTATTGGTAAGATTATGTTTTGGGGCTAAATTAACAACTTGATTATCTCATTGAATAAATGTAAATAGAAAATTAAACAATCTAGAATTTAAGCGGTTCAACTTTTTTTTTGACCATATAAACGGTTAAACTTGTATGTATGTCAAAAAGGAGTCTGGTTTCTCCCAGGCTCTCAGCGGTCATTTTCTGAACGTTGTTTAACCCAATGCTTCAAATTGAGACGTCATTTTTGTTAATTAGTAGCTGGTCTCACATTTATGAAAGAATTTGAGTTCCCTACTTCAGACACTATATTCATCTCACTTAGTCAACAAAAGACTTAATACATTCCAAAACGGTTACTTCTAAGCTATTTCTCATTGCATACAAAACTGTGCTGCACTTCATTGACTGATAATTTGGACAAAAGTCTTCTCATCAATTTCTAATTTCTTCTCTCCTGTCTTGTATAGAACCTTGATATCCTTTTGAACCATCTCTCTATAAACCTTAGGGCCTTCCAGACGAGGAGAGCTTACATATGCAAGATTAGGGGGAAGACACACACATACATTATATTCTATTTTTAATACTCAGCCACATCTTTCCAAAGAAGATCCCTGTCAAAAGAGATTTTTCACTCGAGAGATATTTTGTTTTTCATCTATGACAGTAGCAGCCACAAAGACATTTACATATCTCTTTGATTTTAAAATCTGATAACTGTAAGGAGGGAAAATGAGGTATAATCATTTATACAGGAAAATGTATTGTGATATTCTAGTGATGTAGGAATTTGAGTTTCCCAATGATCCTTATTTAAAACACAAACGAACAAGCTCATAAACTTTTATGGATGAACATACAAAATCAGACCTGCAGCAAGCTTTTCAGGCAGCTCTTGAGCTTTTGCATCTGCCTATGATTATGCCAATTGAAAATGCTTAAGAGCCTCCTCAGCTGCACCTTTGTTTGGTTTCCATCTTGAAGTGCTTTGTTTAATGCTTGCATCCTTTCCTGTAGTACTTCAACGATATCAGATCAAACTTCTTCTATACATAAAAAAAATGACATATGATGATAAATGACATCGGATGCATAATCATGTGATAGAATAAATTTTTCAAAGTCAGAATTCATACAATTAAGAAAGTCAAGATGTTGGGCTTGAACTCTGGATGAAAAGATGCATACTATTGATTTAATTATTTCTAAGCTTGCTTAAGATTCACAGTATTCTCAGTCCATGAACACTTCATTTTCATATACAGGTTTGTCAGACTCATACATGTTAGTTATTCAGAAGAGTTTATGGTTAATTAAGGAGTATAACTCATGTATATTTCTGTAGAGATGGATGGTGGGCAAAAAATCTGAGGGGACCATTAGTAATTTAGTGGGTATTTAAGTAGAAGCTCCTTGAGCATAAAAATCTGAGGAGTTTTAAGGAAGCAATGTTTAATTTATGCCAAAAGAAATTTGCATATGTAAATAATTTTCTCCAATTTGCCCTTGACCCCAAAAGAAGAAGGGATAGTATCTGCACCTGTTACTGTTTTTTTGGAAGCCCAATTCTGTTTGCTTGACCAATTCTTTCACTTAGAAAGTTAGGTGATGCTAAATGCCAAGTTCATATTGCCCTGTATGCCATAATCAGGGAGGTCATAAGTGATAACTGCATCAGGGTACATCCCTTGTAAGACCAAACATAATGAAACAGTATTTGGTTATCATTACAAAGGCTGATTCATTCACCATTTGTTAAAAAAATATTTAATAGTTAAAAACAAAGTCAATGAGTAAATTGAGCAACATGTTTGCTGTAGGAAAATTATGATTGCACATTCAACAGTAAAAGAACTACCAATGAAAATAAAGCAACTGCTTCAATGACCTACACCTATAAGGCTATAACCATGATTATTTTACCAATATATATTATAGCCATGTTTTGAAAATCTCAGAGCTAGAGATTTAATGTACCATCAAAAGTAGAAAAATAAAACAAAAGAATTTATTAAAGCCATCTAATGATTAGAAACTTTATGATTCAATAAATTACCAAGTAAAAAGCTGAAATCCTTGGGAAAACCCCAGATAGAAAGAAAAAAACTTGAATACACTCACTGAAACAGGCTCATAAATCATCTCCCTTCTCCTCCTTGTCCAAATGAAGACACACCTAGAAGAAGTAGAAACTCTAAATCCTCATTAGGGAACTTCAATGCATTAAGTAAAGCTTTAATTTAAAGCTGACCTCACAAATCTCCCCCCTATCACAGCTTTGGAAATTGACATAGCAGTCATAGCAATGCCATTAGCTGCTCCTCTTTGGTGTTGTTCCCGTTTTACCAGTGGACCATGCCATTTTAGCC
The DNA here is from genome assembly GCA_029929735.1 of Mimosa pudica. Lineage (NCBI taxonomy): Eukaryota > Viridiplantae > Streptophyta > Magnoliopsida > Fabales > Fabaceae > Mimosa > Mimosa pudica. Next base: position 10,373,346 of record JAKELP010000002.1, read on the forward strand.
CAAATCAGTCATAAAAAACCAAAAAACTTGAAAAGAAAAAAATTAATAAATGATGAACTGAAACAAATTTTTTACCACAACTTTGTTTTGATGGTTAAATAAACCAGTAGTAACATTGGCCTGAAAAAGAATAATATAATCAGGCAAAGTAAATAATTCCTGTGGATTTTATTGGGACACAGTGTTCAGCTTTTGGCACCTAAACTTCCACAAGGATATTCATTAGATTTGCATTTGCATATGCTAGGGGAAGTAACTGTACAGACTTAAAATACCGATATAAATTACTCTATGGCAGCCAATAGTTGTCAAAGGAACATAGGTACTTACAGTGAGACAAAACATGAGGACAGAAGCAACAGTTATCAATAGGTTCATTGTGAAGCCAGGTAACAGTGCTATAAAAGGGTAAATTTGCAGGAGAGGTATGGTTATAGCCTGCACATGGTACCCAGAAAATAACAATTCAGCTTAAAGAATAAAAACAATGAAAGTGTTTTATCAAAAAAAAAAAAAACAATGAAAGTGCCTGAAAGTAGGTGAAATGTTGCATGAAAAAGAAAGCTAATCACTGAAACGTGAGCAAGTCTCAAAGGTCCACTAACTTTCTGCACATCAGGGTAAAGGAAGATTTGATAGAACAAAAGAGAAAAACCTAACCATTTGAGTAAAGGTAAGTACTTAACAACACAACCTTGAAGTAATCATTATGACTTTTTAAGTTGTGTTTATGTCCGAAAATCTGAAAACAAACTTCAGACAAGCTTAATTGAAATTTCATCAACAAAGAAAGTAATAAAGTTAAGTTTATCTTCTGAATGCCTCATAACGACATGTTAAGGAACAGGAATTTACGAGGTTAAGACCTCATGTAATAATATGCATAAAGTGATTAATATTGTGCTGAAATTAAGGATACGCTCAAGAGTGACTGACATAATATACATAAGAGTTTGTACATATGAGCTGATGTATCAAAAAAAATATGAGCTCTTGATATAATATGCATAAGAAAGTTAGGAAGAAAACATTATTTACAAGGTTAATTTGGTCTAAAATTTATGGCCATGTAGGATATACCTGATATTGAAAGAACTTTATAATAGAGTAACTAAGTGAGAAAAAAATTCTGTGTAGTCCAAATTAATGAAAATTCAGTTTCTCTTATTGTAATATGGTAGCAGAGCTTATTTTCCGCTTGCTTTCTTGTTTTCTCTGTCATTTGCGTTGAAATTCATCTTCATCATGATCTTGATTTCACATTTTCGTCACTTGATTCTTTACTTTCTCCGACAATTGAGTTGAGATTCACCTTCGATCTTCATCTTGATTTCAGTTTTGTTCGCAAGATTGATAATTGATGACTTCTTCATCTTCCTTGGCCACAGTTTTGAATAGATCCTGTTGTTTGTTTTAATTGGGTGTGATCTAGACCTAATTCTCAATTTACTGGTTCATCAAAACCATCTATGGGTGGTAATAATCACAAAGTTTGTACTTACTGTGGTAAGCCAAGACATACTATTGAGACATGTTACAAGAAACATGGCTATGCCCCTCATTTTAAATTCAGAAATAATTCTACTGCAGTCAATAATGTGTTCACGTCTCCTACCTTTGGTTCTTTGTCCTTTCAATCTGTTGCAATCAATCAACATTCAAACCCTATTTCACAAGATCAGAACAATAAGCAATTAGCTCAATTACAATCAAATGCATTTCCTGGTGCTACTTCTGTACCCTCAAATCATGTACGTATGACTACACCTCATCATCTGGTTAGTCAATTCTCATCACCAACTCTCATGCCTAATGTCGACAAGAAAGGTATACATAACATTCTTTCTTTCAAATCTTATGTTACTTCTTGGGTCCTAGATAGTGGTGCCACTACACATGTTTGTTATTGTTTGACTGCCTTTCGATCATACACTTCAATTTCCCCAATTCAAGATCATTTACCTACTGATTCTTCTGTTATTAACAATATTTCTGGTACAGTTCAAATTACTCCAGATATTTGCCTCTCTAATGTCTTGTATATTCCTCAATTCCACTATAATATTGTATCTGTTACTCAATTAACCAGTCAACTTCCTTGTTGTGTCACCCTTCTTTCTTCCAGATGTTTCATTCAGGACTTGAAGACATGGAAAACGATTGGTAATGGTAAAGTCTCACAAGGACTATACATTTTGCAAAGTCATGTATTTCAAGATGGTTCTGTGAACTCTATTCCTCCAACTACACTCATTACTCCTTCAATAAATTCTATTGCCACAAACACACAAGATGCACCTTCTCAATTTGATCTTTGGCATTTTAGATTGGGACATCTTTCCTTACAAGTTTTACACACTTTGAATAAACAATTTCCATTCATTACTTGTAACTCTTCTATTACTTCTAGTTGTGATAGTTGTCATTTTGCTAAGCAAAGAAAACTACCTTTTTCAGTTAGTAGTTCTAAATCTTCTCATGTACTTGATCTTTTGCATGTAGACATATGGGGACCATATAGTATTACTTCAATTCAAGGTTACAAATATTTTCTTACTGTAGTGGACGTTTTTTCACGTCACACATGGATTTGCTTGTTCTTCTTTACAAAATTTGATCATTTTTCTTGAAAATCAATTAGGCAATACAGTTAAAGTTGTTCGTAGTGACAATGGTCCTGAGTTTAATATGATTGAATTCTTTACTTCCAAAGGTATTTTGTATCAAACTTCTTGTGTTGAAACCCCTGAACAGGACAGTGTTGTTGAACGTAAACACCAACATATTTTAAATACTGCTAAAAGTTTATTGTTTCAATCCAAATTGCCTCTGGTTTATTGGTCTTATGCAGTAATTCATGCAGTTTATTTGATTAATTCTTTGCCATCACATGTTCTTCAAAATTCTTCTCCATTTCAAATGTTTTATGGTCATTCACCTGATTATTTTGTTATAAAGGTCTTTGGATCTCTTTGTTATTCATGTACCCCCTCTGATATATGCAAGTCAAAGATGACACGTCAGCTGATATATTTCAACATAACTATGCTGCTTTTCATCATTATTGATTGTTGGTGGTTGCTCTATGCTCGACACCCACCTAGTATCTGTCGTCACCTACCTGAAGGGTTATACTGTGGGCTGCCAACGCCGCCCTCAACTCCAAATGCGTCAACGGTGCAAAAGATTTATTATCTTTGCGGTGTCATTTTCCTCCAATTTGTCTCACAATTCATCACCAAGATTCGTTCTTTCTTTCCTTCAATCAACAATTTCCACCTCAGCCTTGTTTACCTAACTCTGATACCATATTACAATAAGAGAAACTGAATTTTCATTAATTGAAAAATAAGTATATTGTACACTTCTTTTTTATACAAATATGCTATTGTAACAAATTCTGGTATTTGTAACTAATCTAACTAACTTAATTCACTTAGTTACTCTATTAATACCAATCAGCTATATGTGATCATATAATACAGGTAAGGATTACAAGATATAAAAAACGAATTTCCAAACAAAATATTATTAGAAATGCATGCAACTATTTTATACTTCAGTAATAAATATACCTCTGTAGTTGGCCAAAAAAATATATACCTCTGTATAAGCCATATCATGCACGGAGAAAAAGCAATAAACAACAATGGACGATATCAATGGCCAATTCAGGAGGAGGTTTTCAGTTTTTGGAACTGCCTTTTCTTTGTTTTCTTTTTCTAAATCTTCTGCATCTTCATTGAACTCATTACTAACATTTTGGTTGCGCAATCAGCAGAACAAACAGGAAAAAGGATAATTTTAAATATTTCACCTTGAAATGAAATTAACCATAGAGAGTCACTCAACCACTTGTAGCGGATAATATGCTGGTGTGAACAGTGAAAGTAAGTGGAAGAGTTTTATACTCCCTCCGGTCCTAAATGACCTAATTGATATTTTCTAGAAAATCAATAAAAATCAAAATAAGTTAATTATAAATTGATTTACCTAACTTTTTCCCTTAAACTAATTTATTTTACCTGTAAACTAATGGATAATCTAAAAATATATCAAATATGTCATCATTTAATAACTTATTTTGCAACCTTAATCCCTCCTAAAAAAAGTCAATTAGGTCCTATATTTAGGATCAGAGGTAGTATTATATATATTGAATTGAATATTGATGAAATATCCTTTCTGGCAAAAAAATAAAATACATGTGATATATGGTCAAACTATATAAATGATGAATATCTAGTGTATCCAATCAATAAGTGCCACCTAGATCCCATGCACACATTGTATTTAACGTCGTTTTTGTGTTCCTCAGTTCCCTGTCCTCAGTTTCATAGACATTACAGCAGAACGGACTCCACAAACAGATGAAGAACCACATTATTAAATGATGTCATTGTCTGCAATGAATCAAAACTAGATTGGCAGGCGCATATAGATAACTAAAACAAACAGTGACTGGAGGTAAGTTTTGTAAATTTATTAAAACTTATTTTAATAGGCCACATGAAATAAGATGTGATGTAACATAGTCAGTCTCCCACTTTCAATTTCAAGAGCTCACTCCTTTCCATAAAACCAGTCCAACATGTTACTTGGTGACCACGTTAACAACAAGTCTTGAACGAACCACAATCTACACCAGAAACATGACCAGAAGATATGAACATTTTCATCTTTGATGCTACTTATTATTCATTTCCTAAGTGGTTTGTTTTCTCTCACAACTCCATGATGTTCTCTGCCACCAGTCTTCTCTTAAAACCCATTTTCCCTCATTCATTGTCTGCTTCATTCCACCTAGTTTTGTTACTAGCCTTCATCATTTCATGGGTGTGGAATAAAATTACTGCAAGTGCTAGAGATGATCCCAAGGAGATATTAAAGGGTCCTATGCACCAGAGAACACTGTTTTGTTCTTTGGGTGCATCTGCCTTTTATCTTGTCATGTTTTTATTCTGTTACTTTTACTGGCATAGAAATGTTTTGTCAGATGAAAATTTTGTGTCCCTTTTGGATTTAGCATTTAAAACAGTTGCATGGGGTGTTTTTTGTGCTTACCTGTGGAAAGGATGCTTCAATTCAAGTGAAAGGAAATTTCCATTCTACTTGAGAGCTTGGTGCTTCTTCAACCTCATTACTTCTAGCTATTCCTTTATTCTGGACATTGTTCTCCGTGTTAAACACGTGTCTTTCCCAGTTCAATTCTTATGTTCTGATGGTGTCTCCTTCTTTTTGGCTATATACTTTTGCTATGTATTGATTTTGGTGAAAAATGACAGTGAAGATAACATTCTTCAAGAGCCCTTTTTGAATGATTATACTAATGTTAGTGATTATTTAGAGAGAAATACTAAGGGGGAAGAAACTGTTACTCCTTACTTAAATGCTGGGCTTTTCAGCATTCTTGCGTTCTCTTGGGTTGGTCCTCTAATTGCTGTGGGAAAGCAGAAAATTTTAGACCTTGAGGATGTCCCACAACTAGCAACTTGTGACAGTGTTGCTGGAGCTTTTCCACCTTTCAAAAATCGACTTGAGGCTTACTGTGGTACAATAAATAGTGTGACCACACTTGAGTTGGTGAAGTCATTAGCATTCTCAGCTTGGAAAGAGATATTTGCCACTGGTATTCTTGCACTTATAAACACTTTGGCTTCTTTTGTTGGTCCATATCTTATTGGCACTTTTGTTGAATACCTCAATGGTAAACAGACATTTAAGAATGAGGGATATGTTCTGGTGGCTGTATTTTTTCTTGCGAAGCTTGTTGAATGCCTGTCACAGAGGCATTGGCATTTTAAGTTGAGGCAAATTGGAGTTAGGATCCGAGCTCAGCTTGTGACAGTGATTTATAGTAAGAGTTTGACCCTTTCCTGTCAAGCCAAGCAGAGTCACACTAGTGGAGAAATAATCAATTTCATCACTGTTGATGTTGAAAGAGTTGGTATTTTCAGTTGGTACATTCATAGTCTTTGGTTGGTAGTTCTGAAAGTTGCATTGGCCTTGTATGTTTTGTATAAAAATCTTGGGTTGGCTTCTGTTGCCACTTTTGTTGCTACTGTTGTTGTAATGTTGGCAAATGTTCCAGTAGGGAAGATGCTTGAAAAGTTTCAAGAGAAGTTAATGGAGTCCAAAGATAGAAGAATGAAGACCACATCTGAGATTTTAAGGAACATCAGGATTCTGAAATTGCAGGGATGGGAAATGAAGTTTCTGTGTAAGGTTATTGGATTGAGGAAAACGGAGGAAGAATGGTTAAGGAAATTCATTTATACATTAGCCATTACAACCTTTCTGTTTTGGAGTGCGCCCACTTTTGTCTCTGTGGCTACATTTGGTACTTGTACTCTTATAGGGATCCCACTAGAATCAGGGAAGATCTTATCTGCACTTGCAACATTCCAAATTCTTCAATCAGCCATTTATAATCTTCCAGATACAATTTCAATGATAGCACAAACTAAAGTATCCTTGGATAGGATTGCATCGTTCCTTCGACTTGAGGACTTGAGGTTTGATGTTATATTGAAGCTTCCAAGGGGTAGTTCTAATACAGCCATAGAAGTGGTTGATGGTAATTTCACTTGGGACTTATCTTCCTCTAGTACAACATTGAGAGGTATAAATCTCACTGTCACACAAGGCATGAGGGTTGCTATATGTGGTACTGTTGGTTCAGGCAAGTCCAGTCTATTGTCATGTATTTTGGGGGAAGTGCCAAAGATATCAGGAACAATAACAGTGTGTGGAACTAAGGCCTTTGTTGCTCAGTCTGCATGGATTCAAAGTGGGAAGATAGAAGAGAATATATTATTTGGTAAGGAGATGGATAGGGAAAGGTATGAGAAGGTCCTTGAAGCATGTTCCCTGAAGAAGGATCTGGAGATTCTGCCATTTGGTGATGAGACAATTATTGGAGAGAGGGGAATCACTTTGAGTGGTGGGCAGAAACAGAGAATTCAGATTGCACGAGCTCTCTATCAAGATGCTGATATATATCTATTTGATGATCCTTTTAGTGCTGTGGATGCTCATACAGGATCTTACCTTTTTAAGGTAATCCATTATGATAATTTTATGTTATATCCTTTACATATTTGCCTTTATCACTTGACTGTTATATAGTGGTAATATTCTACAAACAATATTGTTTCTTACTTTTTTGAAGCACGATCTTTGTGTTGTGTTACTTGTTTAAATATTTTAGTTGACATGATCAAATGGCTCTTTCAATATATTTGTACATTGCAGGAATGTTTGCTGGGTTATTTAAGGTCAAAGACAGTTATTTATATCACTCACCAAGTAGAGTTCTTACCTGCTGCAAACTTTATTTTGGTGAGCTTGTCGGAAAATCTATTTTTTATCATTTCACTAAGAATTTGCTATTTAAGCATCCTGACATTTTTTTCTATATCTTATTTTTTAGGTCATGAAAGATGGGGAAATCACTCAATGTGGAAAATATGATGATCTGCTCAACTCTGGGACTGATTTTATTGAACTTGTTGGTGCACATAAAAAGGCATTATCTACACTTGATTCACTTAATGAGGGGGAAGTGTCTGATAAATTAAATATAGCTGACCAAGAAGAAAGAATCTCTGGTGTACAATTTAAAGAAGAAAAAGAGGCAAACAATGATAGGCAAAATGATAAAACAGATGGTGCAATTGAACAAAAAGGTCAGCTTATTCAAGATGAAGAAAGGGAGAAAGGTAAGGTTGGGTTTTCAGTCTATTGGAAGTATATTACAATGGCATATGGAGGAGCTCTTGTGCCATTTATATTGCTGGCTCAAATTCTCTGTCAAGTTCTTCAAATTGCAAGCTACTATTGGATGGCTTGGGCAACTCCTATTTCTTCAGATGAGAAACCACTTGTTGGAGCCTTTATGCTTATAATTGTCTATGTTGCTTTGGCCATGGGAAGTGCATTATGTACTCTTGGTGAAGATATTCTTGTGTCCACAGTTGGTTACAAGACTGCAACTCTACTCTTTAATAAAATGCACTCATGCATCTTCCGTGCGCCCATGTCATTTTTTGATGCCACTCCAAGTGGAAGAATTATTAACAGAGTAAGAAATGGAGATATTTACTGTTTTCATATTGTTTTTCTTAACTAATCTAATGAGCAATTGCATACTTTATCTTATTTACTTTAATATATTTATTGTTTAGTTGAGTTCTTGTTGATTTTCTAACTATTTCAATAATGATTCCTTTAGTTGTTGACAATCCTTTTCTAATACTCATTTTTCTCTTCTAGGCTTCTACAGATCAAACAGCAGTGGATTTAGAAATTCCCTTACAAATTGGGTTATTTGCCTTACTTGTGATCCAACTTTTGGGAACAATAGCAGTGATGTCTCAGGCTTCATGGCGGGTGTTTATTGTATTTATACCTGTGATATCAATCAGCATTTGGTATCAGGTATTTTGCTTCAACCATTTTATTTTACATGATAAGAGATTTCTACATAATTCTTGAATTTTTAACCTTTCTTGACCTTCTACCTATGCTTGCATTGATTATGCATGTATCCACAAAAACTTTATTGCCTTTGTGTAATTTATATTTGTTAACAACTTATGTCTTACAAACTTACTATTATATATGCAGCAATATTATTTACCATCAGCTCGAGAACTATCACGACTGATTGGAGTGTGCAAAGCTCCAATCATTCAACACTTTTCTGAGACAATTTCAGGCACAACAACCATTAGGAGCTTTGATCAAGTGTCGAGATTTAAGGAAACAAATATGAAACTGATGGATGGGTATTCTCGGCCAAAATTTAACTATTCTGCTTCAATGGAATGGCTTGGCTTCCGCTTGGACATGTTATCTTCTATCAGATTTGTCTTTTCCTTGATGTTCTTGATATTTATGCCAAGGGGAGTCCTAGATCCAGGTAAGACTTTTACTTCTGTTGGTCAAGAAAAGGAAGTTTTGGCATCTTAGCCAATTGACTTTTACTTCACTTGGATTATGGAGGTAATGAAGGCTTATTGATTAGTTGTATTTTAATTATGATTTTGAAGCTATTGCTGGCTTGGTGGTTACATATGGTCTTAATTTGAACTCATTACAAGCCACAGTGGTTTGGATTTTCTGCAACTTGGAGAACAAATTTATATCAGTAGAGAGAATGCTTCAGTATTGCAGCATTCCAAGTGAGCCTCCTCTTGTAATAGAAAGAAATCAACCCAATTCTTCTTGGCCATCACATGGAGAAGTTGTCATTTGTGATCTGCAGGTACTTTGAACTAGTCATAAATTTGACTACAAGTGCATGTCTAATGCATATGAAGCATGCCAGGATATACAATGAGCCATTGGTCATTTATCATGCATTAGAATTTATCTTCAAAAAGAAACGTTACTGCTTGTAAGATGATTTTTTTCTTCTTCTAAAGTTCATGAATTTAACTTTATGATTATACTCCCATAAAAAATTTGTGCATATGATGAAGGTTCGTTATGCACCACAACTACCACTTGTGTTGCGCGGTATAACCTGCAAATTCCTTGGGGGACTAAAAACTGGCATTGTTGGGAGGACTGGAAGTGGTAAAAAAACTCTCATACATACAATTGTTCGAAGCATTGAGCCAGCTGCTGGACAAATTGTGATTGATAACATCAACATTTCATCAATTGGGCTTCATGATTTGAGGTCTAGACTTACCATTATTCCTCAAGATCCAACCATGTTTGAGGGCACGATGAGAAGTAATCTAGACCCATTAGAGGAGTATACGGATGAACAAATTTGGGAGGTAAGTTGTTGTATTTGTAAATAAACACATTCATGTACAAAAAATCATCATGCATGTTCAGTCTCAAAGTTAAACTTTTTTTTTGTTTCTCAAAGTGGTTTGACTTCTTTGTTTGACTTTCTTTTAGGCTCTTGATAAGTGCCAACTTGGAGATGAAGTTAGAAAGAAAGAAGGAAAGCTAGACTCTGCTGGTTTGTTTTCATTTTTCCATGATCATATAGAGATATTGCAATGTTCTTTTCTCATAAATAAAAACTGACTGCTTTTGTGTAAATGGTTCTAGTTAGTGAAAATGGTGAGAATTGGAGCATGGGTCAGAGGCAATTGGTGTGCCTTGGTAGGGTGCTACTTAAGAGAAGTAAGGTATTGGTGCTTGATGAAGCTACTGCATCAGTTGATACTGCCACAGATAATTTGATTCAGCAAACTCTTAGGCAACACTTCTCTGATTGTTCTGTCATAACCATTGCACATAGAATAACTTCTGTTCTTGACAGTGATATGGTTCTGCTTCTCAATCATGGTGAGTTAAGCTGCCTGTTATTATTTTTTTTTATATGCTTAGTTTTTGTACTCTAATTTGCTTGCTTTTGTCTTTCCATATGATATTATGATTTCCATGGATCTTGATGCAGGATTGATTCAGGAGTTTGATTGTCCAACAAGATTGCTGGAGGACAAATCATCCTCATTTGCTCAGCTTGTTGCAGAATATACCATGAGATCTAAGTCCCACTACCAATAAATGAGCTTATTACTGATTTTTCTTACTGAAATAAAAGAACACACTTCCTATAAGATGACAAAAATTTGGGGAACTGTCAGTGACAATCATATCAATGAATTAGTATGAAATTTGGATAATCCAGTCCAATAACGTTAAGCCCTCTTTCTGTTTTGAGTTGTAGATGTTAGTTGTTGTGAGCATGATGATTTTTTTGAGTTAGGTTCTTCTTGTTTTTTTTTCTCTTATTACAAATTAGGTTCTTTTTTAGAACAATGTATGTGTGAGAAGGTACAGCTTGTGCGCTGTCAATGAATGAAACAAGATTAAACTTGAATTATAATAAAGTTAATTATTACTGTCACACTGTATAGTTTGGAGTTACTGGTATGATTATATTTTTCGTCTAAATTAGTGTGGAGTCTATAATAATATTATAATCAAGGAGGCAACCCTTATGATAAAAAAAGGAGACAACCCTAATTCTCTCCGCTAATTTTTCAGTATTGTTAACATTAAATTTTCTTTTTTTCTTTTTCTTTGTATGATTGGCTACAACATCAAAGATTCCTTATCAATTTATTTTATGATAAAAGTAGCATCTGTTCACAATATTTTATTTACTTTATTAATCTATTTTAAGCTTGTACTGTATATTTCATTTTGTGCACCTGAAGCAGCCTCCCATAGTGTGGTGTGATAATTTAAGTGTAGCGGCCTTGACTTCATATCCAATTTACCACGCCAAATCAAAGCACATAGAAATTGGTGCATGTTAAAAAGGAGTCTAGAGTCTCTCAGCCGTCATTGTTTTATTGTCTCTTAAAAGCTTAAAATATAAAACGTACATTTAACCCAACGCCTGAAATTGAGACACATCATTGGTTTTGTAAATTATTTTGACAAAAAATAATTTCTTGTGCCCACTAGCGTTTTAGTTTGGGAAAATGTCATTTAAATCCCTCCGAATATACAAAAGAACAATTCAAGAACTCAAACTTCCAAAAGGACCATGAAGGAACTCGGACCTAGTTGACATTTCAAATTTGTGTGAAAGGACAAAATTACCCCCATCATTAAACAACATTTACACCGCACCTGTTAACAATTGAACTTTGGGCATTAACAACTGAACTTTAGGCATTGACATTTTGAATTTAAGAATTAACTTCTTCTTTAACAAGATAACATTGGTGTTAACATTTACACCACATCTGTTAACAATTGAACTTTGGGCATTAACAACGGAACTTTAGGCATTGACATTTTGAACTTAAGAATTAACTTCGGTAACAAGATAACATTGGTGTTAACATTTACACCAATGTTATCTTGTTAACGAAGAAGTTAATTCTTATGTTCAAAATGTCAATGACTAAAGTTCAGTTGTTAATGCCCAAAGTTCAATTGTTAACAGGTGCGGTGTAAATGTTTTGTTTAATGATGAGGGTAATTTTGTCCTTTCACACAAATTTGAAATGTCAACTAGGTCCGAGTTCCTTCATGGTCCTTTTGAAAGTTTGAGTTCCTGAATTGTCCTTTTGTATATTCGGAGGGATTTAAATGACATTTTCCATTTTAGTTTTGACCATGTCTACCTCAAAATTAAAAAAATAGTTTTGACCATATGTACCTAACAAATTAGTTTTATTAATTTCTCATTTTAGTTTTGACCATGTCTTCCTCAAAATTAATATGTTTTGTCAAAAAAAAATTAATGGTGTGTTTCAATTTAAACCATCAAATTAAGTGTACAGTTCAGATTTTAAGCTTTTGAGAGACGCTAAGAAAATGACCGTTGAGAGAATCCATACTCCTTTTTAACATGCATACAAGTTGAACCGCTTAAATTCCAAATTGTTATATTTTAAATATGAACTTCTCAGCCACAAACATAAAATGGTTCCCAAAACTCACTTAGTTAAACAAAAAAAAAAAACTCACTTAGTTCGTTTTCACTTGTAAAATATAGTGATATTTTGTAAGTTTATTGTATTTGTCCATGTATTTTAAAACAATGCTCGAGTTCTGAATTCAAAAGAGAGATTCTAATTTCACATCAAATTTAACAGGGATAAATAGAAGCATACGTTCATATAAAAAATCTACATACTTTAGAGGATGAATACAAAATAACATTAAGAAATATTTCAACCATATAAAGGAATGTTTCATAGACCTAATAGTAACATGTATACAAACATGTTTTTACAAAATAAAAATTATGATCTAATAAAAAATTTAAAATTATGATATTAGACTTTTCACCTTCCTCATCTCATTTGATATCGACATAATGGACACATATGACTTGTTTCCAGCCATTTTACAATACATATTTCGTGATAGACATGGCTACATGGTGTTGCCAAAACTTTATCAACATCGCCAAAATCTTCTAAGCAAATAGTGCACTGTCTTACGTTTATTTTTTCGTCGGGAAGTTTTATTTTTACGAGTGATTCCATTGCTTCTTGTGACGCTGGAACTAGTGAAAGTTGTTCCATAGATTGTTCTATGGCTTGATTGATTTCTGTTGACTGCTCCATAGACTGTTCTATGGCTTGATTGATTTCCGTTGGCTCTTGACGGTCTTCTTGCAGAAGGTTATTATACTTAAAGATATAATCTATAGGGATATAACCACCACCAACTACTAATTCAACCACAAAATATACTTCTAATGATATCAAGCGAGGACCACTAATTTCAACACTACTAGACTGAATTGCTTGATTATAACAAGATATGATTTCCGACGCCAAAAGCTCTTCGTCTAGTTCATAAGTGCTGTCATCGGTAACATCACGAACAAATTCGTGAACATCTTGGAGAACGTCATCACATGGTTGGATGAAATGAGAATCAAAATACACATATACTAATGGTGGAATTTCGCTAAAAGGTGAGGTTCTACATTGAAGCACCACGAATTTGAAATCAAAAGTATCAAGAGATGACATGATTAAAATCTCGATTTCAAACCAAAGAAACTTGTTTAGGTGATGATGAAATCGATCTATAGCAATTATATATATATATATATATATATATATATATATATATATATATATATATATATATTATTAAAACAAACTTAGACCGGTTCCGTGGGATGAAGAATTATTGATCTCTAAATAAAAAATTGTAAAAAATTGAGAAAGTGTATTTTAGTTGCAGATCAAGTTTTGTTTTTTTTTTGCTAAATAGTACTCGGTAGTGAAGAGAGAAAAAAATGCGTTTGTATTATAATATTAATTAATAATTAATTAATTAATAATTAATTGCAATTGGAATATGCGCAATTTCGAAGCAGATGATTGTGATAAAAAAAAAATAAAAAGAAGGGAGAGGGAGAAAGGGCAGCCGAAAGATGGGGGAGAGTGAATAGAGAAATTTTTGGTTTCACCATGCTATATTTGTGGTCTGAGTCTCACCAATTATAAGTAGACACATAAATTGACTTGTAATTTTTAATTTGAAGTGACACCCTAAAAATAGGAAATAATGAACCATGTAATTAAAAGTATTATTTTTCAAAGTTATTTGAGTTTTTTTAGGGTGTCACGTCAAATTTAAACTACATGTTAATTAGATTGTATATCAAATTCACGCAAAAATTTCTCATGATATTAACCCTAAGTTTTTTCCATAAATTATTACTTTTTGTATTTTAAATAAATAGGTTATAAAATTTTAACTGATAATTAGATTTTAGAACAAAAAAACTGATATTTAGATATTGATTTTTTATAAGGTTCGTATATCAGATGAAATTTACAAAATAAAATAAGTTGTTAGTAATTAATAACGGTTTTCCAGAAAAAAAAAAGTAATTACCAGCTTTGAAATGTTGAATAAAAAATACTAACAATCAATTTCATACTTTACTATTTTTTTTATCAGAATCTTATTTTACTATTTAAACTTTGACAATCAAATTCATTTGAAATAATATATGTACTTGCTTCATATTTTCTTTAACTTTCAAAATTTTTTATTTATTACTGTATTTCAGAATTCAAGACCACTATTACTCCCAGTTACTAAATATAAAATCACTTTAGGGGGAGACTTTGTTCTTAAATATATGATTGCTTTCTAATTTAACTCAAGTTTTCCCTAAATTACCCCTATACTCCCTTCACCCAAAAATAGTGGGGTGAAGAATATGATATTTTTAACACTTAGGTGAGGGGTAGTTTGAAAATTTCATGTAATCCTAATTTATTGGAATGTCTTCTTTAATATCTCCAAATTTGCTAAAGTGATCTTATATTTAGGAACAGAGAGAGTATCTTATAACTTTGTGTAGAGAAATTAAAGTCCATCTTTAGTGGGTCATTCAACATCCCTTGTTTTTAGTTAGTTAGAAATTGGAAATGGTGCATATAAAAAAAAAGAAATTGGGAAATGGCAAATAAATACCCCTGAATGTCGAGAAGGATAAGTAAGAAACTCAAACTTCCAAAAGGACAAATAAAAAACTTCAATAAAAAATAACAATTGAAACATAGTTATTAACATTTGGAACATAACAATTAACAATTGCCCAGTTCCTTAATTATCCCTTTGGAATTCAGAATTCCTTACTTGTCATTTAAATATTGTAAGGTATTTATTTGTTATTTTCTCTCACCATAAAATTTTTATTTTGTAGAATTGGGTGATTTATCATGGGAAAATGTCATTTAAATCCCTCCGAATATACAAAAGGACAATTCAGGAACTCAAACTTCTAAAAGGACCATGAAGGAACTCGGACCTAGTTGACATTTCAAATTTGTGTGAAAGGACAAAATTACCCTCATCATTAAACAAAACATTTACACCGCACCTGTTAACAATTGAACTTTGGGCATTAACAACTGAACTTTAGGCATTGACATTTTGAACTTAAGAATTAACTTTTTCGTTAACAAGATAACATTGATGTTAACATTTACACCGCACCTGTTAAAAATTGAACTTTGGGCATTAACAACTGAACTTTAGGCATTGACATTTTGAACTTAAGAATTAAGTTCTTCGTTAACAAGATAACATAGGTGTTAACATTTACACCAATGTTATCTTGTTAACGAAGAAGTTAATTCTTAAGTTCAAAATGTCAATGCCTAAAGTTCAGTTGTTAATGCCCAAAGTTCAATTGTTAACTATGTTTTGTTTAATGATGGGGGTAATTTTGTCCTTTCACACAAATTTGAAATATCAACTAGGTCCGAGTTCTTTCATTGTCCTTTTGGAAGTTTGAGTTCCTGAATTGGCCTTTTGTATATTCGAGGGATTTAAATGACATTTTTCCATTTATCATTTATTATTATTTGCCAGTGGTGATTTATCATTTATGAATATGAAAAAATGGAACGAATAAATAATTTGTTTTAAGTATTTTTTATGAAGTAAAATATTTGTTCAAAAAACAATGAAAACAAGGAAGGTAAAAATAAAAAAAAATGGAAACTTTGCTTAACAAAAAAGACACTCCAAATTTGTGTTTGAAACTGAAATGAAATAGGGCGATCTCTTCAATTGAATTCAATTCAGTTGCTGTGGTAATCTCTGGAATCCATTCATTGATTGAGGAAGAGAAGATATGGTTTTGTCTCAGAAACTGCACGAAGCTTTCAAAGGCACCGTAGAGAGAATCACCGGCCCTCGCACTGTCTCCGCCTTCAAAGAAAAAGGCGTTCTCAGCGTCACCGAGTTCGTCCAAGCCGGCGATAATCTCGTCGCCAAATGCCCCACCTGGTCTTGGTAATAACCTATTTCTATTTCTTTAATTCACTATTAATTAATTAATTAATTAATTAATTAATTATCTTCTGTGTGTTTCTTTTCACTTTATGTTTCATCCTCAAAATAGGGAAGCAGGTGATCCTAACAAGAGGAAGTCTTATTTACCATCACACAAGCAGTTCTTGATTACTAGAAATGGTAATACTTTTATTTATTTATTACTTGTATGTATTATTGGAAGTACTTACTTGTTTGTTTTATTCTAATTGTGTTTTTGTGTTGTTTTGTGCTGTGCTCTATCTTTTTTAGCTTTACTAATTAAGTTGTGTGTACTTGCTGTTTTATTTTGCATTCCTGCAATTATTACCACATGAAAAACAAAATTTTGAGTCATTGTAATGGATTGTATTACCACATGAAAAACAAAATTTTGAGTCATTGTGATGGATTGTAAAATAGAGTGCAAATAAGGTGTGAATTTCTATGAGGAGGAGAACCTAATTTGTTTTTTGTGCATTGCTCTACTTATCTTTGCCTAATTTGATGATGCAAGGGGAAAATGAAATTGGCATAGTCTTTTATAGGTATGAAAGGTTGCATTATTATTTATTGTTAGAAACTATTTATAATGGACTGAGTGGATGGTGTGAGCAAGTCATGCAACTATGCTTATGTGATGTGGAATTTGGTTCAGAACATATCTGGCTGAAGATTTTACCTTTTTCTTTTCTCTGTTTTAGTTCTTGCGTTGGAATACATAGTAGTGATTCTATATGAGAGGTATATGTCGTACAAGATACAGTTGAACTTGGGCTTTTTTAGAAATGGCTTTTTTTTAACTGACTTATATGACTTGATCATCTGTTGTTGAATCAGACATACTCTTACCCCTCTTCTATTTTACTGCCCATTCCCCTCATCTGTAGATGTCCTGTTTGGTGCTGAATTTTGAATTTGTTGAACAGTGCCTTGTCTACGAAGAGCTGCATCTGTGGAAGAAGAATATGAAGCTGCTGGAGGAGAAGTTTTGCTCGAAAGTGAAGATAATGATGGGTGGCTAGCAACTCATGGGAAGCCTAAGGGTATGTTTTTGACTGAAGTCTGTTGTGTTTATGCATTACTTATTTGACCTTATGCCTGTGCATTTTTCTTTTCTGGTTAGAAGGTAAATCTGAAGAAGATGAGGATTTACCTTCCATGGAAAGCCTAGAAATAAGCAAAAACGATTCCGTTAAGCCAACATCTTCCAATGTGAGGGCTGAGGAAGAAGACGATATACCAGATATGGAAGAGTTTGAAGAAGCTGACAATATTATCATTACTGATCCTGTAAGTTATCCCAATTTCATTATCTTGGAAGGGCTCAGGCTCTATGAGTAACATGAAGTGCAATGATTTAATGTTAGGTTGTTTTTCTCCTCAAATTGAGATACTTTATTCTTGTTTAGATGATCAGAAACCAAGAGGGAAAAAATTAGGATGAGGGATGAGTTTTTATTAATACTTTCAGAGTTCAAGGGTTTGCTTAGGAGAAATAGTTTCTTTAGAAAATCAGGATGATATGCTTTTTGCCCCCTTAAAAACGATATAAGCAACAGTTACATGTCATAATTCTTACAGTTAGTCTTAGGATTGTTTTACCAGCGAGTCTCTCTAGTAGTATATTCTAATAGAATGATAAAATTTAGTGACAGTGTTCTAACAAAATGGGGCATTGGAAATTCTCAGTGAGATTTATAAAGTAGAATGTCATGATTGGCCTTGTGTATGTTGGTTTCAATGGTGCATTTTAGACACTTATCATTGAGTATATGTCTTGTAAACTACTTGATCTGATGGGCATTGATTTCAAAAGTTTATAGCATTGTTTGCAAGACCCATCGTACATTCTGTTATGTCATTAATAATATTTAGAATAAAATAGTTGATTTAGTTGATTGATTTAGTTAATTATTAATTGATTGGGTCAATTAATTAGATTGATTAAGTAATTAGGGTTTGAGATTTTTATTATTATGTTGTTGTTATTTACTTATTTTAATTATGGTTGCTAGTACATGTTGGGCTTAGGTTTAGTGAAGCCCAATTCTAATTAGGTCAAGGATTATATAACTTGACATTAGGTTATTGTAAAAGTCTTGTCTTTTGAATATGAGTTTATTTGTGTTTGACGGCCGAAGGCCGGTGTTTCTCTTTGTCTCTTATGGCCGACGGCCTCTTCTCTCTTTGACCCCTCTATTCTCTATTTCTTGTCTTGAATCCTCTATGTTTCTTTCTTCTTCCCCTATAATCTAAATTCTTATTTATAGAATATTAATTCTATAACAGTGGTATCAGAGCCTTTCTTTCCTCGGCCCTTCCGCTAATGGAATTCCCTCGTTTGGATGGTCAAGATATTTTTTCTTGGCTATACTGGTGCGAGAAATTTTTTCAACATGATCTAACTCTTGAAGCAGAAAAGGTAAAAATGGCTTCCCACTATTTGGATGATGAAACTTATTTTCAATGGCATTGTACCCTTAAACAGAGACTTCAAAGACGCTTACCAAATTGGAAGGAGTATATTATCATGCTACAAGATTATTTTGGAGTTCATTTTAAGAGGCCTATTGCTGATTTGATTCGGCTTCGTCAAAGAAGAAGTTTGTCTGACTTTAATGTGGAATGGGATCTTGTCTTAGAGAATTTTGATCTCCCTGAAGACATAATGGTTGATGCCTACCTCTCAGCCCTAAAGAGTGAGATTGAACGTCCTGTTCGTATATTCAATCTGAGGACAATTATGGAGGTGAGGAGATTAGCACACATGTAAGAGAATTTTTTGGAAAAACAAAGGGGTCCTTCGAATACGCATTCTTCTCCTTTGTCTTCTCTATTCACTAAGTCAAAGCCTTTGGCCAATTACAAAAACACCATTATTTCATGTGAGCAGCCACGAAATTCCAATTCTGCCAATTCCTCAACTCTGAACTTGTTTATGGAAGCTTCAATGACAGCCACAACATTGAGTGGCGAGAAATTCATGTTGGTGCATTCCAAGAATTTCTCTAGCAACACCAAGAACCAGTTGATCTCTAAAGAAGTGCCAATGGAGAGTGGGTATCCAAATCTTTCTTTCCCTCCTGAATTATCACAAATTGAGATGGTTGAATCTGTTTTTGAGACAAAGGAGGAAGGGACGGTGTGGCCAGTTAAGGAGAGTGTTCAAACGCGGATGAATCTTGTGGAGTTTGAAAAGTCAAAATTTCCTTTACATCTGACTAGTAATAATGAGTATATGAACTTTATCTTTCAAGAAGAAAAAGGCCCAAATTTTTGGCTGGCATGGTTCACCTTCAAGAGGGCAAGAGGATTTTCTAATTGGGTTTTAATTATTGATTTCTCTCCTACAAGAAATCTGCAACAAGTATGGTTCAAGGGAGAGTTAGTTTTTATGCTTCTTGGAGGATTTTGCTCTCCTAGCAGAAAAGAGAAGAAGCAATCAGCAGAAAGAACGTTTAATTTTTTTCAGTTTTTTTTACGTGATCCTTGAGGGCAAGGATCTTTTAAGGGGGGAAGTAATGTTATGTCATTAATAATATTTAGAATAAAATAGTTGATTTAGTTGATTGATTTAGTCAATTATTAATTGATTGGGTCAATTAATTAGATTGATTAAGTAATTAGGGTTTGAGATTTTTATTATTATGTTGTTGTTATTTACTAATTTTAATTATGGTTGCTAGTACATGTTGGGCTTAGGTTTAGTGAAGCCCAATTCTAATTAGGTCAAGGATTATATAACTTGACATTAGGTTATTGTAAAAGTCTTGTCTTTTGAATATGAGTTGATTTGTGTTTGACGGCCGAAGGCCGGTGTTTCTCTTTGTCTCTTATGGCTGACGGCCTCTTCTCTTTTTGACCCCTCTATTCTCTATTTCTTGTCTTGAATCCTCTATGTTTCTTTCTTCTTCCCCTATAATCTAAATTCTTATTTATAGAATATTAATTCTATAACACATTCAGTTAAAGTTTGTTAAAAACAAATCATCTCTGCCCAGAATCTCTGAAAAACATTGGTGATGATTATACGATCACATCATTGTGTTGATTTTTCGAATTTCTTGCTCGCCACTATCTCACTTCTGTTCAAGATCTTACAATTTCAATGTTACTGTAATAGTTGATCATGACATAGTGAAATACCTGAATGTGAACTTTAATTTTAATTTTACAGGTATGATGAATTGAGATGGCTTGCATATTTCTTTGCACTCTTTTTAATTAATTCACATTTGATTGGTTCTTGTTAAATAGTCTACTGATTTTATTTTGTTACTCGTATAATAATTCTGATCTGTGTCATCTGTATGCTGTTACTCCAAATGGGTGCAACTCTTCAGTCCACATACCTAGTAGCTCAAGAACCTGATGATGATGATAATATTCTTCGTACCCGAACATATGATGTTAGCATCACGTAAGTTCAGTTCAGTATCAATATTCTCAATTTTCATATGGTAGATTCCTCTCCTAAGACTCATTCTCAATTCATTCATTTATTTATTAAAAAAAAAAAAGCCAACCCCACTTAGTTGGGATTAAGGCTTTGTTGTTCTTGTTGTTGTATAAAAAAAAAGACTCATTGGTAGAGAGAAAGAGAGAATGACAGAGAAAAGAAAGTAAAAGGAGAAATTCAAAGCAAATTCATTTCACTATGACACAATGAGTAAAATTGGGCTATATGTAGTTTAGCTGATATCAACACAATTAGGTAAGCTCCTGCTAACTTGCCTTGTAAACCACGCCTATGCAATTACCAAAATAACCCTATAACTATCTGACACATAACACTCATTCGTTTTAATATCATGCAGAGCAGTAATGTTATACTTTTATATTTTACATATATCATGGCGGTCCATTTGACAATTTTTTTTTTATCAGACACGATTAGTATTCTGGAAACTGTCTATAAAAGCTAGCTTTGTTGTGCAGGTATGACAAGTATTATCAAACTCCTCGAGTGTGGCTTACTGGATATGATGAGGTCAGTGTTACTCACTTGACCCTTGCCATAAGTATATTTCAGTGTATTAATTTAAGGTTTGCCTTAGTACACATGGTCTTGACACTTTTGAAATAATGGGAAAATGTTACTGGTTTGTGCATATGAACAATGAACAACAACACCAACAAAAGTTTATTTTACTAAGTGGTTAAAATTTAAATTTTTAAATCAATTCTTCTTAAATGGGCCTTTAGTCAACATTGTCAACAGCTCTAGTCATGTAGAAACAGAGAGGTGTAGACATCTTCGAATTGGACTACAACTATATTATGGTGTCATGTATGTTTTTACTGTTTACAGAATGGAATCTTTTTCTGTTCATTTTTTTCTTTCATGCATGCCGATGTCTGTATGTATTGATGTTTTGGTTAAGTTCCAGTGCTATGCTCATTAATTTCTTAGAGCTACTATCTTTTGTTGTTGGAAAACTCTCCCTTCCGTCCTAAATTTAAGACACTTAAGCTTTTTTGTAGAAGTTAAGAAAGCAAATTAGACTGCTAAATTACAACATATGCTACATATAATATGATTATAGGTTAGTTTATAAGTAGAATAAATTAGTCTTGAAGAAAAAAGATAACTATAGACAATTTGAGTGATTAATTTTGCATCTTTGATTTCATTAAAAAGGTCAAAATGATCTTATAATTAGAACCTGGAGTAGTATATATGCCATGAAACAGTGGCTGCGTCAAATAAGTTAGTTTCTCTTCCAGCATTTTCAATTGTACCCCCTTGAAACCAGGTAGACCCATCGACTGAGTACCATTTTTTTCTTGTTGCAGTCAAGGATGCTTTTACAACCAGATCTCGTCCTTGAAGATGTTAGTCAAGACCATGCACGTAGAACGGTGAGACAAGCATTTGGATGGTTACGTTCAATTTGAAATGACAGTGTTTGTTTATTTGATGTGACTTACAAGGATCGAGAGTTAGCTATCAATCTGATGTAGTGACTAATGTCATCATTTATTGAGTCTGGGTGGTTTCCACTACTCGGTAAATTAATGTCTTTTGTTATTGAATCTGTATGCAGGTAACAATTGAGGACCACCCTCACTTGCCTGGGAAGCATGCATCTATTCATCCTTGTCGGCATGGAGCAGTGATGAAGAAAATCATTGATGTGCTGATGTCACGTGGAGTTGAACCTGAAGTTGACAAGTAAACCTTTTCTCTACCCCTATAAGTTGCTTTCATTGGTATTTAATTACTCTATGTGGCTTAAGTTGGAATTTTGTCTGATTAGATGTATATGATAGCTCAGGTACTGGATGCAGTAACATCTCCATATTTTATGCAAATAGTTTAACTTATATTGTTAAAAATGCTTTCTCAACGAAAATGTACTTTGAGCTCCTCAATAGAGATTGGGAATATGGGTAATCCATATCATGTAATATTGAACAATGTGAGATCTGAATGGTCAAAAGAATAAACCTGTTAGAGCTTACTTATAAGTGTGCTCATCTGTTTCCCCCACTACTTATTTATATTTTGGTTTAGCAGCTAATTTGTAGACATAAAAAAATTTATTGTGAGTCGATATTATCCACAATCCCTGATCCCATCTGGTGGGAGCTTGGTCATAATTTGATGACAGACGGTTTCATTGAAGAGTTGAATAATTAGAGAATAATTTGTCATATTGATTCATTATTAACCATTTTAATTCTGTGGGTCGTTGGGCATTTATAAAGTACTCAAACTATTATCTTGGCATGGTTCTTCTGAAATTGGATCCTATATAATAAGGGCTTAGTTGGTATGCGGGACATGAACTCTTCTTCTCTGATGAATGTTAAACCTGAACACTGCCTTTTTGCAACTTCCGTTACTGCAATGGTTTAGTAAGTAGGAGTGACCTTTCATTCTTTCAATTTCCACTTAATTCTGGATAGATGCTACAATCTGTTATTTATTTTAACAGGTACCTATTCTTATTCTTGAAATTCATGGCCTCTGTAATTCCAACAATTGAGTATGACTACACCATGGACTTTGATCTTGGCTCCTCCAGCCATTGACCTTGGTAATTGGTTTTGCTATCTTAATTGAATTATTTATGTTTCTGTAATTCCAACAATTGGAACCTTTATGCTCCGTGCTTTATCCCATGTTTTTTCTCATGTAGAGATTTGTTCATTTCACGCAGAAAAAAATTTAGCACTGTTCGATGTTATATTGTTTGTTGAATGCTGTTGTTCACTTCATGGCTTTTCCTGTTCTTTTATTCACTCGTACAGAGTTTCTCAGATCAATATGTATACTCTCACCCTCACACTAATATTTGATATGATTTTGCGTACAAATTGAATACTTTGGGTTTTGCAGATGGGAACTACAAATTCAAGTATTAATCATACTTTTCAGCTTGCTCTCCATTGATTCAAACCGGTGCACAAGAACTTTTAACTTGTTTTTACGTATGTGATGCACATATTAGAACTACTACTAATGAGTTTGATTAAGTGTACATGTCATGTAAAGGATTGTCATGTGCTTCTCTGGAGGTTGGATACTTGTTTATGTGTAAATAATTGACACGACTTTCATGAAACAATAATACTCAAGACATTAGAAATTGCGTGATAATAATTGACACGACTTTCATGAAACAATAATACTCAAGACATTAGAAATTGCGTGATATTCTTTCGTGTTATTATGGGTGTGATTAGGTTACATAATTGAACGTCTTACAGGTACCGGTTAATGTTACCAGTTAATTTATCACACGGGCAAATGTAAAAAACTCTTCAAAAAAAAAATACTCCCTCCCGTACTAAATATCATATCTAGTTAACTTTTTTTTTTTTAGATGTTAAGGTTATAAAATATGTTATTAAATTATGACATATTTGATATATTTTTAGATTAACCATTAGTTTATAGGTTAAATAAACTATTTTAAGGGAAAAAAATAGGTAAATCAATTTGTAATTGACTTATTTTGCTTTTTAGGATTTTCTAAAAAAGTCAACTAGATCTTATATTCAGAACCGGAGGGAGTATATAAGACTCACAATTATTTATTGGGAAAATTAAATACAAGTCCCTGGTAAGGGACATAATACTGGAAAAGTCCTAAAAATTGAAAAAATTAAAGTAGAGTTCCTTGGGATCTCACTTTAATTATTTCTAAATGTGTGGGCCCCACATTTAATAATAAAAAAAATCCAACCCACCACTTTAATGAAGAGGAAGAGAGAAGAGAAGAGAGAGAAAATGTGGGTGGATTTTTTTATTATTATACGTGGGGCCCATACATTCTGAAATAATTAAAGTGAGGTCCCAAGGGATTCTACTTTAATTTTTTCATTTTTGGGACTTTTTCAGTATTATGTCCCTTACCAGGGACTTGTATGTAATTTTCCCTTGTTTATTTATCACTTCAACTGTATTCCCAACTGCCACTATTGAAGTGTTATAGTCAATACTCAATACTACTAGGAAGACTTATTTCCAAATAATAACTCACGAGATACATCAAATATCAGTAAAATGTCACATTCGTACTTTCTAATAATCTTCTTGGTGTCTATTTTTTTTATATAAAAAGAAACAAAATAAGACTACTTAAAATTAATAGTTAACTACTTCCTTGAAAAGATGCACCACATCAGCTTTAAACACGACTTGAATGCCTAAGCCATAGTTAAAAGTGTTCCTTGCTAAAAAAACCTGTAGCTATATATATTATCCCCCGATTAATCACTCGAAGCTCTACGTACGATCCACTGATGCTGCAATAGTTCACCAACCTCAACAAATAAATCAGCATTCTCATGCAAGTCAGAAACGCCATGCTCCAGCCCCTCCACCACCGAAATAGAATCGCAAAATAAAGATATCCGTCGAAATCTAGAATTTCATGTTCGCCTCAACCCCCGTAAGCAACCCCATAACTTTGCCTCAACACTTAAAGATCCATAAACTGAACACATGAAGGCTTCCAAAACATTCTCTTCTAAGTCACGAATCACACCTCCACAACCAACAACTGATGAGCCCAAGGGGAACTCACCATCAAAAAAAACTTTCACACCTGATTCAACAACTTGGTTTAACTAACCATGCCTGAGAAAACTTCCATGACCATCTAGAAATTTCTTTGACTGCACCATATAGCTAACAATACTCAGCCTCCGTCACGCCGTCATCAACACTAGAACAAAATGCATGATTACAACTTCATTCCTCCACGTCCAAATTAACCAATAAACTACACAAAAAATAGCCTTCCAATTTTCTATATATGCCCTGTGAGAGAGTTTCAAGTTACTCTCCAACCACGTATGCACATCACTCTCCCAAAAATCTAGATTATGAAAAGAAACCCCGAACTTGAGCCAATTTTGATGTCTATTTTGATCAATGAGACACTTGTGCGCACTTTCTTGTATGTGTAGTTGTATTTAACAATTTTGATCAAATATTGTTATGGATTTTTCTCTATCAAATGATTTATTCATTCATTTATGAAAGAGCTAGTGTTTCTTGATTTTCTACATGGCTTACTTCACTACTACAAATTGTCCCTCTACCAGCCCACCTTTACATGCGCTTAGAAGAAACGCATGTATAGAGGGTCCTTTACATGCGCTTTAAGCGCATGTACAGGTAAGAATCTATACATGCGCTTTAAGCGCATGTAGAGGCCTTATCTCTACATGCGCTTAAAGCGCATGTATAGAAATGTGCATCAATTAAAATTCACTAAAACAATGACTAGAAAAGGATTTAAGTATTTAGAGACAAAATATAAAATGAACTTAGGTGAAGAGCTCAAAATTATATGGAAACACCTTAAGCGCATGTAAAGGCACAAACACTCTTTACATGCGCTTCATGTAAAGGCACTACTGAAATGCAAAACATGAAGTCATGCTTAAGAGGTCCTCCTCAAACCTCATAAGGTGTTCCTGCTTGTTGACTTAGTGTTTCAAGGCTCCATTACCACTTTTGGGTGCTATGAAATTGGTGAAACACCCTTTACATGCGCTTTAAGCGCATGTAAAGGCACTACTGAAGTGCAAAATATGGAGTCATGCATAAGAGGTCCTCCTCAGACCTCATAAGGTGTTCCTGCTTGTTAAGTTAGTGTTTCAAGGCTCCATTACCACTTTTGGGTGCTATGAAAATGTTCAAACACCCTTTACATGCGCTTTAGAGCATGTAAAGGCACAAACACCCTTTACATGCGCTTTAAGCGCATGTAAAGGCACTACTGAAGTGCAAAATATGGAGTCATGCATAAGAGGTCCTCCTCAGACCTCATAAGGTGTTCCCGCGCCTTTTTCTTATGAGTTCCCTCCTTTTGTCTCTTCACTCTATAGCACGCTCAGAGTATGTAGTAGCATTCTGAATGAGTTCCCTCCCTTACTAAAAATCACAAACCCTAATTGTAACATCCCAAAAATTTAAATTAGGGATAATAAAGAATTAATCAAGTCATTAGGATATCATCAGTATGGGAAAATATATTTTCAAGAGATTAATATGCCTATTTCTTAAGAAATTACGGAAAAATAGTTAGAGACTGAGTTTTAAGTTAAAAATTTGTTGATAAATACTATAGGGCATAGACAACACTATAATGTGAGAAAATATGTAATTTGGTGTATAAAATAATTTTTCTATTTATTGTAGAGAGAAATTAAAAATGGGAGGGTAATTAGAATGAAGACATAAGGGCAAAATTGTCATTTTGCCTCAAACCCTAATGCACCCACCTTCCTTCCCTCTTCTCCAGCCGAAAAACACACACATTAATAACCTAATTCCCTCTTCATCATTCTCACATCCTCACTTCTACACTTCTCAACTTCATCATCATCATCATCATCATCACCACCTGATCTCTCTTCCTTCCTACCCTCCCTCGCGATTTCTTTCCTTTCTCATGCCTAGCTCCCTACTTCGTCCAGCCATCACAGTAACGATGAGGCCATTTCCGGCGGCCTCCTCCGGCCACAAGCCTCGACGGAGCTCGAAGGGTGGCGGACGATGGTGAGGACGGTAAGCTTCGGCCATGGCTTCTATTTCTTGAGCTTTGCTTCTTTTCCATGTTTCTTTCTTATGTTTCACTTTGTTTCTTCAAAATCCGGCGAGCTAGCGGTTTCTGGCGAGATTTTCGACGGCGGAGGCCGCCACTGTCATGCAAGTTCAAAATCATAGAAAAAGGTGAAGCCTTTCTTCCTTTCTACACCTGATTCGTTGTGTTTTTAGGCGAGTGTGAGTGTGAGTCCGATTTTAGTTATGGGGTTTGGTTGTTTAATTGGTAAAGGTTAAATCTTTAGCTCCTATTCTTGTTGTTTTGAGTGAGAAATTGAACTTTGAGTGAAGTTTGAAGCAATTTATGAAAACCCTAGATTTTTGGGACTATAGGCTGACGAGTTTAAAGGGATTTCTAGGTTCAAAAATCTTTAATTTGTTTAGGTACAATGGTAATGAAGTTTAAAAGATTGTGCAACACGTTTGATGGGTATTTGGATTGATGAATTTCAAATTTTCTCTCCCTTTCCTTACATGGCCGAGCTGTGATATATGTGTGAGTGTAATTTTTATGGTTTGTTGTTGGTAAAATGTCACATTGAATTTGGGTTTTACTCTTGAAATGTTTTGAAATGGCGAAATATGAAAGGGTTGTTATTTACATGTTTAAAGCACTGATTGGAACTTTTAACCAAGTCAAAGCTTAAATTAAAAAGAGTAAAATTGAACCAATATGTGGATTTTCATGTGCTGAGAGAGTGAGGGACGATTTGTTGTGAATGGTCATATATGTCAAGTTGAGCATTTGCAATTTTCCTGGAACCTTGGTTCTTTGATTCTTGATTTCTTATCCTATATCTAATAATCCTATGGAATATGAAGGTGAGACGATCAAGGGATGAATGGTTGCAGTCGATCTTTATCAAGGTTACATCAATATTTTTGGAACTCCGTGGTTGCCAAATTAGCTAGAGATTTTGGTGATATTTGTGATTTGGGCCCATTGAGACGAGTCATCCTCTCTCCTCTGTGTGTTAAAGAAGTTGAAGAAAATCAAAATGGTGTAAGAGCATGTTCTATTACACCAGAAACCATAACCTCTTCAGTTCGTAGTCAGATTAAAAAGAGGCGCAGTCGTAATAAGAGTGGTGGTGGCTACCCCACTCATTGTTTAGCAAGGAATCCCTCTGCTACTGAGGCAACTTTGGGATATGTATTGAATGGCATGTCAGATATGAAGAAATCGAGATCTGAAAGGAAGTTTGATTATATTAACAAAGGTAGAGTTCCAGAAATGAGGGAAACTCATTTTTTTATGCAAGAAAAGGGTAAAACTCCCTCACCTAGTCTAATTAAGAAGTACACATTGTCTGAGTTGCCTCCTTCTGCTAGACCGCTTTTGGTTTTCATAAATTCCAGGAGTGGTGGGCAGCTTGGGTCTTCTCTTCGCAGGAGATTGAACATTCTACTGAATCCTGTTCAGGTACCTCTTAAACCAGGCTTGAACTTTTTTACCTTATGAAACTAGTTGTGCTTTGCATGAGTTCACACTTCACATCTTATTTTTGTCAATGTTTGATATGTTCATATGACTAGAGAATGTGTTTGATGAGTGGTCGGATTTAATTTGTCATCTTATTAAAAGATTTCAAGATTTTATACTTGCCCTTCATATTTGTATGAAATATATTATGGTTTATGAGATGCAGGATTTGTTGTTTAACTTGTCCGACTCTGGTGCAATGACTTCTTTCTAAAATTCCATGCAATGAAAACTTTTGTTTGCTTGCATTTTAACATTCTTTTACCTTTCACTACTTTCTGAAAATTGGTATGCTGTTTTTACTTTTTCCTAATGCAATATTGTGGTTTATGAAGTGCTGGAGTTGACACGGCGGGTGTTGTCTTAACATTCTGCTCATTATTCTGAAAGGTTTTAGTTGAGCATGCATGCTGGCATTGTATTTATTAATCTATTTTGCCTGAAATATATTGGTATTGTAATATATTAAGTAAAAGAATTTAGATAGATCTAAAAGAAGATAGTGAAATTTCAGAGATAGGGATGTAGAAGAGAGTGTGAAGAGGAATTTGGGTGTTCATAAACATCAGAAAAGTCAAGGAATATCGATAACTCCTCTTCCTTTTATACGTGGGGATAGCAACTATGTTACTCAGATGACTGACTAACTAGCTAGCTAACTTTTCCTTGACATTATTTATTACCATATAATACGTTAAGTAATACATTCTACCTTGACTACTTGAGTGACCGAAATGAAGGGATACTAAGTTCTATCATGGTCCAAGGTTAAGCATACATGATATCTGATAGAGTTGCTCTCTTTGAACCTGAGAAACACCATCAACTGCATTTCTTTCACCCATAAAATTGTATTTAAATGGAAATTTCCTTCATTTTCAACATATTCTTCTTTTGTTCTTAGAATCTAGATGGTGTCCTACAGCTTAATGTTTCTTTAAATTTCACTAGCTATCTTTTGAAAAGAAAATAATCTTTGGAAATACTTGACTTGCAATGCTTGTTATGTTAAGTGGATATATTTATTTCATATGTGGTCTTAAATGGCCTGAGCTGATTTTTGCTTTTTGTCTGTAGATATTTGAGTTAAGTGCTTCCCAAGGTCCTGATGTGGGCTTGGATTTTTTCAAGAGTGTAAAGTATTTTAGAGTATTGGTATGCGGCGGTGATGGCACTATTGCATGGGTCCTTGATGCAATAGAAAAACACAATTTTGAGTCACCCCCACCTGTTGCGATTCTCCCCTTAGGTACTGGAAATGATTTACTCAATTCTATCGTCAGAAATTAACTTTGTACATCCTTTTCAAGAGCATCCCATTATGCTTTTGATAATATTCTAGGGTTAATCTCTTTGTACATGTTTGTCTGTTTGGAAGGAAAGCTAATTTTAGCATAAGCTGCTATAATAAACCTATCCTCTAGTGTAATATTCTTGGCAACAGGTTCCATGATTTCTTTCTTAACATGCATGTATTATGGTTTATTTGTTATTAATGGTTTAGGTGGCAATGATGGCTGTTATTTTTATGCATAGTAATGATGGTTTTGATTAAACATGAGGGCAAGAAAATATGAAAAAAAATATATATATAGCTGTACATGCGCTTTAAGCGCATGTAGAGGTAGGTACTTCTACATGCGCTTAAAGCGCATGTAGAGGTAGGTACCTCTACATGCGCTTAAAGCGCATGTATAGGCACCTCTACATGCGCTTTGAGCGCATGTAGAGGTACATACCTCTACATGCGCTTTAAGCGCATGTATAGCCCCCCTCTACATGCGCTTTTTAAAAGCGCATGTAGAGCCTTTACCAGCGCCCCCTCTACATGCGCTTTATAAGCGCATGTAAAGGCCAAAATAAGCGCATGTAAATGGGGTAATCTGTGGTAGTGCTTGTATCACACTTTTCTTGTTACCTACCTCCCAACACAATTTATTTATATATATACTTCTCAAAAACTACTAGCCAATATCTTATTGGTCCACTTGTTTCATTACGCAATCATCTATGAACTCTCCTATTTTTCCACTTGGAAGATGAGGAATCAAATTTCTATACTTAATCTATATACTTCTTGATATTATTTTTTACATAATCACAAAGTATTCATATTATTTTTTTTTTCACTTGACATTTGACCGTTGGTGTTACTATTTTTCCCTCGTCAAGTGTTTCATCACAAAACAACATTCATTCATAATGAAGAGTTCGATCAGGTAGCAATCAAGGATTTTTCTCCTAATTATGAAGGATGCCCTGCATTTAGAAGTTGACATATCCAATTCCCAATACTTGACGAAGGTGATTCAATATACCAATGAGAGTTTTGTGGAACTATGATGTGGTTTAATGAGAGGCCAAATGGACACCTCCTAATGAATATACCTCATGTCTGCCCTATTATTTTTACAAGAAAAGCTAACATCAAGGATTTTCCTTGAAATATTTACGTTATTAGACGTTATCATAGTTCACGCAAACTAAATTTTTTTCTTAGTTTCCTTTGGTTCATGAAATTCAGAAAATAATCATTCCATACTATTTTATGTAGGGAGACATCATTATACTCAACTCAAGGATCATCTACAAAAAAATACCACTTGCTTTCAATGATTTTTTTTGCGTTTTCATGCATCTTCACGCAAACTAAATTTTTTTCTTAGTTTCCTTTGGTTCATGAAATTCAGAAAATAATCATTCCATACTATTTTATGTAGGGAGACATCATTATACTCAACTCAAGGATCATCTACAAAAAAATACCACTTGCTTTCAATGATTTTTTTTGCGTTTTCATGCATCTACATAAAAACTTTTTTCCTTTTTCATTGACATTAAATTGTTGTTGCACTTACAAAATCTGGCAAGTTGTACTGCCTCTCTTACCTAAGAAGTATAATGGATGATAAGTTTCTTTCTCTCTTTCTTTGTTTTTTTTTTTTGAATGATTCAATTTGTCATAACCACAATCTGTGCGTCCTGCCGTCCCACGAGGCTTGCCACTAATTATCAATGAAAAGCATGCTATTCATAAGCCCGCCCTTTTTTTCTACCAGAAAGGCAGAAAGTCAGGAACAAGTATTTTATATGAAAATGAAGCGCACAATAAAATAAAAAGCTCAAGGCCTAAACAACAAAGTTGGGGTGCAATGGAACTTGGAAGGAATAGTCATCATCCACGTAAATTAAATGAAAAGCTTTTCTTTCTTCTTTCTTTTACCGTAAATGAATCAAGAGTATGAACTCGCATCTTAGATTCATTCACATGGAGAGATACATCATATATACATTCCACATATTTTCAATGAGAAGGAATACTTATTGCTCTTTTTTTTTGGAGTGAGTAAAATTGTCTTTTTTTTATACTTCGAATTTATTAGGGCCATGCAATCCATGAGATTATCGGCAACATTTAAATACTAATATTTGCCATATATGTCACAAGGGGAAGTGAGCTCGTGTCCCTACGTTGTCCCTAGCTGTCACAGTCTTCATTTCATGTATTGCTAGTTTAAAATAGTTACATTTTCATTAAAATAAAAATTTTGCACAATAGGAATTTAGAAAAAGTTTTCTGATTCAAATTTAATGGGAATAGACGAGTTGTCAAGACTCAAGAGTAAATCCTAAAATTTTTAAGAGGGGGAATCCTCGAAGGTGATGGCATATTGAATTTTAACTCTCTCTCCACATATCTAAAAAATGCATTTTGGTTTAAAATAAACATTCAGTCAAAATAATTCAAATCAGCCTTAAATATGCAGATTTTTTTTTAAAAAAATAAATAAACATGTAACTCCATTCTAAATAGTAATTTTTTAATGCCTTACACTGCTTATTAGTACCTTTTGAACAAGGAATTTCCTATAAATGGGATGAAATCTGCAACAAACAACACATACATACATAGTGATTGAGAAAGCAAGTGACACGTAAAATGAAGAGCTGCCAACTCTCTTTCCTATGTTTAGCTCTCTTATTCGCTGCAGCTTCTGCCGATTCCGATGTAAGTATTCAGCAATTCACTTAAATATTTTTACTTGTCAAAAAATCTCATTCTTTATCTATTCCATCATCAAATCGAAGCAAAAGTTTAAGTTCTTCCCATACTTTTTACTACCAATTGATGCGTGATAAATAATAATCGATCTGACCCAGATCTCCAGATGTTTTGGCATATATTTTCTTCATATTATTTCCAAAATACTAATATTGAAAGATTTGATGGTCATTATATGAATTGATCTCACTTGCTTGTCCATTAATTTCCTCAAACAAAGGGACGTTAATCACCGCCACCGTCAACTTTTCTTTAAGGATCCATCTAAAGCTAACAAGAATCTACACTTTGAATTATAATAACTAATAATCCAAAGAATTTTTTATTTGCTTTATTAGATGAATGATAAGCAATCTAACCTGGATCTCCACTAAACCAATTTTCTCACTTATAAAAAGTGACAAGGAATGAAAGATATAGGTGTATCTAAACTGCTTAAATATATCTAGATGGTTTAGATTTGATCCTATTAAAAATATTTTAATATAGATACATACACAATCTAAAAGTCAAATTTAAACGTCATGGGATTAATCCGTCTAACAAAAACAATCGGTCTAGAATCTAGATACCATAATTGAAAAATTTATTCTGATAAAAAAATAATTGAAAATTTTAATTAATGGCCATTAGTGTATATATATACTCTAAATCAAAGCAACGATACGATTGGTTTTTTGTTCAATGTAAATTAATATCATTTTGTGGTCATTGCAGAAGGAATGTGTGTACACCCTGTACGTGAAAACAGGCTCATCCATCAAAGCAGGAACCGATGCCAAGATTAGCGCGACACTAAGCGATGCAAAAGGCAAATCAGCGATTATCAAAAAAAAAAAAAAGGCAAATCAGTGTATGTACAGGATCTAAGGTCATGGGGCCTAATAGTGGGTCCCACACACGAGCACGACTACTTCGAGAGGGACAGTCTCGACATTTTCACTGGACGTGGGCCCTGCATTGCATGGCCTGTCTGCCGCCTGAACCTGACATCCAACGGCGGTGGGGCCCACCCAGGCTGGTTCTGTGACCGCGTGGAAGTCACTTCCACTGGGCCCCACAAGGGATGCTCTAAGACACTCTTCCATGTTGAGCAGTGGCTTTCTTGTGATTCCCCACCGTACGATCTGACGGCTGTGATCGACGGTTGTGGTTGGGTTGAGTCTGAGGGGAAGGAGGGTGGGAGATTTGTGGTGGGGAAGGAAAAGAGCTCATCATGGGAATGAGAATGAAAATGGAGTTTGTTGTCTGTGTGATAGAATGAGATGATGGAAATAAATGAGTGTGTATGAATTGTGATGAGTGGTGTGTATTGGGAATATAATGTTTGATACTTTCCAAACAAGCACAGCTATGTTTCTGCTACTACCATGTCGTTCTTGTGCTATCAAAGTATCAATGGCCATATACTGTTGGCCAAAAAAAATGACCATCTACTGTATTATTTTTGCTATGATCAAACTTCATATAAGAAATAAATAATAAGGTTCAATTAGTGAAACGATAATGAACTACTCAAACGTCAAAACTGAACCCGACTTATATTTATGGAAAAAAAAAAAACTTTGGTTAAATTTGACTTGTGTATAGATTGTTGAAGCCTCTCACAAATAGCCTCTACATCACATATATGATACTCAGTCCATCCGTTCCCAAATATAGCTATATGTATGAAAACTTACTTGAGGATATGATTTTATTTTTAGATATTATTAGACTTCTTTCTAATTCTTCTTAAATTTTCCTAAAATTATATATATTATTACTAGTGATACTTTCTAATAATAGCAAGTAAGAGGAAGTTAGAGGAAATTGTGAATAAAGGTCGATGTTTAGCGTCCTTTAGTAACATCACACAATTTTAAATATTGATATAATCAAATTAAACAATTAAGTCTTATATTAAGGCATGAAGCAAATGTATATACATCTTAATTTATGAATATAGTGTCATCAAAAGTCATATTCAATATCTGAATTAAGTGTGTTGTTGAAAGAAGACCTGAGCCTGACCTGTAGCCTATTAGAGGTCATTCGGCCTAAGCCTAACCTGGCCCTGAATTGGGCTAACTACTAGTCTGTTAGGAGACCTGATAATTAAACATGACACAATAAGAAGTTTAGAAAGGTGAATTGCGTGTTACATTATTTTAATGGAGATGTTTAGAAAATTATAGGTAATATAAACTTAAAATAAAAGGTATAGTTGTAACTTAAAAGTTTATATCAAGAACTAATAACAAATTGCATCAACTAATTATAATAATATATTTTTTTTATAAAAATAATATTGAAAATTAATTAGAGGTCCCATGGAACAAAAATAACTAAGATAAGGTCTTACGAGTTGCTATATGAGGCCAATATTTGTTATATTTAGCCATATAAGTTGTAATTTGAAACTTGTGGGACCTAATTTTAATTATTTTTCTTCCATGGGACCTCTAATTAATTCTCCTAAAATAATACTACCTCCGGTCCTAAATATAAGACTTATTTATCTAATTTGATGAGATTAAAAATGTTAGTTAAATTAGTTAAAATGACATGATAGTACCGACATACCTAACTATCCACCTTCATCTCCACACACTCTCTCTCTCTCTCTCCTTGTCTTTTATACTACCTGCGGTCCTAATTATAAGTCGCCTTTGACTTTTTTTTGAGAGATTAAGGTTGCGAAATAGACTATTAAATAATGACATATTTGATATATTTTTAGATTATACATTAGTTTATAGGTAAAATAAACTAGTTTAAGGAAAAAAAATTAGGTAAATCAATTTATAATTAACTTATTTTGCTTTTTTAGGATTTTCCAAAAAGTCAAAGGCGACTTATAATTAGGACCAGAGGGAGTATTAAGGAGCATTGACTCTAACATCTCTCTCTTCTTATCTATCATTAGGGAGCATTGACTACACACTCTCTCTTCTTATCTATTACTACCTTCATTCCTAAATATAAGATCTAGTTGACTTATTTTTGGAGAGATTAAGATTACAAAATAATTTATTAAATCATGACATATTTGATATATTTTTAGATTATCCATTAGTTTATAGGTAAAATAATTTAGTTTAAGGGTAAAATCTAGACAAATCAATTTATAATTAACTTATTTTGTTTTTTAGGTTTTTCCAAAAAAATCAACCAGATCTTATATTTAGGACCGGAGGGAGTATTAGCGAGCATAGATAAGGATATTTTGGGGAAAAATTGATAAAAATTAGGAATAAGTCTTATTTTAGGGTAAAACACATCTCCTCATATATGTCTTACATTTGGGACTTAAAGTATTAAAATTAAAATGATTAAAAACTGAATAAAAAAACCTTCACCGGAAAAACCTTCTCTGAACAAAAAAAGCGCGGAGCTGGTCTCACTTCTGATTTTCGCGGAATCGATCCTTCCTACCAAATCTTTTACTCTCAATTCTCCAAAATTCTCATTTATCCATTCATCAAACACAATCTAACAAATTCAGGAACTGGGTTTTCTCGTGAAACAGGGTTTTATATTTATTTTACACTTGTGATGAAGAAAGACAAGGCAATATTGGTTTCAAATCCCAATAGTGGCGAAGACAGTGATGAGAAGCAAGACCCATCTTTTGGCGTCAGATTCTCTTCTCGCAATAATTCCTCCAAATATGATTTTGTTAAGGTCTTCATTTTTGTTCTCAATGTAATTTCTGAAGTGGGAAGTTCGAAAAATTCAATCTTTTTTTGAAACTTTTGGTGGGTTTTGGTTTTTCAGGTAAAGGTGTGGTTGGGAGATAATGCTGATCACTACTATGTTCTCTCCAGATTTTTGCTTAGTAGAATGTTGACCGTCACCAAGGTGTGCAATTCAGCTATTTGTATTTTATTTTTGTCATGTTGTTTTTTCCTATGTATGTTTTTATTATGAACAATGTGTTTTGGTGATCTAAAACTCTCTTTTTCTGATATTTTGTGTTTGTACCATGCAAGTGGATAATTTGGAGGTATTTTAGCTTGTGTTACATTGTAGGATAGCTTCCCAAAAGTTATGTGTTTGATGTTTTTATTGCACAATGGTGCACCAATTGTGAACATTGGAGGGTTTATGTTTATGAGGTTTACAGGTTTGATGTGTTGGAAGGAAAGTGGGCCAAGTTGTAATCATGTATGTGAGAAAGAGGGAAATAGAAGAGAGATCAAAGAGAAGTACAGAGGGTTTAAAGAAGAAGAACTAGAGAAATAGTGAGATGGAGAAGGAACACTCGGGCTTCACTTTGTAACTTAAGTAGCTACTCAAAATCTGAATACAATAGAGTAATTAGTGCCTTATTTTTAGTTCTTATCCCTACAACAGCCTAACTAACTAACCCTTATTATGTTCTGTTTTCACTGTGTTACATGCCTTTGGTTGGAAAGGAGCATCTGCAATTTTGAATGTGTTTCTTATTTTTTGAGGTGGTTTGGAATGGTTAATATTTATAACATTGGTTTGGTGATCCTCTGATGGACTTGTGTGTTTATTTGTTTTTTCCTCTGGGTGATGTTATTTGTAAGTTGGTACCCGATTTGAGGTCTTATTTTCTCACGTTCACATCATATGATTGATTTGACAAACTAACCTTTTATCACACTAAATAAACCAAGTTAACATGCCTAACGAATCACATGCCCTCTTGTATAATTCTTTTGTAAACTTCTATTACGTTTTATTTTGCCTTCAATATCTGAGCGAATAGGTGACAACTTGTGTATTAACATTCGGCCATTGTGATTTTAGATCCCAAACCACGTGGCTGTTAAAATTGCTCTTGAACTTAAGAAGGTGCTCATTGACAACAGCCTTCTTGATGTGTATGCCACTCTCATCCTACTTGCTCTTTTTACTTGATTTTATCCGTCTCTTTTCTTTTGTCCTGCTGAATTCTGGGCAACTATTGTATAAATTCTTTTTACATTGTGATTCTACAATGCAGCTCTCAGTCTGATTTGGAAGCTAATCTTTTTAAGGTATGCTGGAAGGTTCTGATGTTTTTAATTCATGGATTACATTGCTTTCTTGGCTATCTACATCTTCTCTTTTATACTATTAGTTTGGTTTTGGAGTGGCATATCAGGAAATGTTGAACAAGAAGGAAATTTACTTTGGATTTTTGTGGCGTCCTAGCATTTTTTATGTTTGTAATCCCTTCTAAACTTGCAGTTATGGGTAAATTATGCCTCCATTTTAAGATACCACTGTCGTGTGATTGATTTGATTATATCTCAGAGCTTGCTATGATTGTTTTACATCATTGTGTGTGTGATCAAATTGTGAAATATTTTTTCTAGCTGCTTGATTTGATCAATCTTGACATCAAACTGGATGTGCAACGAAATTTAAGAACTTTGTAGTGTTTTGAGGCTTACTATTTTCCGTTTTTAGCTGGACTATCCTCCTCCCTGATGTGCTTTTCCTATTCTTTTTCCTATAAAATCCCTTTTCTTCTCTAAACGAATTTGCTGGGGCTTCCTACATCTAAATAAGAATTTGTATCTTCATTGGAGGAAGTTGAAATTTCTGTTTGCATATCATTGCAGATTTTTATTGAAATATCATGTGTGGATATCTGTCATCTTTTAATAAATTATAACATACATTTTTTAATTAATTGATGTTATTGTGAATCTGAGATGATGAACTACCCTGACTAGATTTCTGTTGTTTCCTAAATGCTGATATATTCTCATCAAACTTTCTAAATAGGACTCTTTATGTGCAGCTTATGGAGCGGAGAGGGTATGGAGAAGAGTACATTAATCGTTATAAAATGATGACAAGGTTGGTGAGCCAGAGATTTCATTTAGGAAGTTCACCTTTTGTTTGTTTCTATTCTGTCAGTCCAAATAGACTCTTACTATCCAAAACTTTTGTATTTACTGTACCTTTCTTTTATTTAATTTCACAATAGTGTTGGTGCATAATATTTAGCTGAGTAATAGATAGATTTTCATGGCTGAGAGAAAATGTGAACAAAAAAGAAAGGAAACTCATGACTCATAATGTGCTTTATAGTAATTATAATGATAATTCTTTTTATTTTGCTGACATAATATGTCATCCAGGTTTCACCACCAAAGAGTTCCCTTGGTGATACTTGTTTGTGGAACTGCTTGTGTTGGGAAGTCCACTATTGCCACCCAGCTTGCACAGAGACTAAATTTGCCAAATGTCTTACAGGTGGGCTTTGTATATTTGCAACCCATCTGCACCTGTAGTAACATTTTCAAATGGCCTTTTTTTTTATTTTGGCGCCAAGTCAAAACGTTATATATTGTTTATTTTTTGAGTGATTATTTTATTGCAATGTGGTGACTCAGTTTCCGCAAGTCTCCCATAAATGATTATTTTATGGTGTCCCCTCTTTGATGAAGTCTGTTGGAAATACTGTTGATGCTAATTAAGTTATGTTATTTGTCTGGATTTAAAGAAAAGTCTGTCTTCAGGATTGATCTCAAGTGTCATTATTAAACAAGAATAGAGGTATCACATCTTTCTATTAGGATAGAGTTACATTATGATATTTTTCTTGTTGATTCTTGCAGACAGATATGGTGTATGAATTGTTGCGCACTTCTACTGAGTATGTCCTTCACTTCTCTTTTTAATTTTTTGTGACTACTTTTGTTTTCACTCATAACAAATGTATGTCGTTCATGAAGGGGCTAATATGTAGACTATGCCAAGTTTTATTTGACACTAATTGATTTATTTGTGAAATCAATTTCAAAATATGTTGTTCTAGCAGAAAATATGTAGTTAACTTGGCTGTGGCATGTGGATATTTATTAGAAAGGCAAGACCACAAGAGAAGGGCAAGGCTTTAAAGGATTTACATGCTTGCTAATAGAGTACTATACTTAAACTAATAATCATATTAATTTTCATGTTCACATTCATATCAAAATGCAAAACAACCTTTAAGTTGTGCCAATTTTACTTTTTATTACTAAATAGCAATAAGGATTGGTATAAATCAAAGGCAGTGTACTTTTTCTAATAGAGACAATCAAAATGCAACCCTTAACAAGTTAAACTAATGGCTCCACTATGATATTCTTATTTCATCTATAATATGCTCCTCGGTTAGCATTAATAATGTAGTAGCCTTATCCACCCCATTAGGATGATTAAGTTACACTTCATTCTGCATCATTTTTGTATTTCTTGTTTATGGAAATGAACTGCACCTGCCCTTAATGGTACAGGATTGCATGGCTTGCCTATGCTCAAACCTAGGTTAGTCATAGTTTCAGCATCGTGCCACACAATATATTCACATTAATCTGAGGATATCCATGGCTAACATTCTAAACTAGCATTTTTATATGTGTTGACTTTTGTGTTTTCGTTGATTGAGTGATTGATAAATGTTTATGTATATTTTTCTCAATAGTGATAATAATAATAATACTTGGCAAAAAAAAAAAAGAAGATAATAATAATAATACATTGTTCTGTCCTTATATAGTGCCCCGTTGGCATCTACTCCTGTATGGTACCGAGACTTCAGTTCATCTGAGGAGTTAATTACTGAGTTTTGTAGAGAATGCAGAGTTGTACGTAAAGGTACAATTTGGTCTTTCTTGCATTTGATTTCTTTTAATTGAAAAGGTTTTTTCGGCTTTATTGTTTATAAACAAAGTTGCTTATTTTTGAGCAAAGTAATTGATTAACTAGAGTGCTAAGGATTTTTATTTCCTTTTAAATAATATTTTCTGGCTAATAGTGATTTTTTTTTCAGGTTTGGCAGGTGATTTGAAAAAGGCTATGAAAGATGGAAAACCAATAATTATTGAGGTATGCATGAACTAATATTAGGGAATTTTCGTATTTGTTTCTTAAGATCTGCACGTGAGATTTTCATTTCTAGATGAACAAATTCATACAAGAAAACTTTGAAAAGGCAGTTACTTAAAATATTCTTGTTTCTTTGAATTATAGAAGGTGGTTGTAGTTGGTTTGGCTGTACTATTATATGTTGATTTTGACACGGGATATTTAATGCCTGAAATGAACAGAAAATGGAAAATAAAAAATGAATTAGTTCTAAGTTGATTAAAGTAAAATCTTGGGAACAAAAGTTGGCAGGTTTTGTTTCTCAGCCAACTCTTAGATTTGTGTGACTAAAGCTTTAAAAATGATATGTCCACATGAATTTGTTTTCAGGCATGGATAAGCTTCAGCATGATTAATATTCAGTTTATTCATTTTGTTCTTGGATGGTTCACCTTTTCTCTTATTTTTTTATAAATTCTTCCAGGGTATACATCTGGATCCCAGCATTTATTTAGTGGATGACGAACAAAAATCATCCTCTAACCCACCAGTTGAAACTAATGAGATAAATCCAGTATCTGTGGCACCAGATGACAATGCTACGGAAAATTTAAAGAATAATTATGACGGTGTATGTTACGGTAATGAGAATAGTGGTAGCTTAAGGCCTCCAAGCACCAAAGAGGAAATATCTAGTGACAATGTTGAATCACTTTCGAATTCTATGCAATCCATTGATCTAACTGGAAATATCTCTGCAGATAAAGGTTAGTTTATTTTGTTGTCTTCTATTTATTCCTTTGATGGGACAGTTGTGTGCAAACCTGCAGTGGAAGTCATCATGTGTATATATGATTTTTTTTAAAGATCTTGATGGTCGACTATGTGATTAAGTTCATTGTTGTGCAGGCGGTCCTACAAGAGAACTGGACACAGACAAAACTAATGTTACAAAGAAGTCGGGTTCCAAACCAATAGTTGTGCCTATTGTTCTGAAGATGTCTGAATTTGATCACAAGGTTATTTTTTTTCCATTGTGTCCATTGCTTTATGATTCATACATTTATTTCCATTAACAGTTTTTATATTCAATCATAACTTGTCTAAAACTTCTAAACCAAGCTGGTTTAAACAAGTTTATGGCACGGTGTCTATTTCGAATATAGACCATAATTCCATAAATGAAAGTTCAACTAACTTTCAGGCTTCTTGTATTCAACATCTTCTATTGTAGTATTAATGTGTGTGTGCGCGCGCGCGCGCGCGTATAATAGTCAAATATGATT
Organism: Mimosa pudica; assembly: GCA_029929735.1. NCBI lineage: Eukaryota > Viridiplantae > Streptophyta > Magnoliopsida > Fabales > Fabaceae > Mimosa > Mimosa pudica. The sequence goes on from JAKELP010000002.1 coordinate 10,415,339, forward strand.
AAGATTAAATATGAAAGTACAGAGTGCAAAGCAAGTGCCATCCTACTATGTATCTGATCCTATCTATAAGAAGTCAGAGCATACTTTGCCAACAGATTTCAGTAGTCTAATGAAGCTTTCAATTTGTAGGCATTACTTGAGGAGTGGATCTCCAGCCGTTCATTTAATGATAAATGCCCAGGCCAGGTAACATAGCCACTTGTAGGGTGCACATTTTATGATTTTTTTTTTCCAAGAAAAAGTTTTGTGAATATATTATTGAATGTGGAGGACGAAATTTCCAAACTTTCAGGCTTTGATATTTTAGCTACTTGCACCTTTTAGGTGTAAATGCATATATGGATTTGGATAAAAAAGACTCTTACAAGTTATAATAGATTTGAAGGGTTGTGTTTTAGCTATTTGATTGTTGTATTTAACGTCTTAGCCAATGATTATGGTATAGATAGTAGATGCCCCTAAAAGGGACTAATGGTAGTAGAGTTTTTAGTAGGGGGCAAGTCTGTTTTCAATTATTCGTTTCTCACTTTTCATGTAATGCATAAGAAATAGTAGTTGATAATAAGTTTCTGAATCTATTTTAAGTGAATTCACTTTCATTTGTTTTGTAATTAACTTGCATAATGTGTTCGCCCAATCAAATTAGATTATGCATACATATATCAGTGAAGTGGTTTTTGGTATGTGATCATATATGCGTAGTGCTTGCATATTTATATTTAAATTAATCGTTTTATAAAATATCAAAGAATCAAGAATTTCTCATGTGGTAATTTAGTTTCAAATAGAAGATTGGTTTTGAATATCCTAGTCAGCTACTTTTTGAAATGAATTTTACAATTTGCAGGATAAAAATAAGCTTATACAGAATCTGAAAACCATCCAAGATTATCTCTGCTCCTTCACATCACAGGTATGTCCGACAATGATTAGTTATTATCCTAATAGTTCATTTTGGTACAAGGACACTACCACCACAATGATTAGTTACTTTAATGATGGTGCCAATGCTTAGTGGATAGGTTTAGTACCCAAAGATCTTGCCTTATACATCCTCTGTCTTGTCATGTTATAGGGCTTGACCGTAGTCAATGTATCAGCAACAACATTCCCTCAAACACTGGATTGGTTGCACGGCTATCTTCTGCAGGTATATTTATACGAGGTTTTATTGCTTAGTGCCTTTTTCTCTCTATAAAAAAGTCTTTTGAAAGTAATAAGAAAAGAATACTTGAAGTTGGAATAAATTGAAAGAATAGTGGGAGATCAAGTTGGGTTTCCTTTAGAATCAATACAAGTTGGTAGTGTTTTGAAGTTGTGACGTAAATTTGATTTCTTTCAGTGTATTGAGCAAGGCATTTCATCAGTGTCCCATGAAAAAGGTCCTCAAGTTGCTGCAACATAGATCATGTAGTGAGTCTCACAGGTATGAATTCACTATCATTGATTTTCTCTTGTGCTCTAAGGTCCTTTAATGTACGGATTACAAGTTTAGAGTCAGTGATGTGCTCAACTTAAATTGCTGATTAAAAATTCTTGAACGTGCTCAACTTAATTTAAAGGGGTAATTTTCTTTGTAAAGTGAAGTTGCATTATTTGCATTTTTGCTTCATAACTGTTGAGTTCCTTTCCCTTTAGTGAAGCAGTACATTTTTTTATAATTCAGTAATGTTCTGTTCTGTGGATTGAACCAGTCTTTGCAAGTAAATGGATGTTGCTGAGTAAGCTTATGAAAATCAAGGGGAGTTCATCACTGGGACATGTCTGAAAAGAGCCTTTTTCTAGGTGCTATGTACAAACTGATGGTCGATAGCCTCTTGTGGTTATGAGAGTCCACTGAAATATCATTTCAAGGGAACGGAGAGCTCTTGTCCAGCCGTCCAGGGCAAAGTAATTATTAGATATTAGCTAAATTTTCTATTGTGGTCCAAAAATGCATGTTTTTTAGTGATATTTTCCACACTAATTTGCTAGTTGAAGTGATTGTACAATCATGTATCTTGAAGTGAATATGCTTTCAATATAATCGTTGAGTTTCTAAGTGGCGCAGCTAGCTGATTTGGTCTATAAGCTATTTTCCCTTCAAATGGTCTTTTATTTATAGTTATACTATACACAGGCATGTCCACATGCAAATGCGTACATATAATATTACTAGGTAGTGAAGGAAGTGGGAGGAAAAAAGTTACTACAAACTTGAATGATTATGTTACAATAATACTGCTAGTAAGTGTGAGAAAAAATAACGAGACTAGAGGGAGAGCATATGTAGTCGTTATACTGCATCTTAATATTCATAGAACGCCTAGACAACTCTAGAAAAATTAAAGAGCATGACGACTAATTTAAGTAGATTAAAGAAATCAGAGGAATAAGTTTTTTGTAACAAATACATATTTGATTTCCTCAAATACCCTAACCATGACTTTTATCTGATTAAAACCTCTTGATGCTTGCAATCATTGGAGAAATTTCAGAGAAGATTATACACTACGGAACGAAGACAAGTTGTATTAGGATATTTCTTTTACGATCAAATTTGACTCCTAAAAATATAATACATTTTTCCATCCCAAAATAATTTATTACAGTTGATAAAAAAGACATGATCACTGGAGTTTAAGAACATGAGTAGTACAATATGAACACAGTCTCTATTTTTAATCATATGTAATAATATAGTACAAGTATTATTGCTGTACAACACTTAAAGCTCACGCAGGTTTCAGAATAGTATGATAGTTATACTACAGTAGTTCATAACTATTTTAATATTCAATTCTTAGTTCAAGACTTTAAAGGTTCTAAATTTATTGCAATAACTATAGTTGTACTATAGTATAGTATACTAATTAATCGCATATATGGTTGTAAGTTCGATAAAACAATATACTGAGACTAAAGTATTCTACTACCCCGGTCCTAAATATAAGACCTAGATAACTTTTTTTTGGAAAAATTAAGGTTGCGAAATAGGTCATTAAATCATGACATATTTGATATCTTTTTAGATTATCCATTAGCTTATAGGTAAAACAAACTAGTCTAGGAGAAAAAATTATATAAATCAATTTATAATTAACTTATTTTTTGCTTTTTCTAGGATTTTTCAAAAAAGTCATCTAGGTCCTAAATTTAGGACCGGAGGGAGTATATTTTTTCCCACTTCCATTTTGAAATAATTAGGAAGTGGGGATAGAAGAAGGCACTCAAATACAATATAACATAGATAGTAATACAGCAGAAACTTAGTTCTGACAAAAAAAAAACAGTAGAAACTTAGCCAATATCTTTCATCATATGAAAGCAGTACAATATAGTACAAGTATTACCATCCTAATAAGCTCAACATCTTGATATCTCAAGTTTGTGGGAGTTTTTAGAATAGCAGTACTTGTACTACATTGTTCCACTATTTCAATTTCAACCTTCAAGTTGAAGACCTAGACAACTATAAGTTTTTTTAATAATATAGAAGACTATAAGTTCATTAGAATAATAATACTCCGTACTATATTATACTAGCTAATTGTATATGGTTGTAGGTCTGATTTAAAAAAATTGAGATTAAAGTAAATGCGTGAGTATTCTATATTTTTCCCCACGTCATTTGTGTGCGTGTGTAGGAGTGGGGAAAGAAAAAGGCAGACAAACATAATAAAATATACAAACATAGGTAGTACAATATAAGCATAACCAGTATTCTTCACCATATGCAGTGCAGTACAATATAGTACAAGTATTACTATTCTAATTAGGCTCAAGTTTCACACACAACTCAAGCTTGAGAGAGTTTAGAGTAGTAGTAGTACTTGTACTGCACCAGTGCACTGTACTACTATTTTAAACCTCAAGTCTCAAGTTGAAGAAGGCTTGAAAGCTCTGCTTATTAGAATAATAATACTTGTACTATATTGCACTACAATACATACGGTATTGAATAATGGTTAAGTACATTGTAGTACCTATAATATATGTGTACTTCAGAGTTCAGTGCTATTGCCTTCCTTTTTGAATTCAACTAGGGGAGTGAAGAGGATTGGAATGAGATAAACCCAAAACCAAGCTATGAGAAATCATGGAGGCTTTGATTCCCCGATTGTTTGAGAGGGATGGGAAATCATAGAAGAAGATTATCAAAATAGATAGGTATTGCATGTATTCTTTCATTCTTATATGCCTATATATAATGAGTGCCATAAGAAAAGAACATAAGTACATTGTAGTACTTGTAGTTGTAGTACACGAAGAATATAGTGAATTTAGACAGTGTTAACAATTTTACAGTGTAGTACAAAGTAATATTCTAGAGTTCTAGTACAATGCACATATCCATGCACGTATGGCAATGGCACAAGCGCAAGATTTGATTCTCAGTGGTCCATGAGGATGGAGTCCATGTCTACAATTATTTCTCTCTATCTCTTTTTGTCCCAGCTGCTTAGGCCATCCAGCTTAAGCTTTTAATTCACTTTAATTGGAAAAATGCCAAAGTTTTACAGAGAAGCCATTCACTTCAATCCACTACCCTACCATTTGTCAATTGGTCACTTTAACTAGTCCAGGGTAATTAAAAAGGTGATAATTAACTAATTCATTCTAAATCGAAATAGTTTTTCCCTTTAACTCTTTTTAAAGAATTTATGGTTTGATCATAGAGAGATAACATAATGTACTTATATTGGACTAGTTATTGTATAATAATATTAGGGCAAATGTGCAAAAATAGCCACCGTAAATTTAAAAATGAGCAACTATAACTCTGGTAAATTAAAGTGGGCAAAATTGTACACTGTAAACTAAAATGGGGCAAAATCATACATTGTAAACCAAAATGAGGCAAAAGTAACCCTCTGTTAGGCCGAGTTAAACAGGCATTTTCCAGGCGTGGGCTCCACCATCAGTAAATGACATGTCAATTCCAAAATCTAACGTGAAAGCTAAAATGCATCCAGTGGAACCCTAAATCACTCAAAACGAACTCTAAACCCCCCCAAATCATTTCGATAAAAAACCAAATAAAACCCCAAATAATGTGAAATTCACCTTACTTCTACATAATCATGTGAAAAAATAAAGTCTCATCAAAAAATTTAATTCTCATCAACATATTGCACCCTTAAATGTATGACACATCATTTACTGATGGTGGGGCCATGTCTGGAAAACATACGTTCAAATTTACGATATCTATTTTTGCACATTTGCCCAATTTTGCCCCATTTTGATTTACAATGTACAATTTTGCCCTCTTCAATTTACCTGAGTTATAATTGCACATTTTTAAATTTACGATGACTATTTTTGCACCTTTGCCCATAATATTATTACTTCACTCTAACTACCTCAACCCCATGGCTTAGCTTTTTTATTTATTACTCCCTATTAAGGAGTTGGATAATTTGGGGAAAATTAATAACAATTAAATGCGTTTTTATATTTAATATTCACTCCGTCCCACAATATAATAAGTTAATGATTACCAAATTATTATAATAAAAAATGATAAAAGTTATTGAAAGTAATATTTGTTGAAATATTTTCCCCCCCAATTTTACCCATATTTATGAAGAAGTTAAGTGGAATGATGATTTTTTAACTGAAAAGGTAAGTGGGACGATGTTGAGACGAGAAAAAGAGAGAGAAGAGTTAAACCATAAAAGTGGAATAAGCACAATAAATACTCGTACATCAAGCAACATTAACTTACATTATAGGACATAACTTCTCCTAAATATTAGCTCATGATTCATGAAGTACCTAATTTACTTCCTCGTCCTTACATAGCACGTGAGAGAGTATAATTCAGCGTAATTGAACATTTTTAGTCAGAGCACATAAAAAAGGAATAAGAAAAATAAAGCTTTTTGTAAATATAAATGGACAATTAAAGTTGCTAAATTTTCAAAAGGATAACTATGGTCATTGGCACTGAATTAATATTGTTAATTTAATGAAAAGTCTGAATTGGCCCCCTCGCAAAACAATCACATATATGAACAACATAATCAGTGAAATTAACAATAGAAGCATTCTAATTAACCATCGAAAATACACATTTGAACGTATCAACAATTTGATCATATATTTATTAACAACAGTAGTGTTGGAATTAACAACAACATTCTAATTAACCATTGGAAATTCACATCTGAACGGGTAACAATTAACAACAACGTCATTAAAATTAACAGCAAAAAATCATTGAAATTAAAAACAAAAGCATTCAAATTAACCATTGGAAATGCACATATCAACTGTTAGTGATTAACAACTTCATCATATATATTAACAACAACATGGTTAAAATTAACAACAACAACATTTTAATTATTATTTTTTTGATCGAAAACAACATTCTAATTATTAACCATTGAAATGCCTATGATTGCAATTCAGTCTTTTCATTAAATTTAATAATATCAATTCAATGTCTATGACCTAAGTTATCATTTTGGAAATTTAATAACCTTAATTGTCCTTATACATATTCAAAATGCTTTATTCCTTTTTTTCCAAAAAAAAATAATTAGGAGCCGAATGACTACTTCCGTTTGGTTGCACCAAAGTATGGAAAGTGGCTAGTAAATAAATTAAAAAGTTAAGAGTAATATGGTCATTTACATATATCCCGGGGCCCACAAGTTTTCTCTTTCCATCTCACACTTATCATGTGGTCCAGTGGCCCACAAACTTTACTCTCTCATCATTACTCATACTTTCCATCTCTTACCCTTTCCATTTCTAATTCTTTACTTTCTTTCACACAACCAAACATACCATAACTTATAATTGTGGGGCAGTGGGGACGAGTTGTAAACTTGTAATAATAACAACGTAAACCTTATCCCACTCAAGTGGGGTCGGCTACATGGATCACACGACGCCATTTTGCTATGTCCCTAGCCTTTCCTGGAGATAAACATTTCACTAACATATCTTTTTGAATAACTTCATCAAGAGTTCTCTTTGGTCTCCCTCTATTTCTTATATACGTCTCCCTTACCATCTACTCCACTATTCTTACTAGCACATCTAATTCTCTTCTTTGAACATATCCATACCACCTTAAACGATAATCTCTCATTTTCTCTGAAATTGATGTTACCCCAACTCTTTCACTAATGTGATCATTACGAATCCTATCTTTTAATATATACTCACTCATCCCTCTCAACATTTTCATTTCTGTCACATCCATCTTATGTCTTGTTGTTTTGTTTAACTGCCCATCATTCACGATTTACATTAATTGTTTCCTCCTCAATTACCATTTTTATCGATAATAATCTGTCACCACTTCTATAAACTTCAACCACCTTCTTCTTCCATACTTCATCCACAATTATACCTACACCATTTATATGACTCACTTTACTAGTGTACCCAAGTTTATAACCATCAATATCCTTATCCTTTTCACCTACCCATTTAGTCTCTTGTAGACATAAAATGTTTATCTTTCTATCCCTCCTCACACCTATTATCTCCCAAACTTTGCCTTTAAGGTTCCAATATTTCACGTACTAAATCTAATCCTACACTCATTCACTTGCTTCTTTATATATCCCTTCTTCTGTAAAATGTTAGACGATGACATATTGCAAAAATTGGTTGTGTGTGTCCATGCTTTAAGATTAGACAAATTTTACGTTGGCTGCCGAAGCCTAACACAACCTACTCTTTTTTATCCGGGCTTAGGACCGGCTATATTATAGGCAGAGTATTACATACAATAATAACAAAATACAAAAAAATAATAATACTAAACACTAATAATAATTAAACTAGCACAAATAATAACAAATAAATAAAGCGATAAACAATAAAACAATAATCACAATACAATAAAATAGTAACACAATACAATAAAACCATAAAAACAAAATAAAATACTACATAAACAAATAATAAAATAAATAATAATATACAATAAACAACAAATAATAATTATGATAATAATAATAAAATAAAATTTACATCATGCTCCATTAACATTTAATAATAATAATAATAATAATAAAAATAAGAGATGAATAATTTCACCCCTGAATTTCTCTAACTATTTCATCATGATCACCACTAACTTGAAATCCACTAAGACTTCCTATAATCTTACACTAATGCCAAGCAAAACTCCCTAAAATCAGACAAGTTGTAACCCCAAAACTCACCCTCACCGTCATTATCCTCCTTCACCGCATCACCACTTCCCAAAAAAAAAAAAACAAATTATTTCGGCGGGGAATAAGAATAACAAATAAAAAAAATAAAAAGTTGTTCCTGCAATTTGGCGGCTGAACAACTTTGTTTCACCTTAAACCCTAAACCCCTCCGCCGCCAAAACCACCGTACTCACCATTCACCACTCTCTCTCTCTCTCTCTCTCTCTCTCTCTCTCTCTCTCTCTCTGAATTCAGGCATGAATTTCAGATTCCACAACCTCCTAGGAGCTCCTTACAGAGGAGGCAACACCGTAATCTCCAACAACACTCTCCTAATCTCACCCGTCGGTAACCGAGTCGCCCTCACTGACCTCCTCAAATCCCAAACCCTAACCCTCCCCTCCCAGTCCTCCGCCAACATCTCCCGCCTCGCCGCCTCCCCCGACGGCGCCTTCCTCCTCACCGTCGACGACAACCGCCGCTGCCACTTCATCAACCTCCGCCGCCACGTCGTCCTCCACCGCATCACCTTCAAAAAACCCGTCCGCGTCATCAAATTCAGCCCCAACGGTAACTTCGTCGCCCTCGGCGCCGGTAAGTTGGTTCAGATTTGGCGCTCGCCCGGGTTTAGGAAAGAGTATTTTCCTTTTGAGTTAGTTAGGAATTTTGCTTGCTTTGATGATAAGATTGTGTCTTTGGATTGGAGTCCTGATTCGAATTATTTGATTGTTGGGTCTAAGGATTTGACTGCTAGGTTGCTTTGTTTAAGTAAATTGAGTGTAAAGTATGAGCCTTTTAAGTTTTTGAGGCATAGGGACTCTGTTGTGGGTGCTTTCTTTGGTGTTGATAAGAAGACTAATAGGGTTCGTAAGGCGTATACGGTTACGAGGGATTCGTATATTTTTAGCTGGGGATTTAGTAGTGATGATTCTGAGCCACCGTCGCCTAGTACGCCAGAGAGGGACGGTGAGGGAAATAATGTTGAAATGGATGTTGATGGTGATGGTGATGGTGATGGTGATGGAAGGAAGGGGAGTAATGATGGGAATGAGGGTGCTGATGGGATTGGAGAGGATGCATATTTGTGTAGAGGGAAGTGGGAGTTTTTGAGGAAGGATTGTTTTATGCAGGCACCGGCGAGGGTGACGTCGTGTGATTATCATAGGGAGTTGGATATGATTGTTGTGGGCTTCTCGAATGGTGTTTTTGGGTTGTATCAGATGCCTGATTTTGTGTGCATTCATCTTTTGTCGATATCGAGGGAGAAGATTACGACAGCTGTGTTTAATGATCTTGGGAATTGGTTGGCTTTTGGCTGTGCAAAACTCGGTCAGCTGCTCGTGTGGGAGTGGCGATCGGAGAGCTATATATTGAAGCAGCAGGGTCATTACTTTGATGTGAATTGTCTTGCTTATTCGCCAGATTCGCAACTCCTTGCTACTGGAGCTGATGATAATAAAGTGAAGGTAAATAAATGTTAGTGATGCTATTGTGATTTCAAAAGTTTTACTCGCGTGGTGGTTGCTTTTTTAATACCATGCAGGTTCGCCATCAAGCATAGATTTGGTTTTTTCTTCTCAAGCAAGTTTAAATGTTAAATATTGATACTAGGTTAAGTATAGTGCTTCCTCATTACAGGTGTGGAATGTGTCTTCAGGCTTCTCCTTTGTAACATTTTCTGAGCACACTAATGCAGTTACTGCTCTACACTTTATGGCCAGTAACCATTGCCTGCTTAGTGCATCTCTGGACGGGACTGTTCGTGCATGGGATTTGATCCGTTATCGAAATTTTAAGACATTTGTTAGTCCTTCTGCAAGACAGTTTGTTTCTCTGTCAGCAGATCAAAGTGGTGAAGTGATATGTGCTGGCACTGTAGATTCCTTTGAGGTATTATTTTCACATAATTTGGGTGGATTATGACAAGACTACTCTCCCTCCATGTCATCGTATTTTTGCCTTATGATATGTTCAACAGATTTTTGTATGGTCAATGAGAACGGGCCGTTTGTTGGATGTGCTTAGTGGTCATGAAGGTCCTGTTCATGGATTGATGTTTTCTCCTACAAATGTGAGTTTAACCATCTTTGCTACCATTTGTCAACTTACTAATTTTTTTTTACCGGTTCTAATTTTTATTGCTACAGCAGCTAATATACAAGTTTTTCATATATACATTTACCCATGTATAATATAAATGCTATAGTAAGATTTTCTATTCATAAGCCGCAATCTGTTTAGCTGATTTCTCAAACTTTGTGCAATGCACTGGACCCACACCAGTTTGCCAATAGTTTTCTAATTCCTATTAGCATATCACCCTTTGAAGGTTTATGAAATGATATGTTTATTTCCTTACATGGACATTATGTCATATGGAAATGTTTTCCTTCAAGATATGACATAATGATGGCTCTAAAGTTTGAGGAGATGTTGAACAAAGTTCTTTCCTCTCTAAATGTAGGCTGTCCTAGCTTCATCATCATGGGACAAAAGTGTGCGGTTGTGGGATGTCTTTGATGGAAAAGGTGCAGTTGAAACATTCACTCACACACATGACGTTCTCACGGTAGTTTACCGTCCAAATGGAAAGCAGTTAGCTTGCAGCACAATGGATGGGCAAATTCATTTTTGGGATCCAATAGATGGTGTACTGATGTTCACCATAGAAGGTCGCAGAGATATTGCTGGAGGACGACTTATGACTGACAGGAGGTCATGGGCTAACTCAACCTCTAGGAATTACTTTTCGACTCTGTGTTATTCTGCTGATGGAAGCTACATATTAGCTGGGGGAAGCAGTAGATATATCTGCATGTATGATGTCGCAGATCAGGTTGGCTTTTCACAACACTTTCACACACTATCTTCGATTTCATATCAGAAGTTGAAACACGTTATTAGAATCCCATGAAAGTTAATCCTTAGAATGCTTTTCTATGTTATGTAGAAGATTGAATGAGATACTTGTCGTTTTTGCTGACTCTGTCCTCCCAACTGCTTTATTGACTCTTCACCTGCCAAACTCCCTCAAACAAAAAGTGGAAAAAAAATCCATGATAGTGTTGGGTTAAAAATAATACATGTTAGTTAAACGAAAAAGCTGCTGTTTCCTTGTTATCTGCACAGGATGAAGTAACTGTGTTTAGAGATTTTCAGAATTTTAATATTTTTCTTTATGGTATGGTATTTTCTATAAATAGATTTTATAACACATAAGCGTGTTGAATCCCTCTTTTGTTTGACCTATGTTGGACGCAAAACTGGTATATAGCCCATCTATGTTGTGAGTTTGAATCAGTCTCTTTGCATAAAGTAGAGAGAAGACTGCCTAGTATATTCCCTTCCTCAGCACCCTCAGCAAGTGGGGACTAAAACTGAGTTTGCCTTTTGTTTTGTTTATTGAACAGTTCTGTTCATTGATTGGATTATTTTCTGCTCAGGTACTGCTCCGGAGATTTCAGATAACTCTCAATCTCTCATTAGATGGAGTCCTTGATAAGTTGAATTCGAAGAATATGACAGATTTTGGCCCACTGGATTTGATTGATGATGAGAACAGTGATGTTGAAGAAGGTGTTGACGTACAAACTCGTGGGAAAATAGATGATTTACCAGGTTCCTTGCCTAACCGTGGAAGGCCTACTATTAGAACAAAATGCCTCAAAATTGCACCTACTGGTCGGACTTTTTCAGCTGCGACTACTGAGGGAGTTCTAGTTTATTCAGTTGACGAATCTTTCATCTTCGATCCAACTGATCTTGACATAGATGTTACACCAGAGGTAAGCCTTCAAAGGTTACAACTTTTCCCATGATATCAATTGTTTATCCTTTGTGTCTTATTTATTTCACAGAAATTAGATTCGTGGATGATATTGAAAATATGCAGAAAAAACTGACTACACATTCACCTTTGAGTACGGATCAACTGCTTCTTGTACAACAGGAAACTGACATTCACATGGTCCCAGTTGACTGCTGTTAAAGAAGCAGTTCTTTTGTTCTTGAGAAGTTTTATAATAGTAATAAACAAAACATTTCTACATAAGCGGAAATTGGAATTGAATATGTTGTCTCGATCTTACTGAAACTAGTATATACTCTGTTCTTCCCTGCTGCAACAATTCACCCTTTTGGTGTTCATTGGTAACTTGAGCTCACATTTTCTCACAGGCTGTCGATGGTGCTCTAATGGAAAATCAACATATTAGAGCTTTGATCCTTAGTCTTCGGTTGAATGAAGACTCAATAATTAAAAAATGTATTTATGCTGTCAGTCCAGCAGATATTGCAGCAGTTGCCTCATCAATCCCTCGTACGTATCTGCAGAGGTTAATTGACGCCCTTGCAGATCTTCTAGAAAACTGCCCACATTTGGAGTATATACTCAGATGGTCTCAGGTATTTATTTGCCACCTTAATATCCCCAGAGAATTATATTTGAAGAAGCTACAATGTATGTTATTAAAAAAACCAAAATTTGGACTACCTGCAAGAGACTTGCGCTAGGATGTAACTTTGGTATTACAGGATCTTAAGTCACATTTTTCATAGCTTCAGTTAATGTGGATTTTTATAAATTTTACATTATATACAGGCATGTAGAACATAGATGCATTAATCAGATGGTGTGGATTTTTATAAATTTTACATTAGATATAGGCATGTAGAATATAGGTGCATTGATATATCTAATTTAGACCTTTGGCAAGTCACATTACTAGCATCCGACATCATGAATCAACGCACTGTTTTTTTTTTATCTCTGCACGATTGTTAATATTGAAATTTTTCTGGTCTTCCTTCAGGAGCTTTGCAAAGCTCATGGGAATTATATACAACAGAACAGTAGAAATCTGCTTCCTTCGTTGAAATCTCTGCAGAAAGCAATAACTAGACTACATCAAGATCTAGCTGATACATGTTCCTCCAATGAATACATGCTGAGATATTTGTGCTCTTCAAGTGCCCAGAAATGATTGCAAAGCAACTGTTATTCTTTAGGTGCTGGCACTTGGATTTTTCACAAATGTCCAGTGAAGTTTTGACATCACAACTTGTACTAGTGACCCCCTGCACTGCGCTCCAGTTTATGGTGAATTCTTTCAACCTTGTAAGTGGAACATGAATTCTTATCATCATACACCACAATATAGGTTCATAGTTTGCTTGTCCATGATCTGGAGATATGTTGTGTTAAATTAAAATGAAATCTATGAAATTGGGTTGAACTTTGAGGGGGCTGAGTATCTTGGCTTAGTCTAGGCTATGGAATTTTGGGCTATTTCTTGTATTAACGTGTTCAAGAGAATTATTAATTATTTTTAGATCAAAATTTTTGTACATCTCTAAGGCTTTATCTTAATATTCCTCCTTTGGGGGCCTCAAGTAATTTTCCATTCACAAATTTTTGTTACATGCTCCAATCCTACTTATAAGATCGTTTTAATTTTTTTTCTCTGAAAAAATAAAAACTTAAAATCAATTCATTTAGAATATCTATATTTATCGTATTTTTCAAAAACTTACTCATAAACTAGTACTCCCTCCGGTCCTATTTATAAGTCGCCAACCGCCACTAAATTTTGGTCCTTAATATAAGTCACCAACTAACATTAACTAACTCATTTATTAAAATTTTCCCAATATACCCTTAGCATTGGAAAATGAACATTGGAAAATGAGAAGAGAGAGAAGATGAAAAAGGCACATGTATGCTTATAAAGATGAAAGAGGTAGTGGGCTATAGTAATAAAAGTAAGAGGGGCAAAAATGGAAAAGACTAAAAAATAAGACCAATTTAATGACTCAACTTCCATTAACCTCCATTCCTTGGTATGTACAATTTGGGCGGTTGGCGACTTATAAATAGGACCGGAGGGAGTATCATATAATTTAATTATATGTAGGATGTATTGAGATAAAATGGTCTGTTTCACTACTCTACAAAGGAGCTAAAATGGTGTTATATTTAGTTAATAAAGGACTATATTTTATATTACGATAATCATATCAAAACCTATATACTAACCACAAATGTAAAAATGAGATACGATGGTTAGTTTCAGACTCGTTCAACAATGAAGTACACTAAACGCCTAGGGAGCCAGCTCTGTTGATACTAAAACCAGCCATCTAAAATATTCGAATATTGATATTAATCGTATTGCCAAATATTGATAGCCATTTTCACAAAAAAAATGTTCCCACAAAAAAATCAGGCTTTTGGAAGACGGGTATCTATCTATGATCCCCATCAAACAGGAACTGCAAATCCCTTCTTAGCCATGCTGTCCAAAACATCATTGAGCGACTGGCATAGGCCTACAATCTGCAAACACAATTAACCAACATATAGTTCAAAGAGAAGACACATCCAAATCATATCTATAATCATATAGTTATTTACATTTTACAAAACATCAATTTTTGAAATTTTTTATCTTGAACGGTGCACAATCAAGTTAATCCAACCACCCATCAAAATGATAAGTGAGAATTTGGAAACAGACTCTCTAGAGATCAATACAGATTCTGTTAACACACTATGAATGGTGGCCTCCTCATCTTTTTTCTCTCAAATTGACAATATCGCTTTCCTAAGATATACATGAACTGGCTACATATATTCGATTTCCAGCTTGATGCCATTATTTTGAGCAAATATTGTTCTAAAGGTAAAATAATGAATGGTCGAAATTAACAATTGTCACAAATATAGAGGACTCCGGATTCAAACCTCACAAATTTCATGCAGCTACAAAAACATGAGAATGCAGCATTATATCTTTATCCAGAAAATTACCTGCTGGTCCCACCGTTGTAACTCTTCAGTGTCATCCTCGAAATGTATGACAGCTTCAACCTGAAATGAGCCATTCAATTATGAGTAGTCCGCATTTAAAATGGATATCAAAAGCTGTTCAGAATTCATAATAAATCAGAATGGAGGGGATGAAAATAAGTAATCTTGTCACTAGTAAAACAAAGAGGAAAACTTTCATCTTTAAGGGTAATTTTCCCTGCTGCCAGATTTGTGTGATTAGACGTTCTCAAAGCTTCACTATCCCTCTCAGTGTTAACCCACTTGGGCTTCATTGTTGGACATGAAAAAAGAGATGGGCAACTCCTGTAACTTCGGCTTTTGAAATTAAAATCACCTATCAACTGCTCTTGTTTCTCCCATTCTTCACTTAACGATAACTTTTCCTCAACCCAAAGTTTATTTACAAGGGAAAAATCAGATATAATAGATAGTACCTGATCAATAGATCCCCTCATCCGATCCTCATAAATCATTCTTGATGCTATCTTCTCAGCCTGCACTCGAGCATTTGGAGAAAATCGAAAGAAATCACATGAGGTGTTGCCTTTCAGTAAACTAACACAACATTATCAACATCATACAGAAGCATTCATTTGTTGGCCTTGTTTCACCATTAATTTTAACCAGTAATATGATTGTTTTACACTTAATGTGACTCAGTCTCTCCGTTCTATAAATATAAAACTCATTTGACTTTTTTTGTGAAAGTTAAGTTAGCAAATTAGATTGCTAGAATATAACATATGTCACATGCAATACGATAATAGGTTAATTCATAAGTAGAATAAATTAGTTTTGAAGATTTGAAGTGATTAATTTCACATCCTTAATTTCTCCAAAAAGGCAAAGTGTGCTCTTATAATTAGGAGCGGAGAGAGTATTATAAACTCAGTCAAAATGCAAAATGAGAATTATCTTTGTATGAAACACTCTGCTATTGCTCGTTCCTAAACCATTGGAGTGAAGTACTTTTACCTTGGGTGGCGGAATTCCCAGCAGTGTTCCTAATTCATTAAAGCTACAATGAAAACATAAACCAGGTTAAAAGGTAAATTCATCTTATTTGTGTAAAGTTTAAAATGAAATGGGCATAAGGGAACAATCAACACGATGTTTTTTCTTAAACCTGATATTTGTGTAAAGTTTGCTTGCACTCAGTAAATTATGCTCAATCATTGCACGATCCAGCACAGTGAAATTGTCCGGCAGTAAGGCTTTCTGTAAGACAACACAATCCTCTTGCACACAGTGTGTAACCACAAACAAAAAAAAATACAAAGCATGCAGATATTACCTGATGAGCTTTCAATTCTTCTGCAAACGCATCAATTTCAGGCTTTCTCAGAATTCTCTCCAAGTAGACCTGATATATTAAGCACGGAAATCATGTAAATTGAGAAATATGGGAGGTAGGGGTTAGGCCGGAGACAGAGAAAGAGAAAGAGAGAAACCTTTTGCAGTATTGGATAAACTTTCAGTTTTGAGCAACGTTCATCCTGAATAATGACACTAAAATATTAATACGACACTAAAATCACAAGGAAAAATTGACATATATCTTTCATGTTTCACAATTGAAGCTTTTACCTTGTATAATGTAGCAAGAACACGAGATCGTTGAGGTCCAGCAGCAGCCAAAATTGTACATGTAACAGCCGCAGATAAAGTTTGTTCAAGTGCACCTTCATCTATCTCTCTGTAACAGAAAGTCAGCACATCTTTTATCAAATGACAAACAACCATAGCAAATCAAAGAGATGAAGAATTGAAAATGCTAATAATATTAAGCTTATAATTTTGTTCTTGTCTCCACATGCCTATAGCAGATGACACTAGACCGTTCACAGATCCAAAGCATCCATAACCTTTATCTAATTAGGTCCTGGGAGCTATAGATTCTTTTACATTCCTCCCCCCTCCTGGCTACCAATGATTGTTAAGACGCAGATATTACTTCCAATAACAGAGTCAAAGCTTGGTCCATGCAGAAACAACATGACGCATTAAGGTTCATTAAGAACCCCGAAAATAAATATCTAACCATTTTATAAGAAAGACTTGTATGTAATGATAGTTACCAATAACTTAAGGAACAAGAAACAAATAATACAAGAGATACATACTCTTCTCCTATCTGCCGCTTTTCAATTTGAGATATATCATAATATCGTAAGGCTGCTTCCAAGAACTTTCTCTTTAAATCTAAAATCCTAGCATAACAAACCTGGAAACAGAAGGAAAAACATCAGTGAAAGACAACATAAAATCATTAGCTTACTCAAATCATTTACCATTCAGTGGCTATGATTGTGTTCAGACCTTGTACATTAAATTCAATACTTCTTGCTGACTACTCTGAACCAAGAATGATGCTTTATTAATAAAAACTTCAGCATTAATAGCATCGTCATCCTGCAAATATACCCAAAATCAATAGTTCTGCAATTTAGAATAGTCACTATTATAAATAACTCTTGCATAAAGACATGTGGCATAACGGCAGCCATAATTTGAAGGGAGCAGTTGTTACTATGCTAATAATCAGTCTCAATATGATGGTGTGAGTAAACAATTTTCCTTTTCCAAATCTTATACAAGACGTGAGGTAAAAAAAGGTTGTTAAAACATAAAACCAGGATTCAAAACACTGAACGGTCAAGCAAATCTCAATACAGTTTCTTTTTATCACTTGGCTAGTCTATTGATGTGAAGTTAGCTAATATCTCAGCCATGAAGAGGAAAGTTATGCTGATGGGTAATCACAGATGGGTAAAAAAAAATATAGGAATTACAATAATGTCAATACCTCAAGATATAAACGGGCAATTTGGACACACTTAGACAGCCTGTATGTATCATCAATCAACCTGGAAAAAATTTAACAAACAATAACAAGTTAAGACAAAACTACATGTATTGAATTATTATACATGCAAATCAGTGAAAAGGTTCAAAATCATGCTAGACCTCATTCCAGAATCAAGATCAATGCCACTAAGCATCTGAGCTGCTTTTGACCAATCCCGCTCAGATTCATATAACTCTGCAAGTTTCTCTCTAATAATCAAAACCTATATTTAAGAACCATAGCAATCAGTGTAGAGGGAGGATAGAATTTTAAGATGAAAGAATCACAAAAATTCATAAAAGATAAAACTCACTTCCTTCCCCCCTTTCAATAACACCTCAACTTCCATCTATCATTCACCACCATCTCATTGCAGTTTATACTTTATACAACAATGCAAAATTACTGTAAAGTTGTATTCGTAATAGCTAAATTGTCTTTTCTTTTGTTTCTTTCTTTCTTTTTTTTTTTTTTGCTAAACCCACTAACATATTCCCCAGACAAGCTCGGAACTCTTATTCATGAAGGAGCATAAAATATCAATATACTAACTCAACAATTCATAACAACTGATTATTAACCAATGAAGTAAAGCACTGCAAAATGAGAAAGTTGACCCACTGTAAAGTGGAAACCAAATTGAATACTATTTTATCCACTATTTTGAAAAAATAAAAATAAAAAATCCTCAAGGGCAAGTGTAAGGGTTTATTATGAAAATTTAAAACTACATGAACCAATGCCAAAAAACTTAACCTGCTCTTCAAATGATACAACACGGGGCTGAATCTGAGTAAGGGCATAAAGGCCAATCTCTTTCTGCGTTTCTGGCGGCAATCTTCCCAATTCTAGGGCAAAGTTCTGCAAAAGTTGTCGTGCTACTACTAATGGAACAGCATCTGACAACACTGCAACATCCAAACAAGACAATTCCATGACATCAAAGCACATTAAATAGTTGAGATTCAAGGAACGGACAAACTTATATGAGAAGGAGAGAAACTTAACTGTGATCTATAAATTTCCTTGCCTGAATGATATCATTTGAATCAATAACAGCAGAAAGAATTTGTTTATACTGCTCTATTTTCTGCCTCTGGTCTGTGATTGCAGAAGCACTTGCAAAGGCACTCTCCATGCTGTTTCATTTGAATATTAGACCATAATAAAAAAAGATATAAAAAAATAATAAGAATCCTAAATGCTTTAAAACCCAACACCAACAAAGACTCTAAAATAACTATTGGATCTCAAGTAAACTGTTTCAACCAGTTACACCAATAGTTTAACCATATATCATCACAAAAATCAATTTATGAAAATCAGTTCATGATGTTGACAGGATTCAGTGAAAAGAAGATGACGAATGTTAAGTAACCGAGCACTGCAACCTACTTCTTCAACAAATCATTTTAATCTTCAAAGAAAAACCAGAGGATGAGAGAAAAAACCTGTCAAAGAAGAATGACTAAAAAGAATACAAGGGGAGAGATACTCGAGGGCTGTGTCAAGTGAAATAAATGGGATTGGGCTATGCTTTTAAGGCTGCAAATGTTTTAAAAAATATAAATGAATAAAAAAATGTGTTTGAAAAGTTATCTTAAGTATATAAATGTTATGAATAAACTCCATTTGTTCCTTATTATAAGAAACACTTGACTAAAAAACGTAGACCACAAAGTTAGTCGTAGACAATCAATATGTTAAAATTGCAACACACTTCTCATAAATACCCTTATTTATGGAGAGAGAGGAAATAAGAGAGAAGGAAAAAATATTAAGACAACCAGTTCAACCCCTAGGTTGAATCCAATTTGACCCATTGTTTCAACCAGTCCAGAGGCCAGTCTAAGTTTCATAACTATAGTTAAAGGAAACGACATTATTGGTTACTATCAAGATAATGTCATTTCTTAAAATATCCAGTCCAAATTATCTAATGAAAGAACATTTGTGTACCAAAAACCATTTGAAACATCTCAAATCATCTTCATATGCTACAGCAATCTCATTTTCAAAGAACAGCACTACATTTCCTCTAATTTCCAAAGGTGTGCAGAACACTTGCCAAAAACTGGTGACAAAAATTTTCGCAAACAATAAACCAAGTCCTGATAATGCCACTAAGACCACCAAACACATGGCTATAACAAATCAAAACGAGAAGTCAATCTAAAAATCATTCCTCAATCTCACGAATTTTAATTTCAAACAATCATACTGATGTCCACACGCAAAGCAGATCACTAATCACCAACTTTTGCTAGATTGAGCTAAAAGTAAAATGTGTGATGCAATGAAAGATGTTCTACTACAAATACCTAATACTCCCTCCGGTCCTAAATATAAGACCTAATTGACTTTTTTGAAAAATCCTAAAAAAAGCAAAAATAAGTTAATTATAAATTGATTTACCTAATTTTTTCCCTTAAACTAGTTTATTTTACTTATAAACTAATGGATAATCTAAAAATATATCAAATATGTCATGATTTAATAGACTATTTTGCAACCTTAATCTCTCCAAAAAAAAAATTATCTAGGTCCTATATTTAGGACCGGAGGTATTATTATCAAAAACGAAGTAGTATAATGCTGTCAACAAATTTGAAGATTAAGCTATCTGATTCAATACGACAGCTTCTTAACACAAGATTTTTTAAAAATTTAAATCGCACTAATTTAAGCTATTCACAATCAGAATCAGTGATCAATTTCAAAGCAAACAACAAAAAGAAGTGGAGTATTGTTCGGAATAAGTGAAGAGAATGATGAATAGCGGAAAACCTAAGAAAATAGTGTAGAGGATGGTACCTGTTGGAATGAGTGAAAAGGGAAGGAAGTTGAAACCCTAGCCTAGGGGTGAATGCTGATAGAGTAAGGTGGTTGGATGAATAGGTGAGTGATGAGAAATTGAGAATCGCCGCCGTAGAAGGTGACCGGAGGGCGGAGAGAAAAGGAGACCGATAGTTTATGAGTCACACTCTCAATCTATCTAAAAAGTAAAAACGAAGCCGAAAGCCTTTTTTGCTGTCTTCCCCAAAAAAATCACGCGCGCTTCCAATTTGCAAGGTGGGCCATACTGTACACATTAGCTTCTACTCCCTCGATAAGGTCGCTTTAGCAAATTTGAAGAGATTAAGGAAGATATTCTAATGAGTTAGGATTACATGAAATTTCCAAAATACCTTTCATCTAAGTTTTAAAAACATCCTCTCATATTATTCAAACCATTATTTTTTTTGGTGAAGGGAGTATAGGGGTAATTTGGGAAAACTTGAGTTAAATTAGAAAGTGATCTTATATTTAGAAACAAGCTCTCCTCCTAAAGTGATTTTATATTTAGGAATGGAGGGAGTATTAATTATAGTTTTAAAATTTTAGATAGGTAATACTACCTCCGGTCCTAAATATAGGACCTAGATAACTTTTTTTTGGAGAGATTAAGGTTGCGAAATATGTTATTAAATGATGACATATTTAATATATTTTTAGATAATTCATTAGTTTATAGGTAAAATAAACTAGTTTAAGGGAAAAAATTAGGTAAATCAATTTATAATTAACTTATTTTTTTGCTTTTTTAGGATTTTCCAAAAAAGTCATCTAGGTCTTATATTTAGGACCGGAGGGAGTAATTTGTAATTGTTAATGGCTACACTTACTAAGTTAAAAATATCATATGGGATTTTGAAGTTTAGAAGGTATTTTTATTTCATTTCCCAGTTTTTTTTACTACACTCTTAATTCCATAAACTATTGAAAATGAGAAAGGAAAATTTAGACCATTAAGCTTAAAAAATCTTAACTCAAACCTCAAAATAGAATCTATTTTTATATATACAATAGAATCTACTCCCTCAGGTCCTAAATATAAGACCTAATTGACTTTTTTGGAGAGTACCACAAACTTTACTTTCCCATCATTACTTAGCTAATTTACCTCTATTTTTCATCTTTACCCCCTTACACTCATTTCTATTTCCATTTTTATCATCCACTTTCCGTCCAATCAAACAGACCCTAATAGTTGTGATCCAGCTCTCAAGCAAAATCAATTGCTCCAAGTATGTATTGTGGGTTAAAACTTGAGGGAAAGTGAATGGATATTGATGCCATGAAAATATATTGGAGATTGCTTGATGGGCAGTTTAGCACTCCGAAAAATTTCCCATTACGAAATATTAGTAGCCTTATATCGCTCAAAAGCGATAAGGCCTTCGCCTTTAATGTACTCCCATGAGAATCTTTTGGATCCAAGACTATGAAGGGTAGTCTGAAATTAAATACGTGTAAAGTGAGATATTTCAATTTTACTACATTTTAACATTGAGGATAGAACTATAACTAATAAAAGAAAAACTCAACGAGTTATTTTGCATAACCCTATAAATATCATTGAGATCCTACAATCTACTCCACTTTTCTGGGTTGGAAGGGAATTTCTGCTGAACAATTTTTCAATTAAAAGTTGTATATCTTTCTCTTTACATGAAGTTGTCCTTCAAGGTTAGTTTCAGCGGAACGTCGGAGAACCTCACGAAGATGATGGGAATAAGTCCCTTCATAAGCATATGTGTCACCATCTAAAATGCCTTGTACATATAGTTAATATTATCCCCTAGGTCTAAAGTGCAAAAATGTCCGTGTCATTGTTATAAAAATGAAAAAATAGCCATGTAAAATTCTTTTGGAGCAAAATTGTCTATCAAATTTTAAAACTGGGGCAAAAGTGTCCATCACAATTAAATTTTTGACTTTTACACTTATTATCCTATGTCGCATCATCATCATACAAGGGCAAATGAACACATAAGCTTGTCACTTGTTTAGTGCGAGATGAATCGACAAATGATGATGTGTCAAAAAGTAAAAAAATTAACTATGGTAGGTATTTTTACCCTAATTTTGAAATTTGATGGGCAGTTTTGCTCCAAAAAATTTTACATGACTATTTTTACACATCTGTGACAATTACATGGGTATTTTCGCGCTTTAACCCTTATTCCCTACTAAAAAAAGCATGCAATGTCTAAAAACTTTTCCTGACTAAAGAGTCCAGTTCATGAAAACTACTCTATTTCGAGGATCTTCAAGATGGTAAAGCTAGCTAGCAACTTTTTTGAAATCCCAGAGGATCTTGAATTATGCAAGAATGATCCCCAATTTTACAACTGCTAACTGAAGGCCACCGGCATACTGGAGGGCTCAATTTATGAGATCCTCATCATGATAACCCCTAACAGGAAAGTCACGTCACTGAATGATTTCGGATAAAATATTTGAAGGACTTCCTTCTTACTCAATAATTTTAACTCTGTAAATATAATGCTTATTAAGATACTTCTCAAATTTATTTTTTCCCAAGATATCCCATCGTGTGTCAAGTGAGATTAATCTCTCATTGTAATAAAATCTCATATAAAGAGTAAACACCTGATATGTGAATTTACTTCATTCATGTTAAGAATTCCTTCATCTCTAGTTGTTACAATGATTCTACGTACTCCCTCCAATTAACTGCTTCTCTTTGATAGCAACGGCTAAAGATGGTCCAACATATAAAAAATCAACTCAATCAAGAACTAAGAATTCTCTTGTATGTGATGTTTTATCAATGTGGGCGTGGTCTTGTAAAATTCAACAGCATCGACTATGAAATGAGATGCATTAAAATGGTGAGAGGTCTTCTACTTCCCTTGAACTAGATTGCATTCCCAAAACTCTAATTTCATCATTTGAACCCAAATCCAAAAGCTCTTCTACTTCCCTTGCTCTAGATTGCATTCCCATTAGGTCTCCATCAGCATATATCTAATTCACGAAATTTTTTCTTGACCTCTCTAACAATGTCATCAATAATTTGTGGCTTTGAGCTGAATCAATGAAAAACAAAATTAGTTAATTATGGAATACTCTTTGTTTTAGTGATTAGAAATTAGTTCCCCTTCTCATAAAAAAGATCAATAGTAAGATTATTAATAATGAGTGTTAAATCTCTTTGGACCATTCAAATTTGATTTCGATAGTTTATTATTTGATTATCTTAAAAATGATGATATTTCAAACAACGAATTATTGAAACAAAACTAAATAATATTATAAATATATCTGTTAAACTAATTTCTTAATAAAAACATAAATTTTAAAGAAAATCAAAGTTAGATTGCTCAGATTAATTTTGGATCTTGTGACGATTTTGAAACTAGTTCATAATTGAAGTTATTATCCAAATAAAAAATTCTAAGTTATCATAATCATAATTTTTTTCTAAATGTAAGACCTATTTATTTAATTTGATGAAGTTAAGGATATTTTTAGTTAAGAGATGAAGAACATTAGTTAAGATTAGTTGATATAGTTAAAATCACATGTTATTACCAAAACACTATCTAACATACAACATGCATTTATGTCCACCCTCCCGCACTTACTATTATTTTCATATGAAGGAACATCAATATAAATGAATTAGGAAGAGTTAAGAAGAATAAAAAAAGATTTTATATTTAGGAAGAAACACACCCTCAAATAGATTTGCCGAGCGAGCACTATGATAAAACTAAAATACTAAAATAATTAAGTGCATACATTTATCATACCTTATATATATACATAATCATTGTCACAAGCTAAGGCAACATTGACTTTGGTTTCATGCAATCATTTCCTTGGAAATTCTTCAGGGTGGAAACTTCGTGATTGGAAGTTGATGAGTCATGGGACCGTTACTTCAATTCGCATGGATTCGCATGGACTCGGTCACTAACTCTAATATTAATGGCAAGCATGAGTTGAGTCCTTGCATCACCACATAAGTTAAAATAATTTAATTCAGGAATTTATTAATAAAAAGCGAGTAGAAAGAAAATATTAGTGCATCTATCTTGATAGATTAGATTAGATTTTTAAGTGATAACTTCTAAATTTAAAAATCATTTTTTAAAATAATAATAATTAATAAGATACCATCATCTCTATTTTAGATTCTATATCCATTTACACATTTTATAAAAAAATCACTAGTTAAACAAAATTCAGATCTAGACTCAGTGACTAACAATAATTGCAAGAATGAATATAAGAGTGGAGTCAGAGTCTTTGAACCATTTGATAAGTTAGCATTTATAAACAGCAAAGAAAAACGAACAATGGAAAAAATGGAGAAGTTAGAATCTAAAATGGAGAAGTAACTGAATTAACACTCATGCTGTCTCCTCAACGTATCATACGAGTTCACCTATAATAATCATGCTCAGGTTCCAGTTGCCTATAAATAGTATCGGCCACCTTCTCATTTTCTCACCTCTAAACCTTTTTCCACGACCATTATATTCTATCCCTATAGTAAGAATGAGAGGATCTCTAAGAGATGGAAGTGGAGTGCTTTTCATTTTGTTTGCAATGTTTCTTAAAGCTTCACAACTCTGTTTGAGTCAGAATCTCACTGATGGGGGATGCATAGAAGAAGAGAGGCAGGCTCTTTTGAAGTTCATTGACACCTTTGACAATTACTCAAGGCGTGTGCTTGCTTGGGAAGGCAAACGCTGCAAGTGGAAAGGAGTTTCATGTGATGCCATCTCTGGGCATGTGGTCACCATTGATCTCAGCCCAGAAACCTACTCAACGGATCCTCAATCTATTCAATGGTCATCAATTGATTCATGCTTTTCAAACACCTCATTCTATGAGGAAGAGCAGCTTACCAATGGCTCGGTCATTGTTGAACATGCATTGTCAAGTAAGGCATTGAGTCCATCCTTGCTAGAGTTGAAACATTTGAGCCACTTGGACTTGAGCTCCATCTATTTCCAACGTAGTGTTATGCCGGTGTTCCTTGGATCTATGAACCAACTTAGGTACCTTAATCTTTCCTACTCGTGCTTGTCTGGAAGGGTTCCCCACCCTCTAGGAAATCTCACAAATTTACAGATTCTTGATCTCTCATATTTCTTCAATCCAATGTATTCCACGCCCCGTTTTTTGCAAGTGGATGACTTCACATGGGTCTCTCGTCTTTCTTCACTTCAATATATTGACATGAGTGGAGTTAACATGGAAATTGACATCAATTCGGTGATGCAGGTAATTCTCAATCTCCCGTCTTTGTTGCAAGCTCACTTTGCGTCTTGCGAACTTTATAGCTCAAAAAATTCTCATGGTTTTGTCAATTCCTCCTCCCTTCATTCCAATCTTCAAGTATTGAATCTTAGGGATAATTTTCTTAATGCCAGCCTACCTAATGCATTGCAAAACATGACATCCCTTACATTCCTTGACATTTTTGGCAATAGTCTTTACTCTGTTCCATTATGGATAGGAAAATTCAAGTTTCTTACACATTTGAATCTTGGTTGGAATACACTCAGTGGTTTATTTCCTATCGCTCTTCAGAACATGACCTCCCTTGAATTCCTTGACATATCTGGTAATAATCTTGACTCTGTTCCATTATGGTTAGGAAAGTTCAAGTTTCTAACACATTTGAATCTTGGTTGGAATACACTCACTGGCTCATTGCCTATCGCTATTCAGAACATTACCTCCCTTGAATTCCTTGACATTTCTTCCAATTATCTTGCCTCTGTTCCATTATGGCTAGGAAAGTTCAAGTTTCTGACACATTGAATCTTGGTCGCAATAATCTCACTGGTTTATTTCCTATCGCTATTCAGAATATATCCTACCTTGAATTCCTTGACCTTTCCAACAATGATCTGACTTCTGCAATTCCAGTATGGTTCATCAAGAGAGTTCAATATGTGAATCTTTCCTTTAACAAATTCACTACTCTCAAAAGTTCATGTCCTTTGAATCCCAAAGTCAATTGCAATCTAAACTCGTTGGGCTTGTCCTTCTCGCCAGACAACAAATTCCAAGGAGGAAAAATGGGAAACTTAAAGAATACATCTGTGATCATTGAAAATGACATCCGAGAATTGGATTTAAGTTACAATGAAATAAAAGATTCTTTAGAAAGCTTAGGCCAACTTAAGAATCTAATGTTATTGAATTTGTCTTCTAATTCATTCCATGGTCCTTTCCCGACATTCTTTGGGAAATTTTCTACCATAAGGGTATTGGACCTTTCAGAAAATCGCCTAATTGGTGTCATACCAGATAATATTGGTGAGCTAGAGAACTTGAGATTTTTGAATCTTTCAGGGAATAACTTGACTGGTGTTATCCCTGATGGTCTTTGGAAGCTTTATAACTTGATAGGTTTGGGCCTTTCAAGTAACTCTTTGGTAGGCACCCTCAAGGAAATTAACCTTGATAACTTGGTTTATCTCCAATATCTAGAGATTGGAAACAATAATTTATCTATTAAGGTTTCACCCCATTGGCTGCCTCCCTTTCAATTGAAAAATCTAGAATTGCATACTTGCAAAATTGACATGATCTTTCCTCAATGGCTAAGAACCCAAAAGAAGTTAGTGGAGTTATACTTATCTGACACTGGCATTTGGGGAGAATTCCCAAAGTGGTTTCATCTAGAGAATCTCCGTGTTTTAGATCTCTCAAAGAACAAAATTAGTGGACAACTCCCAACAAATCTTCATGAGATGCTGCCAGATTTGACTAGAGTGTTCCTTGGCGATAACCTTTTGAATGGTTCAATTGCAGAATCATTGTGTAAATTGCCAAAGCTTGAATACTTAGATCTTTCTAAAAATAAACTATCTGGTGAGATTCCTAGCTGTTTGGGTGATGATTGTATCACATTGATAGATCTGTCAAGTAATGAGTTAACGGGCACCATTCCTGAATCATTTTGTCGCTCTCATTGTTCTGATTCCTATTTACAATCTTTGAACCTGAGCAACAACAGTTTGCATGGAGAGCTTCCATCAACTTTGCGAACTTGCATTTTCTTGGAGATTTTGGATCTAGGCAACAATGAACTGCATGGAATTATACCATCAAATATATGGTCTCATTCTAGTGCGCTCAAAATTCTCAGGCTAAGAAATAACAATTTCAATGGTATTATCCCTTTGAGCCTATGCCAACTCCCATACTTGCAAAGCTTGGACCTTGGAAGTAACAATTTAAAAGGACCCGTTCCTTTTTGCCTTGGCAATCTTAAAGGGATGACTCTAAATCCAATATTTGACGATTTTCTGGCTCCTGGGCCTACATCATCTCCTGCATATGGTCCAGCACTTTCTCCTGATGCAAAACCAGGTTTTGAGGGATGGGAGAAAGAAGATGTCAAGCAAGTCATGAAAGGAGCAGAGCTTGATTTCACCAAAAATCTACAATTTGTAGTGAATTTGGACCTATCAGACAATTCTTTTGTTGGTCCGGTGCCCAAGGCTCTAACTTCTCTCACCAGATTGATAAGTTTGAATTTATCACGCAACTATTTGTTAGGAGAAATTCCATTGAATATAGGGAAAATGAAGCAGCTAGAATCATTGGACCTCTCTTGGAACCAACTTGCAGGCCCACTTCCAAGTAGCATGTCTTCCTTGACTTACTTGAGCCACTTGAATGTGTCATACAACAACTTTTCAGGGCCTATTCCTCAGGGAAACCAATTCTCCACTCTTCAAGATTCATCCATTTATGCTGGAAACCAATATCTTTGTGGAGAACCTGTGCTCAAGAAGTGCTCTAGAAATAACACGAATGAAGCTTCACCAAGTTTCTATGATGAAGACAAGGATGAGAAAGAGAAGATTCTGTTCTACTTTGTTGTAGCAAGTGGTTTCATCACAGGGTTCTGGGGAATTATTGCTCTCATGTTTCTCAACAAGAGTCTGAGGTATGTTTGCTTTAGATACATGGAGAAACTCGGAGATGAAATATATGTAGCAGTTGCAATAAGGGTAGCAAGGCTCAAGAGGATGGGATTCAAACCTTGGTGGTGACAATTTTTATTTTTTTGTTTAATTAGTGTGATGTTATTGCTATTATCAAAAATAAAAGTTTGATGTTGTTGCTAGCTGTTCATATTGTTGGGATGAGACATTTCTCTCTCAACCCTTTGTATGTTGTGAGTTTTTCCTTTGAGTTGGAAATAGATGTTTGTAATAAAGGGATCGCGTAATATTGGTTTGTTGTACTTTAGCTTTCTATTTTCTAAAATTATTTAATGTTACGTGGTTTTTATTGTAGTTGAAAAAATGATAAATAATACTATGCATATCATGTGTATTCAAGATTTATTTCTTACAAATCTTTGCCCATGTGTGTTAGTTGTACGGAAATATTTCTTAATGCAAATTTACCAATGAATAGTTAAAATCGTTAACTTTTGAATGTTAATTGTTAAAATTTTAGTTACCTAAAATGTTGACTTTTGACGGTCAACATCCAAGAATTCAAAGGTTTCTGACAAAATTGCATGCATTTTGAGAAATTTTTTCTTAACCTCTCTCTAGCAATATCATCAAAAACTTGCAGTTCTGGGCTGAATGAATGCAAACAAAAAGTCAATACTCAATTTCACTAATTGATCATTTGTAATTATGTCAAGATCTCTATAAGTTGCTTACTATAGAGTCTTGAAATTTCTGATGGAGAAGAAAGAAGAGTAAAATAACTCACTCGGATGGTACATAGATGCCAACCATATAGATTGACCCACTTGTTCCATTGCCAATTTCCAACCGTGTACCTTGTGTACATTTTGCTGCCAACCGAAATTTTTATTTTGGAGATAACGTCAACTTTTGTGCATACCCTATCTTCTTCTTGTTAGACGTGTTTAATCAAAGCTTACACTAATAAAAGGGCTCGGTATTTAATTGTTGAGATCTCTTTTAAGATGAACATGATGAAAGCAGATCCAATGGTAAATTTCGTATGATGATTCCACCAAAATCCCATCAAACGTCAAGTGATTCAATAATTGCTTTTTGATAGTGAACTTAGCAATAAAATGAAGAAGTCATCATAAATTTGACTCAAAGTCAATCCTATCTCTTAGATTGAGGACCACATATGTTTCATCTAATTTTGACATATAATCACGTCTATTTAAATTATGTATCATTTTATAAGCAAATGAATTAATTTAAAAATGAAAAATAAATAATACTTTAACTATATTAACTTTTTAAAAATTTAAATGGTTCTTATATCATATAGAAGCAAATTGATGGATGTAATACTACTTCGATCTCCATAAAAAGAAAGAAAGAAATGGTTGTGTTAATCCCAATATCTTATTTATGTTCTGCACTTGAAGAGTGAAGACCAAAGCCATTATCAAGACCAAAAGGTTTTAGCCATGGAGAGTCTCAATAGTAGCTCATTATCAAGGCCAATTCATGTGTATCTAAGTTTCAAGGGAGATGAAGAAACTTGCAAATTCACTGACATGCTTTGGGCTTCTCTTGAAAGTGACGATATAAATACCTTTTGGGATGACAAGAAACTGGACACAGGAGATTCTATCATTCCACTTCACTTTCTCAAAGCAATTCAACAATCCAACATTTCCATTGTTGTCTTCTCCAAAAACTATGCTTCTTCCTTATGGTGCCTTGAGGAACTCTCTGAGATCTCTGGCCGCATGCATGAACCAAGATATACTGCTTTCCCAATTTTCTATGATGTGGATCCATCTCATGTACAAAATCAGAGTCATTCTTTTGAAGTAGCTTTTGATGAACATGAACAAAGGTTCACTTCACATATACGCAAGGTACAAAGTTGGAGATTAGCAATGAAACAAGTGGCCAATCTCTCCGGTTGGCATGTAACATCCAAGTGAGTAATTTTACTCTTGCTTTTTATTAGTCTCCATCTAAATCATATATTTCAGGTCTCAAGTAGTTTTAAGTGTTGACCATTATTAGTGCCTTTTCTTTTTCCTATGTCCAGGTCAGGGGCACAAGTCATTGAGGACATAATAATAAAGGTCAAGAAAAGAATGCATGAATTGGTGTATGCTGATGTAGATTTGGTAGGGATAAAATCTAGAGTCACTGAAGTGGAAAAGATTCTTGATTTGTGTTCAAATGATGGAATTAAAGTTGTTGGTATTAGTGGTATGGGTGGGATTGGGAAGTCAACTCTTGCCAGAGTTATATATGATAAGATCTCTCACCGTTTTGAGGCTTCTTATTTCCTACTTAACCTATCTGAATTTTATAGCAAGAGGCTGGCATGTGGAAAGAGTGTCCTCATAGTTCTTGATGGTGTTGATGATAACCAAAGTCTAATTCCATTGATCAAGCCTATAAAGACTAATTGGTTAGGCAGAGGAAGTAGAATTATCATAACAACCAGAGATGAAAGGGTCCTTAAGATATTTAGGATATATGATATCTATAGGGTCAAACCATTGACCATTGATGAAGCTCTTCAGTTATTTTGTAAAAAAGCTTTCAGATGTGATTTTCATGTGAGGGGTTTTGAGCAGCAAATAAATAGAGTGATACAGTATGCTAATGGCCTTCCTTTAGCGATTGTGATACTGGGTTCATTATTGTATAACAGAAAAGTCTCAGATTGGAGATGTGCTTGGGATGAAATCAAAATGATGGCAAACTATATGATCATGAAGGTCCTTATAAAAAGTTTTGTTGAACTGAATGATGACAGCAAGAACATATTTCTAGACATTGCATGTTTTTTCACAGAGAAGGATGTTAAATATGTAGAAGGAATTTTAAGTAGTTATAGATTTCCTAGAAAGGAGAATATTCAAGTGAAGCTAGAAATACAAATTTTGATTGAAAAATCACTCATGGCCATTATAGATCAAAAAATTCAAATGCATGCTCTACTACAAGAAATGGGAAGAGAAATTGTTCGGAGTGCCTTCCCTACCATGCCAAAAAGGTGGAGCAGGCTGTGGGATTTCAATGATATTTTTTGTGTTATGCAAAATGACAGGGTAAGTTATATACTACTAACACTCTTCTGCCCTCTCTCTGTTTTGTTTTTAATTGAAACAAGCATATGTACTAAAATTGAAGCAATTTTTCACTGTTCATCACTTGTCATGCGTGTGTTTGTCTGATTTTTTTCAGGAAACTCAGGTAGTTAAAGCAATAGTCTTGGATCTAACAGAGTCACAAGAAAGGCAATTAAGGGTCCAAGCTTTATCACATATGAACAATCTTAGACTACTCATATTTCGCAACGTGAAGTTTTGTGGAGCCCTTAGGCATCTTTCAAATGAGCTCCGATATGTTTCATGGCATCAATATCCTTTCACTTGTTTGCCAACAAGTTTTGTGCCACATAATCTAATTGAATTGATCTTACCTGATAGCTCCATCACAAATGTATGGGAAGGAGAAATGGCTACAGATCAAGAAGCAAATAATACTTGCGTTATAAGTAGTCGAGAAAGAGGTATGGTAATGTCATTGTGCGTGTGTGTAACTAAGAATTGAATTATGAACTTAAAAATAACATATTGACCCCATCTATATTGGTTTTCTTCGCAGCTCAGATTAGACCCTTATTTTTACATAAAACATGGATAAGAGACCCTGATAATGAGTTGGCAGCAGATATTTTGGTATGTTGTCATGTGTGCGTGGGACTAATTATCTACATATTGTTCTTAATTTTAGACTCGGTTGATTGTTTGAGAAGATTAAAAAAATAAACAAATTTCCAAATTATGGCACATGGTACATAATAGATTTGAAATACTTGTGTATCATTGGGCAAATATCAACTTATAAATCAATAAATCAGTTGGAAACAAAAATGATAGACAAAAATGCTTCAAAGTAATTTATTTAGTTTTCTTAATTTTTGTAAATTCGTCAATTAATATATTAAAAAATTGATGGTGATAGTATACAATCAAATCAAAAGCAGGATTATGCATATCAATTAATTGATTTTCTATTTCACTCTTTTCATCTACAGTCTCCATTTGTCAAAAGTGAGAATGTTGGTAAACACACTACCAATAGACTGGGAGGAAATATGGTAATACTTCTACGTGTTTTTGTGAAACTTAGAGATGAATCAAACAATTAAAATCATCATGAGTATGGGTGTTATTTGGCTGATTCTCTGCTAAAATTTTTTCCATCGCAGACTTTTCCTTTGAGAAACATGGATCTTCATGGCTCTAAAAATCTAATCAATATGCCAGACTTCAAAAGCTTTCCAAATCTTGAGAGACTCGACCTTGAAGGATGCACTAAATTGTCACATCTTGATTTATCTATTACTTATCTTTCGAAGCTTAAATTCTTAAATTTGAGAAA
The DNA here is from genome assembly GCA_029929735.1 of Mimosa pudica. Lineage (NCBI taxonomy): Eukaryota > Viridiplantae > Streptophyta > Magnoliopsida > Fabales > Fabaceae > Mimosa > Mimosa pudica. Next base: position 10,448,375 of record JAKELP010000002.1, read on the forward strand.
ATGTACTAACATTGTCAGTATTCCCAATAGCTTATTCTCCCTACCCTCATTAGAAGTGCTGAATTTAGCTTCTTGTACCAAATTTGTGTATTGTTTGAAGTTTTGTCCTGATGAAGGTGCCTGATAAAAGAGAAATCTTCAAGCCACCATTTTCCCCTACCAGACAGAAACTATGCAGACAAAAATCTATATTAGTGGACTTTGTAGTAATATTCGGTAAGGCTACATGGTACTATTGAGCTCAATGGCATCATCCTACCCTTCTTGTTAGGAGTTTTGGACCGGTTATTTTCTATTTTTTAGCGACGGGTTTTATTGTTTAATTTTTATGTTTGCATATATTAGTATAAAACATTGAAGTATAGATGTTGCTAAAAAATCTTACACAAAAAAAAGAGCCCAAAAACATCAACAAATATGAATGCTCTCAATAAACTTAATTATATGATTTAACCTTTCAATTTAGTTTCACAAAAGTTAGATCGAGTAATTACATGTATATATACTATATAGGCATCAACAAATAAATTTTCCCTTTAAAAATCCTCTCTCAATACACCGTTTTCAATTCACAAAAGTTACACAAATTGAATGCTCTTACAAATCAATCAGCATATCAATAATCTATAAAACGGATTCTGCTCTAAATTGGCATATTCTTCTGATAAAAAAAAACTCGCATATTCTGTAAGCATTTAACTCTGAAATTGCTGTATGATTTTGTTAAATCAAAATTTTCCATTATATAAAATTGATGATGTATGTTGACAAATAAAAATATAAAAGTAAACTTCAATTCTTAAATTTAAGGGTCTAAAATTTAGTTTGATACAAATATAAATGAACAAATGTTATGAATAGATATGCTCTATCATGCATATAGAAATTACTTGTATCATATAGACACACACACAAAATCAGTCACAACTCACAAGGGCATTGGCTCAAAAAGTGTGACTTCCCTTGCGTATTCATGGGTATATAAGAATAGATGGTTTAAAGTTAAGTCATTGAACAGTAGCGTACAGGAAGGAGTAACTGGGCCAGTCTTGTGATGTTTAATTTGATATATATGAATATGTGGCTAAAGTTAGGTCTTAGAAACCATTACACACGTTAAAGTTGATTCCTCTGTGTCTGTATCAGCGGAAAGAACATACGCTTGGAAATATGAATATATCAATCTTCCTCATTCCTTAGTCACTTACAATTACAAATACCAACCAGCTCATTGTCTTCTCACACAAATTTCCACGATCAGTTAAAATCTGTCAGCAATCATGATTGTCACATAATATAGTAAAATCAAATATTAAAATAAATATGCATATATGTAATGGCCAACATATATATACTTATCAACATTGTCACGGGGCAGCATCCACCTTGGCTTCATGCTATCTTTTTCAACATGGAAACTTGCTCACTCAGGTCCAGTCTTGCATTTTGAAAAGTATATATATAAAAATCGATGGGATGAAGTTGAGTGTTTGAGCCATTGACTGACTCAGTTGTGGGGAAATTCGATTGTTTGTAGTACCACATACGGTAAAGTCATTTTCACATGCAGGTTGGAATTGGAAGCTTTTACAATGGTTTCAAAAAGGGTGTAAATAATGTTAACATTAATAACCGATGCGAAATTGTAAGCATGAATATACAAATAAATAAGCCAGCTAGTGTTCACAAAAAAAATAAATAAATAAGCTAGCTAGATTTTAATTCATTTTTAAAGACTAAATTTTTTTCTTGAAACTAACACCACTGATCCGTGTGTTGAGATTCTCCAGTTATAGTGATTTTATATATTTATGGAGAGCAAAGTATATATAACTATTTGACATGTTTTAGAAACAATTCAGGTAATAAAAAACACGCATGAGTTTTGATGAAGAAGATTATCAACTCAAATCCTATGTTATATTCTAGGCATAATGTTCAGATGTTCAGTGCGTGAACTTATCAGGATTCGTAGTTGAAATCATTATATCATACCAGACCCGTTTTTTACATATCTCTCGTTAATTAGGACCCTATTCACCTCTAAAGTTATAAAGTATGAGGGGGTGGCCGAATTTCTTTGTATATTTTATTATATTTTTTATGCATTAATCCTATTTACACATTTTACATGCGAAAAAAAAAGTAATTTCTTTTATATTCATTTATCGCATTTTTTATATATATAATCATTGTCACAATGTAGTGATAACTATGGTTTCATGCAAACTTTATTTCGCAATTCTTCAATATGAAAACTTAATGACACATCCTCCATCGGTCTTCGATCATTTCGTCTTTTCCAAGAAAGTTTACAAGAATAGATGGGTGAAGTTATGTATTGGAATCAATGCATTAGTTCGTAAAGAATAGGTCATCGGTCATCACTAACATTAACCGCAAAGCAAGCATGAGTTGAGCCTTTACACCACACGCTACAACTAAAAAGTTATTTATGTAAACCTAAGTTATTTATGTAAACCTCACTATACATCTTCAAACATCTATCAATTACTATACATCATGCGCTTGGCGTTTATTTAGTTTGGAATTTCTTCTAACTTTTGAACAGTAAGATTGAACTGACGATTTCTCGTTCTTAAAATTGACAGACAATTTATTATGATATTGCAGGGACAAAAGGTTAAACTTATACCTCCATGATTAAATCAATCAGAAAGCTTAACCAAATCAACAAGAAGCAATACGAGAGAACATGAGAATCCGTTAGTCGAATTGTTTGTCTTTCTCGTTGGCTGGGGATTCGGGTCGGGTCGTGGGAGAGCTTATTCGGAGTAAAAAACTAAACATATGTGCATCTCATATGGATGGTTCAAATTGATTTTTTTTAAGTAATAATTTCTAGAATTAAATATTTTTTTATAAAAAACAATGAAAATTAAAATACCATTATTTCGGTTTTAGGTTCTATATTCATTAACATATTTTTAAAAAAAAATCATTACCCTTACAAAATTCAAATATAGACTCTGTGATCACTAACAAAAATTGCAAGCATGAATATAACAGTCAAAGTCTTTGAACCATTTGATAAGCTAGCGTTAATTGATGGCAAATAAAAAACGAAGGAGGGAAAAAACGGAGAAATTAGAATTAATTGAATTAACACTTATCCAGTCTCCTCCATATATCATATGAGTTCACCAATCATATTGAGTTTCCAGTATCCTATAAATAGTACCAACCACCTTCTTGTTTTCTCATCCCTAAAACTTCTTACCTCAACCATTATATTCCTTTAGTGAGGATGAGAAGATCTCTAAGAGATGGAAGTGAGGTGCTTTTCATTTTGTTTGTATTGTTTCTTAAAGCTTCACAACTCTGTTTGAGTCAGAATCTCACTGATGGGGGATGCATAGAAGAAGAGAGGCAGGCTCTTTTGAAGTTCATAGACACCTTTGACAATTACTCAAGGCGTATGCTTGCTTGGGAAGGCAAAAAATGCTGCAAGTGGAAAGGAGTTTCATGTGATGCCATCTTTGGCCATGTGGTCACCATTGATCTCAGCCCAGAAACCTATGCAACGGATCCTCAATCTATTCAATGGTCATCGATTGATTCATGCTTTTCAGACACCTCAATCTATGAGGAAGAGCAGCTTACCAATGGCTCGGTCATTGTTGAAAGCGCGTTGTCGAGTAAGGCATTGAGTCCATCCTTGCTAGAGTTGAAACATTTGAGCCACTTGGACTTGAGCTTCATCTATTTTCAAGGTAGTGTTATACCAGTGTTCCTTGGATCCATGAACCAACTTAGGTAACTTAATCTTTCCAACTCGTGCTTGTCTGGAATGGTTCCCCACCCTCTTGGAAACCTCACAAATTTGCAGATTCTTGATCTCAGCTCTTATTGGGATAATGGTCAATTAAGAATGGATGATTTCACATGGGTCTCTCATCTTTCTTCACTTCAATATATTGACATGAGTGGAGTTACCATGGGAGTTGACATCAATTCCGCGATGCAGGTAATTCTCAATCTCCCGTCTTTGTTACAAGCCCACTTTGTGTTCTGCAAGTTTTATAGCTCAAAAAATTCTCATGGTTTTGTCAATTCCTCCTCACTTCCTTCCAATCTTCAAGTATTGAATCTTAGGTCTAATATTCTTAATGCCATGCCTAATGCGTTGCAAAACATGAGATCCCTTACATTCCTTGACATTTCTGTCAATAATCTTGACTCTGTTCCATTATGGCTAGGAAAATTCAAGTTTCTAACACATTTGAATCTTGGTTTGAATACACTCACTGGTTCATTTCCTATCGCTATTCAGAACATTACCTCCCTTGAATTCCTTGACATTTCTCTCAATAATCTTGACTCTGTTCCATTATGGCTAGGAAAATTCAAGTTTCTAACACATTTGAATCTTGGTTTGAATACACTCACTGGTTCATTTCCTATCGCTATTCAGAACATTACCTCCCTTGAATTCCTTGACATTTCTCTCAATAATCTTGACTCTGTTCCATTATGGCTAGGAAAATTCAAGTTTCTAACACATTTGAATCTTGGTTTGAATACACTCACTGGTTCATTTCCTATCGCTATTCAGAACATTACCTCCCTTGAATTCCTTGACCTTTACGGCAATAATCTTGACTCTGTTCCATTATGGCTAGGAAAGTTCAAGTTTCTAACACATTTGAATCTTGGTGGGAATAAACTCACTGGTTTATTTCCTATCGCTATTCAGAACATTACCTCCCTTGAATTCCTTGACATTTCTCTCAATAATCTTGACTCTGTTCCATTATGGCTAGGAAAGTTCAAGTTTCTAACACATTTGAATCTTGGTGGGAATAAACTCACTGGTTTATTTCCTATCGCTATTCAGAACATTACCTCTCTTGAATTCCTTGGCCTTTCCAATAATGATCTGACTTCTGCAATTCCAATATGGTTCATCAAGAGAGTTCAATATGTCGATCTTTCCTATAACCAATTCACTACTCTCCAAAGTTCATGTCCTTCAAATCACAAAGTCAATTGCAATCTAACCTCGTTGGGCTCGTCCTTCTTGCCAGAAAACAAAGTCCAAGGAGAAAAAATGGGAAACTTCAAGAATACATCTGTGATCATTGAAAATAACATCCAAGAATTGGATTTAAGTTACAATAAAATAAAAGATTCCTGGGATAGCTTGGGTCAACTTAAGAATCTGATGTTCTTGAGTTTGTCTTCAAATTCATTCCATGGCCCCTTCCCGTCATCCTTTAGGAATATGACAAAATTACAGGGATTATTTCTTGAAGACAATAAATTGAATGAGACAATTCCTTCATTCTTTGGGATATTTTCTTCCTTGAGGGAATTGGATCTTTCAGGGAATCATCTGACTGGTGTTATCCCTGATGGCTTTGGGAAGCTTCAAAACTTGAGAAATTTGGATCTTTCAGGGAATCATCTGACTGGTGTTATCCTTGATGACCTTGGAAAGCTTCAAAACTTGAGAAATTTGGATCTTTCAAATAACTCCTTAGTAGGCATTTGGGGAGAATTCCCAAAGTGGCTTTATCTAAAAGATCTTTTGGTGCTAGATCTCTCGAAGAACAAAATTAGTGAACAACTCCCAACTAATCTTCATGAGATGATGCCACGTTTGACTAGTCTTTTCCATGGTGATAACCTTTTGAATGGTTCAATTCCAGAATCACTGTGTAAATTGTCATGGCTTGAAAATTTGGATCTTTCAAAAAATAAACTATCTGGTGAGATACCTAGCTGTTTCGGTGATGATCATATCGGATTGATAGATCTGTCATCTAATAAGTTAACAGGCATTATTCCCAAAACATTTTGTAGATCCTATTCATCATATATACAATCTTTGAACCTGAGCAACAATAGTTTGCATGGGGAGCTTCCATCAACATTGGGATCTTGCACTTCCTTGGAGATTTTGGATATTGGCAACAATGAACTGCATGGGATTATACCATCAAATATGTGGTCTCATTCTAGTGTGCTGAAAATTCTGAGGCTTAGAAAAAACAATTTCAACGGTACTATCCCTTGGAGCCTATGCCAACTCTCACACTTGCAAAGCTTGGACCTTGCAAGTAACAACTTAAAAGGACCAATTCCTTTATGCCTTGGCAATCTCAAAGGGATGACTCTAAATCCCATATCAGACAGTTTTCGGGCACCTCGACCTGCATACGGTCCTATAGTTTCAAGAATAGAACCTACATCATCTCCTGCATATGGTCTTATTTCATCACCGCCTGCTTTAGTCATGAAAGGAGCAGAGCTTGATTTCACCAAAAATCTACAATTTGTAGTCAATTTGGACCTGTCAAACAATTCTTTTGTTGGTCCGGTGCCCAAGGCTCTAACTTCTCTCACCAGATTGATAAGTTTGAATTTATCACACAACTATTTGTCAGGAGAAATCCCAATGAATATAGGGAAAATGAAGCAGCTAGAATCATTGGACCTCTCTTGGAACCAACTTGCAGGCCCACTTCCAAGTAGCATGTCTTCTTTGACTTACTTGAGCCACTTGAATGTGTCATACAACAACTTCTCAGGGCCTATTCCTCAGGGAAACCAGTTCTCCACTCTTGAAGATTCATCCATTTATGCTGGAAACCAATATCTTTGTGGAGAACCTGTGCTCAAGAAGTGCTCTAGCAATTACACGAATGAAGCTCCACCAAGTGTCTATGATGAAGACGAGGATAAGAAAGAGAAGATTCTGTTTTACTTTGTTGTAGCCAGTGGTTTCATCACAGGGTTCTGGGGAATCATTGCACTCCTATTTCTCAACAAGAGTCTAAGGTATGTTTGCTTCAGATACATGGAGAAACTTGGAGATGAAATATATGTAGCTGTTGCAATTAGGGTAGCAAGGCTCAAGAGGATGGGATTCAAACCTTGGTGATGATGACAGTTTTTATTTTTTGTTTAATTAGTGTGATGTTGTTGCTATTATAAAAAAAAAGTGTGATGTTGTTGCTGTTCATATTGTTAGGGATGAGACATTTCTCTCTCAGCCCTTTGTATGTTGTGAGTTTTTCCTTTAATTTGGAAATGGATGTTTGTAATAAATGGACTGCGTAAAATTGGTCTGCTGTACTTTAGCTTTCTCTATTCTGAAATTATTTAATGTTATGTGGTTTTTATTATCGTAGAAAAAATGATAAATAATAGTATTTGGCATGTCATGTGTATTCAAGGTTTATTTCATACAACTATACAAGTCCTTGCCCATAATAATTGTTATATGGAAATATTATTTCTAGTAAGAATGAATTGCTGCTGGTAACATTTAATTTCAACATTGTTGAGGTGTATGATTATCTACAAAGAGGTTAGCTAGCTAGATTTTAATTCATTTGTAGAGACAACTTTTCGTGTTATTATTGAATATAACATTCGATTCTCAAACTATAGAGTGATGTTTTATATGGCGACTGGAGCGCAAAAAAACTATAGAAGTGTTCGTTGAATATATAAGTGGAAATGAATCTAATACACTGATTGACTTAATCTCTCATCCAGCAAATATATATGAATATATCAATTTTCCACTAATTCTCTCAGAAGAAATGGGAGCTACATCTTTAACCTTCATAAATTGGTGGATAATAAAGAGCATAAAAGGAATGCCTCTCTTTAAGGGGCTGATAATCCTCCTGTTTTTAATGGGAAAACTCCAATCTGAGTCTATGAAAGTTTCTGTGAGAGCTTTAAGTCTATAATCTCTCAGTTCATGGGCTTTGCAACAACGGTACGTTGCAATTATTTGTTTTATATATAGGTTTGGCTCGCAATATATTTGTTTTCCAGTGGATTAAATTTTAAAGTGTTTCAATGAGTTTCTCTATATGAATTCTTTTTTTTTCGAGTAACAGTTAATTACATGAATAATGGGACGACAAAAAAATGTATTGTTCAATTTTGAGGTTATTGCTAGGATTTAGAAGATGATTTATTTTCAAGGATAAAACTATTTATCATTGTAACAGATCAGAGTATTAGCTAGTACTATAATTTATTTAATTATACCACAAGGGATTGAACTTATTCAAACTAAAACACAGTGGAAAACTATAATTCAACCAATTTATGTGATTGACAAAGTTTTCATGATATACTCCAATAGCTTCTTTAGAAATGAAGATCTCCATATGGGGATTTCTTCCTCACATGGTATGCTAATCAGCTTTTGAATCATGGAGATAGCCTCCTTTCCGTGACAGCTTCAATTTTCAGTGATACTAAAGTTCCTATATATGAAAAAGTCCCGTTAATGCACTCTAGGTACTAAAGTTCTATATGGTGATTTCTGAGCTAATAACTGCTGGATGGATTTTATAACACTGCTAAAAGAGATCGTTACGACGAAGTTGTCAAGAGTTTTGCAACGAATTAATGTAAGGACTATTCTCTGTATCGTCCAATATATAGAAACACTTCTTCGAAAATACCAGCTAGGAATGCTTCTTGGGTATTTAGAAGAGCTGGTTATTGATTGAGTAAAAACTTCGTTTGGCATGCAATGCATACATCCCAGAAGAAAAAAATAAATAAACGTTTTTGAAGCACATGCAGATGTTTTCAATTGATTCAGACATTGCATGGTAAAAGTACCGCGGAAAGCTGATAAAAAAAAAGTACCGCGGAAAGGAATTTCGATTTAATTAATTATATCAGCTTTTTACCTTTTTGCACGGTAAAATAAATTAGCTTTAAGAAAAAATTAAAGTGACTAATTTTTCACTCTTAATTTTTCTAAAAAAATAATCAACTTAATCATATAATTAGGACCAAATAGAGTACTATATTAGGCAAAGGTGCAATTGCGCAAAAAACAAAATCACCAAAAGAACATTGAGCATTACTGATAAAAAAGCAATGGGCATAAAAAAATTTCTTAATGCAAATTCACCAACAAATAATGAAAATGGATGCATTTTTCCAACAGCGTTAACTTTTGGATGTTAATCGTTAAAATATTAGTTACCTAGAATATTGAATTTTGACGGTTAATATCCAAGAATCCGATGGTTTTTGACAAAATTGCACGCATTTTAATTGTCTATTAGTAAATTTCCACCGAAAAACACTTTTTTTTGTGTGCAATGCTCTTTTGGTAAAATTATTTTAATATTTTATTTTATCATAATATTGCAAAATTATAATGAGAACTCATAATTTAAAATTTTCATCAAATTTCAGATTTTATAATCCTATTATTATGATAAAATAAAATATCAAAATAAGTTTGCATAAGTACATGATTTAGGGTAAAAAAAATAAAGATATTTGCAGGGAAAAAATGGTTGTCACATGGCAGCATTGACTCGGTGCGTAACCTCTTGACGCATTCATCAGTCTTGCGTTTTTGCAAGTATATGAGAATTGATGGGTGAAGTTGAGTGTTTGAACCGTTGCATGTACAACAAGTTAGCATTGAGTGGCTCAGTGTTGTTATCTTTGACTAATATTAATTTGTAGCTAAAATTGAGTATTAGCTACCACACACGTTAACACTGCCTCTGATTAAACTATCACTGTAACAACTCTTCTCCCAGCAAAAGCTGGTAAAATTGGATTTCTCTCAAATCTCCAAGTGTGATTAGATTAGAGGTGGTAATAAATCGGTAATATGGGTTAAAGCCTGTGGGTTAACCCAAACCTGAACCCGTTTTTAGGCCTGTATAAGGACCCATATTAAAATGTTTTTTTTGAGCCCGTAACTGTTAAAGACATGGGTGATATGGGTTAATCTGTAAAACTCGTGAGCAAACTCAAACCTGTTTTCCACAAGTTTTCTATTTGTAAAAAAAATGATGTCGTTTTTTCTCTAAATACAAACATTATCAATGACAATTGAAACAAAGAGATCGTTTCGACAAAAATATCACAAACAATGTCAAAAAACGAAAATGTTATCACTAACAATGGAAACAGCAACACCACCAATGATAAAAATATCGACATCACTGACTAGAAAAAAACTCGATGTCACCAACGATGATGGAACGACACTCATCAACGACAACAAAAACTACAAAGCTACTAAAAACGACAGAAAAAGTATTGTCACCAATGATTACAGAAACAACGATATCACCAACAATGGCAAAAACTATGAAGTTACTAACAATGATGGAAACATCGGCGTTTTTTATGACATCAGACAATGTCAGAAATGATGGCAGAAACTATGAAGCTATTAACAATGACAGAAACAACAACGACAAAAGCAGCGACGTCACCGACAATGAAGAAGGCATCGGCCACCTACGACAGTAGAAAGCTAGAAACTATGAACCTACTAATGGAAATTTAATGAAAAAATAATGGACTTGATATAAATGGGAGAAAAATATATTAAAGCAATTGTAAAAATGTAATTAAAAAATGGGTTTAATATGGGTAGCCCGAACTCATATAAATACAGGCTGGGTTTTATGGGATTGGCCCATTTTATAAATGTGTTTCTAAAACCCAGTCCAACTCACTTGGTAGCCTGTATTACTCAAGCTATAAATTATGTTATCATCACAAGGGAAAATAAGCAAAACTCGCATGTAGTTTTCATCATTTCCCGTTAGCAACAAGCAACCCTTATTGATTATAGGACAATATTATGAACTCGAATGCTACATTACGCACACACATCTATATGATGATTAAAGAATATACATATGAAATATGAAAATGCAAGAAAAATAAAAATTAGAATTCATCGCTTGAAATATTTTCAAATTATAAAATTGAAATTATTATAATAATTAATAGGGTTAAATATCATTCTGACCAATAAACAATTTTGAAAGGGTCAAATTGGCCAAAGAACAATAAAAGTGTTCATTCTGGCCAAAGAACAATAAAAACAGCTCATTTCGGCCAATAAGCTACTTGAAAATAACAAAATAACCCTTGGAATATAATTAAAATAATTTTTGAAAATGTGGGTCTCAAGGGTTATTTTCGTATTTTCAAGTAGCTCAATGACCAAAATAAACCATTTTAATTGTTATTTATATATTATTTGTAAGGGCCAAAATATTTATTAAACACACACATAAGGATTGCCACAGGGCAGCATCCACCTCGGTTTTATGCTATCTATTCCAAAGTGGAATCTTGCCCATTCACACTTTCTCCGGTCTTGCATTTTTGCAAGTATACAAGAATTGATGGGGTGAAAATGAGTGTTTGGAACCATTTCTCACTCGTTAGCATTTTGACTCAGTTGTGGCTAAATTTCAGTCTTAGTACCCCTACATATAGGTTACCATTGCCTGTTTCTACAATGGTTCCAAAAAGGTTGTAAACTGTCAATTTAAACCGGTGCAATAAGTCTTTTGTGTGGCAGTATCACATTGGAAGGGTTAATATAACAGTGAAAACAAAGTCTTTAAAGTTTAAACTATAAGTTAGCATTGACTGACTCAACTCTCACTCAATTTCCATTCTCCTATATAAACTACCAGCCACCTTCCTGTTTTCTTATCCCTGTAATTTACCTTGCTGGAGCATTATAATCCCTTTTGCAGCCATGAGAAGATCTCCAAGTGAGGTGCTTTTAATTTTCTTTGTACTGTTTTTTGAGGCTTCACAACTTTGTCTCTGTGGGAATCTGACTGTTGAGGGATGCATAGAAGAAGAAAGGCAGGCTCTTTTGAAGTTCAGAGAAACCTTTGACAATTGCTCAAGGCACTTGCTTGCATGGGAAGGCAAACAATGTTGCAAATGGAAAGGAGTCAAGTGTGATGCCATCACTGGTCATGTGGTCACCATTGATCTCAGCCCACAAGACTATTCAATGTCTCCCCAATTTATCAAAGAAAATGCATGGCTTTCTAGCTGCTGGTGTTATGTGAAAGAGGAACTTACCAATGGCTCACTCCTTGTTAACTGCTTATCATCAAGTAAAGCCATCAGTCCATCCTTGCTAGAGTTGAAGCATTTGAGCTACTTGGATTTAAGCTCCATTAATTTTCAATATAGTCCTATCCCAGCGTTTCTTGGGTCCATGAAACAACTAAGGTACCTCAATCTTTCCAAATGTGAGCTGTCAGGGAGCATACCACACCACCTGGGGAACCTCACCAACTTGCAAGTACTTGATCTCAAGAATTTTAACTGTTTGTGGAGAGCTGATTCATGTTTACATTTGGATGACTTCACATGGGTCTCTCATCTTTCTTCTCTGCAATACATTGACATGAGTGGAGTTGTCATGGGAAATGAGATCGATTCGATGATGCAGGTAATTCTCAATCTCCCATTTTTGTTAGAAGCACACTTTATGTCTTGTAGATTTCAGAGTTCAAAGAGTTCTCATGGTTTTGTGAATACCTCCTCACTTCCTTCCAAGCTTCAAGTATTGAACCTGGGGGGAACTTTTCTTAGTACCATACCTAAGGCTTTGCAAAATATGACATCTCTCACATCTCTTGACCTTTCTGGAACCTCAATTGACTCTATTCCCATATGGTTAGGAGAGTTCAAGTATCTAGAACAATTGAGTCTAGTTAGGAATGGAATTTCCGGGCAATTTCCCATTGCTATTAGAAACATGTCATCCCTTACACTGCTTGACCTTTCTGGCAACAATCTAGACTCAGTTCCATCATGGCTGGGAGAGTTCAAGTTTCATCCCCATTTGAATCTAGCTTGGAATCAACTTAATGGTTTTTTCCCTGTTGCTATTCAGAAACTTTCTTCCCTTAAATTCCTTGACCTTTCGGGCAATCATCTGACTTCCACCATTCCATTCTGGTTCATCAAGAGAGTTCAACATGTCATTCTTTCAGTAAACAAATTCTCTTCTCTTGAAAGCTCTTGTCCTTCCAATCCCAAAATCAAATGCAATCTAAACTCATTGGGCTTGTGGCCAGACAACAAATTTCAAGGAGAAAAATTTGGAAATGACATCCAAGAATTGGATTTAAGTCACAATGAACTGAAAGATTCTTTAGAAATGTTTGGCCAACTTGAGAATCTAGTGTACTTGAATTTGGCTTCAAATTTGTTTTATGGCCCCATCCCATTATCATTTAGGAATATCACCAAATTACAGAGATTGGCTCTTCAAGATAATCAATTAAATGGCATAATTCCTACATCCCTTGGGGAAATTTATACCTTGAGAGTCTTGGATCTTTCAGTTAATCACTTAGTTGGTGTTATACCTGATAACCTTCAAAAGCTCCAAAACTTGACAACTTTGGATCTTTCATGGAACCACTTGAGTGGTATCATTCCTGATAATCTTTGGAGGCTTTCAAACTTGAGAACCTTGGATCTTTCACAGAATCAGTTCAGTGGAATTATCCCTGATAACCTTCGGAAGCTCACAAAATTGAGAACTTTGGATCTTTCTTACAACTCCTTCAAAGGCACAATAAAGGAGATTCAACTGGATAACTTACACAATCTCCAAGATTTAAATTTAGGAATGAACAAGTTGTCTATAGAACTTCCACCCAACTGGATATCTCCTTTTCAATTAATGACTCTTCATTTGCCATATTGCAAAATTGGGACACCATTTCCTCAATGGCTTCAAAACCAAAGTATGTTATATGAGCTAGACTTATCAAACACTGGCCTTTGGGGAGCCTTCCCAACATGGTTTCAACAAAATCGTCTGAGTCTGTTAGATCTCTCCAACAACAAAATTAGTGGTCAACTCCCAAGAAATATCCATGTAATGATGCCAAATTTGGCAAGACTATTTGTTGGAAATAACCTTTTGGATGGTTCAATTCCAAAATCACTGTGTAAATTGTCATGGCTTCCAGACTTGGATCTTTCAAAAAATAAATTATCTGGTGAGATTCCTGGCTGTTTGGGTGAAGTTAATCATATTGAATTGATAGATTTGTCATCTAATGAGTTATCAGGCATGATTCCTGAATCATTTTGTAGCTCTTATGGTTCACATTCATTAGAATCTTTGAACCTAAGCAACAATAGTTTGCATGGTGAACTTCCATCAACACTACCATCTTGCACCGCCTTGGAGATTTTGGATCTTGGCAACAATGAGCTGCATGGAATTATACCTTCAAATATATGGGCCAATTCTAGTGTGCTAAAAATTCTCAGGCTTAGACAAAACAAGTTCAATGGTACCATTCCTTTGGGGCTATGCCAACTCCAAGTGTTGCAAAGTTTGGACCTTGCAAGTAACAACTTCATGGGAAAAATTCCTTTGTGCCTTGGAAATCTCAAAGGAATGATTCTAAATCAGTCATCAGACATGGGATTAAGGCCAACAAAATATCATACACCCTCACCACCATCAATCCCTCCTCATTTTGATCAATGGGATAAAGAAGATGTCAAGCAAGTCATGAAAGGGAGAGAATTTGATTTCACAAAAAATCTCAAGTTTGTAGTCAACTTGGACTTGTCAAACAATTCACTGGTTGGCTTCATACCAGAAGTTTTAACTTCTCTCACTAAATTAGCTGGTTTGAATTTATCTCACAACCATTTGTCAGGATTAATCCCAAGCAAAATAGGGAAAATGAGGCAGCTAGAATCATTGGACCTCTCATGGAACCAACTTGAAGGTCCAATTCCAAGTAGCATGACTTCTTTGACATACTTGAGCCACTTGAATGTGTCTTACAACAACTTGTCAGGGCCTATTCCACAGGGAAACCAGTTCTCCACTCTTGAAGATTCATCCATTTATGTTGGAAATGAATATCTATGTGGAAAACCTATGCTCAAGAAATGCTATGACAATAACACAAATGAAGGTCCAACAAGTGTCTATGATGAAGACAAGGATGAGAAAGAGAAGATTCTGTTTTACTTTGTTGTAGCCAGTGGTTTCATTACAGGATTCTGGGGAATTATTGCACTCCTATTTCTCAACAAGAGTCTGAGGTATGTTTGCTTTAGATACATGGAGATACTTGGAGATGAAATATATGTAGCTGTTGCAATAAGGGTAGCAAGGCTCAAGAGAATGGGATTCAAACTATGGTGATGACAGATTTTAATTAGTGTAATGTTGTTGTTGTTCCTACTATAAAAGGGATGTGATTTTCACTCTCATCCGCTTTGTATGTGAGTTTTTCCTTTAATTTAATTTGGAGATGTCTCTAGTTAAATTGGTCTACTGTAATTTAGCTTTCTGCTAAATTAGTCAATGTTATGTGGTTCTTATCGTCCAAGAAAAAATAATAAATAATATTGGTTTTTCATGTGTTTTCAAGATTTATTGCTTACTAATTCTTGCACATATGTTTTAATGGTTATATGGAAATATTTTCATGTGTCCGCTATGAAGAAGTTGATGAGAAAGAGAAGATTTGTTTGACTTTGTCGTAGGCTTGTAGCCCTTGGATTCATGACAAGATTATGGGGAACTACTGCACCTCTACTCAAGAGTTTGAGGTATATATGCTTGCGTTACAAATATGAAGAAAATAGTCGATGCAATAATGTAGCAATTGCAATAAAGGCAGCAAGGTTCGAGAGAACAGGGCAGAAAGCGTGATGCAAGTGTCTAGATTCTTGTTATATTATTCGACTGTTGTCCACTTTAAATATAATGATCAATAATCTTTACTGCATATTCTAGTGAATTTTAGGCTGAGGTTTTGACTTTTAACTTATTTCTTTTAGTTCCAAATCCATGATTGGATCTTTCTAGCACTGCACAAATGATATACAGTCATCTTAGATTTACAGTCATCTTAGATTGTGTTTATGGTTAAGTTTGGGGCCCAAACATGCATCCCAATATTCAAAAGTGACTTTTCTTTTTTTTCTTGTACATGATTGGGTTAGGGTTTTCTGAGATTGGCTTATTTGGGTTTAATGGGCTTTTTATTGCTTTTATAGTTTTGTTTTCAATCTTTACCAGGAAAAAATATTTTATCTTCAATATCTCTTTTAAAATTATCGTATTACATGTATACATGATACATTTGTATTATTTAATGAAATTTGTGTCTTTTTCATTGAGTTTACTTACTATTTTATAAAAGTCAAACAAACATTGCGTTTCATCAATTCTACCAAAGCTTGAGTTAGTCAAAGATTTTTTTTTTTTAAAAAAAAAAACGATGCTTCTGTACCCCAATCCAAAACTCCTAATACTCTCTAGGGGAGAGATGGTCAAAACCAAACGGACCATAAAGAAAGCACCCGTATTATTCATAAGCCCACAGTTCGCTACAGGAATATTTTTTCCAATCAAACTTGCTTTGCTTTATTCGTAAAAGATGAATCAATACGTGGAATACAGACATAAACATGGATTTAGGCTAGCAAAAAATGGATTTTATCGTATACCTATGTTTTCGATCTTTATTAACAACATAACGTTACAATATAATGATCTAGCTTGTTCTAATACAAAATTCATGATTAATTGAAATCCATGCTTCGTCATGATATACCTATTACAATCATATGTACGCCATACTGCTTGAACCAGTGATATGTAGAGAAACTGGGAAATGAAATTTGAATTTTGCTTAATAATTTTCTCAGATTAGCTTCCATGCAATTCTTATGATTTTGTATCCCAATCGACACATTTATCAACAAAAAACCTATATTCAAATATGTCATTAAAAAAATATGACGATTAAAATTTTAGCCTAATTCATTCTCTTCTTTTCTCAATCTAAGCGAGCTGCATACCTATTAAACCTGGTACAAAAGCATGTCCCTTTCTCCTTTTTGTTCTCCAAAAATAATATACCCAACTGAGAGAGTGAACAAAGACACGCGTGTGTGTGTGTGATTTGTATAGCAAATGAATGCATACATACATGAATACATAAAATTGTTTGAGAATAATAATATACAATTTGGCGAAGATTTTTAAAAATCCTTATCTTTTTTTTATGAAACCAGAATCATGCATTAATTAACAAAGTATATAATAAGGAAACATATGCATGAAAGTTTGAATTTCCCGTTGGAGGAAATCAAACTTCTAAAAAACTACTCCCTCCGGTCCCTAATATAAGAGCTCAAAATTTGAATGGTTTTTGTCCCTAAAGTAAGAGCTCATCTAATATTCTCTCCTCATTTAATGAGTTTTTTCCTGCTTTACCCCTAACTCTCTCTCATATTTATTAATGTTTATGTATTTCTCTCTCTTAAAAGTAACATAATAAATATGGGCAATATTGGAAAAGTAGCATTAACTTCATACACCCAACTAACATTCACATGTTTTCTTAAGAAGCGTTTTTTTGGCGGCTAGCTCTTACATTAGGGACTGGTGAGAGTATATTGTTGTTATGCACTCCCTCCGGTACCTAATGTAAGAGCTAGCCGTCAAAAAAACGCTTCTTAAGAAAACATGTGAATGTTAGTTGGGTGTCTGGAGTTAAAGCTTCTTTTTCAAAATTGCCCATATTTATTATGGTACTTTTAAGAGAGAGAAATACATAAGCATTAATAAATATGAAAGAGAGTTGGGGGTAAAGTAGGAAAAAATGCATTAAATGAGGAGAGAATATGGGGTGAGCTCTTACATTAGGGACCAAAACCATTCAAATTTTGGGCTCTTACATTAGGGACCGGAGGGAGTATTATTTTAACATGGCTGATTTTGGGAATGAATAGAAATAAAGGATAAGTAGTGGCTGCTTTTTTTTTTTACCAAAGTAATTTTTCATTATCTGAAAAGAAATACAGACTCGATTGAAGTAGAAATGAAACACATAGGCGAATAACATGACACCTTACACTTGAAAAAGGCAAACTAACATACACTCTTACTAAAACACTAACACTACTACTGGCAAGATAAATGAGAGACAATCTTGTGTAGGCTAGTAGTGAGAAAGCAAGCTAATGAATATCCATGAACAAGAGAGGAGGCTATAGAGGGTGATTGTCCAAAGACATGCTCTGACGAGCTCACCCCCTTTGATGCCAATGCTGCAAAAGCAGCTACAAGCACACATTCCATATTGGAACGGTGAAGAACCACTGGAGTTTGAGAAACAAACGCCAAGGAAGAAATGATCATGGATAGCAAGAACGAACTTTCAACACAGATGAAACTAACCCACAAAAGACAGCAAACATCTAACCAGCCAGATAACCACAGAATAAACAGGACATAAACCTTAAGATTATTAACTAATGGGGGTAAAACAGACTCAAGAGATACTATCAAGGATTCCCCCAAATCCCAATAGTACCACCACACTAAAGGAATCATGGTGTGTGGGTGGCTGGAAGCCAGCCACCTAACTCCTCCAAATCCCTTTGAATCTTATTCCCAAGCAACATCATAGATCCAGAAATCCTCTTCAACTTTCCAATCTCCTTCAGATTCTTCCAGTTTCATTCTTCAGAAAACAAACCAGAGAGCCAAATCGACCCCAACGTGAGAGGAATTAGAGTACTGAGCCCAACTAGTACCGTTGTCAGTGTGGCGGCGGAGAAGAGGGTGTGGCCACCGCCAAACCTCGAGATCTACTCCCCACCGCGAAAAGCTCCTCCTCACGCCGAAGGAGACGGCCTACCTCGCAAAAGTCACCTCTGCCCATCGCGGAAAGCGCCCCACGACGAGACTCAAGAGCCGCCTGATGAGGTTCGTTCGAGACAAACCCCACACCGTGAGAGCCGCCGACCCGCGACCCGAAAACCACCTCGCGCCATGAAAGTCGCCTTGCATCGTCCATGGTTCGTTCATCTTGACAACCCGAGCAAGGTCCACGCGCGGAGAGAGCCACCCAGATGGTGGTAACAGTCGTCCCCCCCAATCGGAGGGAAAGCACTCACCCATGTGGTGAGAAAAGCAGCGCCGAATGCGCTGAAAAGGAAACCCTAGGAGAGCACTTTTCTTAAGATGGAGTAACTTTTGATAGTAGTGGCTGCTGAAATATATGAAATGTTTGCCTATTTTACCATAGCAGACGGTTGAAAATAATTGGGTTAAGTAGCAATTTACCCCTGGAAGTTTTATCATAGGAGCAACCCACCCCTGGAAGTTTTTCAAGGTGCAATTAAGCCCCTGAACTTTTTTTTGGGAGCAAATCAGCCCCTATCTAACGTCTAGTTCAAATGGTGTCTGCCACATGTATAATATTTGCCACCTTGGATTTGTTTTCGCCAGCTCACATAGAATTGGAAGCCTCTAAACGAAATTAAGATCTAAAAACGAAAGAAAAGCTCGAAGATGGGGAAAAAGGTCGAAGAAGGGGAAACTAGGGTTTCACTTCATCACGTGGGTAATGCAAGGCGGATTCATCAGCTTCTAGTGTTGGATGCAAGAGTTATAGACAGGTATTTGAAATTTTGTTGTTCCTCTTCCATTCTTGCTTCACTGTTCTGTTCGCCCAGGTAGTGTTAAGGGAGGATTTGTTGAAATTGTGCTTAGTTTGGAGTTATATCATGTGTAATGGACGTTCTCTGATGATGATGATGATGATGGGAAATCTTTGTTCCTTCTTTTATGTGTGTGTGTATTCGGAGGAAGAGGGATTTACGATAAAGGAAATTCTATCTGATGTGAATCTTCATTTTTGGATTGATTATATGTGTATTTCTGAAGATATGGTCTTAAATGAGGATTAATATTGATCAATTGCCAAGGCGTATGTGTTCTGATCTCTTATTCCTTGTTAATTGTAAGGAATAAAGTTTTGTAAGTTTGCTTTACTTTGTTGTGATTTTGGTAAGCTGATATTTTTATGTTAAAATAAGTGATAAATGGGTACAATAATAGTGATTTTTATGTGATTTTGTTGGCTGGAGCAATAATAGTGCGCATTCTTTCTCATGTTAATTTGCTTGAAGTATTGTATTTTAGTGGTAGAAGCTTGGAAAAGCTTCTTTCTGCAAGTGTTTTGCTCAAAGAAATGGGGTTTTAAAAGCTTCTTTTCTGATTTACAAGATGCCTGCTGTTATTTCCTCATTTGTTGATGTCAATTTAGCAAGCAGACTTAGAAGTTACAATGGCTGGAATTTACCTATTCTCTTTGATATACTTCATTAATGAATTTTCTCTTTGGCATTTTTGACAGGGAGGATGTGGGTTTTTCTTGTGGGAGGATGAAGTGATTGGGAAGACCAGAGAAGTGATCAATGAGACTTGCTGTGGGGAGAACAAAGACGATGATGACAAGGGTGACATTTGGAAGGAGATGAAGACGACACAAAGTAGTAGTCTAAGGATCACTGTAGCACTTGAAATTGTTGATGTAATGGATATATGTACTTGAAATGGATACATGTAATTTAAAGGCGTGGCTGACAGCATAATTTGCTAAACATTGCTTTGTATTTCAAATTAATGTCAAAAAATTAATTACAAAACTAGCCAAGTGCTTTTTGTAATTTTCTTTACAATTCCCTCTACTTTATTTTTATATGGTGCTTTAATATATTAAGTAAACATAGAACAATAGATGATCACTATAAAGATGGAATATAATGTTTGATTTTGTTTGTGTGGTATATATATCATCTTCATGTGTGTACAGAGAAGATAAAAGTGGTGTGTAATGCATGTGTGATATATATATCAGCTGCATATATGTGTTAAGCTGATATATATATCAGCTTCATGTGTGTACAGAGAAGATAAAAGTGGTGTGTAATGCATGTGTGATATATATATCAGCTATATATATGTGTTAACTACATAAAAGTGATTTTGTTTGTGTGATATATTCAGCTCCATGTGTTTACAGTAAAAATCATGGTTGCACAAATCTGATTAGACAAATCAGATACTATTAACAGTAAAAATCATGGCTGCACAAATCTAATTACACAAATGCCAACATCCAGTTTCAATAACAACATTTGTACCACTATACCATAATCTGAATAATCTGATTAGAGGAAGCTTGAGTAATACATTGATTGCTATCATTTTCATCATACACCAACCGTCCACTTCATACATACATATATCCATCAATTACAGCCACCACTGCCAACAAATACTTGCTTGTTCACTATTCAAGGTACAAAACATTTGTTAATTCCTAATGATTCAGTCAAGGCATATTCATGTCAAGGCATACACACCCGTCTGCAAAGCATACTAATGTCAAGGCATACACACCCATACCCACAACAAAGGCGAAGGTCATGAAGCAGAAAAGAACAAATGATTCTAATACAAAACAAAAGATGGTCAATTTCTATACATACCCACAAAATTTCAACCCACTTGAACACAAACAATTTCAACAAACCCTAACCTCAAATACGGTCGGTCTTCTTTGGATTCGTTCTCAGATGTAGTCTTTGCTCTCAGCCTTATGGATAAACGAGTGAATCGGATTTCTCGGCCCTGTAAGAATCAGATTTCTCGCCCATGCAAGTTGGTTTTTCTCAATCCTTTTCCTCATAATTGCTGATAAAAAAAAATCCTTTTCCTCATAATCGAAGACTATCTATCAACACTGCAACTTGATTTCAAAAATGATTTTTTTTTATAAAAAAAGTATGCCAGGTCAGCACATAAAAGTCCATGTAAGCCAAAAAAAAATTCCAGATGTTCACTACTAACAGTCAACGTCCGTTGACCGTTAGATAGGGGCTGATTTGCTCCCAAAAAAAAGTTCAGGGGCTTAATTGCACCTTGAAAAACTTCCAGGGGTGGATTGCTCCTGTGGTAAAACTTCCAAGGATAAATTGCTATTTAACCCAAAATAATTTGATATTCTGTTTTTTTAAAATAAGCGTAATAAATAAACTTTTTAAAAAGTTAACGTCATTTATGTCAAAATTTAAATAAATAAGTAATACAAGAAATAATACGATTAGCTTGCACATCATATAGATATCTTCATGCCTTTGTTGCATTTTCTTTTCATTTCCCTCTTTCCATGTCAGTGTTTAAAATAGTTCGGACTGTAAATGAAATGAGAGCCAAATGTCGATACAATAGAAGCATAGTATATAAAATTTACAATAAAATATCACCATTATTTGGATACAAATAGTTTAAAACTCTATTGGTTCTTATGGGAGTGTCCGAATGTATATAGTTTAACCAGTAACAAACTTGGTCATGGTCAAACTAATTTAGTATTGTCAATTTTCAAAAATCAACATCTATATATTTTATTTCAATACTATTCTTGTTTCTTATGATTGTAGGCAATGTATTTTGTTCAATAAAGGCAATTATATGAACTTAAAAAATAGCAAAAGACTAAATGTGGAAGTTGAAACTGACCTAGCTAGTGAATTTAAATTTGGACTACTAACCAATACTCCCTCCGGTCCCTAATGTAAGAGCCCAAAATTTGAATGGTTTTGGTCCCTAATGTAAGAGCTCACCCCACATTCTCTCCTCATTTAATGCATTTTTTCCTACTTTACCCCTAACTCTCTTTCATATTTATTAATGGTTATGTATTTCTCTCTCTTAAAAGTACCATAATAAATATGGGCAATTTTGGAAAAGAAGCATTAACTCTAGACATCCAACTAACATTCATATGTTTTCTTAAGAAGCGTTTTTTTGGCGGCTAGCTCTTACATTAGGGACCGGAGGTAGTATGTTATTTTGTTTATACTACTATTTCTTGCATAATTTAAAGTGTCTTAGGTACACGTGAAATCTACCTCGTTAGTTGAAACTAGAATATCCCCCGTGCTCCCATGTGACACGTGATACCGAAGAGCCGAACCTTATTTCCTTTTTCCCTTGCAATTCACGTTCTTCCATATAAATATAATCACTTGACTGTGTTTTTAATTGTCAAAATAACACTCTAGTCCTTGTCTGTTGTTACAAAATTAATTGTTTAAGAATATCATGCATATTCACGTGAAAAATAAAACCATAGTTGCATGAGTGACCCGCTATAATTTCTTTCGTATTATGATTAAAAAATCCAATAAAATAAGTCAAGTACACTACCCGTTTGAAGGTAAAATTATTTTTAAATCCAATTTAAAACAAATAATATCAAAGAAAACTCATAACATCAATCACAAATGAAAAATGCGCATTTGACAAATAAAAGAGCATTATTCACAAGTTATGTACTTTCTCGGTCTCGGATAATGTTATGTTTATTAAGGGTTATTCTATAATATAAGTCAATATTCTTTTTTGTCTAACTATTAAATGTTTTTCCTGTTTTGCCCTTTATTGACAACACTCTATCATATTCTTCATGTATACGCGCACACTCTCTCATTTTTCTCATCCAATCACCATCTGACTTATCCTATTCATAAATAGGGGCAAAATTGGGAAAAAATATGTTCCAAACATGTTGATTGCTTTCAACAACTTTTCATTTTTTTCAAATACAACAATATGGTGAATATTAGTTTATATTGTGAACTGAGGGGGAGTAACCAATTAGATTGAGATATATTTGCTTAAGGTGTAATCTTAGTGTCATTATTTTTATTTCAATTGTCGTATTTATAAATTATTTCCAACATATTTTACTTGAAAAAATCTTAGGCAACATGAACCACCTTAAAATTTTATAACTTTTTAATTGTGCCTACGACATACCGTATAAAAATTATAATTAATATAGTAACAACCTATAGTTATACATTCGTTTGAAAATTTTAATTAAGTCTTTTAAAACATATTTCATCTATTTTTAAATATAAGATTCTTTTGACATTTTATGTGGAGATTAAGAAAGCTAAATAGATCACTTAATTTTAATGTATCTAAAATGTAATTGTATTATATGATAGTTTAACAGTGAAGCAAATATAATTATATATATTTTGAAGTGATTAATTTTTCATTGTTTATATCTCCATAAAAATCAATATAATCCTATATAATTGAGACTAGAGAGAGTATTACAAATAGAATCATAAAATCTAGATAGATTTGAGTAGGTACTTAATAAAAATGTTATCTGAAATCCGTTTCGATGAAATTTTTGTTAAACCCATTTGTAAATGTAAAGATGTGTAAATTTAAGAGTATAAGATGGGAAAGTATTGTTGTATTCATTCTTCAATTTGATAATTAAAATTAGTAAGCTGGAAATGTAATGTATGCAAGCTGGAAGAGGTAGGTACACCTAAGAGTAGAGAATATAATGTCTTCAATTTATTCTTGAATTTTTTCTTCAAAAAAAAATTAACCTGCGAGTCTTATAATATACCTTAATTTTGAATTATAGTTTATAGTTTAAGTTCTCATTTAATCAGGTATTTGATGTTTGATTCAATACTTTTAGTTTATAATCTTTGTAAAATTTTATATGCATATGTATTGAACTCAAATTAATTATTTTTACACTCAACATTGAATGTCTATAAAGAATCAAAATACTGGGGTTGAATTCAAACAAAAAAATAGCCTCTTCAAAATTTAGGTAACCTATAAGAACTTGTAAATTAATCTTTCTTTTAAAAAAATAATAGAAGATAGGTTGAAAAAACAATACTGCTTCTTTGTCAAAAAACATTATTGAGGCTCTTGATACATATTTCGGCTACAATCGAGTACTCATTTTCTATGTTAGGTGGGCTTTCATAGGTTGACACAAGTAGGGCCATATTTAACTTTTCGTTGTGTCTCCCAATGGGCCATCACAATTGACATCTTCATTACCTCCCACCTCCCATCGCTGCAAATTTTATTTATTTATGAAACCAAACATCACTATACATTGATCCGAGTATACGATATATTGTGATTTCAGAAAATGAATATTTGTATTATCTTTGATGTACTGTACAACAAAAAACCAATTGAATAACTAGCAATGGTTTTTCCAATACTTTATTCATTGTTTAATCAAAATGAAAAAATTGTAATTGCATCTGTTTATAACTTATTATGTCGATCAATAAAAATAATATATAACTATGGTTGAGTATTAACGAAATTGCTGCATGCCGTAAGCGCAAAGTAATGTTAGTTATTGGTTCTGTCTATAAGTATAAACTATAAAACCATGCACATTATAAATTACCATGTTATTCAAACTAAAAATCTTAATCAGTTTGGTGGGTCATGTGTGCCCGAATAATTTTATAGCCATAAAAAATAATTCTAACTAACTTACCTTTTGTGCTCATAAAAAATGTATCTAAATATTTTGTCAGACTTAAAAAATGTTATATAAGATGTCAATTTAGACAAAAAAAAATTAAGTGGGTCGAATGTTAGGGCCGGGGCTGAATAATGTGAAAACTGATTTCACAACGTGTGTATACTCAATGCCATCTATGCCCAATTATATCCTCATGTGAAATTATGTGAAATTAGACAAAATATTTTTTGTTGTAATTAGTTATGTACTAATATTAACATACAAGACAATAGGTTAAACTCCAATGGAAAATGGTTACCATGGGAAAATGGTTACCATGGTTTTAGAAAGAAGAGACGAGAATTTATCCTTTTGATAACTGATTAGTGGCCTATAGCCAGTCTCTAAAATAGGTACTTTGATTCATTAAAACATATTGGATGGTAATTGTCCATTGGTCATGCATGGTCTAACAGATTATATGTAGTGAACCAAAATTCGAACATTTATGAGATATGCACTACTATATACCACCAAAAATATAAATTGTCAGGCTAAGGGAGCATATATAAGTAAAAATATTATTATTAAAATGAATTTGCCCAAGATGTTATCCTCACGACAAAGTTGGTGTCATTACAACTTCACCACTCTTATCGTTGTTACAGAACCTTTTGGTCTCATTTCATATATGTATTTTTATATTTCACAGAACAAAACGCTTTATTTATGCATTTACCATACTCTCTACAACACAAGTTAACTCAAAATAAGTTGAGTTAAACCATCATTAGACCAATTTTCACGAGATCATTTTTGCCTTTTGTAATGTAAATAGACATACTGCCCTTGTTTTGGTTTTTGTGAATTTGGTGATGGATTCAATAGTCAAACTTTGGGAAGAACGTGGGATGTTTCATTGTATCTTAACTTTCTTCATAAAATGCCACCTTGAAGTTGACCTGTCGGAAATGTGTTGAGCTGCGTTCCAATAAACAAATTTTAATTTTCAGAACTTGTAATAGTGATGTCAGTGTTGCGTTATTTCCTTGAAAAACACAAATAATAAAGAAACAAAAAGCCCACATTGGTACAGCTATAGGGTCTAGAAGTCTAGAATAGACCATTGGCCAAGAAGTATAAAAAAGACAGTGTTCGGTATCCCTTTAAGAGGAAATGAGATTCAAGACTCGAGTCAAGAGAGAAGAGCATAAATTAACGTAAGGTAAAAAACCAACAAATACACTTCGAATTTCAGCTTAACTCGTTTAAATCGAATTTTTTAAATACTTTTAAGCATCATATTTCAATTGAAAAGATGTTATCATTTTGAAAAAAAAAATCATCATGCCGTTTCTTCATTTAAAAATAAAAGAAATTTTGACTTTGCTTATGATGATTATATCCATGAACATATCAAACACAATATCTATAAGCATCTTGGATGTAGCTAGTGAGACTTCTCTGATCTATAAATTTATCTTCCAAACTCGATACTCTTTCACTTCCCAGATATTAGATATATGACTACTTCTTTGAGGATGTAATTATTCATAATATAAAATACCTCTATATTTTTTTTCAAGTTTTTTAAATTGTCTAAAAGTTGTATTAAGCCTAAAGATTCTTTTTATCTTTTAAATTTGGTACCAAATCACCATTACTTTTTAAAAATTCCCTTAATCAATGTGCACAATACTTACTCTTTTAAAAAAATTTCATCTATCTCTAGTCATGACATACAATTTTTCGTTCAGTCTTTAATTTAACCTTTTTTACAATATACAGTGTAGTTTAGACTTTAGAAGGAAAATCGGTTTAAACTTTAGAAGGAACATCGGGGAAATTGTTCCCATGATATTTTGTTGGTGGGTGGGATTAAAATTAATTCTGATATTCCGAGTACAAAACTTGTAAAAATATTGACATTATGTGCATGAAAAATTTTGTCAGGTCAATCTCACTAAGAAAAACTTCTATGAGATATTTTTTCCCGAATTGTTTTTAAAAATCTACAAAGACGCAGAAAGAGATTTCATATTGGGCTATCCCCCAAGCGTATATATTAGACAAGAAGTATATATGAGCTTTTTAATTGATTAATATATTTTTTCCTCTATAAGAAACATATATTAGACACATCATTATTGATATATGCTGCACACCCCACCACATCATATTATACGTGTAAATTAATATCAACTCATAACCTAATTTATATTTAATTTCTTTGACAGAAGAGATGTTATTCTCTTGTACAAGGGAGATGTCATTATGGACAAGGTGGGGATTCTATATATGGAAAGAGAACAATAAGAATTTATGAAGATTACATTTATTAATTAAATTGTATATATGCAAACATTTATAGAGTAGTTTAGAATGAAAGTTTATAGTTAGACAGCAAATCGATCTCGGTATGAAGACCAGTTATTGTCTTGAAGTTATGTAGAAGGGCAATGCAGAATGATTCCATCCCTAGCTAAAAGATGATCCCATCCCTATATACATGAAGAATCAAATACACCCTGCAATCCCAATTATAAACAAAAATATTAAGATCTATTGTGTCTTTTTTTAAGTGCAAGTGAGTGATTTTTTCATGTTTATATGTGTAACATTATTTTACAAAAGGGTTGGTCCCATATATTAACAAATCACAATACTTCATATATTTCTAAAAATTGAATGCATCTTTTAGTTCTTATACTAAAGAAATCACATATCCTTCTCATTTTTTTGCCATTCATTCGATCTTATATTCATCGTATTCATAAATTATGCTATAATAGTGAAAAATACTAGTAATTTAATAATGTGTTTTGCATAACCTCTAATAAAAATGTTGGGTTGTAAAAGGGTTAAAGGTCATTTTGGACACTGAACTATTATGGAAGTGTCAATTTGGCCTCCAAACAATAAACGGTCTCAATCTGGCCACTGAACAATAAAAAAGGTTCAATTTGGCCACTAAACTACTGGAAAATACTAAAATACCCTTAGATATTTAATTAATATAATTTTTGTAAATGTGGGTCCCACTTTTAAAAATAAAAAATTATTTATCATATTCCACCTCTCTCCCCCTCTCTCCTCCCTCCATCCCCTCACCCAAACCCACCGAGATCCCTCTTCTTCCTCTTCCTCCTCCTCCTCCATTTTTATTAAACAAAGAAAAAGAGGTGAGAAACATAAAAAAGATAAAAACTTAATCACCTAAACTGAACACCCATCTTAATCCCAAGGGACATATCAACACAACCAACAGCTTCAAAAATAGCAAAATACTTAGAGAGATCATTAACCACATAACGAAACGGTCTGATCTCAGCCTCTTTAACCAAACCAACAAGTTGCCTCATACAAAGTTCACGATGATCATCTTTGGAAATCTCCAAAGGGGTCTGAAGATCATGCCTAGAATTAAAGGAATCCAACACCTTTTCTTGAATATCTCTATGGTTTCCCCTCACAAACTGGGAAAGCACAGATGGGTCCACCTCAAGTTTTGCCTTTGATGCACAAGTTAGCATCTTTATCATGTGGGGTTGTTGTTGAATTGGGTTGAGATGAAGAGATAACGTACGCATACGACGTGAAAGAGTCTCAGAAGAAGAATCACCATCATGGGTATTCATTTTTTGTTTTGTTTGAAGATTGAGAAGGAAAGTTAAGGATCGATAATCTGTAGGGAAGAATGATGAGTGGTGGTGTTGGAGGAAAATGGGAGGAGGAAGAGGAAGAGGAAGATGAGGGAGGGGAGACGGCGGGTTTGGTGAGGAGATGGAGGGATGAGAGAGATGGAGAGAGGTGGAGTGTGATAAGTAATTTTTTATTTTTAACAGTGGGACTCACATCCACAAAAATTATATTAATTAAATATCCAAGGGTATTTTAGTATTTTCCAGTAGTTTAGTGGCCAAATTGAACCTTTTTTATTGTTCAGTGGCCAAATTGAGACCGTTTATTATTCGGAGGCTAAATTGACACTTCCATAATAGTTTAGTGTCCAAAATGACATTTAACCCGTTGTAAAATTCAACAACCAAGCAAAACAATAAGTAGGATTTCTTTAGCACCCGTGATCAAAAAAGTGTCTCACTCAATATCAAACATTATATTGAATTCAGGAAAGGCTAAATCCTAGTGGGATACTCGTCAGCTCCACGTATAAAGGGATTTGCTTCTTGGAGTATTGAAATGGTCTAAAAGTGGCAACACAATTCAATCAATGTATGGTTAAGGCTTCTAAAAAGATTGAGGGGAAAAAACCGAAAAAGTCAATATAAAGGTTGTTGTCTTTTCCTGCAAGGGGCGGTTTAGCTGGTCAAAAGCATATTTAGTAGAGAGGAAAAAGCAAGCCAGACTTCAATGGCGTTAAAAACAAAGATTTCCCCCTTCCTTCCTTTCCAGCCTTATACTGCCTTTTCCGTGTAGTAGCTTCCAACTCATTGCCATGCATGACAAAAAATGAATGCTAATTTTTTCTTAGTTTTTTGGAAAAAGTTTTATACTTGCCCCGTAAGTGTTTAATATACTCCCTCCGGTCCTAAATATAAGATCTAATTGACTTTTTCTAGAAAATCCTTAAAAAAGCAAAATAAGTTAATTATAAATTGGTTTACCTAATTTTTTCCCTTAAACTAGTTTATTTTACCTATAAACTAATGGATAATCTAAAAATATATCAAATATGTAATCATTTAATAACTTATTTCGCAACCTTAATCTCTCCAAAAAAAGTCAATTAGGTCCTATATTTAGGACCGGAGGTAGTATCATATTTGTCAAGGAAGTCCTCATTGTATCATATTTGCCTTCAAAACCATTTATTGGTCTAGTCTTACCTTAAAATTGTGTAGAATGTATCATATTTATTCTTTACTTTAAAATGTTAACATTTAGCATCATTTATCTAACTGTCAACTTGAGTTTTTTAACGGTAAAGGGTGGTTACTTTTTTTTTATAAAAAATGGTGGATACTATACCTTATGGAATATTAAAAATAAATTCTTAAATAATGGGATTAATACGACTATGTACCTAAAAATCATTAATAATTAAATTGAAATTTTTAAGAATTTATGTGATATTAAATGACTTGTTATACACAACTCAATGGAGTTATCAATGCAACTCAATAAGTTTTCATTAATAACTAAAAATTATCCATTGCAATTCAATAACTTTATAATTTAAAGAGTTGTCAATTTGTCATTGACAACTCAATGAGCCACATTGTAAATAACATGACATTTAATATCATTCAACTAACTGATTTAAAAAAATTGCGGATTTTAATGTAATTTAATCACTCTTTATATTTTAAAGTATTTACTCTTTTCTTGTTGAGCACACTAATAGTAGAAAACTCTTTTTGGCAGTCAAAATTGTCCCTCTTTTTTGTTTTTCCCGTCCCATCTTTTTTTCTCCTCTTCGTATTTTCCCGTACGTACTCCTGTCGCCAGCTCACACTGGGTCCTACGCCCCTCGCACGTGCTCCTCTTTATTTAGGGTTTTTTTAAAAAAGAGAGAGCATAGGAAAAGAATGAAAAGCATTATCGTGAATATCAATAATTAACCATATTAAATCTAGATTTGGGGTTTTAACGAGTAAATTAAATTTGGCTCTGAACCATGCATTAGATGTGGCAAATTGGGTTATAGTTGCATCGTATGGATTGGTTCAGGTGAGTTGTAAGTTGACATATACTAAAGGTTTTTTTTTTTATAATGAGAAAAATGATATATTAATTAGAGAGAAAACATTAACTGACGGGTTGGTATCTTACTAACTTGAGCCCGCACAAGGTTGGTTGGTCAACCAATACTTTTTTTGATAAAAACAAATTAAAATACTTTTATTTTATTTTTTCTACAATTTAAATTTGAATTACAAAATTTATAAATTAAGTTCAAATTGTTTCTAAAATTTCGTTCAGGCTATAAAGTATTTGTGATAGTAATGTGTATAGTATACACATTAATTTAAATGTGATACTAAATAACTCTGAAATTTGAATGCACTCTTTCCCAACCCCAAAAGGCCATTTACATGACAATGACAAATCATATAATACTTCTTCCATCAATTTAATCTATATATCCATCGTCTCTTTGGTCAATATATATAAATTATATATAGAATAGAATATTAATCCATCATTAACTATTTTATATGAATTTTAACTTTCCTTGATTTTGTGGTTATTCTGAGGTCCACTTGGAATTGAAAGCCGTCACTGTTTGATTACGAAATGAGATTTGGAATTTGCAGGGTCACCTCCACCCTTGGAGAAAATGTCAAAATTATAAGTTTATTATAACTAGATATTAATAATTCATTTCATGATTTTAAATAATGTTTTTTTGCCAGCCATGATTTTAAATATGATTGATGTATGTGAATAATTTAATTCTTCTTCCCTTGAAGAAAAATCATTTCCCCCAACATAAAGCATTTGAATATTTTTGAAAGTACTCACAGCCTAAAATCTCAGTATTTGATGGAGACTGCCAACCAAAGAAGCATGGTAGAAATGAACAGATAGAGTGAAGGTTTGGACATTGAAAATCTAGTATATGCATGTTTATTTTTATTTTTTAAATAAGAATCGAATCATCTTATACAAAGAAGCTAAAATTCAATCAATATTATTTAAACTGTTGAAAAAAGAGGTAAAAATACTTACACTGGACATTTTTAATTTAGCATCGTATACAATCAAATATACCAAATTTAATCCGTATAAGGTATCTAAAATGAATTTTAATCTCTTTAGTTCTTGAGTATTCTCTCGAACTACTAATTTACCATATATATATTTTTCTATATAAGAATATCTAGCATTAATCAGATTTTCCTAGTACTTTCAATTTGATTGGAACATTTTTCAATTTAATTCATTCCACACAATCTTATACGACGTTTTAACTTTTAACCTAAACAAAAATAACAAAAGTATCAATGAAATGATTATTAGTTTTTATTTTTGACCATTCAACGATATGACCCAATACCTCATTATAAATTGATTAAGGCAGTTTTGTTAGTTGCAATTTGCAAATCATGCAAGCCTATCACTCTCGCACGTGCGAAGAGATTTGCCTCATGCCGAGTGACACTTTTGGCCTTTTGGGCTGGGGGTGACAAATTGACAATGTGGGGCCAAATAAGAGGGTCCCACATAAATGCCACCTCATCGCGCCTACGATGTGAGGCCGTCATTTAGCGAGGATGGGCCCACAGGAACCACTCTGCCACGTGGGACCACATGACTGGCTGTCGCCAGAGTAATCCCATCTTCACCGACGAGTACCGCTCGATCTCTGAGTGCGACGAGACAGGGAAGTCGCGCAAGTCGTAGTAGTGGGCCCCACCGACCCCTAGGTGGGACGTGGCCACGTCGAGCTGCACTCGGTTACACGTGTACCCACGCGCTCTTGACGCAAAGTCGCTCTTCCACGTGTCGCTGCGTGGGATCCCATTCATTTACCCTTTCTTTAGTAGTACTCTATTTTCTTTTAAAAGTCTTTCTTTTTTTGTCAGAATCTTCCAAGGCTTTCTTAAAGATATGAACATATAAAAAATTGTCACGCCGGTCTATTTCTTGCGCTTATTTTAACTGCCTTCACACGAATTGACAAAATTATTCTAACGTTTCACAAATATGTAGTATATATTATTGAAGATGAATGATATCCAGTTATACAATGAAAAATTGCTTTGTGAAAATCGGATTATTATGCTCTCAGGGTTGGATAATCCAAACAAAGTAAATTTCAGGGACCTAAATTTATGCGAGATAGTGGGTTTTTCCAGAACGATGTCAAGTCCATTAGTTGACCTTCTTAGTTAGCCTTTATTTTAAGGAAATTTGGTTTTAATCTTTCCTGTGGACGATTTGATGTCATAATCTTAAAGATAATAATACCTTGAATATTCAATTATATACAGGTTAAGTTATAAAAGTCATTTGACTGGACTTTTAAACAATTCAATGTAGTTATTATTCTTAAGCCACAATAATGACATGATTTGCTTTTTTCTTCTGAACTATTGCATTGATTTACTATTGTTACGTATTCTGTTATATATTATTTATGCAATTTTAAAAGAAAGATATAGTTTGTTTCAACTTCCTCTTTTGTCAACTAAATTTCTGTTCTTCTGACAAAAAATACTAAAGTTTTTGTTCACACAACTTCAAGATAAACACTAAAATTTTGCAATATCTAGAAAAAGAAAATGTATTGCTGACCAAGATTAGTTCGGTTGTTAAATAGTTTTGGTTGTAACTATGTGTTTGTGACAAGTGGGTTCGAATCTCGTTGATTGTAGTACAATTTTAGTGAGCAATTTGGAAGTACTCTTGTAATCGCTATTTGAGTCTAGAGGCATGTCCGGACCCCGTTAAGCCTCTGAGACCCAACGAACCTGAAAAAGCAAAATAAGTTATTTATAAATTGATTTACCTAATTTTCCCCCTTAAACTAGCTAGTTTATTTAAGGGTAATGGACCTAATCTGCCCCCCAAGTAACCACCAAGGAGTGCTGAGCACCCTGAACTAACAACAGGCCCGTTTCTGGACTCCAAGTAACCAAGGTGGTTAAAAACTACCCCGGTTGGACGGTCAACCACGTTTGACCGTTACTATGCCTATGTGGCTGCCACGCGAGCACCTGCTTTGCCACGTGTGTATTTTAAATGTACCTGATCTGCCCTCCAAGTAACCACCCAGAAGCACTGAGCACCCTGAACTAACAACAGGCCCATATCTGCACTCAAAGTAACCAATGTGTTTAAAAACTACCCTGGGCAGACGGTCAATGACGTTTGACCGTTACTATGTTCATGGCGCTGCCACGTGAAGGCCTGTTTTGCCACCCGACGCCTTGTCATCGCTCGTAAGATATGTTCATGTGGGTCCCACCTATAATAATAAACAATTTCTCTTTCTCTCTTCATCACCATCACCACAGCCCCCCAACACCCACCACCCCCACCCACGCCACCCCCTCAAACGTGGCAAGCAGAGGTGGCGTGGGTGGGGGGCAGTGGAGGTGAGGCAGTGGGGGCTTGGGGAAGTGAGGGGGTGGCGTGGGTAGGGGTGGTGGGTGTTGGGGGGGCTGTGGTGATGGTGATGAAGAGGGAGAGAGAAATTGTTTATTATTATAGGTGGGACCCACATGAACATATCTTAAGTGGCAATGACAAGGCGCAAACAGGGCTTCACGTGGCGGCCACATAGGCATAGTAACGGTCAAACGTCATTCACCGTCCACCCGGGGTAGTTTTTTAAACACATTGGTTACTTTGAGTGCAGATATGAGCCTGTTGTTAGTTCAGGGTGCTCAGTGCTCCTGGGTGGTTACTTGGAGGGCAGATTAGGTCCATTTAAAATACACACGTGACAAGCAAAGCAGGTGCTCGCGTGACAGCCACATAGGTATAGTAACGGTCAAACGTTATTGACCGTCCAACCGGGGTAGTTTTTAACCACCTTGGTTACTTGGAGTCCAGATACGGGCCTGTTGTTAGTTCAGGGTGCTCAGCGCTCCTTGGTGGTTACTTGGGGGCAGATTAGGTCCATTACCCTTTATTTAACTGTAAATTAATGGATAATCTAAAAGTAAATCAAATATGTCATAATTTATTAACATATTTTGCAACTTTAATCTCTCCAAAAAGGTCAAGTACATCTAGTCTTATATATTGGATTGGAGGGAGTGTAATTTTTCCCTTGTTATTTTTATAAGGCACAATTCTCTCTTCTCCAATCTCCATTCACATACAGCTCATACTTTTATGAGAGTAAATTGGAATTGACTTTTAATACTAAATGTGAATACTCTTATTCATTTAGTCCTTTATATTTATCTTTTTTTAAAAATAAATTAATTTATCTAACTTGCAAATTAATCCATAATATAATCATATACCTGAACCTTTTAGAAATGTTACCCACCACTTGTTCTAAAGTATTAAATGAACACATGTTATGATATTATATAATCATTTATCGTTTGATGAATTATAAGCTATTTTCATGCAATGGAGAAAAAAAAGATGAGACAATGGAAATATTTTCATTTAATTCAAAAAATTTAATAGGATGAGACAATGGAAATATTTTCATTTAATTCAAATAAATTTAATATGATGAGACAATGGAAACCTTGACTATTTTCTTTCATGCAATGGAGAAAAAAAAGGACACGTGATTTTCCCCTCACACAAGCATCAAATAAAATTAAAGTTGTTAGTGTCAAATTAAAATATAGTTGGCCAAAAAAAATTAAAATATTGTTGAATTTTGCTCGAGGTGCATGCACTATTTTTTCCTATAGGAAAATAAAGAACTCGATTCAGTATTTTTAACGTTTTTAGCTGTCCCTATTTGAAGTAGACCTAAATGGCCATCCTCATTAGGGAGTAGAGTGGTCAGTCAAGCCTCCTACGCGCACACCACAACACCCACGGCAGCCACGCGCCCTCACCGTTGGCAGTTGACACGTAAATTCACGCGCAATAGAAAGAAAAGGAAAACCAACATGTTTGGTTGGCCAAGGAAAGTAGTACGAGGGAAATGGAAATAGAAGTAAATGTTTTTTTTTTTTTAAATTTACCTATATCTTGGACCTACAAGTTTTCTTTCTCAATTTTACACTTTTTTTAGAACCTTCCATCTTCACCATTTCACTTTCCATTTCTTCACTTTCCTTTCGTACAACCATACAGGTCATAACCGAGCCTGCGAAAGAGTTGAACATTCGATCACGTTGACAAATGTACGATTACTCGAAAGTACCATTTAATTGTGGGTCTACTCGCGGCTATTGGCGAGTCACCTATACAGCTAAGTGGAGTCGAGCAAAACCTACACTTGTGGATAGAAATAAAGGAACAATCATTAGGTATTTGATTGATTCGGCTGGTAGTATCTATACCCCTTGAATTCAGATTAATCCATTGATAATGAGCACCAGATTACTAACCCATGTTTAAAAAAAAACAATAGAAGAATAGCCCAAGATATAGGTTAAGTGCATGATGAGCTAAGGGTATGTTTGGTTGTAGGAAGGAAAGTGAAGAAATGGAAAGTGAAAGGGGTAAAAATGGAAAGTAGGGGTAAATTAAGTAATGATGAAAAATAAAGTGTGTGGGGCCTAGAAAAAGTGTGAGATGGAGAGAGAAAACTTGTGGGCCCCGTGATATATGTAAATTACACAAAAACCAATACTTTCTTTACTTTCTAATTCTTTGGAATTTTTTCTAGCTACCAAACAAGCCATAAGAGTGTGTTTGGTTGTGTGAAAGAAAGTAAAGAATTAGAAATGGAAAGGGTAAGAAATGGAAAGTAGGGGTAATGATGAGAGAGTAAAGTTTCTGGGTCCCACGATAAGTGTGAGATGGAGAGAGAAAACTTGTGGGCCCCGAGATATATGTAGATGATCATATTACCCCTTAACTGTTCAATTATTTACATGATACTTTCTTTGATTCAAAACAACCAAACAAGCCATACGAGTTTTGCCTTTAAACCGTATATAAGCTAAATCAAAATTTTCTTTTCTTATAAAGAAAGAAAGAAGAGGAATAGCCTCCAGAAGAGGGCAGTGTAGTAATTTGGCATGAATTTTTAAACCGCTACCAAATTCAACAACCAGTGAAGGTTTCCTTATGGAGCACGTTTGGTAAGAACCGAAACGCTATAAATAGCCTTTCATTTCTCCTCTCTTACCTTCTTCCTCCTTCAACTTCAACATTTTCTCCTTCTCTCTCTCTCATCTCCGTTTTTCTCTCTCTCAATTTTGCCCTACACATTACTCTCAAGATTCTTTCACTGTAGCTCAAATATCCTACCAAACAAACAGTCGGTGAATCTGCTTTTTCCTCCTCGTGTTTTGGTTTGGCCTCTGCAATTTAATTTCTGCATTTTCAGGATAATGAGTTTTCTCATTTCCTGTTTCCACCTCCTTCATTATTAGGTGCGTTATTCATTTATAATTTTATATTATGCTTATCTTTTTTTTCCGCCTTTGAAATTTTGATTCTGAAGATTCTGGCGTGGATTCCTTTTGCTTTATTTAATTTCTCTCTCTCGCTTTTGACTGTGTAAATTGCTCGCTACATCGTGGAATCTTCTTATTACCTATTCGGTCATATTTAGAAATAATGTTAGAAATTTGTCAAAATTAGGCTGCATTTTTTTAATTTTTTATTTGGCTTTCACATTCACTTGCTTCTTCTTCTTATTCATGTTTGGCTGCCGAGAAAATTGTTTATTTTTTGGCTGCCGAACAATGATTAAGTCCTGCTTTAATTAGGTATAAGCCTTATATTTGGTTAATGTTTGGGAGCTCAGAATTTGCATTATGGGAATTATGAATATGAATATTCTCATTTCATTGTTACTATGTTTAGAGCTCCTATATTGTGTACGTTGAGGATTTATTGAATTATTTATCATTTTATGCTGTTTTTAATGTTTTTCAATTTAAGCTTATGAAAGAATCATGTTAAATTTTGCTTTTTTAAAAAAAAAATTATTATTGGTAGATTTTGATTGCGTAAATTGTTGGAATACTGGAGAGTTGCTTTTTGTATATAGAAATTGAAGTAGTATCTGGTCAAAACCTGGGCCCCCTGTTTTAAGTTGAAAATTATGAGTAGTATTTTTCCTTTTGTTTTCTGTTTTCAGCATAGAGTCATCTTCTTTGACTTGTATCTTCTAGATTGATTAATTCTGTTTTCCAACCATAGGATGGATACTGTCGAGTTTGGACAAAATTTTTTGATGTGTCTCTCTCCCTTGGAAGTATATTAGATTAAGATGATGTGATTTGTTGGTTGTTTTATGCTTGATTTTTTCGAAGTCTGATTGTTTCTTGTCCTGATCTGTTAAAGTACTTTGAACCATTTAAAAGAGAAAAAAAAGATAGAGAAAAGTCAATTTTGTGAGGGCGGATATGGTTTCTTGGTCTATTACCACTTACCAGTGTTGTGAAAATTATGTTGTGAAAGTAGAAATAGGTTCTAGTCCTCCATATTAACAGGCTCCAAAGAACCATTACATGTACAACTGTGGATATTTTTGGCTTCGGTTGTCTTGACGCTTATTTGGGTTACAACAGAAGTTTGGTGTTTTACATGTAATTGTTTGCTGGTGATAATCTATGTCAGTTGTCTGTTTTAATGCAGATTCTTTATTTGTTGGGTCCATACGTATTATTGAGTCCCATGCTTTGTCGGCCTGTAATGTGTGGTTGCTTAGTTCTTTCATGTCCACTACATGGGGTAGGACAGCTTGACATCATGCATATAACTATTATCTGCTGAGTTATGTTTTTCTAAGGAAATTTCACTTGCTCACAAATGAGCATGATATCTATTTTCGTTTTCTTGATGGATTTCTTTTCCCTATCCTTGACTATTTTTTTTCTTAGTTTTAGTGTGTGGTGTAGGTGAATTTTAGTCCTGTGTGCTTCCATCTTTCTCCTTCATCTTTTTTTGGCAACAATCTTTCTCCTTCATCATGTTCAAGTGATTCTTGCCTTGGTTTTAACTTTGCTTTGCTGAGTAAGTTAGATGGGGATATTAGGTCCTTTGTTCCATTTAATTGCTATACACAATTTTATAACTTGAATTCATTGAGTTTTTTCACTTTTGATCCCATGACAGATTTTTTAGTTATCATTGTGAGTCTGTTAATCAACAATTCTTTCAAGAAACCCCGTAATATCAAGGATGAAAGTCTCTTATATGAATTCTCAACTTTGTGAGCTTAGTTATCAAAAATCCTTTCAAGATATAAGGCCACTTTTCTTGTTTAAAGGCAGGTAAATTACTCAATTATGGTTGATGGTGAACCCCATAACTATTGAGTTGTCAATTTAGGCCTAGGCCTTGTCTGTGTATTTAAATCTTAGGCTCACTGCTTGTAGGATGATATCCTTACTGACCTCATTTGGATTTTAGTGAACCGGACAATTTTAAACCAATCAATTATGCAAGAATTCGTGCAACTTCCTTCTATTTTGGCGTGATTTTTAAAAACAATTCTTTTGTTTGTTTTGAGTTTTGACATGGCCAAGTGGATTCATACTTTACAATCATTCTTCTAATAATAGTAGAGTTCTAATACCTGTCTTCTTTACTGTGTTCCTTTGTTCCCCACTTTTTCTGGCTGCTTCATATTTTATAAGATATAATTGTCTGTGCATGTTAAGCATCTTCGTCTTTGAGTGGTTTGTTGTTCATCCAAGCATTTGCGTCTGCAGTTTTTGTAATCACACCCGCTGAACTTGCTAGCTGTTTTTCTATGCCTTAAGGTAGCATGTATTAATTTCCCTAACCAAATTCATCTCTCAAAATATGTCTTTTCTGTGGGAGTCTTCAATGTTTTTTCCTACTTTTTAGCTTATGGTAAGATTAAAAGGTAAAATTTGAATGCTGTTTGTTTCAATACTTCTGCCACTTGGTACTCAATGACTTGATAGACAATTAATTGTTGTGATCATCATTTTCAGGAGCTTTCCAGTTGATGGACTGTTACCCCAAGAGTAGTGACAAGAAAACATTGAAGAAGTGGTTTTTTATTGATAAAAGAGTTGGTTGAAGTGAAAATTGAAAATTTGATATTGGCTCAATCAGTGATCAATACACTACTGATTTCGTAAATTCCTGCTGTTCTATAAATTATTCTACAAACCTGGATCCAATGGACCTGAAGTCGAATCATACTCCTGTTCTTACTGATAGTGCACCCATAACAAAATCGAGATTGGGTGTGCACTCCAGTTTGTTACCTTATTCTCCTACAGGGGCAGCTTTTCCACCTGGCCTGCTTCTGCAAATCCCTAGGAAGAAGACGGGAATTCTTGATGATGTTCGTTATAGTAGTTTACTGGATGCCATGAAATCATCTTCTCCTACAGCCAAGAAGATAACAAAGGATATTAATCATGGTTTTGCATCATCTGATGCTGATAGTGCTTACAATTCCTGGCTGGTATTACATACCTTCTTCAACCCATTGCGTTTGATTTTAGTTTCCTTTTGTTTGATTCTGGATGGGCCTTTGATGTTTCATTTTCCGTTTCATTTCAATATCGCAGCTTAAGTATCCATCAGCACTTGCTTCTTTTGAGCAAATTGCAAACCATGCAAAAGGCAAGAGAATAGCATTGTTTTTGGATTATGATGGAACTCTTTCACCAATTGTGGATAATCCGGAATGTGCGTTTATGTCTGACAGTGTAAGTAATCTACTCCAGATTTAGGGTCTTGTAATTCAGTCAGGAGCTACTCATTAGTTGTTTTCATTTTGCTAATTTTAATTTTGGTAACTTTTCTAGATGCGTGCTGCTGTTAAAAAAGTGGCAGAGCTTTTTCCCACTGCAATAATTAGTGGAAGAAGCCGTGATAAGGTACTTGGTTTTTATTTTAAGTTTATTGTAATTCTCTTTCTCTTTTTTATTATTCTGTATTTATATGCACATTGTGGTCGTGCAGTCCATTTTAACCTTTTCCACATTCAATTTCAGGTATATGAATTTGTAGGACTAACTGAACTCTATTATGCTGGTAGTCATGGGATGGACATCATTGGTCCTGCCAGGCAATCTATATCTGATAACCATTCTAATTGCATTAGATCTACTGACAATCAGGTACTTTGGTTCAACCCAAGTTTTGACTCAGCATTATCTTCTGTATGTCTTTTTCTCTCGTCTTCTAAAAAAATGCCTCTTTGAATAATATCTTTGATCTATCAATAATAATACAGGAAAAGGAAGTAAATTTATTCCAACCTGCTGCTGAATTCTTGCCCATTATTGATGAGGTGGGTATATTTGAAATATCCTACACTGAATCATTTTCTGATCTTTTTCTCTATTGTATCATGGCATTCTGACACACTCATGCTTGAGCAGGTGCGTAATTCCTTCATCGATTGCATAAAAGATATTAAAGGAGCGACAGTTGAGAACAATAAATTTTGTGTCTCTGTACACTATCGCAATGTTGAGGAGAAGGTAAAGAATTCTGTTCATATGTTGATATGGTACTTACGTATCTATTACTTTTCATAAATGATTAACTGTTCTTAATTAAAATGCAGAATTGGAAAATAGTGGGGCAAAGAGTGTATGATATTCTGAAGGACTATCCTCGTCTGCGACTAACCCATGGACGCAGGGTATTATATCAAACCATTGATTTTTTAGTTATCTCATTGACCTTGAATGTTATATTAAAAAAAGATCAGGGTAATTAAATGAGCAAGTATTTGGTATTTTCTTTTGTTTGGGAAATAAATTGTATGCTAAAATATAGTAGCAATGGTGATAGTTAACTTGAAAGATATGAGCATAGTTTTGATGAAAAGTTTTGATTCAGTGTTGGAGTTTTTTAGCAATCTGTCCTGTATAGATTTTTTATTAATTCATGTGTACTAATGTTCAGGTTTTAGAGGTTCGTCCAGTGATCAGTTGGGATAAGGGGAAGGCCGTCACATTTATACTTGAGTCACTTGGTGAGTTAATTTTCTGTTTACTTCTGTGTCGCTTTATGGAATAGTTGAATTATCTTTGTTTTGCAGCAATTGACATTAGAAATATTTTTACAGGGCTTAGCAACTGTGATGATGTGCTACCTATATATGTTGGTGATGACCGGACTGATGAAGATGCTTTTAAGGTGTGACACTTGGCATGCAGTAATTTAATGGCCCAAAAATGTCATTTTTTCACCCTTTTCCTTCCTCTTTCGCAATTTTCCTGATCAACTGAATTTCAACAGGTTTTGAGGGAGGGAAATAAAGGTTTTGGCATCCTAGTTGCTTCTGCACCGAAGGAAAGTAATGCAGTCTACTCTCTTCGCGATCCAGCAGAGGTATTTCTCAGTCACAGCATAATAAATTTGTCCAAACTTTCGTGGCAGTTATTTTTGTAATTTATTTGGAGAAATAGGCTGCTATCAAAATGCACTGAACAATACATAGGTCTTTATAAAGGCCAGGCACATTGACATTTGTTGCTGGACGGAGTGGAAAATTTTTGTGAAAATCAATATTAGGGGATCTGTTTTTCACGCTATGGTTTCCAATTTTAATCAAAGGAGTCATTTTATTTGACAATCAAACTATTAAAGCAATATAATTAAGAAACTCTAATCTTATTGATACCACCATAACATATCCTTTCGTGGCCTTAACTTCTCTCCTGATATTCATATTTTCAGGTCATGGAATTTCTCAAGTCTCTTGTGGTTTGGAAGTCAGGCCTTCTGAAAAGTTACATATAGACTTATAGATGAGAATATAGTCTACTTACATATCTATTAAAGATATCTTTATGTTTCAAGATTTTTTTTGGGTTTCCAAGGAAGCATTCCAGGAGGTTTCTTGGAGCAAGATTTCAGCACTCAGAAGCCTCTCATGGAAAGCATAGTCTATACCTGTGGCAACTGTAAATTCTTGGCTCATAATTATTTCTTAAAAATACTACAGGAATATGTGCTGAGGGTAATTTCCTAGCAGAGTATATGGATGTTCAATTCTTATTTCTGTCAGTTTTGGTCATTTTCTCTGATTATTCATTCATGGCTTCCACGAGACACTTCGTTTTTTTCTCTCAAAACTATTCATTTGTTAATTCTTTTCGTATGTCGAATGATATATAAATTATTAAATAAGCATTGTGCCAACTGGCATTACGTGTATAAGTATTTCCTCCCCTGTAGAATAGTAGATGAATACGTTCAGTTTTCTACCAGCAGTTTTACGTAGGTCCTCTACTCGTGAATTATCTGTGACATCTACTAGTTAACAGAGGAAATGAACTGTCACAAAATATCACCCGTGCACCATTTAATAACTTATGAATCTTCTTGGACTGGAAGTGTTGTCTATTAAAAGAACCAGCGTGAATGAAAAAAAAAAACTCTATAAAAACGCATTTGATTATGTTCTTGATAAAATACCTCAATGTTTCGAGATTGTGATAATTTCTAGAGTAATTTTGGACTAGAAGTGTTGTCTATTTTAGGTAGATGGTTTTTTTTAAGAGTTTAGGATTCTCAACTCTTTTATTATAAGCCCATTAAGAGTCTTCAATATTCCATTCATGTCCATGACTTTCCTTTATGAATTACAATTTGTTTCTGAGCCTACAAATATAACATTATCGCTCAATTTGCCTCCTCTAAGTCGTGTGATCGTGTTTTGGCCTCCAAAATGTTAATTTAGGCTTTGATATAGTCTCTTGACTTTGAATCTCTTTTTATCTTTCTTCCACTTCATTAGTATAAAGTAAAATGGCATTATTGTTCTCTAGGTTACATGCAGCTAAATTTAATGTCATAGTAGTGAATTTAAAAGCTAATC
The DNA here is from genome assembly GCA_029929735.1 of Mimosa pudica. Taxonomy (NCBI): domain Eukaryota; kingdom Viridiplantae; phylum Streptophyta; class Magnoliopsida; order Fabales; family Fabaceae; genus Mimosa; species Mimosa pudica. The sequence continues at coordinate 10,491,743 of JAKELP010000002.1, forward strand.
ACTTCCCATCAAATACCTACCCTTTTTTGCCTGATGAATTGACCAAATTTTTCTCTCGTAAAAAAAAGTAGATCTTGGTTGGTAATCAAACAAGGAAAAAAGTTGGAAGCTATTGGCTTCCATAATTAGCCAATACATGAGAATCATGCAAAACCTGTAAAAGCAATTATTATATCACAAGCATAATCATCTGATTGTCGTGAAGCCCAGCATTTCGTCATCTTTCCTTTCGTTTATCTTCAAAGTTTCCAGAATCTCCTTAATCTGTTGAAAAAAATGGTCATTTCAATTGTACGTATACACCCTTGGCTAATTTATATTTATGCATGTCATGTTCCATAGTTCTAGAATGGCATTAGTTTCTCCCTTTTGAAATATAAGTTCTCTTTCAATGACAGTTATTTTATGTATAAAAAGAAGTTGAATTAATGAACTTTGCTGTCCCAAAAATAATATAATTAACTTTCTAATAAAAAATGGTGGCAAAATGATTTTAAAATGTTGACACTGCAAAATTAAAATGATGATGCATTAATATTAAATTGAACATATAAATAAGAAAATAATTTGAAACGTAATAAATCTTTAATATCCCGTCAATAGTCAATATTAAATGAACTATAGAGACTTAGATCTGATAGGCTTGACACGAGATTGTCCCAAATAATCAAAATCACCCCAATTTCTCGCCAGCATCTGTTTGGCTGCATCTAGACGGTCTTGATTCATTTTAAAGTTGCCATTTTCCCGTCACTAAACTGCACAATTTATTCTTCTTAGCTTGTTTATTGTATTTCTCTTTCAGATGAACGGATCCTCTCTCCATTTACCTCAAAAAAAATTGGGTCACATTTTTTTGTTGGTTTCATCATCAGAATCATCATAAATATTGGTGACATTTTGATATTTTATCCATAAATATGGTTCTATTTAATTTTATATAAATTTTCAAATATTTATCACTTAACATTATTCATTTATTTATTTTAAATTTAAATCAATGAATCTTTGGAAAATCACATAAAATTAAAATAGAACTATTTTTTGTTCATAAAATATCAACAATGTCACTAATTTTATGTAGAATCCAATGTTTAAGTTAAACAAAAAATGTTAGTGAACGTGAATACCGATGGATAGTTGGTTTAGCTGGTAAGTGATCTTCAACCCCCACAAGAATGAGAATATGTGTACGAATTGCGGGAAACACTTTTATTAGGAGATGAGACAACCTTGACTATGTGGGCAATACTCCTATCCCTCGAGTCTAGATTAGCTGGTTGTCAATAGGTATCAAATAATCGAGTTATGTTTAACCGAAAAAAGTTAGTGAGCTCGAATCATTTCTAACTTTTTAGGTTCTTCATTAGTCAAACGTTTTCCCTCTTCCTCCAAGCCCCAACCCTTTGGCTGTTTAAAGCTATTAATATTGACTGGATCTTGAAAAAATCATTAGGGTTTCAATTATTTCCTATTTATGATTTTTTGAATCTAATATACTAGTATTAATGCTTTGAAATTGTAATTTTGAATGGCCAACATTTTTAAATTACACCATCAGCATTTTACCTCAAATAAATTTATGATGTTAATTTAAAAAGACTAAAAAACACATTTTTCTAAATGTAAATAAGGACGAAAATGTGACTTTGACCAAAACATATATAACTCTTGTGTTTATGATGGGATAGAGCAAAATGTATTTTTGCTCTAAATGTAGATTAAATTTTCAATTCTTATAGTAAGAAGAATCGGTAATGTTAAACCATTAAAAAATATTATATACTTGACCATTAATATACACCTGAATGCTACCAAACTGAGTGTGCCAGTAAGCCACTTGACCATTAATATATCCTCAAATGCTCGAACTGCGTTGTTTAATGTTTGTTGAGGATACCAACTACCATATTTAAGGTGCCCACAAAAAACAAAAGATATCATATTTAATAGGTCTCCTTTCCTATTGATTTGGAGAACGAGGGGTGTTGGACTCTGTGTTTTACTATACTCCCACTAATCCTTATTACAAGCCACCAATAATAAAAAAATTTGGTTATCATAATAAGACATCAACTACCACATTAATTGGCTTTTCCCATTTCACCCTCAATTAATGGATGCTCAAAGTTGAAAAAGATAAGTCATATTATTCGATGAGGGGCAAAGTTGGGAAAACGATACTCCCTTTGGTCCGTAATATAAGAGTTTAATTAGTCGGCAAAACATGTTTTTTAAGAAAATATGTAAAAGTTGGTTGGATGTATGAATTTAATTATTTTTTAATTATGATACAATTAAGAAAAAGAAATATATAATTAATAATTATGAAAGAAAATTAATTAAGGGCGAAATAGGAAATGCAATAAATGGAGAGAAAATGTAAAGTTTTCAAGTTTTATATTTCAAACTAAAATCATTCAAATTTTGTGCTACAAAATTATGGTTTATGCCTAGATTTAATAATTCAACTACCAATCATTGGTTTGTGAGATTTGGTAGTGTAGTTGGTTTGGTGCCCTACACTAATAAAAAATATGGGGAGTAAGAGTTGAGACGGCAAAATGGCTGGCCCAAAAAAATTAAATTCTACTACTATTAAGAAAATTGCTATTGGGAATCAGAAGTTAAAGGACTAAAAAAAGTACCTTCACACCTTAATTATAAGAGCCCAAAATTCGAATTGATTTGGTTTTAAATATAAGAGTTCATCATACACTCTCTTCATTTAATATGTTTTTCCTATTTTGCCTTTAACTCTCTTTATATTTATTAATACTCATATTTCTCTCTCTTTACAAGCTCATCTATCATAAACATGGTTAACTAGCTTGAGATTATTTTTTTAATAATTTAACTAGAAATTATTTTGATTCGCACGAGTTGCGTGAAGCCTAGTTTAATCAATCAATGGTCAATATTAAGAAAGTGTGCAAGAACTAGACACCAAATTAAGATAAACTTACTCTACGATAATTAGTTCCACGTAACCACATCCACATCATACTCCTTATCCATAACTTTTAATATAATGTATATAAATATAAAATAAGAGTTAAACACGCATTTTCTTATATCTTGTTCAACAAAATTTCTTTTGTACGTACCCATTTCATCCTTAAAAAACTTTGAAAAACAACATTCAAGGGATATGGACGCTCTTTGTTCATGTATTTCAATCTCTCTAGAGTTTGAAGAAACTATGGAAAAATATTACACGGTTAGAATAAATTTGAGAGAAAGTTTAATTTATGCAAAAATAGTTATCAAGTTTAATTTGATTTTATCAAGAGTGCACCAAACATTGCAAACTTTTTTCCGTACAAAAGTATCTATAAACTTTAGTCTATAAAATTATTGCTAAGTAATTATAAAGTTTAATGAATGAGCTAAGTGACACTCCTGGAATACTCTTCTAATCCTATTTATAAGATATTTATGATATATTTCAAATAAACTAAGGAAAATCCTGAATTCCACTAATTCCACATTGAAATATGATAACTTTTTAATTTTATCCCTATTTAATACTACCTCCGGTCCCTAATGTAAGAGCCCAAAATTTGAATGGTTTTGGTCCCTAATGTAAGAGCTCACCCCACATTCTCTCCTCATTTAATGCATTTTTCATACTTTACCCCTAACTCCCTTTCATATTTATTAATGTGTATGTATTTCTCTCTCTTAAAAGTACCATAATAAATATGGGCAATTTTGGAAAAGAAGCATTAACTCCAGACATCCAACTAACATTCACATGTTTTCTTAAGAAGCGTTTTTTTGGCGGCTAGCTCTTACATTAGGGACCGGAGGGAGTATCAATTACACCAAATAAAAATAAATTCAACGCATAATTAAATGAAGGGTTAAATGGTACATTCACACATAAAATTTAATAGTGTACCTATAAATAAGACTTAAATAATAAGACATTCTCCCTCTACTTTATAAATAGGAGCATACCTTTTAAACGTTAATTAACATGGCGTAGAAATATCCATGAATTTTAATTGTCCCTCAAACACTATTTTTTTAATAACTTTTCCATATGTAATTTTAAGTCTCTCTCTCTCCTCATATCTCAACCATCTTAAATTCCTCTATCACTCTTCCTTTTGTTTCAAATCGTAGTGATCCCTACTATTACAACAGGACCATTATCATGATAATAGTCGTGTAATCATCCATTATCAATGACAACAAAAGGCAAATTTTAGTTTTTTTATATATACGATAATTTTATAAAATATTCTTATTTATATAAGATTCAATTTACTTTAATTGGGAAATATTTAAAAGTTAAATAAGTCGCCTAATTAATTATTTATAAATACTGATTAGTTTGAATCATACATAAGTTTATAATTGGGAAAATTACCTAGATAGGTTTCAAGAAAGAAATATAATTAGGATGATGTTCCATATTGTTGTTATCATGTTATCTCAAATGTTATTATTGTCTTGTCAAAAATTATTATTCACAATTCTATGAGACCTCACCTTAATAATGTTTGTTTTGTAGGACCTTAAATTAATTTTTATTTTATAATTCTGTCAAGCTATTTCATTTTAAAAATATATTAATATAGATAATTAAAATCAATTTATTTAATATATGCAATCTCCTCCAATAAAGTAATCGACTCTTGTATTAAATGAACAGAGATATATATGTTTTGTTAACATCTTCCTTTTAATGGAAATATCACGCACTTATTTCAACTGTAAAGAGTCAATCTCACAATAATTTTTCAGTTAAAAAAACACAATAATTTTTATCTAAGCCGAGAGTCTGGGACTTAAACAAACGTGTTTGGTGTGGCCGAGGCTAATAATATATTAATACATGGAAGACGAAAAGGTGTGGTTCTTGATGCTGCATGTAGTTGGCTTATTGAATAATGTCCATGTCTTCCAAAACTTAAAATCTGAAATATCACATGAGGGTCCTCTCCATCCCTCCCTCCCTCTATCGTCTCTCTCACTTATCCCATTCTGTGGAAACCGCCATTCAACTAACTTTCTCACACACTTCATCTTCAATTTAACCCTGCTTACTCACTTATCACATCTTCTCTTTTCTTCTTTTTTACATTCTTTCATTTAATCTCCCTTTAAACTTACCACCTAACCATAATAACCTCACTTGTAATCACGCACACTCGCTCACTCATCACACCTTCTTCTTCTATGTGTCTTTGTATCCCCCTCTATAAATACACATACATATGCATATGGTCCTAATGTTCTTCATTGAGCTTGATATATTTTGAGCTATATATAATGGAGGCAACTAATCACGATCAGCTGCATAATCCCTTGTTGGGTTCGTCTTGGCGCACCAAGAAGATTAGCCAGAGTCGTTGGGAACGCGTTGTGGTGGCGATATTGTGCTCCATTATTATTGTGATGGGGTCTGTGGTTACAATAGTACCATTATTGGTGAGAAACACAGAGGAGAAAGAAGAAACGGTGTCGTTTATTCCAAGAGGGGTGAAAGAAGGAGTGTCAGCAAAGTCCAGTAATGAAGTTTCGCACAAGCTTTCATATAATTGGACTAATGCTATGTTCTCTTGGCAACGAACTGCATTCCATTTTCAACCCCAGAAAAATTGGATGAACGGTATGTGCTATTTTATGTTTTTAATTTGTGTCATTTACTCATTTAATTTCCTATATCTTGTATATATATTTATGGCCAACAATTCATATATCTTATATATAAACTTATTTGCTGATAAAAAAACTTGCTGATGAAAAAAATATAAAACTTATTTGAAATATTTGTTGTATTTAAATAGGGAATTCTATATTGTTACATAAATAATAAATTAATTGCGTGTATATGTATTATGACTGTCTTTCTACCATAAAGCTTAATCTAATATGATAGGACCCGCCTCAACGTTATGTACACTTGATTCACCTGTTAATATTTTGATGTGGGACTTATCTATAATACTCTAACCCACTTTATCTTACAAAGTTATTTACTTCGTTCTTCTTTTTGTGAGACTCGAAGATAATTGAAATCCAGAACACGAAAACGGAAAGAATGTTGTTGTCATTGGATTTTTTTCTCGCCACGCAGGTCATATCGATCATATACAGTTTTATACTTCATCGCGTTACTTAATTGTATCTAAAAGATGACAAATATATAGTATACAACAAATTTCCTAAATAAATTAGTTAAATCAAACTAAGAGAAGGATAATATACAAAATGGCGATCCCACATTTTAACTTACTGGCTACCTATCATTTACTCATGACCTATACGATTATTCATCTTAAATTTTTTATATATGATATACATGGCACAATATATATCTATATATATATATCCAAAATTATTGTCATTTCCGTTTTCCATTTATGAAATAGGACACTACTTTTCCTTAGAAAGAAGTCAAATATCTAATACTGAAAGAAAGTAATAAAATAAAGTAAACTTACATTAAAATAAGCTACAACACTTTTAATTAATTCACGATTATCTTTGAATCTACAAGTCAAATTTTGTTTTTATCACTTTTTCCCATATTTGAAACGATTTGTCTGAATGATTTGAACTTTGAAGGGTAGGTGAGATCCGCCAGGCTGAAAGCCCATGATTATTAGTTTCCAAATATAGCCATCTTCTAACTTTTGTTTTCTTTTGATAATTAGTTTGTTAGTACTAATAAAGAATTTAGTATATTATTTTACAAAAAAAGATTTAGAATATTTTTTCATTCTGGAACTTTATTTTATTTTGATTTTTATTTTTTAAGGTGTCTTCTTTGTACTCTAACTCTAACATCACTAATTTCAATGACAAATTTTGATACAAAAATTTCGAAATATTTAGTTTGATATGAATTTCTTTAACTATGACTTACACATAATTTAACTTCTGTAATTTTAATTATATATTGATATATAATTATTTATATCAAATAAAACATGATTGTTATATGCTTCATATAGCTTTAAATAAGCTGGCAAAAATATAAGCTTTAATTTAGATAAGAGTTGTTTATAATATTGATCATATATAAAGACCCAAATGATGGTCATTGATAAATAATATGTAACATACACACGATACTAATTAATACACGTGGTAAACAATAATTGATCATACTACCTCCGGTCCTAAATATAAAACCTAGATAATTTTTTTTTTGAAAGATTAAGGTTGCGAAATAGGTTATTAAATCATGACATATTTGATATCTTTTTAGATTATCCATTAGCTTATAGTTAAAATAAATTAGTCTAAGAGTAAAAAATAGGTAAATCAATTTATAATTAACTTATTTTTTGTTTTTTTATGATTTTTCAAAAAAGTCATCTAGGTCCTATATTTAGGACCGGAGGGAGTATATTTTTTTATGAATACAATAATTTATATCTATATTTTTAAAATGATGAACCAAAATGATATATATATATATATATATATATATATATATATATATATATATATATATATATATAACAAAGTGACAATCTCCTTTCCTTGTTTTGATGGGTTTCTGCTCGGTGTGGTGTTCGTCCATATCACTTTGGATGATTTTCTGCATCAGATCCTGATGGTATGTATCTCGTCCTTGATTTTTTTTTTTTGATAAAATGTTTACAATTCCTGTATCTCTACTATTCTAGTTCACATTAATATAGTAGTCTTAGGCAATTTTTAGCTAATCACCTATCAATTTAATCTTTACCACAAAGGATCATGAAAATTTAAAATCATTAAAAGAACAACACCTCTTGTAAGAGTCAGTCTTAAGGATATTGATGTGTGTGTGTATGTGTCAATTATCAACTACGCTGGTTAAAATTAAAAAGCCAAAATTTAGGTGCAACCTTCCAATCAAATCCTAGCTCTCACATTATTTCTTCAGATAAAAAAAATCAAATGTTAAATCATTACCAATAATAAGAATGTTATTATATATTGCTCCTTTTTATTAAAGAATTTGATATAATGAAATAAGTAAATGTACCTAAATTTTCCTATGCCCTATAGTTTATGCCACAAGAACTCCCCTATAAGTGTCTACTTAAGTATGGAATTATATGTTCAATCTCATTAATGGCTGTGAACCATTAGTATTTACCTCTTTAATTATAAAATTGAACCTATGTTTTGTTGAAATAAAAATAAAAAAAATATAAGCCTTCTATATCATTGGAATATACATTTAATACAACGTACTATATAAGTTTTTGACCAATGTAAATATATGAAAAAAAGGAAGTTACTGGCACCATTAATTTCATGATCCAAAACTTTTTTTTTTGATACATAACTTCTTCCTTCTTTAAACAATGTTTTTTAATTAAATGTGATATAATTAATCATAGACATAGAATAACATTTTATAATAAACTTTAAGCTTTCATTTGACGGATAAAAAATGGTGAATAAATTAAAAGAGGGTAAATAATATATCATCCACATTCATTTTAATGACAAAAATTAGATAAATATTGTTTTATCTAATCAATCATTTACCTTCTTGAACAATTCCTATTTCATTTTCAGATTTTCAATGAAAATTCTCACACGCATTGTGAAATTTCCTAACTGCGAGTTTAGTTTTCCTGATGTAGATGTAAAGTCAAATTAAAATTGTGAATCTTTATTTAGTAAGCAAAGCAACGTTGAAAATTTCCAAAACCAATATGTTTAGGTTCTGTATGTCTACCGATTAGCTCACATAGTTGACTGTTAGATTGCGTCATGTGAGTTTTCCAACTTTTATGGGTATGCAAATAACTTGAGACTAATCTTTGTTCCGGACAAGCCATGATTAGATGCTATTTTTTAATTCTTTGTTTGCCTAATTTGTCATCCAAATTACGTATTCCCAATAACCACACATTTTAATGATATTTTTTTTTCTTTTGAATGATTTGTCATCCAAATTACGTATTCCATTATTAAATTATTTTCACTTTACCACTTTCGTAAAAAATGATATTATCAAAACTAGAAATTAGTGAATGAATTTATATAAATTTTGATTAACAACATAGAAATTAATGTTAAATTTGGATTGTATATTGTGGTGGCAGCTCCATTGTATCACAAAGGGTGGTACCATCTATTCTATCAATACAACCCTGATTCAGCAGTTTGGGGCAACATCACATGGGGCCATGCTGTATCAAGGGACCTCATTCATTGGCTTTACCTTCCCATTGCTATGGTTCCTGATAGGCCCTATGATATCAACGGTGTATGGACCGGGTCAGCTACAATATTGCCAAATGGCAAAATAGTAATCCTTTACACTGGTGACACTGATAAATATGTTCAAGTACAAAATCTAGCTTACCCTGCCAACCTATCTGACCCCCTTCTCCTTGATTGGGTCAAATATGCCCATAACCCGGTCCTAATACCCCCAACTAACATTGCCCCGAAAGATTTTCGCGACCCGACCACCGCGTGGATCGGGCCGGATGGGAAATGGCGGATAACTCTTGGATCCAAAATTCAAAAGACCGGTATTTCATTGGTGTACACTACCACGGATTTCATTCACTACAAGAAAAATAGTAACTTCTTGCATTCTGTATCGGGTACGGGTATGTGGGAGTGCGTGGACTTTTACCCGGTTTCGATAAACGGGTCAAAAGGCCTGCCCACATCAGTAAATGGGCCAGGAATTAAGCATTTGTTAAAGGCTAGTTTGGATGATACTAAATTGGATTACTATGCACTTGGGACTTATTTTAGTGATAATGATACATGGGTACCTGATAACCCAAAAGTGGATGTGGGTATTGGGCTAAGAGTGGACTATGGAAGATATTACGCATCAAAGTCATTTTATGACCCGGTCAAAGAAAGACGTGTCCTTTGGGGTTGGATTAATGAAACAGATACTGAAAGTGATGACTTGAAGAAGGGTTGGGCTTCTGTTCAGGTATTATTGAACTCTAATGTTTCAAATTAAGGCTTCTATAGTTAACATGACCACCAAATTTGCATGTGTTTATTTAATTTTTTTGCATCAATGTTAGTTTTTGAGGTAACAAATCAAATGTAGTCACATATGAATTAGACATACTTTTTCCTCTTTTAAATTGAATCAAATTGAGGTTGAAACAGTCTTTTCTTTAAAAGAACAATAATGATGTGTGAATTATGTTATGCTTATTTTTTTGCAGACTATTCCAAGGGCAGTGACATTTGACAACAAAATTGGAACTAATGTTCTTCAATGGCCAGTTGAGGAGATAGAGAGTTTAAGGCTAAAAGATTATAAATTTGAAGACATTGTCCTCAAGCCTGGCTCTGTTGTTCCCTTGAACATAAGCGGTGCAACCCAGGTATGGCCATGACATCAACTTCTGAAACTCATTCACGTTTTGTGTTTATTTTCAAAATTTTTTTGAATCAAATTATGTTTTCTCTAACCATACCTCAGAATAAAAACCAGGATTTTAGTTATATATTGCTTTGATCACAAGGTGTTGCTTTATTATTGCTACACTATATGAGTCTATTAGTTGCTTGTTTGAATTTGAGATTGACAAACATATTTTATGTTCTCATTCAAAAGATTACCAGCAAACACATAAAAATTATGAAGCAATATCTTCTTTTTCATGTAAAGACACCTAATAAGAACCATGATCTTAGAGACATATTTACTTGCCATAATTGAAGAGTTAACTAATGAACTATTTAGATTTGTTGGAAATTTGATTCAGTTGGACATATTTGCTGAATTTGAAATTGAACCTTTGGGTTCCCAAGAGATTGAAGAAGTCAATGTAGGCTGTGGGATTGGAGCTAGTGATAGAAGTTCTTTCGGACCATTTGGCCTCCTCACTATAGCTGATGATACACTTTCTGAGTTGACACCCATTTATTTTCGTCTCTATAATACAAGCCAGCAAAATTCAACTACTTTTTTCTGTGCTGATGAAACCAGGTATGTGCAAAATTTTGTTTTCTGGTTCTAATTTTCCTTTTTCTTAGAGAAGAAACAATCAGATTAAAAGGATCGGAAATAATATAATACACATGTTACTCCATGATATTGTGAACTAATTAATTATTGTAAGAACGAAGCACATATGAGACTTGAAATATCGTTGCTTTCCGCTCACTAAGTGCCTTATGTAATAAATTCAAATAAAGTTTTCATGCATTCAACATTAATACGCATATGATTGCATTAACAACTCTGGTACTTCCTCCTGTCCTAAATTCTAAATATAAGAATTGACTTTTTTTAGAAAATTCTAAAAAACAAAATATGTCAATTATAAATTAATTTATCTAATTTTCCCCTCAAACTAGTTTATTTGACGTATAAATTAATGGATAATCTAAAAATATATCACTCATAATTTAATACGCTATTTTACAACCTTAATCTTCAAAAAAAGTCAACTAGGTTATATATTTATGATTGGAGAGAGTATTTTATATTAGTCTGAAATGAATTTTAGATTTATTGAGAAACTTAAATATGTCTTTGGGTATGGATCACAGAATCAGTAACTTGAATATGAATTGTTGGATTATGTAGGTCATCTAAGGCATCTGAAGTTACAAAGGCAGTTTATGGGACTGAAGTTCCAGTGCTCAGTGATGAGAAACTGTCAATGAGAGTATTGGTGAGTGAAAATCAAATATTAACTGCTCTTTACTTGTACTTTTTTTTGGACACAAGCTCTTTACTTATACTTGACCCGCATAATATTCTCTTAATTTTTTGACATATCACTATGTTACATATATTGGAAATGTCTTTTAAATTTAATTGTTGATAGATATACATACTTAGCTCTTATGGTTTGTAGATTTCACATGATATTGAGGTTAATGAGAATGAATGTTTTTGAAACTCTGGATGTGAATAGGTTGACCATTCAATCATTGAGAGCTTTGGTCAAGGAGGGAGAAGAGTGATCACATCTAGAGTTTATCCAACAGAAGCAATATATGGAGCAGCAAGGTTGTTTCTCTTCAACAATGCAACAGCCATTAACATTAAGGCCTCTCTCAAGATTTGGGAACTGAACTCTGCTTTCATACGCCCCTTCCCCTTTGACCAGAGTCAATGAAAGGCTCTAGCTAGTATGCATATAGTAATTGTATGATGTTATGGTAATATCTATTATTTCCATAAGAAGAAATAAAATAAATGGTTGCAATCTTGTGGTGCTTGGATACATGTTTAGTATAGATAAATTGAACCAATCAATCCATATTTTCTTACCTTTGCCAATTTACCAAAAAGGCCCTCTGAATAAAACTGTAATATCCTAATTTAAATATTAAAAATAATCTAACAAATCTTCCTAATAAATAATAAAATATTTATTTAATTAATTTGAATAATAAAATTTGAAAATAAACTAAATAAGTAACAAAACAACCAATTAATATTCTTGCACTTGCAGAATGTATCAGTGTTCCATACATTTATGGAAAATAAATACTTTTTAAGTCACACATTTAAGAGTTAGATAACTACGTGCTGGTTTTATTAAAATACCATTTTCATATCATATATACCCCAAATGATGGAAGCTCCTTTTACTATATGCAATTCATATGGGAAAGGAAAAGGATTAGTTTATAACATATAGTTGTATACTAAGCTAGTTTTGTTAATAGTGCAGCGTTGGGGAGGGTGGGGGGGAATATTTGGACCAATGACTATTAAGGTGAATAGCAAAGGATTTACTATTTTTCCAGTAATATACATGGAATTCAAGATTTGTGGAAAATGCCCCTTATTTTGGGGTTGGTTTGCCTTTATTTTCTGAATCATGCACGAATAAATTAATTCATCAATGCAAACCCAATGCAAACTTGGGCCATTGTCAAACCTAATCCTGCTCGTACATTGATTGGACCAAGCCCATGAAAATCTGTTAGCATTTTTCAAAGTACCACATGTACCAAAAATAAACACTCTATCAGTCATTCAGTCCTAAAATTATTTAAGAGAAATTGTATAAATTCTGTGTATGTCTCATATGTGAAGCTGCAAAAGAGAGCGCCTACCACATTTTTTTTGTCCTTGGGCAAAACGGGTCTGGTTTGGTGACAATCTAAACCTCAATATCAATGATTCTATGTAAGTTGATATTAAGGATTGGATTAGCACGTGCCTGAATAATACAAAGCTACATGACAATCAAAGAGCTCTTTTTGCAATAATAATGTGGCAAATCTGGAAAGGAAGGAATGGCTTCCTTTATGAGAAATTTGACATTGATCCAATTTCTGTTTTTTCTTGAGTAGGTAAAATTTTGAACAAATTCTTGGACGCATGGATGACGTTACCAATGCGACATTTCTAATAACTTGCTGAGTGATCGATTTGAAGTGACTCAGCCCAATAAAAAGGGCAACTTCCACCTCCTCTGACTTTGAAAATTAACTTGCATGCTGCTTATAATATCAGGAACATCCACTAATGAAGCTGCCTCCGCCGCCATTGTGGTAAGGGATGAAAATGGGTGGCTATCGGATGGTGCTTCAAGGACTTTTCAAGCTACATCAGTGTTGGAAGTTGAATGCTAAGTGATGCTAGATGCTGTCTCTTTTGCATGGGAGAATGATCTTTGGTATATTATTTTAAATCTGATAATCAAAAACTTATTTCATGCATTTTAGGTAAAAACATTAATCTTGAATGGACATGTGACCTTTGCTGGACAAGATTCTCTGTTCGGCACATTAAGGAAGAAACTTTTCTTTTAAGTTTTAAATGAGTTTTCAGTGAGGCCAACATGATTGCTGATTGAGTTGCCAAAACAACTACTAACAAGTTTTGCCCATCGAACTCAATATACAGACCACCAGCCGAATTATTGCAATTAGTGGAGAAGGATATTAATGATGATATCCAGGATGGTGATGAATGACATTTCTCTATTTTACCTCATGTCATGTTTATGTTACTTAGTTGTTTTGTTTTTTTTACCTTTTTTAGTTCAAGATGGATGTATTATTGGTTTATTTTTTTGATCGAAAATGTATTATTGGTTTATTACTTAATACTCCTATATTATTGGTTAATTACTTAATGGAATCCGTTCTCCTTTCGCAACATTCTCAAATGGCAAAATAGATAACTACAAGTCGTGGGTTTACTTAAAATACTCCCTCCGGTCCTAAATATAGGACTTAATTGACTTTTTTGAAAAATCCTAAAGTAAAAGCAAAATAAGTTAATTATAAATTGATTTAACTAATTTTTTCTCTTAAACTAGTTTATTTTACCTATAAGCTAACGAATAATCTAAAAAGATATGAAATATGTCATGATTTAATAACCTATTTTGCAACCTTAATCTCTCCAAAAAAAAGTCAATTAGGTCTTATATATAGGAACGGAGGTAGTATCATTTTAATCAATGCCACAAATGACGGAATCTCCTTTCACTATATGCAATTCATGTAGGTAAAAAAATAAGTTTTATAGCATTTGCAAACTAAGCTAGAATTGATAATAGTACAAAATTAGTGGGAGAGGGGAATATTGCTAGAATTGCTAATAGAACAAAATTAGTGGGAGAGGGGAATATTTGAACCAATGTTACTCCCTCCGTCCCTAAATATAAGATCACTTTCCTTAATTTGAGTAAAAATAATGAAGTTAATTACTTTATGCCAACTATATACCTTTATATTTTTTTTTATCAGAAATATACATTTATCCTCACTCTCCTACTTTTGTTAGTTATTATAGATAAACATTGTATGGTGAATTTGGGAAAAAAGTTGGAAAAAGTTAGAAAGTGATCTTATAATTAGAAACAGGCTAAATCTCAAAACTGATCTTATATTTAGGAATGGATAGAGTATTAAGCTATAATTTTATTATTTTACCTATATGAAAATGAAGGATTACATAGGTAAAATACCAATTGTCTCCATCCTTGACGTTGGGTATGGAGAAACATTAAATCTCTCATGCCAGCTGTCCCACCCTTTGAGGTGTCTACAAATCAGCGAAGGATTAGTCTCTCACTTATCGAGTGAGAGGATACCTTTATCGTCAATAAAAAAAGTAATTAAATCAATCAATTACATAT
Organism: Mimosa pudica; assembly: GCA_029929735.1. Lineage (NCBI taxonomy): Eukaryota > Viridiplantae > Streptophyta > Magnoliopsida > Fabales > Fabaceae > Mimosa > Mimosa pudica. The sequence continues at coordinate 10,506,814 of JAKELP010000002.1, forward strand.
AAATAAAAAAGTTGGAAAGACAATATTTTACATTTGTACATTCTAGAACCTTCACTTTTCTTCTTGAGTTAAAAAACAAAAACTCCCTCCTTCTCCTTCGTCAACAAGTTTCTCTCGCCGTTAAAATGCGACCACCGTCGGAGAAGAACAACGTCGCCGCCGGCGACGGCGAGAAGTACAACGTGGAGTTCAGGAGCGACGACGACGACGCGTGGTACTCAGTGAGGGTAGTACTGGAAAGCGAAGAGGTGATGAGAATAAAGTTCATGCACTTCGGAGAGTCCCACGATAAGCTGTTCGACGCTCGCTCCTTCGCCAGCTTGCACGCCGTAAACCAATTCAAGAAACGTTTCAGACCCGTGTCTTTGCAGCTTCAAGATAACGAGTGTCGTCGCGTTGTAGATCATGAAACTGTCTGTGCTTGCTTTCAACATAATGCTGAAGATGTTCGCTTCTATGATGCCAATGTTATCGGAGTCAGTTTTACTTTACTCTTATCTTTTCCCTCATTTTCATTATTAAATAAATGTTTTTATATATGAAATAAATACTACCTCGGTCCTAAATATAAATATAATAGTTGATATAAGACCTTAGTTTATTTATTTATTTTTTTTTTGAGAGATTAAGGTTGCGAAATAAATTATTAAATTATGACATATTTGATATATTTCTAGACTATCTATTAATTTATATGTAAAATAAATTAGTCTAAGAGAAAAAATTAGGTATATCAATTTATAATTAACTTATTTCGCTTTTTTAAGATTTTAAAAAAAGTCAACTAGTTCTTATATACTCCCTCCGTTCCTAAATATAAGACCTAGATAACTTTTTTTTGGAAAGATTAAGGTTGCGAAATAGGTTATTAAATGATGACATATTTGATATCTTTTTAGATTATCCATTTGCTTATAGGTAAAATAAACTAGTTTAAGAGAAAAAATTAGGTAAATCAATTTATAATTAACTTATTTTTTGCTTTTTTTAGGATTTTTCAAAAAAGTCATCTAGGTCCTATATTTAGGAATATATTTAGGAACGGAGGGAGTATAAGAATGGATAGAGTAGTGTTTGAGTTTTTTTTATTATTATTAAAAAGGTGGTATCTTTTTTCTTCATAACTTAGCTTAGACAAGGTGAAACCCTAAGATGAAGACATAATATGTGTAGTGTAATGTCTAAACTAGTTGGCTTTGGGTAAGCAATATTAAAGTTATAAACTTGATTGGAGCCATGTTTTCATTTCTTTTTAGTGGGAAATGTGGTGAGATTGCTGTATTTTATTGTAGAATCTCTTCTTGATGGGTTGTTCTTCTGTGCATTCTGTTTTTTTGAAGTGTTTGTTTGTATATTCAACCTTTGATTTTTCTCTTGAAAAGGCATTGATATTGCTGATGATTAAATCCATAGAGTGCAAATTTGACAGCTTTTGTTGGGGTAGGAAGGTTATTTTACAAGTGTTGATATGCTCCCCTTTTTATTTGTTTGATCTTGTAGGTCCAGGAAAATGAGCATTCTTTCAAAGATGGGGAGGAAGAGTGCTTATGTGTCTTTACACTTTACTGGTTACATGGACCTGTTGCTAATACTAACAGTAATGCAAGTGTAGCAGATATTTGCAAAATTCAGCCACCTTCAGGACTTGATCCTATAGTTGCTTCATTTTTGAAGATTGCTAAGGAGAGAGCTAAAGCTACTGCCAATCCCATTTCACTTTCCAATGGAACTAGTGGACAGGAAATTGTACCATTATGCAATGGAATCCAAAATACTAAACAGAAAAAGGGTCTTCTTGATCGCATATATAAGGTTAGTTATATTCATTTTTATGTCAGCTGAAAGCAGTAATTATTAGCTTGTTTCATGATGAAATGAAATCACGCTCTATGTTCTATTACGTGGTTAATTTTTAGTGGGTAACATGATGTCTTCCTTTTTAGGAAACTCGTTGTGCTAGGCGGTCCATAGTTCAAAAACCATCTTCATGTGAAGGTTCGTATATGTCTTATTTATTTACCACCTTTTTCGTTATTTATTTAACTTAAATGTGATGCATTCTCTTTTTTGTTTTCTTTACTTTTTTTGACTCCATCAAAGCAGATAGGGTTGTCCAGATTTTTAGCAACGGAGTGGAAGATAGAGATCTCGGTGGCAAGAAAAACTTTTTTATGATATTAGTTGAAAATCTGGATAAGACCCTAACTTCATTAACCATTGAAGAATTCTTGCATAAATATACTTCTTTATTTCCCGAAGTGTATATTTTTCCAAGTTCACCATGGGAGTTGTTTACTAGAGGAGCCTTCGTCTGTGATAGTGAAGTGGGTTTTAGACAACTTTGCAACTTTTTGAATGATCCTACTCAGATAGTGATTTCTTCAACAGGAAGGTATGTAAATATGTAGTGTATACAGTTCTGTTTTTTTGTTCACTTATGACTGAAAAGTACTTAATAATCTAAAGGGGAGTATTATTGTAAATCCATATGGTTGTAAATGTTGAGTTTAAAATGGATAGGAAGAGCATAAAGTGGGGGTGTCTGAGATGAGATATTGAGTTGAATGTACAAGAAAAGCTATATTTTATAATGAAGGTATATGATGAAGGGTTGGGATAACATCTATCAAAAAGAAAATGGTATGAAATTGTTTGGGATGGTTTGGATATGTACAAAGGAGGCAATTTGTTGCGACAGTAAGGGGGTGGATTAGGCAGTGTGGAGCAATGTTTACTTGATTCGGTCGTTTTATAAGATGATTTTGTGTATTCAGTAGTGTAATTTTTATAAACCCATCATAAAAGCTGAAATTTTAAAATCAAGCAGCCATTTCTCTATAAAATAGAGAATAATATACCTTTGTCTTTTACAGGCCATGGGTAATTGGTGAAGAGGTCGTGGGGCTTAAACACATCAGAGCATCAATTGGAGCATTATTGCCCACGTCTAAGGTAACCTTGCATCTTTCTACTAATTGAAAGAAAAATTCTTTTAGAATATATTGTGATTTGTTTTTATGGTTCAAAATGCCATTCAATTCACATTTGAGGTTTGTTCATAATGCTACTTTATCACCTCATGCTATTTATTTAAAATGGTAGAAATGTGTGTCTATTGAGTAAAATATTTGTTTCATATGATGTAAGCTTTGTGTTTCAATCCATTATTTGAAGGGATAAACTGTATCCTTGTCCTTGAGCTATCATGAATTATTCAGTGAAGCATTTTCGCTCTCATGTGTCAAGACTCAATCCTTGTGTTGCCTCTGTTCTAACAAACCTTTATATTGAGTAAGGTCATCAAATCGAGATACGAATTGTGAATCAAAAATCCTATTTTTAGTTTCGTTAATCGAATCGTATATTGTATTGTAAGATTTGTGATTAATTATAAATGATGGCATAACTGTAATTTTCCTATAAGAAAACATCAAAAGTTTGTTGATATAAGCATTGTAATGGTTAATGACACATGATGTTTCATAAAACTAAAGCCAACAAGATTGAAAACGAATCTAAACTTTCTAGTATGGGGATATAGATAAATTGAATTGTAAGATATTTATGGCATGATTATGTGTTGTTTGTTTTAGAGATTTCTGTCCAACCTTATGACAGTTATGTTTGTGTTGTTTGTTGTTTGTATCTTTTATTGAAGTTATATGTTGTAATCTTAGTATGTCATCTTCCAATATCAGTCCTTTTGTCAATTTGTGTAATAGAGCAACATCATCCTGTTTTTCATTGTATTAGTGTTATCAATCTAGGTATTTCCAATCTCGTGTGTTGTTTCTGTTTATTTATTAGTTCTCATTATCTTCTTTTTTAGAGGATGGTTATAACATAAACTTACATATGTACACTCATTATTTGTTTCTGTCAACTACTAAAATGCTTTTGCACACTTATAAATTTACCTATGAACTTGACCTAAAGGATCATACAATTTGATCTAAGTTTGGTCATCAACTTGGCAAATGGTTATTTGGAGAAATATATAACATCTTATACATGACGTCACATGTTCCAATGAGAAAAAAAAGCAAGGATTACAACCATCCCTTGCATAATATCTTGATTTCTGATTGTGTGAAGCCTATCCCAGTAGCTGCTGTAACATTTGTATAGGCTGAAGTTTGCTGGTTTCCTCAATTTTAGTTTTGTTGCTGTCATGTATGTTTCTTGTTTATGTTTTTTACTCTCTATTTTGTGTTTGTCTATTGTTTATTTATTGACGGGTATTTTGGGGCCAAAAAAATTATGGGAAATTGGTTATAGGAATGTAAAATGGTACCTAGAATTTTATGAAGCACTGTACTTGATGAGAAATAGAAATGCATTAAAAATGATGAATATGCTCTTAGTGAGCAATAAAAAATGTCGACTACTCTCAATATATTTAAGCGTTCTCCCTTAACTTGGCGGGTTGACGTGAATGGTAAGTACTCTCATCTTTTAATCAAGTGGTTAGGGGTTCGATCCATGGCCTTTATGAATGAAGCAAATTCATAGACCAGTTGTCTACTCCCTATATAGGACTCCGGAACAATGAAATATTAGTCCCACTACGTAGGTGGGATACCCTTGGAAAACAAAAAAAAGATAGCGTTCTCCCTTGCATGTATTGATGATAGTGTCTGGTCAATGTTAGGATGGTAAGTTTTCTGGACATCTTTGCCATTCAGCATTAGGGGATGTGATTTTCTTGCTTGTCTACAACAGTATCGTAATTCTTGTTGGTAAGTTGTTTGAAAGTCTCTTTTCATAATCCTGGATCTGAATATACTTGGTATTTGATCTGTAGCAAAAGGATAAGTTTGAGCATGACATACTTTAGCTCAGATCCACAGAAGTCATCTCTTAACATATGCTCTTGTAGTCTGTCTTGAAAGGTTGATTATATGAAAATGAAGATTTAGCTAATGCTTCTTCCTACATGGTATGGTCAAAATATCTGACTGAGAATTGCATTCTTCAGAGTCACACATTCCATGAAGAATATGATGAAAAGAGAACTATTTTAAAGATTGTTAGAGAAGGGACACAAGAGTTCAAGGTTGCAAGTGACCTTAGGGATGTGTTCATTGAATTTTCTACTCACCAGAAGCAACTCCACAAGCGGCTCAGATTTGATGAGGGGATGGTACTTCTCAACTTGTAAATTCACTGTTCTAATCTGCCTACACAGTAAATAATAGGGAATAGAAATGTGCTCCATAGTGTTGACCGTCCTAATTAGTATGTGAATGTTTAGATCGTAAGTATCACTATGTTGTTAGTGTTAGGGATGGATTATAGCATTATAGCAATACACACATTATGTGTACATGGGATTGTAATCCTCTGTAAAGTAGATGCATGGTGTAATTCAAAAGATTTTTTGAGAAAAGTTAGAAGGCAAATTAAAGTGAAAAGATGTTAGTTACATACAGATTCACTTGTTTGTGTCACTTTTATTTATAAATCTAAAGTACATTAATTATTAAGATTGCATTCCTGTGGTTCCGTTTGTAAACTACTTTCAACATGTTTTGTTGGAACTTCAAATACTACAAATTATTATTGTCTTCGAAGTTATAAATAGCTAATGATCTATTATCCTTATTTAATATGTTCTTTATTTCAAAAAAAAAAAAGTTGGATAATCTGTACAATACTTAATGAAGGAAGAGTAAAATTGTATATTTATGTGAACAAAATTAACGATATAACTTGTAAATAGATAAAAAAAAATCTCTATCTATACTATGAATAGGATTAAAAGGAAGAGAGTGGATGGTGTGAATGCCATTGTGAAATTAGTTCAATTTTTTTGCCAAGGCATTATAGTTCAACCCCGTGAGCATGGGGATAAATGGTCTTATTTTTTTGGTAAAATAAATGTTCAAATCTTTATGTTGGGAATGAATTGGTTGAATTAATAAGACATGTTGAATTTAAACTTTTCTTGGCCTCATAAACTAACAATTACAAAATAATTATTGCCTAGCATTGATACCAAGTGTTATACTTAAATTTACAAATGCACATAATAACTATACCAACACAACATTTGGAAAAAGAAAAATTCAACTTTAACCAATTGTTTGGGGTTCGATCCTTGACGTTGGGTATAGAGAAGTATTAAATCTCCTAGACCAATTGTCTCATCCATTGAGGTACCTACAAATCAGCGGGGGATTAGTCTCTCACTTATCGAGTGAGGGGATAACTTAATCATGGATATAAAAAAAAATTCAACAAGAATACAACAACTTTGGTGATTAGAGAACAAAAAGGTTAATAGTTTTGGGCACCACTTGCGGATCTAACACCATATGACTTAATGTTTTACGCAAAGCCTAAAGTGGGTTGTTTCATTCATGTCTAACATGATGTGTATATGAATTTTGTATGAGAATATATTGTATCTGTGAGAACTTTTTATGAATATTGTCTCACACTTTACTTAAACATAAAGTGAACCGTACTATTTATAAGTAATGTAATTTTTTTCAAGGATTTTTCTCAACAATTTTTCTAGGTTCCATAATAAGTTGGTGTAATGGTGAGAAAAAATGATTAAATAGTCCAGGCTTAGAATATTGTTAATTTCTGAAATTAAGTTATAATTAGTTTGTTGCGAGAAAAAAATTAAGATGATGCTAACTCCCCCACAAGATACCTTATATCATGCTCACATCTATTTTTCCTTCCCAATTAAAGAGGTAATTTCAACAAACCAAACTTTTCCATAATTACTTTATGACTCATTTATTCATTAACGTTACTATCCCATTTCATTCACTTCCTTGACTTAATTTTCATGTTGCACATGCTCAATTCCATTAACTTACTAAAGTTTATGCCCATTTTGCTACTTGTTCACTTTTCAAACCCACTAACTAAAACCGATTTAATGGCTTGTTATGAAGTCACTAAAATTATTTAGGATATTGTATTAAATATAGTGTGACATTTTAATGTTTAAGATATGCGTTTGAGTACCACAAAGTAGTGCTTGTTTGATTCTGTTGTTTGCTATATTACAATTGGAAAAAAACCAGATTCCTACAGTAACCAGAGACTAGCAATCCAAGTTTCTAGCTTACCGTGATCGTGAATAGTTAAAGTTAAACCATTTAAGTCACCGACTTTAAAAATTTTTTTAATTTTTAAATGACTGTTAAGAGTTATTCTTGGGTACTAGCAAAAGATATTTGACTATTTAAACATGATTATTGAGTTTACGTGTTAATACATAAAACATCTTAATAAGTTACTTACAGTTAGACTTAATAATGTTATAATTTGATTCTGAGCCAAAAAAAGAAAATAATGTTATAATTTGACTATGCCATATAATTATGTGAACAAACATCGCTAAGCCAATTTTAGAGATTAAAGGACATGTATTATTCTTTTTCCAACATTTACTCTTGCAAACTAAGCTGTGAAGAATTTTTATTTTGACAATTTCATTCAAATATCTTTATGAATTTAAAAATCCCAAATATGGTATTCCCACTAAAACGCGTTGTATGATTTATGAGCGGGAGTAGAGTCAAGTGAAAGGGGCTAGTCTAACACATAATAGTGAACCATGGTTTGAATTCACTCACATTTAGTATCTCACTCTCACCAGTACCTCAAATGAGATTTTCTCTAATAAGAGATTAATTGGATCATACATTGGGAGAAAAACGTGATTTAGTTATCAAGTGACAACATCGATTTGGGACTTTCATATTCTCATGATATTTTTTATATTTTATTTCTAATGTTAAAATACTGCCTTGATTGATCAAAATCACAAGTTGAGGCTAAATGATTGTATAATTTCTGCGATTCGATTCATAAGTCCCCTAGAATAGATGGAAAGCACGCATGGAACAAAATATGTTTTCGATCACTGAAATAAAGCGCACTAGTCAGTAGTCACATATACTTGATGATTTTGTTGTTGACCATCCGATCCCCACAAAAATTGATTAATGCATTATCTCTTTTGAGATCATCATATGTCATATAAATATATAATATCTCTTTATATATATATATACCATTAATTTATAAGCATGACAAATAAATTTGAAGAAAATAACAAGTATGAGAATAAGATAAAAAAGTATGCTTTTAAATTATGTATTACATTTATAACATATTGAGTACGGTTTCAGATTAGCTTCCTTAAAATTATGTTTTAATATTATTCTCATTTCAGAATGGACTTCCTTATTGACATGATTAAGGGGGCTTTACACGTACTCATTTTACTAATGAATCAAAATTGGTTATCATAAAAATATGTTCAATTATTCTCACATTTGAATATTCAGGGGATAAATAATTTTCCTCTAATTTATTAGGATTTAAATCAATTTAAATCATTTACCATTATAATTATAACTATATATAATACATTATATGTTTAAGAAAAGTCTCACGTAAGAGTATAAATTATTCAGTAATTATGAGGTACGAAAGTGGACCCAAAAAAAATTATGAGGTTAGAAAGAGACAAAGATCTCATGGATGATGTACCAATACATTTGTGCATTTTAGAAAAAAAAAAACATTTGCTCATTTATTCCTCAATACCCAATAGGGGATAATCATATCAGATCACGGAATCATCGGATTTAATGTATGCGATATATAATTAGACAAAAATAGAAACAGTCTGATTGAGTCAAAGCATATAATAAATACTGAATCTTCACTTGCATCTTTATAAATATGAGATCCTTCATTTTGGTCCCTCATATTATTATATTCTCAACTTAGTCTCTTACCGATAAACAAATAATCTTAAATCATCATTTCTCTATAGAATCATCTTTTCATTGGGGAAACGGTATCAATTCTATCCGTATCCCAATGAGATTAAGGCTATGATTATCAAGTGGAGAATTTTTCAAATGTCCCTTTAAAAAATTGCATGTATGTTCTTAATGAAAATGTATTATCAAATTAACTAGAATTAATCAAGTGATCAGCTCGCTTGTCCAATTTAACAAGCATTGGAGGTACCATTCTCACCTTATATATGCATCAACATATTAACCAGTAACATACCCTTAAATTGAGTTGAGATTCGCAATTCGTTATTGTGTGCTATAGATTTTTATTAATATAACACCATAATATCAAAATACATTTGTTGTGGAATAAAATTTATAACATACTATTAAATTATTTATGAAAATTAAAAAATAAGATTCACTGTTACTACTTACCTAAGTACAACTGTACAAGGCCAAAAGCTTATCTATATGATTAAGAATTATGAAAGTGATTAAATAAGATGGGAGAGTGAAGTGGGGCCCGCGAGGGAGGATGCATGTGGGAAGAGTGGCCATTCCCTTCTTTTCAGAAATCTGAACGTTACAAAAGGAAATTAAATTGCCTCACTCCGTGCACTACGCGCCTAAACTTGTGCCCTTCCCTCCCTTCTTCCCTTTCGTACTTCACCGCCTATAGCCGGTTCCCATTTTATTACAAAAAGAGACACAAAACCCTTAATAACCTTAGTGAACCTTCAATAATTGTAAATAATCCTACCAAGAATTATGTGTCACATGTGAGAATTACAGTATGTATGGACGATCATATATGCAACGAAAATATTTTTTTAGCCTAAATTTACTTTGAAAGCTTATAAAGTGTATCATATATACTCTTTATCGTTAAAATATATATTTAGTTAACACATTAGTTTTTTAACGAGAAAAAGTAAATATGATACGAATAATATACAAACTTTCAGTAAAAATTGGACAAAAAGTACTTGCATTACAAATATGATTCTCCGTACAACTTCAGATACATCTATATAAGTTTTAACCATTTATTATGATACGAATATAGACAGACTAGACATTTGCAAGCCACATAATCCCGAGTTAATCAAGCATGAGTCAGCCCCTATCAATTTGACCGACTTTAGCCAAATAGCAACTCATTAATTGACTCATTGACTTAATATTGCAAGCATAACAAACATTTTTGGAAAGAAAATAAAAAATAAAAAACGGGCTGATCCGGTAGGCAGTCATAACGTGAGGCCAAAAAACTTGCATAAAACGAAGTCATATGTGAGAAAGGGTGCTACTGTTACTGTATTCCTGTCCTGTCGCACACAAAACCACCCAAACATACCAAGCACTCTCGCTCTCTCTCTATATATATTTTACATGTAAGAATAATAAAAACCAGAAAACCTCGGATTCAAGACTGTCGTCAACATGGTTCCTTGCCGCTTCTCTTGTAGTCGTTTCTCTCTGCTTTCGTTTTTACACATATGTCTGCTTTCACTACTATGTTTCGCCGAAGACCCTTACGTTTACACTGACCTTCACTTCTCCTATATCACTGTTTCTCCTCTCGGTCTTCCACAGCAGGTTCTCTCTTCTCTCACCTTCTTTTTTTTTCTTTTCATTTTTTTATTTATTTCCGTTTTTACTCTTATTGTCTGTCCAAATTTGTCCAATATCTCTCAATTAATTTCAATGGTTGGATTCCAGCTGTAATTCTGGCATGAAATGCGCTCAACGTTTTTCTGTTTCATTCAATTCGTATTATCTGTTTTTTTCTTTATTGTATTTTAGCTGCAAGTATTCACTAGAGAAGTTCTTGTGTGAACCGTGAACTATGTCATTTGTGTCTGACCAACCAGAATATATGTCCTGGAATTTTTAATTGACTTGGAAAAAAAAATAGTAACTAATTGATAAAAATATATTTATTGAATTTGTAAAATATAAAAAAATTGAAAACATGAAATAAAAAATATTCTTATAAGTTAATTGCTATTTATTTTTGTTGTCATGTCAAACATTATGCATTAACTTGTGATTGATCAGACCACAAATGATGTGGTGCGTCAGACTCACACAAGAATTTGTTAGCTAGTTCTTCTTGAGCATTTTGAATCATTCTAGACTCACAGAGTAATCAATTTGCCAAATATTTTAATCTTGTAAAACTGAAATACATAGTGCAATTTTAGTATGTTCACTGGGATATCTTCTGTGTTTTTAGTTTTTTTTTAATTCCTTTCTGTTTTTGACTGCAGGTTATTGCTGTCAATGGGAAATTTCCAGGCCCTGTGATAAATGTCACTACAAATAATAATGTTGTTGTTAACGTACACAACAATTTGGATGAAAATCTTCTCATTACTTGGTGAGTTTCCACTTTCATCTTTAATAAATTTGGTCAATGATTTTTTTTTTTGCATGTTACAAAAGTTGTGACATAAATTGTGTGGACAGGCCTGGTGTTCAAATGAGACGTAATTCATGGCAGGATGGTGTTCTTGGCACAAATTGTCCAATTCCTTCTAAATGGAATTGGACATATCAGTTCCAAGTCAAAGATCAGATTGGTAGCTACTTCTATTTCCCTTCTCTTGGCCTTCAAAGAGCTTCTGGTGGATTTGGCCCCTTTGTCATCACCAATAGGAAGATCATCCCCATCCCTTTTGCACAACCAGATGGTGATATTGTAATATTGATTGGTGACTGGTTTACTCAGACCCACACTGTAATTAACTGATTCTCCTGTGGTTGTTATTTTTGTTTTATAACAGGTTTTGGGTTGTTATGTATATGTTGGTGATGTGGTTTGTTTTGATTGGTTACTTGTTATATTTGCATTTATTATATTTAGGCTCTGCGAAAAACACTGGATGGTGGGAAGAACCTTGGAATGCCTGATGGAGTTCTTATTAATGGGAAGGGGCCTTATCGTTATAACACCTCGCTCGTACCTGATGGTATTGATTATGAAACTATTAATGTTGATCCAGGTATTATTATTATTATTATTATTATTATTATTATTATTATTATTATTTCACCTCTTTAATTTGTTAAACATGATTTACTTTGTGTTTTCCTCTGGTTTTTTTATGTACTTTGTGTTTCTTTCTTCCATTGAGTTGACAAGTTTCATGCGGAATCATGTTTATCTTTGTAAAAATTTAATATTTTCAATGAAAATTTATTGAAAAACATTTTAAACAACTCAAGCATCTTTGTAAATTATTTCTATCTTTTTATTTGCAAAGGTCTCCCTTCATTTCCTGATTGCTATTGGTTGTTTACAGTGCTAATGAAAATTTGATTCTGCTGCTGCTTCTTTTACTTGGTTTTTAAGTAATTGTTTTTATTTGCGGACTGACTTCTTCATAAAAGCAATCTGGTTTGATCTTTGAAGATTTTCTTGGATAGGCTTTTAATCTTCAATACCTTGTTGATAGTGATATATTCGGATTTTTTTATTTTTATCCTTTAAATGCTGTCTAGCACTCTGCGGGGTATTCTCTTGTGAAATTTTTAATAATTATATTGGGATTAAAAATTTACATGGCAGGCAAGACTTATCGGATTCGTGTTCATAATGTGGGAACTTCAACTAGCTTGAACTTCAGAATTCAGAATCATAATCTACTCCTGGTAGAAACAGAGGGGTTTTACACAAGTCAATCAAATTACACTCAATTTGATATTCATGTTGGGCAGTCATACTCTTTTCTGGTTTCCATGGACCAGAACGCAAGCACCGATTACTATATTGTTGCAAGTGCCAGATTTGTTAATGATTCATTGTGGCAAAAGGTTACTGGTGTTGCAGTTTTACACTACTCCAATTCCAAGGGACCAGTCACCGGCCCTCTCCCTGATCCACCCAATGATGTTTTTGACAAGGAGGCATCAATGAACCAAGCTAGAAGTGTCAGGTTTGTCACTTGAAATATGGTATAACTAAACTTTCAACTGAGTGATTGGTTCCATGATTCATCTTTTTGAATAAAATAATCATATGTTTGTTGATTTGACTTTATTATACCTCAATTTAATACTTCAAATATAATAAAAAAATCAAACTATTGATTGGTCACAGTAGTTCATTATTGAGTAGTGTTGTTCTCCAAGTTCATCAGGTTAGAGTAGTTAATTATTGCTGATAACCTAAATAAATTGCCCAATTAGTTTAAAATTAATATTTAAAGAATAATATATTGAAATAATTTGGTAGAATGACACTTAAATAGCTTGTTAAGTAAATTTATATCAAACAAGGATTTGTTTACAGCTGAAATTTTTACATTTATAACTCACATCAATAATTACAGGTTTAAGGTCCTTAGTTTACATCAGTTTTCTTATAAGGTTTCTAATTGTCATTCTTCCTAAAAATGTCTATCTTAACATATGAGTTCATTGGTAAATAATGCACCCTGCCCTTTCTGGATGATTCCATGGACCTGTTTACTTGCAAGTTCTAAGTTTCCTTTGTTGATTAGGCAAAATACATCGGCCAGTGGAGCTCGGCCTAATCCTCAAGGCTCATATCGGTATGGCAACATTAACATAACAGACACTTATATGTTAAAGGTTCTTCCTCCAACACTTATCAATGGGCAAGTTCGGGCCACTATTAATGGCATTTCATTTGTAAAGCCTGAGGTACCGTTTAGGCTCGCTGACCAACACAATCTGAGAGGAATTTATAAACTTGATTTTCCTGGTATGCCACTGAATAGACCTCCAGTGATGGACAAATCTTTGATCAATGCTACATATGGAGGGTTCATTGAGATTATATTGTACAACAATGACACCACAATACAGAGTTTTCACATGGATGGTTACTCCTTTTTTGTTGTTGGGTAAGAATCCCTTTCCTTTTTTTTTCTGTGTTTAAAGGAATAATAGCTGCTGTGATCACTGAGTTCAAATCCTCTGACTCTAGGATGGGCTATGGTGAGTGGTCAGAAAATTCCAGAGGTACATATAACAAGTGGGATGGGATTTCACGCTGCACAATTCAGGTTTGTTTACCTTTTAAAAATATATCACTTTGTCCGGACAACAAAGCTATTCATTAATATATTCCAATTTCGTATTGTGACTTTCATTTGTTGATTCTACACCTTTTTGGCTCATCTTTGAAATACTGTTGAATGGATGTTTTCGCGCAATGTCAAACTTTGAAATTCGATGAGCAATTGAACATTTTATTGTTAGTTCTTCACTTGGTGTCTATTGGATTTGAACACTTCTCAGCTACTAAGAAATGAGAATAACCTTGGGCTATACAAAGCCGGCTGAATACCACAAGGGCTCTGGGCTTGATTGCAATTGTACTAGTTCTATGTTAACTGTTAGCTGCCGCTATAATGTTTAATTTTACATCCTTAATTTCTCCAAAAAGTCAATGTGATTTTATAATTAGGGCCAGAGGGAGTAATATTTGATCTAACACTATGAAACACAGATAGTTCAATAATGGACTAATTCTGATTATAGAGTGTTGGTAACAGACTGATGTGTTTCCATGCAATTATATTTTCTCATTGAGGGAGTTGAGCTGTGTTTGAACTTTGATGTGTCCCATGTTGCCAATGAATAGGTTTTTCCTGAAGCGTGGACAGCAATACTTGTTTCTCTTGATAACACTGGAGTATGGAACCTGAGAGCAGAAAACCTAGACAGGTGGTATCTAGGCCAAGAAACATATCTAAGGGTTGTCAATCCTGAAGAAAATGGAGAAACAGAAATGGCGCCACCAGATAATGTTCTCTTTTGTGGACCCCTCCAGTCTCTTCAAAAGTAACCATTCCTTCCTACCCTATTACTTCATTTGATTGTTACTCCCTCCATTTCTAAATATTAAAATTAATTGGGTAGATGAACTTGTTTTTAAATTTAAGACCTCTTTCAATTTTTTCTTACATTTTTTCTAAATTATTCCTATCAATGCTTCACAATAATTAATGAGAAAGAGATGGAGGATATGAGTAAATGAATATGGTCAGGATGTTTTAGTAATATTTTGTTTTTAACTAACACAACTAACATAATTAATCTAATTAAACTATGTACTCCCTCCGGTCCAAACTAAATTTAGGACCGGAGGGAGTATTAGGTACTATGTTTTGGAAGGGAGTATTTATCAAGTCATTTAATATATGAATTTTATTTTTACCTGCAGGGAGCAACACCACTCTTCTGGAGTTCATACTTTTGGGGTAAACTTGAAGCATTACATGGTGATGCTGGCATTTTTCACTGCCATATTATTATCCAGTTAAGCTTTCCTGCTATGCCTAGAAGGCTAGGAGGTTAGCATCTTCCCGGTTTTACTGATGTGATGAGGTTTTGAAGACCCATAGTATAGTATGCCCAAAGGGCGATTCCAATTTTTATGTCTAAAGAATGTTCTGAGTCATGATTTTCTTTCTTTTGGTTCATCCTCATTTTCTTTTCAACTTAGATGTTAATGGACTGAGATATGAATTAATGATTTAGTGGTATTTGATAATTCTTTCTCCTTCTTCATGTTGCAAAATCAGAATTGTTTATTCTTTATACATTCAAATCCATGTCTACTCATTCTAATCAGATTTGACCATGTTTTTCTGGGAATGATAATAAAATTTTAGCGGGAGTGTGGGTGGAGAGCAGAGCGCTAGTCAAATTACTTGTATAAATAGCTTTTGTCTAGTAAAGAGAAAATTTAGTTTCATATTAATAAAATGACAAAAATTTGGGGAACCAGTTTGAGCAACTTATGCATGATCATTTAGGTCAGTTGATTGATTTGAGAAAATTAATGCTAAATACATATGTTACATGATTTTTTTTAAAAAAAATTATGTCTTTCATTTAGGTTTTATATATACTTGTGTGTGTATAACTTTGTAAAAAAAAAAAAAAGAAAACAAATATCAACCACCCAACCTTCAACTTTTAACTAAACTATGATTAGTTTCTCTAATTTAATTATGTCAAAGCTATGCATATATTTTGGCTATTTTTGGGGGAAACACCAAAAAAAACCCTAAATTTTAGTTTTGAGAAATTGAAACAACAAATTTCACAAAAGGTCAATTCGTACAATGTCTTAATTTATCCAACCAAAAATAAAACAAAGTAACTAAAATGCCCGATTCAGTTTTTTTATTTTTTTTACAAATGACCCAACCACCACAACCGGATGCCGAAGCTTCGAAGGGTGGGACCCACCTACCACGTGGCGCCTAAAAAATTAAACGATTTTTGTTTGGTGGGGAGAATTGAACCCACGGCTCACCTTGTGGGGTTTGGTGATTCAACACCAAACCACCAAGTCACTTCATTGTAAATATTCCAAATTATACAGACACTATACATAGTTCCTTTAAATATTTTATAAATACAATGTTGATAGGGATAATTAATTAGAGTCCCTCACAAGGGAGTTAATACTGGAAAAGTCTCAAAAGTTGAAAATATTAATGTAGGGTCCCAAGGGACCTCACATTAATATATTTGAAAAGTGAAAAGACAGTTTTACCCCTATCCTTAAAAAAAAATTACCCCCCCACCCCCACCCTCCTCCCTCACCCAACCCCCCCACCCCCACCCTCCTCCCTCACACCCTCTGCCCCCCCACCCCACCCTCCTCCCTCAGCCCTCCACCCTCCTCCCCCCACCCCCACCCCCACCCCCTCCCCTCCCCTCCCCTCACGCCCTCCACGCCCCCCCCACCCCTTCTCCTCCCTCACGCCCCCCACCCCACACCTCCTCCCCACCCCCACCCCACCCCCACCCACACCCTCCCTCCTCCCCACGCCCTCCAGCCGCCCCCCTCCAGCTCGGCCCCCACCCCCACCCTCCCCCTTCAAGCCCGCCCCCACCCCTACCCTCCTCCCTCCACGCCCCCAACCCCCACTCCCACTCCTCCTCGCGAGCTGGAGTGGGGGTTGGGGCGTGGAGGGAGGAGGGTAGGGGTGGGGGGCGGGCTGGAGGGGGGAGGGTGGGGGTGGGGGCCGAGCTGGAGGGGGGCGCTTGGAGGGCGTGGGGAGGAGGGAGGGTGTGGGTGGGGGTGGGGTGGGGGTGGGGGAGGAGGTGTGGGGTGGGGGGCGTGAGGGAGGAGGGTGGGGTGGGGGGGAGAGGCAGGAGAAGGGGTGGGGGGCGTGGAGGGTGGGAGGGAGGAGGGAGGGGAGGGGTGGGGGTGGGGGGAGGAGGGAGGAGGGTGGAGGGCTGAGGGAGGAGGGTGGGGTGGGGGGCCAGAGGGTGGGGGTGGGGGGGTTGGGTGAGGGAGGAGGGTGGGGGTGGGGGGTAATTTTTTTTTAAGGCTAGGGGTAAAATTGTCTTTTCACTTTTCAAATATATTAATGTGAGGTCCCTTGGGACCCTACATTAATATTTTCAACTTTTGGGACTTTTCCAGTATTAACTCCCTTGTGAGGGACCTCTAATTAAATTTCCCATGTTGATATTCCCTTATGGCATGTTGGGATTCTTCTATAACATTTTGGTAATATCTTATCACAATTTGACAATTAACCATGTAATATTTGGGTGAGTTTTTGAGGCATATTGGGAATATTTTATTATGTTGGATTTCCTTATAACATTTTGGTATTGCCTTATTACTCTTTGGCAATTGGCAATACCTTATCCCAATTTGGTAATAAATCATGTAATTTTTGGGCAAGGTTTTAAGGCATGTTGAATTTTCTTATAACATTTTGGTTCTCTTGTGACATTTTGGTAATATCTGACCTCAATTTTGTAATGAACCATATAACTTTTGAGTAAGGTATTGAGGTTTGTTGGAATACTTTATTCAAAACAATTCACTTTATCGTTAAAAATACCAAGAAAGTAGTGAAGCATAAAAATTTATGAGCCTAAGGATGTAATATTCTAAAGTAGGCTGGAAGGGGAAAGCTAACGAGGCAACTTCCTGAAAGTTTCTTTGAAAATTAAATTGACATGCATGATGCATGTAAAAGAGTATATATTTTATATAAAAGAAGAGTGTGAACCTGACAGTTTGGCGTGGTAAATACTTTCGTCCTTTAAGCAAAGCAAAGTGGTTGGGGGTTAGACCCCCAACTCTTGTAAATGGAGCAAATTCACATGCTAACTGTCTACCTTCTATATGAGACTTCATAACAACGAGAGATTAGTAACATTTGACAAGCGGGTGGGATACTCTTGGGAAACAAAAAAAAAGAGTGTGTCTATATACACATACACACACACATACACACACACCCCAAAACTCTTCCGTTTCTTCTTTTCTAATTTTTCCACAAATCCCCCTCCCAAACCATACACTACGGCTCTGTCGTCTCATGTGGTTTGCAATTTGCATTCTCTCCCTGTTTTACTTTTTATTTTTGCTAAAAAATTCATTTAGAGAGGATGCATTAATAATTTAAAGGAAAATTAAATATAAGTCCCTGGTAAGCGACATAATACTGGAAAAGTCCCAAAAACTTGAATAATTAAAATAGAGTCCCACATTTTGCAAAATAATTAAAGTAAAGTCCCAAGAGACTCTACTTTAATTATTTTGGAAATGTGGGCCCACAGTTAATAATATTATATTTCCTCTCTCCTCTCTCCCCTCCCCCTTCTTCCTCTTCCTCTTCTTCTTCATCATAACCACCCGCCCCCTCCCCCCACCTTCTTTCCCTCCGGCACCGGAGGGAGGTGGCGGCCGGAATTGCATATATAATTTCCGCCGCCTCCTCCCTCCGGCGCCGGAAATGCATATATAATTTCCGGCCACCGGAGGGAAAGAAGGTGGGGGGAGGGGGTGGGTGGTTATGATGAAGAGGAAGAGGAACAAGGGGGAGGGGAGAGAGGAGAGAGAAAATATAATATTATTAACTGTGGGTCCACATTTCCAAAATAATTAAAGTAGAGTCCCTTGGGACTCTATTTTAATTATTTTGCAAAATGTGGGACTCTACTTTAGTTATTCAAGTTTTTGGGACTTTTCTAGTATTATGTCCCTTACCAGGGACTTATATTTAATTTTCCCATAATTTAATGTTATACGCTGAATCGAATCCCTCAAACTGCTACTCAAATGGGAGCTATGAAACCACCAAGTTACAAGCCTACAATTTGTGAACACTATTTTATCCACCAACGATGTTTAATTCCTGCACAAATTTTAATCAGATTAGGAATTGAATTGTACTCTCTCTGTTCCTAAATATAAGATCACTTTTGAAATTCAACTTATTCCTAATTATAAGATCACTTTTTAACTTTTCCCAACTTCTTCTCAAATTAACCCTACAATGCTTATCTATAATAACAAGCAAAAAGGGAGAGTGAGGATAAAACTATATAGTTGAAATAAATTGGTAATATCACGTGTAAATAACTAATTTGACTAACTTCCTTAATCTACTCAAATTAGGGGAAATGATTTTATATTTAGGAACGGAAGGAGTATAAAATCATTCATTCATTTTCCTATCTACATATATGGTGGAGATGAGCGAAACGGAACAATAATTTAATTCAATTACTTATTTTTCCCCTTTGTTTTGAATATTTAATCACATTTATTTATTTTCTTAAATTATTCCTTAGTTAAAGGGAAACTTGAGTTCACTTTAGAGTATCTTTTTTATCCTTTTTACGCAGA
The DNA here is from genome assembly GCA_029929735.1 of Mimosa pudica. Lineage (NCBI taxonomy): Eukaryota > Viridiplantae > Streptophyta > Magnoliopsida > Fabales > Fabaceae > Mimosa > Mimosa pudica. The sequence continues at coordinate 10,526,245 of JAKELP010000002.1, forward strand.
AAAGTTAATGATTTAGTCTGTACATTTTCATTGAGTTAAAAACTTAATGAGTCACCAAAATTTAACTCGTTGAAACTCAGTTCTCTAAGTTTTCTTATGGAAAAATTTCAGTTACCCTTCTCTTAAATAAGTCTTAATGTCAAACAATGCCTATAAAATTTTGAAACACCACTTTAATTGGGGAAACGATGAAATCTTAATTGCCAAATGACTTAATTGTCCTTGTGAAACCATAACATCCTACTTATCATGGAGATGCGTGTTATACTCGGGTTGGGATTCTCTCAAAATCCACCCATTCATAATTCCTCATAATCAACCTGGAGGCCTCATTTTGGCCATTAAGATCCAGAGCGCATAATTTGCTACTTGTTCCATTAAAAATTAAAAAAAACTGTATTATAATATAAATTAATTTTTAACATAAAATATTTCAACTATCTAGACCTATTAATTTCAACTATCTACACCTATTTCATTTCAACAGAAGGATCTTTAAGAGATACAGACATATCCAGTTAACTGTAATTTTACAGTTAACTGGATATGTCTGTATCTCTTATAGATCCTTCTGTTGAAATGAAATAGGTCTAGATAGTTGAAATTTTTTATGCTAAAAAGTTTTCAAAAATAAAAAATTAAAAGTTCTTCATTTATTTTATATTATATTACTCTTTTTATTTTTAATGGTACAAGTGACAAATTATGAGCCCTTAGATGAACTTTAGTGGACAAAATGAGTTCCATAGGGGGTGATTACGAGGGATTCTGAGAGAATCCCGACCTTTTTATACTCTTAGACTTTCACTAAAACCCACAAAACTCTATGGTGACATGGCATATATACCTCACTATTACTATCTCTAGTTCTAATTATAAAATTACTTTAACTTTTTTAAGAAATAAAAAATGCAAAATATTAATAATTTCTTCAAATTGTTTATTAGTAATTTTCTCTGAAAACCTATTTATTTAAATTATAAATTATTGTATAATCTAATTAAATGTGACATATATAATAAATTATTTAGTTGTTTAATCTACTTCCTCTATTTTAGAAAAAGTCAAAATAATTATTTATTTTTTACTCCAGCACCCTCAGTAAGTGATGACTAAAACTGAGGTGTCCATTTTTTGTAATTTTTCTTTTGAAAACGAGACAAAATGATTATAATAAGGAATTAAAAAACATCTACATAGGTCTGGTCATTACTCATTACAGGGAAATGAAATAAAGAAGAAAGAACAGTAAAAGTGGATTCTGATATTTTTTTCAAATGATATGATACATGTGAGAATGGAGCCAGTAGGCTGCAGATGTCTTCATCTAAAACATTCCATTGGAAAGTGTTAAGAGCCTCTTCTGATAAGGAGAAACTTTCAGCATTGCTAATTTGTAATTTGGTCCACCGGTCATCCGTGGAGGATATCCAAAATAAGGCTGATCATGATCGAACTGCTTGCAGTGAAAATAACTGGATAACTAGGTGAATTTACCGTCTTAAAAAGTATTTGTTGACAAGGCCTGTTGAGGTGGAAAACAAGTAGTATGTGACTGAATTTCATTTACCTGTAGTTAACACTTAAAATAAAATGCATACAATATTAGAATATTTTATAACGAATTTATGAGCAGACCAAGTCCTGCCTCAACAGACCTTGTTATCAAATGCTTTTTAAGTATACGTAGGCTGTCTATAAAAGTTACAAATTCTTTAATAATAATCCTTTCCTTCGTAAGCGTCACGGTCAAACTTTTATATAAACCACCTACGCTTATTACTATTGAAGATTATTATTAAAGCATTTATCAAGGATACTTTCTTTCTTTCTTTTGTTTAGGTCATGTATTTAATTACTCTTTTACAATTGTTTTGAGTGAGAGATGTGTATCATTTTCTATAAAAAAAAGGAGATGTGTGTCATTCCTCGAGAGACAAAAGTGTCCAAGTGGAGTCGGACAACATACAACAACGTCACAGCATGCTACTTTTTTGTTGAACGAAGTCGCATGTTACCATGTGCAACTTTTTTCTTTCATATTTTATAATATCCTTTGTCATCATTTTTGGCCAAACCCTTTTTTATCATATTTATGACAATGGAATACCCCATTTTTAAAGTTCATAGATACAAGTAACTCCTCTAAAATTTGAACTCAAGATCCCAACTTATATAGCAAGATTAGCTATATGTTGGTGGCGTCGCTTTTACTTTCTTTTATTTAAGGTGTGCACAGATTATATCAAATTATAGCCATTTCAATTGATTTAAATAAAATCATTTTGTCTTCCATATATACCTTTGTCTTTCCCATAATCTCGACCACACTCCACATCATTGAAGTAGACTTTTTTTCAAAAAAATAAATAAATAAAGAAAGCTATCATGCCATTTAACTAGATTTGGACAATCATGTTGACGTTTGGTGGTGACAATGAGAAAAGTAGGGGTTAGTGGAGGGAGAGAGTGGCGCAAGCATAAGCACTTTAGTAGCGTTATACTATAATTTCAAATTTATCCAAGCACGCTTTACACTTCTGATCGGGTGAGACCATGCATATTGAAAAGTGAAAACGACAAGCATCGAGGGAGAGAGGACAACGACAGAAACAAAGTGTTATATAATGACCCCATTAATTCCAAATTTACAAGCTAAGTATTATCAATCAGCTGTCCTATAATTCAGAGAATATGAAATGGCCGGTGGAAGGTGTAACATTGTTTATGGCTAGGACTCTGAAGTTGGCCTGGCTGTGGCTGCGACCGTCCGGTGAGAACCATAATGAGTATCCTCTAAGCCGCACTCATTCACGCCAAACAATATTGCTCCTCAGGTCTTCCCATGCTTCCTTTTTCCATCATCACATATTCACTGATTCACATATTCATATTTTTTTAAGAAAAAGCGTACATGTTGCCATGTCGCAATTTCAAGTCACATTTTTACCCAATAAGGCACTCACTGACGTTATTTCCTATGCATGTATCAAATATTTATCACATGAAAGATTTTTCTCAAAAAGATAGTTATTGTAGTACTATTTTTTTAAAAAAAAAAAACTTTCACCCACTTTTATTTTTTTTAAAATTTGAAAATTGACGTTTCGATACTTGAATATTAATTCAATTTTGATTTTAGTTCTCAAACTTTGAAACGTGTTAACCTTAGGCACTCACTCACTGACTTTATTTCCTATACATTATCCAAAATTTGTCACATGAAAGAATTTTCTTAAAAAATAGTTATTGATAGTACTATTTTGTTCTTTAAACTATAACTTAATTTTATTTTTTTTCTTTAAATTTGAAAATTGACGATTTGATTCCTGAATATTCGTGCAAATTTGGTTTTAGTTCTCAAACTTTGAAAAAGGGTTAACCTTATAGTATTTTGTAACTTTTTTAGCAATTAGCCCACTAAGTCAATCATCAAATAGATACAAACTTCAGGGAATTAAACCACCGGTTCAAAGTTGGAGAAATAAAATCAAATTTAAATGAAAGTTCAAGGTCTGATCTAATGATTTAAGAATTCAAAGTACTTTTGGCTTGTCTTTGTGATTTTGGCGAAATAAAAAAAGAATTCAAAGACCAAAAATCAAAATCTAAGACTTTTATATAATCCAATGGTATGATATCTCCTCGATTGGTGGAAGGTTCTAGATTTGATCGTCTCACGTATAACTTCAAGTCATTAGTATTTGCCCTTTTAACTAAAAAAACCAAAATCAAAAATTGAAGGAAATGTAAGAACAAAAAGTAAAATTGATCCTTTTGCTTTTCTCGCACAGAAGGACGATAGATTCATGATATTGCTTGACATATATTTTTATATTGTATATCTATTTAAAAGCCTTGGTGATGGTACGTGAAAACATTTTTTTAATAAAAATGGGATGTCATTACTCAAAAGTCCCAAGTTTTTAATAAAACTTGAGAAAATTAATTTGAGGTCCCCACAAGGGAGTTAATACTAGAAAAGTCCCAAAAGTTGAAAAAATTAATGTAGAGTCCCAAGGGACCTCACTTTAATATATTTGAAAAGTGAAAAGACAGTTTTGCCTTTAACATTAATAAAAAATACCCACCCTCCCCCTTCTCTCTCCTCTCCCTCTCCCCTTCTTCATCATCTTCACAGATTCCTCCAACCCCCACCACCTCCCTCTTCCCCGACTTCTCATCAGTTCCTCATCACCAAAACAGTGTATTTTGGTCATTCAAGCATGTGCCTAGAAAAAAACAATGGGGCCAAGGAAAAAAAGAGTGCCATGTCACTCTCTCTCTCTCTCACATCCAAACCTCCTCCCTTCTTCTTCACACACTCTGTCTCCCTCTCTCCACCATTTCCTCATCCACCTCCTCCCCCGTCGTTCTGCCGGAAAGTCGCCGGAGTTGTACCGTCCCCCACCTCAACGCCCACGTCCGGTCGAAACCCAACGCCCACGTCACTCTCTCCCTCATTCAAACTTCCTCCCTTCTTCACACCCTCTCTCCCCTCTTCACCATTTCCTGATCAAGCTCCTCTCATCGGAAGCAAACTCATCATTATTCCTCCGCCGTCGCCGGCGACGTGATTCTGTTTGTGTGATTCTGTTTTCTCTGCTTCAAATCCTTCTAGAACTGCTTCTGAGCACTTAAAAAGAGGAACTTGCACTAATTTTAGCTCTGGTTTGAGGGCGGCGATGGTGGCTTCAGGGAGGGTGGGTCGTCGGGGTTGATGAAGAAAGGGAGAGGGAGAAGAGAGAGAAGGGGGAGGGTGGGTATTTTTTTATTAAGGCTAGGGGCAAAACTGTATTTTCACTTTTCAAATATATTAAAGTGAGGTCCCTTGGGATCCTACATTAATTTTTTTAACTTTTGGGACTTTTCTAATATTAACTCCCTTGTGGGGGACCTCAAATTAATTTTCCCATAAAACTTCATGAAGAAGAGAACCCATCTATTCTTCGTCAACCCCTAACCGATGAAGATTATTAGGTGGTTGTTGATAAAAAATAGCATAATCACTATTTATCCCCAGCTGCACCCAGTCTCAACCGGAGTAAACCTTAATGAAGAGGTTTGAACTCTGTACCAGTTTGCTGCTTCATCATGTAGTTTAGTAGTATCGAGCGTTATTCAAAAATAAAATCCGTTTAATTTAACCCTTATACAAAAGTAGCATATAACATCTGTAAATATCTATATGTAAAAGAAAGGATGAGTGTTTTCACACCACTCAACAAAAAGGTTAATTACTTCTGTACTATACAATGAGAGAATGAAACTACATTTCTCAAGTCACAACTGAAGCAAGAGATCCAATCTTCGTTCCCCCTGAAAAGTACTCCCTCCGTTCCTAAATATAAGATGACTTAATCAAATTTGAAAAGATTAAGGAAGACATTCCATGAAATTTTCAAAATACCCCTCACCTAAGTTTTAAAAGTATAACCTTCTTCAAACCACTATTTTTTGGGGTGAAGGAAGTATAGGGGTAATTTGGGGAAAACTTGAGTAAAATTAGAAAGTGATCTTATATTTAGGAACAAACTCTTCTCCCTAAAGTGATCTTATATTTAGGAACGGAGGGAGGTATTCTAAGAGCACGTGACCCTATGAATATTCATGTGACATGACTTCAAATTTTGTTATGTACAAGTGCAGCAACCAGCGTGAAAGAAACAGCTTCTATTATGGAAGAACAGTCCATTGTGCTGTGTCATACTCCTACAACGTTAATATCTTCAATTCCTCACAGCAATCCTTCTCCTCCAGCTTCATGTTCACCCCCTTGCTTCCAATTCTACTCAGCTTCCTTCAGAGTGCTGGGACCACTCCCTCACCATCTGAGCTTCATCCTATGACTTTCAAGGTTTCTGTGACATGTTCAGTTGCTTATTACATGACTATAGCAGCCAAGTTCATGTTCCCTGCTTTTGCTTCTCACTTTGGAGTTCTCATGTATGCTTTTGGCTCTCTCGCTGTTTCCACTTTGACCTCTATGACTCTTCACCTTCCCTGGTGGTCCATTTTCTTTATTCTGTTTTTCATAGGAGGCTTCTTTATGCTCCTCCGTAAACTTCATTCAAAATATCACAATATGCGACCACCCCTACCACTGTACATGTGTAATGTTATGTTCAGTCATTAGAGGCAAAGATTCTCATAAAGATATCTACTTATGAGTTCTAATGTCTTCTTATCTATGAATTTGCTACTCTTCAGCTTAAAAGTTGCCACTAGTTTGCAGTTGCTTGGGATGCAGTTTGAAAATCATGTAGGATATTGTTGAATAAAAAGTTTATTAATATACTACCTCCGGTCCTAAATATAGGACCTAATTGACTTTTTTTTTGGAGAGATTAAGGTTGCGAAATAGGTTATTAAAAGATGACATATTTTATATATATTTAGATTATCCATTAGTTTATAGGTAAAATAAACTAGTTTAAGGGAAAAAATTAGGTAAATAAATTTATAAATAACTTATTTTGTTTTTTTTAAGGATTTTCTAGAAAAAGTTAATTAGGTCTTATATTTAGGACCGGAGGGAGTATAATACTCTGTGTGTTCACTCATCTTCATTCTCTGTTTTTGTATTTTAGTTAGAAGTATTCAGTAGGCTATTGCTTCTTGCGCATCTCTGAATCTTTCTAAACAGTCACACTCATCATGTTGCCAAACATTTGATCCCTGTAGAACTGAAATTGATAATATAATTTTGGTATGTTAACTGCGGGACTTGTTTATTTTTACTTCCTATGAATTGTTATATTCTTGCCTCTTTTTTTCTTCCTTAAATTTTTATTCCTTTCTGCTTTTGTCCCCCGGGGAAAAATAGTGTTCTGTATTCCTAACAAATTGGTAAAACAAAATTCCGCTGCAGGTTTTGCTGTCAATGGGAAATTTCCTTGCCCTGTGGTGATCAGTCTCGCTACAAATAGTAATGTTGTTGTTAATGTACGCAATGATTTGGATGAAGACTTCTCATTACTTGGTGAGTTCCCAATTTTCCTCACATTTGTTCAATTTTTTTTTTAAATAACAAAAATTGTTACATGAATTTTGGTGACAGGCCTCGTGTCCAAATGCGACGTAATTCATGGCAGGATGGTGTTCTTGGCACAAAATCTCCAATGCCTTCTAAATGGAAATGAACATTACCAATTTCAAGTCAAAGATCAGATTGATGGCTACTTTATTTCCCTTCAGTTGGTCTTCAAAGAGCTTCTGGTGAATTCGGCCCCTTTATGATCACCAATTGCTAGGAATGTTACCCCCATCCCTTTTGCTCAACTAGATGGGGTTCTTGTCTTCGGCCGAAAAAAAAAAGATGGGGATCTTGTCACCTGAAAAGTTGGTGACTGATTCACCCAGACCCATACTGTCACTAACTATTCTTTTAAATGTTATTCTTTAGATCCTTTTATTAATTTTTTTTTTGGATTTTTACGTAATCCTTTAAATGCTGTCTAGCAATCTTCTTATCTATGAATTTAGGCCCGTTTTCCCCTTCGTTTATTTTTTTAGTTCAACCAAAATATTTCTTAATTATGATTGAATAGTTGAATATTTCCTAATCACCAGCTATTCTTAATTATGATATTTTTATTTTAACAAAAATATTTCTTAATTATGATTGAATAGTTTAGTAAGAAATATTGGTTAAATATTTCATAATCAATGACCTAATGAGGGTTTTGGGGGAAAAATTCAAATCATTCTATCAATCAAGCATTGCAGACTAACATCTAAGTCTAGTCATATATGAAAGTTTCCCCAAGTCATTCTATCAATAAAACAACGCAGACTATCAATCACTTTTATCTCTATGGCTATATGTAATTGATGGCGTAAATCTTGTTTTGGTTCCACTCAAACCCTCTAAACTCATCATAGAAATACTTGAATATATGGACAGAGATTCCATTTCCTCTTTAACTCTTTCCTCCAATACACATAATCCAACTAATGCAAATGCAAGGTGCTTAATTGACCCTACTATAAATTGAAATTAATGATTGTACTTGATATAGATTAACTTTTGACAGTGAATGATCCTTTATTTTTTAAACTTAATTTAATCTCTATACACCGTCTTAAATTAATGTTTTCAACTACATCATGTCACTTCCTTGTGCACATTTGTTTTAGGACTTCCAAAGTATGTCTTTCACTTTGTTTAAGCAACTATTGTTGCTCGCCCTTGGTGTTATATGGGCTCCAAATTGATATACATCAAATAGTGTTGATGATATCAATTGAGACAATAAAGCACACTCTTAGACAGTGTACTTGTCGTGTATTAGTGTTTGAATGTTATTGGTTTTCTATTTGATGACTATGTTTATGTTATATTGTCATGCACCATGTTAAGGTGACACTTCTTTCCATATAAATGATGCTAATGTTTATGTTTCTAATTGATGACTATGTTTAAGTAATGTTATATTAGCTGATTTTTTTTGTTACAATATGAGATGATTGTTTTGTTGAGTCAAAAGGTATAGGAAAAGAAGACTAAAAAATATGGTTTAAAAAAATTGTTTTTGAAATAGGACCTAAACTTGGCTCTAATAACTCTATCCGTCCCTTTGTCCCGCATTACCGGCTATAGCCCTTTGTCACATTTAATTCTATATGTCTCTTTCTCTCTATCTCGGAAGAAGAAGATGATAAATTGGTTAGGAGAAATAACATTGGACAATATGGGCTTAATTCTGTTTACAACAAGTTTAGTGGTCACCTTATAAATCACATTACATAATATTATTTTGGCTCAAGAAGTTATTCATTCTATGAGGTGTGCAAAGGGTAAGAAGGGGTACATGGCTATCAAGATTGATTTGGAGAAGGCCTATGATAGATTGAGATGGTCTTTTGTGTTAAGTGCCTTCGGGAGCTCAATTTTCCCAATGGTATTATTGATTTGATTGAATGGTGTATTAGTTCTCCCTCAATGCAAATCCTCTGGAATGGTAGTAAGACTGAGCAGTTTATTCCATCAAGAGGCTTGAGGCAGGATGATCCGATTTCTCCTTATTTATTTATTATATGCATGGAAAAATTAGCTCATTTAATCCAGGAACAGATGAACAATGGAGTGTGGAAACCAATCATATTAAATGCTAATGGCCCTCCGATCTCTCATCTTTTCTTTGCGGATGATCTTGTTCTTTTTGCGGAAGCAAGCATGAATCAAGTGAGAATTATCAAGAAATGCATGGCAGTTTTCTGTACCGCTTCAGGCCAACGAGTTAATGCTACTAAAACTCGTGTTTTCTTCTCTAAAAATGTTAATCATAATGTTCGGGAGGACCTGAGTAATGCTCTTGGCTATACTAGAACGGCAGACCTGGGGAAGTACTTGGGTGTTCCACTCCATCACGATAAAGTTAATAAGAATACTTATAAGTATGTTATTGATAGAGTGAGATCCAGATTAGCAGGGTGGAAAGTGCACTCCTTATCGTTAGCTGGCAGAAGTACCCTTGTTAAATCCACGGTGATTCCAATCCCAAATCATGTCATGCAAACCGCCCTTCTCCTGGTGAGTATTTGTGAGGATCTTGACCGTCTCTCTAGAGATTTCTTGTGGGGTTCTACTTCTAAGAAACGTAAGGCTCATCTTGTTGCATGGGACAAAGTGTGCAAAAAGAAAACGGCAGGTGGATTGGGCTTGAGACATTCCAGGGAGCAGAATAAGGCTCTTTTAATGAAGATTGGGTGGGGCTTAATGACAAATAAGGATGCTTTGTGGACAAGAGTTGTTAGAGGAAAATATAGATGTGGGGATGATATTATTCCTACTATTGATAGAAGAAGAAGGGGGTCTCGTTTATGGTGTGGCATTAAAGAAGTTTGGGACTCCTTTATCAATGGGGTTGAAGTTGAGCAAAGAAATGAGTCTATAGTAGTTCGTTGGAAGCATGAGAATAATGGAGTCTTTTCTACAAGAAGTGCGTATAATATGATCACTCAAGTGGAGCAGCCTGAACAGAATTTTTGGTCTATACTTTGGAAAGTTAAAGCCCCTGAAAGATGTAAAATGCATGTTTGGTTGCTTTCTCAAACTCGGCTAGTTACAAATGGGTATAAGAAAACGTGTGGGCTACATGTGACAGGGGATTGTGCAGCTTGTGTTGGAGAATATGAAGATATAATTCATGTTTCTCGTGATTGCTCTTATGCACGAGAAATATGGATTGAACTGGGTATTCAGAGATCAGATTATGCTTTCTGGAGTAGTACGGCGAATGATTGGATAAAGATGAATCTTAAAGATAAAAAGCACGTAAGACAATGTGAATGGAATGTTATCTTTTGTATTACTTGTTGGCTTTTATGGAGAAGAAGGAATGAAAGAGTTCATGATGGAAATACACTCACGGTAGTGGATGCACTGGCGGAGATTCTTGGGGTTGCCCGCTGCATGCTAAAAGCAGTTCACTGGAACCGAATGCCGAACACATTTTTCTGGACTAACGTGACTGTAGAGCGAAGGAGGAACGAGATGAGTAGGACTTATGATGTGTGTGTAGAAGGAGCTTTTTCCAGGTCATCTAGCCTATCGGGTTGTGGAGGAGTTATATTTGAGCATGATGTTGGTGTACTAGAAGCTTTTATATGTGGTATTAAAGCTAGAAATAGCTTGGAAGCAGAATTGTGGGGATGTGTTTGTGGATTAAGAAGAGCATGGAACCTGAATATTAAATTTTGCAGGCTATGGACAGATGCTTTGGAAGTCATAGAGCTGATCAATATTAATGAGTATGAGAGGCATGAGAGTGTGGAGTTGATCCAAGAGCTCAGGATGTTGTTGGCTAAAGACTGGACAGTTCAGGTAGCATGGAGAAGTAGAGAGGAGAATATTTATGCTGACTTTTTGGCTAAACAAGCATTGCAGATGGGGCCTTTTTTTTCTCTTTATTTTCCGATGTATCAAAAAAAAGAAGATGATGAAACCTCTCAGCCCATTTTCTCTCCTTACCTCTTGTCCCTTTCTCCCTATCCTCTCCTGCCACGTGGTCTCTCTTGAGCTACCTAAAGTCGCCAATAGCGCTCGTCAAAGAGTGCGGAGTGGTGGATTCTCTCTAAATAACTTAGGTGATATTTTGATATATTATGGACGAAAAATGATTCATTTTTAAATTTTATATAATTTTACAAAGATTTCATACTCAAAATTATTATTTTTTTCTGTATGTTGCTTCCATGAGGGCGGGAGGGCAATATAGACATTAGGAAATATCGACACGCAAATGTTAGACTAAAAAAAAATATATAAAATATATATATATAGCGTAAAAATAGTTTTAAAAGTGCGATTGTTACAACATAGTTAGAAAAAGAATTTAAGCTAATGCGCTAACCATGATGGAAAAAGAATTTGTCACAAATAAACTATCATGGTTAGAAAAAGATTTCTTGTAATTTGGAAATAAATAAATCATTTTATAATCAAACATAAAATTAACAATTGGAAATCGTTTATTTAAAATTATCAAATCTGATATATCCATGTTAGATAAAAATTGACTAACATGGATATTTAAATAAATCTAATAATACCTGATTAAATTCTTTCAAAATCATCATTTACAAATAAGCACATAAACATGTTTAATTACAGTTTTCCAGCCTAAACTATTATACAGTAATCCAAGGAAAATGAATAACAGGGTTTACAAATTAATAAATGAAATATGAAAAATAGTATGCAAACATAACGCTTAGTCCTAAGTCTCCAGATCCTTCCCATCACTCCTGCCCCGATCTAGTACCTGTAATATCAACGATTGGGGTAGACCCAGAAATCGCAACTAACAACTACTCGCCTACGCACATTTTTGCACTACGTGCATGTGCATGTCGGCAAGGTGGTGTGTGCTAATGTCGTGTTTGATGGTGTGTGCTACATGCTGTGTTGCATGAACATGTTATCTATTTTCTATTCTAAGTATATATCAATTACCAAATAGTATAGCAGTACAAGTATTCATTTAAAGCCACATCTCAAATTCAAAACATCACTAACTCAAACATCAGGAATAATAATAATCACATTAAACACAATACACAAGTACACCGATAATGAGTTCAATAGGGACTCACGACTCGATGGTCGATATACCCTCGCTTGAACAAAATATATCAGTTCAATAGGGACTCACGACTCGATGGTCAATATACCCTCGCTTGAACCGGGGGCGCTCTCCCCAATAACGTTTTTCTCTTTATTCATTTTAGTCCCTGCTGTACGGGCAAGGGAACCTCATTCCGGAATGGCATAATTATAATATTACTCGGTGTACCACAACCAAATCAGAAAGTCCAATCAAAGCGTTCCATAATCACACCAGCAATAATCAATGCATATAAACTACCTAAATGCTTACTAACATACACACACACGCAGACAAGTGAAGTAGTTACCTCCTTGCATTTAAACCAAAATAAACGTAAGCTCCAACGTGCTCAAGTGTCAATAACCAACTTCTACAAGCAAATAATACAACACATACAAATAATTATAAAATAAATCAATTGTCATAATTAACGTCGCTCTCGTTTCTAAGAGTACTACCCAATTAATTCCCCTCAACCATATTTCCTTTACTTTTATATTACTCTTAATGTTTAACTAATAAACTTCTCAAGGAGTGACCGATCAACCACATCGTAATCAGTTTTAAGGCTAAACAATTCAATTCATCAAAGACACTATATTCAATCTAATAAAACAACCACCGGAAGCTAAAATAGCACTTCAAGCTAAAAGACACTATAACTCCACATGATTATATTTTAATTATTAAAATCAGAATTTACTCCTCTTTTATTTATCCCTCCATTTCATATCAGTTAGTAATCAGCCGCTAATCAACCAACAAAACAGCAAAATACTCCAATATTAATGGAACTCATTTAATTTTCTATAGCTTCAATCAATTAACAAATCATTAGCGCAGCCACCCATGCACCAAAGCAAAGAATTAAAAAAAATAGAGCTTTGAACACCTTTTAGTCACACATAAATCAGATTACCTTTTACAAATATCAATCAATACACCCACATATACAATTATAAATTATAGGACTTTGTTTAGACATAGGAATTAAATTTCCAGAATTAATCACAATTTTCAAGCACATACATTACTCAAGAACATAAATAACTCAACAACAAGCTCCAACTAAAAATGATATCCTAATCCACTTTTTTCAACCCTTTGAAAATAAAATGAAACAAAAACGATGAAGAACCTTATGGGATCAGTGAGTCAGCGAAAACAAAGGAGAAGAAGAAGAAGAAGAAGAAAATCAAAGAACTACTTAACACATTTGTAAAAGAATCTGGACCTATTTTTCCTCCAAAATTCATCGGCCAAAACAGGGGAAAAGAGTACAGAGATTCAACAACCACATATATATATCCTAGCAAACCAAAATAAACATAGTTACATATACTCACCAATTCAAAATTAGAGTTCATGCCTAATTCAGAAATTCCCATTCAGCCTTCTCTCAAGATTCCTCACCGATTTCAGAAAAAGTACATAGGAAGATAGGAGCTTCTTACCAAAATTCATCTAAATATTTGTGTGTCTCCTCTATAGTGATTTTCGTCCAGATTCCTCAAAGAACAGAGATGCGATTCGTTCTTCCTCTTTGTACAGCTATAGGACGCTTCGTTTTGGGTTTTTGAAGGGAGTTGACACCGAAATTAGGGAACCCAAGTGGCTATGAAGGCATTAAAGTTGATGTTTGCAGTGGAAGAAGGGAAGAATGAGTTGAAGTAGAGGAACTATGGGTTTGGGTATTGTGAAAGAATGGGAGTGTTGAAGGAGAGAAAAAAAAAAGAACGATGCAGAGCAAGTGTGGCGGCTACTAAAATTGAAAGGGAGATAGGAAAGTATATATATATACATTAGAGAAATCTAGGGTTTAGGTCCCAATTTGAAATTACAAAAATAACCTCTTCAATTTCTATCTTTCATGAGATTGACCCAGATCAAAATGACTAAGTTTCATGACTTGATTTTCTTGCTTTCTTTTACTTTAAAGATCTAATATTTTCATTATGTAACATTAATATATAATAATCTAAAAAAAATGTTCATAAATATTCCCAATGTAAAATCAAACTAATTACTCTCAATAATTTATAATGAAAACCAATTCTTAATAAATTTCCTAATATATTAAACTTTCTAAGTATGATTTCCTAAAATGATGTCTTCTTGACATAATCTTCATAAATATTTTTGAATTCAAATTTAATACCCAATTATTTTCTTTCTTAATCTTAACAGATTTCTAAAAACAAACATGTTGAATTTTTCTAAATTTATTTGCAAGATTAAATTTTGAGGTATTTATTAATTTATTTTATAATTAAAAATTTAGGATGTTACAATATAGACATTAGGAAATATCGACGCGCAATTGGCAAATATTACCAAAAGACGTATAACTAACTTCTTAATAAATTCAGTCCGAAAAAAAAACTTCTTAATAAATGTATATATCACTATCAAATGCCTCTCATATTTTCTTTCTTTGTGTGTCAAAATTTTCTTAGACACTCTACCACTCTATATAATGATGCGGGCATAATGTTTTTCTCACTATTCTAACAAGACAAGAGAAAACAATAATAATCATAACAGACTAGATGGCAGTAGTGATGGAACAAAGTAGATGGAACAACAGTAACTACAACAGGTTTCATTCAGCTAAACATGTCCCCCTCTCTGTGATATTCAACTCCAACAATAATGTCAATATCTTCATTTTCTCCCACCATTCCTTTGCCCCCAGCTTCATCTTCGCTCCCTTGCTGCCAATTCTGCTCGCTTACCTTCAAAATTCTGGGACCTCTCTCCCTCACCATTTGACCTTCATCCTGTGGTTTTCTTGGTTTCTGTGGGATGTTCTGTTGCATATTACTTGACTATAGCAGCCAAGTTCATTTTCCCTAGTTTTGCTTCTCATTTTGGAGTTCTCATGTCTGTGTTTGGCTCTCTGGCTACTTCCACTTTGATCTCTTTGATTCTGCGCCTTCCTCACTGGTCCATTTTATTTATCTCACTGCTCATAGGAGCCTTCTATTAGGTCCTCAATAAACTTCATGCAAAATATAATATTATGCGTAGTCACCAATCACCCCTCCTGCCACTGTAATATATTTATTCCTCGCTTAGTTGACTTTTTTAAAGAATTATAAGAAAATAAAAAAAGTTAATTAAAAATTGATTTTATTGGATTTTTTCTAAACTAGTTTATTTGACTTATAACCTAATATATAATTTATTAATATACAAATACATTATGATTAAGTGTTTCATTTAGGCTCATTAATTTCTATAAAAAGTTCAATTATCTCTCACATTCAGGAGGAATGGAGGAAGTGATATATTGAATCATTTAAGCAAAAGATTGATTCAGATTTCAGAGTATTGTTGGTTAATTTACTATATCTTGTTTTTTCTTTTACATATTTGTTTTCCCTCTTTTTTCTTGCTGTTATTCTAGTGGAAAAATGTGTCCAATTCTCATTTCCCCCATCTATGAAATTTTTTATATTATCCCCAAACATATATAGAATGCCCTTGATTTTCAAAGTGCTTCTGGTGGCTTTTGTTACGGGCCATGGCCGAGAGGTAACTATATATTTGAGAGCCCAGTTGATAATGAAGTGGGCTGCATAAAAAATAGGAATAATTATGAGTCTTGCAAGAAGGAAAGTGGAGAAATTGAAAGTGAGAGGGGTAAAGATGGAAAGTAGAGGTAAATTAAGTAATGATGAAAATTAAAGTGTGTGGGACCCAGAAAATATGAGAGATAGAGAGAGAAAACTTGTGGGCCCCGGGATATATGTATAATACAAAAATGCCCTCAACTTTCTCAACTTTCCAATTCTTTATCAAATTTTCATGCAACCAAACATAGCCTATAGTCTATAAGGGTTCAGAAAGGGATGCTTTAGTGACTAATAATAAGGACCCAACTATAGAGGCCCAAGCCGAAGGTTTAAGACGTCGCACAGGATGTATACTGATGCTTTCCTCATTTCTTTACTGTACCTCTTTTCTGCAATTTGTAGGTACTTCATTCCCTAGGGGATTGTGTCTGCTATTTCCTTTCCTTATTGTAAAGTCGGTTTTGGCTCAAGCCTAAAGTCTTGCAAATAATACAAATTCCCAGGATAGTGTCTCTGTTTGAGTGGTTCATATTTTCTCTAGTGTTTGTGTGTTTAGTTTCTCTTTGAATTCACATGTACGTAGCAACTAAGGATGAAAATAGGTTAGGTTAGATTTTAGCTATGCAGGTGAGCCTATTATGTGTATATAAAGTCTTGAGCTTTCGTGAGGTTTTGTCAGACTTGAGCTTTCGTGAGGTCTGAGTGAGATGAAGTCTTTATACGAGTCTATTTATAATGTAGACCTTTAAAAATTGAATTATAAGCCTTGAAGATCATAAGTAGATTTTGAGCCTACTAAACCTACATATAAATATAAGTTTTTACGAGGCTTTAAATTCTACACATTTTTAAACTATATACTTTAGATCATATATAAAATAAAAAATCATAACATCAATGGTCATGATGGTGACTTTAAATCAATGGTCATGATGGTGACTTTAAAGTTTCTTCTCTCTTTCAACTTCTTCTTTTAATTCAATGGTTGTCACTTCTTCTTTGTTTTCCTATTTCTATTCCTTAGTTCTTTTTTTTGTTAAATATGATCGGATAATCAACTAATCTAAATTTGAGGGTTGAAAATGTTACCTACATAAACAAAATTGTCTCCTCTACCTTACTTAGCTCGTTACCCCTTTATTTATTTGTTTTCATAATATATTGATCAATATCTGACGCTACAAGCATGATTTTTTTTGAAGTTGTCAAGTAGCACGTTTCAATTGGAATTTCTAAAATTTCCTGATTTTAATTTTCCAATACATTAATTTCTATGCCTATTTTAAATGACTAAAAGACATTTCAAAGACTTTTACACACATATAGTGGACAAATTCAAACACTTATATTTTACTATATACGAGTAGTAAAAATGACATAAATTTGAGTTGTTATACAAAATTTATATACATATGTAAAACACTAAACTATTATAGTGTTTAGACTTAAATGCATATTTTCAAAAAAATATAGAGAAGGGGGTGCACGCGCGTGTAAATGGAGAAAGAAGTGTGCGAAGCATAACTTTAGAAATATGGTAGCAGATCACCCTGCGAAGAAGGCTCTGGGGATCAATTACAGGTCTTCTGGACTCTGGTAGACTAGCTTGAGAAAGTTTTTTTGTTCTTTTTATGTATTAAAAAAGAATAAATATAGGAAACGTGTACGTTTGACCCTAACGGACTAAGTCTTTGGGGCTTGATTTATAAAGCCCAATTCCCCTTGCACCCAGTAACTCATGTTTTCTCTTAATTTTTTTTTTTCGAAAAAATATCCAAATTGAGTCAGTGAAATTTTACATTCAAACAGTACAAAGTATGATACCATCCAAAAACAAATATATTTGAATTTGATTGTTGAGTAGAAGAAAACACAGCTGTTTAGATTAATGAACCCAATGTATAGTGAAGTTTTTTTTTTTGATTAAGAATGCATAGTGAAGTTTAAGGGTAAGGTTCTTTCTTTTTTTCCTTTTTCTCAGTTTTCTCCAATCACAAAACATTTAATTGGTTTAGATTGTCTTTTCCATACAATAGCCTTTCCAGCTCTTAATTAAACCGTTTAAATTCAAGACATAAATTCAACACTTTGAATCTAATAATATATTGAATTAAGATTTGTCGAGGTTCTTGAAGTATGTTTTTGAAGGTTTAATGCAAAGTGATTAAATTGATTCAATAGGCATATTAAGCGCTGTTAAAAGTAAATAGCCTTACTAAATACTCCCTCCGGTCCTAAATATAAGGTTTTTGGAAAATCTTAAAAAAAGCAAAATAAATAAATTAAATTCATTTAACCTAATTTTTGTCCTTAAACTAGTTATTTAACCTATAAACTAATTGGTAATATAAAAATATATCAAATATGTCATAATTTCATAACATATTTTGTAACTTTAATATCTCCAAAAAAAGTCAACTGGGTCTTATTTTTAAGACCGGAAACAGTAAAACATAAAGAAAGTCTTGTTTGAACGCGTAGAGGGTACTTCAAAATTTGGGATAGTGTGTTATTAGCCTACAGGTGAGTAGGGTGCTTCCTGGAAGCTTCCTAGAAGCTTCCTGGTCTCTCTGTAAAGTAGTAGTAGTAGTAGTGTATATATGGAAATGAATGGGACGCCCTGAACAAAACACGTCACACAGAACTGAATAAAGCATTGGTGGGTGTATTCAACATTCAAGCATTGGTGGGTGTATCCACTATCCTGTATACCACACTGAATTCGCTTTAAATATCACTCCTCCATCTTCCCTCCTTTGCTCACTATTCTCCTATAGATCCAAACCTCCTCCTCACCATTATTTCACCTCCCTCCTCTCTCTTTCTCTTTTTCTAGAGGCCTCTTCCGTCTCTTATTTCTTCTTCCATCTTCCCTGATTTCCCTCCCCTTAAATCCTCACCGCCCTCTCTCTCTGGACGCATTGCTGCTTCCACTTTCATCTCTTTCTTTCTCCACCTTTCTTACTAGTCTCTCTTCTTGCTCTCTCTTAGCTTCTTCATGCTTTTATCACACCAGGCTTATTCAACCTTTTCTTTTCCGTCTTCTTCATAGGCGTTGAGAAAGCCTGCTGTGAATAAAAGCATAACAGAGACAGAGCAGCAAGTAAGGTGGAGAAAGGTGGATATTAAAGTGGATGGAGCGAGGAGGCCAGAGAGAGGGAGTAAAGGATTTGAAGTGGAGGGCCAAATCACGGAAGATGGAAGCAGCAAAAAAGAGACGCAAGTATAAACAAGACAGACCACCAAGGAAGCTGCATATAGTGTAGCATGAATATTTCTTATGTTACATGTCATATCACACTATATGTTTCTTATAATAAGCCCATTTATAATAAGGTCTATCTTAGAAATGAATTTTGGTCTTCAATATAAGCCTCTTATTTCTATTTTATCTTTCACTCGTGTATGTACTATTTTTCCGCCAACCACATTGCTTCATTCGTAAACTGATATAAACTCTAATGCACGTGCTATAATTAACTAATTTATGTTTAGCTTCTATCTCATTAAATCGCATAAATAAATCTAAAGGAAGAATCTATTTTTCCAATTCCATTTTGCAATATGATGAAACGGATACTTTATAGCAGCATCTCATTCTTCATCACCTCCATCATCTCTATATGTTTCACAATATCAACTAATGTTTGTTTCTTTGCCATGTTCTTTTTTGTTTTGTTCTCTATACTTCTCTCATGGCTCTGTGGGTTTGAGTGGCTGTGATCCTCATCTGAAGATGGAAAGGCGGCACCTTCCATTGGCTAGGCACCACAATCATAACGACTGTGATTAATATTGGTTAATATAGCTTGTTTATACATGTCTACACGACCAGAGAGAACATATATCAAATAATTTCAATAAAAGAGAACTTGTTTTTGCCCTGCTTTATCATAAACTGTACCATTAAAATTATGAAGAAGCCTGTTTTTTATTATAAGCTGGCTAGTATTTGGACTTGCAAAGCAAGATCTCCAATATTAGAAAGATACCACCATAAAACAATCATATCCAAGTTGAGGAGAAGATACATGAAGATACATATTTCTTATATGCTCCACTTTCTCCATACCGACTTATTCTTGTAAAAGAAGTCCTTTATCTACAATGCTTAATAAGAGCCAGCAAACAGATGTTTGAAACGTAATAGGCTAAGCAATACTTGTCTGTTCTCTCTCAAAGTTATTTTTTTTCCCAAATATAATGCTTTGTTCTTTATGAATGCCAATGAAAGAAATTCTCTCCATCTTGCAAAACTCTCGCACCTCTATTTTGTGGCTTTGAGACAACTCTAGCATTGTCTTCTCCGCTAATGCACCTAGTGATGTGAAGTCAAAAGTTTGCGAGATATTGGGCATTCAACTTAGCAATTAGTGACCCTGGTACAACATACTTGGGCCCACCCTTGTACATAGTACTACTTTGTCTTTTATTTGAGAAAGAGTAAGATCCATAATTAAGAGCTGGACCAAAGCTACACTTTATTTTACGGGCCGTGAGGTAATGAGTAATGACTGATTGTTGATGGCTATTTGGCTCTATCACCAATAAAACAGTGATATACATAAAGTAAGTTTGGGTTACAGGACTAACAAAACCAAAAAGAATTAAAATTGTCGTAAGCCCACTACCTCTTATACTACCTCTCAGTCTTGTTGCAAATCAACTTGGAAACTGAATGTGGTGCCTCGTTCAACATTATGTCTGGAGAATTATGAACCAAGCAGTGGCCACGAATGAAGATTTAATTCAAGGAAGAAGAGTTTCTAACAAGATATGCCCCATTTATGAAAATGAGGAAGAAATCATCGAACATCTATTACTCCCTCCATTCCTAAATATCTTGCACTTTGACTTTTTTGGAGAATCCTAAAAAAGCAAAACGAACAATTTAATCATAACATATTTTAAATATTATTAGATCACATGTAAGTTCATAAGTCAAATAAACTAGTTTAGTGAAAAAAATTGGGAAAATCAATTTTTAATTACCATATTTTGCTTTCTTAGGATTCTCCAAAAAAGTCAAAGTGCTCTTATATTTAGGAACGGAGTGAGTATTATTTTGTTGCGTATGGACTACATGTATGTGGTTTGGTTGCAGTCTTGGTGTTAACTTTGGCATTCTCAATATTACAACATTTCTCATATGGTGATCCAGTGTTATGGTGAATCATAAAGATCTTGCAGATTGTGACATCACCCTCGTATGTTGGTTACTGTGGTTTCATGTGAAAAGCAATGAACCATAAGGTGTCTTTTTTGGGGCCTAGATCCACGTATTATCATATAGAGAAGAAGGCAAGGAGCTTAATAATATAATTCCTCATTGTTCACACCAACTCAGTAGCAATATCTACAACTTATGAATTCAATGCTTTACACACTTTTTTAATGCACTGAGAAGCTAATATCCATTCTGATTCTTCTAATTAAGCAACAAAATCAGGAGCTGGCTAATAAGGATGTTTTAAGTGTTGTAAATTGTAATACTCATTCCATCCCTAAATATAAGACCACTATGCCTAATTTAGAGAGATTATTTAAAGTAATAAAGTTAGCTAATTTTATGTGTTTTTATCAATAATACTCCGGTTTATTCTTCCTCCCACCTAAAATTTGTTTGTAAAAAAGCATACATTAGGGTAAGTTTGAGAAAAGATATATACATATATGAGACAAAGTGAAAAGTGGTTTTACATTTGGGACAAAATGAGTATTATGTTTGTTTATGGAGTAGTTGTTTTTTTTTTTGTGTCTCGTTAGCAATGTATTTCTTATGTCTCTCCCCTGTTTCTTTTCTGAGCTTTGTAACCTCAACCTCAATACTGTTTCTGTATGTTATTTGATGCAAGTAATAAAAACATGTTTAGGCATATGATAGTCTGGGCGTGTGGGCTGGGATTTTAAAAGGCTTAACGCGGACTGGATTTTAGATCCATACATGTTAATAAGTTAAACGACCGAGAAAATTCATTTTTAAAGAAATTAGAAGTAAATATTTCTTTTTATTTTTTACCATGAAATTAGAAGTAAATATTTCAGATCCACATACACACATAAAATATATTTTTATTAGAAAGGAAAAAAAGCCGGCTCACCTTTACCTTTATTTTTCTTAAGTACAGATGTTTTCTTAGTTTCCAAAACTACTAGCATAATAGTAATTCCTTAGAAATGAGGAATAATTTACTCCTAGCTATTTGTGTATATTTTTTTTAAAAAAAGTATATGGCTATATAATTTTAAGGCAAACCATAATGCCTGTGCAATTTATATCTTGGTAATTGTAATATGAGTCTCATTGTCTATGAGTTTAGTGGCGAAGAGATTGAACAATGAGCATCGGGTTGACCACCACGCCGCGAGTTTGATCTTGGAGAGTGACACTTTGTTGTGTCTCCATCGCGGCGCTTAGGGAGACATTTCCATAGCTAAGTGAAGTTGAGAGTAACCTACCTGTGTGGACAGAAAGAAAGGGCTTGCTAGTCATGCTCCAGAGCTCACAGGGACAAGTCCCAGTGGATCATGAGTTAGGTGCTCTGCCCTTGGATTGGGTTGAACTCAAACCCCTTCCTAAAATTTTTTTATCAAAAAATAAAGAATTGATCAGCACAATTCAGGTTTAAGATATCACATGTTTGAATAACTTCAATATAACTAAATGCATGTGCAGACTCCCCGTCTTATGTACTCCCTCCGGTCCCTAATGTAAGAGCCCAAAATTTGAATGGTTTAGGTCCCTAATGTAAGAGCTCACCCACATTCTCTCCTCATTTAATGCATTTTTTCCTACTTTACCCCTTACTCTCTTTCATATTTATTAATGGTTATGTATTTCTCTCTTTTAAAAGTACCATAATAAATATGGGCAATTTTGGAAAAGAAGCATTAACTCCAGACATCCAACTAACATTCACATGTTTTCTTAAGAAGCGTTTTTTTGGCGGCTAGCTCTTACATTGGGGACCGGAGGGAGTATAAGATACGATTCTTAGTAGTAGTAGCCCAGTTTCATGCATAAGATATACTCCCTCCGGTCCTAATTATAAGTCGCCTTTGACTTTTTTGGAAAATCCTAAAAAAGCAAAATAAGTTAATTATAAATTGATTTACCTAATTTTTTCCCTTAAACTAGTTTATTTTACCTATAAACTAATGTATAATCTAAAAATATATCATATATGTCATGATTTAAAGCCTATTTCGCAACTTTAATCTCTCCAAAAAAAGTCAAAGGCGACTTATAAATAGGATCGGAGGGAGTACTAATTTTAACTATTTTTAACATTGATCTGACTCTGGCTATATTGCTCTTGGGTCAAATACAAAATATGCTCTCTCCGGTCCCTAATGTAAGAGCCCAAAATTTGAATGATTTTGGTCCCTAATGTAAGAGCTCACCCCATATTCTCTCCTCATTTAATGCATTTTTCCTACTTTACCCCTAACTCTCTTTCATATTTATTAATGTTTATGCATTTCTCTCTCTTAAAAGTATCATAATAAATATGGGCATTTTTGGAAAAGAAGCATTAACTCTAGACACCCAACTAACATTCACATGTTTTCTTAAGAAGCGTTTTTTTGACGGCTATCTCTTACATTAAGGACCGGAGGGAGTATTATTTATGGATGCAAGGGTATAGAAATAATGGTGAAAACCACGTGGAACTTAATGAGCTAGCGTTTTTTTTTGATCGAGAATGAGCTAGCGTTAAACTACACTATCTAGTGAATTAAATATTTACCTGAATGTAAGATGAGATGAGTCATTTGCAATTAGAAGTAGTTAATGCGATGAAAACTGTACTCACACTAGATTCCTTATATTTCTTTATTGATCAAATATTATATATCAATTGATTAATTTCTATTGCTTCATGTGTTTAGGGTTATAATACATTAATTGATAATTTTTTTGAAGGGAGGGAAGGGTGGGTGGGTGGGGGACCTTTTCGGGATCCTAAATATATAATATATTACTAAATCTTTGTCAATCTATTCTTCCCATTATTACTCTAATTGATATTATCTCAATGATATTTAGGTAATAGGGATGATTAAAAAAAAATAATTAGAATGATTGCGGTGTTTCAATAAAAACATGTCACAATAATTAATTTATTAATTTAAATATCAATATTTTCTTACTATAATCAATTTAAATAAATATGTTCTATGTTTTGGAGCATATGAAGTTATAGGGAGAATATCATTGACGGGTTAATATATAAAATTTTATAAATTGAAATAATTATTTTCATTTGAGGATAAAATGAATATGGAATATCATTGACTAAATTTAAAATTAGGCTTTGTTGGTCAATTTCAAAAATAACAAAAATTTTAAGGAAAAAAATTTATTTTTAACACAAATGCGCACAAAGTTTTTATATGATAAAATTATGAAGTTAAACACGTGTTATATATTGGTACGAGGAAGAAAAGGCATTAGGAATGTGGGAACAAATCGAGAGATGGATAAAGTTGTCTCCTGCGTGTGCTTCTGTGTAATTAATGGCTCTTCCATGAGTATACAGGTCCTATGGCTTACACCATCATTCTTTAAACAAGACAACATTACATTACGAAAAGAAATTGTTCGGACCGCAAGTGCACGGGTCGCGTCAAGTAATAAAGTGATAAGAAAAGTATCGTTCCCACGAGGATTTGGACTGAAATCTCAACCAAGCAAAAGACTAAGTGAATTCAATCAAGTTGAACCAAGAAAACAACGGTGGTTGTTTAAGTGAAATAAAAGAAACCTATTTTTAAAACTAATATAAACAATTGATCTTTTGACTCAAACAATCAAATGGGGTCTAGGATTATTTATTCCCCTTATATTTCTCAACTTTAGATTCACCTCCCCATATCATTTTTCAAAAGTATGCAGAAGTTACCACACAGTCTCAAGAGATTCCAAGATAGGTTCTAGAGTTTCTTAATTGAGAAAGAAAATACACACTGAAATGCTAAAAAATCTCCACACTTAGGCATCCAAATTATCTCCAACTTTGTGCAAAACTTTATTTGAAAATGTTTGAAAATTTTCAGAAAATCAAATTGTGTCCTAAATGTCAAATCACACATCCAAATGTCTTAACCAGACTTTCTTATTAGGCATATAATCTAAGCAACCTTCTATCATTAGACCATACATTTACTTTGGAAGATAATTAATCAATCTAAACCAAGTGGTAGAACAAAAATGACAAGTGAAAATTCCAAGTTTGTTTAGAAATCATGACATATCTGCAAGTATCACTAATCAAAAACACCTTCACCCCCAAACTTAAAATTAACAGTGTCCTCACTGTCAATAGGGGAATTAAAGGTCTTCCCTCATGCAACTGAACAAAAGGGAAGAGAAGTTGCATGAGAGGGACAAAAGAATGAACCATAAAAGACATCCACATCAAGTAATCACAAAATAGTGGTCAATTATGCATTCAAGCCAAAACATCAATCAAGAATCACCAAATAAGATGTGATATAGCTAGGCAATGTAGCAGTAAACTAAGATGTACTTGTTGATTGAAGGACTAGGAAGGGAATGAGATGTTTGTTTATTCTGATTTTTTTTTTTAGTTAAGAACGCCTAGGCCATTTCATTTAGGCCTGGGCTTCATCACATTCGCAACACACCATCCTGAACACTGCAAAGTATATAGTCTGGCCAAACATGCGATGCCTAGGCCATTTTAACCTCTGGAGTTTTTCAAAGCAAAATATGGCTCAGGCGCTAATTTTTAGCCTAGCCTTTTGCAGTAACTGATATATATCAGCAAAAAACCAGCAATACTGCACACGCAACATCAGATAAACCACAATTTTTTTTTCATCCCTTCATACACAAAAGCAACCCTTCACCTTCCTTTCATCATGCATACTTATAAACATTCACAACAAGTTGGATCACACTTCAAAAAGTCATTTACCACCACAAATGCCATTGAACATCAACAAAAATTGATTTTCCATCCATCACTATCTTTATCACAAAAGTCACATCAAGTCTTATAATTCAAGCCTCATAGCATCCAAACTAACACCCAAATCAACCAGAACCAGTGAATCAAATCAAAACCAGACTAGTCAAAAAGTGAGAAATAGAATACTCCCCCTTGTAGACCTCTTCTTGCCTTCCAACATTATAAGCTCCAGCAGTCCCCATCAAAAGCAATCCAAGTATCAAGAGAAATCTTTCTTCCTACAAAAAGAGAAAAACAAGTGCAATCTACCAAAATAAACTAAATAACATGAAAATAAAAAAAATTGAGAACTCTGGTTGCCTCCCAAGAAGCGCTAAATTTATAGTCTTCAGCCAGACTTTCCAACACTAATTGCTAGTTATAGGTATCAAAAACTAAAATTACCTTGTCTTCATTTCTTTTCAAATGACAAGGCTTCAATGCCATTGGGAATTCACTCATGCAAGAATCACATGATCTCTCAATCAAAAGTGATTTTAAGAAACATGTTTCAATATGGCACATGGTAGGCTCTAATTCAATTGTTTCAAAATTATCATCACTTGCCCCCAAATATTTTGAAAACCCAATAAAATCCATTGGACTCTCATAAGTAAGAGTCAAAAAATCACTAGGAGGATTTTGAACATGACTTGAAGGGATTTCTACTTGTTCACAAAAATAAGGATTAGGCTCCAAAATTGGAACCTCAATTGGACACTCAACATTATTCTCTCCCTCTTCAACTTTCAACTCACAATCACCCACAAAAGCATCACAAACCATTGGTAACACATCATCACTTCCTATGATCAATTCTCTATTTGAGGTATTTTCTACACAAGAGTCAATTGATGTATTAATGAAAACACCTCTTTGTCTTAAAGACTCAAATTGAGAAGTTAGTTCACCTAATTTGATTGTTAACTTTTCAAGAGCTAATGTTTGTTCACTCCATTTTTCATCATCCCTAGCTCTATACTCCTTTTCATTATCAAGATAAAGTTGAAGCATATCCATTATTCTTGACTTCTTCTCATGAGTGGAAATATATTCATCTAAACTATTGGGTGATATTTGACATTGAGGTCCATATGAAGGGAAAGAATAATTTGGATCCCAAGACATTGAATGTTCATGATTCCAACTAAGGTTAAAAGAATTATCATCCAAATTAGTTTGAACCTTAGCAAAATCATCCTCTCCAAAATCCATGGTTGAAAAATGGGGGCATTGCTCATTATAATGGTTATCTCCACAATAATTGCAACACATGTACTCATATTGAGTTTGACAATTGAAAGGGTCATAATAAGAATTTGGATAACCATTATCATGTTCAAATTTATCACTTGCCCCATTAGTCCACCAAGGATGGTCCATACACAAAGTTTTAAAAAAAATCTAACAAAAGCAAAGACACACCAAATGAACAAATATAGACATACACAAATATACACAAAACTCAAGATTAAGCTAATAAGAAAAGAACATAGATAATAAGACTATAAACAATTTTTACAAGTTCAAGCAAAATTTAATATCACTAGCCCAAGGTTGGCCAAGAGATTTGTTGCCAAATCCCCGGCAACGGCGCCAAAAACTTGTTCGCACCGCAAGTGCACGGGTCGCGCCAAGTAATAAAGTGATAAGAAAAGTATCGTTCCCACGAGGATTTGGACTGAAATCCCAACCAAGAAAAAGACTAAGTGAATTCAATCAAGTTGAACCAAGTAAACAACGGTGGTTGTTTAAGTGAAATAAAAGAAACTTATTTCTAAAACTAATATAAACAATTGATCTTTTGACTCAAACAATCAAATGGGGTCTAAGATTATTTATTCCCTTATATTTCTCAACTTTAGATTCACCTCCTCTTATAGATGTTATTAATTAACATATGTGCTAATCTAGGGTTCAAAAGGTACTTGTAAAAGCTCCATCGAGTCAAGAACAAGTGTTTAGTTCTATTTAATTGCTCAATCTCTTGTTACAATTAATAAAACTCAATTTCTAAGCTTCAACCCTAATGTGACTATGCAAGGTCAATAAGTATATCTCTATCTTATCAACAAAATCATCCATTCATCAAGCAAACTTCAAGTTCTTGCACTATTTTACCCAAGTTCTACACTCAACCTAGCCCTCTCAAGCATCAATCAAGTGAACTCAACATCTAAATGGTGATCAAACACTTAGAAGCATTAGGTACAGGGTAAAATAAACACATATGTCATTAATCACAAAATAAGAGGAAGAATCTAATGTTAATCCATACAAAGGTTCAAAATAATCCTAGAATGAGAGTTTAGCTACTCATAAATGGAAGAAAATTACAAATCCCAAAAGTAGAGGAAGCCATAACATGAAGTTCAAGATGGAAGAAAGGGGAAGAAGAAAAACCAAGGGAAATGAGGTTGAATCTCTTCAAAATCTTCAATCTCCACTTGAATCTCCTTCAAAACCACCAAACCCTAGCAAAGAGTTGCCTCCAAGAGTCCCCCATGAGAGTCCAGGTCGAAAAGATGTTGAAGGGTTCCAATCTCTCACTTTAAATACCTCCCAAAACCTAATTTCAGCAAAAACTCTGCGTTTCATAATCTGATGGACATTTCGCCCAGACCTAAAATTTTGGCCTAGGCTCTGTGACATTCTGTAACTTGCTCTGTTGATCTGAGAGTGTAGTTTCGCCTAGGCCAAACAATTTAGCCCATGCCTTGTGATGTTCGCGAATTCTCTCTTCTGATCCTTGAAGTGATTCCGCCTAGGCTTCAGAATTTAGCCTAGGCTATGTGACTTGCTCTGATCCCTAGAAGTGATTTCGCCTGGGCTTCAGAATTTAGCCCAGGCTCCAATAAGCTTTCTTTGTAATTCATTCCAATGCATCTTATCTTCACTTGATGTTTTCCTGCTCTTTCACAAAAATGTTTCTAACACTAAAATATAATCAAAATATATATATTTGAGCAAGAAAATGCAATCCAAAATCAAATGCACAAATTATTCATTCAAAACCCAAAACATGCATAAATATGTAAATTAAGGCCCAAAATTGAAGTAAACTTGCTGAAATGTCATGAATATCTCAGAGTTAACAGAAATTAAAGACATTATATAGCAGCTATTATATTAAATGATGATTTATGTTTCACCATGAGTTAATTACATATATAGAAATAGATATATAACACAATATGATGAATTTCAAAAATAAATAACAAAAAATATATTTAAAATTGAAGTAAATTATTTTTTCCTCTAAATAAATATTCAATTTCAATTTTTTATCAGTATTAAATAATAAAAAAATCTTGGTCATTTATATTTATCAGCAAGCACGCGCCTTTAATCGATTGGTGATAATCCAATGGTGTAGTTAGTAGGAACAGTTTTCTGCTCCTTTTATGGGACCCTTTTAAAAAAAACAAAAATTAAGGAAGATAATGAAAGTTAGTTGACAATTTCCTCTTTTTGCAAACTGTTTATCTTATTTCCAAGTGTTCTTCCTTAATACCATTGACTCTTGCAAATAAGAGAGTATGGTACTTTTAGAGTGAATTTTAAAACAATATTTTTTGGGAAAAAACTATAAATATTCGTTATATTTTACAATGGGTATCATGTTAATAACGGATAAGCATGCTATTTCCAACGGAAGGACTGAAGGAGTATTATAGCAACACATCGAACATTTGGTTAGCGGTTAAGAAAGCTCCTTGTCTTTTTTTTTTTAAAAAAAAAAAAGAAATATGCATTGAACTCTTATATATAAATGGGCTGCACGTTTTTTCCTCTGCCTATTCTTATTTTTCTTCACACGGGCACATTCAATTTGCAAGCTTTAATCAATTCGGACATGTTACAAAAATATGATTTTATTGTCCAACACTGTTTCTTTTAATGCAGAGGAAAAATCCAAACGTTAACCAATAGGGTCTATAAAACCTTACACGAACTAGTTACATATTTTATCAACTCATGTCCTAAATATAGGATGTAGATAAAAAGAAATTATTTTAGTCCTAAATAATCCTCAATCTACTTTGTCTCTTCCATATATATATATATATATATATATATATATATATATATATATATATATATATATATATATATATATATATATTACTACCCCCATGTCCTAAATACATAGATATTGTAGAGAGAATTTTTTTTAGTCCAAAATATACCTCAATATATACTTTGTGTATCCCAAATGTAAAATTTTCTCCTCAAAATAGTACATATTAGATCGGAAGGAAGCGTGTTTTTATCATGTATGGTTGCATTGCATATAATTATAAAGAGTACAGTATTCCAAAGAAACTAATACATACTACTTCCGGTCCTAAATATAGGACCTAATTGACTTTTTTTTGAGATATTAAGGTTGCGAAATAGGTTATCAAATAATGACATATTTGATATATTTTTAGATTATCCGTTAGTTTATAGGTAAAATAAACTAGTTTAAGGGAAAAATTAGGTAAATCAATTTATAATTAACTTATTTTGTTTTTTAAGGATTTTCTAGAAAAATCAATTAGGTCTTATATTTATGACCGGATGGAGTATTTGTTATAGATGAATAACTCAATTAACTTCATTAATGCACACAAACTTAATTATATATCCAACTTTAAAATTGAATGTTGGCGAATAAGCTGAGATATTAAGGACTAGATATAGTTTATTAGAGGAATGAGGTGCGTGGCTGCGAGCCAATCTCTCATCAACTTCTGATACCTTAAGTATATCAAAAGCTGACGATTTCGTGCCTAACAGTGGCTTCAAACACTCTATAGATCATTCAGCATGGTTTTACAATTTATAAACCTGTTATATTATTTCAAATAGACCAATTTCTTCTCAAATTACAGTTGATGATCTCGTATGCTCTCTCACACACACACAGACTGTGCGTGGGGAGGATGGTAAATTAACCATGGTTGCAGCTCAAGTGGTGATAAGTGAGACATCTAGAATGCCTATAAAGTGGGAGGTCTCAACTTCGATTCCTGGGAGGGCCAATGACAAGGCTTTATCCCAGGAATGCTGCAGCATTAGATCGTGGATTCGAAAGAGCCTTGGACCTCCTTACAATACCTGAGTTGGGCCTGCAAGGTAACTGATAGGTTATGCAAATGGTGGCCTCCTCATTATATTAACACAAGCATGCACACGCTTTTATGGAGCTTAAAGGAACAAAGCGACTTTTAGCATTAAGAAGAAAAATATTACACGCCAACCAAGGTCACAAAGTAGCTCTCACTCTGACTTTGCTCTTCTTTTCCCACCTTGGATTCCACAAACTTAATCACTCTATCCATTAATTTCACCACAAACATCTCTAAGTGTGCGTGTGTGTATGTGTGGAAACATGGTTCATGAGTGTGTCGTCTGCGAATGTTATTGCTTAAAAGAGAAGAACACCGAACCTTTGACTTCATAATAATTAGTACCTTCCATTCACACGATATAAAGTTAATGGATAAGAATATATGTTTTTGTGCAGCTATATAACTAGTACTTCTTGTCTCTGAAACTGCCATTAACAACATCACATTCTGTTTCTTCTTCTCTCTTAGCTTGCGATGTTTGAAACACATACATGGGATATTACCATTACCACTATATACATGTGTATATATATTCATTTGCTCTCTCTCTCTCTCTCTCTCTCTCTATTTTTATATATATATAAGACGGAAGTACTATATATTTATGTACTTTTCCATAGTTCAGTTAACTACTTTATCAGTTTGTACTCTCTTCCAATGGTCACTAGTTAGGTCAATGCTGCCTAGCCCTTGTTGTGGGCACTAAACCATTATTCCTACATATGTGTGTTTGTGTGTGTGAATATCACCTTCCTGCTCAGCCTTCTCGATTTCATTAACTTGCTTTTTTTCTATACCCCCTCACTATGAATATTTTCATTTATAAGCTTCAGGGTTTTGTAAACAGTTGCTTCTTTGCTATGTTTAATTTCTTCCGTATAGTAATATGGATGTTCTCATTTCATATACTCCTATCATTGTGCTATCCAATGAAAATAGATAGATAATTAAAGAGAGTGGTGGGACCCATCTAACATGTAGTTCTCATTATTTTAATTATCTCTTTTGAACTGAATGTTGTGGCTATCATTTAATATGCTCTTACATTGCACCATATAATATGAGATTGAAAATGTCTTCTCTTCAATTGTTATGTAACATCGGGGCTTTAATTTGGAACACAAACATGCACATCAAGTCGTTTCCTTTAAGGTATTGTTTTGTGTTAAATTGTGGGTTAAAATTTTATCTATGTGGACATAATGGGTGAGTTGTGACAAAAAAATTGTTATGTGGTACGTAATTCAGTAGGTTGTTTTCTACGTGTTTATTTCCTTTAGTTTTTATGTTATATTAATTTATTGGCTAAAAAAATGTTATATTGATTTCAATTTTATTCAGAATCAGTAGTAAATGTGTTTGTGTGTGTGTGTGTTCACTAACATATTTATGGTATCTTCAAACCTTAAGTATATATATCCTTTATTGAACCTAGCACATAATTATATGTGCACCCTCCACATGTTACGTTTTCCTTGAATTGAAAGAACTCAATTGTTTCCATTGCACTCTGCTATATTAAATATATATAGGAAAAACTATTGAGTTGAAAATTTGAACTCATATAGCAGCGAGCACGCTATATATAGTTTGCTATTAATTACATATTTGACTATATCACCATGCATGATATATATTTTCCCATTAATTGAAGTATCTTTTACAATCAGATTGGACTTGATAACAAAAACTAAATTTATTTTTAAAAAAATATTTAAAGAAGTTATATATCGTGTGTGTGTTGTACTATAAGTCAATATATAAAATTTCATATATACATTTACACTTTATTGTTATATTGTGCTCCCTAAATTTAATTTGTAAATATATTAACGAACCCTGTCATATATTCACTGGCACCAAGTTTTTTTTTTTACCAAAACTGACACCAAGTTTCAATCCGACTTGCTTAGTAAATTATTACACGAGCAATTAATTAGTACTAGTCGGAATATATTACGTTGACTAAACCATGAGATCGTTGGAAATATATATCGATTCAAGGTCAATTAGTTCGATCATAATTAAGTCTAGATAAAATGATATCAATTAAATTATATAATATAATATTCTCCATCGATTTCGACTGATGCACTCCATGATTCATACTCAGCTTCAATCATTCGTGCGAATGATTTGTTGGTGCCAAATGGAAGGATAACCATTTGGTGATAACTTGATGTGTTTATATATATATATATATATATAGACACACACACACACTATAATTACACGTATTGCTTTGCTTGCCTTCTAAACCTGAGAATCATTTTCAGGTTAAAATCTGCAAATCTATTGCTAGACTTGGCAGCAAAGCATTCTTGTGCAACCATTCATTGTCTTGTAATCAATACTATAATTCTTTTCTCTTTTTTATTCCATCTCTTTCTACTGCAGGGAAAATTTGAGAAAAATCCTTCCTTTTTATATTTGTGTCTTTTGATATAAGTAAAACAATTATTTTGTTATTTTCTTATATAAAAAAATGTGTGCAAACTATTTTTAATTTGACGC
The DNA here is from genome assembly GCA_029929735.1 of Mimosa pudica. Classification (NCBI taxonomy): domain Eukaryota; kingdom Viridiplantae; phylum Streptophyta; class Magnoliopsida; order Fabales; family Fabaceae; genus Mimosa; species Mimosa pudica. Next base: position 10,559,547 of record JAKELP010000002.1, read on the forward strand.
ATATGTCTAATATATATGTGTGTGTGTGTGTCTAATATATATATATATATATATATATATATATATATATATATATATATATATATATATTACTCTCAGGCTTTGCTTCCAAGAAAGGTAAGCTTATCAAAGGTTGGTTTTAGTGCAAGGGAAGACAAGAAATAATGGAATGATATTCAATGTTTTATATGGTAATAATCAAACTTAATAATTTTCGAATATTAACTTTTAAGGCAAAAAGGAATGGATGATGCACTGTAATTTTTAGACGCATAAGGACAAATTCATTCATTATATTTAAGTCAAAAAGTTATTTACAGATCCAACACTGCACTTCCACATAAGAAATGATTATGTTTAATATTGTTAAAATATATCAATTCAAATAAATTAGAGTCAATTTCGATCATTCAGAGTTGAATTTAAGCTTGTACAATTATTATTTCTTTAAAATTTTTTCATATACCCCATCCGGTCCATAATAAGAGTCCAAAATTTGAATGATTTTAATCTAAAATATAAAAGTTTACTTTACATTCTCTCTTCATTTAATGCATTTTTTTCATACTTTACTCATAATCTTTTTCATATTTATTAATATTTATGTACTGTATTCTCTTTCAATATCATAATAAATATTGACAATACTGAAAAAAAAAACATTGACTTCAGACGCACGACTAACTTTTACATGTTTTCTTAAAATGTGTGTTTTGGTGGCTGAACTTTTATATTATGGACTGGAGGGTTTTGGGAAAATTCCAAAAAAAATACCACTTAAATTATTCTCAATTTCCATATTGATATATGATACTTCATCCATCCTACAATATAACTTAATGTTTACCAAACTGCTTCCAGAAAAATGTTGAAAGTTATTGAAAGTAATTAATATGTCTAAAACATATCCCCCCCAACTTTGCCCCTATTTATGAAGAGGATTGAGATGGTGATTGGATGATAAAAAATGAGAGTGTTGTCAATAATGAGCAAAAGTGGAAAAAAATACATGTGCTATCTTTCTGAATCTTTCTTTAACTTTTCATTCTAAATATTTACGGAAGATTAAAGTTGAAGTAAATGACAAAGCAAAAATACGTAATCTATATATGTATGTATTGAAACCTATATATGACAGATATTATTCGGCCAAAAAAAGACAAATATCATCATCGATTTTATGTGACACACATATATTTATCATGCGTATTCGTGTGTGTGTGTGTGTGGTCGAAATGATCGTGCTAGCTTAGCTTTAAGAAAAGCTGAAACGCAAACATTAACCGAAATGGTTGGGAGAAAAAAAAAATTATGTATTAAGCAACTTCTGTTTTTTTGCAATATGCGAACAGACATTGAATACCAATGCTTTCATGAAAATACTGAAATTCTTTGAATCCTTAAACAATATCCAATGCTATACTTCAACAATTCACCTTCTTGAAAAGGTTCAATAATAGGGTTTTTAACTTAATGCTATAGCTAGAAGCTATATACCTAAAATGGAAGCCAAAACCTCACCAATATATAGTTCAGTGTTATGAATGCTATATCAACGTACTTACGTTTATTATGTACAAGAATTCAAGTAGTACTTAATTTCACATATTTTGCGCGTAAATTAAACTAATTCATTGTATAATATAAGCAGCCTATAATTAGTATATACCCTTCAGAGTCATCAATATTCTGAGATCGAGCAATATGCGAGAGGCCACTATTTCCACAAATCAATTGGGCAACTTGATGTTGAAGTAGTTGAAACGTTTTCAGGAACCATTTCTTGCTTTTCCAAATTTGATGGTCTGAATTGCACACTACTTGCAACATTGTCCATGGTCTCAAAAATGTTGTTGTTGTTGCTACTTGTGCCTGCATTATTTTTATTGTTGTTGTTGTGGTCCTTGCTATTACTAGGCACATCATCTTGACTAAGTTGTGAAGCGACAAACTTGTCAAGTACTCGCCAATCAGTCACCTGTTCATCGTCGATTGTCACTTGTTCTTGGTTACTATTTCCATAAACAGCAGCTTGAAAAGTTTGTTGATGATCTTCACCAATGGCATGATACATCACATCAAGGCCAGATGGAACCATTAAGCTATTGTTGTTGTGGCTTGGGTTTATGGTCGTGGAATGCAAAGATTGGATCAATTTTGGGTTTTGGTAATCGAGTAGTGGAAGCTGTGGGAGGAAGTGGTGGCGAGTTTGAAGTTGGTGAAGCAATGTCATGTTGTGATGATGAGGATTATTATGGTCCAGCTCTTTTTTGCAAGGATAATTGTTGATAGGGATTTGGTGGTACATCAAATTAGGTTGATGATGATGATGAGATGGATGGGGATTTTGTTGCTTTGGTGAGTCCAAGTCTTGCATGAAAGTTGAGACTTGTTGGTCATCATACCAACAAGGAGAGTCATGCTCACTCACTTTCCTTATGGTTGTTATTCTCTTCTTGAACACTCTACAAACGACCCATCCTTCTTCCTGCTTCAATCATAACCCCGCCCCCCAAAAAAAAAGAAACCAATAGCAAAAATTTAGTTCAAAAGAATTAAATTTGTTCATTAGTGACACACACATACACATCATTAAAGAAATTAGTAATTCACCAACTAACAGGCAATTGAAAATGTTAGCTGGGCAATATAAATATTGAGTGAGGTCATTAAAAATATCGGGGGCTTCTTTTCTTCAATCCATTCACTTCTTAATTCTAAAAAAAACTGTTGTCTTTGAATGATTTGCAAAGAGATCAAGAATGATGTGCATGCATTGTGATAAATTTCAAGCTAAGATCCACATTTTGATGTTTAATTTATTTTTTCAGTGTCCAACACTAACATTTGAAACATCACAATATGTCCAAAAATTACTCCAAAATATTAATTTGAAAGATTAAGGGTGATTATTGTGATGAATGAACTTGCCTGTGGGGTCCCATTTTCATCGGTTTCAAGGCGATATTCATGCATAATCCAATCGGATTTCTGTCCATTAGGTGCCCGACCCTTATAGAAAACAAGGGTTTTCCTCATGCCAATGAGATCATGCTTGGAATAGATGGCCTTATCTCTTCCTGTTGCTTTCCAGAATCCTGCAGCTGTGGCTCTATTTGTTCGAGTCCCCGTTGGATATTTCTTGTCTTTATGACTAAAAAAATACCATTCATTTTGCTCTTCTGTTCCTATCCTGCAAATCTCTTCAATTTTATGCAGAAAAAAGTCAATCAATTGCATCAACATATGTAAATGTACGAGTAATATTCTTATTAATAATTCTTCTTCATAAACTTAACTAATAATTAATACTCCCTCCGGTCCTAAATATAAGACCTAGTTGACTTTTTTAGAAAATCCTATAAAAAACAAAATAAGTTAATTATAAATTGATTTACCTAATTTTTTCCCTTAGACTAGTTTATTTTACATATAAACTAATGTATAATCTAAAAATATATCAAATATGTCATGATTTGATAGTTTATTTCGCAATCTTAACCTCTCCAAAAAAAAGTCAATTAGGTCTTATATTTAGGACCGGAGGAGGTAGTACAATTTTTTCAATTTATTTGTGATGTACCTTGAAGATCCCATGGCTCAATTTTGTAGAGGTCAACATCCTTGATGACATTAAGATCAATCCTTCTTGAGGTGACCTTCTTCCTGAGGTAGTAATCAACGAGTTCTTCATCTGTTGGATGGAACCTAAATCCAGGTGGCACATAAGAAAACGAATTCATATTCTCCCCTTTCTTCTTTCGAAAAATTCTGCACATATAACAGAATCAATCAATCATCATATGATTGTAAGCTTCCAATTACGTACCTTTATACTCAATTTTCCAACTTTAAATGATTAAATCCATTTTTTTATTTTTATAATATTTTTAGTTACTAATTATCCTAATTAAACAAGCTCAGGAAAATTTTGGGTTTTAAATTAGATCGAATGTTTGACACAAATATAAGGAATCGAGATAGAATTGTAAAACTAGTATGTTCATGATGAAATTATTTAAAAGGATATCAAGGGTGAATTCCAATACATAAGTAAATTAAGTTTGCAATTATATTGACAACTACATATATAAAATCAGATTCTATGTAACGAATTATATCAAAAGTTTGACCCTTAAAAAGTGAAATACGGAGTGAAAAACAGAGTGACTATCCAATTCGATCAAGATTCCTACTTACTGTAAATTCATTTTGGTCTTCATAATCCAATATGGACGATCAAGTAAATAGAAAATAACGATTGAAAAATAATAATCCAAGCTTTTTTGTTTTAATTTAATAAAATCCATCTATTCTGTCCAAAATAAAATCTACTTTCTGGTAAATAATAACGTTTCCATTTTTTGTATGTTTAAAATTACTTAAATCTTTATTCTTCGCTGATAAAGAAAATAATGTCGGAATATGACAAATATAATATTCCCAGATATACTTGCAGGGCCATCCGGATTGAACTGTTTAATTTTTTTTTATCTAAGTGGAGGGTGAAAAACACATGATCCATGAATTATTTTAATTAATTAAACAGTGAAAAGGAAGGAAGTAGAAAATAAAATTAAGCGGGGAAAGGCATGATTATTGAGCATGTGAGGTGTCTGCATAGTCAACACACACATGAAAGAACAGACATGCATGCAGTAATACTATCTTCCCCTGTATACTCTTTTAATATCAACATTCACAAGTGCTTCTTACTCATTGTGATTCCCACTAATACATACACACACACACACGACCCATGCTTTTGAATCGAAAAGTTATTGAACCTTCTTATTGATTCTTCTGCAACGGTGTGCAGTGCTTGGGCCAAAATGGGGAGAAAAAGGGGGGAAACATTTTTTATAAAAAAAGTTTAATAATACATCTCTATTCGGGAACTTGAATTTCTTTCCATTTATAGATCTCGAGCTAATGGAAGAATGAGAGAAATTAACTTAATAAATAAATAAAACGATGTCATATGAGTATGTGTGGAATTATTCACAAAACACGAAACGGATCAAAATAAATGTTGACTAATGAATTTCAAACCAGAGATTTTAAAATTTAATGGTTTTTAAATTTATATTATTTGAGCTCAAATTTTAATAGACTAGAAGTTCAAAAGAAGATAGTAGGAGAGAGAGTTGACAAATGAAGAAGCGCTATATATAGCTTAATTATTGATTGACGAACTAGTTTAACAACGAACCTTGATTTTCCTTCTTCCAAATCCTTCTAATTAGTCAGTGATAGTAATAATGATGAAGTTGAGAAAATCCTGAATCAGACAAAGATTTTCAAACCCCCTACAAAAAACTAGTATACCAACCACCAAGCAACGAAAAATATAATGGTTCAAAAAGCAACAAACGATAGACAGAGAAATTAAAGAAAAGAAGGAATAATCCTCGGGAATTGAACCAACGAACTTACAAAAACCTGGCTCACTTGAAAATCTGAAACTGTCTTGTCTCTACTGATTGTGCTCCTCAGATCAACGACCTCTCTTCCAGTGATTGTCGGATCAGATCCCAAGGAAAAGACAATAATAACAAGAACAATAATGCAAGCTAACTATAAGGGGAGGATATATGAGTCTAATATGTATGTTTATAGTAGGGTAAAATAAGTAGCCCTAGATATAGATATACATGGTGGATGATGATGATGAAAGGAAATGTGTGAGAGAGAGTATTTAAAATGGATTTTTCCGGGTGTTTCACTGTCAAATAGAGCTGAATTGGTGGGAAAGCGTTTTGGGAAAGAGAGAAGAAATTGAAGAAAGTGAAAAAAATGGTGCGATTGTTTAATTAAGTGTCACCTCTACCAACAAATGAAAGGGACTTGGACAGGAAGAAGGAGAAGAGAATATATTTGCAAGATTTGGATTGTGACTAAATCAATCAATGAGGTCTCTTTCTAGCGACCTATATATCTGCAAGCTAAGCTTTGCAAATAAGAACCTGCAGAGAAAAGAGAGAGGGAGGCGGGGGATCAAATGGTGAAGGGAGATAAATTAAGTAACGGCACAGACCAATCGCTAAACTTAAAGAGAAACCAGAAGACCCCAAAAAGAGAAAGGTGGCATCATTGTTGGTGACGTAATGGCACAGCCAAACCACCTCCCTCCGAAAAAAAAAACAAACCGAAATAAAGTTGCTCTCTTTAGAAAAGATATACTAATTTCATACAAGATTTCAGTTTACTCCAATAATTTTATAAAATATATTTTCAGCCATGTAACCTATAGTGTTATTTTTTAGTCAGGTGTATTTCTAGCACTTCGCCATCAAATATATAAGATCTTGTATGCACTTCAAGTCCTAATGAGGACCTAGGTGAATTTTGATTCTAAATGTTATAAATATTTTCATTGTGTCTTTTAAATTATTTATCATTTTCACTCAAAATTAATTCGACTCAAATTAAATAAATTGGTTCCACAGTAAACACATGTGTGCGAGGAGGACATATATAGTGGCCCCAATATTAGGTCCTACCATTCGGCTACCATTTCTTCCTCGAGTCTGAAATGTGAAATAATTGTATGTAATGATTCATTTTGTTAATGTAACTAATGATTCATTTGGCTGGTATAATTTTTAATGACTCTATATCTAGCTTAATGAATGTCATGGAAAAAAAATATAAAATCCTGATTTTGATATGGAAAATTCTAAATATTTAAGAAATATTATTTAAAGAATGATTATGCCATCTTTGAATGTTAATATATATTTACAAAATTTTGAAAAAAAATAAAAGAATTTGGATTTATATAAATAGTATGAAAATCATTTCGTTTTGGAAAAGGTTAATTGCTTCTCTTGTGCGTGCGAACCCTCTCCAATTAATTATGTGCTAAGTGATGGTAGTTCAGCTAATATAATTAATTAGATTAATTATATCATTCTTGCATGCCTTTCATACACGTATCTGAATATTTGAATATATTGAGTTGGTTCAGTTAATAAAAATGAATTTCACATCTTTTTTCCTTTTTATTTTTACCAAACGGTGCCAATTGTTTTTTATTAGCAGCTCTTTTTAAGTGGCTTTTGAGCAGCAACGGTGCCAATTGCTATTAGAACCTCTTAATGGGAATACTTATAATTAAAGTAGTATAATGAGAATGATTTTAATTTGGCCATTTTCTCTTAATGCAGTTCAGTGGTTCACTGAATCTTGTGAAGAACAGAATAAATACACATTTAATTTGAACACATCAATCAAGTCCATGTATGTTTAAGGAGCTGTATTTCAAAAAAATTTCCATAGAAACAACTTAATTTGAAAGAAATTTGAGAGTCAGTAAAAACTTTAAGTAATTCTTTTTAGAACGCTTAATTCTAAAGTCCAAAGTAAATGGTTGGATAGATAGTAATTATAACATACTAAAATAGTAAAAATCCATGCACCTTACTAGAAAGTGATAATTATTTCATGTCTTAAGTGATACAAAAGCGCATGGTTATTAAAAATACTTATATCAACAAGAATCAAATCATGAGAGCGAGTGATTACACAATAACTTATGTAGATTACTTGTTTGTGATCTATTATATGTATATATGAACGGATTAAATCTTATAACAAATGAAAAGGTGTACCATATGAATGGTATCATTATTATGCAGAACCTACTGACTACGAAATTGAACAACAAAAAAAGCACGAACGGAGCAATTAGATTCATGAAATTTTATTTATGATTCGTTTACTAAAAATCGTAACGCAAGAAACATTTGTAAATAATAAGAATAAAAACATTAGTATAACTTTAATCAAATCATGATTACATAAAAAACATTGTTATTAATTTTGTCTATCAATAGAATTTTCGAAAGATTCAACGTTATATACGTTTAGTATATACTGGACAACTGTTATTTATGGTCTTTGTTGTCTGGTTTTTGACATTTTGTTAAGCCACATTTTTATAAACGTGTCTTTGGAAACAACAACACAAGTGATTAATTATGACCAAAATTACTCATTACAATAATATACTCTAATTATGCACAAATTTAGAAAGTCTGATTTTATAACATAAATACACATATGGAGTCCTCTCAAAAAAATGTTCTTGTAAACCATAGGACCCATTTATAAAAGTTCATTGTATAACAATCATTAACTTTAATTTAAACAAAAAGGAGTGACTTATGTGTGAGAGAAAAAGAAGGACCGTGTGTGTGGGGTTTTCATGAGAAACTTCATGCACAATATTGTTTTATAGTATGAACTAATTAACAATTAGCGCATTTCCTAAATCATATATTATTATTAAGTATCCAGGCAATCAATTACTTTAGTTTTTAGGTTTCAGATCTCCCCCAATTTAAGGAGTCATACTGATCAAGGCCCCAAAGATGTCTAGCGAAACCTCACTCTGTTAAACTAGACTATGAGTCCATATTTCATGCGCAATATTTTACATATAGATGTGGCTATATATCACGCCCTTTATGATGTAATTCAATATAGTTAAACTTTTTTAAGAATTGGTTTGAAGGTCAATGATATATCATCTATGGTAATTATTAGATATCATAATAAATAAAATGGTATAATTTAAGTTTACCAAAAAAATAGTATAATTCAATTAAAATATTTCACAAGTAAAAGGTATTAGTTCACAAATGTATATATAGAACATTCATGAACAAATCATCAGTGTCTCTACTAAGAGATCAATACACAGTATTGCTACCAAAAAAAGAACATTCATGTATAATTCCAACAAGACAGTTTAAAAATTTTAAGTATTAGTTTTTTATTGTTCAATGCTATTTAATTTAGTTAATTTGATGCTATTTCAGTTTTAGTAAATGCAGGAAAATATACAATCCAATCTGAATCTTGTCAATAATCAGGCCAAAACTCTATACTGGATCGGTCAGATGATTGATTGATCAATTTCACTGGATTTGACTGGTCAACCTGGATTGAGTTTCAATACCATATCAACTACTCCCTCCGGTCCTAAATATAAGAACTAATTGACTTTTTTGGAAAATCCTAAAAAATATGTTGAGTCCAGCATTGTCGGCTACTGAACCCGCCACATCAGACACCCCAAGGTCAGCTCTCACATTTTCCCCGGTGTTGGCAGGCCCAACTCAGGTATTATAAGGAGACCCAAGGCTCTCTCAAGTCCACGATCTAATACTGCAGCATTCCTGGGATAAAGCCTTGTCATTGACCCTCCCAGGGATCGAAGTCGAGACCTCCCACTTTATAGGCATTCTAGATGCTTCAAGTGGTGACAAGCAAGCGAGGCATCTAGAATGCCTATAAAGTGGGAGGTCTCGACTTTGATCCCTGGGATGGCCAATGACAAGGCTTTATCCCAGGAATGCTGCAGCTCAAATGGTTAAGGCCACTCCCTTAAGTGTCGGCTTAAGGGGGTGATAGCTCGAAGTCGCGATATCGAATCCCACCAGGGCTGCAGCCTGGGGATCGAGGTCTTGAGCGAGCCTTCAACTTCGAGTAATGCGGGGCCTAGTACTGTGTCGACAGGGGTCCATTTGGCTCACCACTTGGGCTGCGAGGCATCTAGAATGCCTATATATAAAGTGGGAGGTCTCGACTTCGATCCCTGGGAGGGCCAATGACAAGGCTTTATCCAGGAATGCTGCAGCATTAGATCGTGGACTCGAGAGAGCCTTGAGCCTCCCTACAATACCTGAGTCGGGCCTGCTAACACCGGGGAAAATGCGAAAGCTGACCCTATAAACTAAGTCAATTATAAATTGATTTATCTCATTTTTTCCTTAAACTAGTTTATTTAACCTATAAACTAATTGCTAATATAGAAATATATCCAATATGTCATAATTTAATAGCATATTTTGTAACCTTAATATTTTCAAAAAAGTCAACTATATCTTATATTTAGGACCGGAGGGAGTATATATTTCCAACTTTTATCAATCAGAATATTATATTATAAGCTCAATTTTATGAATCTAAATAATTCTTAATATAGGACTAGCTAGTCATATATTAAGACCATAATAATAGAATAGACAAAAAAAAGACCATAATAATAGTTTAATGAGAGAAAGGTACAATTTCGCTCGTACCAAATACGTTTCCACACATATATAAATATTTGCATATGTGTTTGTTTGTGTGTGTGTGTTTGTAAGAGCCATAATTGATGAAGTATCTATATTTGACAGTCTTCTACGGAACTCAGGGCCCCGTTCTAACTGCGATACATTATTATTCCGTCCCGTTTTGTGTTCTCAGGCGATCACATGCTTTTTTTTACACAACTAGCGGTATCTCCCGTGCTTTGCATGGGGAACAAATTTTTTAAACCCTTTTTTAACATTTTTTTAATAAATTTGCACTAAAAAAATATATGACAAATTTTTTTAACTAAAATATCAAGTGAATAAAATTATATAATAACCAATTTTTTTTTATTTAAAAAAGTTTTAAAAAAAATAATATATTATATTCCACCAAATCACTGGTCATGAATAGAGCTATGAACAGTGATTTGGTGGATCACTTTTATATAGGTCAAAAAAATCATCATAATGGTGACACTAAAGATATAAATCTTTAAAGCAAACTAAAAAAAATGTGACCCAATTAACCTTTTTTTAATAAATTTGCACAAAAAAATATATGACAAATTTTTTTAACTAAAATATCAGGCAAAAGAAATTATATAATAACTGAATTTTTTTTGAAAAAAAAAAAGATAAAAAAGAAAAAAAAAAGGTAAAAAAAATATCTCCCGTGAGTTGCACGGAGGTTTCCCGCGCTCCGCGCGGTTTCGCTTAAAAATTAGCATTAACAAAAAAAGCTATCATCTAACTTTAACCTTAGAAGGAGGAAAATTTTAATGACAACTTCTAGTTTACATTACCAAATGAACATTTTTTGTAAGTCGCAATGAAAATCGAAATTAAATCTAACTGAACACATCTTCCCTATGTGAAGAAAAAAATTTTCTTTTTGTGTTCTATATCTACATGGAACAACTTTTAGTTTGCACGGGAAAGGTATGCAAATAAAAAGACACAACAAAACATTTGCAGATATATATTAGGTCAAAAAAATCATCATAATGGTGACACTAAAGATATAAATCTTTAAGGCAAATTCATACAAAAAAAAATATGTGACACAAATAAATTCGCCCACGAAAGTAAAGAATACGTAGCCCAAATAAATAGGCAAATAAAAAGACACAATAAAACATTTGTAGATATATATTAGGTCAAAAAGATCATCATAATGGTGACACTAAAGATATAATTTTAAAAGGTAAAAAAGGAAAAAAAAAAGGTAAAAAAAAATTAAAAAACGAAAAAAAAGGTAAAAAAAAAAATAGTTTTTATTTTTGATAAAAACAATTTAAAAAAAAATATTTAATCACTGTTCAAAGCACTATTCATAATAAATATAATAAATAATAATAAATAATAATAATAAATATAAATAATAAATAATTAAATAATTAAATTTAATTAAAAAATAAATACTCCCTCCGGTCCTAAATATAAGACATAGATAGAAACTTCATTTTGGCCCTAAATATAAGACCTAATTACATATTTGGTCACCTTCTTCCTTAATTACCCTTCTTCTTAACCAACTTCTTCTTATGAATGGTCTTGTTTTTTTTGTGACTTAATTTCAAATATTGTTAGTATTATTAGTTTCAATTAAGGAGGGGTATTATTGGAAAGACATCTAAAATTAAGTTTTCCTTAATCTCTCCAAAAAAGTCATCTAGGTCCTATATTTAGGACCGGAGGGAGTAATAAATATAGTAATATAATAAATATCTTAAATAATTAACAATTTAATAATTAAAAAATTGTCAAATAATAAATATAAATAATCATAACAAATAATAAATATAATAATAAACATAAATATTAAATAATTTAATCATGAACAAATTTTTTTTTTAACTTTTTATTTTAACAAATCTGCACTTAAAAAACATATGATAAATTTTCTTTTAACTTTTTTTTACCTTCTCTTTCAACAAATTTGCACTAAATAAATATATGACAAAAAATATGTGACTCAAATAAATTAGCCCATGAAAGTAAAGAATACATAGCCCAAATAAATCCGCACAAGAAATCAATGACATACAATAGTAATAGAGAAAGTCAATCACTGCATTAAAAATTTACATATTTGAATGATCACAAAAATATCTTCACATATTTGAATAGATCTTAGCTTCACAAAAATAATATTTGTTGTACATAACTGGCTAGATATTTGAAAACATCGCCTTGTAAACAACATTTTTTGTTTTGTTAACTCTCGTGCGCTGCATGGGAGAGGTATTTCAATAGATTATAGACTAAACTTTTAGAATATTAGAGAAGAGGGAATTGTAGAGAAAATTGAAGAAGCACCAAAGATAATATATGATAAAACATTAGTGAGATGTATTATTTGGGTTTCCTGCGCTTCGCGCGATTTAAAGATATGTGACCCAAATAAATTCGCCAAAGAAAGTAAAGAATACGTGGCAAATAATTAATATTAATAATTAATTAATTAATTTAATTATCATAAATATTATTATTATTTTATTATTATTAAATAATTATTATATTTATTCTAATAATAAATAATAAATATAATATAATAATATAATATATAAAAATAAATATAATAATAATATAATAAATAAATATAATATAATAATATAATAAATAATAAATATAATATAAGAATATAATAAATAAATATAAATATATATTAAATTATAAAAAATTAATAATAATAAATTCCACCAAATCCCAAATAATACATCTCACTAATGTTTTATCATATATTATCTTTTGTGCTTCTTCAATTGTCACTACAATTCCCTCTTCTCTAATATTCCAAAAGTTTAGTCTATAATCTATTGAAATACCTCTCCCATGCTCATAAACAAATTTTTTAACCTTTTTTTTTATTTTTTTTTACAAATTTGCACTAAAAAATCATATGACAAATTTTTTAACTAAAATATCGAGTGAAAAAAATCATATAATAGCTAAGTTTTTTTTTCTAAAAAAAATTAAATTTCTTAAGACATTCAAATAATTATCTTTGATTAAGTGAGTGAGTAAGTGAGCTCATCTAAAGAACCATAAACATTAAAGAATCAATTATATATAAAGAGACACAATAAAACATTTGCAGATATATATTAGGCAAAAAAATCATCATAATGGCGACACTAAAGATATAAATTTATAAGGCAAATTTACACAAAAAAAATATGTGACCTTTTGCCAAAGAAAACTATTGGCTTTCTCCTTTAAACATTCTGGATTTCCTATTCATTTGAGTTGTTTCTTGCTAAAGTTCCAAGGTTTATTAGGTAAAAAAAAAGACAAAATAAAAAATTTGCAGATATATATTAAGCCAAAAAGATCATCATAATGACAACACTAAAGATATAAATCTTTAAGGCAAATTCAGACCAAAAAAAATGTGAATGAAATAAATTAGCCCAAGAAAGTAAAGAATACGTTGCCAAAATAAATTCGCACAAAAAAGCAATCACATACAATAATAATAGAGAATGTCAATCACTGCACTAAAAATTTGCTCATGAAAAATTTTTTTAACTTTTTTTAAACTTTTTTTTAACAAATTTGCACTAAAAAAATATATGCCAAGTTTTTTTAACTAAAATATTGAGTGAAAAAAAATCATATAAGAGCTGAATTTTTTTTAAAAAAATTTTTTTTTTGCTCATGAAAACTTTTTTTAACTTTTTTTAAACTTTTTTTTAACAAATTTGCACTAAAAAAATATATGCCAAGTTTTTTTAACTAAAATATCGGGTGAAAAAAATCATATAATAGCTGAATTTTTTTTTAAAAAAAAATTTTAAATTTTTTTTTTTTAAAAAAAAAGAAAAAAATAATATATAATATTCCACCAAACACTGTTCATGAACAGTGCTTATGAACAGTGTTAGTGTTTGGTGGAAGACTTTTTTAGGTTATATTGAATATTGAATTGATGATGATATCACATATTTCCTTCATTATTGTGATTACTTTTAATACTAATACATTATTTTAGGATTGTTTTAATAACAATGTTGATTCGTTAGCTCAACCATGTGATTCGCATATATACATAAATATGTGTGTGTATATATATTAATAACAATAGGAACCAGAGCTTGTTCTATAATTTGATCAATTACCCATAATTTTATTAATATTTACTTCATATATAAACAAATTTTTAAATTTATGTTAAAAAAATTTTGTAAGCTTCTCTGTGATTCAATAATCACAGAAACGTTTCAATAAAATAACAAGAACCGAGTGAACAGGAGTGACATATGACTTGTGTCATTTTCTTAAAATAATTTGTTATCAAATTTCTTAGTCATTAAATCCGTTTTTGTAAAAATATTTTAGTTAGTTGGTGTCTTATTTTTTAAAATAAAATATAATTTAAAAAATACATAATTGTCTTCGGTTTTAATTACTTATAAGATTATATTCTCATCAGTAGAAAGAAATCTATTTAATTTGAATATAACAAGGAAGCTAGTAAATAAATTCTTTAAATATAACATATGACATGATCTATGAACTTTATGTACAACACTTAATTATACATAGATCGGTATATAAGATAGATACAAAGTCAGTTGAAAAAAAGGTAGATACAAAGTAATTTAAATTGATAAACATAAGAAATAAATAAAAACTTATTTGAAAAATGATAAATATAAAAGAAAATAAAATGTTAACATTTTGTTGGGACCGAAATTCACTTCCAAACTCGGTCCTAAGTAGGATAATAACCACATCAACATTCAGTTTAATTCACTAAATCAGATTTCAGTAAAAAAAAAACCCTAAATCAGATTAAGGTAGGTTACGATACGTTCCACATGAAATTTGCTTGCGCACATGCAAATAATACACACACACACACACACATATTCCTTATCTTGAGTTAATTAAATCCTAGTATTTTGCATCTAAGTCGAGACCATCTATTATATTCTGAGTGCTGATAAAAAATATTGTTGAATAGTATAGATTATAACCTATTCGATTCAAGTTATATATAAAAAAATGGAATACTTTTGAACTGCTATGTATTAAAATTTAAATTATGGTAACATCGCGTTGCAACATAAATATATACATATTGAACTGAAACAATATATGTATATTGTGCATATAATAATTCAATGCATCATATCACAATTGGATCACGATTAGTAACTCATTCTTTAACTTCGTTTAAAATTACAATAATGTATTGTTGATTATAGGATGCACAGAAGATATATTAAAAAGTTGCAGCGGACCATGAGATCCAAACTAATTGTCTACTTTCACAAGAATTATGGGAGTAACAAGTTGTGAGTGTAAAACTAAAACCAAAGGTGTGGTGGAAAGTGGGACCCATAGGGGTTGGGTACAGTACGAATTACGATATGTGAGACGGCTTGCGGTCTGGCGTGGGCTACACTGTGTATGATGAGTGTTGCAACTTGGGAGGCCTTTAATCGCTGAGTTATGTATTCCTTTGTTTTGGGACAATTTTTTTTTTAAATATATCTAGGACACGAATAATTGGGTAATATGTGTTGAACGATATAGTTTAATTGACATTATTATGATCCTATCCTATTTTAAAGCCTTCATGAGGGAAGATTTATGCGTTTGAATCTGTGGGGAGTAAAAGATGCTTGAATTTAGTAAAAAAAATAATCGAATTATGCAAATAAAAAATTGGTTAAAATTGATTAAAAACAATAATTGTTTAAAACCAACAGATCAATTAAGATTTGGCCTAGTAAAACTTGCTACTATACTCCTTGTTATAAGTCTATTTTAATTAATTCTTATATACCAAAAGTGTTTGTTAGGTTAGCATATATGCCTTATTAAATAGCTTTTTAAACATTACTCTTATTCAAATAATTCTCGCATTTTTATCATTGCTCTCTCAATTCAACAATAAATAAATAGGTTTAAAGTTCGAAAAAAATTATTAACCGCCTTCAATTATAAGTGAACTTATATGAAAGAAAAAAAAATCAGTAGTTAAACACAAATAAACTTTGTTAAAGCTAGACCAGAAGGTAAGCCAGAAGGTAAGACAGATTGGTTAACAAGTCATAGTTCTCACGATTGGCCAAGTCCAAGCGATAGTCAAATTGATTGCTTGATAATCAATTAAAAAATAGTTATAAGTATATATATGTCAGTAGCATAACCATATTATATAAATATAAAATTTTGATAGAACTCAAAATGAAAATATTCAAGAGCTTTAATGCAATTTTTTCTTTGGCGCCAAATCAGGGAGCGTAATTACATTACCTGATATTTTTGGACAATATTTTATTTTTTATAATTTGAATATATGTCAAAATCAAGTTAATATATATATGTGTGTGTTAAAATCATTAAGGGGCGTAATTACATTAATATGTTACAAGATTACATGATATTTTTGGACAATATTTTATTTTTTTATAATTTGAATGGTTAAGATTGAATAATCTGGAATACTATTAATTTTATTTTTTTACATCATTCTATATTATTAAATTATGCATATTAAATCTAACTAGTTTAGATTTGTTTATTTATTTTTATATTGTATCATCCTAATTTTACTCATCATTAAATATAATTATATAAACCATTAAATATATCAATCAAACGATGGTGAAAAAATGACAAAGGATGAGGAGAATTGGAGAAAAAGAGATTATGAGAGAACCTTGACTCATTATCCGTGCCATCAATTTTTTAAAAAATAAAAAAGAAGAAAGGAAAATGCCCATAGTTCGTGGTTAAATCTCGACATCTTGAGTCTTGAACAATAGGTGGTCTGAACAATCCAACAACATACAGCCTGGCCTCCACATCGATTTAGCCATTCGCAAATGGTATAATCTATATTTTCCAACATTATTTGGTACAAAAAGTGTTTTTTCCAATAAAAAACGTATAATTGTTCTAACAAAAAAATATAGCAGCTTGAAATAAAAAAAATATATAGCAGCTCGTTCATCCACTCTCACAACACGTGCATTCCCTTCTAAGGGGACATCCATGATGAACCTTTCTGCCCTACTGACAAATACTTGGATTTGCATGGTTTTATATGCTAAATTTGAGGCAAATAATATGATTGAGATGCAATATTTATCCAATTGTGCTTGACTAATATATAGAGCTCTTATGTGTGATGACTCCCATTTTTTATTATATTTGACAAATATATTGGTTTATATTTGGGATGTCATTGATAGAAAAAAAAAGAATTTGATCTTGAAAATAATATTTTTGAGCTATGATAATAGTCCTATTACCTTTCACTTTACCTCACAATGTGTTATACTAATTTGCATTAGGTGGAGCCTCTTCAAGTCAAAGGAAATCAACATTTAAATGAAGACAAGGGCCAAAATGTTACATGAAATGAGTCATGGGCTGGACATAAAAAAGAGGATTGGAAAAGAATTGGGAAGGGGGGGCCACGCAAAGAAAAAAGAAAAGAAAGGAAAAGAGAAATTGGGGCTGTCACGTGGGAGCAAGGATTAAAAAGAAAAGAAAGGGAGGCAGAGAAAAAAAAAAAGAAAGCTAGAGCGCGTACAGGGGAAGAGAGGAGCTGCTGCAGGGACGTGTTTGGTTTTCAGATCTGGAGAGCTAGGAGGTGGAGGCGCCGAAATTGAAGAGCAAAGGAGGGAGCTGAACTGTGCACATCATTCCTCTTCCATACTCATTCCTCACTTGCAATCTTCAATGGATCTCACACACCCACTTCTTTTTGGTGTTCTCTTCTTCCTCATGAGCAACTAAACCTCTTTGTTCTTGGTGATGGGAATGGATGGTTGAGCTAAGTGAGCTTCATATGGGGGTAATTTGTCCTATACATTCTCCTCCTTTTGTGTAGTCTAAATTTCTAGGGTTCTAGGAATTAATTCTATATGATTGGTTGTTTGATCTATTCTTATCTTTTGGAGATGTGTAGGAACAATTTGTCTTGTTAATTTCTTTTTGTGTGAATTATCAACATTGATGCTTATTGACTTGAACATATGTTAATTTCATGGTCTTTGATTTTAACACATGCTTATAGTTAAAATTTTGTGCTAATTAAGGGTTCTTGTTAGTGGATGATGGTGTTGGTTGTTCATGCTTAGGAGTTGGCAAATAAATTAAGTAAGTTTAATGGTCATGTGCTTAATCAACTTAGATTAAGATAATTAATGTTAGGGGTTCCGGCATTAATTATATTGATCTAAGCCTAGCCTAGAGGGGTTCCTCTAGGGATTTTATTAATTTGACCACTTTACCCCAAATATTTTATATAAGCTATGATTCTTGAATTTCCCAATCACTAAGAATATCTTATTATCTATTTATCCAAAAATCCTCCTTTACTCTATTATTTTTATCATACAAAATATTGTCTAGGATTAATACTAAAAAGAAAGAAGTTAATTAAAATGATTTTCCTCGGTTTCAAACAAGTTTCACACTAGTACTAGGTAATTAGTTACATTTATAGGCTCCTTTGAGATCGACACCCGGGGTTACTTCCGCTTACCCCGAGGTCCAAATTATCTTGAAGGATTGGTCTCGAGGCACTACATCGACCCGCTAATCCGGCATCCTTCACCTACATTCACATATCTTAATCATGCTTACCCTTTTTCCAATGTCAAAGTTCTTCTCATAACTTCAATATTATTTTGTCCTTCTAATTCATGTCTCCATATATTAACTTTATATCTGCAAACTTCATTAATTAACATGCCTGTCTATCCTCTTCAAATCAAATATAATCATAATTCATCAATTTTTTTAGTTAAATCACAGACAAATCCCCTGATTTTATATCATACACTACCTTCTAGTTCACATTACAAGAGTTAACATGAGAATTTTCTATATAAGAGATAATATGTAAGTATGTAACAGTTGTGATTAAAAAATGTGTGATCTCTGTGTATGTTTACCTTTATATATTAAATACAAAGAGCGAAAATTGTGTGTATAATGAATAATATCAAAATTATATTGAAAAATTACGTTATTTTTATTCATAATAAGCGAGACTTTACTATATTTTTTAATTTGTGTAGAATAGTTTATTATATTTTTTGCCAGAAAAATAGTTTGTTGCTCTACGGAGGGAATATATATAGCGCCTTTATTTTTGAAACAGTATAACAAATCTCTCTAATTCTATGCATCACACACACACACACACATTAATCACACATGCAATTTTTTTGCTTTGATAGATATATGCGCGCTATTAGTTTTGCTCGTTTCTTATTCATATAATAACTTAAAGTTTGAACTGGCAATATAACTTAAAACCTGTATATATTAATCACACACACATAGAAAGGAAGAATTGAGTGGGCGCGAGCGCAGATGATAGGAATGGAGTTGGCCTCATATGTTAACATTGAAACTTATATATATCTAGCTATATAATTAAATTTTCAAAGCCGTTTTGTGTAATTTGCTCACTTTTAACCATTTATGCCCAATCTTATGTATATGTAATAAGATCAAAGTTGGAAGAAAGACTAGTTTAACTTGCAGAGTCACATAACCATCATCTTAATTATATAAAAGCACGCGGGTTTGAACTTTGTCGGTAATGTATGTTGAAGGCTTCTGTGATGAAAAATTTGTGCTCACTTCGTTTCCTAATTCAAATGAGTTTGACTTGCTAATTTAACACACTCATGAAATTTTAGATACCTATGTTAGTTAAAATTGTCTTCAATTAATTTTTTAACTTCAGTTATTTTAAATAAGATTTTAAACTTAGCATAATAATACAAAGAACAATATTAAACATTAATTTCCAATAGATTTATATTCTAAATCAAAACTTTTTTCTAACAATAATTTAATTATAGGATTTGATTAGAATGTTTTAAATATAAGGGTTAATACAACTTTTAGTTCTAAACTTCCAGTCAATTTGGGTTTTGACCTTTAACTCTTGAAATTGGTGGTTTTTTATGCTCAAACTCTCACCTAATTTCAGTTTTAGTTCCTAAAATTCAAAGTCAATAATTTTGATTCTTGAACTTTCCATCTGTGTTAGCTTGGTATTGACCCTTGAATTTTCGAACAAGTTTTTGTTTTACTCCTTGAGTATTGAAGTTTTAGTAGGAATCAAAATTAAACCAAATTTGTTGATTTCATGAACTAAAAACATCAATTTTTAGATTTAGGGGTCAAAACCAAAATTGGGTAAACATTTGAGAATCATCAAAACCATCAATTTTAGAATTCAAGGAGCATACTAAAATTAAATTGATTAAAAGTTTAAAGACTAAAAGTTGCATTTACCTATATAATTTACAATTTTGTTTTGGTGAGTTCTGGGCCTGATTTGTATATGCATCTACTTTATATTTTAAACTAAATCAACACGGCCAAGCTATATAAAAATCAACATCATCAGTGAATTGGCATTAATACGTAAAAAAAAAACAATAAGTCCAAATAATTATCCTGTTAAAAGGGTTAACAACATTAAACAATTAAATATTTAGAAATAATGTTAGTAAAATCTAAAATCGTTAACAAAATTTGGTTTTTGAGTTGTAATTATTATAATGCTTTTGTTAAAAATCATACACTACATTTTTTTTACCAGAATTTGCATTTATACATAACACATCGGCCCTTTATGTGAAAAGTAAAAAGAAGCTAGTGCTTACTTGCCAAAAGAAAAATCATTTCAACGCCTAAGTTGACTTTTAATTTTTAATTTCATCTTACTTTTGCATCAAGAATAGGTTAAACACAACACAATAGAAGCTTCTAAGTTTCCCAGCTTACAGTCGATTCCAATTTTTCTTTTTTCTGACAAAAAAGTTTGTTAAAGATTAAAAAATAGAAAAAGTACAAATTTGACTTTACAATGTGGGGCTGACATAGGATGCGGTAGGCCCCAGAGAATTATCATGAGGGCTTTGCAACATCAATTTTAATCCAATCTAACGGATCGTAACTCCGTTATTCTGATTCCGATAAAAACTCCGTTATTCTGACGTGGCAATGTCGCAACCAGTAGGGATGCGGCTTCCCTAATACAAGCTGTGGGTCCCATTTGGATATCACTATCTATTCGTCATCATGGTTGTTCCTTTCAGGGCAAAACCCTGTGGGGTCCACGCGGCCTGTTTCCATTGGTTACTTATTCTGCACAATTTTGGTCCACACAACACAATATTACGTTTACATATGAGTAGTTGGTTGAGCTGGTAAGTGAGTTACAACCCATAAAGATGAGAACGCATATTCGAATATCGGGAAGCGCTCTCAATGGGAGAGGGGACAACCTTGCCTATATGGGCAACACTCCTACCTCTCGAATCCGGATTAAACTAGGCAGTGATTAACCAAAAAAAGACAATATTACCCTTTCGGTTGTCGGCTTTAAATGTAACTTTCTTTTTCTTATATGAAAATATTAACAATTGAGATAATCAATTAGAAGTCTCATAAAAGAAACATATCTAAAATGAAGTCTCAATAGTTATAAATAACTGGTTAAAAGTTGTTATTGCAATAACCAAAAGTTTAATTTACAACTTGTGAATTTCCATTTAATTATTTTTCTTTCATGCTACCTTTAATTAATTATTCTCCATTTGTTTATTATTGTCTTTCAATGTTTTTTTTTTGCTTTAAATGTAACTTTTTTTTTAAAGGAAGAACAAATTTAAACAATTTGAAAATACAAGTGAGACTCAACCCACAACTTCCAACCAAAATAGGAGATGCCATACTAGTAACTAGTGGGTTACACGGTTTAAAATTATATTCTCATATTGGAATTCTTAAGTTAAAGTTTTAAAATAAAGATAAGCAATACTTCCACAAGAATTCTTACTATATATATAGTAATATGAATTCTATTAATGTTAGGACAAATTAAATCATAAATGTTGTCGGTGCTACTGAAATGGATCTCAACAACTTAAGATGAAGTTTATGGTTTGAAAAAGAAGGGTCAAAGGCGTTTAAATACCTGAACTTATATGTCAAGATCAATGATAGTTTATATTTTACAACAAATTTTTTTTTTCAGATTTTGAGATAATATGGATATAACAAAAATGTTTGTGGTGATAATAACTTTGCTTTTGTATGATATATTATATAGGACTAAAGAGCAAAAATATCCATGTGATTGTACCCAAGGTGCACCCAACTCCATATATTTTTTTTGGAGTAAAAGTAACCATAACATTCAAAATGGGGCAAAAGTATCCCTTTTGAACTAACAGTGGTTGGTACTTTTGCCCCTATTTTGAAAGATTATGTGTACTTTTACTAAAAAAACATACAAGTATTTTTGCACTGACTACAATCACATGAGTATTTTTGCACCTTAACATTATTATATATATAAAATAACTAATGTAGTTACGGCTGTATTCAACATATATCCTATTGAATGTTAAATTATAGGAATTGAAATATGGTTCAGACTTCAGAGGCAATATTTTCATTAATACTAATTCTTAGTTTGGCAAGAATCATTTTCCTTTTTTAATTAGCACGATGCCAGAATAACTTATAAGAGTTAGGTTGTATTTGTAATGAATATAGATTTCTGCTTATTGAGAAATACATGAGAGGAATAACAGGTCAAAAATCATAGGAAAATTAAAGTTGTACTCGTATTCCTTGGAAAAACATTCAAGGAACAAAACAAAGATAGTAACATCAATAAATTCAATAAAATATGTTGAGTCGGCGTGGATAAATATTGAAAAAAATGCATAGAGATCAGCTGCATCCACGGTGTTTGGAATTGCGAATTATATAGCCTCCCATGAATTATATTTATATCCTTTAAAAACCAAAGCATAATGTAGTTTATTTTATTTGTTTATTCCGAAATAAGTGTAAGGATATAAGGGTAAATGTTTGTACGGGATAAAAATCTAGACGAGTATAATGTACCTAACAAGAGTATGGAATACTCTTAGTGTTAGTATCAAGCAAGGCATGGCACATTCGAGACGTAGATATAATTTGTAATCATTCTCTATATACAAAAATAAGAGCTTGATTAAAACTGTTGTAATAAAAAAATTGCTTTGAAGTAAAATTAATAAAACATAATCCCTCTGTTCTTACATATAAGATCACTTTGGAGAAGTGGATACGTTCCTAAATATAAGATCACTTCATATTTTATCTCAAGTTTTGCCCAAACTATCCTAATACTCTCTTTTTTCATTGAAAACCCATTCTCCTTTTAAATTTAAACAATTGAGGGGATTTTGAGAAGATCATGTAATTTTATTGTCTTCCTTAATCTTCCCAAATTAACCAAAGTGATATTATATTTAGGAAGGGAGGGAGTACAACATAAAAAACAATAAGGTAAATCAATTTATAATTGACTTATTTTGTTTTTTAATGATTTTCCAAAAAAGTCAACTAAATCTTATATTTAGAACCAGTAGAAATATATATATTATAGCATATATGTACTAAGTTAACGGAGATGCAGACAAACAATTGCCACCTATAACTACATAGCTTGGAATATACATGCTACAAAATAATGCTTTGAAGTTATTTAATACAATTTTTAAATGACATTTAAGAACATTAACCTAAATATGTCAACACTCATTCAGAAAAATAACAACTCTTGTATAAATATTTCAGTTTGATCGGCAAACAGACATTTGATGCCACTACATTAACTCAAGATATAAATGTTATAAAATAATTAAAACTCTCATCATCAAGAGATTAAGGATAAAACAACAACTTTCATGTGTTAAGGAACTTGAACGGATTGTATGTGCACATTCACAGGAATAATAGAAGTAAGGACGCAAGGTAAATTCTTGACAGATAATATGGTTCCGGAGCTTGAAGTGCAACTGGTGAGGGATTGCAATGGGACTTACACTACAAGAAAAAGCCTTCTTTGTAACGGCCCCATTCCAGCGGTCAGCTTAATGGCCGCTGGCATGTGCTGCCATCTCAACGTCCTAAAGCCGCCCGCTGAAAATAACACGCGAGTCAACGAAGATTTTTTTTTGCCCACAAAAACCACATCCCAGCGGCCAAAGCGACCGTTGCCGTGGGATTTTTTCTTTTTTTAAATTGCACTTACATTGCAGCGGCCGCGGTGAACTTTGCGGTGTGAGTTTTTGTTTTTTTTTTTTAAAAAAAGACTGCAGGACATAGAAATGCATTTTTTTAAATTTTACATCACCATCTCAACGGCCAAAGTGACCGTTGGGACGTGTGATTTTTTTTTTTTAAATTAAATTTACATCTCAACGGCCAAGTGGACCGTTGAGATGTTTTTTAAATTAAATTGGCATCACAACGGTCAGGTGACCGTTGCAATGTAAATATATTTTTTTTAAAAAAAATTAAACTATTCATCTCAACGACCAATGTGGCCGTTGAGATGGTGTCCATTAAATGGATTGGCATCGCAACGGTCAAGGTGACCGTTGCGATGTCAATTTATTATTTTTTTAAAAAATAAATTCACATCTCAACGGTCAAAGTGACCGTTGCGATGTCAAAGTGACCGTTGAGATGTGAATTGCCTATATAAACCGCAAGTTGTCATCACACATCAACGGATTTTCTCTTCACTTCCCCGCGTGCTCTCTTCACTCCAACGCAGGTTCTACCATGGTCCACCTTCGAACAGGTCCCACCATCTTCGGATAGCTCCAATACATCACCATTGTTATATAGCTTTGCAATGTCGCGTGATGATGAAGGTGAAAACAGAGGGGGGAGGCGTTCTGCTGGTTCAAGCAGAGGTGGTAGGCGGCGTTCCGGTTCAGGCGAAGGTGATAGCCGTCGTTCTGGTGCTTCAGGCGAAGGTGATAGGCGACTTTCTTCTGGTTCAGGCGGTGATAGGCGGCGCTATTCTGGTTCTACTGAGGGTGAGCCAGCTTGGAATATTGATAATGTGTCATTTCCTCCATTGTTGGGCAATACTTGTTATTTGAGCGAGAATGAGCTATGGGATAGGATACTTGGTGTGAATGATAGAGCAACTCCACCACAAGCAGACAACATAAACATGAGGGAGGGTGAGTACTATCATCATGAGGAGGAGGAGGAGGTTGAAGGGAGTAGACATGTGGAGGGAGAAGGAAATAATGAGGATGATGGGAGTAGACAGGAGAGAGAAGGAAATGATGAGTATGAAGGGAGTAGACATGAGGGGGAAGGAGGAAATATTGAGGATGAAGATGATGAGCAGGGCAATGAGGAGGAAGGAGGAAATATTGAGGATGAAGATGATGAGCAGGGCAATGAGGAGTCAGGAAACAATAATAATGAGGAGAGCAGAGGAGTTTTGCCCCCCCCTCAGACTACATTTACTAGGGGGAGGGCCACTACCAGCGGGGCAGGTTATATGGTTCGAGTTAAAAGTAAGTATGTTATTTTCTTCATTTAGTTGAATATTAATAATTTAATAATTTATGCATTGTTGTAATGTATTAATTTTTTTTATTTCTTACAATTAATTTATTTTTATAGATTTTCATGGTGGTACGGTTGCTCGAAGAAGGATGACTGTCCGGGACACCCATCACCTTCCACTATATGAGAAGGTGTTGCTTGACTACTTTAGTAGGACTGGTCAACCTATGGAAAGTGAGGGTAACCTATTCAATAGGTTTTGTCGCGATGTTGGGACTAACTATAATTATTTTCCAATTGATCTGAATGATTGGAAAGAGATGCCTGAGGAAAAGCATGCCCATGGATGGGAGAATATTGTCAAAGTAAGTACAACAAACTTAATAGCGCAATTGTTTAATTAAATTTTCTTTTAATAGTTTTAATGTTTAATCAATTTAATTATTTGTTTATTAATATATATTATTAATATTAATATTTGATTTCTTTCTGCAGAAAAAATTTGATGTCCCAGAGAATAAGGCTGTGAGGAATTATGGTATTAGGAAAATAGGGGACGGGTGGAAGACGAGGAGAAATGAGTATTTTAATAAAAGGAATCCACTGGGAAATCGTCCTGAGTCTGAGATTATTGAGGATTGCCCTCCTGGCGTACCACGAGAACATTGGGGGAGATATGTGGTACTCCGTAATGGTCCAAAGGGTAAGGAGAGATCCAGAGCAGGCAAAGAGGCCCGTAAATGCCAAGTGGTTCGGCATACTGCCGGTTCTCGTCCTTTTTCTGTCATCCTTGGCGACATGGTACATGCGTTATATATAAGAATTAGAATTTCTATCTATTTTATTTAATGTAGTTTTTATGATTATAATTATTTAATTTCACTTTCTGTTAATTTCAGCTTAGAGACGGTCATGAGCATGGGAGAAGCACTCATGAGATAGTCAGAGATTTCTTGTTAGAAATCCGCAGACATGCTGATGGGTCATATGTTGCATATGCAGAAGATGAGTTTGTTTGTGGCGAGGGTTCTCTTTTGTATAAAAAAAAGAAACTAGAAAGAATTATTTGTTTGCCAAAAATATAATATTCCAAGACATGTTATAATTTCAAACCATTAAATTAAAATAATACTCCCTCCGATCCTAAATGGAAGACCTAGTTGACTTTTTTGAAAAATCTTAAAAAAAATAAGATAATTATAAATTGATTTACCTGATTTTTTCCCTTAGACTAGTTTATTTTACCTATAAACTAATGGATAATCTAAAAACATATCAAATGTGTCATGATTTAATAGCCTATTTCGCAATCTTAACTTTTTAAAAAAAGTCATTTAGGTTTTATATTTAGGACCGGAAGTAGTACAAGTTAACATGTGTAACCTAATTTGTATGTGAAAAGAATATTATTCTTTTTTAATTTAGCTTTTCTTTTATTTACGAAAAGAACACCATTCTAATAATCACATACTCCATTTTGTTTAAAATATAAGATCTATTTAAGGATAGGAGTTTGACGCTAAATATAAGTTTTTTTCTAATTATTCACAACTTTTCTTCGAATTATCTTTAGTATTGTTTCATAATGATAAACAAATAAGAGAGAGAAGGACGGAAGTCAGAAATGTAGATAGCGCTTGTTAGGGCATATTGATATATATATAATTTTAATTAACTTATCTAATATTTTTAATTTAATAAAATTAGTTAAATAAATTTTATATTTATTATGACCAAATGGAGTATACTGATACTATATTACACACCTAATAATATGTTCTTTCTAAAGGACATGAATCAAAGTATTAAAAAATTTAAGGAAGGCATGATTAGACACATGGGTGTGTGTCACCTTCAATATAGATACACAAATTATAACCATAATAATACAAATAAGATATGGTTTAGAAGAGAAGAGTGATTTGCAATCATAGGATTAATATGCACCCATTTTAATTTGCAGTGTTATACAGTAATACGCTAGAAATTGCCTATTAATGACTCATTATTACAATTTTCACATGGCAGATTATCATGTATAGTGATATCACTATAATGTCATGCTTTGGTAATTAAGAACATTCAAATTAATATTAGTGTCACAAGTCATAAAAAATAATATACAATAAATACTAGAATAACATTCTAATACTACTATTATGTTTTGCTATTTAGTGGACAGAGTTTCAGGGGGGAAAATTATTAATTACGTACTTTGAGTTAATCGTGAATTCAAATTTAAAATTTTTAGGGTGCTGAAAACGGTAGATAATTTCCTGAAGATGAATTTGATAATTAATTAATTAATTAATATAGAAGAAGATATTTTACAAATTTTTGTTTAATTTTACTTTGTAAATTACTAAAGCCAATAGCCATGATATATATATATATATATATATATATATATATGTGGATATCAGTTGTCAAATTCGTGACAATTATTTAATCTGGAACTTGAATAATAGACCCGTAAGAACTGTCGATTTTTACTTTTATCACTAACTAGACGTTGAAAGAAAATAATTAAATAATTAGAATTATAAAGAATCTGTAACTTATTTTCCTTGGCAACAAAATTACTTAATTCAAATATACCTTGAACCCAGTTAACAGAAATCAAAATCTGTATAAATTGGCAGACTAGAGTAAGGACGATTTTAGTAAGCCGCTAGGGGTGGCACTTAAAGCTTTTAAGCTTGTCATTCTGTATTGGAAAAAGAAAAAGAAATCAAATTCATCGGGATCATAATTTCAAATCTCAACAAATAAACTTTTATGTAATTCTCATACGAAGAATAAGCTGAAACAATGTTTGTTATATAACAACACACAAATAAAATTTTATCTAATATCATTGAAAAAATTATTTTAAAACTTTTCGGAAAATAAAATAAAACAGAGCCAAACACCCATTAATTAAAATTTGTACATAAACAAAATCATGTTACAACTTATTTCCATCAAAGACCGCTTTGGGTTAAATCGCATAAAAAATCATACGGGGTTTAGTCTTAGCCCAAATCAAGTTTGGGCCAGGAAACGGGCCCAATCTGATCAAAATTTGTCAATTTTCAAATCTGGCAAAAGAAAACAATTGAAAATTGGATAGCTAGATTGAAGGTTATTATTAGCCTAAAGATGAAAACTACATTTACTGTTAAGAGAAAAAAATCTTTTTAATAACACACCAGAATGTACAAAAGAATTTTGTATTTCCTCCACATAAACTGTATGAATAATAATACATAACGAATATCAAATCAAATACAATTAGACAATCACTTAATCACAATTAAATTTGTCTATAAACCGGAAGTAAATGGAACTCCTGTTGAAGGCAACCACGAACTACCAGCGATGAGGCCATTCACGGTGAAGCTAGACGCTTCAGTTGCACTAGTTATAACATGATATCCTTTCCATTTCACCCTATTTGTTGTGGATGAACCAGGCCCAAAGTTCTTATATTCCCCAAAATACAATGTACTTAAAGCAAAATTACTATTTCCCCATTTTGACCAGCCCAATGGGCTTACCAATGAATCAATGTAAGACTTCATTACCACAACCCTTGAGTATTCTTGCCATGGCCTACCAAGGTATGTTGTAACGGAGCTAGTGACAGGTTTAAGGTCTGGTGCAGCTTTAATTATGCAATTTTGTAATGTGGTGCCAGTGTTTTGGAATGGGTCACCTCGACCTTGTGCTGTAATCATATTGGCTTGGCCTGATAATGGCCTCCTTACAAGAATGACACAGTTTTGAAATACTGCAGCTGCATTGCCAAATATAATGTCTACGGTACCAAAAATGTAACATTGTTTGTAAAATTGACGTTGTGCATGAGCCATGACCGTGTCTTGATAACCTGTAATGCCACATCGATAAAAGACAGAAAGATCAGAGGCTGATCGGAGTGCCACTGCTTGTCCCTTACGAGGGCCCGCATTGTTGACAAATGATATGTCACGAGCAATGAAGTTAGGCCCATCTATGCCTGAAAAATGTTTACAATCGTAGAGTTAATATATAAATCATATAAACAAAGGGTAAATGTGTAATTTTATCAATGAAGTGTTACAATAGGAATGTCGATCAGCACAAATATGTTTTGTGGGTTGTTAAAATATCTGTAATAGGGAAAAAAGCCTTTTTTTTTCACAAATGTCCGTCAGATTAATTACACAATGAGTCAAAAAATAAATGAATGTACATAAATATGACATGTAAAAAGGAACCAATATCAAGCTTCAGTTTTGGGGAAAAAATTGCACCTATGCCTTAAAAAATATATGAAATTGATGATTTGAAAAAAAAAACAACTAAGAAAATAATGTCATGAAAGAAAGTAAATAATCACCAGTTGTAGTTTCACTCAAATCCCGTTGTCACCCTATCAACTTATGCCTTTTTTAAACCACTAAGTCATCCATTGGTCACTATTCCAACACAAAAATATATAAATATATTTTAGGATAAGCAGCTCCTAAAAACGAAAATCTATAATTGTGACGATATATTGGCTAATGCCATGAAGGGCTTCATACAAATTGGAGAGAGCTCTCTCCATGTATGGTCAGGTCTGTGAGCCCATCAAATATGATCCATAAACCTTTACAAATTACACGCCTACCTCTTAATAAGGACTATCTCCCAATTCACCAAAAACAAAAAAGGACTCTCCCAAAACAAGCGATCAGAATGTAGGTAGAAGGATGATGAAGAGAGAAGAGTGACATATGAAACTTAATATATACTCCACATGTGTGTGTATGTGTGTGACAAATTAATAGTGTTTTCCGAAAAAAAATCTCTACAAGAAATTTTAGAAATGAATTAAATCTTCATAAAATACATACATTGTTTTTTAAGAAAATTTCTCCTCTAAGCATTTACATTAAAAATTACTTATTGTCGAAAACCACTTTTGATATTTATAATCAATTGAGACAATGCAGAAGAAAATTATAAACCGAGGGGCAATACTGATAGAGTTTTTCACTTAGAAACAAAACAAAACTATCTAACTAATTCTAAGCTCTAACATTCAAGACTGGAGTAGGGAGTATCACCATTGTTTTGTAGGCAATAAATAATACTCCCTTCGTTCCTAAATATAAGACCTAATTGCCTTTTTTAGAAAACCTCATAAAAAAGCAAAATAAGTTAATTATAAATTGATCTACCTAATTTTTCCCTTAAACTAATTTATTTTACCTATAAACTATTGTATAATCTAAAAATATATCAAATATGTCATAATTTAATAGTCTATTTCGCAACCTTAATCTCTCCAAAAAAAAGTCAATTAGGTCTTATATTTAGGACCAGAGGTGGTAATAAAATAAAAAGATGAGAAGCATACCAGCAGTGGCAGTACCATAGGTGGTAATTCCATCCGAGGTACCCTTGGAACTAGTGATCACGGTATATTTCAAACCAGCACCAATCAACATTATATTCCCGTTACTCTTATCAACCTCTATGTTCTCATTATAAACCCCTTTCTTCACTCTTATCACAAACCTTGTCTTGTACTTCCTCTTCGCCGCCGCATCTATGGCCGCCTGCACCGTCTTGAAGTGCCCCTAACCGTCCTTCGCCACCACAAGATTTGCCTTTATTTTCGTTGCCGAAACCGTCACCAACTTCCTCTCATTCCTTGAAAACCACTTAGGAAAACCATGCTTCTCAACATCATCATTATTGTTACTATTCTCACCCATGATCAAGTCTTGCCTCTCGGGTTTTGACAAAAACGCTGCGTTTATGGCCAAACCATTGCTTATCATTTTGGACACATTGTAACATATAGAATTAGTGTTCGATAGTTCTGGCACATCTAGCTTTAAGTCTTTGGCTCCGTTTTTGCATGTTTGGATGTTAGTGAGAGCTGTACTAAGCCATGTTTGAGCGTCCAAGCTTGAACATCGACTAGGAGAGCCATGTGGTCGTTTTGGTGCGAGCCCTATAACGGTTCGGTTTAAATGGTAGATGGTGTTATCATAGAGCTTCAAGCAAGCATCGTACACGGCTTTAAGCTTTTTCCCTTCTACGGTGACGTTTTGGGCATAATGATGAGCTTCATATTTCATTTGTTGTGCTTGGTAAAGAGCTAATTCAACAAGGTTGACTCTGAAGTTTGACTTGTGCTTCAATGTGTGGCCATGATTATGGTGATTCATCATGTAGAAGTTGCATGGTCCTGGATGTGGTGTTTGATCGCACCACCATTGAATGTTCTTTGAAAAAGACGGTTTTGGTCTTCTTCTTGATCTTCTTGATGTGGCTGTTGGAAGAAGACAAGCTAAGAGGAGGAAAGTTAAGAAGAGGAAAATTAACGGAGATCGACGGGTAGTACCCATGATTGTGCTTTGTGAATAAGAACTTTATTTTTTGTTTCCTTTTTCTAGGGATCGGAGAATGGACATTACGTGCTTATATATGTTTGGTGGGGTTTGGCTTCTTGGATCGAGGGGTGGAGTGAATAAGGGTAAAAGATGGTGTGTCGGTGAATTATTAGTTTAATGCAGAAAGAAAAATGAATGATGACGACATGTATTGAGTAGAAAAATATGATAGAAGGTTGGCGCAATTGCAAGATAGAAAAATTATCTGTATCGAGTTATAATTCAAAGAGATATATGAGGGTTGTGTTCTGGCTTTGCTTGTAATAAATATATGTACGCGTAAATTACATGCCGTATTATATAAAGTTCGAGCAGTGATTACAAAAATGTTTTTGAAATTAATTAAAGAATATTATTAGCTTAGTGATGATATAATATATATTGAATGATTGATAAATGAATTTTTCTAATCCTCTAAGACATCATCAATAGGCCTTACTTTTTTATTTGTAGATAATTCTGTCCATAAGGTTACATGGTTAGAGCGAAGATCTTAACCTGAACTATAACTTTCTAATTATTGTAAATAAAGGACCCTTGAATATTTTTTTTAGTCAACACATTATAATAATTTGAGGATTAGTTCTTCTACTTGCAAACTGCTGTGCTAAGAGTTGAATCATAAGAAATATTAAATAATTTAATACTTCCATCAATATAAGCATAGTCAAGTTATTAACAATGAAATGGGTGTGTAAGCGTTGAACAGAGATATCTCAAATTGTTTACCCGAAAAATCTCAAAGTGCTTGCTTATCGGCTTGGAATGTGGGGGAAATATAATAGTGCGCTATTAAACTAGGAACAAAAATATATATCTTGAAGCTTAATTACAAGTGTGAATGACATAAAGTACGGATATTGATGAAAATAAAAGTAATAAAGCTGAATTGAGGGTGGGGCGGTATAATGATAAAAATACTATAGAGGATGAGTCAACCAAAAGCTACGCACATGTGTGGTAATGCTTCAAAAGCAAACTGTATGTGTGTGCATGTGTCTATATATATCTGCATGTGAATACATATATATTTGTATGTATCTGTACATTATTATATAGTACTCCAAAAATATCTTGATGTAGAGGAAGGCTTGTGCTTCAAGAATATTGTAATAAGTGGTATTTTTTCTTCGAAGGGATGAATCAGAAACAAAGTTCACCACCATGTGCGCATAGCTTGTATATATTTTGCGGAGCAAGCAACATGTTTTATTCTTTTAGAAGAAGAAAGATGGACAACTATATTTGCAATAATTTTATTCTTTGCTGCAATGATTATATGATATTAATGTGCAATTATTTAACACAAGAACACATATTTATTTTTTCCCACTTTATATAATATTTTATTTTTGTGTAGCGGTAAAATTGTTGTCACGTGACTAAGAGCTCAAGAGAGTCGAACATATATGATATTTTCCTTGTTTTTTTAAAAGAATTTATATAAACAGAGATAAAAGTATACATATAAGATGGCATACCAATCTTAAGAATAGACTAGTTTAGAACTTATAAGATTGAACATAAACTCAAAACAACATGGAAATAAAAACACAAGTACAATAATTACATGCAAATAAATATCGTTAGTTGTCGTAATGATATTTCATGAAGTTCACCTTGCATTATATGAGTTGTACACTAATTCCTTATAATAATTTTGATGCAGTAATTGATTTTGTATGAAGTGTTTTACTTTTTTCAATCATCCTTTTTTGGCCATGGACTTTCACTTTTTTCAATAATCGCATCTAATCTATTACTGTATTGATAAATGATATTCATGTTAAAATGTTGATTAATTCCATATTTATATGTTAAGTTCAATTTTGAAAAATAACATGGCTGATAAAATAAATTATTGACTGATATTTTTAAGGTTAAAAATTGAGAAAATACATATACATAAAGTTAAGGACCATATCCAAATTTAGGTCACCAAAGCTACTTTTAACTATATAATACTATATTAGATTAAATATTCGAGCATTAGCTTTGAGTAGTGTGATCATTTTTTTTAATATTTGCTGTTAATGAAGACCCTCAATCTTATCTAAGAATGAAAGCTAAGTTGCTAGGTCTAACTACTACTCCATCCGTTCATAAATATAAGAGCACTTTAACTTTTTTGGAGAATCCTAATAAAGCAAAATATGGTAATTAAAAATTGATTTCCCCAAATTTTTTCACTAAACTAGTTTATTTGACTTATGAACTTACATATGATCTAATAATATTTAAAATATGTTATGATTAAATTGTTCATTTTGCTTTCTTAAGATTCTCCAAAAAAGTCAAAGTGCTCTTATATTTAGGATCGGAGGGAGTATTGGTTATATTTTACTGAGTCTAATGTCACTAATGTGCTGGATCGTCACATGATTCTTTGTAACTTTTGTTTCTGACCTTCATGATCATGATTCTTTGCAAGTACTCAATTCCTTTGAATTTTGTCCCTTAGGTTTTAAAAAAATTGAGACTTTTTTTTGAAGCGAGGATAGATCTAAATTACGGCGACTATAATTATAAAAGTTACTTTTTTTCAAATGGATGTCATAGAGTCCAACAAGATCTCTATATTAAATGGCCATTCGTTTTATAATAATTCCTTGTTACAAGCAAGTGCTAGTAGCACAAATGATGTCATTTTAAAAAAAAAAAAAGTAGTAATAATGGTATAAATGGGCTTGTCTTGGTGGATCATGGAATATTTTGATCGGGCGTTCGTGTACATCTAGTCTGGTCATATTTTTTCCCAATAAAAAGTAAAACCACATAATTTTGAAAAGCTTACTTGCTGTAAGGGTTTTAAAGCTCATGCTCTGATCCTATCTCGATCCCACTAGCTCATTCACTTATTTGCTTCTTTATTATATTTTTTAATTTTCATTATATCCATATCTCTATCTTCTCCCATATTCAATGCACACATTAAAAAGGGATTTGGTTTCCCTCTATTCAACTTCATTTCCCATCAACTTGCCATCTTCTCTATCTCATCTTCTAGATAAAAAAGTGACTTGTATAGATTTAATGTTTTATAAAAATTGTTAATCAAATTTGAATTCATATAGATAAATTAAAGATATTTTAGCTTAAAACTTCAACAAAAACATTTAAATTTTATTTTATAAAATATTATTAGGAAAGTGTTCAAATTTCAATGTAACAATTGAAATGAAAAGTAAATTGGAAATGTAGTGGAGAAAACAGACCCTATTAATGGTTAGAAAATTTTAATTCGTTAAAAAGACATGTGCAATTCATCTTTAGTGGATGTAACTCTTCTTTAGTTGTATGCCATGTATCTTCAATTCTATGAGTTAAAGAAGAGTTTACTACCCACTTTTATAGTCAGGGTTTAGTATGTTCTTAATCAATTTTTCCTAGAATAATTAAAATTACTAAGACTGACAAATGACAGTAGTCGGTCTAGAAGTTAAGCACAGCGAAGGCCCATTTATGTTGTTCATATTAGTCCATCCATTGGATGGCCCAGCCCGGCCACATTAGAGGCTAGAAGAACTAGACATCTCGTGAGAAATATGAAAATATCAGGAGATAATATAATAATGATGCTTTTAATAATTGCCTACTTTGGTTGAGAAGGAGACTAGTGCTTCAAGTAGTACATTGTAATAAGAAAAATAGTTTATCTTTGAAGGGATCGGTGAGAAATAAAGTTCATCACCATGTGCCTTGTATTTTCCTAAATTGTAGGTTGGACGATAAGATCATATTTTCCCTTTTCTAGAGGAAAAACCGTAGTCTTTCAAAGTTACTTTTAGAATTTGCGGTCCTTCATCACAATTAACTTCTTTGGCCTTTCAAAGTAAAGCAATCTTCCCTTTGAAATGAAGAATGCCAATAAGATTCTAATAGAAATTCGGAGAAAGACAGGTCACTTTATTTATTTAATTTTGTGGCAATAGCGGCCTTAAGGGCCAATATTATTATTTTGGAAGTTTCCACCAAGGAACATTTTTTCTTAGAAGTTTCTAGTAGTGATTTCTCCTTAGATGTTTAAAATTGGGAGTAATCTCACCCCAAAAGTTTTTTTAGATCTCGCCCCAAAAGTTTAAAATTGGGAGTAATGTCACCCGAAATTGACAAATCAACCAGTCCACTACTAGTTGACCTATTTTCTTAACAAGTATGCTAACTCATGTAATATTATGTGGTAATAAATTGGCATGGCAGATAGTAAAATAGATAAACTAATAGTTGAACGTTTGATTTGTTAGTTTTGAGGCGACATTGCTCCCAATTTCAAACTTCTGGGGCAAAATTAGTCATTATAAAGTTTCGGGGCAAGATTGGTCCCAATTTTAAACTTCTAATATAAAATAAAAATGGTCCTAAAAAAACTTTGGGAGGCAAAATTGCTGCTTAATGGAATGGAAACTTCCAAGACAAAAATGGTATTTGTCCCTTTAGTATTTGCGTACAAATCCCGTTGACCTGTTTAATGAGTTAGACTAGCACTAAATAGATATTCTTCTTATCATTTTATCTTAACTATTAGCACTTCATGGCTCACATGCATGTGCTATATATTTACGTATGTTACCTATGTTAAAAGAGTTATAATCAGTACAGGTCTTTTTCACTCAACCTCCTGATCATTGAACAAACAAGGAATAGTGGCTAATAGAATGGAGAACTTGTCTTCCTTCTGTCGCATCACTTTACACTTCCAGAAGCTCAGGTTCATGTCCAATCTTGAATTTTCGGTTTGTTTTACTTTCTGCACACTGAGAATGCTTTTCTTATGCATGCAGTCAAAAGTTTTTGATTTTTTAGTGGCAACTTCTGCTTTTAAAGCTCAAAGATATTTCAGAATAGTAATTAAAGAGGCATAGAAGTCAACGGGTCTTTGTTAGTTTTTTCTGCCTGACATTTTTGAATCTCAATGTAAATATTTGTTTGGTCACAATTAATGGAGCGATTACTCTGATTGTGATAGTTTGCAATCTAACTCCCACTGGAGTTTTCTTTGTTGAATGACATGTACAAAATCATGTGGACTATCTATTTTATTCTGTCATATGAAACCTGTAAAAGAAAATTCTCTAAAGTATCTCAGTATTTTTTCGTTATTAGAATTTATAGATCCCTGTCTTTTCCTATCTAATTTTTCTGTTATGGAGAAAATGTACTCCCTCCGGTCCTATTTATAAGTCGCCAACCGTCACTAAATTTTGGTCCTTAATACGAGTCACCAACTAACATTAACTAACTCATTTATTAAAATTTTCCCAATACACCCTTAGCATTGGAAAATAAACATTGGAAGATGAGAAGAGAGAGAAGATGAAAAAAGGCACATGTATGCTTATAAAGATGAAAGAGGTAGTGGGTCATAGTAATAAAGGTAAGAGGGGCAAAAATGGAAAAGACAAAAATAACAAGACCAATTTAATGACTCAACTTCCATTAACCTCCATTCCTTGGTATGTACAATTTGGGCTAACAATGCAAACGAAAATTCCAATGGAGTAGTGCATTTATAGTTAATTGCAATCGTCAATCGATTTGAGTAGAATGCATTGATTAACCCTTCATTTATGTGCCAAGAGGCGTGATGTTTTTCATGATTCATTCATAACCAAAATTTTGTGTATGAATGCGAAAAATGGTCCCCTGCATATTACTGTAATTTTTTTCGGTGATCTGGACTTGTCACATTTCGATTTCCTTCCATCCCTTTACTTCTGACCTCTTACCAAGAGGTGTGATTGTTTCATTCAACTAATGTTTTTTTTTTTCATTTAAGATTGATGTAACTTGTACTTTGGTGGTGGAAACCCAGTTCAATTACTTCTAACTTCTGAGATTGAAATTGGGTGGAACTGAATTGATCAAGGAAATAAATGGCCTCAATTGATAACCATGTTTTTCTTTCTTTACAGTGGTATTTGGCTATTTGTACGAGCTGTGCAGTAATAAGTCATGGGTCATCTTCTCTTGCTGATTTTTTTATACTTCTAGGTAGCTGTTTTGTTATTGTTGAAGTGTCTTAATTATTTGATATTTGAGATTAAACGGTCCTCTTGGATGGACTGTGAAGGTCTCAAGTACTGTAATAGCTATATAAAGCTCGAAACGGTGTAAAAAAACAAAATGAATAATTCAATGCAGCTCATTGGATCACATTGAACCTAAAGCTTAAGAGAAAATGTTACCATGTATTTGAAACTTCCTGTCAAGAACCAAATAATTCTAAAACGTTGAACGTTTTAGAGCTTCTGTTTACACCCACAAATTTACTAATGAAATATGACAGAGGTTATATACTTCTGTTTCTGTACATATTTGTCTTTGTTTGTTGTTGTCTTTATGTTAATCAATTAAACTTTTTTCTATGCAGTGCCATACAGAGTAGGTAGCAAGCCTAAAAAGTTCTAAAGATTGCTGAAGCCTCAGCCTATTTAATTCTGGTGCCTTAAATTAGAGGTAGTAATGTTTCTTTTGCCGCATATGGAGATTCATGTACTAAATTCATAGAATAAATCTCATTACTACATGATTATTATATCCTGTCCCATTTTATTTGCGTCTTAGCAAGTCTTTGCACATTAAAATGATGTAAATCATGCTATGATGGAACAAGCTGGAATGCAGAAATAACAACAGTAGTACAGTAGAATACCATGCATGGAACCTAGAAATGAAGAACTCCATTCTATGCCACAGTCTACCGTGCACTATATGAGAATGCTTTGAGTATGGTGGCTTCTTTGCTTTAAATTATATCTCATGCCTCCATGACACATTTCTCTTTACTGACTGGTGTTCAGTTGTTTGTATATATGCTCTTTTTCGCTATTTTTTTTTCCTTTCAAAATCATCCTGATTTATGTGGGAATGATTAAGGTAGGGGGGATATTTAATTAGTTATTATGCTAAAACCTCAAGTTTTTAGATCATTATGGTTCCAAAAACAACTACACTAGTACACTCTGTCACTGACTCCTTTTATTCATTCATATATTAGTTCTTCCCAAAATGTTAAGAACTAGAATGATGAAAATGACATAAGGATTGGATTTAAATTTTGAATAATCTTAAAAAAACATGTTAAAGTTAAAAGAAATAAAAATAAAATGTTTATAAAATTCAACATCAACGCCTTTTAATTATTAACTCTGCCTATACGGATTGTCTCTCTTTACAACATGAAATTTTATATATATGCTAAACATACCCATATGTGCTTTAGATATTTTAACATTAAACTTGATTGCCTCACCAAAATTATTAATGAAATTACATCCATTGTTAAATCAACCCACTATACTAGCGTTCAAATTCAATGCTCATCCTTGAACTGAGATTTTAAAGATCCGAATTCAGAAAATGTGAATTTTGTTTAAAGTGAACATTTTAAAAGTTTATCTTTATTTTATTAGATTTTCAATATAAAAATAAAGGATAAACTTATATATTTTATTTGAACAAACAAATTTCGGCTTATTGTATTACATATGAATGTATGCAAGAATTCATCATTACAAGAAACTGAAAAGATAAGCAATAATATGTTGCATATTTTTATTGAAACATATATTCCTCAATCAATCTAGCTATTCAAAGTTAGAGAAATTTCTAAAGCCAAATTTAACAAAGCTAGAAGGTTGAGGTGATTTAAAGTATGCAAAAAGACCCACAAATGGAGCATTAAGGTAAGTAGTAGGTTCAGTTTGACTAACATCCAATCTCGTGTCGTTGAAAGAGTCATCTTCTGTTGGACCTCCGACGAGGGCACCAACAAGGATGTTAGGGTTTGGTGTATCTAAATCGAAGTATTTATTATATCCTTCGGAACACTCAATGTGCTTTGGATGTTGGTCTAGTGACGGCATGGATGAACCACGGTGGTGGATCTTTCGTGGAAACTTGTTACTATATCCCACCATATATGACATCCCTAATGGGTTCTTTCCTAGAATATAATCAACCTGAAATCACAGTCCAAAACATAGTTATAAGAATTTTGAATGAGATCCATTTTTGGTTCAACACAGATGACCTCCTCTAGTATATTTATTAGGTAGCTTGAAATTAAATCGTAATTTTCTTACATTGAATTGTAAATTGTCTAGATAGTTTAAGAAATTTTACAATTTAGTATTTACAATGTTTGTAATTTAGCCCCTATTAATGAAAACTGTGCATTTGTCAAATTTATTAATGGATGGTAATATGCAGAATATACGAAGACAACACCAACATTTAAGATATTTAACAAATTACACTATTCAATTAGTTTTAAATATAGGATATAATTGACTAAATTATCAAAATTAAAAGAATTGGTTGAATTGGTTATTTGTTATTATTGTATAAAAATGTGTTATTTTGAGTGCAATAGTGAAGTAAACATGTTTTTTTTTACTGAATTGTTTTCTTGGACTGAAAGAGATTTCATGTTTGAATTCACGAATATGTTGATAAGTTCCTTGGTATGTAATCCTCCATATTATACCCTCAATTATTCAGGTCCGAAAAGTTATACCTGACTACGATTAAATATGATGAGTCTATCAAACAATCACAAAATACACACACACCCACCTGACTATGATTTATATATGTCATTTTGAAAATACGGCTTAAAGATAAATAAATTAAATGATCATATTTTAAAACAAATACCTGAGATTTGGCGAGATTGATGAGTGCACTTGGGTCAGCAGTAACACCTCCTCCACAGTCGACTACTCTTTTAGCAGCTTGCAGGAGGCGTGCATACACAACTAGAAGGAAGGATAATGATGTTGTATGTTGAAGGTTGCTTGGTCCCAGTTTGAACATAAGCCCACCTTAATGTATTGTTATTTAAAATTTGGAAACCCTGTGAGTTCAATATTATTAACAAAGTATATTAAGTTTATTAATTCTTAAAAATATTACCTTTAGAGTTGGTTGCGATTTTGGTTGGAGAATTGGGCAATACAGAGCACACAAAAGCGTCTGCCATTGGAACATAGGGATTCGCGCTGGAAGGATCAGTCAATACCCACTGCCAAATCAACAACAAAAATATTTACAAAATTTAATCAAAGCAAGTTTACTAATAAAAGATTGATATTCACATCAATACGTAAAAAAATAACTGTTCAAGAGTTTTTTTACCTGAAAAATAATAATAGCCTTAGTCTATCATCATCATAATGTTGATTGATTTTGTGTACACAGTAATGAGTAGAGCTAGATATAATCTCAAAGTTGAATTTTGAATTCTTTGTGAATAACATAAAGAAGGATAAAATTATTACGCATGGCCCATGAATAACTTATTAATTCAGAAAAGAAATCTTAGGTGCCAGATAAAAAAAATTAGGCACAACTCAGTTGCATGAATTTATTTAATAAAAGGTCCAAGGGATTCAATTAATATTATAACATACTGGAAAATTTAAAGGTTTCCCTTATATATTTCAAACCCCTTAAAACCAATTATTATAAAATGAAATTTAGGAGATAGTCATTCTGCTCACTTAGCTTGTATGTTTTGAGATGTTTTATAATTAATTGCGTATATGTCGGAATCACAATAAATTTTCCTAAATGTTTAATGAAATTAAAAAAAAGAAGGTTAAGTAATAAACCTGTGAAACAAGAACATTAATTCCAGCATGCTTGCCGGCCCATCCAAAATCTAAGGTTCCAGGATCACTCATTAGAACTGGAAATCCTCTAATGTTCCGAATCACTGTCTTGCTTTCTATGCTTCCTATGTTTGCTTTCACAAAGTCCCAATATTTCCCCTCTCCTGTTGCCTTGTACAACCATGCCGCTCCCCAGATCAACTCATCCTGATTCCACAATATAATCATATATAATGTATTTATATCGGGGGAATGCGAAACAAGAAATTTCTAACCCAACTTTAGTTACAAAAAACTATGAACAAATTAGAGAAGAATCAAAAGATGCTCAAAATGTTAACGACCCGCCTACTGTACTGTGTTCAAATGTTCCTCCATCAAAGAGAATGATCTCGCATAGGATGAATGTGTATTTTAGCTTTGTGTTGTTTGTATATATTAATTAGGCTTGTCTTTATATCAAAATGCCTGATTTTTGACAATCTGATATATTTTGACTGAGGGGGCATATATTCATGATTGAATGAAGTTAAGTCTAATAGAGTTTTTGGATGACATACGTACCATGTAGCCATTATAATCACAGTAGAAAGGGCATGGAGCACCTATGTCGTTGTAAGTTCCTCGATGGTTATTTGCAAAGTCAAACACCTACACACGACATACACACTCGCTTATTAAACTAAAATCAGGCATTAATGATTAACATGAAATTAATAAATTGGGTTGATGAATTCAATGGATTACAAAACTCAGATAGAGATATATGCCCAAAGTAAACTCGATTTACATTACGTTTTCAAAATCAAGAGATATATAGACTTATGATACTGAATCCCGCTTTTGATGTGCCTATATATGTGATAAATAAGCGAGCCCTTATATAGGGATTAATATGATTACTTTCAATATAGCATAGAATTGGTAGATCTGTCACTGAAATTATATTATCGTTCACATCAAGCCTATGTTTGTAGCAAGGAAATAATAATAAACTTAAAAAAAAAAACATTATACGTCGGTTAAACTAAGTAACTGAAATAAAAAGTCATTTTTATATACGCCAATTATTTACTGAGATAAACTACCCTTACAATCTCATATATTCTCCCTTCATCCCATAATATAATATAAATTAGTGTTTACTAAATTGTTATATTTGAGAAAAATATAAAAAGTTATTGAAATCAATTAATCTGTCTAAAACATATTTAATGTTTTCCCATCTTTGCCCTTATCTATGAAGAGGATAAGTATACTTATCATCCTACCTAGGATGATGAATTGGTGATTGGATGAGAAAAATGAGAGAGAGAAAGTGCATATGAGGAAGATGAGAGAGTGTTGTACGTCAACACCGGTAAAAGTAGAAAAAATAAAGATGACTGTACTGCAACAATTAATTCAGTTACTCATAAAACATAATCACTTGACCACATGAGTACACCATAAATGAATTTATCTATGACCACACACAATCTTAATAATGATCACATATGGTCATATTGCAACAATAATTCATCGATAGTGGTAAATAGTAAAACTAAATTACTTGAGGA
Organism: Mimosa pudica; assembly: GCA_029929735.1. Lineage (NCBI taxonomy): Eukaryota > Viridiplantae > Streptophyta > Magnoliopsida > Fabales > Fabaceae > Mimosa > Mimosa pudica. The sequence goes on from JAKELP010000002.1 coordinate 10,602,593, forward strand.
AAGCATACATTGTAATTAATTCATGACATGCAAGTGATGAATCCAAATAATCAAACATATAAACATACCCCAATGGCGTGACTAAGAAGCTCCTTGGAATATTGATGATCTGAATGGGCAAACACCATGGAAGAAGCAGCAAGAGCTGCAGCAATTTCAGCAGCAAGCTCTGAACCAGGCTTATCTGGAGTAAGAAAATAGGTGGTTCGAGGAGTGTCCATGTCTTCTGGTCTCTCCCAACAATCATGATCTCCACCAGGTTCTCCAACTTGAGCAACAACAACGTTAGGGTCACTTGTTGCTTTTAGAAAATAGTCACTTCCCCATCTTATTGCTTCCTTAGCATTTTTAAGCTCTGAACCCATTGAGTTTCCAAACTCTAAGACACTCCATGCCAACATTGTGGTTGAGAATGCCATCGGAAAATGGAATTTTACATTGTCACCAGCATCATAGTATCCTCCAACCATGTCAATCTGATAATTAATATTGATGGAGCATTTTGGAATCAATTGAACTAATTTCAGTGAATGACATAAATCTATGAATTATTGCGACCAGTGTCAACATTTAAATAAGCCTAAAAAATTAAAAATAGAGTTTGTGACTTAAGGCATACAGTTACATGTGACTTCTATTTAAAATTGAGTTGACTAATTTGGAAAGATTTAAAAGCTAAATAAATTATTTAATTTTTTTGATACAGTATTTAAATTTAATTTATGTTATATGGCCTCTCTTAAACACTCCTGAATAATTATATATTAATTTATAAGCTAAGTCAGAGAATTAGATTATAGAAAGATGGTTAAATATGGATACTTTAAATTAATTTATCAAGTTTTCTTGATCTTAAATTGGTCAAGTGTGTTTTATTTTAATGAATGAAGGTAATGCTATATTTTCTTAAGAATAGGTCTAAAGGTTATTTTGTTGAATATATGCTTTTAAACATACAAATTAAATGAATTAATGCTTAATTTCAATGTCATGCAATTTTCATTTATTTTTATCAAATAAATTATATAATTATGTTAATTAATGTGTTAATATACTTATATGAGCAATAAATACAATGATAAAATTGTAGTTAAATTATAAAATCAAAATATATTGATAAAATTAACAATTAACTTAATGATACATAATAATATAAAAAAAATGCACATATAAGTATATTAAATTTAAAATAAAACATAATTCAATAGAGATTGATGGAAACCATAAAACGCTTGATCTACTAGAATTATGTCATAGTAAATGAATCAAATTATAAATTTAAAATATATCAATAAAGTTGACAATTAACCTAATGATGCATAATTATATAAAAAAAGTATCATATAAGTATGTATATTAAATTACACATAGAAAAAAATAAATCAATAGAGATTTAAGCTAAGGAACCATAAAACATATAATATTGATCTATTAACGAAAAGTAAATAGAAAAGTACAGATTAAACTATGTGTTAATTGAGAGAAGTAGCCAATTATATATTGAAATGATCACTTAATGTCATTTATTTTAGTCATTCTTCTCCTTTTCCTTTGCACATCTTTGTTCATCAATTTGTTTAAAATTATATCAATTCACTTAAATGTCTACTTGGTTTGATATTTATCTTGGTAGTTTTCACCAAGGTGATCAAATTCTTAAGTTTGAGTAAACTTGTGAGAAGAATGCAAACTCAAATTGTAAATTGACTCAAATCGTAAACTCGAACAAGTTTACATTTATTATTATATATGTTTAATTTGTAATATATTATTAAATAAAAATAAAAAACAACAATTTAACTTGTATATATTTTAAATATAAATTGTTGATATCAAATATCAACATTCTTACTTAATTAACTTCAATAAAAAAATTTATGAAATATGTATATAAGCTCATAACATAAATGGTCAAATAAAAACAAATTTAAGTTACTCATTATTTTGGCTTGGTAAAGTCAACTTGTAAGTTTGAGAATAATGGTTTTCACTATTAATACAATCATAATTTCATTATATTAATGTAGCTTTGGTCGGCGCAATATGACAAACAAATTTAATTAAAAGTAAACTTACGGCCAGAACAATCCCAAAATGAATTGATCATTGAAAATTCATATATACTCCTCTCGAGACTGTAATGTTATTTAAAACGGGACAAAAACACTCATATTGAAAATCTTATTGATGCAATTAAATGACCTGAATCAGAATATGATTACTCTGTGTAAAAAAATTGTAAAACTATTTCTGTGTATAAAAATTCATATGTAATTAACAAAGGAATTCTCAAGGCGGATTTTTTCCCCAATTGTTACTAAAATTTAACAATATTTAATTTAGAGTAATATTAAATCTTTACAACGTGAGAAATATGAAAAGATTGCATTTTATATAGATGCCGCTTTAAATAAAATGCAATCAAAAGAAACAGGAGAAATGTTAATAAGTAAAGACTGAGGGAGGAAAGAGAAATTTACATTAGCATCAGAGCCATCCTTAAGAGCAGAATCTTTTCGCCATGTCATACGTTGAGAAGATGGCAATTTCCCTGACCTTTGCCCTTCAAAGAACAATATACTCTTTCTTAATGCATCTGCATAATCGGCTGAATCCGCTATTACCATCATCGTGGTCATCACCAGAATTGCTAATAACTTGGATGAAGCCATTCTTCAAAACCCTTCAATCTGCAGAAAATACTGTAATGATGAAACAAGTGCAGGCTCGTCAAAGCCTTATATAGCTCATCTTCGCCAGCTTCTGTTTTGCATATTAATTGCTAGCTGATAACAAAGATTTGTTCCCATTATAATTAAAGCAATTCATATCCACACAATAATTACATTGCTACTTGAGCATAACTTCTCTGGATTTTGATTCCTCAATTATTTTCCTTTCATCATAAGAATTAAAGTTAGTTGATTCATTGCATATAGTTATATATGGACATTAATAAATACTCCAACAGAAGCTAACAATATATGGACATATAGTTACACCCAAGGTCAAACTCGTGATTATAAGTAAACTTGCGGAGATAAGATAAACTCGGAAAATAGACTCGAATCTTAAACTACTAAGAGTTTACAATTATAAAAAAACATGTATTTCTTTTATATAATTAAATAAGAATACAAAAATAATAATAAATTGACTTAAATTTATTTTAAATATATATATCAATATTCATACTATATCAACCTCGATAGATAAATTTCTATGATATCCATATTTAAATTCATTGAATTTTGTCAATTTAAAATAATTAAAATGAGTTAAGTAGCAAGTTAACACAATTTTCTGTAAGATAAAAATGTAAAAACGGTGAATTCACAATGTAAACGATTAAGTTTCTACCCAATTTTCAAAGACTGAAAGTTTAGATGACTCATAAAACATTTTGGTTAGATAGTGTCGTAAAAACGGTAAAATTGGAGTGTCAATTCGTGAGTTTGACAACAATGGTTACACCCCTGATTCGTTCATATGCTAACAATTGTGGAGGCTTATATATATTCCCTCAACTTGATTACTCGGCTAAAATGAGAAAGCTTATCAGCCTAGCATTTAAATATGGGAGAAAAGGGAGAAGGGGCAATTACGATTTACGAGTGTTTACATTTTTTTTGTTTTCTTAAAATTTTTTGTCATGTATAATATTAGGTGGTAATAAGTTGGCATGTCATATCAATAATATAGATAAACTAATAGTTGAACGTTTGATTTGTTAGTTTTGGGGTGACATTGCTCCCAATTTCAAATTTCCAAGATGAAATTAGTCATTAAAAAAGTTTGGGGCGAGATTGCTCCCAATTTTAAACTTAAGTGAAATTGGTCCCACGAAACTTGCGGGCTGTTTAATGGAATGGAAACTCTTAAGGCAAAAATGGCATTTGCCCCTTTGATATTTGCGTACGAATCCCGTGGACCGCTTTAATGAGTCAGATTAGCATTCTTCTAATCATTTCACCTTAACTATTAGCACTTCATGGTTCACATGCATGTTCTATATATTTACGTATGTCCCCTATGTTAAAGAAGTTATAATCAGTATAGGTCATTTGCACTCAGCCTGCTGATCATAGAACAGACATGTAATAGTGGCTAATAAAATGGAGAACATGTCTTCCTTCTGTCACATCACTTAACCCTTCCAGAAGCTCAGGTTGATGTCCAATCTTGATTTTTCGGTTTGTTTTAATTTCGGCACCTGAGAATGCTTTTCTTATGCATGCAGCCAAAAGTGTTTAATTTGTTAGTGGCTGCTTCTACTTTTAAAGCTCGAAGAAATTTCAGAATATTAATTAAAGAGGCATATAAGTCAACGGGTCTTTGTAAGTTTTCTCTGCCAAATTCCCGTGACATTTTTTAATCTCACTGCAAATATTTGTTTGGTTACAATTAATGGAGCGATTACTCGGATTGTGATCGTTTGAGTAGAGTGCATTGATTAGCCCTTCATTTATGTGCCAAGAGGCGTGATGTTTTCATGTTTCATCTTCATAATCAAAATTTTATGTATCAATGCGAAAAATAGCGCCCTGCATATTACTGTAATTGTTTTTGGTGATCTAGACTTGTCACATTTCGATTTCCTTCCATCCCTTTACTTCTGACCTCTTACCAAGAGCTGTGATTGTTTCATTCAACTGATGTTTTTTCCATTTAAGATTGATGTAACTTGCTTGTGCTTTGGTGGTGGAAACCCAGTTCAATTACTTTTATATTCTGAGATTGAAATTGGGTGGAACTGAATTGATCAAGGAAATAAATGGCCTCAATTGATAACCATGTTTTTCTTTCTTTACAGTGGTATTTGGCTATTTGCACGTGCTGTGCAGTAGTAAGTCATGGGTCATCTCTTCTCTTGCTGATTTTTCTTTCTTCATACTTGTGTATTTGTTTTTGTTTGCCGTCATCTTTATGTTAATCAATTAAAACTTTTTTCTATGCAGTGCCATACAGAGTAGGTAGCAAGCCTAAAAAGTTCTAGAGATTACTGAAGCTGAAGCCTATTTAATTCTGGTGCCTTAAATTAGAGGTAGTAATGCTTCTTTTGCTGCATATGGAGATTCATGTGCTAAATTCATAGCATAAAACTCATTAATTACTTCATGATTATTATATCCTGTCCCATTTTATTAGCGTCTTAGCAAGTCCTTGCACATTAAAATGATATAAATCATGCTATGATGGAACAAGCTGGAATGCAGATATAGCAACAGTCAGTACAATACCGTGCATGGAACCTAGAAATGAAGTACTCCATTCTATGCCACAGTCTACCGTGCACAATATGAGAATGCTTTGAGTATGGTGGCTTCTTTGCATCAAAGTATATCTCATGCCTCCATGACTTTCTTCTTTACAGACTGGTGTTCAGTTGTTTGTAAATATGCTCTTTTTCGCTTTATTTTTTCCTTTCAAAATCATCCTGATTTATGTGGGAATGATTAAGGTAGGAGATACTCCCTCCGTTCCTAAATATAAGAGCACTTTGACTTTTTTTGGAGAATCCTAAGAAAGCAAGATATGGTAATTAAAAATTGATTTTTCCCAATTTTTTTCACTAAACTAGTTTATTTGACTTGTGAACTTACATATGATATAATAATATTTAAAATATGTTATGATTAAATTGTTCATTTTGCTTTCTTAGAATTCTCCAAAAAAGTCAAAGTGCTCTTATATTTAGGAACGGAGAGAGTATTTAATTAGTTATTATGCTAAAACCTCAAGTTTTTAGATCATTATGGTTCCAAAAACAAATACACTCGTTCACTACTGATTCCTTTTGATTCATTCATATATCAGTTCTTCCCAAAATGTTAAGAACTAGAATGATGAAAATGACATAAGGATTGGATTTAATTTTTGAATAATCTTAAAACAACATTTTAAGTTAAAAGAAATAAAAAATTTAAATATATATATAAATTCAACATCAACACCTTTTAATTATTTAACTCTGCCTATACGGATTGTCTCTCTTTACAACATGAAATTTTATATGCTAAACATACCCATATATGATATTTTAATATTAAACTTGATTGCCTCATCAAAATTTTTAATGAAATTACATCTTTTGTTAAATCAACCCACTATACTAGCATTCAAATTAAATGCTCATCCTTGAACTGATATTTTAAAGATCCGAAGAATTCAGAAAATGTAAATTTTGTTTAAAGTGAACATTTTAAAAGTTTATCTTTATTTTATTAGATCTTTTTCAATATCAAAAATGAAGGATAAACTTATATTTTATTTGAACAAACAGATTTCAACTTATTGTATTACATATGAATGTATGCAAGAATTCATCATTACAAGAAACCGAGAAGATAAGCAATAATACATTGCATATTTTTATTGAAACATATATTCCTTGATTAATCTAGCTATTCAAAGTTAGAGAAATTTCTAAAGCCAAATTTAACAAAGCTAGAAGGTTGAGGTGATTTGAAGTATGCAACAAGACCCACAAAGGGAGCATTAAGGTAAGTAGTAGGTTCAGATTGACTAACATCCAATCTTGTGTCTTTGAAAGAGTCATCTTCTGCCGGACCTCCGACGAGGGCACCAACAAGGATGTTAGGGTTTGGTGTATCTAAATTGAAGTATTTATATCCTTCGAAACACTCAATATGCTTTGGATGTTGGTCTAGTGTGGGCAAGGTTGAACCACGGTGATGGATCTTTTGTGGAAACTTGTTACCATATCCCACCATATATGACATCCCTAATGGGTTCTTTCCTAGAATATAATCAACCTGAAATCACAGTCCATTTGTAACATAGTTATAAGAATTATCCATTTTTGGTTCAACATAGAAGACTTCCTCTAGTATATTTATTAGGTAGCTTGAAATTAGATCGTAATTTTCTTACATTGAATTGGAAATTGTCTGGATATGTTTAAGAAATTTCACAATTAAGTATTTACAATATTTGTAATTTAGCCCCTATTAATGAAAACTGTGCATTTGTCAAATTTATCAATGGATGGTAATATACAGAATATACGAAGACAACACGAACGTTAAAGCTATTTAATAAATTACACTATTTAATTAATTTTACATATAGTATATATATAATTAACTAAATTATCAAAATTAAAAAAAATGGTTGAATTGGTTATTTGTTGTTATTGTATAAAAATGTGTGTTATTTTGAGTGCATAGTGAAGGAAACTTTAACCGCTAAATGAGACTTCATGTTTGAATTCACGGATATGTTGATAAGTTCCTTGGCATGTAACCCTCCATATTATACCCTCAATTATTCAGGTAAAAAAAATTATATACCTGACTACGATTAAATATCGATGAGTCTATCAAACAATCACAAAACACACACACACACACACACCTGACTATGATTTATATATATTATTTTGAAAATACCCTTTAAAGATAAATAAATTAAATTATCATATTTTAAAACATACCTGAGATTTGGCGAGATCGATGAGTGTACTTGGGTGAGCAGTAACACCTCCTCCACAGTCGACTACTTTTTCAGCAGCTTGCAGGAGGCGTGCATACACAACTAGAAGGAACGATAATGATGTTGTATGTTGAAGGTTGCTTGGTCCCAGTTTGAACATAAGCCCACCTTAATGTATTGTTATTTAACATTTAATTTGGAAACCCTGTGAGTTCAATATTATTAACAAAGTATATTAAGTTTATTAATTCTTTAAAAAATTACCTTTAGAGTAGGTTACTATTTTGGTTGGAGAATTGGGCAATACAGAGCACACAAAAGCGTCTGCGTTTGGAATAAAGGGATTCGCGCTGGAAGGATCAGTCATTACCCACTGCCAAATCAACAACAACACTATTTTAAAAATTTAATCAGAGCAATTATACTAATTAAAAGATTGACATCCACATCAATTCGTAAAAAACTAATTGTTCAATAGTTTTGTTTTACCTGAAAAATAATAATAGCTTTAGTCTATCGTCATTATAATGTTTGATTGATTGTGTGTACACGGTAATGAATAGAGCTAGATATAATCTCAATGTTAAATTTTATTTTGTGTGAATAACATTAAGAAGGATAAACTTATTACGCATGACCCTTGCATAACTTATTAATTCAGAAAAAAAAATTCTTAGGTGACAGATAAATAAAGTTAGATACAAATCGGTTGCATGAATTTATTTACTAAAAGGCCCAAGGATTCAATTCAATTAATATTGTAGCATACTGGAAAATTTAAAGGTTTCTCTTGTATATTTCAAACCCCTTAAAATAATTTATTATTGAAAAAAAATCATTTAGTATTAAATGAAATTTAGGAGATTGTCATTCTGCGCTCTTGTATATTTTGAGATGTTTCATAATTAATTGCGTATATTATCGGAATCACAATAATTTTCCTAAATGTTTAATGAATATTAAAAAGGGTAAGTAATAAACCTGTGAAACAAGAACATTAATTCCAGCATTCTTGCTGTCCCATCCAAATTCTAAGCTTCCAGGATTACTCATTAGAACTGGAAATCCTTTAATGTTCCTCACCACTGTCTTGCTTTCTATGCTTCCTATGTTTGCTTTAACAAAGTCCCAATATTTCCCCTCTCTTGTTGCCTTGTACAACCATGCCGCTCCCCAGATCAACTCATCCTGATTCCACAATATAATTATATATAATGTATTTATATCGGGGGAATGCGAAACAAGAAATTTCTAACCCAACTATAGTTACAAAAAACTATGAACAAATTAGAGAAGAATCAAAAGATGCTCAAAATGTTAACAACCCGCCTGGTGTACTGTGTTCAAATGTTCCTCCATCAAAGAGAATGATCTCGCATAGGATGAATGTGTATTTTAGCTTTGTGTTGTATGTATATATTAGGCTTGATGTCTTTATATCAAAATGCATGATTTTTGACAATCTGATAGGACTTTCCACAACATTTTATTATAAGTCCTTAACTATATATTTTGACTGAGGGGGCATATATTCATGATTGAATGAAGTTAAGTCTAATAGTGTTTTTGGATGACATACGTACCATGTAGCCATTATAATCACAGTAGAAAGGGCATGGAGCACCTATGTCGTTGTAAGTTCCTCGATGGTTATTTGCAAAGTCAAACACCTACGTACGCACGACACACGTTGTTATTAAACTAAAAATAGACATTAATGTGATTAACATGAAATTTATAAATTAGGTTGATGGATTCAATGGATTACAAAACTCAAGACACACACACACACACACACACACATATATATATAATTAATTAATTTAAATCCAAGATAATAACCACATTACGGTTTTAAAATCAAGAGATAAATAGACTTATGACACTAAATCCCGCTTTTGATATATGCCTATATGATATATAAGCGACGCTTATATTGCGAGTAATTTGATTAAACTTTCAATAGCATAGAATTGGTAGATCTGCTACTGGTTGCGGTGATTTTAATAATGTTGAATGTGGTTGATGTACTAATCACCCGCTATTTCTGGTTTTCGCCTGAAGTTTTATCATCGTTCACCTCAAGCCTATGTTTGAAGCAAGGAAATAATAATAAACTTTTTTTAAAAAACATTATACGTCGGTTAAGTAACCGAAATAAAAAGTCATTTTTATATACAATCCATATATGCCAATTATTGACAGCAAGAAAAAAAATGATGATAGCAAACATATATGCCAATTATTTTACTAAGATAAAATACCCTCCAACCTCATATATACTCCCTTCATCCCATAATATAATATAAATTAATGTTTACTAAATTGTTATATTTGAGAAAACTATAAAAAGTTATTGAAATAATCAATTCATGTTTCTGAAACATATTTAATTTTTTTCCCAACTTTGCCATTATCTATGAAGAGGATAAGCATACTTGTCATCTTGCGTAGGATGATGAATTGGTGATTCGATGAGAAAAATAGGAAGAGAAAGTGTGTATGAGGAAGATGAGAAAAAATGTTGTCAACAACAGTAAAAGTAGAAAAAATAAAATAAATGCTGAGATCATTTTTCACATAAGCAACTATATATGCAACTTGCTATCTCCCATCACAATAGTTTACATCGCGGGAGAGATAGAGTATTATACATCAACTAATGTGAAAAATACTCCCCAACCAACATAAATGTCCTGCCTAACAATAATATTGTCTTTACGTGTCTAACTCTCTGGCCCATTTAAGAACCTTTATGTGCACGTTTTCAATAAAGATCACTGCAACAATTAAATGAGTTACTCATAAAACATAATCGCCTGACCACATGATCATACGATAAATTCATTTATCTATGACCACACACAATCTTGATAATGATCACACATGGTCATATTGCAACAATAATTCATCGATAGTGGTAAATAGTAAAACTAAATTACTTGAGGAAAGCATACATAATAATAAATTCATGACATGCAAGTGATGAGTCCAAATAATGAAACATATAAACATACCCCAATGGCGTGGCTAAGAAGCTTCTTGGAATATTGATGATCTGAATGGGCAAACACCATGGAAGAAGCAGCAAGAGCTGCAGCAATTTCAGCAGCAAGCTCTGAACCAGGCTTATCTGGAGTAAGAAAATAGGTGTTTCGAGGAGTGTCCATGTCTTCTGGTCTCTCCCAACAATGATGATCTCCATCAGGTTGTCCAACTTGAGCAACAACAACGTTAGGGTCTCTTGTTGCTTTTAGAAAATAGTCACTTCCCCATCTTATTGCTTCCTTAGCATTTTTAAGCTCTGAACCCATTGAGTTTCCAAACTCTAAGACACTCCATGCCAACATTGTGGTTGAGAATGCCATCGGGAAATGGAATTTTACATTGTCACCAGCATCATAGTATCCTCCAACCAAGTCGACCTGATAATCAATATCGATGGAGCATTTTGGAATCAATTGAACTAATTTCAGTGAACGATATAAATCTACCAATATTGCGACTAGTGTCAACACGTAAATAAGCTTAAAAATAGAGTTTGAGACTTTGGGCGTACAGTTACATGTGACTTCTGTTTAAAATCGAGTTGACTAATTTGAAATGACTTAAAAGCTAAATAAATTGTTTAATTTTTTTTATGAAAAAAATTATTTAATTTTAGTATATGTTATATGGCCTCTTTTAAACACTCCTGAATAACATATATTAATTTATAAGCTAAGGCAGACAATCAGAATATAGAAAGATGATTAAATATGTATACTTCAAATTAATTTATTAAATTTTCGTGATCTTCATATCAAGTGTGTTATATTTTAATGAATGAAGGTAATATTCTTTTTTTAAGAATCGATCCAAAGGTTATTTTGTTGAACATATATTTTTAAACATGCAAATTAAATTATATAAATGCTTAATTTCAATGTCATGCAATTTTCATTTATTTTTATCAAATAAATTATACAATAATGTTAATTAATGTGTTAACATACTTATATAAGCAATAAATACAGTGATTAACATTGCGATTAAATTATATGGATAAAATTAACAATTAACTTAATGCTACATAATAATATAAAAATAAAATGCACATATAACTATATTAAATAATTTAAAATAAAATATAATTCAATAGAGATTGAAGGAAACCATGAAACGTCTTGATCTACTAGAATTATGTCATAAGAAATAAAATTTAAAATATATCAATAAAGTTGGCAATTACCCTAATGATGCATAATTATATAAAAATAAAGTAACATATAAGTATATTAAATTATACATATAATATAAATCAATAGATATTTAAGGAAACCATAAAACATATAATCTTGATCTATTAATGACTATGAAATAGAAAGTACAAATTAAAATATATGCCATTGAGAGAAGTCAGTTATATGGAAATGATCACTTGTTGTCATTTATTTTAGTCAATCGTCTCCTTTTTCATTGCACATCGTTGTTCATCAGTTTGTTTTAAATAATATCAATTCACTTAAATGTCTATTTGGTTTGATATTTATCTTTTTATCTTGATAGTTTTCACCAAGGTTATCAGATTCGTGATTTTGAGTAAACTTGTGAAAAGAATGTAAACTCAGACTGTAAATTGACTTGAATCATAAATTCGGGCGAGCTTGAATATATTTTAAATATAAATTTTTGATATCAAATGTCAACAATTCTTACTTTATTAACTTCAGTAAGTGTATATATATATATATATATATATATATATATATATATATATATATATAAAAGTTCAATACAAATGGTATCAAAATGATTTTTAGCATAAGTTAACATGATTTTTTTAAGATAAAAATATAAACATTGTAAATTGGTAAAGTAAACTCCTGAATTATTACCTTTAATACAAATTTATGTTAGTTAGAAAAAGTCATTGTAATACAAATTTAAGTGACTCATTATTATAGTTATGCAAAGTCAACTTGTGAGTTTGAGAAAAATGGTTTTCACCATTCATACAAAAATGCACTTCATTATATTAATGTAGCTTTGGTCCGCGCAATATGACAAACAAATTTAATTAAAAGCAAACTTCCGGCCAGAACATTCCCAAAATGAATTGATCATTGAGAATTCATATATACTCCTCTCGAGATTGTAATAATGTTTTTTAAAACAGGAAAAAAGCTCTTATATTGAAAATCTTATTGATGAAAATTAAACGACATGAATCAGAATATCATTACTCTTTGTATAAAAAAAACAGAATTCCATTACTCAGTGTAAAAAATTTGTAAAACTTTCTGTGTATTAAAATTCATTTATTGATTAACAAATAAATTCTTAAGGCGGATTTTTTTCCAATTGTTGTTAGTATTTAACAATATTTAATTTAGAGTAACAGTAAAGATTTACAACATGAGAAGTAGGAAAAAATTGCATTTTATATAGATGCCGCTTTAAATAAAATGCAATCAAAAGAAACAGGAGAATGTTAAGTAAATACTGAGGGAGGAAAAGAGAAATTTACATTAGCGTCAGAGCCTTCCTTAAGAGCAGAATCTTTTCGCCATGTCATACGTTGAGAAGATGGTAATTTCCCTGACCTTTGCCCTTCAAAGAACAGTATACTCTTTCTTAATGCATCTTTATAATTGACTGAATCCGCTATTACCATCATCATGGTCACCACCAGAATTGATAATAACTTGGATGAAGCCATTCTTCAAAACCTTTGAATCTGCAGAAAATATTGTAATGATGAAGCAAATGCTGGCTCGTCAAAGTCTTATATAGCTAATCTTCGCTAGCTTCTGTTTTGCATATTAATTGCTAGCTGATAACAAAGTTTTGTTCCCATTATTATAATTAAAGCAATTTATTTCCACACAATAACTACATTGCTACTTGAGCCATAACTACTCTGGATTCTTTTGGATCTCAATCATTTTCCTTTCATAAGAATTAAAGGGCCTGTTTGGTTCAAACCCAATACACCATGTAATGGTAATGCAATGTAATATTTTTTTTTATCCATGAATAATGCAATGTAATATTAACTACAATAGTACAATGATTTTGTTTGGTTTGTCTTTAATGTGAAGATGCAATCAGTCTTTTATTTAAAGTTATAATATAGCACAAAGTCCAATTTACCCTCTACTCACATTTGTTAAAATAAAATCTCATCTATCATTTTCCTCAAGCCCCTGACCTTAATTATATTTCTGCAGAGGTTACCAAAATATATACATATATTTATACCATCACAATCAGATCTTTCAATTTATACCATAATACAAACAAAAAAATGAATCAATTTCTTGTTTTACAAATATACAAATCACTCATATGTATTATATGCCCAAATATATGTATTCTCAAAAACATTTTGATTATGTCTTCAAAATTCTCAAATAGCCCTATAATTTTTTGTATAGAATAAAAATTGCCTTATACTATTATATGTCAAATCTCACAAAATGTATAAAACTGAAACTCACATAAGAAATAGATCCAAAAATCCCAAATGCATATACATTAATACATCGTGGGAAGAGAAAACAATCACAATTCATGTTTCTCACAAAAATCTCAACTCGTGTTTCTTACAAAAATCCCAATTCGAGTTTCGTTGTATATAGGAAGAGAAGAGAACAAAGAAGAAATATAACTATAATTGAAAAATCGAGAAGAAAATGTTGAATTTCTTACCAAGTCTACGGAGAATTTGCGTGCGTGTCGCTACCATTCCCTTGAGTTGCTTTGAATTGAAACCAAACCTACTTTTATATTTGATTAAGAAGATATTGAAGATGTTCGATAATAGATGATTTTTTTCAGCCTTTGATTTATTCTAATTTCGTTTTGATTTGATATGTTTTGATGAATATTATTTTTGTTACCCAATTCAATTGCAAGAAGGATGAATTATCGATCTGGAAATAAGTTTTAGTTTATTTGTTTTGTTGAAGTTTTGGTTGATTCTAATTTCATTTTGATTTGATATGTTTTGATGAAATTGATTTTTGTTACCCAATTCAATTGCAAGAAGGATGAAATATTGGTTTGGAAAATAAGTTTTGCTTAATGTGTTTGATGAGGGCAAATGTTGTCTTTTTGTTAAATTGACGAGGATAAAATTGGCATATCACATAATATTACATAGGTGCAATGAAGATTCATAGGGGGTCCCTATGAAAGAATATTACCAAAAAAATATGCAATGTTGATTACAATTGTAATCAACATTACCATTGTTAAGTCCAACCAAACAAACCACATATGGTAATGTAATTAAGATTACCATTGCATGTGTGCAATGTTTTTGAACCAAACAGGCCCAAAGTTAGTTGATGCATTACATATAGTTATATATGGACATTAATAAATACTCCATCGAGCGATTCTAATTATAAGACTAATATTGTCAAACTTGTAAGTTTAAATAAACTCAATAAAATAAAGTAAAGTCGAATAGTATACTCAAATCATAAAATTGTAAAAGTTTACGTTTATTAATAAACATGTGTTTCTCATATATAATTAAATTAAAAATAAAAAATGTTTCTATCTTTTATAAATCTTTGCATATCCATCCATACCATGTCATTCAAACATACGTGGAGAAATTAATACATATTTTGACTTTTTATGTTTTGCATAACTAGATCATGTTATATGAAATCCCACTTTTTACGTAGAAGGTGAGGAAGTTATCTATGATTTGTATAACTTTTACATTGGTCCTTGATGATACTTCCCAAATTTTCATGATTTGATACATATTTTGAGTATATTTGGTAGTATATAGAAAGTTAATGTGTTGATGTCAAATGCTCTCATTTCCTTATTCTCTCATCTTTTGAGGCTTTATTTTTCTTTCATGTGGTTGTTGTTTCTTTGCTGATATTGGTGGGTTTTTTGTTGTTTGCACACTTTATGTGTGTGTTTGGGAGCAGCTTTTAGACCCAAAAAAGCTGGTTTGGACTGGATAAGTTGTTTTCAACTTTTAGTGCATGTTTGAGTCTTACTTATTTTCACTGAACTTATGGGTTAAATCAACTTATTTTAAGAAGCTACAATTTTGAGCTTTTGGCTTCCTTGACCAGCTTTTCCATTGGAGCTTCTGTGCATTTATGATAATTATAATATTTATGATGATTATACTCATCACATCTCTCATATCACACACCACCAAATTTCCTTTTTCATTGCATCTCACCTTTCTCACCTCCTTCACACAACACCATATATAGAAGAATTTGGAGCCAAATGGCTCTCACCCTATAGCTTGCCACCACTGCCGCTTACAAATAGGTTGGTGCTTTCTTTTTCCCTTCATTTGATATTCGGAGGCTTACAAATTGTACGGGATCTTTGATACAACAAATTATGTAATTCAACTATCCAAATATAATGTGACATGACCTATAATTTATATGCACTTTAATCTATTAATTTTTTCTTATTTTCAATTATTGAAAATTTTATGCAATTTAATATATTAATTTTTGTAATTTTAAATTATTGAAAATATATTAATATTGTAATTGTGTATTATTCAGTAAAAATAATGTTTTTATCTAAACTAGAGATTCAAACATAAACTAGTTTACACAAACTGACTTTTATCCAAACTTACATATGAAAAAGCTAAGTTGAAAAATAACTTGCTACTACCTTTTAGAAATACTAAAACAAGAAGTATCAGTATCAATATTTTCTGAAGTTCTTTTATTGTCATAACTTATTCATTGTGTAGATGAAAACCAATTACTGCATCTTCACCTATAATGTTCTCAATCCATTCTCTGATTTATTTCATAAGTGGTGCTTGATTTCAAACTGGAATAAGATAAAAAGATTAGGTTTAGTTCACCATGAATGTTGATTTACTATTAGAAATCTCTTTTCTTAAATTTTGAAATTCAAGATTCATTTATGGACCATTTTTATCTTTAGTATTAAATATTAATAAAATTGCTTCTTTTGACAACAAAAAAAGTTACTCCAATTTTAATTACAAGACCACTTTAAAATTTTTTTGAAAACTTAAAAATGTAAACTTAATCTCCCAGAAAGCGTTTATAATATATGAATACTTTTTTAGTTCTTTTTTACCATAAAATAATTATTAGTCTAAAAAATTTACCAGAAAATAAAATAGGTTATTCTGTGTTAATCCCAAATTCACCTTTTTACCTTCACTCTTCAGTCTTCACATATTCTCACTCCCAGGCCCTACTCCATTTTCTTCCCCACCACATCTGCAACCCTAAACCACCGCCGACGACTACATCTCCGGTCACCGGCGCACGGCACATCCCACACATTTCCTGGTAACTCGTTCTCTCTCTCTCTCTCTTTGTTCCATTCTTTTGCTGTTTGTTCGGTTAGATCGTCTTTATCATCTCTATTTTTTTCATGCTCTTTTTTAACTGTTTAATCTCTTCACTTCCTCTTATCTTCGTCGCCGTTTCTTTTTGTTTCATTGTCTATAATGTCATTAATTTGTTCCAGAAACGCTTTCTCTGTGTTTAGCTTTTTAAATTAGGGTTTGATGTGATGTCCTCTTGTGTGTTGACGAGGATGGCCTGTGAAATGTCATGTTTCCATTTCTTAACCTTAAGCATATGCGATTTCTTTTTATTTAGGGAAATATTGTAGCTAATGGAGAAGATGGAGCAGACAAATCTGACAATTGTGAAGCCTTCTGGGACTGTTGGCTCAGATTACTCGAAGCGTATGAATGTTGAATCATGTATGCTTCAATTTTAACTTGTTTCTGCCTTAATCAACTTTTTTCTTGCTATTTTGGTTCACTATGTTTTCTTTATTATTATTATTATTGTTATTTTTGCAGATTTTTGGGCCTTATTAATCTCTATGGTGGTGTTTATTTTTTACATTTAGGGAATCAGAAGGTAGCAAAGGCAAAGAAAAGGCTTCCTCTGCTCCTGTTATTTCAGGTACTTTAGTCTGTAAATAATTACTGAGCCCAAAAAGTTTCTCTTAATTCGGACTCATCAGCTGCAACACAATAGTTATGGTTTCCTTGCTTCTTTTATAGACAGTTTTCAATGTTGGTATTAAAGCAAAACTTTACTTGGCCTTCATCATTTTCCTCTTCGCAAATTCATACCAATTTTACTCATGGGAATGTGGACTGGAGTTTTTATATTATTTTCCCATCTGATGATGGTGCAGATTGAAAGATGAGTGCATGGGCAAACATTGTTTGAGGGTATTTTGTTTTTTTTTTCTTTGCTCCATGCTCTGGACCATACTTGAGTTACTTACCAGCATTTAACTTGCTCATTCTATTGCATGTTCTTTGGATTTTTGTTCTGAAAGTTTCTATTGTTTTTTCATTACTTCTCTTTAGTGAGATGTAATGTTGGTTTGGATCTGTACCTATAGAAAATATTGTATAACCAAACTCGATCTGTTTATGCTCTTAGTTTGTCAAATCTGGTAATTTATCGAAACGAGTTTTTGATAATTAAATATCAATGTGTGCTTATGTTCTGGTACAGTAATTTCTACTGTTTAGTTGAGCTGCTATAAATTTCTACCTGCATGCTTCACAGTGGAAGACATATATAAATGAAACTAAAATATTTTGATTGCATTATTTTGAGTTGCTTAGTCTTAGCTTGCCATGAAGCCGGAGTTTTTTGGACATTTTGTAAGGTTGTGGAGTGGTAGTTGAAAAAAAAATGGCTTGATAAAGGGCCGATGGATCGTGATTGGATCCACATGTTTAGTAAAAAGAAGCATGAACTTATGTTCTAGAAGCAATTATCGTTGGTGGCTTTGATAATTGTGGTGGTGTTGCTGTGGGGAAGGGAGAAAGGCGCAGGAGTAAGTAGGCCTGAATCATGGGAGAAAAGAGTAAAATTCATGTCATTCCTGACTTTGTCGGTTGTTGATGCAATGGCAGCAGAAAAGCTGTCAGAATTATTAATCAGGCTTTCCTCCCTAATTAACTGAATGCATGTGCAAGGGTATACAATATATTCAGGTAGTTATATAATACATTGTGCTGAGCTACAAGCTAAATCGAGCTATTGGTGGTAACTTATAGTTATAAATATGAAGAGAAAAAGGGTCAGTTACGTTTATGGTGGAAAGAATTGATGAGGACGGGGAATTTCTAACTGAGATGCATATATTATGTTGATGTGAGTAGCTAAATTTTAATCCCGTTATTTTTTCATAGTCAAGTAGATTCAAGTGGGACTGAGGTCGTAGGTTTGAATTAGTGTCTTTGCAAAATCCTGGAGTAAGACTGTCTAGTATATTTCCTTCCCTAACACTCTCATCAAGTTGGGATTAGAATTGGATTGACCCTTTTTAAAGTCAAGTAAACTCAAAATTAGTAGTAAGCTCGGATTTATTATGAAGTTAAAGAATAACCGATATTTATTCATTTGTGATTTGTGATGGTTATTACCATAATTTATCTAATTTGGCTTTTTAATGTTCCTCTGCAGGCTATGGTAATAGTAGTTGGAGCAATATTTGCAACCTCACCGGGAACTTGCACTCCTGATAAAGATGCTCTTGTCTCAGTTGTTACTGGTCTCATTTTTGTGATCATTGCAGAATACGGTTGCATCCCTTGTTTCAACATTACATTCTTTTTTACATATCTTCTAATTTTGGCTAGTTGAATAAACTTACCTTGTATTTTTATTGTTTTTATTATAAAGGTCGTAGACAAAGCAGGGCCTTTTTCTTGGGGCTTCATCGTATGACGCAAATTGCCACTGCTTATCTGTTGGTAACTCTTGGTCGGCGTCATTGCTTATGGAAGGTAATGCATCAATGTGTTTTTCTTCTGGTATTTTGTGGCTTATTTATGAATCGATCTAGTCAACTTTATTTGTAAGGAATTAGTTAGGCTCATTAATAGAGACCTTTCCGCATTGTTTGATCCAAAGTTAATAGATTTGTTATCTGATTTGGCATGTGTTTAGTTACAAACTGAATAGTGACTGCAATGTACACTGTTTTTCCTTGGACCTTATCTCTATATTCTGCAGGTGTTGAAGTTTGAGTGCGGTGACTTTCATATTCATCAAGCTTGTATGTGTTTCTTTCCATTACAAACTTTCTGTATTGTGTCATGATTGGATTTTGTGATAGAATAATTATTGGATTGTTTCAAATGTTGCAGGCTTGATTGCATATCTCACCTTATTGGTATGTTGTGAGATATATACCAGTCTTACGGTTGATCGTGTTTTCTCAGATATGTTACCTCAGAGAAAAGCCTCTAAGCCATAGATTTTTAGATTTACTCATGACTGGTTTGAACTAATTCTAGGATGTTATGCTTAACACTAAGCTGCTATGCTAAAATTTGTGTTTGAATGTTAAAATACATGTAGAAAGTGTAGATTTGAGCATGCTTTTGGGAATTGGAAAACTGATTTAAGTATATGCCTTTTGTAAGTCTCAAAAGTGGTGAGATTGGTTTGCTAGTGTGCCAAGTTGGCTTCCAAAATTATCTAGTTATCATTGTCGCATGTTTATAATGTGTACAATCAATCTTATATGCAATATCTATCATTGATGTAAAGGTGCCTATGTTGTCCATGATTTCTATGAAAACATAAAGTTATTAGATTGAGTGAAGTTATAGAAAAGAGAAACAAGAAGCTAATCTTGAATTTTGATTTTTAAAGATTAAAACTTCATCACATATGGTAGAAGTTACATTCCCTCCTTGCCTTGTATTTAAATGGATTCATTTTAACTAAATAAATGCCTATGAAAATTCTGTTGAAATGAACCAGATAAATGATGGTGGGTAGCCATTAGACCAGCAATATTATATGGTGCCGAGCACTCAAAAGAGAACATGAACATAAGATGGAGGTGGCAAAGATGAGAATGCTGAGATAAATGTGTGCTCATACAATAAAAAATAAGATTCGCAATGATCATATTCAAGAAAGAGTTGTTAATAATAAATTATTGCATAATTTTGGGACTTGATGATTAATATATTTTAGCTTAAAAACACTAAACAAAAAGAGAGAGGGATAATAATTGTTTTTGTGATCTTCAATGGATAGTTTCATTTATTTTCTATTCCCCTTCATCATAGTTGTAACGTGGGATTTGAATTTATGATTTCTTAGTTTTATGTGTGTCATTTATACTTTGTAATTTGGATTATATTATCTATTTGAGTTTGAATGTGATTTTGGAAGGAAAGATTTGAATTTATCAATAAATATAGTTATATACATTCTCTTCACTATTCTATTCATATATCCATGTTTATGAATGATTTTGATAGATATTTTGCTTGAATTGGATTGTAACTGAACTTGATTCATTGTAAATAATAAATCACACTTTTAAGTACTTAATATTGTCTAATTCAATAGATTCATGAAATCATATTTTAAATCGGTTGGTAATGTTTGTTAATTTAGGAAACTTAAAGAAAATTTAAAGGTGCTAAGGTAAATTCCATCAGTTAGATGATTGAACCTATGTATTGAAGGGTTTGCTAACTTAGTGAATTAACATTCAAATTGACTTTCTAAGTATATTAATCAAGTTAGGATAGTCATCATTAAGCATCCCTTAAAAACAATTTCATCCCATTTGATCTTAAATCTTTGTTTATCCAATTTTATTTTCTTTCCACAAAATCGTAGCTTTTACCAATTTTCACCATCAATCCATGACCTACCCCAGTTGATAATTTTTTTTGTTTCCAAAGACTATCTCCACCTACATACTAACTTAGACTAATTCCCCGTTTTCTGAAATCTCATATAGGGGTAGATACTCTTGTGAATTTATTCAATTCACTTAGAGATTGAACCTTAACCACTTGTTGAAGGCACGATAATACTTATCACTACGATAAATCCCTACCCACTTAGGGTGTGTTTGGGAAAAGTTGTGGAGAAATGTTTTTTTTCAATATGGTTTTTTAAAAGTTGGTTTGGGTAAAAGTTGGTTTGCGAGAAACGATTTATGTTTGGATCTGTAGTTGCAAAAGAGTTTTTTTCATACTATTTTTACAAACATGTTTGGATGGTGATTTTGAGAAACCAGTTTAGATGGGAACATGATATTTATTGAATAATACACAATTAAAATATTCATATATTTTCAATAATTCAAAATTAAAAAATTTAATAGATTAAATTGCATAAGGTTTCCAATAATTGCAAATAAGAAAAATCTAATACATTAAAATGCATATAAATTAGAGGTCATGTCTATCACATTACATTTGGATGATTTAATTCCATAATTAGTTGTATTAAAGATGTTCTACAATTTGATCTCGAATCCTGTCACGGATACGTTTCATGCGAGAAGATGTTGATGTAGAAAAATTTGACGATGAAGCCTCTTGGTTTTGATGACAATTATCTTCATTTATCAAACTTTCATCTTCAGAAACCAGTTTCTCATAAATAAGCTGGTTGGAGAAGCTCCAAATTGGAGTTTCTCAGAAACCAGTTTCTCAAAACAATTTATCCAAATAAGCTGGTCAGAAATAAACATGACTCAAACATGACCAAAAACCAAATAACTGATTATGTAACTCCAACCAGCTTTTTGGGGTCCATAAACGGTTCCCAAACACACACTTAAATCAGTTGAATTTTAAAATCATTTTAACTAGTTGGAAACATTATTAACTAGTGAAAGTGACAATATTTATTAATCAAAATCTCCTTTCTTAGATTATGAAATCCAAGTGTCATTTAAAGATTTTTTTTTATCCATGATAAAGGTATCCCCTCACTCGACAAGTGAGAGACTAATCCTCTGCTGATTTGTAGGCACCTCAAAGGGTGGGACAACTGGTCTGAGAGATTTAATGTTTCTCCATACTCAACGCCAAGGATTGAACCTAGACAATTGGTTAAGGGTGAATGAGTCTTTGCCACTCAACCACACACCTCAGGTTATATCCAAGATTTCTTCTTCTTTAGTATTAAATATTAATAAAATTGTTTATTTTGAAAAAAAAAGTTACTCCAATTTTAATTACAAGACCGTTGTAACGTTTTTTGAAAAATAAAAAATGTAAACTTAATCTCTTTAAATTTATTATATTTTTTTAAAAAAATAATGTATTCTATTTCTCAATTTGACATATAATCTAATAAAATATGACATATATTACAACTTAATGATCTAATTTACTTTCTTAACTTATGACTATTTTTTTTTTGTTTTTTTACCATAAAATAATTATTAGTCCAAAAAATTTGCCCAAATAAAATATGTTATTATGTGTTATTCCCAAATTCGAGAAATTATGTTACTCTCATCAATTATAATGGGAAAATTAATTTGAGATCCCTCACAAGGGATTTAATATTATAAAAGTCCCAAAAGTTGAAAATATTAATGTATGGTCCCAAGGGACCTCAGTTTAATATACTTGAAAAGTGAAAAGACAGTTTTGCCCCTCCTCCTTCTTCTTCCCCACTCCTCCATTCTCTCTCTTCTCCCTCCTCCTTCTTCTTCCCCACTCCTCCTCCCCTCCCCCCTCGCCGCCGCACCCTCCCGCCGCCGCCGCCTCCCCCCTTGCAAAGAAGGAGGAGGGAGAAGAGAGAGAATGGAGGAGTGGGGAAGAAGAAGGAGGAGGGGCAAAAATGTCTTTTCACTTTTCAAGTATATCAAAGAGGATGTAGGGTCCCTTGGGACTCTACATTAATTTTTTCAACTTTTGAGACTTTTCTAGTATAAAGTCCTTTGTGTGGGATCTCAAATTAATTTTCCCAATTATAATTATAATTGGGAAAATTAAATACAAGTTTCTGGTAAAGGACATAATACTGGAAAAGTCTCAAAAATTGAAAAAAATTAAAGTAGAGTCCCTTGGGACCTCACTTTAATTATTTCTGAATGTGTGGATCCCACGTTTAATAATAAAAAAAGAGAATGGGGAAGAAAGAGAGAAGAAGAGAGGAGAGAGAAAATGTGAGTGGATTTTTTTATTATTAAACGTGGGGCACACACATTTTTTTTTTATTGAGAAGCAGAAATTTTTATTAAACTAGAAAATGAGAATACAAAATAGGTCTGCAAACACATTAATTTTTCAATTTTTGGGACTTTTCCATTAAAGTGAAGTCTTGAGGGACTCTACTTTAATTTTTCAATTTTTGGGACTTTTCCAGTATTATGTCCTTTACCAGGGACTTATATTTAATTTTCCCATTATAATTTGACACATGAATTAAAATTAATCCAAATAATCATGCTGATCTGGCATAATAGGAAATCTAAAAACTTCTCAATTAATTCATATTCTCTCCCTTCTCAGTCCCAATCCCTTGATTCCTTCCTCAAATTAGACAACGCAGTTTTCCCCCAAATCCCAGATTGGCCGTACCTTGAATCCAGAATCCCAAATCAACGAGGCTTAATCGAATCTCAATCCCAAAAGCAAAAGCTCCGATTTGAGCTGCATCAAGGAAATCAGTTTTTGAACGTAATGGATGCACAAGAGGGGGGGGGTGAATTGTGCTTCAAAATAAATACTCGAAATAAACAACACAGGATTTATACTGGTTCGGTCTACCTGACCTACGTCCAGTCCTCAACCACCCAGGCTGAGAGTTCCACTATAACTCAGGTTTTAAATCGGGTTCACCTGAAACCTTACAACCGCAAGTTTTACGGGCTCACTTGCAACCTTACAACAAGTTTTACACTGGCTCACTTGTAACCTATCTAACTGTCTCCCCCTCACACCAAGCAAGGGTTTGAAGTTTACACTTGAAGGCTTTTCTGACTAAGTTCTCTTACAGAACAAATGATGTTACACACTTAAGTTCAATAAATGCTCTTTTAACAAGAAGAGACTTAACTACAATGAGTACAGAATTAGTACGTGAAGAATCACTCAAAGTGTTAAATGCTCTTTTCTATTTCTGGGCAGCCTTGAATGCTTTGAAGATTTCTTGTGTTCCTCGCTCTAACTTCTCTCTAGAGTATTCAAGGATAATTGTTCTCGTAATAAATGAAGTTGAGCTCCCTTTATATAGTCTTCAAGCATTTGAACTCTTGGTAGGTGGGAGTCCCGTTTGAATTTGGCCGTTTATCCCAAGTTACCGTTTGCCCAATAAATGCTCCATTAATGCATAGCAGGGTTGACTTGCTTTATCTCTGAAAAGTAGTCCTGACACCTCTGCTCTGACAAAAGCATTCTGACTTCTGAGTATGTGTTTACTCTTGCACTCTTGCTGACGGATGATCATCTTTCATCCGCAAGTGGTAATCTTGCTCTGCAAGTGTTAAGCTCTGAGTCCCAATGTCAAGAGTCTTTCCATCCGGAAGCTCATTTGCATCCGGAAGCGTGACCATGTTCTGCACATACTGGTTAGTCCAACATAGCAATATATATATAAGAATTATACATGCTGTGGGAAGTTTGTTTGCTATGGGGAGTAGTTTACTTAGACTGTGTTCTGATTTGGTCTATGATGTATCTGGAAGCATTTTTACATCCGGAAGTAAAACTACTAGATGAAGGATCTTGGTTCACTATAACTCACTCTCACTTAGTGTATTTCATCCCAACACTCAGCGCTAGTCACTAAGCTATCGGAAGCACTTTTACTTGACGTAGTGAACTCACTGACGCTTAGGGTGAAATCTATTCTATCAATCTGCGCCAGTCAAGATCTAACAGGAAGCAACTTCACTTGATGTTGCATTTCTGCTGACGCTCGGGGTTATATCTAGTCTATCAACCTGCGCCAGTCTAAATCTAATAGGAAGTGCTTTCACTTGGCGAAGTAGACTTACTGACGCTTGGGGTAATAACTATTCTATTGCTCTGCGCCAGTCTGAGTCTAACAGGAAGCGCTTTCACTTGGGGAAGTAGACTTACTGACGCTTGGGGTAATATCTATTCTGTCGCTCTGCGCCAGTCTAATTCTAACAGGAAGCGCTTTCACTTGGGGAAGTAGACTCACTGTCGCTTGGAGTAATATCTATTCTATCGCTCTGCGCCAGTCTAAGTCTAACAGGAAGCAACTTTGCTTCCGATTGAACCATAGCTTAGTCTTAGGGTTTGTGTACCTAGTTCTCATGGACTAAGTTATTTCCCAGTGATTTTACTTGCTGATGCTGGGGGATGAAAACATTCATCCGCATGCGCAAGTCCTAATCTATCCGGAAGTAGATCTTCACCCGGAAGCACTCTTACTTGGGATCCTATGTTATCCTATTGCTTCCTAGGCACTTGGTCTAATCCTCTACATTTTAGTCTTCATCAAAACTTAAGATTCTAACATTCTCCCCCTTTTTGATGATGACAAACTTAGCTTTATCGATTAAGTTCATATGAAAGGATTAGCTGAAGAATAAAAGCAATAGTTCAGAATAAGTAACTTAGACAAATATTATTGATAAGCATAGGTTACAGGTCAGAGCATATAATTAGATAACATTTACAAGCAGCGAGCATATAGTAGGCAGATATGAGAACATGCATGAAAAGATGAACATTTCTAAGTAAAAAGAAATTTGGGCTGGGGGTTGTTTCTTTGTTTCTTCTTTCTCTCCCTCTCGCTGAAGCTCTTCTTCATCAAGGAACTCCCAGGGTAGCAAGGCTAGTGGTCAATGCATTTCTCCCCCTTTTGGCATCATCAAAGAGTGTTTTCCATATTTGATCGCCGCAGCCTCCTCCTTAGGGATTGACTTCCTCTTCTTAGAACCCACTAACAGTTCTGCCATTCTTCCAGAAGTTTCAGACTGACCTTGAATATTTTCATCCTGCCCTAGGGCAATTTGCCGAGAAACTTCATGATGTTCTTGATGTCTTTCACGATGCCCAGATTTTCCAGAATGTTGATGGCTTGATTTCCCAGATTTGGACTTGTGTTTCTTAGATGAGGAGGGTTTCCTCGAAACTGGGTTTGCTTCAGAGGGTTCGGCCATTTTTTTTGTGGGGTTGATGAAATGTTTATATGAAGAACATAGATGAAAATGAAGAATGTGTGAAATGAGATGTCCCTTTTATAGGTAAAGTCACTAAGGGCAAAAAGGTCATGCTCCTTCACATTATCACACATTGGGTAGCGTAAACGCCTTAAGTTGGATCGATATACCTGATGACACGTGTCGCTTCATAATGTCAGAGAAGTCGAAACGTCTCATTTGGAAGTTGAAGTGTTTTCTGAAGTGACGTGTCTTCTTGGACTTGTGCTGGCGCTCTCTTGGTTTGATCATCCAGCGTCAGTGTGTAATCATTCGGAAGTGGTTTTGCTTCCGGTTGTACTTACTTAAGATTCAACATTGAATACCTGCAAGGACATATATTGGCACTCCGATGCCTAAGTTAGTATTGTTTGAAGTATTTTGAAAAACAATTAAGTACATGGAATTTACACTTCATTTGGGTTTACCATTCCCAAATCACCTCTAATAAAAGTAAATTGGTCAATCCCCAGAGGCTTGGTGAAGATATCAGCAAGCTGTTGTTGTGTGGGGACAAACTGTACTTTGACATCTTTCTTTTGAACATGGTCTCTGATGAAATGATGTCTGACATCAATGTGCTTTGTCCTAGTGTGCTGAACCGGATTCTTGGCTAGGCTGATTGTGCTTGTGTTGTCACAGAGGATGGGTGCCTCAGGGAATTCCAAGCCAAGATCTCTCAACTGGTTCTTCAGCCACAACACTTGGGCACAACAACTGGCTGCTGCAATGTATTCTGCCTCAGTGGATGACAAGGACACGCAGGTCTGCTTTTTGCTCGCCCAAGACACCAGACAACCACCAAGGAAGGCGCATTGTCCACTGGTGCTTTTCCTATCAGTTTTATAACCTGCATGATCAGAGTCAGAATAAGCCCACAAGAACTCTTGGTTACCTCTGGGATACCAAAGACCAAGTTCTTGTGTCCCCTCAAGGTATCTTAAGATACGTTTAACACATGTTAGATGTGACTCCTTGGGGTTGGCTTGAAATCTAGCACACATGCCTACACTAAATTGAATGTCAGGTCTGCTGGCTGTTAAGTATAGGAGAGAACCTATCATTCCTCTATACATGGGCAGGCTAACAGATTTACCCTTTGCGTCAGCATCAAGTGCGGCAGTGGTGCTCATGGGAGTGTCATACTCCTTGCATTCATCCATCCCAAACTTTTTGAGTAGCTCTCTGCAGTATTTGGCTTGGGAGATGAATATTCCATTCTTCTTCTGCTTAATTTGCAGGCCTAGGAAGAACGTTAGTTCTCCCATCATTGACATTTCAAACTCACCCTGCATGGTCTTAGAAAAATCCTCACAAAGCTTTTCGTTAGTTGCTCCAAAGATAATATCATCAACATAAATTTGAACAATTAGCATGTCTCTATCTTTGTGAAGGATAAACAGTGTATTATCAAGTTTGCCTCTTGAGAAACCTTTGCCTAGCAGAAAGCTGCTAAGTCTCTCATACCAAGCTCTAGGAGCTTGTTTTAGGCCATATAAAGCTTTCTTTAATCTATACACATGTTTGGGGTGCTTATGATCCTCAAAGCCAGGAGGTTGTTCTACATATACCTCTTCTTTAATATAACCATTAAGAAATGCACTCTTTACATCCATTTGATATAGCCTGAAGCCCTTCATGGATGCAAAGGCTAGAAGAATCCTTATTGCTTCAAGTCTCGCGACTGGAGCAAATGTTTCTTCATAGTCAATGCCTTCTTCTTGGTTATATCCTTTGGCAACTAGTCTGGCTTTGTTTCTTGTAATTTGACCTGTCTCATCCAGTTTGTTTTTAAAGACCCATTTGGTCCCTACTATAGATTGATGAGATGGCCTAGGGACTAGTTCCCAGACTTGACTTCTTTCAAATTGGTTTAGCTCTTCCTGCATGGCAATAATCCAGTCGCAGTCCTCAAGAGCTTGTTCAACTGAAGTTGGTTCTATTTGAGATAGAAATGCACCAAACTCAACTTCATTTTGAACCTGCCTTCTGGTTCTCACACCAGAAGAAACATCACCAAGCACTTGATCAAGAGGATGATCTCTGTGATGCCTCCTAGCTGTTGGCAACTGTGCCTCATCATGCACAGTCTGCACTCTAGGTTCATCGCAGAGTTCATCTTCTTCCTTAGGATTGTTTGCTGGTGTTTCTTTTGGTGGTGAAGAAGATGATGGTAATTTTGGGAGGTTAAGTAATTCATCATCTTCTCTGGATTGTCCCCATGTAGGAATTTCATCAAATACAACATGCATGGATTCCTCTACAGTTTTAGTTCTCATGTTGTATATCCTATAAGCTTTACTCCTAAGGGAATATCCTATGAATATACCTATATCAGCCTTTGGATCAAACTTACCCAAGTTTACCTTTCCATTATTATGCACGTAGCATTTTGATCCAAATATTCTGAGGTGGCTGATGTTTGGCTTCCTTCCTTTGTATAGCTCGTATGGAGTCTTATCCAAGCCTTTACGAACATAAGCTCTGTTGGAGATATAGCAAGCAGTGCTCATAGCGTCCGCCCAGAACACTTGAGAAACCTCTTTCTCGTTGAGCATGCTTCTAGCCATCTCCGTCAGAACCCTGTTCTTTCTTTCAACTACTCCATTTTGTTGAGGAGTCCTCGGAGCTGAGAAGTTATGTTCAATTCCATTTTGCTCACATAGCTCAGAGAAGCTATGGTTCTCAAACTCTCCTCCATGGTCTGTCCTTATGGCTGTGATTTTGAGATCCTTCTCATTCTGCACTTTCTTAGCCAGGACAACGAAAGCATCAAAAGCATCTTGCTTAGAGGCAAGAAACAAAGTCCACGTAAACCTTGAATAGTCATCCACCACCACTAAAGCATATAGGTTTCCTCCCAAGCTTTTTACTCTTGCTGGCCCAACCAAATCCATGTGGATTAGTTCCAAGGGCCTGCTGGTGGAGACTCTCTTCTTGGTTTTAAACGAGGATTTTGTTTGCTTTCCCCGTTGGCAGGATTCACAGATAAAATCATGCTTAACCTTAAAAGAGGGAATACCTATAGCTAGCTCATTTTTAATTAGCATATCCAATTGAGTAAAGTTAACATGAACTAGTCTCTTATGCCAAAGCCAACTATTCTCGTCACTAGATATTAAACATTTTTCCTCTAGCTGTTGACATAAGTCTAAGGTATATAAATTCCCATTTCTGTTTGCCTTAATCTTGCATTTTAAGTTGGCCTTATCTATATTTAGATCCTGCTTATCAACTATTAAGCACTCATTTGAATCAAATATTACCCAATTTCCTCTGTCCGTGCTCTGGCTCACGCTCAGCAGGTTGTGACAGAGACCGTCCACAAGGTAGACATCTTTTACTGGTCCGACCTCTCCAACTCCAGTGATCTTGCCACTTTGATTTCCTCCAAAGGTTACTGTGGCCCCATCTTTGATCACCAGAGATTTGAACTTGTCTCTGTCCCCAGTCATGTGTCTTGAGCATCCACTATCAATATACCATTTCTTGTTCTTGGATGCCTTGAGACACACCTGTAAAATTTAAGCAAACTTAGGTACCCAACTTTTCTTGGGTCCTCGATCATTAGTTTTTAATGCCCTTGGTTTAGAGTCATCCTTGATCTTGGGCTTGTGACTTTTCTGAGCCTCTGGCCGAGTGCTGGCTCTGGACTCTTGGGTTTTCCCTTTGGAATAATTCCAGGCTTGGGATCCTTGTCCTCTCCTAGTTTCCTTTGCAGGAGGAGGATCTTTTGTTGCCTTGGTTCTTTTAGGGACCCATTTGTAGGAGCTGTTAACTCCATGCTTCTTAGCATTACAGGTGGACGTGGAGTGTCCTTTCCTGTTGCAGTAATTACAGAAGCTAAAGGGTGAGGAGCCATGATTGGTGGCTTTATGGAAGAACTTCAGGTAAGGCTTTACTTTTGGTTCTACCCACCTTTTTACCTTAGGGGTATATCCCAAGCCAGTTCTATCCCTATATGCCCTTTGGCTCATTAAAATTACTTTTAGCATTTCTGAACCATTGGTGAACTTCTCCAGGGCATTTTGCAGCTTATTATTTTCCTCTGAGACTTTGCTGCAACTAGAGCAACTCTCAGGTGTTGGGGCGTTGGGTTCTACCTGTGGAGAACCCTGGCCATCCACTATCGGAAGTCTTCTAGCTTCCGCTAGTTCCTCACTTAGTGAGTCCACCTTGGACTCAAGTGATTCCTTTTTGGTTTTCAACACCTTATAGGCTTTACATAGTCTAGAGAATTCTTCATGAATCTCATTGTAAGCCTCTTGAAGTTCAGAAAAAGTTACCTCATGATCTTCGTTGGTGAGGTCAGCATCTGAAGGTGCTTCTTCATCCTCCTCTCTAGCTACCAGGCAGAGGTTGGCAACTTCTTCATCATCACTTGCTTCCTCATCTGAGCTGTTTACCCAAATGGAGGAAACGAGTGCCTTTCTTTTATCCTTGCCTTTGGACCTCTGCAGGCTGGGACACTCAGCCTTGAAGTGACCAGGCTTATTGCATTCAAAGCACACAGGGACCTTCTCTTTCTTGTATCCCCTCTTCTGGCTGGTGTTACCTTTCTGATAGCCTTCCTTCTTCCTGAGGAATTTCCTGAACTTCCTCACCATCAGGGCCATCTCCTCATCGTCCATCTCATCGTCGTCATCCTCATCATTGTCCTTGATCTCTTTGCTGGGAGCAATGAGAGCAAGGTTCTTACTCTTGGATGAGGTTTGAGGAGCTCTCATAGCCAGCAAGGTTGGCTCATATTCAGCAAGTGAGCCAAATAGTGCGGTGATGGAGCTGGTTGATTCACCTTGCACTTCTTGCAAAATAGTTACTTTGGTGATCCAGTCACCCTTCAAGATCTTTAGGATCTTGCTCACTTGCTCTCTTTCAGGGATATCCTTACCCAGCGAGGCCAAATTATTGATGAGATGAGTGAACCTGAGTTCCAGCTCTCTGATAGGCTCGGTAGGGCTCAGCATGGCGAATTTATGGAATTCTTCAACCAGCATCTCAATACGTCTCGCCTTTACTCCCCTGGTTCCAGAGTGTGCAGCCTCAAGAGCCTCCCACATATCCTTAGCAGTTTTGTGGTGGCTGATTCTGTGAAATTCTTTGTGGGTGAGAGCACACTGGATGTAGTGCATGGCCCGATGGTTTAGTTGGACTAGAGCATAGTCCTCAGCAGTGTATCTGGCTCGCACTTTTGCAAATCCATCTTCGTCCAGTGGAACGTTATCCCCTCGTTCTATGACATCCCAGAGTCTTAAGTCGCTTGACTTGATATATGTCTCCATTCTATACTTCCAGAACGTATAGTTGTACCCATCGAAGCCTGGGGGCTTATTGGGTTGAACGGCGACATCTGGTAGGCCATAATCTGGATCCATTACTTGATCTTTGCTTTCTGATTCGTTGGAATCGGGTGAGAAAGACCTGCTCTGATACCAAATGAACGTAATGGATGCACAAGAGGGGGGGGGGGTGAATTGTGCTTCAAAATAAATACTCGAAATAAACAACACAGGATTTATACTGGTTCGGTCTACCTGACCTACGTCCAGTCCTCAACCACCCAGGCTGAGAGTTCCACTATAACTCAGGTTTTAAATCGGGTTCACCTGAAACCTTACAACCGCAAGTTTTACGGGCTCACTTGCAACCTTACAACAAGTTTTACACTGGCTCACTTGTAACCTATCTAACTGTCTCCCCCTCACACCAAGCAAGGGTTTGAAGTTTACACTTGAAGGCTTTTCTGACTAAGTTCTCTTACAGAACAAATGATGTTACACACTTAAGTTCAATAAATGCTCTTTTAACAAGAAGAGACTTAACTACAATGAGTACAGAATTAGTACGTGAAGAATCACTCAAAGTGTTAAATGCTCTTTTCTATTTCTGGGCAGCCTTGAATGCTTTGAAGATTTCTTGTGTTCCTCGCTCTAACTTCTCTCTAGAGTATTCAAGGATAATTGTTCTCGTAATAAATGAAGTTGAGCTCCCTTTATATAGTCTTCAAGCATTTGAACTCTTGGTAGGTGGGAGTCCCGTTTGAATTTGGCCGTTTATCCCAAGTTACCGTTTGCCCAATAAATGCTCCATTAATGCATAGCAGGGTTGACTTGCTTTATCTCTGAAAAGTAGTCCTGACACCTCTGCTCTGACAAAAGCATTCTGACTTCTGAGTATGTGATGTTTACTCTTGCACTCTTGCTGACGGATGATCATCTTTCATCCGCAAGTGGTAATCTTGCTCTGCAAGTGTTAAGCTCTGAGTCCCAATGTCAAGAGTCTTTCCATCCGGAAGCTCATTTGCATCCGGAAGCGTGACCATGTTCTGCACATACTGGTTAGTCCAACATAGCAATATATATATAAGAATTATACATGCTGTGGGAAGTTTGTTTGCTATGGGGAGTAGTTTACTTAGACTGTGTTCTGATTTGGTCTATGATGTATCTGGAAGCATTTTTACATCCGGAAGTAAAACTACTAGATGAAGGATCTTGGTTCACTATAACTCACTCTCACTTAGTGTATTTCATCCCAACACTCAGCGCTAGTCACTAAGCTATCGGAAGCACTTTTACTTGACGTAGTGAACTCACTGACGCTTAGGGTGAAATCTATTCTATCAATCTGCGCCAGTCAAGATCTAACAGGAAGCAACTTCACTTGATGTTGCATTTCTGCTGACGCTCGGGGTTATATCTAGTCTATCAACCTGCGCCAGTCTAAATCTAATAGGAA
The DNA here is from genome assembly GCA_029929735.1 of Mimosa pudica. Classification (NCBI taxonomy): domain Eukaryota; kingdom Viridiplantae; phylum Streptophyta; class Magnoliopsida; order Fabales; family Fabaceae; genus Mimosa; species Mimosa pudica. Next base: position 10,635,752 of record JAKELP010000002.1, read on the forward strand.
GTGCTTTCACTTGGCGAAGTAGACTTACTGACGCTTGGGGTAATAACTATTCTATTGCTCTGCGCCAGTCTGAGTCTAACAGGAAGCGCTTTCACTTGGGGAAGTAGACTTACTGACGCTTGGGGTAATATCTATTCTGTCGCTCTGCGCCAGTCTAATTCTAACAGGAAGCGCTTTCACTTGGGGAAGTAGACTCACTGTCGCTTGGAGTAATATCTATTCTATCGCTCTGCGCCAGTCTAAGTCTAACAGGAAGCAACTTTGCTTCCGATTGAACCATAGCTTAGTCTTAGGGTTTGTGTACCTAGTTCTCATGGACTAAGTTATTTCCCAGTGATTTTACTTGCTGATGCTGGGGGATGAAAACATTCATCCGCATGCGCAAGTCCTAATCTATCCGGAAGTAGATCTTCACCCGGAAGCACTCTTACTTGGGATCCTATGTTATCCTATTGCTTCCTAGGCACTTGGTCTAATCCTCTACATTTTAGTCTTCATCAAAACTTAAGATTCTAACAGTTTTCGGTAACATTCTTCTTCTTTTCTATACACATACACAGTTCCCTTTCTTTTTCGTGAGATTATATACTGTTTGCTAGGATTGTGTGATTGATGTTCAGTGTTGGTTACTGTCATGGTAGGTTTGAAATTGCTGATTTGCCTCTCATTTATTGGTGGACATTGTGAATCATAATAAATACATACATATTATATAAAAGTATCTTGCATAAAGCTTTGAGATTATATACTGTTTATACAAATGTGTGTCACAACCATGAATTGGAAATTCCTATTGTCAAAACTAATATGGAAAGACTCTCTTATTTCTCTATTTTCAGAATGGGACTGATTGAGTATTAAGATAAATTAATGGCGATGAATATGTGATAAAAAGGAACAAACAGCATCTACAATTTTATCCATTTGTATGTTTTCTAAAATTATTGTTATCTGTACTGATTAAATAGATTCTGTGATTTTGTTTGGCATATAAAGTAAGAGATTTTCAGATTTAGACATGATTGGTTTGAACTAATTCTGGGATGTTATGCTTAACACTAAGCTGCTATGCTAAAATTTGTGTTTGAATGTTAAAATAAATGTAGAAAGTGCAGATTTGAGCTTGCTTTTGGGAATTGGAAAACTGATTTAAGTTTGCCTTTTGTGAGTCTCAAAAGTGGTGAGATTGGGTTGCTAGTGTGCTAAGTTGGCGTCCAAAATTATCTAATTATTATTTCTGCATGTTTATTATGTGTACAATCAATCTTTATCATCTCTCTGTTTCATTCTTTTGCTGTTTGTTTGGTTAGATCGTCTTTATCATCTCTATTATTTTCATGTTCTTTTTTATTTGTTCAATCTCTTCCAATCCTCACTACTACAAAAAACACTTTTAACGTCCAAAATTCACGTCCATTATTTGAAAGTGGACGTTGTAAATATCTTTTTATAAATAACGTCCAAAATTCACGTCCATTATTTAAAAATGGACGTTGTAAATATTTTTTTTATAAATAACGTCCAAAATTCACGTCCATTATTTGAAAATGGACATTGTAAATATTTTTTTTATAAATAACGTTCAAATTTCACGCCCATTACTTGAAAACGGACGTTGTAAATAAATTGTATATAAATAATGTCCATTATTTTATAAATTTTTTTTAAGAAATCAATATCCTATTTTTTTAGGAAAGTAAAGAAAAATAATTAGAGTTTGAGTTTTAAATTGTAAATTTTATATTAAATACTTTGAAGTCTAAACATCATTTGACTGAAGAAAATATGTATATTTATGTATAGAACCATTTTTTTATAACTTACCCTCAATTAAGCAGAAAATATGAAAGTAAATAAAAGAAGATAGAAGGGCTCAATGGTCATTTCCGCGCAACACACTGTAACCTCCCTCCCAAATCATTTATCATTTTCCCTTCTCCTCTCCTTACTCAAGCCCGACACCTCCCTTCTCTCTAGCTCTCTTGTTTCTGCAAATCCTCTTCGGCTCTTCCGGCAAGACTCACAATCACGACGGCAGCGGCGGACGGTGGCGAGTGACGTGTGACCCAGAAATCTTAAGTGGGTTTCTCTTCTTCCTTTTCTCTCATCGTTTAGCAAACTTGAACAATGGGGTTTGCGTTTTCCGGCGAATAGTGTGACGGCCGACGACGGCTGGTTCCCTTCTCGGATTCTTGAACTCCGGTGAGTCTCTTCCTTCTAGTTCTACCCTTAATTTCTCTGATTTGAGTAAGTTAGAAGAGAGGCAGATTAGGGTTCGTTTAGGGTTTGGGATTTGGGGAAAATCACTAATTAAATCAAAGCTTAGAGTTAGATTTCGTCTTTTATTTCCTAAAGCAAATTGAGCGTGTATGATGAATTTTGAAGTGAATGCATTCTCTTATTTCCCCTGTGTTGGCCGAAAATTTTCTATTTTTATGTTTTGTTCAACTTACAACTGAATCATAATGAAAGAATGATGAAGTATAATTGTGGGTCTTCATGTTGAATTTGTTGGCTTTTAAGGGATTTAAAATTCTGTTAATTACCCCTGTTCTTGGCCAGATTCCTTTTTACTTAGAACAAAAAAAGAGAAGAAAAATGGTTCTTTTCATTTCTCTGTGAATTTAGTTGTTAAAGAAAGAAGGATAATAAACTTCTACATTTATAATTGTATGAACATTCATTTATGCTGGAGTGTGAATTAGTATTTTCTCTTATATTTTCCTTGTTCAGTTTAGCCAGTCAAGAAGGAGATTTTGGGACATTTTAAATGTATGATAGCATGTTTAAATTGAATTTTTAATCAGACAATATTCTTGGGGATCTTTAATTTTGGACTTTAAATTGGTGATTGAATGTGATTAGAATTGGGATGAGAATGAGATATGCATGTATATGATTGTTGTTTTGGGTAAGGCTGTGAATGTTGAATTAATCTTCAGATTAGGAGTTTTGTCCTTGTTGGTTTGATTATTGTGCAGAAAGGGGTTCTGGGAATGAATTAGCAATAATGATGGTGGTTTAGGATAGGTGTACGAATGGTTATGTGCTAGGAGTTTCAGTTTTCTTTGTTTTCCTTTCTACCTATTTGATGTTTGGCTTTGTTGAATATTGAGTGAAGAAGTAACCAAGTTTATATGTATATATGAAAACTTAATTGGCCGTGTAGTTTGCTGCTTAACCACTATTATTGTACTGAGTTTTTGCAGCCTTAATTGCTGCACAGTGGCTGCTCTTTGCTGCCTATTATGTATTTCTTGGTTGTTATGGTTGTGAAATAAGTGTGTTGTCAAGAATGATTTGGGGATTTAAGGGATGCATTGATTTTGTTTTGCTTCTTTGTTTTTATGTGCTGCTGAAATGGGTGAATAACGATTATAAATTGTATGCTTTGTGTAAGACTTAACATGTAGATAACATAATAATCTTCCAGACTCCCAGAAAGCTCATCCAGTCTCTTCAGGACTCATTTGATGTTGATTCTGGTAGCTCTGCCTCTAAGAAACAAAACAGACAATTTTGGAGTTTATCCTCAAGCAATGTTGAGTGGAGTTCAACATCTGAATGTGATCAAAATGATATCTCCCCTGAATATAATGATTCAAAAGAGAATGAAAGCTTACTATAAAGTGGTTGCAATGATGACATATAGATAAAAGGGGGTGAGGAATAAGTCTCAGTAGCGGATGAGCTTTTTGGTGATGTAGACATGTATATGCATAATGTAGTGAAAACAAGGCTATCAGAATTGGCATGGAGAAAATTTTGCGAAGGGCTACGTTCGAATTGGTTTGTGGTCTTTCTTTTACTATACTTGCTGTGGCTACTCCTCTTGCTTGCTTGTCTTAAAAAAGAGCAATCCGTTGCTACTACTCTTGCATGGATTAACGGTCAGGACTATGGGCATTATCCTGTCCCCACTTAACTTGCACTTTCTGATGTGCATGTTCAAGATTATCATGTCTTACAATAAATAAATATCCTATGTAGTAGATATTTGCTTACTTTGATAAATCCTTGGATGTCAACCATCTATTCCAATTTTTTTTTATTTAGAAGTGTTGGTATTACATTAAATCCTTCGTGCAACGCACCGGAGATTTAACTTGTTTAAGTAATGTTAGTATCAGTTTTATACTTGCATTACTTTTTATAATTATTTTTCGTACTTATTAACTATAGTGTATATCGTACTAATTGATGGTTTATTTCATGTTTTGGGCCAGATTTTTGATTCAGATGTCTCTTTCAGTCAAGATATCATCGATGAAATCGGGAAAAATTGGCTAGTTGGTTCATAGAACATGCTTTGAAGTAAAAAAAAATTAGTTTGGATTTTACTTTTTGCACTATAGCATATTATGTTTGCATTTGGATTTATCTTTTCTTTCTTTAGATTGTATGTATGTAGACATTTGTTGTGTATTGTTTTAGTGAAACTTTCTTTCTATTTTTTGGGAACACAAGTTCAAATTCAAAGTGCGTACAAATAAATGAGTAAAATATAAAATTCCCATCGAATTTGTATATTTCACGTCCCTTTTCACATAATGGACGTTAAAGATGTTGGAAATAATACATATATAACGTCCAATATTTCATATATTCAACGTCTAATAGTTGAATAGACGTCAAATATATGATATTCAACGTCCATTTTAAAATGGACGTGAAAAATCAATATTTTCAACGTCACTGTCGTTTACGTCCCTTTTTTTTTGGACGTTAAAAGCCCAAAATAATGGACGTTTACGTCACTGTCGTTTACGTCCCTTATCTTTGTTGCCTTTTTGAGTTGATTTTATTGTCTGTAATGTCATTAATTTGTTCCGGAAACGATTTCTTCTTATTTTAGAGGAATATTGTAGCTAAAGGAGAAGATGCAGCAGAGAAATTCGACAATCGGGAGGCCTTCTGGAACAGATGGCTCAGATTACTCGTATCGTATGGTTGTTGAATCACGTAAGCTTCAATTTCAACTTGTTCCTGCCTTAATCAATTTTTCCTTGCTATTTTGGTTCACTATGTTTTCTTTATTATTGTTATTGTTATTTTTGCTGATTTTTGGGCCTTGTTAATCTCTTTGGTGGTGTTTTTTTTTTACATTTAGGGTACCAGCGGGTAGCAAAGGCGAAGAAAAAGCTTCCTCTGCTCCTATTTGTTCAGGTACCTTATTTTCTTAATTTATGCTCCTCACAAAATTCTTTTGACAATATTATAGCATTTCAATTTCAATACCAGCTGGCAATTGATGCTCGTTGTTTTGAAGAATGCTATAAAGATTCCACTATATTTGGTAAACAAATTGCTGCATGATATTGGCATTAATCTGATTCGATTTACAATGTGGTGAAAACTGAAAAATATAACTTTAAAAGATAAATTCGAATTCGATAATGGTGTGATTGTTTAGTTCTGCTTGGTGTTGCTCCCTACTGATTAAGTTCACCTTTATTACACTGTTTATTACTCAAAGCCTAGGGATATATTTCTGGACATAAGCATTCCTGATTCACGTATCTACTTCTAAATTGTATGAGGATGATGATAAATGTTAATGGTCAAACCAATTTGGTAATGCCACATTGTAGTTATGAAGTTCATATTTTTGTGCTTACAAGTTTATTTATTCAAAAGGCCTTTGTTTTTGGGCTGGTGAGTAGTTGATACATTGGGTAGTACTTTTATGGATGTGAGGGTTCTTTTAGCTTAGTACTAATCTGTATTCATATATGGGAATTGAGTCTTTGCACTGAGCGTCAGTCTGTAAATATTTTGACAACTTACCTGTATTTTGAACTCTATTTAGCGCCATGTTTTCCAAGGTTTTATCATTTCTTTACAAGTTACTCTGTTGCTATGATTCTATTTGATTCATGAAATTAATTTCATGAAATTAATCACTTTTGTGATTTTTCTTTTAATGTGGCTAGCATTCAAATCCACAACAAAGTTTATCTTGATTTTCTTCATTATCGTTTATTGTCAGCCCATTTCTTTCATCGGACTCATCAGCTGCAACACAATAGTTATGGTTTCCTTGCTTCTTTTATAGACAGTTTTCAATGTTTGTGCAATTATTTGACTACTAGTGCGTATTTTCTGTCAACATTGAAAAATTCCTCTTTTATTTTTTCCAAACTTTCATATTTACTCATACTGGTCTGATGAAACATATGATTTGACAGTCCTTATGGTTCTATTTTCTTCAGACCATGGAAAGGAAATAAAAATTCCATTCCTTCATCAAGGATGTTTGGTTGGTTTCATACACACATAATTGGTTCTCCCATGAAACCAGGATGTTTTTGTTTGCTTAGATCATTTTGTTTTAGTTGATTTTGCATTGTATGAAATCAATGTGTAAGAAGAGTTTGGTCTCTTATAGTGAAAAAACACGTAATTTTAGTTCTTAACAAGCATGTATCAAGCTTCTCAAGCACCAAAGTTGTGTGCTCTTTCAAGATATTCCATTTGCCACTGGGTGTCTGCTAGCCCTTATCTTCTTCGATTCCATCATAATAACAATACAGATCTGTTGCAATGGAGGGGACAGATGTTGTTATTGATGTTGGTTTTGTTTGAGCATCTGTTGTCATCACCATCTCTAAACCAGGGCTTGCAGTTGTTGATGCCTGTGTTTTCAGATTTAGCTTTTCCTGTGCTTCCATTTACTGCCTCTGCATCTTTTTCCTATGTTAAATTTGGATTTTTATTTATATTTTATAAATCTTGCATTTGATTTTGATTATGAAACTTGCATTTAACTCATGGAAATGTTGACTGGACTTTTATTATATTATTTTTCCATCTGACGATGGAGTAGATTGAAAGATGAGTGCATGGGCAAAATTTTTTTGTGGGCAAAATTTTTTTGTGGGTATTTTGGTTTATTTTTATTTTTTTTTCCATGCTCTGGATCATACTTGAGTTACTTACCAGCATTTAACTTGCTTAATCAATTGCATGTTCTTTGGATTTTTGTTCTGAAAGTTTATTTAGTTTTTTCTTTGCAAAAAGGTCGTAGGTTTGATTTAGTCTCTTTGTAAAAGGTAGGGGTAAGACTGCCTAGTATATTCCTTTCCCAGCACCCTCATCAAGTGGGGATAAGAACTGGGTTAGCTCTTTTCTTAGTCAAGTAAACTCAAGATTATTAATAAGCTTGGATCTATTATGAAGGTTATTACCATAGTTTATCGAATTTGGTTTTTTTCAATGTTGTTATGCAGGCTATGTTACTAGTAGTTGGAGCAATATTTGCAACCTTACCGGGAACAACGGAGGATACTCCTAATAAAATTGCTCTTGGCTCAGTTGTTGCTGGTCTCATTGTTGTGATCATTGCAGAATTCGGTTGCTAAAGCCTTTTTTTCAACATTATATTTTTTTTATATTTCATTTAATTTTGACCAGTTAAATAAACTTACCATGTATTTTTATTGTAAAGGTCGTAGACAAAGCAGGGCCTCTTTCTTGATGTTTTATTGTGCGACGGAATTTTTACCTATTTTTCTGTGTGTGACTCTTGGTCGGCGTCATTCTGTATGGAAGGTAATGCATCCATGTGTTTTTTCTTTTGGTATTTTGGTTGCTTGTTTATGACTACATCTAGTCAACTTTATTTGTAAAGAATTAGTTGAGCTTGTTAAGAGAGAGCTTCCCTCATTGTTTGATTCAAGGTTAATGGATTTGTTATCTGATTCAGCAAGTGTTTAGTTACAAACTGAATAGTGATTGCAATTTCACTCTTGTTTCTTGGAACTTCTCCCTATGTTCTGTTTGCAGGTGTTCAAGTTTGAGTTCAGTGACTTCCATGTTCTTCAAGCTTGTATGTGTTTTATTCTATTCCAAACTTTCTGTACTGTGTTATAATTAGATTTTGTGATTGAATAGTTATTGGATTGTTTCAACTGTTGCAGGCTTGATTGTATATCTTGGTATATTGTTTGGCAGTAGGCTCCAGACCACCATGACTGTCACGTCCCTTGTTTCGAACATGTCTCCTCCCAAAAGAACCAGAGTCTCTTAGCCTTTTTTTTTTTGAATTGCTTCCTTCGGTGTCCCACACCCTTCGGGTGCAGACTAATCCGGAGTCGCCAGCCGGGATTCCCGTAAACGGGGTGACTGACTTCCCGGGGTTCGAACTTGGCACCTTTGGGCTAAATGGCGGGATCCACACCTTGGGGATCCACTTCAAACCATCAAGCTACGCCCCCCGGGCGAGTCTCTTAGCCTTTTTTTTGCCAGAAGAGTCTCTTAGCCACTGTAACTAAATGCAATACTTTTTTCTCTTGGCCAGCTAAACCAATATCCTATGATATTTTTTCCTGTAGCTTCTAATTTTAACTTATGCTTGACACAAACTTGTAAATGGTCAATGTTACATTAAGCTTTTAAATAGAAAGTTTTTTAATATTATAAAAACCCAAATAGTAAAAACACTCCCAAATAGTCAATCTCGAAGCCCATTTTTCCTTCGAAAGTACTCCCTCCGGTCCCTAATATAAGAGCCCAAAATTTGAATGATTTTGGTCCTTAATGTAAGAGCTCACCCCACATTCTCTCCTCATTTAATGCATTTTTTCCTACTTTACCCCTAATTCTCTTTCATATTTATTAATGTTTATGTATTTCTCTCTCTTAAAAGTAACATAATAAATTTGGACAATTTTGGAAAAGAAGCATTAAGTCCAGACATCCAACTAACATTCACATGTTTTCTTAAGAAGCGTTTTTTTGGCGGCTAACTCTTACATTAGGGACCGGAGGGAGTATATATATCAAGGTATGAGCCCTAAACCCAAACTCTCATTCAAACCAAACTGCCTGAGAACAGAAACCAAGGAAACAAGAATTTACTAAAAAGGTTTAATATAATTTTATCGTTAATTTCAGTATGAAGAATTAGATCATTTATAGATATTAAATTAATTACCTAAAATAATTTTAAAATAAATATGTGCTTTTTTGCTTCAATATCCATTTAATCATTAATTTTCATTGATCAAAACTTCTTTCAATAAATGGAATCAAAATGGATAATTTGATTGAAGATATGATTCCGCTGTTGTCATATCGCGCTGAGTTAAACACCCCGCTGTTTTCAATTGTGAGCTGTTGTCATTTGTGAGTACTAATATTTGATCTAACTATCTAGTGAATTAAATGTTTGAATGCAAGATGAAATGGGTAAATCATGTTGTAGTTGACGGTCAACATGATAAATACAATATGTGTGTGTGTATTGATATTTTGGGTTAAATGATTGGAACGAAAGTGGTTTTGATAAAATGATAAATATGCTCTATGTATAAAAAATGATAAATATGCTTTTCGAGTTTAGTTTGATTTTCAATGTCTTTGAAAAATCATCAATGTTTAGATAAAAAAAACATCGGTATTGAACATGCTTTCTATTTTAGTCAAGGTTTTTAACATGTTTTCGGTGCAATCGTGATTAAAGTGGTGCTTAATCAATCTCTTTGGTCTTTGAGTAGAGATAATAATTTTGTCCAAAAAATTAAAAATAATAATAAAAGAGGTTAAATTTTATATAAATAGTAATTGATTAGAAATAATTAATTTTAAGGTATGTTCTATTTTTTTACTTGTTAGACCATTAAAACGCGGTAGGAGAACAAATCAAATTACTGAAGAAAATAAGCAGCAACAAAAAACTCTCGGACCTCAACTTCAAAGCCTAGGCCCTGACCCCAATAAGTGTCTAGGTTCTCAAAACAATAGTACATGAAACACACACACACACATTCCTCTTATAATTTAATTGTTTTCCTTCTATTTATACATTACTTTGGTAAATAATTTGATTCAAAGTATTGTAAATGAACTTAATGTATTACTGAACATCAATCAATTAATCTAAAGAGCAATCATAAAAACGTTCGAAAATACCCCTTTTTTCCACTAGGTAATCACTTAAATATTTGTTTTCTTCACAAGATATGCAATGATGTCCAAGTAATATGATTAAGCACCTTCAAATTGATATGAAATAAATTCAAATATTGGAATTTATCAAAACATGAAATCCATCTGCTAAGCGAAATGACTTGCAGGCTTTTCATTAATTAGCTGTGTGCTTAAGCTTAGTTTGCTCTGATAAAAAAAAAGGTTATCTCGCTTGTCAGTAGTCGATGACTTCACATGATTACAAATTTGGAAAGAAAACTGATTTAACAACTCCACTCAAAATCAAAACAATCGTTTTAGAGAGTTCATATAGGAAATATTTTATAGACTAATTGCTTATTTTGGTTGTGGTAGACTGACTGGGGAGAAAACTTGGGGAAGAGAAATATGAGAAAGAGAAATTGAAGTGAAAGTATTCATTTGATCCCTATTTGATAAGAAAATATGCTTCTATGATTGTGTAAGTCTCACTTTTCTTATGAACTTATTTTTCCCTAATTAAAAACAGATAAAAAATTATTTTCTTTCACATATACCTTTCTCCCCCCTCCTCAAATTTTCTCCCCAACCAAACATAGTGTAAGCTAAGTTTTCCTCCCAACGGTCGTCATTGCTTAAATTACATTAGTTGTATATGTAGAGAGCTTATCCTTCATAATATTCTATGGTTCAACAGCAAGGAGTCAAATTAAAGTTAATTCCATTAATGAATTAGGAACCGTTGACTTTTCAACAGCTAGTAGTACAATTGTATGGATGGAAAATAATAAAATTGGGTTACTCAGATTCCGATCAGGAATTAGAAAAAACACTGATTGTTTGTTGAAATGCTAAAAAAATTATTACACATTTTCATAATTCAAAAAACTAATTTTCATATGTTAATACTCCCTCCGGTCCTAAATATAGCACCTAGATAACTTTTTTTGGGGAGATTAAGGAAGACTTAATTTTAGATGTCTTTCCAATAATACCCCTCCTTAATTAGTTTAGTTACTTAGTAGCCCTTTCTCCCCTATCAAAGGAGTTGTTAAGAAGAAGAAGGGTAATTTTGGAAAAAGGTAACCAAAAATGTATTTAAGTCTTATATTTAGGATCAAAATGAAGTATCTATCTAGGTCCTATATTTACGACCGGAGGGAGTATATTGAAACTTCATGTCATATATACAATTAACTTAAGTATAAGTCTCTAACGTGCCTGTACACTTCCTGATGTTTTATAAAAAATGTCATTTTTCTTAATCAGTTCAACAAATACAAAATAATTATTTAGTTTTTAGAGGAATAGTTTTTTGGAAAATATCTTTTGGTAAAAAGTGAAAAATATCTTTTGGAAAATAGATTATATGGAGAATAACTACCGAAAAAGTTTAAAAAAATAGTTAATGGCAAAATCCAAGTTTTATGTTCCAAATATATAGGTTACAGGTAAATAAAATTCTAAATAAAGGTGTGAGTATTTGCTGAACTTAACTGAAACCTATATTTTAATAAAAAAAACTACTCCCTTCGCTCCTAAATATAAGACCTAGATGACTTTTTTTTGGAAAGATTAAAGTTGCGAAATAAGTTATTAAATCATGTCATATTTGATATCTGTTTAGATTATCCATCAACTTATAGATAAAATAAATTAGTTTAAGAGAAAAAATTAGGTAAATCAATTTATAATTAACTTATTTTTTGTTTTTTTTAGGATTTTTCAAAAAAGTCATCTAGGTTCTATATTTAGGAACAAAGAGAGTATTATAAAAAGCTGAGAGTGTTTATATACCTGGTTTCGAAACTTGGGTTTTCATCTCAAGTTTATCAAACATGAATGTAATATAGTGGTCTAATATATGCTTTTTTAACTTAAAAAAATAGTAAAGGAATCTTATAGTATTTAAGACGGAAGGGAATAATATATAACACTTGTCATGTGGTATATGTTGGAATTCGAATTCAAGATACACACAAAGGTCCTGACAGCAAATATCCAATTGCGATTATCTCCAATTACATGCAGATGGCGCACGCTTTGTGGTCAATAATTGTTGGTACAGCCAAGCAGAAAATAATGACGGCGCAGAGGATAATGGTTGGAAATGATGAACTCTTATACTATATGAATTTGGTATTGATTGATAGTAAGTAAATTGTTAATCTGAATCATATTATATTGTGAGGTATCCAAATAACAATTTAGGTTAATATCAAATTTAAAAGTATGCATGGACGAAAAATCGATCAAGGTTGAACGAAATTTTTGTTTTCCCTTCACGAAGGGGAAAAATCAAGGCTCATCATATTAAATTTATGTCAAAATAATTTCAACATATTCTTTTTTTTTGCCAGGATTTCAACATATTCATTTGTGATTAATTAGAAGATAATTGTTACAAGAATTTAAGTCATCGCCACTCATCATCGATCACCACGAACAACGGCTATCATTCTGCAACATTTCACGTTGAGAGGTTAGAAGTAAGCTGTCATGTGATTCTGCTTGGCACGTTCCTGCCAAGTAATTGACTTTTTAAATGGGTCACATTAGCCCTCTATCTGACACGTGTCATTCTTGGATAGGTTACCCATGTGCTTTGTTCCTTGCCTCGAGCACTTGCCTCTTTGGATATAATCTATGATATTCAGTTGCTAACACTCGGCTTAAAATAATACTCCTATGGTTCTATATGAATTGATTTGTATTTTCAATATAAGTTGGTCATAAAAAAGATTGTCCAACAGGAGTACTAATAATTCCTCTTATATGAAAATTTCGGTGAATTCTTCAGTTAACATCATCATCATCAAAAGTGTGAACATATATATGTAAATTGATAATAGGGTTAAACCAACTTTTGGTCCCTGAACTTTCACCCCATTTTGCTTTTAATCCCTGAACTTTCATACACATGGTATTGGTTCCTGAACTTTCACCTCATTTTGCTTTTAGTCCCTGAACTTTCAAACACGTGGTATTGGTCCTGAACTTTCACTTCATTTTGCTTTTAGTCCCTGAACTTTCACCTCCTTTAAAGGTTTCAGGGACTAATCCTTCCAAACTAAGCAAAGTTCAGGGACCAATACCATGTGTTTGAAAGTTCAAGGACTAAAAGCAAAATGAGGTGAAAGTTCAAGGACTAATACCATGTGTTTGAAAGTTCAGGGACTAAAAGCAAAATGGGGTGATAGTTCAGGGACCAAAAGTTGGTTTAACCCTTGATAATATATATAACAAACTAAATATATTTTTCTGTTCAATTTACTTTTTCATTTTTTCTTCAATTCCCTATTTTTTAATTTGTTTCAAATATTGTACATGTTCATGTATCAACATATCTATTTGGTTGCGATGAATCAACATCTCTTATTTGCACGGGAGCCTTAACTAACTTTGGTATGTACCGGAAGTTATCAAATCAGGAATTTCAATAAAAAAATCAGGAAAAAAAGAAAGTCAAACTTGAAAAGTCTGAAAAGGAACATCGAATAACTTGTTGAGCTCTTAATTTTGACTTTGACTTTTTTATACCAACATTGATAATTGATAGCCACCTTGCACGTGTTCTCAAATTCACTTTTATTTTTTTTAAAATCATTTCCAACTTAATATGTATTTATTTTTAGGGAAAAACTTACATCAAGTTTATTTCTCAAGGTTCTCAAGTTCTTTCAATATAGGTCATTAGATTGAATGACTAGTTGTTATAAAAGGACACGTGTCACTCCTATATTAAAAGAACTTGAGAACCTGGAGAAATGAACTTGACCTAAGTAAGGTCCTTATTTTTATTCGAAATTTGATAATAGTCAGGGTAGCATATTCATTATCATTTCCTCACCTAAGTGTGTGTGACAAATGATGAGATTTTTATGATTTTATTATGTTAAAATGAGGTTACTAACATATTGAAGATGCAATTTTAATCCCACTTATGCTTATTTTTAGAATTAAGACAAAGGGATTTTATCTTGAACAAATCATCAAATATATAAACAATAGATTAAAAATCGAAAAAATGGAAAAAGATAAACATGCTTGTTCTCCTTCTCTTTAGGTTGCAACATGTGGGCCATTGGAAGATCTTTGGATTGAATTAAACTCCATGCTTATTGGGCTTAGCAAGGGAAGAGAAAGGAGGAAGAAAAGCCCAAGAATTGAGTAAAAGAAAGGAAAAGAAGCAAGAGGGTCCAGGAGCTGAACAAGAGAGGCAAAACTGAAATTGATTTTGGGCCAAGAAGAGCTATTTGGAGTGGGAGGCGCAGACTTGGGCTGAGGGGGAGTAGAGCAAACAGTTTGGGAATGAAATTAAAAGAAAAAAAAAAGAAGAGAGAGGTGAACAGCTGCCACGCACCAGAGAAAAAAAAAAGAAGGAATAGAGAAGAGTGAGAGACGCGAACAGAAGAAGGAAAAGAGAGGGAGGCGGCGAACTCTGCTTCTCCAATTCCCTCTCCCACATTTTATTTTCTCTCTTTCCCTCCATACACCCACCATGGTTGCTTATAAATTAGAGTTTGGGGTCTCTAAACTCTTCTTTATGAGTGACTAAAATACCCTCCTTGCTCTTGGGGATGATTTGTTTGGTTCTTCAAAGGGGAGTTCTAATTCCTTTCCTTTCTTTTTATATTTTTGATTGCCTAGGTTTAGGTTACCATTTATATTTTGAGATTGGACTGGATTTGGTTGGACTGAATTTGGTTGTTATTGTGAGTTTGATTTGTGGTTTTGACTTGTAATGAGGGATTTGGACTCAACAATATGTATGTATGGTCATACATATGTTCTTTATAATTCATTAGATATTTCTATTTACTCATGGTATTGGTAGATAGTTTATTGAATTGAATTGTAATTGAATCATGCATTACAAATCACTAATCACACTCTAGGGTAATTAATAATGTCTATTTGAATGGGTTCATGAGACTAGGCATTAGACTTACCGGTTGGTGAGGTTTGGTATTTTAGGAAACCTAGAGAAAACTCAAATGTGCTAAAGGGCTTAACAATTTCTAGTTAGTTGGGGTTCCACTAATTAGGTAATTGGACTCATGGGTTCATGAGGTTTGGTAAATTAGAAAATTAGTGCATTAAACTCCCCAAAAATCCTTAGAAAGCTATGATTGTCATTCAAAAATCATTTCCAAGAGCACCTCACTTCCATCACACCCTTTTATTAAAAATACCAAAAATATTTATTTGTTTTGCACCCATCATTTACTCTTTAAAAAAATCAACAAAATATATTTTCTTTACCTAAATCCATCTTGCATTGCATCAAATTTATTAGGGTAGTTTAATTAAACAAGGCTCCCTTGAGAACGATACCCGAGGTAACTTCCGCTTACCTTGAGGTACTAAAATTTCTTGAAGGACTAGACCCAAGACACACTACACCGACCGCAAAATCGGTGTCCTTCAGTGTGCGCGCGCGCGTGTGTGTGATTGCTTGATTCTAAATAAATAAATACTCCTATGTTTAACGAATTAGCTTGGTATCTAAAGCAATTATTGGAGTTCAATTTTTTCAACTGAAATTGGAGTTCAATTTACTCAAACAAAAGATACTTGCATTATCAAGTGGCTTGAGAATCACAACTAAGTATAGGATTATACCTAACCTACTGGGGAAGATTTGGATCCTTCAAAAACATGCCAACCAATGTCTAATCTACTAGAATATTTGTGACGTCTCATTAATTATACAAGAGCCTGAATAGTTATTTGATTTGGATAACTTTGTCCCGATGAACAGCGCTTATGTCAAAGAATTTTTTTTAACCCTATAATTGACACAGTTCGATCACATTTTCAATATCTTAAACCTAATACTCCCTCCGGTCCTTAATATAAGACTTTGTTGACTTTTTTGAAAAATACTAAAAAAAGCAAAATAAGTTAATTTTAAATTGATTTACCTAATTTTTTCTCTTACACTAGTTTAATTTACCTATAAGCTAATGGATAATCGAAAAAGATATCAAATATGTTATGATTTAATAACATATTTTGCAACCTTAATCTCTCCAAGAAAAAGTCAATTAGGTCTTATATTTAGGACCGGAGGTAGTAACAATTTTACATAAATTAATAAAGTTAGTTCATTATTAGTTATAAGGGAGTTTTATAGAAACAAGGTGAAAAAATATTAATTTTATATGGCAAAGATATTGTAAAACATATAAATGTCGTTATGATAAGCAAAGAATGAAGCACATGCATATTTATGAAATACAAAATATGTAAAGGAAAACCATAAAAAAAGTTTAAGGTGTACAACAAACACCTTGAATTTTATGCATTCAGCATGGGTCTGTCTGGCTGTCAAGGAAATGAAGGAAAGAAACTGAAAGTACGGAAAATATTGACTTTTTAGTAATTTACATACATTCCTGGGTTCACAATATTTCTTTCTTTATCTCACACTTTTCTGAGGCTCACAAACTTTACTTTCATATCATTATCTCTACTTTCCATATTCACTCTTTCACTTTCCATTACTTCACTTTCCTTCTTACAACCAAACGGGCCCTAGTGATTTGATCTTTATCCAACATCTTATATTACTCCCTCGGTCCTTATTATAAGTTGCCTAACTAACTTTCTCACATACCAATAAAATTGGTTAAATACATTTAATTAATCTTACAATTCAAATACTTTCCAATATTACCCCTAATAATTATACTTATTTTCTAAATTATTAACTATCACTCTCTCCTACTACCCCTATTAAATATGAGTATATGTGGAAAAAAATAATTAATGCACATTGGAAATCATGAAGTGACTTATAAAAAGGACCAAGAAAAATTGGTAGTTGGCGACTTATAATAAGGACCGGAGGGAGTATTTCTCAATTGATTGCTCATGGTATCCCCATCTCGGTATCATCTCGATACACAAGAACTAATCCTTATAATATTAGTTTTTAAGTGAATATAATATCTTAAAATATTTTTTAGTGTATGCAGTATTCAAAAATATATGTTTCAAAATGTGTCGCGAGCACCCTAAAACTATTTTGTGTGCATTCAAAGCCAAGGTATAAGGAATATTTTAGGGTGTTAGACACCTAAAAATTACTCCATAACATTGGATAAACTGCAAATTATGTTAGGGTGTCTGTTTTACATAGAAAAATGTTTGAGGGTACTATATATGCATATAACCCTAAAAAATACATTTATTTGTCAATGAATTTCTTTCAAATTTAAAATATAATTGACAGCGTACACTTTCTCCATATATTTTATTCATGACTCACTAAAAAACCGAAGAAAGAAAAAATAACACCTGCTGAGGTTTGCCTATATAAACCTGAGAATTAGAAGTTGCCAAGACATATCTACACATTAGAGAAACAAAAGTGTTGACTTAGCTGTTATTAGCATTTAGAGAACATGGAAGGCAACACTTTCACACACCAAGCTTCATTCAAATTCCTCTCATTTCATCTTTTATTCTTCTTCATTCTTCTTTCTCATCAAGCTTCAGCCACCTGCAACAATTCCACCATTATTAGTCCTCCTTCCAATTCCAACCAAACCACCAAGTACACCACAAACAATCCTTCTCCAAACCAAACTACTAAAACCTATAAATCCTTCGTTTACACTTCATGCAATTTAGCCACATACCCTTCAATTTGCTACCAGTATTTATCTAGTTACGCTTCAAAGATCAAAGCAGATCCCTTCAACCTTTGTAATTCATCTTTATCTGTTGTTCTAACACAGGCTAAGAAAACTCGTTCAGTGATATCAGATGTTTTGCAAAAGAAAAATTGCAATATATCGGATTCAGCTTCAAAGGCTTTGAAGGATTGCCTTAGCAACGTAAAAAGTTCCATGGATGAGATTAAGGAATCTCTGGAAGATATGAATAGTTTGGAAGAGAGCTATAACAAGGCTTTTCAGATGAGCACGATTAAGACCTATGTGAGTGCTGCCATTACTAATCATGAGACTTGTTTTGATGGATTGGATGAAGAGAACGTGGATGCTTCTTTAAGGGATAAGATCAAAAACAGCATGTTGAATGTTCAGAGGATGACAAGTAATTCTCTGTATTTCATCAACAATCTCAAGTATTGATTCAAAAATTTTCGTATCAATGGAGGATATTATGATCGAAGTCAAAGTAAAAAAAGAAAAGGCTGCGGTGTTTCATGGTTTTATTTTTATATTTTTGTTGTTTTTGCCTTATTGGCAACGTTCAATAAGGTACCTGTGTAAGGGTTTCTCATTTATTTATGTCTCTTAATATATCTGCTGGGCTTCTCTTTGTTGTTTTTGTTTCATATGGAATTTTTTCTCTGATCTGTTTGGTAGATATTGTTAAAATAATTAGTCTTGTGCTCATTTTTTGTTTGGACCAACTAATTAAAAATATATTTGTTGTATGACATGTACAATCAGATTGGTTCATGATCTTCATTTTTCAAGTAAATCAATGTCATAATTAATCTATGTATAGTTAATTAGTTGCCATATTCAAAAAATATTCTATCTGATTCATAATATAAGTCATCTCAATTAATTCATCGAAACCAGTAAATCATAGTTATCTCATTAAGTTTCAGTTAAAAACAGTTAACTTATTAAATTTATTCCAATTTAAAAAAATCCAAACTTTAGGGGTTTTGGGGGGGGGGGCGAAAGGTTAAATTTAGTATTTATAGTCTAAAGATGACTTATATATATTCTGGATTATGAAGGGAGTGTACATGATAACTACGCCCAACAATAGAGTATATATAACGGAATAAAAAAGGGAGCAGAGTATTCTCAGAAGCTTTTTTTCTCCTCTTCTCTCAGAATCATTAATCAAGGGTCAGAGATTCAGCTTGTTTTAAAAGGGCTCATCATGTGGATTGTATTAATGGTCAGGATGTGATACTGACAGAAAAGGAGAAGCACATAAAAAAGAGGGAGCTGAGGCCACACTTTCAATGGCTGGATTGCATGTACTACATGTAATTCGCAAGTATAATGAACTGAAATTTAATGGACAATTACAATAAGATTTTAGATAAGAGAATCAATGTTAGACGAGTCTCAATGAGCTTGATGGCAACATATATAAACAACAGAAAAATCAAAAATGTTATTATTAACAAGCTAAGTGAAAAATAATATTTACAAATTCATTAAAATTATCTAATACTCGTATTAATTAATTTGTTTTCCCTTGAAAACTCAATGGAACTGTCCCAATGAAAACAAACATGACATGACCCAAACTTAGTGTGGGGGTTTACGTGGCATGATATGGTGGACAGTTGGCGAGTGACACGGCATACAATGTGGCGCAAAGTTGGCAAATTATGACACCAAATTCATATATTCAAGGCTAACTTCTTTTTGCTGACATTTTACTTTTAATGGCAACAGACTTTGTAGCCGCAAAAACCTATCAGTAATACGAATTATGGTGGTGACCTTTTGACGTACGGCAAAAATTTGCTGCTAAAAAATTTTAATCGTGACTTTATGGACTTTGGTTGCCACAAAAAATCAAGTTTTTTTTTGTAGTGATAACAAACCATAGATGTTGTAGGGTCAACGTGACTTCTTTTTTAAACTTTTGCATCATTCGGAGGGGCACCTTAGTTTATATAGTTGGATTATTAATTAAAAGGGGGAAAAAGAAACAGCTTAATAACATGCAAACATACGTGTGAGAGAAAAAGTCGCCACATGAAAGGGAAATGGAATAGATGAGAATTATACATACATGCACGTAGAATATTAGCAATAAAATAATACACTGCTTTCAAATTTGACTATATATATATATATATATATATATATATATATATATATATATATATATATATATATATATATATATTATCAAGATCTTCATGAAAAAATAACACTTCGCAAATCTATTGTATGTGAACAAGTTTGGCACCGATAACTGTGATGATTTATTTGAGGCGTATATGTGAGGTGAAAGATTCTAAGTTGGGTGTTTTCAAATTTGAAGAAGGAATTGTACATGCACTTGATATTGTACATGTGTATTAGCTTCAATTGTCAATGGAAAATCCTACATTAAAAGGAAGCATAGTATTGTAATATGAAACACGAAAATATAACGTGACAATATCAGCACTACGTTGAGTCCTGATTATATATATAAGGCCTTTATTTTTTTTCGAAGTTAAGGAAATAAATAGGACTACTAAATTATACCATATGTACATGTAAGATTATAGGTTAATTAATATGTATAATTAATTATTTTTAAGGAAATATAATTATAAATATTTTGAAGTGATTAATTATGCATTCTTAATTTTTCTAAAAAAATCAAAAGGATCTTATAATTTGTAATAAAGGGAATTCCAAAATGTTTAGTATCTGATGTGGTGTCAAATTTGCGATTTTATAGTTCTCTTCAGAGCTAGCTTGGATAGGTAATTGGCACCAATGTAAAATCCGACCAGCATTTATTTGAAAAGAAAATGTTGTGTTTGTATCCTCCTCATTTCCAAAACAAATTATTAAAGTTTATGCATCCCCACTACGTGTGTCGCGCGGTCTAGGACGACTATCAATTTTTTTTATCTGAAGAACGAACATCAATTCATATGCCACCAAAGCATTGTGGGTCATAAAACATAGTACTGACTCTGATCTCAAATAATGTAAATGTGAACGTAAAATCTAGATATACAACTAATTGACATATTAAGAAAATAGTTAAATTAATTAAGGCTAAAGGTACAATCTTGGGAATGAACTATTACGCTAGAACCACTGAGCGGAACAAAGTGTTATCGTTCTCAATTCTGGGCGTGAAAAATAAAATTTGCTACAATTTTGGTAATGTCGTTAAGTTTGATCGTTAGTTTAACTAAAATGTTGATGTGACCCTGAGTAAAATTTCGGTGCAAATCAGCAATGAGATCAACAATGAGATTTTCCTTAATATGAAAGTAAGATTAAACGTGAAAAGTCAAAAATGCCCTTATAAGGGCATTTTATATAATTTTATTTTATTTATAAGGACATTTTAGACTTTTCACGTTTAATCTTATTGTCATATTAAGGAAAATTCAATTGTAGATCCCATGTTAAAAGTTGGGTATATATCATTATTGAACCTTGAAATAGTTATATGTAGTATTGTTAATGTGAGGACAATAATTATAATTCATAAATAATGGACTTTCGCCCTTGTAAAAATGTAAGTTAGTTTTCTAAAATATCTCTTTAAATTGTTCATGAAGTTAGTTAGATATCTCTTTAGATATATAACTAATAGATATCTAACTAATAGGCACATCAACTTGTTCTTAGACGAACCAGCACTAGATTTAAATTTAAGAAATTCAAGTACTAAATTGCATTTTTGAAATTTGAGTTCATTTAATTTAATGATATTTGAGAAACCCCATTTTCTCCCATTTTTCTTGAATTTTTCAGCTTCTCATCACCCTACTTTTCTAATGTATTTCCATCTGGACTCCATCATAGTTGATCATTGAGTCACCTTACAAATGGAAATGTGCAATAAACAAGAATTAAAGGGCCTTAAAAATCAACTTATTCTAATAGATCTTTACTTATGATCAATTAATCTCATTTTCATACTAATCTCACCTACGGTTTTTTTTTTGCCAAAATCTCACCTAAGGGTTTATTATAACAAATTAGGCACAACTGGGTCAATATTACATCTTCGAAATATTAATAGCCTTAAATTTATACATTAAAAACATACAAATCAAATGTTTTATCAATGACTCAAATATATTTAAGACAATTTTACTCATTTTGAAGGAATTTATTTAAGTTAAGATAATTTCACATTCATTAAAAAATTTTCAAAAAGTGGTTCAAACAATTAAGCTCAGTTTGGCACCAACATGGGCAAGATCTTGGAGATGGGAGGCGTACCAAAAAGGTAAAAGATGAAGCCATTCCAACTAAAGTAGATTTAGCTGCCACCAAGTTGCACTTGCGTAGTACATCTGTAGTATTTTACAAGAATTAAATATGGGTCATTATTTCTGACCAAAAAAATGGGTCATTATGAATAATATAACATGTCATATATTAATTTTAATAACACTGATATGATTACGACAAAACAATGTTTTTTACCTGAAGACTATTATGCTTCGAACGTTTACTAAATAAATTGAAATGGAAGTCGTATAATTCTTACTCTTTTTTTTGAAGAAAAAAACTCAGCCCGAAAAAAATATGAAATAATTTCAAGAGTAGCTATAGTTTTTAAGGATCGATATAGTGAATTATTTTTCATTCAACGTGAGAGAAATAGTATATTACGTTGTGAATGTAATTTCAATAACAAAATCCAGTTTTAATTTTATAAAACTCAAAATTACAATTATTAACTTGTTTTCGGAGTACTCAGTATCATACTCCATTCATTTAAAAATATTTAAAATTTTATCCTTTACCCCATATGTTCCTAAATATATGACATATTTAACTAATTTGATTAGATTAAAGATATATTAGTTAAAATTGCATGAGATTACCGAAATTCTCTAACTAGCTACCTTTATTTTCACTCTCCATTTCTAGCTTATTTATTATCAATAAGTATCAATAAGGAAAATTTGAGGAGATGTTAAGAAAATTTGAAATAGATCATATATTTTGAAATAAACTCCTCTCTCAAATCAGGTATTATATCTATATTCAGGAACGGAGGGAGTAAATTCCCATTAATTAAAAAGAGTGTTTGATAATGATATTGATATCAATTATTGAGAGGCACCAACAAACCATTTGTAAGAAAAACTGTATTTAACATAATTTTTAATCCAACTAATTTAAACTATACCTTTTAAATTTTGAAAACATGTTATTATTCTATCTCTCTTATAAAATTAATCTTGCCAGTTGCAAAGTGAATTTGGAAATCATGTGCCAACCCATCACGTTCACTGAAAGCTAAAAGTCAAAATAATTAATGATCACACCATATCTGGATTTATTTTAATTTTATGAGCATTTAGATTGCTTTTTAAGAAATCTCCATGTGCCATCTATATTTTGTATAAAAATCAATTAGCATTACTTCATCATACTGTTCTGTTCCACATATACTCGAGGGCACTCGGTCCACCCGTTTTCAATTATGTTTTCCCTCTTATTTTTTCATTCCATTTTTTACAGTCCTCATAGTTTAAGAACTAATTAATATATGGACTATATATATATATAAATATACACACACACACACACAATTTTTTTAAAAAAATTATTTCTATTTAATCTTTTTTGTAATTTACAGGCATAACTAATTACATGTTTGGTTGATATTCTGTGTGTGTGTGTGTGTGTGTGTGTATATGGTATTGTCAATAAATTAAGGAGATAATAAGAAAAGTTAAATAGTCAAGTATGATTTGTAATGTAGGTAAAAAAAAGTATGATTTGAAATATATATGCAAAAATTGTATAGACAGAAAATGATTGTGGAAACTATATATAAATCAATAAAACGGTAAAAATTCAGTTATATGTTTTTCCTTTATGAGAAGTATATCAATAATTGAGTAAAATGATAAGGATGAAAAAATTACAATTCTCCCATCCATTTCTTTATCTGATTATCTTTATTTCCTTTTGGAACTTGCTTCAAATTTCAAAATTCCCATGTGCACAATTTGCCTATAAAAAGGACCCTTCTTTCATTTCCACTCAATCATAACAATTAATTATGGCCTCATCATCAATTCCTTGTTTTCATTACAACATTGTCTTCCCAATCCTTCTATCCTTTTCATTGATCCTCTCAATCTGCCACACACCTTTTGCTACTTCTTATTCTTCCTATTCGCCGCCGCCGCCGCCACCATCGCCATCTTCCAACTCCACCAATGCCCTAAAAACCTACAAAGCTTTCATAAAAGAGTACTGTAATTCCACCACATACCCTAAAAATTGCTACAAGTATCTCTCCCCTTATGCCTCTGTGATCAAAACAAGCCCTCTTGTTCTCACCAAGTCCTCCATTTATATTGCTCTCAAGCAATGCAACAAGTCATACTATGCCCTCAAATCGTTGACCAAAGTCAAGGGTCTTACTCACAATGAAACCCAAGTCATCAAGGATTGTTATGAGAACATTGGTGATTCCCTTGATGAGGTTAAGCAATCAGCTGTTGCCGTCAAGTCCTTGACCGGCGGAAGCAACACATACGCTGAGGCCTTCGATTGGAGTAACATAAAGACGTGGATGAGTGCTGCCATTACAAGTTATTACACTTGTACCGATGAGTTTGATGAGTTGACCATAAGACCTTCGTTGCAAAAAAAGATGACAGTTGATGTCTTGAAAGCTGAAAACATGGTTAGCTGTGCCCTTTCAGTTGTCAACAAATTCACCTATTAGTAACATGTTCAATTCACCTATTACTTATAGGAAAGTTGGATTTGGGTGCTTTCTTGTCAAAATGTTCATATGCTACTACAAGACAACTATATTTGGAATATTCTTTAGTAAGAAAGTAATTGAACATCACAGAGCTTGAGAGAAATTGTAAAATGAGTGTAAATCAGGGTAATATTCTCGGGTACTACATTCTCAATTAATATGTTACACTCACTTAGTGGTGAATATCTTTCTCTCTCTATTAAAGTTGTAAAGGATATCTGGTTTAAATGTGACCAATGCACTTAAGGTTTGAACGTGATCCTCTGGTTATACAGTTGATTACATGACTGTAAGGTATACTAGTGATGTTCGTCAAACTTTATTTATTAATTTTTATAATTTATTACAACTCTGTAATCTTTTTTTTTTCCAAATACAACTTAACTTTGTAGTTAAGTTCGTATCATGAATAGTATTTTTAATAATATTCACTCATGAAAGAGGATTATAATTGGGTGACAAAATGTTATATATAGAAGGAAGAAACTAAATATGAGTGAAAATCAAAGGGATAAATAATCATAATTTATCTTCAATTTATATTATGTCTATGATTAAGTTTGAAATTAATTAAATTATTCAAATATTCTATAGGGAAATATAAATTCTTTCCTTTCCTGCAATATTTCACTGTAAAAATATACAGATGACAATTATAGAAGCATGTGCTACGTGTTTATCCTTAGTTTTGCTCATGTGCCTTTTGCTATATATACGCAGATAATTAAGGTTTATGTATCATCCCTACTATACATATGCTGCAATTCATAATGCGGTATTGGAGGTCCCAAAAACATATTATATAAATTATTGAATATATATGATGCGATCGGATATATTGTATCAAATTTCTAGCATAAATGGCAAGGCAGCTTCTAGGTTCGGTGGATGAGCATTATGCACATAGACTTTCAATTATATAAAATGTGAAATATGCATGTTGAAACTTGAAAGTGTCGCTTCCATAATTCAGAATAAACATCGAAGACCGGACCAGATCTGTTGAATCGTCAACTAACAGTTTTCTTTACTGACCAAGTTTTGATTAAAACAGCATTTTTATAGCTATTGGGTTTGAGCCGTGATTGAATCTGGAATTAAAGCTAAGAGTGGGAAACTAGAACAACTTTTAAAGGGGAAAATATTGAAAAAAGAGAGACAATTTAAACAAACCATATAAAAATTGAACCCTTAAAATATCTAACAATTGCTTTCTTCCTTTGGGCTATATATGTAAGAGTACAAATATTAGAATGAGTTCTCCCTTTTTGTAAGAGCCTATTTAGAATTGCCAAAACTTTCAAATGGCTTTTTATTATTGTTTTGCCTATAACAGTTCTCTCTGTTAACATTTTCTTTAACGCTCATTTCTACCATTATAATCTTATTTTTCTCTCCTATATGTTTCAACATAAGTACGGGCAAACCTGAGAAAAATTTTATTTATACATAATTATCATTTTTAACATTCAGATTTACAGTTCAACAAAAAAAATACCTTCAAATTTTATTTTTGAACAAACCCTGATGTTTAGGGCAGTGAACAAAATGTCGTCTATTTAGGTCTTACAGATGAAAGGAGATTTTTCATATGGATATAAATTTACGTCGCCATTCATTTATTATTATTTTGACGTTATTTTTATGGATATATTGCATATTATATAATAATAATAATTTTAAAAGCTATTTAATTTTTAAAACATGGTTAAAGAAGTTTAAATTAAAATTGTTTTGGTACATGTATAATATTATAAAAGAGCCAAAGAGGTCACTGATAAATAACACCATAAAAGTAGCTAGCTAATTGATTCGATCACCACGAGTCTACCTAGCTGAACTATAAATTCCAAGACCCGTCCAACTTTTTCTAGCCTTTGAAGCATGGGGTTTTTATCAGAACTTTGAAGCATGGATTTAAAGCCCAACTTTCAAGACGCTTTTTCTTCTCCCCTTTTTTAATTTTTCTTTTGGGGGCCCGTGTGTTGGGCAATGAAGTCATGAATTTCTTGAAAAACTTTAGATAAACTTATTTATCATGTGGTTTGTTGTTCAGCCAGGAAAAAACGACATACATCCCACAAAAAATTCAATTTAATTTGGATAATTAATGTGACATTTGTATCCGTTTAATTACTTTTAATCCGTTGTGAAGAGAGCAAATTCAAGTTTTACGGTGCCATATCTTTTTGATCGAGATTACCGTGCCATATCAGATTACAAAGTTTGGGGCATTTTTTTTGCTAGACTACTGTGAACTGTACTATTTACTTGTGATGAGTAGTTATAGAATAAATGATGTAACAAGTTAAATGTACCTAAAAATTTCTCTTGTTCTCTAAAAAATTTTAAAACCAAACCAACAATTGTGACTTAGCTAAAATAATAACTAACGCAAAAGGGAATTTTGTACCAGAGTGATCATAAAAAGGGGCTCCATATTTCATAAGGGTAGTTAGGGATTTGAACTTCATAGTTTAAAAACACGCATATATGAGGCTACTTTTAATTAAAAAGTTGTAATATTTTAATTTAACCCAAATAGAAAAACCTTATTTTAAACACCAAAAGTGCATGGAATTACCTAAATGCTCTTATATAAAATCTATGAACAATGAAAAAACAAAATGACAATAATCATTTAAAAAGTAATAATTTTAATCTATCAAATACAAGAACAATTAAACATTGATAACTAATTTTACAAGACTTTCTTATTAAATATTAGCAACGACAACAATTTTATAAGCAATAAATTTAATTTATTTAATGACATTATACACACACACACACATACTCCCTCCAGTCCTTATTATAAGTCACCAGCTATCAATTTTTCTTATTCATTTTTATAAGTTATTTCATGGTTTTCAATGTGCATTAATTATTTTTTCTATACATACTCATATTAAATAGGGGTAGTGGGAGAAAATGACAGTTATTAATAGTTTTGGAAATAAGTATAATTATTGGGGGTAGTATTGGAAATTACTTGAATTTTATAACAAATTAAATGCATTTAACCAATTTTATTGTTATGTAAGAAAAATTAGTTGGTGACTTATAATAAGGACTGAAGAGAGTAACAACTAAGATAATGAAAACTAATTTGGCTGAAAACAATTCAATCATCCCACTAAACACATTATTCTAGAACTAGAATATTCATTAGAATTTCATAAAAGTTAGAACATTTCCCATGATCATTCTGAGATTTCCATATTTTGATGGTCGGTTCATGTCTTTCTCTAAAATGAAAATGAGACCACTTGCCACATTAAAAAGTGACAGATAATGAGAAATGGAATATTTCAATTTCAAAGCACAAGGAATTTCGGGCATCACATAAATGTATCTAGAGTAGAAGGACGATAATCAAGATCCAATCGTAACTTGCAACTAAAATTAAAACTTAAAAGTTGAAGCATGATATCAATAGTTTATGGGAATCCGTAATAGTAATTTGATTACGTATACTTTAATTCAGGAATCAAAATGTCCGTACTTATTGTAACTTAATAAGTCCGTTGTATTATCATACAAGTCATGCACTTATAAAATATATGATGAGCGGGCCAGATTTTAAAATTTTAAAATTAGTCAACGGTGCTTTCTGGCCTAAAAAAGACAGTTATATTTGCAATAATAAAAAATAAATAAATCAGGCTTGCATATTTATTAGGTTAAACATCAATAAGCACCAAACACAAGTTTATCTGAAGAGTCAGAATATATATTCTTAAATTTGTTGAGAAATAGGTGGATTCTGTAATCTGAACCATAACTTACTACCAATCCATTCAACATAAAGGTGTTTTCTGGACGAGATGAGATAGAGACAGCTCTGTCTCCTTTCAATCTAAAAAAAAAGGCTCAAGATAAAATATGTATCCATGTGTCAAATTTTGTCTCATTTCGATTAAAATCCTTTGAGTTTATAGCATACAAAGATATGTGTGTGTGTAATAAAGTTAATAAAATTAGCAAACAAAAAAATAGTACAGCACTTTTTGTAGTAAACAAATAAATTAAATTAGCTAATGTTGTTCCTATAATGCGTCTTATATACAACATGTATAATATGGTCAAAAATTTATTAGAAAATATTATATAGAAAATGTTATAAAAAAATAATATAGAAAATAGACATTATACGAATAAAATATGAATAGATAGAAGGGAGAAATTACTCAGACTAGACAATCAATTATACATATATTTTAGAAGACAAGAATCGGGGAGAGAGAGAGAGAGAGAGGATTAAAAACGTATTTCCCCCTTTTTTTTACTTCCCAATTTTTTATTACTTTTTTTATTTCACTTGCTTCAAATTTCAAACCCTCTTCATGTGCACAATTTGACTATAAAAAGAGCCAGCGAACCTGTCAAAGCAAAAACATAGAAACAAACAAAGTCATGGCTTCATCACATCGCATTAACACTTTGTTCTCAATCCTTCTTGCCTTTTCATCAATCATCTCAACCTTCCACATAGTTGTTGTTGCTTCTTCATCATCTTCCTCCTCCTCCATCTCCACCAAAACCCTAAACACCTACAAAACATTCATTAAACAATACTGTAATTCCACCACATACCCTATAAATTGTTACAAGTTTCTCTCTCCTTACGCCTCTGTGATCAAAACAAGCCCTCTTATCCTCACAAGGGCCTCCATTTACATTTCTCTCAAAGAAACCAGCAAGTCATGTTATGCTATCAAATCGTTGACCAAAGTCAAGGACCTCACTCACAATGAAACCTTAGTTTTAAAGGACTGCCTTGAGAACGTGTATGATTCCCTTTATAGAGTGAAGCAATCAGCCATGTCCATCAAGGACCTCAATGGCGGTGGTAATAACATGACGGGCAAGGAGGCGTTCGAGTGGAGTAACATAAAGACATGGATGAGCGCCGCCATTACGGGTTATACCACATGTACGGACGAGTTTGATGAGAAGAAGATAAGAGCTCCGCTGCAAGAGAAGATATCAAGTCGGGTTAATAGAGCTCAAAACTTGGTTAGCAATGCTCTCTCAGTTGTCAACAAGTTCACATACTGATTCATCCATTTGAATTGTTTTGTATACATACTAATTCATCCATTTGAATTATTTTGTATGTGATACTTGTGATCTTTATGGTTTTGATTGAGTTGTATTTGAATATTTTGGTCTAGTTATAAATTATTTGTTGTGTAATTATGTGTGTGTCTGTGTGTGTCCTTGCATGTAGTTTTTCTTTATGTTAAAGCTCCGTCAATATTCTGTTTTTTTTTATACAAATTACTATGTTTTACCTAAAAATAATATTTTACATTACAGGAACTAATATATTAATGAAAATATAATTATCCAAAATCTAAGGGAAAAAGTGAAGATTATTGAAATTATTATAAGAAAAAACATTTTAATTTTCCTAAAATTATTTTCCATTCATGGTTACACTTTAGGTCGTTTAATTATATACGAGGTATAGAGAAAAGGGAAAATCCCAAATAAATCGCCCCAATACCTAAAAGAACAAGTGAGGAACCTAAACTTTCAAAAGGACCATGAAGGAACCAGAACTTACCTATCATTTTAAAATTTTGCAAAAAGACAAAATTGCCCTCATCCTAAAACACAAATTGCTAGAAAAGGGTGGGTGTTAGGGTGTGTTTAGGGTGTGGTAGTAATTTGTGTTTTAGGATGGGGGTAATTTTTTCTTTTTGCAAAATTTTAAAATGACATGTAGGTCCTAGTTTTTTCATGATCCTTTTGATAGTTTAGGTTTCCCACTTATCCTTTTGGGTATTGAGAGAGATTTATTTGGATTTTCCCAAGAGAAAATTGAGTCTTCGTTGCCCTTGAATTCCTTCAATATGATTTTTGATGGATCATTGCAAATACAAACACATGTACTGACACACTTAGAAGCATGTGCTCTGCTATATACGCGCGCCCACACACACATATAACACACATATATAATAGGGAAAATTATTTTGTTGTCCCTCACAAGGGACTTAATAGTAGAAATGTCTCATAAACTCTACATATTAAAGTAGGGTCCCTATAAACCTTACTTTGATATATTTCAAATATAAAAGAGACCAAATTGCCCCTTCTTTGCTGGCCATAAACTTGTTATACGTGCGGATGACCTTGTCATTCCTACCCATGACCTCGTCAATGCTTGCCCATTAACTTGTCACAAGATGGTCATGACCTTGTTAGAGTTGCCCATATTTTGTTATACATGCACATGATCTCGTCATTCCCTGCCCACGAATGACCTTGTCAGAGGGAAGGACAATCTAGTCTTTTTGTATTTGAAATATAATAAAGTAAGGTCCCTAGGGACCCACTTTAATATGTGGAGTTCATGAGACTTTTCTACCATTAAGTCCCTTGTGAGGGACTACAAATTAATTTTTCCTATATAATAAAGGTTCGTGTATCAATCCTTTTGCACCTTACAAGCCACAATTCATGATGATAATGGAGACCCCATGGGATATATTGGCGTGCTCATTGATCGAAAAAAGAATCTAAAGTGCTCATACTGTAGCAATTTACTATATCAGAATTTTTGAGCGGCAAGGTGAGTGAATTTGGTCTATGAGCATTATGCTCATTATTAATTATATACTCTTTCTAGTCTCTAATATAAGAGCCCAAAATTTGAATGATTTTGATCTTAATATAAGAGCTCATCTTATATTCTCTCCTCATTTAATGCATTTTTTTCCTACTTTGCCCTCAACTCTCTTTCATATTTATTAATGTTTATGTATTTCTCTCTTTTAAAAGCATCATAATAAATATGAGTTATATTGGAAAAGAAACATTAACTCCAGACACCCAACTAACATTCACATCTTTTCTTAAGAAACGTTTTTTTGTGGCTAACTCTTATATTAGTGACCGGAGTGAGTATTAAATAGGAGCTTGTTGAAATCAGTGGTGGTGGAGCTAGTACAAGGTCCACGGTTGCAACATAATTTGAAAAGATAATATTAAGAATATTTTATTTCATTTTTCAGTGCGTGATATCTAGTTGAGTAAAACAATGAACATAATGTTGGAAAAGGTGAAAACCAGATCCAATCACAAATCTCCTAGAGTTTAGTGCATTTTCTTAATGAAAAATTTAGACCAATTAAATTTTTTGGGTCTTGTAAAATTAAGATATAACTTCACCCTACTTAAAGAGTAGGAATACTTAATTATTATATCAACATGCATGTCTACAAATCGCCTAAGGTTTTAACTTTTAACATTTAGAATTTAAACTCACAACCTTATATATTATAAATCTAATTTTTTTATCTTATTTTTATTGAAATGGACAAACCACATTTTATGCTATAGAGAGGATAACAAATGTTGGCATGTTGTTGAAAATATTTCTTTATTAGAAAAAAGTAATTACTTTGTGTATTTTTATTATGTTATTAAGAAATGATGCTGTATATCGATGCATTTAGAAACAGTGGGCCCTTTGTATTGTTGTTGTATAATACTATAGTTTGTACACTTATTAAAATATATGAAATTCTGCAACCACTACAAAAAAAACGGCCCATTCCGGCACTCATGCAGGCGTTTTGATGAAAAACGCCTATCCGCATGTACATATAGGCGTTTTGAGTAAAACGCCTAACTGAAACGCCGTTAAATTTGGCGCGCACTTCCCGCCTTTTTTCCCGCGTTTACCAACCGGCATTTTGGTAACCTCAAAACGCCTATATGTATATTTTATTTGAAAAAAAAGGCGTCTGACATTTTTTATTTTTTTTTACAGAAAAAAGCATATAGGCGTTTTGATCAAAACGCCGGTATGCGATTTAATAATAATTAAATCGCATATAGGCGTTTTGCAAAACGCCTATATAAAACGCCTATATGCATTTTATTATTTTTTAATGCATATAGGCGTTTTGCCAAAATACATATAGGCGTTTTGGCAAAACGCCTATATGCATTTTATTATTTTTTAATGCATATAGGCGTTTTGCCAAAATGCATATAGGTATTTTGCCAAAACACCTATGTGCATTATTTAATGTAATATATTGGCGTTTGACAAAACGCCTATATGTATTATTTAATGTTAAAATATATATGGGCGTTTTGCAAAACGCCTATATGCGATATTTTAATGTTTTTTGTACCGGCGTTTTCCCAAAACGCCGGTCCGCACCTTCGTTCCCTATAAATAGATCCTCCTTCCTTCAGCTATGTCGCTCATTTTCTCCTGTTTTTCTTTTCATTCGTCTTTCCCCTTCAATGTTGTTGTTGTTTTTGATTTTATGGTTCTTGGTGACATTTCTTTTATAATGTTGATATCTGTTTGATCTTATGGTTTTTCTTTTACATATTGTTGTTGTTGTTTGATTATATATATTTATGTATCATGTTTTCTGAATTATGTTTTTTATTCCTTATATTTATGTCTATTATTGTTATTGTCACTTTGGTGTTTATCTTTTGTTCATTTTTTTTACCATTTTTCATCCTAGTTTTAAACAACCAGGACGAAAAATGGTTTTTTTTTTATTTTTTGAAAAAACGCTGACCGGCGTTTTGGGAAAGCGCCGGTGTGCGTGAATTAAATAATATTATATTATATCACACATCGGCGTTTTGGGCAAAACGCCGATATGCTAATATTATATTATTTTCCTGAGTTTTGTTTCCGGCGTTTTACCCCCTTATGGGCGTTTTGCAAAACGCCGATGTGCCGCGTTTCGACGGCATATTTATAGGCGTTTGCCAAAACGCCGTAGCGTCATTCCGCCGGAAAATTTCGCCGATTCGAGGCCAAATAAAACGCCGATAAGAACCCCGTTTTTTGTAGTGAATAAAGGTTGCCCAGTTGGTGGTAGAAAAATAACTAATTCTAAAACAATCGGATACATATATCCGATTGTTTTAGAAAAGCTACTAATTGTAAAGCAAAATATATTTTGCTTTCCTTAGTACTAGCAAAAGAGTTTATTACCAATCTCACTATTTATTGTAAGAACTAAGAAGTCTTTACATTGACAAGAAGTCTTTACATGTCTCACATTTCTTTCTTGTTATCCGGTTTGAAGATTTTGGTTATTTTAAAAAATATTAAAGACAATACGTGGTGCTTTCAGGCCTAAATATTGACAGTTATACTTGCAATAAAAAATAATATTAGCAAACTAATCTTAATTATTAGGTCAATATCATTTGGCGGCTAAGAAACTTTTACCGTTAACCTTGGTTCGGAATTAATTTGATGTTTACAACATTTATGGATCTCTTTACGTTTTATTTACATACAGAAAATAAAAAATACTCCCTCTGTTCCTAAATATAAGATCACTTTGGCTAATTTGGAGAGATTAAGGAAGACTTTCCAATGAATTAGGATTACATAATCTTCCCAAAATACCTGATGACTCCCCATTTTTATATAGATTTTATATATTTTTTGGTACATTTTGGGAGTCATTGTACAAAATTGAAGGAGTTTATTTGTGATTTGTAGAAGATTCCAACATAGTATATAAATTGAAGATTTGATTTTAATATGTTGGTTTTAATATAACCACACAATTGTTTCATAAAAAAAAAGAGATAAGATAAAAAGAAGAAAATACAAGCCCATGGAGTTTTTAATGCTCATATGATTAATCATTCTTGTCAGATACGTGTAGTGCCATTTTGAATTGATAATAGTGTATTGGTTTTGAGTTGAGTTTGACCAATTAAGCAGCAAAAAGACAAGGAGAAAAGTGGGCTTGAATGAATTGGACCAAGGCAATTAAATGGGTCAGCAAGCATGATGGGCAGCAAGGTGAGACCGTTTGGCAAAAGGCAAGGGAAAGAAAAAGAAAGCCCATGAAAGAAGGGTTTTACATGTGAAGAGGCAGAGAAGCATAGCGGACTGTTTTGGCAGCGCCACAAGGGTCTGTAGAGAGCCACACATCAGACAAAAAAAATTCGGCTTCTTCAAGAGGAGGAGGAGGCGCACTGCGAGGCACATATTCAATCTGATTTTTGGGTGTGGGCTGTGAGCTGGAGGCAGAGAGCAAATAGAGCAAACAGAGGCTCATCTTCACTTGGAGTAGAGCAATGCTTTGGGTGTTCAAAATCCCTTGGTGGTTTACTCTCTTGCCCTCTCATTCCTCTTAAATTTCTCTTGTTAATTTATGGATCTTGGTGCTATTTGGATAATTTGTAGTTCTAGTATGTGTAGCTAATTTTCATATTCTAGGTTTATTTTAAAGCTTTGTATGGATTGATACTTGAACATTTTTCTCTCTTGTTAATTAATGTTTATGATAGTTGTGAGTCTAGCTTGAGCTTTACTTTTACTAAGTGGTGCACAACACTTAACTTGTTTGTTTAGTTGTAGCTTGGAAGAGTATAGCTAAACAAAGAACTAAGTTAGATTCGAGCTTGTCTTGAAATTCCAAGGAGGAATGGAGAGTTTGTTAGTGAGATAGAGATATGATCTAACCAAGTTTTGCAAAATTGAAGTGGTTGACTATAAAGCTAGTTGGCATAATATGTAGTATGGAAATATGCATGTTAATGTTAGCTAAGGTTTGAGTAAGCTCGGAAGAGTTATTCAAATACTTGAGACTTTAAGCATCAACTTAGTATTCATTAATTGACATTAGAGGAGAGTTAATTGATCATCATGAAGTACAAAGTGAATAAATAAATCTAGGACTTTCCCCATTTGTTTTTCTTAAACTTTAAAATATATTTTCTTATTTTGCAATCCTATCACTTAATTTTTACCCAAAGCTAATCTTGATCATAATTTATTCATTGAACTTGCTTAAACATAGTCTCTGTTGGAACGACACTCTTACTTTTCACTATACTATTAAACTTGACCCGTGCTCTTGCGGTAAACAATTTTGCGAACAATACCCTTCACTTAAATTTTGAAACATTGAGGGAGTAATTTACTTGTAAAATGAGTATAGGGGTAATTTGGGCAAAACTTGAGAAAAAAATAAAAAATGATCTTATATTTAGAAACTTATCCACATTCTCAAAGTGATCTTATATTTAGGAACGGAGGCAGTATATATTTAAGTGTTATCTCTCCATCCATACACACTTTTTAACTCACTTTTACCATCCCATTACTTTCACTTTCTTTCCCTCTTCACTTCCACCCTCTCAAAAGCTATTCTGCAATATCATATGTTTTTATTTTTTTTAAGTAATGGTGTAAATACTAATGATTTGAGGTTGCAAGTGGGATTGAACCTGCAATCTCCACCTCACCTAATTAATGAGGAGATATCATACCACTGAGTTACTAGGCGCTTGGTAAATGGGTCTTTATTTCTTGATTTGTTTCCTTAATATATAAAAAAACTATAGTAATTTTAGTTACTATTGTGACAACATATTTTTAAAATATAAAAAGCAATCTTGTACAAATTTTCCTAAAATATTTGTCACTGGAGTACTCCCTCCATCCCATATTATAAAATTCATATAAACACTTCCTTGTATCTGAAAAAACTGTTAAAATCAATTAATATGTTAGAAATATATTATTTCTCAATATTATCCATATTTAGAGATAAGTGAGTTGGTGATTGAATGAGAAAAAAATTGGAGAGAGAATCTCTGTGTATGGGGAAGATGAGAGAGTGTTGTCAACAAAAAGTAAAAGTGGAAAGAACACAATA
The DNA here is from genome assembly GCA_029929735.1 of Mimosa pudica. NCBI lineage: Eukaryota > Viridiplantae > Streptophyta > Magnoliopsida > Fabales > Fabaceae > Mimosa > Mimosa pudica. The sequence goes on from JAKELP010000002.1 coordinate 10,671,778, forward strand.
AATATTAAGACAAAAAGTAAGTCAAACTTATATTAAGACAAAATTAAAATATATTATGGGATGGAGGGGGAATATTATCAAAGTTACTCGTATTATTATGAAACGTGATGCCATAATTCTGTTTAAGATGTTCAATTATGTTAAAGTTTGGGCCTCAAATATGATATGATTGTGGTGCAAACATATTCATATCGATATTTTCCGAGCAGTTAGTCGTAAGGTATGTCTTACAATAAGCTCTTCTATTTATCCAATCAATAGATAAATTTAGTGTTTTGTCAATATTATACAGAGATGCTCATACTGTTCAACACTCATAAAGAGAGATTTTTTTTCCTCAAGTTTTTGGAAATTATAAACCAAAAAATGTTTTGTTGAACAGTTAATATCAATCGTGGTGATTCATCATCATTTCTTATTCACTAGTTCTGTTTATTGAACATGGGCCCAACAAGAAATTAAAAAAACCCATTGGACAACCAAAAGGCTTGAGAGAAAACGGGCCAACTTTTGGAAGGCCACTGCACAATAAAAAAAAAGGTCCAGAGTTGAGGGCGAAAAAGGACGGAATGAGATGACACTTTGCCATTAGTCCTAAGACAAAAAACAAATCTTCAAGTGGCAGGTCACTCGTTTATCCCTTTTTTAAATACGTATCACACGTTTATTCGTAATAATAAATTATTACTAGTAATATCTAGCCTGAAAATAAAAAAGAATGCGAAAAATATATTAAAACAATCAAATTGACATGTAGCACCAAATAAATGTCTAGATAAGAATTTAAAAAATACCAATGAAAACGGGTGTCATATCATATCAGAGCATGTTCAATTATATTACTCCCTCCGTTCCTAAATATAGGACCTAGATGACTTTTTTGAAAAATCCTAAAAAATGCAAAAAATGAGTTAATTATAAATTGATTTACCTAATTTTTTCTCTTAAACTAGTTTATTTTACCTATAAGCTAATGGATAATCTAAAAAGATATCAAATATGTCATCATTTAAAAACCTATTTCGCAAACTTAATCTTTCCAAAAAAAAGTTATGTAGGTCTTATATTTAGGAACAGAGGGAGTATAATATACTAAAGCATATTATTTATTGAACTCGTGAAGGATAATTTTAGGGAAACTGATGAAAATGGGTGAACCCAACACCATTGGAAGTTGAGGCTAGGCTTGCCCAGCTTAGAAGAGACTATTTTGCTGGGCATGACTCTACATGTATCAGTGAAATTTTATCGGGACATCGCGCTGGTGATGTTTTTGTTTAGTTTGTTGCATGAGTTTATAACTTTCGAAATTTGGGTCTTCAGTTTGCTCTTGTTTGGTCTTTTTATTAAATGAAGTATCTATGAAATGAAATGTTATTACTTCTATTTTTCTCGAGTTATATACCTTCACGCATCTAGAAAATGAAATCCAAACAGGCCAACCTTTTTTGTTTTTGGGTTAGAAAGTGACGAGTTATTCAAAGAGACACACAAAATTGTTTGGGGGAGGAATGGAGGACATCTTTGCTATTGTTAAGATAAGCCCTACTTATGCGTTACCAAACTGTCGATTTCTCATATGAATTCCTAACTTGTCCATTTTTTTAAACCAACTCACCAAATTACATGCCAACATAGTTTTGGACGCTAGTTTGAACACATTGGAGCTCTCGGTATTTAATTTAAACAGTTAGGTGACATAATGATAATTTATATATTTACAAAATAATACTCCTAATAATTTTACATTAATCTTTAAAATTTTAAAGTAGGAACAAAAATAATTTGCATTACAATTACACTGATATATAGATAGATTAGACGAAATTAGTGCCAAAATTTGACATTTTTTTTTCTGTTATAACTGGCTCATTTGTTGGAAATATTTTTCCTGCTCGTCATTAAGACAGCAGAAAGAAATCAACACAATTGGTCTGTCCAGTTTTTTTTTATTTTGAAGTTGATGATTTAAAAAATGAAAATTATTTTCTTAACTAGAAAAATTGGGAGCTGCCATATTTTTTTTTATTTTAGTGATAAATCTATCTGGACAACCCAAATGCATTCAGCGCTGACAGCTCATCTTGATGGGGAGGGAAAGTTGTTTCTATGTTTATTATACTCCCAAGAGATTCTAACCAAATGGTTTTAAAAATTTAGTCAAGAATACTCCAAAAATATAATTTGACATTAGCAGAATAATACTCCCTTGGGTCTTAAATATTATACTTATATAGAAAAATGAATTTAGTCGTAAATATAAAAATTATTTCCCATTCTCACCAACTTTTCTTCAAATTATCCTTCTCAATCTTTCTCAACAAAAGATAAATAAGAGAGAGTGAAGGTAAATTGGTAATATCATACTACCTCTGGTCCTAAATATAGGACCTAGATAACTTTTTTTTAGAGAAGTTAAGGTTGCAAAATAGTCTATCAAATCATGACATATTTGATATATTTTTAGATTATCCATTAGTTTATAAGTAAAATAAACTAGTTTAAGGGAAAAAATTAGATGAATCAATTTATAATTAACTTATTTTGCTTTTTTTAAGGATTTTTCAAAAAAGTCAATTAGGTCTTATATTTAGGACCGGAGGGAGTATTATTTTAACTTACTTAACCAACATTTTTAATCTAATCAAATTAGGTAAATATATCTTATATATTTACGACATGAGAAGTGATCTGTAATTTTTATAGACTCATCGTTGCTATTTCAGGACCACGGGTCTTTTATTGAAATTTTAAAATCTCTCAATCCTAAATTAATTTATTTTTTGTTTTTGTTTCAACATGTTCGATGAAGATATGTGCACGAGCCTCCACCTCAGCGCCTGTTGTTTGTTCATATCGAAACTCTGAAAATATCTTTTTAATTAGGACAAAGTTGCAAAAATATGACTAAACTTTACCCTAAGTTGTATTTTTATGACTAAAGTTTCGCAAGGAGCAAAAATACCACTAAACTTGGGATCGAGGTGTAAAATTATGATTTCCGTCAACTATGACGGTGTTGACCATTAGTTTTCGACTTGTAAGATGCTGAGTGTGCAATAATGACCATGTGGCATGCTTAATAGACTCTTTATTGGTGTTATGTGGAATAAGGGGTAAATGTATTTAAAATAATGCAAAAAATATGATTATTTTATTCTAACAACAGACTCATATTTGCACTCAAAGTACATTTACTTTAAATACATTTACCCTTTATTTCACATAACACCAATAAAAAGTCTATTCAGCATGTCACATGGTCATTATTGTACACTTAGCATCCTACAAGTCGAATACTAACGGTCAACACCGTCATAGTTGACGGAAATCATAGTTTTACACCTCGATCCCAAGTTTGGTGGTATTTTGGCTCCTTGCGAAACTTTAGTCATAGAAATGCAACTTAGGGTAAAATTTAGTCATATTTTTACACCTTTACCCTTTTAATTATTAGATCAAACATGTTCGAGACCAATACAACACTAATAAAGATTCCCTCGGCAGATCACTACAGAAGTAACAACAATTCTCATCATGGTTATCATAAAATAACAATCAAACTAAACTAAATACATTAAAAATTTGAGAAACGAATATAGAAATGCAGGACGGCTTCTTCTTGAATACTCTATTAATCAATGTTTCTATTACCAAATTGAAACATGTTTTTTCAGTTATTTTTCGATTTTCGGTGTTAATTCGGTCTTTGAATTTAAATTTTCGTATTTTAGAATCTTGTCTTCGGTTTGGTTCTTGTGAAAAAGTTCGATCAAAACCAAATAAAAGAAATAAATATGATATATATTTTTATTTAAAAATATAATAGTTTTTACCTCAAACGCTTCTGTTCACTTATATTACGCATAGAAACTTTATTTAATTCAGTTTTTTTATTGTTTTTGTTATATTTATTATCCCTTTATAAAGTAATTCTTTATTTTATTTCTCCCTTTTACATTCTTTTTGTTTTTTTATAAATTTACAATAGGACCTTTATGTTTTCTAAGTTTTACTAAGTGATGTTAAATATATTGATTTAATTTGCATTTTGAATCATAGGACCTTTTATCTCTTATATGAAAGTGAAAATATGAAAAATATTTAAATATTATATTTCACTGTTATTTGATAACTGTAAAATAGGTACTATGTTTTTTCTAGTTGAGACTTTATTAATATCATTTAATTCGTGTATATTAGTTGACATTGACAACCTCTTATATCAAGAGCAAGATGAAGTATTTCATTTGTTCCTACATATAAAAATTAGTTGGGAGTTCATTTTAGTCAAAAATGTAAAACTTCAAATCACTTCATCGTTTTAGTTATTGATTTTTTAATTAATCCTAGTACAAATACTAGATGTGGTATTACAGGACAATCATCATTTATTTTCTATAGATATAAGTCAATTATGATAGAGAAATGATACTGTAGAAACGTAGATAAAATAAATAGTTAAAGGTTCCAGGATTTGTTTTCTCTCATTTGCTCTCATTTGTTAGGTCCCAACTTCTGCCTAAAATGCAAAATTTACGACGTTTCGGGGTGATTCTAGTGTTTGTTTTTATCAGTGGATTTTATATGTTTTTTTTTTAAATTTGATGCAATAATTTTATGAAAGCAGAATTTCAGAGCACTATATTAACCTTTAAAATGCAATATAAACTTTAAACCTCAATTGATAGTTATTTATACGATATTAAAATGTCATTTTTAGTCAATCTTCTCGAAATGCGGAGCACGAACTTGCGCCTTAAACGGAGGACGGCCATAACCATCAATTTGTCTATTTTCTCAACGAATCCAAATGTACTCACACTTGGGGGGCCACTTGGGGGGCCACTAATAGTCTAAAACAGTACACACTAAGGTAAAAGATAGTAGTAGTAACTTGACTAATTTTCAATAATGCCAACCCCTGAACCAACCCTCTGCTCAACGATTTTATATAAAATTCAATTGATTTATGTAACAAAATTTTTAAAAACTAAATAAATAGCTTATAAAATTGATTTACTGAATTTTTCTTTAAGTAATTTATTTAACTTATAAATTGATGATACAACATCTAATATTATAGAGTATCAAATATGTTATGATTAACTAATATATTTTTTATCTTAATCTCCTTAAAAATGTTAATTGATCTTATATATAGGAAAAGAGGGAGTATATCATGAAATTCATTATTAGATTTATTATCTCTATTCAATTATTTATATATATAACATATATAAATTAAAAGTGTGTCTTAATCTCATTTCAACCTCTCCATGAGGTTCAAACTTCAGAGTGTCCAAATCTTCTCATATATCGATTAAAAGTGTGTCTTAATCTCAATTATTTATATATATAACATATATATGAAAGGAGTAATATTTTTAAAATGAAAAATAAATAAATTAAGATATAGCACAGAACTCTCCAAAAACATTATACAATTGCATATTCTACGTTTAATTTCATCATGTCACACAAAAATACTCACTGAATTACACATCAACCAAACCAACCTTTATTAACAAGGTCGACAAAGATCGAAATAAAAAAAAAACTAATTACATGATACAAAAGAAAAGTAAACACAAAACCATATATTTATATTTTATCTTGAAAGATTCATCTTCATCTACATGAACACTATATCGATAATATATGTCTTAGTAATTACCAGATGCATACTTGTTAATAAGAGACAAAGCATTACTAGTGACATGAGCAACATTGACCATTTTAGACCTTATAGAAGCTTTAACCTTTCCATTCAAAGCTTTTCCAGCGAAGCCATCACTACAAGTACTCGCATCAGTCAAAGCAGAGCTAACCCATGTCTCTACATTGCTCATGTGCCATGTGAAATCCTGGCTCTTAGGCTGACACAACTTTAGTTCCTTAAGTGACCTTCCTAGCCGGTCAACGCTATCCGCCATCTCCTCGGTGCAGTCCCTTATGGCGGCGATTTCACGGGGTTTTAGGCCAGAAATTGACCGGAGTTTTAACACGAAAACTCGAGTTTCAATGGTTTTGTTAAGGGAATAGGAGAGGGCAGTTTGGACTAATTGGTGAGGATCTTGTTGGATGGTGGAGGCATAGTTGGAGAGTGATTTCAAGCATAGGGAAGGGTATGTTGTGGTGCTACATGAGGATTTTATGAAGTTTGAAGGCGATGACGTGGCGGTGGAGGTGGCGGTCACCACCGTGAGGGCGGTGAGGGCGGCGAGGAGAGAGAGGAGTGAGGGTTTGGTGGCCATTGTGGTGTGTGAGGAATGAAATGAGAGAGATAGAGTGAGGAGGATGAGATGGATGGTTTGGTTTTATAGAGAAGGGTTTTGGATTGGCATGCTTGGCAACTTGCCATACCAAACAAAAAATATTATTTAAGGGAGTTTGGTTGTATTGTGATTTCTTTTATTATATTTTATATTAGGTGTGAATGGCAACTTGCCTATTGGAATTTTCGCTCCACCAAAAATAGTAGATTATGAATTGTGATTATCGGTATTTGTAAACAAGAATATGTTTAAACTGTTTAGGGAGTTAAAATAAAAAATGGGGAAATTGTTGAAAAGTTTTCTAATAAAAAAAAATTATGGTTTGAAAGTGTTTAAAATGTCTTGAATTTATCCCCAATTGTGTGCAATATATTCGTATAAAATTGAAAATCTAATTGGCCTCATTGAAAATGAGATGTACCGTCCAAGAAATTGGGTTCTTAAATAATTATTTGGGAAATAGATTTGTAAAGGGTTTTTTTTTCAGAAAATTTTAATATAGTGTTTTCTTTTTGCAAAAAAAAAACGTTACGTTTAAAATTAGTATTGGATGTTCCATCATGCTAAAGAAAGAATTCCAAATGCCAAGTTAACTATCTATTGAGACGACATCAAGATGGGGTCCCTTCAAGAAATTCCAACATTTTGGGTTCAGCCGTTTGTGGGCAAACCAAAGGCGTCAAGTGTACAGGAGATAAAATTCACATAAATTAAAAATGAAATATTAAAGTAAAATGATCTCTATATAAATTTTTATTGTAGTCCTGAATATTTTATAAAAAATTGTAAGAAAATCATTTGCTCCGTAAAAGAACCACCACTATAAATACAATTTTTCGATTCGGAAGCTAATTTGTAGATAACAATTTTTAAAAATTCAGATATCTTATTTACTCAAATTACAAAATTATTTTTACTTGATATCATTTGATACAAATTTGACTTTCTTACGATAATGAAATTACTTTTTTTAATTATAACTCTAATCTAGTCCTTTTTATAATAAAAAGAGATACAAACTCACCATAATTTAAGCTTGTGATTGTTCTGAGTGTTGGGAAAAGGTAGACAGAAATGTTTTTTATTTGAATTCACAAGACTTGGGAAAGTGGTGTTAATTTTTTTTAATCAATATGTCTAACTCTTTCATCTTACATTTTTTTTCAAATCATATCATAATCTCATTTCTTCAATTTTTTTTATAAGTCAATTTTAGGAAAGAGTTTTGGTCCACTCATGATCAAAAGACAAAACTCCTAACTCATGATTTATTGTGGTATATCTATGTAAGCTCTAGAGTATGACAAATAAACCCTCTTATTACTCTCTTATTCAATTTTAAATATTGAACTTACAAATAAATCTTCAATCACCTCCAATCGGTTCTAAAATAGTGGTATGGGGCGGTATTTGAGCCAAAAGTTCCTGCAACTTTTTTTATTAACCTTTTTAAATTGAATTGGTCGACAAAGTGGTGCTGATGTGACACAGACCATATTTTTTGTTTTTTATTAAAGAAAGAAATGTAATCAATTGGATTGTTAATTGGAATGGGTTCCACAGCATGGCAGCCAGTGTTGCGAAAGTCATTTTCACTTTTCAGGTTTTACACTTGTGAAGTTGTTCTTCCCGTTGTTCTTGTGACTCATGCCATGTGATCATTTTTGCATAATTTAATAATGAATCACTATTAAGTATAAACTAATTAGTGGTTACAATTATATATGAATCAATATATCACGTAAATTTTGCTGTGTAAGTTATGATTTAATGTTTGAATTAATTGGAATTTAATAATCAATACCTCAGTGTTTTTAATTTTTATATTCTCTATTTCAAAGGAGTTCTGATTTTAAAATAGTGTCACTTGTCTTTACCAAAAAATATAGTGTCACTTGAAAAAAAATTAAACCATCATTTGAAAAATGGGTAAAAAAGTTAAAAAACTATCTAAAATTTAACAAAATAAAATTAGTTTATACTCAACTTAAACGATTCAAGTAGATGCTAAGTTATCTTCTTTTTTTTTTCAAAAAGACTCTTAATCAATCAAAATTATTTTTTGTTTTTTGCTAAATTTAAAGGAATGGACGGAGAAAAATCTCCTAAGTAAAATAATTAATTAGCAAGAATGACCTAGGAGATTGTATATGGCATAAAGTAAGTTATGGAAAATTAGTATACAAAAGTGAAAAATATTTTTACAATTTGTCATACTTCTCAGCAACAACCATATTGGATAAACATGTCTGTTATCATCCGCGCATTGCACATTTGCACGGGAGTTTTACTAGTTTATACATTCTGTCACAATTGATTTTTCATAATTAGGCTGTTTTGAATAAACACTTCGTTTCAGTTCAAAAATAAACACTACGGTTAATTTTGCACTTAATTTGTATGCGCGTTTTGACTTATAATTTTCATGATAAAAAGACATTATTGTTCTTCAACGTTCGATTCTTCTCCGAATTGGGTAGGTCTGTTAGCACTTAGCATACATGGCATGAAGGGTTTTGGGTAATAATTGGATTGTTTATTTTTTATAATCAGATTATTACTCATCAGTTCAATGTTTTTTTCTTAAGTCAGTTCAAAATCGCCATTTGCTCATCATTGGTAAAATGCGATAATTAAAAGCTTCAAGTTTATATACAGATTTTTTATGTGGGGCTCAAGAAATGGGCATAGTTTGATAGGAAGGCGTGATTCAAAATATCGGGAAACCATTTTCAGATATTTTTAATTTCTTCTTCTTTTATCATTATCATGATAAGAAAACAAACTCTACGCACCCCTGGCGGCTTGTCTTATGATATTTATCAGAAAAATATATTTCACAATCTTAGAAGTTTCACTCCATTTTTACTTAGTTCTATTTTTTATTTTTCATTGAATATCCTTACCATTTTCTTAATTATATGCATTAGTATCATCATTCATAAAATGATGATCCATTAATTAGATGATAGGAGTGCCGACTGTGTAATAAATTATTTAATTATACAAGTAAAATGAAATAGTCATATAATCCATACATTATCCACATATGTTATGCTCATGCATGTCTGCGCATCTGATATATAGTAATTATAATTTGATTGATGATTTAAATTATATTTGGATCTATGTGACAAATTAAAACTGTCCCAGATGAATGCTAAACGAGAATCAAATTATCACATACTAATATAAGGATTTGCGTGATGCTCTTCCATATTTACAGTTTTATCATTTCATACAAATATTATAATTAACCATCAAGACTTGTGGCTTCCTGGCTTCTTTTCTTTGCACTAACATGCAGTATGCAAGTTCGAATAGGCATACCACTCTTTACAATTTTATTATTTCTTTAAAATGTTTTATTCCATCAATGTTACATATATACCAAATACTCCCCTTTTCTCTCGAACCCCTATTTATTACAACATTAAATATGCATAATAGGCGTTTGAGTTTTAAATTAACTTTTTTAGAGTGTCTATCTGGTATAAATCATTTGGTTTTTATTAATGTTTTAAAATATTTTATTATACTCTTATTAACAAGATTCAGAAACGGATCTATTGGCAGTGTTATTTTAGGTGCGTATGAAATGTCTGTAAACTACCATTATTAGTTAATAATTTTCTCTAAAATTTGGATGTCCAGAACTGAAAGCACATGTGCATGTGAGTGGTTTTTTTATCACAACTTTATTTGACTGTATATATGCATCTCTTTTAGCTTCTATTTCGTTTCCCTAATTCATAATTTTATTTTCTCCGTTTTAAGCTCCACCAATTCATTTTCTTTCTCTATTTGTTTTTTTGATTAATAAAGTTTTAGTCTCTACCAGCACTCTACACTCAAAAAACAAAAACTCGATCTCTATATGTTAGAATATTCTGTGAAAAAAATGTTAAAGAGGGGAAAGTTTTCAATTCAACTGATTAGCTAACAAGAAGAATTTTGCACGCAACATTATTTCACCAATTATTTAGTTATATATAGATCGACATGAAGGGTACATCATACACATGACTATATGGGTAGTGACCGAATTTAGACTATATATCTTCATCAAAATTAAACAGTCCAGGCTTCCACATTTGCTTAACATTTTAATAATTTATATTATACCATATATGTCATTTAAATTTCTGATAAAAAAATATATGTCATTTAAAATAAAAAATAATCAATCCTCTAGTTGTTACATTTTTAAATAAATTAGTATTTAAAGTATCTGTGAATGTGATGTTATGACTTTGAAAATGGACAATACATATGGCATTTCAAATTGTATGCAGTTAACCATCACGTATCTGTTTTCTTAATTCATTAGGACTTCGATGGATAGCTCATCCATGTGCAATATTTATTCAACAAACACGAAGTCCAGTTCAGATCAATACGTTTGTGGGAGTACAGTCTTCAGTATGTAATATTCCCTTATCATAAGAAAATATTTACTACTTGTTTTAACATAGTAATTATACCTTCTTATTGCATCGTATCATCCATAGTATCGAATGGAATAATGTTTGCAAATGGACCCATTACAATGGAATAACTTGAAGTAATTTTCAAGCAGCATCAACTATTGTAAATCAATTTTTTGGGCATTTAATGTTACTTTTTTAATAGCGTTCAGTATTTTAAACCAATTTTTGTGGATCTAGCATGTTTTAATAATACTTGGCATCCTTAATTGATGGCCCTTGTTATGTAGGAAAAAATATATAGTTTAAAGGAAAAATCACACCACACATTATTAGGATGTTGGATATACACCGAAAATTTTTTGTAGAACAATGAACACACTTCTAGAAAGTACTTTAGTTTTCGATGTTACTTAACCTTTATTTTTTGGATAAAGATAAAATTTTAGGTTAATAAAATATTGATATATCATAACAATAAAAGCAAATAATGCAGCACTGGCAATATATGCATGCGAGTCAGGAGGGCAAAGAAGGGTGAAATGAAACCTGGCCTTCTCAACTAAACTTGGATTGCAAAGTCAGTGTGTACTAAATTCAATTCAAATTCATAATAATAATAAGTACCCTGAATAAGCCTACACCAGTATGTACATATCCTGAAGAAGTGAAGTGATTGGCTACTTATTCATTCCATCCATATAATTTAATTTGAATCCAGAGTGATGTTTCCTAAGAATGGGGCAGTACAGTGCCAGTGTGACCAGCATTTCTGTTATCTCTTTAATAATGCATTGGCCCATTCCCATTATCATTATTAGAGCGCCTTGAATTAATATTGCTCCTCTATATATGCTCCATAGTCCATATCCTAGCTGTATATATCATCAATGCATTACTCCCTCCGGTCCCAAATGTAAGAGTTAGCCGTCAAAAAAACGCTTCTTAAGAAAACATGTAAATGTTAGTTGGGTGTCTGGAGTTAATGCTTCTTTTCCAAAATTGCCCATATTTATTATGGTACTTTTAAGAGAGAGAAATACATAAGCATTAATAAATATGAAAGAGAGTTAGGGGTAAAGTAGGAAAAAATGCATTAAATGAGGAGAAAATATGAGGTGAGCTCTTACATTAGGGACCAAAACCATTCAAATTTTGGGCTCATACATTAGGGACCGGAGGGAGTATTTCATATATTTACCTGTGAGGTGTGTTCTTTTGCCAACCTTTATTTAAGGTGTTTACATATCTTGCTCACATATTATGAAAAGTCATATATTGCTTTATATATTTCTATTACTTGTTATTAATTAAAGGAATATAAATATAATTTACTTTTATAAGTATAGTAATAAAACGTCTTGATTACATGGATATTTCGGAAAATATTATTTAGAAGTGGAAGGGGGTAATTCTTTAAATATGAGTATTTCTTGAAATATTATTTTTCTAAAAACATTATTGTAACATTTTGGACCATGTATTAAACCCTAAACTTTTTAAACATAAAAAAACATAGAGGTTTAAAAATCTATTATATGCGAAATAGGAGGAATGGTGGCGATATTTGAATTATGTTTTTAGTATTATTATTATGTCAATTAAATTAAATTTGATTTTGTTCACACGTACATATACCTGTATATATACACTCTCAAACATATGCAATCTAATTTGATTTGGAGCAGTGGTAGGCATTTGACACAGCACATGCACATATAGGCCATATGTATGAGCCTTATTGGAACAAATGATTGTAGCCATTTTGTTTGTATATGCATTTTATATAATAATATTCGAGTGTAATATGCTTCGTGGCAGGAAAAAATAATTTTACTTTAGCTTGATTGGATATAAATCTTTTAATTTTTTTTCATCCACATATTCAATTTCAGAATCTTTATGCGTATGCTAAAGCTTCTTTTACTAGGACCACTGAATAGCAATTTCTGGTATATACTATACTACTTTTGTTACAAATATCATTTTATTTAATTGATAAAAAATATTTCATTTTATTTAATTCTTTAAAAGGCGAACCCTTTAATTAAATTTTTTATTTTTCTTTTGGGTATGGATCAGACTTTCCACTGCCTAAAGTCATACATACAACTAAATCTTCATTTTTTTTTAAAGCTTGAAAGCGCCACACACAAGTGCATATTCAACGCACACGGTGAATTAATTTGGATGATTCATATACTTTTGATAATTAAAAACTATATACCCTCAATTAGGTTTATATTCGATCAAAAAAAAGTTAGGTTTATAAATGAAACAAACCTTAAACATTAAATGGTTGGCCTAGAACGAACAATTCATGTACAAATATACTCCCTCCGGTCCCTAATGTAAGAGCCCAAAATTTGAATGGTTTTGGTCCCTAATGTAAGAGCTCACCCCACATTCTCTCCTCATTTAATGCATTTTTTCCTACTTTACCCCTAACTCTCTTTCATATTTATTAATGTTTATGTATTTCTCTCTCTTAAAAGTACCATAATAAATATGGACAATTTTGGAAAAGAAGCATTAACTCCAGACATCCAACTAACATTCACATGTTTTCTTAAGAAGCGTTTTTTTGGCGGCTAGCTCTTACATTAGGGACCGGAGGGAGTATATTCTATGACATGATTCGATGGCTTTAACTAGAGAAAAGGTGATTAATCGTGCACTTGTAAATTAATTCATCTAAAAAGACGATACAGAAGAAACTTTACTTTAATTAAGTGATCATTAGGCCTAACATTACATTAATTAGTCACTGACGGATGGGCCTTAAATTGCAACTCTACTACTATTTAATTCACAAATATTTATACTTAACTTTCAAAAAAAAAAAAAAACTTTAACACTTTGTTTCCCAATAAAGCAAAAGATTTATGATAACATTAATTGATAAAGTTCATGATATGTACATTTCAACGACAATTAAGATTTGTATATGAATTAAATTATTAAGAGTCGCGAGCTTTTCAAATGTTTAACAAATAAATGGTCACAAAAATTATGAAAATGTTTACGAGGGAATCTTGGTTAATTGATTAGTACTATGAAATGATAATAATTTATATGTTTTGTCTCACAGCATGACATGCAAGATCATCAGTCTTCATCAAATGTGTAGCATTATATATTAAATTATAAATTGTTAATTAGTAATGGAACAAAATTTATACGTCAAATCGGAATGTATCTCTTATCCACCTCCTTGTATCTGGGGGAGGTGGGCGATGAAAGTGGCTCTAAAGTCTTCAGAACTTTATTGTACATGTATTTTGAGCATTTTTTGTTAATAAATCATTTTCATTTTTCAAAATTAAAGATCAAAGTGTGTATCCAACTATCGTTAAGGGCATGCATTATTGGTTGTGAAAATCTGAAACAATCTTCATTGAAAAATTTATTGTCTAAGGAAATCTATGCGCAACAAGTCCATTAAATTAGCGCGTTTAAATTAATGTTAGGAGCTATAATGTTTTTGCAGTAGTGTGTGGATATTTTTTTAATTATGGGTAAAATCATTTATTTTGTACATACTTAAAAAACAAGTTTAATATTTTGCACTTCTTTCACATCGGTCAATATAAATTTGGATAAACATCTCAGTCAATTTTTCTTTCTAAATTGACCATTCTGCTTTTCAAAACTACCTTATATTGATTGCATATCTTAATCACCATCTTTTTCAAAAAAATCACCATTTTTTAATCTTAGATCTATTTATAAATGGACAAATGGTACATATTATTGGATATTATTGAGAAATAGGAGAGATGTGAGATATATTTCAATTAGGGAGTGTTTATTGTTCCTTCTCAAAAAAAGGGGTTTGGGAAGGTATTCTCATTCTGTGTCCCATCCCATTTTGATCGAGATCAGCATGGGAAATTCCCAAATATTTTTTAAATTTAGAAATAGTTGTTGTTAAATAAAAATGGTCCTCAGAACATAGAACAAATAAAGAAATGGGCCCAATTTTTCTCCAAACAAATTGTCTTACACAATATAATAAATAAACCAAAAAATAACATTGACAAATCTATCTTAAACAATACAATAAGCCAAAAAATATATAAGGTATATATTAAAAACAAGGATGAACGTGTAGCAGTTAGCACATTATAGAAACGAGCAGGGACTCCCATGCGTTGCACGGAGGCATTAAACATCAGATGTGAATAATAAAGGGTATACAAAAAACATCATATAACGAATTCAGCCAAAAAACAAAGTAAAATAAGGTTGACTCTCTTTGGTATGTTAGCAATAGCAAACGGTTAATCATCAAGTGCTAAATGGCATGGACTTAGGTAACTATTAAGCAAAACACACAGCACTAATGTTTAAAAGCATAACATAACTTTCCTCAAAATATGTGGAACCATGCAAGGATAAAATAGTCCACTTAAATAACCAAAGGGGCATCAGTACATGTGTATCACATGCAGAGTTGGAAACTGATAATGGACAACATAAACAAAAGACTGCCCTAAGTTACATTACATATTGTGCCTGAGATAGAACTCCCGCGCATTGCACGTGATATTTAACTTCAATTCTCAATGAACTAAAACAAAAAATTATTGTAATGCAATAATATAAGACCTTGCAAGTGCAAAAGATAATTAAGTAAAATTGAACTTTAAACAGAGCAATCAATGAAGAAATGTAGGAATAACTATAATTCAAATTAAACTGTATATCTGACAATTTACTGATTCAAAAATATGATTATAATTGTCACTAATGTACAATCTTAACCATCTAAATCTTACTGAGATATTATATCCATGTTTCTCGCGCTTCGCGCGATCTATTTATAATTATTACTAATCCACCAACATAACATTATTGAAATTGGGTTTTATGAGATATATCATTGAAGCAATCTACCATCCTTTCAATATCCACCAGGTAATACAAAATGAGACATCAAACATTGAAGAATTTGAAAGTGGCCTAATCAAAAGAGTCCAAACTCTTATAAAATCATCATCAGTAATACTGAACAAATGCCATGTTCATTGCACTGCCATGTATGCTTCAAAAAACATTAGAACAAAAGAGTATTGCGTTAACAAAAAAAATTGCAGAGAATATGTTGTCAAGGGGAATACTTCTCCCATTTGAGGGGAAAGGAGAATGATTCTTACTGTGGCAATAATAAGAAATGCTGCCACAGGAAACCTTTTCATTCTAAAAGGAGGAACAGAATAAATGGTGCAATGAAGAAGGCCGAGAGTGCAAGAGTGTAAAGAGAAAAAATAAAAGGCCCAAAGTTCAGTCCAACGATCAACAATCCTGCTGCAACAAAAAATTTCACCAAAAGCCATGTAGATTGAAATGAAAGATCTCCTGCAGCTATAGGTAAATAGGGTTTGTTTACCCTGAAGAACACAGACTTAAAAGCTAACTTAGATTCATGTGGCAAGGAGATAAGTCATCTAGCAACTTAAAAAAGTTCAGATTTAAGAAATGGAATCTCAAAATGTAACTGTTCTGGATTTGAAGTAACTTTAAAAGATTCTTTGCAACTTAGCAATTAATAAGCAATGACCAGGTAATACAAAGATATGAGGAGGACAAACTGTATACATCTGCATCATACTTGTCAATACTAATGTCATAAATTTGATTGATAGCAACAATGTAATCATTCCCACATATTAAGTCAAAAAGGCCCGAGAATGCCTTGAGCAAAAGTTACCGCTTTATCAGATTTGTGTTCTCGATCAATGCTCTTGACACCAAAGCATTGTAGGTACAAAAAGTGGAAATGAAACTAAGTATGCTTGGCATGAAGTAACCAAAAAAATCCAAAAATGGAAAAAAAAATTAGCAGCAAAGTTTGATGTTACTCACAAAGAGCATAATGATGTATCACGTATAGTATGAGAATTCGATTCAATTAAAGTGATACACATATTCACTAAAGAATGGTGATTAAGTAGACTAAAGTCAAATAAATCAAGATCAAAGTTCATGAAGTATCACTTCTTTAAAACCAAGAGTTAGACATACTAAGCCTTATGCGCATTCTATATTTGTCAAGCCAAACAATCAGCGAGTTACAGAGAAGGCACTTCATTCTTGCACTAACGTTAGAAGATTAAGAAAGTAAGATGAAATATGCATAAACCCCATGTTTTTCTGATCCAACAACTTTTACCTGCATTTTCTCATTCAGCAAAATGTTTGATTTTTTATGTCCCTGTTTACTATAGAAGGCTTGCAACCATGATGCAAATATTCAAGTCCTAAACATTTAGCTTTCAGAGTTAATTACCTTGCTGCCATATGAAAATGACATTTTTTGAAGGTGATATGCATTTTTTGAGCATACACACGGGAGTAACCATATATTACTATCTCACCCTCCTCCATTAATCCTCCAAAGCCCACTTGTCTGAAATGAAAAAAGATATACACTTTTTCACCAAGTTCACGATCATTTTTTAATCAATCCACTTTTAGTGGCATAAAATTAAACTAACCTCTTCTTTTATAGGAGGTTTCTTCCCAGATAACAAAAACTGCTTTCCACCTCCTTCTCCTAAAAGAAGAGACATACACATATAAGAACTCTAGATACCAAATCACGAAAACAGTTTTCATTGAATCATTTTGTCAAACAAATGCTAGGCATTAAAAAACAGGGCAGACAAATGAAACTAACCAATATACACATCAACAAAATAAGAAAGTATACCTGCTGATCGTCCGCAAATCTTCATCCAAGGGTATAATGTCAGCTAAGAAAACAGGTTCCATCCCACAATGCAAGCAAAAATCCTATTACCTGAACATAAAAATTATTAAAGTATCACTCTGAACATAATGGTTTCGTGGGTTCAAAAAATTAATCATAAGGAAATAAAGAAAGTGGGAGAATGAGGAAGTAACAGAAAAGGTGTATGTAAGTGGTATTTATACTTGGGAGTTCAAAATTTGAACTTAAAATTGAGTACATCACTGGCGGGAGTTTATAGAGCATGCTGAAATGAGGTGAAGATTGTAAGGGAAGTTTACAATTAAAAAGTCCATGGGTCCCAAGGCCACGTGTCAACCATGGATAATGTCTTTTTTGCGAAATGGATTCAGGGAGTTCAGGGAGTAAAACAACAAAAAGGACATTCATAAAGGGGAGCTGCACTGCCAGGTCATAATGTCAGGCACAATATTTTAAAAGTCTGATTTTTATTAACGTGAAGCATTAGAAGAGCAGATGGCAAAAAAGGGACACGTGTCACGCAGTGTATGGATGTTATGAACAGTAATCGACAGTGTGGTTATAGGGGTGTAATGTCTTTATTGATATATAGATACGGGTTTGATGGTAACTTTTTTAAAAACTATGTATGGGAAAAGAAGAACATGTTATAGATATCTGAGTCTTAATTTAAGAGAATTATATAAAAAAATTAAAAATATATATTTCGGGATTATCTGGGATAGATAATGATGACCACGTCCCATTTCTCTTCCCGCTCCGAACATTAACTTTGTCCCATCCCTCTGGGACTGGATTTTCTCGTTTCAAAATGCACGGGATCGGGGACAGGATGAGCGGGAGAACATGACACATTAGAACACCCCTAATTTCAACTGGGGTAAATTCAAAAAGGTTCTACATATTTAATGAGTCAACCACTCTTTTTAAATTCGATTGAGGTGGTTGAAAGTGTTTTATACTTTTATGCATAGAGTCCATAATGGAGTTACGTTTTCATTCCAAAGAAGGGATACTTTTTTTGGTAAACCCAAAGAAGGGATACTTGCATATATAGCTTTTGAATAATCATATATGATAATTTTGACGGGATAAATTAACTGAAGACTTGTTGAATTATGGAATTAAGGGATAAATGATCTTATCAAATAAGAAGTAGAAGGATACACGAGTTTCAGATTCCGAATAATTAGGCTGAAGTGGCATTATTATAAATAGAAACTTTGTGAATAATTGATAGCACATCATAAAGGTTCAATTGTAAGGCCCATCATATAATTGTGTAGAAGTTGGTTACATTTTAACTCTTCATATGACATGGTAATGAAAACTGATCGAAGTCAATAATTAAATAATTAAATTGGTATTTTAAATGCGCATCCATATTTTATACGTAAATGAGAGAACTAAAACTTTCTCAAACTTCATGCTTGATAATATACTACTATAATTTATTGAAGTAAATTATAGCTATAAATCTTATGTAAGAGACATAATTAAGATGAGTAGTATGTCCCTTGAAACGATTTAATTCATTTGAAATCCCAAAGAGCTTAAGTGAGTATTATTTTTGAGGGGTGGGCTCTAAATTAATTAATAAAAAAACAACTCCAAGCTTATTTTGTTGTCAGCTCTCTACGTGATCTGAAGTCCAAACTAAAGGAAAAGGTCTCTATAAATGGATACACAATTTTAACTAGAAAAATATCGAATTGTCTTCACTTGATTCAAGATTATGTACCAACTATCGAGAAATTTTAGTGATTGATTGATTGAATTCAGTTTATTTGATAATGAAAAGTAGCTTTAGCTGAATTAAGTTTCGATAGCTCATTAGCAATACATTCAATTCTAACATGCACGGAGAGTTAAGAGTGTGTACTCGTGGTCACTTTTGCTTGACTTATAGTGTCTATTGTTAATTATATGTCGTTGCAAACGAGTGATTGAAAATTGAATGCATAACGTCTAAAGAGACAAGATAGTAGTTCACATAACATGTGAATTGACATTTCAAAACTGAAGGCATCTTAGCATTTAGCAATAGTTGTTGAGACCATTCAATTGGAAGTGATTTCTTTTAGATACATTCATTCATGATAACGACATGTAAGTTGGTACGTGTATATCATAACGCATTCATTCATTGAATTATAACCATAAATATGTCCATTGTCTATTTCTTATTATGTATCAAAATCAAATGAAATAGCATTATAGCAATCGATCGATTATAATAAAATAACTATTTCTAAAGATTCATAAGGATTGAATTAAGTTATATAAACTTATCAATGCAAGTATCAAGTATCGGTAGTCATCACAACTCACAAAGTTTACATAATAAGTCAGTAGCAACATGCAAAAACATATTCTTTTAAGTCATTTCCAGTATGTTTCACACATATTAAAGAAAACATTAATCCTCTTTATCTTTCTGCTAAAATCCAATGAATTTCCTATTATAAATATGTTTGATTTGATATATATATATATATATATATATATATATATATATATATTATACCACATGAAAATAAAGTTAACATATAATAAATGAAGGGTAAACTTATGCATTCACAAGAAATATCTAATTAGGTGATGACTTATATAGGGTCAAATGAAAAATTATTCTCTCTACCCTATAAATAGGACCAAAAGATTATTTCGGTGTAATAGATGATGCCATGCGCCCATAATGCTCACTTGTCATTGAGACTTCTTAATGATTACATTTTTATTGAAATTTTGTAGTGATTTACCCTAATATTTAGCAAGTGATATTTAAGTTAACTATATTATTTTATCTCTAACTTTTTCTTTTCAATCAAAATCTGCTTTTGATTATTCTTAACTCAATGCAAACTTCTTTTTCCATAGAAGCTTTGGATAAGAAGTTAAGCTATTCTGGAATCTTAACTTCATCCAAATATAAGAAGCCAATCAAGCCATGATTGGCAAATTAATTTTGGGATTATGAGCTGGAAATTGTGGAGATCTTGAAATTGGCACTAACGTGTTTTTAGAAATATGTTATACCTCCACTCCTTGAGATTGCTCATTCTTTTAAAGGACTAATTGATCACACTAGACCACATGATTTGAATATCTTTGATGTCTCTTGCTTATTCTTATTTGCTTTTGCTGTAATTAGTTGGTTATACATGCGGGTTTTCATTCTGTAATTATATCTTCTGATGGAAATTTTCTTATTTATAAAGATTGTAACTTTAGCTTTGTTAATCTGTTGATCCAAAAATATAAAACAGAAGGAGAAACTATTGATTTGTAATTTCATGGAAAATCATTTTTTATGAATTAAAATTGCTTTTTTTCATCATGATATAACTCACCTTATGGATTGCTTAACTTAACAAGTTTTGTGTGTTTTTTCATTTTACTAATAGAACAATAGCGTAATAGTTAAATGACATATTTTGATGCGTATTATTATTTCTGCTAAACAACTATTAAAAAATAATAAACTTAACCAGTTTTTATATAAGAATAAGATGTTGAAACTCGAAGATGCTCATCATTCCATCAGAGGTTTTTTTGTCAGTATTATAGTTTCATTTTCATTTATTTAATATCAAGTATCTAAACCGAACATGAAATTTTATTAAAATATAATTAGAAAATAATTTTATATTCTGAGTTTCTGACGGTCTGATAATATAGATTAAACATTAAAGCTTGTTCAAGATCCAAAAGGCAAGCTGGCACTTTCTTGTCCAAAAAGTTTTTATATTTTTAAATCCAAAGATATATAAATCTAATCTATTTGGTTTTATTGGTGATGGAACTTGAAAATATTAAGGTATTTCTTTAGGTTTTTTGTAGTTCTAAAAATATTAAAGAATTTTGTTCAAAGCAAATATTGCTTTTCATTACGTAAGTTTCAATTTAGGCTCAATTTTAGGTTAATAATCTTTTCTTTTAAATCAATTTATTTTTAGTTTTTTTTTTAAAAAAATTGGAAAATTAATTTGTCAATCTTAAAAGGTTCACCTATTTTTTTTAAATAATTCCTATATTTTTTTTTTAAATTTTTGTTGTGTCTTCACAGTTTTCTTAGTTACAGGCATTAATCTACTGCCAAAAAAATTATAGGCATTAATCCTTATGCTCATTGTGTGTTAAATAGGGCTCATGTGGACGTTGATTAAGCTACATGTAGTTTGCTACAAATACATGTAAATGTAGAGTGAGTGCTGTGTATTTACAAGAATTCTGAGATGAAACATATATAATATAGTGTTTATAACCTATACATTGTACCACTCCTTCTTAATACTTTGAATTCATATTGATTAATCAAAATGGAAAAGAGGGAGAACCATTATCAACATTTTCCAAAGGTCTAATTCTCGATTAAATTATGATGATATCTCTATATAACCGACTCCATATAGTATTGGATAAGTCTTGGTGTCATTGTATGATGAATATGGACTCTCATTTATTGATAACAAAAAGTTATAGATAACAGGGTAACATAAATTATGTTGGGTTTAATGCAATGGCTTGTGATGGAAGAAGGAATAGAATGGATTGATTCTGACAAAAACTTGTTCAGTATGATGGAATTGTTTTTTCTTCAACCATTTTTGTACAAAATTCGTAAGCGAATATCATTCTACACCTCACTCTCTATGGTATGGACACTGAAGGGCTGGAAGCCAGTATTCCAAATTCACCTTTAAATATGCTGATGAAGAATGAAGAACAAGGAAGCGTATGAAAATGAAATGGATAAATTCTCAGAAGTGAAGAGAATGTCCATTAACATAATCACAAACCTAAATTACATGTGTGGATTTTAAATGACAGAAAAGCAAAAGGAAAAGTTCCAAGCTGATACCTCTAGCAACTTCTTTCACCTCATAATAAATTCTCAAATAATCGGTATAAAAATATTAATAAATAATTACAACGTTCATAAGTGTTAAACAGATAACTCAGCTCAGATTCCGTGTAAATACACAGGTTTCAGTCTAATAGCCTAAAAAAATTCAAGGAAAAGTTTATGCTCTTTCTTTCTATTAGAGGTAACGGGAAGAGTTTATTATATGTGGTGGTAATGAATTTTTGATATCTGAGTGTTCAAATTCTGAGAGGTCCTTCATAAAGCTTTCTCAATGAAGGATCAAGATGAATATAGGAGGAGGAGGAGGAAAACTCATGTGTGTAAGAAAAGAATAACGAAAAATGAAGCAATGACACATGACACATATGATGACTTAATCAAATAAGTGTGTAGGATCATGAATTATATTCAAGTATTTTTCCCTCTTGTTTATTTCCATTCCTTCATTAATATTTCTATCATGGAAGCATCGTTTAGATAACTATTCAATTTCCTTTCCTACACGTATCAAATATCACGTTTTGATACTGATGGAACCCAATAAAACAGCAGCTATATTTATGGATCAAAACTAATTTTCTTCTCAGAGTAAATTGAGAGAGAAGATTATAGTCTCACATGCTTACAGTAGATAGAAACTAATTATAGGAAAATTTTGAGGTAAAGATTAAAGGTTACCTTCCATAGGCTCTAGTTTAAGTCCAACCTCAATTTTTAGGAACCTTAGATGCTGCCTTGCACCTTGAAAACGTTTGAATCTAGAGGTTTCTTTAATATTTCTTCCCTTAATGTCCTTTTCTATTGTTTTCTTTCTGCTGAAAGTACTGAGACTACTATATCATTTCCATTTTACTGTCTGTGAAAAGAATATCAGTTGTCAATCTCATGAATAATATCAGTTCTGTTTTTAGGTTTCAGCGTATTGATACTAGAGCAATGATAAGTCCAGCTACAACAATAGGAATCTTAAGTGAAAAAATTGAAAGGGTCTACCAGATGGAAGAAAGTTTTAGTGACATAATACTCACAAACACTTTGCTTCATTTTTGAAAAAAAAAAACTTATTCACAATCCTCCAGAGGAAACTGAGAATAAAGACTAAGAATTGTATTATATAAACATTTTCTCCAAAACAAAATCTCAAGTGTGATTAGTTGAGTTGTGATCTCTGGTAATTTTAACAGTTTAATGATCCAATCCTCTCTCAACCATCATCATTCGTATTCTCTCCATGTCCTCTGATCTACCTGCATTTTCATAGATCTTCATAAGAAGCTCAAAATTATGTTCATTATCTGGCTCCAAATCAAAAAGCTTGTTAGCAGCAATCTCTCCAATAGTTACATTTCCATGAACAGAACATGCATACAGCAAAGCTCCCCACACTGTTGGACCAGCCTCCAACTCCATTTTATCAATTATGATTCTATAAGCTTCTTCAACTAGTCCTGCTCTTCCATAGAGGTTGACCATACAAGCATAGTGTTCCATTACAGGTTTTATTCTATATTTTTGCCTCATCAATGAAAACAGCCTCTCTCCTTCCTTAACTAAATACAAATGGGCACAAGCAGATAAGATCGAAACAAATGTTATTTTATCAGGTCTTGCACCAGCTTCCTCCATCTGCATGAAATATGTAAGAGCTTCTTTGCATTTGCAATGAGCAGATATTATAGAATTCCACGAAACAACGTCCCTTTCCGGCATTTGATAAAATATCCAACGTGCTTGATTCAATTTTCCATGATTCGAGTACATTATGATCAACGAATTAGAAACCGACAAGTTCCATTCGATTCCATGCCGAATCACCCATCCATGAACTTGAACCCCAACATCCAATGATAGCACACCGGTAAGAATTGTCGATATAGCAACTGAATCAGGCCCATTCCCTTCTAAAAGCATCTGCTTTGATATCTTTACTGCCTCAACTTCTAAGCCATGATGTATATAAGCTGTAAGCATTGAGTTCCATGATACAGAATCTCTATAAGGCATCATGTCAAAAATCTTTCTTGCCTTCACAATATCACCACACTTAGCATACATATCAACCAATGCATTAAGCACAAACATATCATTCAAAAACCCAAAACGAATCACATGCCTATGCACTTCCTCACCAACTTGAATAGACCCAATTCCCCCACAAGCTTTTAAAACTCTAGGAAATGTGAACAAGTCAGGCTGAACACCCTCCTCCACCATCTGAAAATACAGTGCCATGGCATCATCAAAAAGGCCCACTTCAGCATAGCCAGAGATAAGTGAATTCCAAGCAAAAGCAGACTCATTTCTCTTAAACATTTTATCAAACACATCATGTGCTTCATCCATATGTCCAAAAGAAGCATACAGCCTAAGCAACTTTGATGAGATGCCAACATTTCTACGCAAAAGAGAACTGGGAATGAGTCTATGAACTCTTATTCCATGATCAAAGGCTTGCAAATGATAACAAGTTTCAAGCAAAGAAGAGTATATTTCAGCATCTATTTTGATGCCTTTGTCAACAGATGATTCAAGGTCCTTTATGGTTTGTTCTAGAGCTTGGGATTTGGTTTGGGTGTAAGGTTGGTAGTTGATGAGAAGTGGGGTGGGTCTGGATTTTGGGAAAGGAAGAGTCTTTTTGTATTTTTGGATTTGCCATTGTTTTTGTTGTTTCTTGGACTTGGAAGAACAGAGGATTGTGTGAGTTGAAGTGAAAAGGTGGTTGGAAAGTGTGGCTATCATTTTAATGAAAAGAATAATATACTTAGATGCATAAATAGATAGGCTGATATTTAAATATTGGCACTTGAATGTTGCATCAAGTAAGGTTTATTTGAGAAATACCCAATCTGGTTCTAATATTCGTGTGATAAAAAATTGAGAGTAGGAATGGATTTTGGGAAAAAAAAATGGCCCTCTGGTTGTGAAAAAAATTTGAAAATTTGTAAAACATTTGCATGGAGTTGCTCTTGAAAGGTTTACAAGAGATGGTTGTTTACATATTTTGTTGTTTTCTTTTACAGCTTTTTTTGGCCAAATGTTTTCTTTTTTTTACAGCTGATTGATTTTTTTTTTTTCGTGTCTTTCATGTTTCTTCTGGGACTTGTTGGGTTTTGGTAAGGTTTTTTGCACTAAATTATGTAATGGATTTGAATAATGGTATTCTTTTCGGTATAGGATAGATAAACAAATATCACTGTAAATTTACCAGATTTTAGATTAGGTTCATGTTTTTTTTTTTTCCTTTTATTGTATTTTTCTTGTTTTGACTTTTGTCAGTCATTAATCACTGTAGATTGCACGCATAATTTATTACACGTAAATTGTCAAGAAATATGATTTCCCTATTAAAAAAGAGTATTTATAAAAATAAAATGATCAAATAAAAATTAATTATTGATACACTAATGAACTAGCATATCTGCATACTTTCAAACAATTTAATTCAAGAAAGACTACAATGTATTATATAAAAATCAAGTATCATTTTCCTTGTTAGTAATAGCTAATTCTGGCAAAAAAAAGTTGTTAAAACGCCTGAACTTTGAGATATAACTCTCCTTTTAAGATTACCTTTTTTGAACTTGATTTTGTATCATGAGCCACCTAGAATACCCTTAACTTTCTCTCATGAATATTTCATGTCAAATTAACTAAAGCCACATTGCAGGTTACATCATGGAATATAAAAAAATATTGTGTAACAGATTTTTAAATTATTATAGAAATTGTCAGCAAGTTTTGTAATTTTATTTAGAATTATCAGTACTCTATAAGCCCATTTGGAAGGGCTACACAAAGAGGTCATTCAAACACTTTTCATGGATGATATTATATCTATTGGAGCAATCATAACGACATGCTACCTCATCCCTCACATTTTATTTAACTAGTTTTACCAAAGAAAAGAACTAACATTCTGTGAATTCAGTAATTCCCAGAGATAATTGGCTGGGAAAGGCATTCAGAAAATCACTAACATCCAAGAAGCATACTTTGAGGCCAACAAGTATATTTTCCCCTGAATTTGAGGGACCTCAGACTCACGGTCAGCTTTCCTTTAGCCTTTGCTGCAATATATAATACATGTAATTATCTACACTATCAAACAAAAATGTGCATCCAATTAGTAAAACTAGCCGGGTTAAACTCTAAACAGTAATTGGCTGGGAAAATACTAAAGTAAGCTGGATTAAACTCTAAATGGTAATTCGCTGGGAAAATACTAAATCTAGCTAGGTTAAACCACATAGATTGCCGGTGGAAAAGTGACTTTTTTTTCCCAATTTGATCTTTTTAGAAGTAAGACTGGGAAAAGAGTCCGATTGTGTATTGTGATTATCTTTAGATGACCTTTTTTTCAATTTTACCCGGCTAATTTTAGTATTCTCCAAATTAGCATGGTCTGTCTAAAACTGCCTCTCAATAACTGCCAAAGTGCCAATTGCCTAAAGCTGGGAAAATTCTTCCATTTCATTGGCAAATAAAAAGGCAGTTGATAAACCACAACATGATCATTGAACACTAGCATTTATGTCATTTCCAGCGGATTAACAATCAAAAACTGAAGCATGAGTAACTATGACCAGAAACGAAGCAACTGGAAGCACAAGGGTCATCTCCAGAAAAACAAGCATCAAATATTTGACAGTATAGAGTCAGCAGCAATAAAATATACCTCATGTGCAGCAAAAAGTGGCCGAACTTGCTCAAATATCTCGTCTACTGTTCCTACTGCATTGATCTACAGAAATTAACCAGTGGCACTATAATTAACAGTTTTTAATTTAAAACCGAATACTAAATCCCTACAGAAAATAACCCTTGAAAGATCTCTTAGAGAATGAGAAATAAAAATATTTGACTAGAAGTTAGAAGTGATTTTGCACTGCGGAACTTTATTATGAGTGTACATGCAGATGTTCTTCTCCTTATTTAAATTGAAACCAAATAACCATAACTTGTGAGAATCAATTCTTCCTCAAATCAATCAAACAGGAACCTCAGTGCACTATTGTTCCAGGAAAACATAAATAATAGATCCTTAACTGTTGGAGGAATGAATTATTCTAGATCAAATTACATGCAAAAACTTACTTACCTTGTGAAGTTTCCCTCTCTTAGCATAGTACTCTATGACTGGAAGACTTATTTCCTCAAATACTTTCAGACGTCTTCTGACTGTATCTATGTTGTCATCAATTCGACCCTACAAAAATAAAAACATTACATATCATACATTACTAGTTTCTAAAATTACCAGTTACAGTTCAGAAAAAAAGGCTAAGGATTGGAACCTGATTACGGCTTAACACCCTTTTCACCATCTCCTCTTCAGGGCAGTAAAAGTATAATACAATGTCGGGTTCAGCGTCCA
This sequence comes from Mimosa pudica, assembly GCA_029929735.1. Classification (NCBI taxonomy): domain Eukaryota; kingdom Viridiplantae; phylum Streptophyta; class Magnoliopsida; order Fabales; family Fabaceae; genus Mimosa; species Mimosa pudica. Next base: position 10,699,463 of record JAKELP010000002.1, read on the forward strand.
TCTACAAATTGAACTGTCTGATTAATTTCCTAGAACAAATATGATAAGCAGTAATTTCTCATCAGATGTTACATAGTAGCATATTCGTTGCAGAAATATTTCCAAGAGTTTGGGATAGTATATCAATATATCAATTATCAAATTCGAACAATATAGTTGATTTCCCCGAGCATAAAAAATTAATAGAACAGCATTATTCATTGCTCTGATACCATTCCAATAATTTTCTGACAAGAAAGTTATGTTTTCCGTATTTTTCACTGACATTGTCATCAATCAGATTAATTATATACATAACATGCAGCAAATTCTAATCAAATACGTGTGCACACACACAAGCACATATAGGAGAACAAACATAAGATGGAAGTAACTTTACATGATAAAACATAAATTGGTAACACCAAGAGCTCCAGGTCAGTTGGTCAATTCCTACAAATCCATGAGTGCAAGATCAAGAGCTAAACTCACAATTTCTTCAAAAGCTCTCCGGTTCTCCTCACTTCTTGGGAAACCATCAATAAGAAATTTATGATTGTCACTCGATTCCATCTCTTTCTGAAGCAATTTGACAGTAACCTCTGAGGGAACAATTTTTCCTTCTCTAATTGTGTTTAGAATCATTGACCTATGTTGAATTATCAATATTAGAACATGTTACCTGAAGAAACAAAAAGCAAAGCAGGATAAGGCACCATTACCTATATTCACTGTTAGAAGTTATCTCCTTTCTCAGGAGGTCTCCAGCACTCATATGTTTGAATCCATAGGTTTCAACAATTTTTTCACATTGAGTGCCTTTTCCACTACCTGGTCCCCCTGAGAACACAGGCCCAAACTATATCAATTTGCTGGTACCGATTAGAAGAACCACTCAAAGACACTAAGAGTTCATAATGCCAGTGAGTATAACATGTAGGAAGATCTTCCAAGATTTTGTGTTCATCACCTACCTCCCATTCCCATTTCTCACTCAATGAGAAAATCAATTTGAAATGCAGCTATTATATTCTAAAATTATGCAGGAACTAGGGAAAAATACTTCCATAAATTGACACATTATTTCTCTAAGATTTTTTTACACTGTCTAAATCAGCAGCCTAGTAAGTAGTACTTCAATCAACCTTGCAAAGCTTCCATAATTTTCATATAGATACTATTTCTTTCCTTTTTTGAATGAAAATGCTATTTCTTTTAACAAAGCACATTTCCCACAGTCATAAGATTAAGTGATCTATGACCCAAATCTTGATTGAACTACACAGTATGAAAACTATATTAAACATTCAGTAGAGAAAAAATTGTTACCTAAAACAAATGTTATAAACGGAACTCTATGCTTGGGGCAAATATTACCTTTTTCCTGCAGTAAGGAGACAGTAAAACAAGGAGATTGTTTAAGTGTCAGTATTTAAAGTGTGGCATCAAAAGTCTTCCAATCTCAAGATCACAGAACGTTTATATTCGTGGTGAAGTAAGTAACAATGTACAAAGCGTTTATTCAGTCCAAATGAATAAGCTGTTTCAAATAAAAAACAAACTTCTCGCATCAAGCAAACTATTAATGTACCAAGCAGTAAACATTAAATTTTGATATGCTCAAGATTCTACTTAAAGGAAGTTCTGATATTTCTAGAACACTTTGCAAGGACAAGGTCATTATCGTTGACCCATGTTCATGAGATTCAACAATATTACAAAAGAACAATAAAAACCAGGTTAGCATAATCATACAAATAGACTACTGGTTTAAACACCCTACAGTTATTCCCTCCGGTCCTAAATATAAGTCATGGTTGACTTTTTTGGAAAATCCTAAAAAAGCAAAATAAGGTAATTATAAATTGATTTACCTAATTTTTTCCTTAAACTAGTTTGTTTAACCTATAAACTAATGACTAATCTAAAAATTTATCAAATACTCCCTTCGGTCCTAAATATAAGACCTAATTGACTTTTTCTGGAAAATCGTTAAAAAGGCAAAATAAGTTAATTATAAATTGATTTACCTAATTTTTTCCCTCAAACTAGTTTACTTTATCTATAAACTAATGGATGATCTAAAAATATATCAAATATGTCATCATTTAATAACCTATTTCGCAACCTTAATCTCTCCAAAAAAAAGTCAATTAGGTCCTATATTTAGGACCGGAGGTAGCATAATTTAATAACAGATTTTGTAACCTTAACATCTCCAAAAAAAGTCAACCATGACTTATATTTAGGACTGGAGGGAGTACTCATCAAGACTACAAAATAGGGTGGTGAAAACATAATTAGGCCATCACAGCTCACTTTAGGAGATCACAAGCTTGAAAGGTGAGGCACAAATCATACACAGGCTATCCATCATTATAAAATAGGACCATAGATCTGATCAATTCCAGTCCAAAAAACAAAAAAGGACAAAGCCTTATGGCACTAGGTAGGTAGGGTTGGGTACATGGATGATAGGAAGAGTTTATGAGGAAAAGTGAAATGAGTAGGGAATTAATTAATTAATTAAGTAGAAAAATGAAGAAAGAAAATGCAGTTAGTTTATTGAGAAAGTGTAAGAAGTGAGGAAGTGAACAATAGTACCTGCAATTGCAATGGTAGAGATGTAGTGAGCATTTGACATATGTTGAGTTGAAAAGATTGCTGAAGTCAACAAAGAAAGAAAAGAAAAGTGTAGAGTAAGTGAACATCAGAAAATAAAAAGCGAATAAATAAAGAAGGAAGGGAGATAATGAATGAAGGAATGAATGCCTGAGTGAGGAAGGGAGATTTGAGAGAAGAAATTAAAGAAGAAGAAGAAGGCCGTCTCCTCCACATCATCATCATTATTATTATTATTGCTAGTGAAGTATTGTGTGTATGGAAGGAATATGAGTAGGAGCTTATATTGAAGATTCTATCTATGTATGATTAGAAAGGAGGAGGATGAGACATGAGGAGAATATGACGGTGTCGTTGGCCGTTGGCGGCCGTCTCTTTCTTCTTCCGCCGCTTCTACCGCTAAACTGTCTCTCCCTCTCCCTCTCTTTTTCATGCTATCAATCATTCAATTCAATTCTCTATTTTTTTCATCACAAACTAAGCAAGTTAATTACATTAATTAATCTTAGTAGCTGGATTAGATTAAGTATGTTATTTAAGTTGTGATATTGTGATTCAATTTGTTGTTAGATTTATTAAAATCACTTTTAACATTCAATTTCCTTCTAATTATATATACTTTGTTGTCAATCTTTTTTTAAGATATCTTTACGTATACTTTGTTGGGACAAGGAGATTTTGTTGGAGCTGTTCAATAGGTCTCGTGTGTCTTTTAAATTTATTTTAAAGGGTATTTTGGAATAGATGTAATATTAACTAATTCAACTAACTTTTTCAGTTTCTCCAAAATAGTGAAAGGGATCTTGTAATTATGAACGATGGATGGATGGATGGATGGATGGAGTACTTTCAAACAAGGTTATTAAATGCAAAAATGTCCACGTAATTGTCACGAAGGTGTAAAAATACTCATATAAATTTTTTCGGAGCAAAAATGTCTATCAAATTACAAAATTGGGGTAAAAATGCTCATCATAGTTACATTTTTAACTTTTTCACTCATCATCCACTGTTGTCATCATCATTATACAAGGGCAAATAAATGCATAAGTCTGCAACATGTTTTAGGGAGAGATAAACCGACAGAAAATGATATGTTAAAAAGTCAAAAAATTAAATGTGATGGATATTTCTGTCCCAATTTTGAAATTTGATGGACAATTTTGTTCTAAAAGATTTTACATGGGTATTTTTGCATTGTTGTGACAATTACATGGACATTTCCGCACTTTAGCCCAAACATTATTCAAAGGTGTAACTATTATAAAAGTTGTGATGTGTATAATTAACGATAATATGTGAATTGTTGAATTGGAATTGTTCGAACGTATATTGTGATTGAATAACAAGTAACAACAAATGGCAACTTGATTTCAAAAAATTTGCTGTCAATAGTTAATAAGGGTATATGAATTGTTGAATCGAGTGTGTTAATTTCAAATATTTTCATGTGATTGATAACAAGGCTTTATTGAGGAGTCCAACTTCAAATAGGATTGCTAATTTCAAAATCTACATGGTTAAACAAAACAATTTATTGAAAATGCAATATAAGACTAAACTTAGTTTAAGTTAATAAGATCATATAGATTCATGTAACCTTAGATTGTGATTCTAAATTACGCAAAGTTGGACACTTAAAAGATACACACCCTTTCTTTGGAAGAATAGTACATGATGTTGTATTTTCTCTAACACCTTAAAAAGTCACACACAATAGAACATTGGAAAAAAAATATAGCTCCCTCCAAGAAAAATGCAAGAATCAAACAGCCGGAACTTCAACAATATTTGCCACTAAATTTTAAGTTATCTAACACTTTCCAATGCTAAATTTCAATGTCACCAAACTCAAAAGTATTATAATATTACTGCATCTGCATAATACTTACAAACCTGAATTGTATTTTTATTTTTTATGTATACACTCATTTATATCAGCCTAATACATCTAATGTTTTATTCCCCATGTGTTACCAAAAGAAATGACTAAACCCAAGACAGCTACGATGAGAGCACCCGATCTAAATGCGAGTGTGAAAGAAAGAATTTGTTCGCAGCTTCACTATCTAATCCCTATACTGAAGTGTAATAGTGGCAGCAAACAAGAAATGTAAATTCTTGAGCCACAAAAGTCACATTGCCTTTGAAATGAGACCCATATTGTAGAAGGACTAATACTAAGAAAATTGTCATGTAGTCCTGACCATTGACCGGTGTGTATTCCTAGCACTGTAATTTCACATAAAATCTCACGACTTTTTTGCTCTTTGGAATCATCTGATGATAGAAGTCCGTTCTAAAAGCCAGAAAGTTGCAAAGTGGGACTTATAACCCCTCAAGATTTGTCATGAAACAGATGGCTTGGAGTCATTGGATGATTCTTTGGCGTTCTTGGCGACCAAATCATAATTCATAGATGCTAACTCAGACAAGTTCTGTAAATGGAACAAGTAAAAAAAAAGGAAAATAATTATTCAATCCAAGTCACTCAGAAAAGAAAATATCATATACTAATTACACACACACACACACACACACACACACAAGATTTCAGGAGAAATCAAAAGCAAAAGTCCTAATGAGGACACCAAAGTTAAGCAAGTCTTACCTTAAAAGAGAAATTACTAAATGAGTACTGCGTTTCAGGTGGTGGTGCACCAAAATCTGCTAAGCTACCACATTCATCTCCCTGTTCATCAAGCATATTGTAAAATCAGGAAAGGACGTTGAAATGAAAAATATTCAGCTCATGTAAATTAAGTTTAACATGAAATGGAACAGACTAAATGATTATCTTAGTGAACAGACTAGCTAACTCTCCCATGTTTAATTTCGGCTTACTTTTACAATCTTCAAACTTAACAAGACATGTTCCATAAAAAAATCACAACTCTAGTTCATGCAAATTAAGTTTAACATGACATGGAACAAAACTTCATACTTAATCCAGGGACAAAATCACATAATATAACCTCAAGAAATCAAGTCATGTTTAGTGGGAAAATATATGTTGACATAGAAGTATTAAGGACTTATGATCCAGCTAGAACAACACTAATAATATAGACTGTAGGACTATTGGAGAAAGAATGTGATCTTACATCTTCATCTATAAAGGAGCTGCCTGATGATGAACCACTGTCGCAAGAATCAATCAGGTCATCAAAATCACTTCCTCCTGGAAAAAATTCATCATCTGGGTGCCATCTGTAGCGGCTCATGAAATAACTTGTGTCAAGATCTTCAGCTGATGGTATGAACGCAGCCTGTGTCCAATTGGAGATAGATGTCAGCCATTATACTTCATATATATAGCAAAATTCTACCAACAGATCTATGAGATAATAATTGTACAATAGGCCCCTAAAAATTAAAATACTATGAATAATAAAATTCACCACCTACGTCTGAGTATTACAAGGATGTTTTGAATTTTTAACTATGGCTAACAGAAGTGGTAATTTAGAAAAATTTTGATTCATAGCTTAGTCCTCACAAGAAATTGAATTCTTTAGGAAATTAAAGTCTCAAATAGATCCTAATGTAAAGCTTTACTGATAAATATTGCATGAGTATATAAACTGGATAATAATTAAAATCATGATGATGACCTTCTGTGTTGATAGGGTATCCCAATTAATATCCTTGAAGAAGGGGTGACTTTTAACCTGCAACAAAAGTAATAGTTGTTGCATTATTAAGTAATAGAGTAGTACCCATGTAAGCATGGGTAGCAAATTTGTATGATTAACCACTCCATTTATCAATTATATGACAAAATAAGAAATGAATAATAATGGCACCACTAAACACAACATATTGTTCTAATCAGAAATGAAGTTACCTCACCAGCTCCTGTTGCTCCCAATCGTTGGGCTGAATTCACAGTGAGTAATCTGAAACAGAGCACGCTTGTGGTCATCCTCAATATAACAAGAAAAAAACATAATGTTTTTAATATAATAAGCATTTCCCAGCATACACCACAGTGACCCTTGATGTTGGCCATCAAGTTACAGACAATATCATACTACCTCTAGTCCTAAATATAAGACCTACGGAGTATTTGACTTTTTTTGGAGAGATTAAGTTTGCGAAATAGGTTATTAAATTATGACACACTTCATATATTTTTAGATTACCCATTAGTTTATAGGTAAAATAAAATAGTAAAAAGGAAAAAATTAGGTAAATCAATTTATAATTAACTTATTTTGCTTTTTTAGGATTTTCCCAAAAAACAACTAGGTCTTATATTTAGGACTGGAGGGAGTACTAGAAATCAATATTTAGAAAGGGGCATCTAAATGGTGATATAGCATGTTCTTCCTTTTGCCCAGTAAAACAATGTGCACATCTAATTTTTGAATGCTTACTTGTTAATCAAATCATATGCTTCACAGCTAATCTCCTCTGGAACCTTTGGCCACTGTATGTCTCTATTAAGTATTCTGTTAAAAATTTCCTGCATAGCAGAATCCATGATAAGTAGTTTTAAGCTACTCATCCATATATTCAAATAATAAAATTAAAAACTTAAAAATAATTTTAAGATCCGACAAATTAAAACAGAAATTATCATAAAAAAATAAAAAGCAAAAGTGAGTTATGGTGGATGATAACAATTACCCAAATTAAAAAGTTGTAAGTTAACATATAATTTAATCATAAACAAAATACATTACTTTATTTATATGGCGTTATAACATTCGTGGTCATTAAGAAAGAATAATACACAGAATAAAAGATTCTTGATAAAAATAGTAAATAAAACATTGTACACTTGAAAGATTACAATTTTATAAGATTGGTTCTTTAAATGGTAAGCCTCTTAATTCCATGCCAATAAAATTTTCCAACAATCTAGTTGATCTATGTCCTAAAACTTGATCAATTGACCTATAATATATTGAATTTTGATCTCACGCAAAAAAAATGTTCATGCAGTCATTATAGTGATGAAATAGCAATACATGGTCCAAAAAAACAGTAGATGATCCATGACATTGGTGACTTTGATCCATTAAAGCTTTCTAAGATGCTAAATATGATTCCTCCATCAGTTTGATGGCGACATAAGCATATGCTAGACTAGCTTAGTTTAGGGATCTTAATCAAACTAATCTTGAAGAATGTTCCCTAACTTTAGTGAATTTAGTTTTTGATTTCCCTTTCAGAATAGGCAATAGCATGGCTTGTAGGACTTTATGTGCCCAGCATTTCAACTTGTATTTTAGCACAATGCCTAAGTTCCCTTGACTAGACATTTAGGATTACCTAATTGCTAAAACCCTAACAAATTGGCTTATAAACTTGTCTACATTCTTATCCAACTAGGAGTATTTGTTCATATGTTTGGTTGCTTATTGCTAAATAAAATAAAAAAGAATGCTATCATCTTAATTTCTAGAACTTGTCAGAATATTACAGGTTTTTATATCAAAAACACCAACCTGTGGATGTTCTGCATTAAATGGTGGAATACCCACAAGGAGCTCATAAAGTATAATACCAACAGACCACCAATCTGCAGCTGCACCTACAAGAAGAGTATAGATAAGAATGTAAATTAAAAAACATTGAATTGAAAAGAAGCAGAAATTTGAAATCACTGATTTAGATTTTAGAACATTTTATTAATACTAAATGTACTGCTTAATCAGATGATAAATCAAACCATGTCCCGTGCCGAGAAGTATTTCTGGTGCCAAATAATCTGGGGTGCCAACAACTGACTGCTTTTGACGTTGCTTTACTTTTGAAGAATGATCTTTTTTCAGTTCATCATTTCCTACAAGACTATTGGTAGAAAATGATGAAGCCGAAAGGTCATCCGTGCTATTAATAAGGCCAACCTTAGAAAGCCCAAAATCTGTCAACTGTCATGAAAAAGATTATAAATTATACGAACCAACAAATGTGTCATTTTCATTTGAGTACCATAAAAAGAAACGATGGTAAAGATAAAAATAGATGCAGGTAAAAATTGAAGGAAAAAATCTGTAGTATAATTCCAAACTCTTAGCATGTTATTCTTGACGTTTCACACAAGTAATCTGAGTTCACAGACATTCAATTTAACGAAAATGCAAAGCATGGTCATTTTGATGGGAGGAAATGAACTATAAACAAGAATTAAAGAAGAGTTGAAACAATAGAACAAACTAGAGTTCCAAATCATGCATGTGCAGAATATACTCTGCAGCTATCAGAAGTCTGTGCCAGTAATACCAATCTCTAAAGTGAATGTTTTAGAGCTTTGACGAATAATGACTGCAAAGGATTCCATTAAGAGACACTTCCAGATGGTAGCAAAGTCCAAAATGGCACACAATCATCAAAATGGCAGCCAATTCATCTAAACTAAGAAGAAGAAGTCCAAACATTTTCAAGATTCTTTACAAGACAAAGGAAGCCAATAAGTATTTAAAGGCTACTTATTTTCAAAAAGTTGCACAAAACATCTACAAAATGACAGATATATGACGCTTCTGAAGACAACTTAACACATATAATGCTGACCTTGATGTGACCATCTGGACCAATTAACAAGTTATCCGGCTTCAAGTCTCGATGAACAACATTTAAGGAATGCAAATACTCCAATGCAAGCACCTGTTACAAAATCACAAACATAAATGAAAGATGGAAAGACCATAAACATAAATCATTGAGAGAATAGAGCTGAAGTACAGATAAAAAAAGTCCACCCAACATAAACAAGAATTTTGGGTCTCAAATGTAGCACCAAAGAATTACAAAATGGTTTAAATGTAGCATTTATGTCAATTTTGACGGATTTGACAGTTATTTTTTTTCCCGATTAGGTTACGTCACCCGCCGCGTCACCCAATTAGGCCATGTCATCTGTCACGTCACCCAATTAGGCCATGTCACCACCATATCATCACTACATATATGAAAACGTTTAAGGTTCAAATCTAACACTCAAGTAGTTCATCCAACATAAAATAACAATTTCCGGTTCCAAATCTAGCACTCATCAGTTACAAAATGGTTCAAATTTGAACCATTTTGTAACTGATGAGTGCTACATTTGGGATCCGAAATTGTTATTTTATGTTGGGTGAACTTAACTAATATGCTGGATTTGAACCTTAAAACTTTTCATATTTATGGTGATGATGTGGTGGTGACATGTGGCCTAATAATTGGGTGATATGACCTAATCAGGTCAAAATTAACGATCAAGCACGTAAAAATTGACGGAATTGCCACATTTGAACCATTTTCTAATTGTTTGGTGCTATATTTGAGACCCGAAATTTTCGTTTATGTTGGGTGAACTTTTGTCAATAGTAGAGTGCTAGATTTGACCTTTAATCCATAAAAAAATGAAAGATTAAGGAAATAAAAAAAGTTAAGGAGCTTACAACTTCTCCTATATATACACGTGCCATATCTTCATCTAAACAACCTAGATTTCTCAATAGAGAATAAAGGTCTCCACCATTCAAATATTCCATAACCAAATAAAGGTTTTCCGTACATGTGAAAGAGTAGAAAAAACGAACCTGTTGATCAACAAATCACATTAATTAGATAACTATATCCATTCAAATAACATCATCATATTGATAACAAATGGTAAGGTCACTCCACTCATTGCTCACCACAAAAGGATTTCGAGCCGATATAAGAATATCTCGTTCAGCCAAAATACTTTCGACTGCATTTTTACGGATCATATCTTTCTTTTTCAGAGCCTACAAAATATTAAAAAATGTTAATCATTTTCTAATCACCTCACTCCCCAACAACAAAATATTCAATTTCACTAAAGAAAATAACAATACTTACTGGCTTTTACCTATCAAATAAAGAAGTTCGTATGAAAAAAAATCACCCTTGAAGGCTCTTTTTGTTTGGTAAGAAACCATTTCTAACCTTAATGGCAAATATATCTCCAGTTGCTCTTTTGCGGGCAAGGAAAACTCGACCAAATGCACCTCGGCTAATTGGTTTCATCAACTTAAAGTCTTCAATGGAGGTTCGATCCTTATAATAATGCATGGGACTATTACGTAGGCTTCTAATAGTATCCTCTTCCACTGAACTCTCTTCATCCACCAAGCCATTCGTTGAGTCCACCTTTTCGTTGTTTATTTCATGACACATAGATACATACTTTTCCCTGTAAACAAAAAGTTCCATATCAACAAATCAAATATAGAAACAAAAAGAATACTCATGACAAATTATATAAATAAAAAGTTACACGACACACACGTAGGAAACATGCAAGTACGTAGAAACACTTGAAGTTTACTCAAACAAAAAAAGAGACATTTGTTTTTATAAATATGACAGAGAAATTAAGATAGAAAGAGAGAAGTAGAGAGTAGAAGAATACTGACGACAAGAGTGCTTCTATGCGTCGTCCAAAGGTATCGACAATGAGAGCATCCACCTTTCTGGCCTCAATGATGAGATTAAGTTCTTCTACACAACGACTTACGTAGTTAAAGTCATTTATGTTTGCAACAGAACGAGCAATGTCCACTATCTTGTTAATCTATCATGCACAAGAAATTTATCAATGTGAAGCAACTTAGTGAGTGGAAATATTTACAAGGCATGGTAATAGGACAAAGACCAAATCATAGAAATAACTTTCAGTTCCCCAAAAAAATCATAGGCATGCATGCATGCGCGCGCGCGCGTGTGTATCACTCCTTGTAACTTTTGTTGTATAAAATGGAATTAAGTTTATGAAAAAAATAAAGATCACCATAAGAAACATGAGTGATTGATTTAATAAGTGCATTTTTGGACGTGGAATATTATGTCAGTTAATGCTTTTTAGTGTATATATGTGTGTGTGTGTGTGTGTGTGTGTGTGTTCTGTTTTCCAAAAAACATAACAACAACAATCAAGAATTCAGGAGTTAGCCTCATCAATACTTACCTGGGAATAACTCTCACGTTCCAATATCCTTCTTCGTTTATTCAATAACATCTCTATGTGACTTGTTCGTGGGGTTAATAATGGTGATCTAGGTGTCAAGCTTCCAATCGAGGAAATCTTTGAGCATAGATCATGTTTGAAGGACGATGTTAGTTCGCGCGATACTCTTGTCAAAAGGCTCACATCATTATCTGTAACAGAAGCATTGTTCTCATCATGAACAGAGTCAAGCAAATCCTCTGAACTCGTACGGGATAAGCAGTTTCTCTCAAGAGATAAATTATTGAATTCATCAATCAAACTAGGAGTAGATACTCTCATCCCATGATTCTCAAAGCTTTCTCCACCAGGACCGTCAGTGCTTTTTGGTGTGCTTTTTGGGGTACTTTTAGGTGTACTTCTAGGCGTCCATGAGTCCATAATCTTCTCAATAGTTTCAGCAAATCTTTCAAGCCTTTCATTCACAGTAAGCCCTTTTAAATCACATCTATCAGCAATAGTACATATTTGAGAATGCTCCTCTACAAGCGTAAAAGGTATATCAATCTCACATATTCTGCACATCACTGAGTCCTCATTCTCACATGTTTGAAAGAAGGGGTCATCCCAGTATCCCCAATGTATCTTTTGTGCTCTGGAGGATAATAGTTCTGACAGTTCATGATTGGATGAACTATAAGTATCCACATTTTCTTCTTTCACTTGAACCTGATGATGACCATGATCATGTTCTTCCTTGGATTGCATATCTTCACACTTCTTCTCAACATGACCTGGAAACTTCTTCCAAGATGAAATCTTGCAGCCACTTCCAGGTGAATCCCGGCTTGTAGAATTGTCAGTTTGGATTTGATTCATTAACTTATCATTGTCTGGCTTTTTATGATCTTTAGCCATCTCATTTCTACCAATTTTGGACTTTTGTTGTACAGCAGCATGCAAAGTTTGCTCCCTATAAATACCAAGATCACTAAGTTGGTGAAGACCAAGAATGTAATCTTGCTCACAAACATTTTCTTTGTTGAACTGGACAAGACGTGTGCATCGAGTGAGGATAAATAATAGGCGCGTGTGGGCTTGCTTGAGAATCCCCATGGGTAACTCTTGACGCCTGTCATCTAAATTTTGAACAATGGTTTCACAGTTCATCCAAAACTCGCTGGGGGACATGACTGCACATTGTTGGGCAGTGATTAACAGATCCTCCAAGGTTTCTCTCCATTCAGAAGGAGAAGTTTCTGGAGTTTTTTCCAGGAGTTCCACCAAATCTCCTCCAAAAGCACCTAAATCAGAATTTACTTCTTCCTTCAACTTCCCAAACTTAGTTCTGATTGACATCGTGACCTCCTGATGAAATATTTATATTCATGTTGGAATCAGTAAGTGCCCGAGATGTGCAGTGCAAGCAAAGTTCTTCTAAATGAACAATAGATAAGTGCTCATCAGAGATTTCTAAATAAATAATTAAATCATACGCCCTAAGTCACAAAAAGTGATTAGATATAGCATATATAGCACTTACGCTATACATGCTATGTTCTCACTATATATACTCTTATCATTTTGGACTGAGGTGTTAGTTGGCCCTGTCTACAAAGAACCTACACAAATGGGTACTAAATATTTTTTTCAAAACAAATTAATACTGTATAATTTTTCCCATATGATGTTAACATAGCATGCATTCATTTGGGAAAATGACAAAAAAATGACACTTGAATTTGAGTTGGACAAAATGGGGTCTCTAATTCTAACTTGGACAAATAAGGGATGGTCCCCAATTTGTCCTAAATGAAATTTGTGACTTTGTGCCAAAAAAGTAGTGAATGACGATTCTAAAGTAGTTAATAGTGATACTTGAGTAGTTAATGCAAATGATGGTTAACAGCGAATACTTGAGTAGTTAACAGCGAATACTTGAGTAGTTAATAGTTAACTACTCAAGTATTCGCTGTTAACTACTTTAGAATCGTCATTCACTACTTTTTGGTACAAAGTCACAAATTTCATTTAGGACAAATTTGGGACTATCTCTTATTTGTCCAAGTTGGAATTGGAGACCCCATTTTATCCAACTCAAATTTAAGTGTCATTTTTTCGTCATTTTCCCCATTCATTTCATATAATATATAATGAAAAAGAAAGGGCTGAAAATGAAGAAGCATGGACCTTGATATGGCCCAACAAAGCGCGATGTTTCCAAGCAGGGAAAGCAGTGACTCCGCCTTTGGAGGTGAGCTCATGAGAGTAGCTCTTGAAATCAACGCCTGGTTTCTTCTTGCGTACTCCACTTGTGGCCCGTAGTATTGCTTGTACCCTCGGCGAATGCAATTCTTTCGCAAATGCGTCATCTTCACCACCCCCCTGTAATGTACATATATTCTTCATTCATACTTACATGCATAACACGTAAGTACATATATGACATAAGCACCTAGCTCGCTATGTACATTTCTTTAACCCAGCTAAGCTAGAAGAAATCAAATCCGAATAATAAATAATATATTATTACTATGCATGACCTGCTTGTGAGGAAGAGCCTTGGAATGAGGTCTTGCGGATTTACGTAAAGCTCCATATATTCTCTTTCCTAAGAGCACAAGAATAATTTTAAACATTATATATATGCATGAGTGATGATGTGAGATTAAATTAAAAACAAACTAAGATATTACCGTGAGTGCGATCATTGTCATTGTCATCCTTGGTGGAAATGGAAATGGAGGAAGAAGAAGGAAGAGGGAAGGGAGGAAAGGGAAGAGGAGAGGAATCAGAGCGAGTGCGAATGTGATTGAGCCCTAGAGAGGAGGGTAGCAAAATGGAGGAAGAAGAAGAAGAAGGAACACGTTGTTTGGTTATTGGGTTATTATTATGTTGTAGAAGACTGTCATTATCATTATCATTATTAAACGCTTCTTCCTCTTCCTTCTCATCATTATTATTAGTGTTATAAAAGCCTAGTGGGTCGTTGTCATCGTCATCTTCTTCTTCTTCGTCTATGGTGGGAGGCCAGCAGCGGTTAGGGACAGGAGGGCTTTTCTGAAGCCTGGTGGGACGAATGATGGATGAAGATGATGTTGAAGATGGATTGTTGGAGGAGGAGAGACGCGATGGCGGCAGAGGAGGAGGATTGCTCGACATGGATCATGAGCGTGGAGCTTCTTCTGGTATGGTGCATGTGAATGTGATCACTATGAGATGCATGATGAGGTTTTCGCGCGACTCTAGATCTCCATGGTGGAACCTTTCAAACTTCATTTCATATCCTTGTTCGAAACTTCATAATTTACCCAATAAAATAGTACCTCTAGGTCCTAAATATAAGATCTAGCTAATTGACTTTTTTTTTTGAGAGATTAAGGTTGCAAAATAGGTTATTAAATCATGACATATTTGATATTTTTTTAGATTATCCATTAGCTTATAGGTAAAATAAACTAGTGTAAGAGAAAAAATTAGGTAAATCAATTTATAATTAACTTATTTTGCTTTTTTTAGGATTTTTCCAAAAAGTCAAATATGTCCTATATTTAGGACCGGAGGGAGTATAAGCTAAGGCAAAATTACAACTAGGTCATAAATACACTACAAAAAAAACGGCGCTTTCCGGCGTACACCTTCCGGCGTTTTCATCGAAAACGCCGGAAATGGCATGTCTTCCGGCGTTTTCTAAAAAACGCCTAAAAGAAACGCCGCAAAATTTGGCGCGCGCTTCCCGCCTTCTTTCCCGCGCACACATACCGGCGTTTGTGGACACAAAAACGCCGGTATGTATATTTTAATCAAAAAATTTGTTATTTGCTTTTCTTTTTCTTTTTTTTTTGAAAAAAATAACACATATCGGCGTTTTTCGTTCTTAAAAACGCCGGTAAGTATTAAATAATATTTTTTAAAAAAAACATGCATACCGGCGTTTCCTGCAAACGCCGATATGCGTAAGAAAAACGCCGGTAAGTATTAAATAATATTTTTTAAAAAAACATGCATACCGGCGTTTCCTGGAAATGCCGATAAGCGTAAGAAAAACGCCGGTAAGTATTAAATATTATTTTTTAAAAAAACATGCATACCGGCGTTTCCTGAAAACGCCGATAAGTGTAAGAAAAACGCCGGTAAGTATTAAAATAATATTTTTTAAGAAAACCGTGCATATCGGCGTTTGCGAAATCGCCGGTAAAATAATAATACAATATCACTTTCCGGCGTTCCCATCATAAACGCCGGTATGCACCACCTTCCCTATAAATCGCAATGCTTCCCCCTCATTTTCCCTTGCTCATTCGTTTCTTGCTCCTTCCTACTTCTTTCTATTTGTTTCTCAGCGATCATTATAAATAGTGGTGCTCCCCCCTCATTGCACATTTGGTGGTTGCTTATTTTCATATCTCTTTTTATTTATATTTGCTTCATTTTTGTTTATTTTTATGTAATTGTTAATTTTTATATTTGATATATTTTAGTTGCTCTTATAAGTATTATTTTCTTTTAATGTGTGTAATATGATTTTTCTGTCATTATTATTTATTAATATTTTTTATTTATATCTATAATACTAAATTTTCGTCCCAATTTAATGTTAAATTGGGACGAAAATTATTTTTTTTAATAATTTTTAAACACTTTCCTGCGTTTCTGCAAACGTCGAAAAAGTTTATATTAAATAATAGCATACCGGCGTTTCATCAAAACGCCGGTATGTCAATTATTAAAATAATGGACATACCGGCATTTCCCGAAACGCCGGTATGTCTGAATATTATATTATTTTCTGCATCCCTCGTTTCGGCGTTTGTGGGTACCCTACGGCGTTTGTAAAAACGCCGATGTGCTACTTTTCCACGTTTTTTTTTCGGCGATTTGCAAAAACGCCGAGCGTTGTTTCGCCGGAAAAAAACGCCAGAAAGAGGCAAAAATAAACGCCGGTAAGCGACAAGTGTTTTGTAGTGATAAAGGAATTAACCACAATTTGATCCAAAAATAACTCCATTAAATTTTAGTATTTAGGAATGAGTGATATTTAATGGATTTTTATTGAGACAACACTTTGACCTATCGATAGATATTGAGTTGCAATTGACAAGTCTTTTTATTGTCATTTAGAATTCAGCAAACAACATAAAGTTGTAAATAACAATGCAGTTCATATTACATAAATTCTTGGGATCTGATTATGATAAATTCTTTTATTTGGGACATGCATAGTTTTAATTTTTACAAAATATATAAAGGGAAAATTGATTACGCTAATTAAATTAGGTTGCCCGGAATTCCCTATTTAAATTAAGGTCTTACGAATGACCTAATTAAAATGAAGCTTCTAACTTGATCAAATGTTGCTATTAATTGTTCAGAAGTTGGAAGTAAGAGTTAAAAAAATTATAATTGCTGCTTATAATGTTGTTATAAAAGTTTAAACAGCTGTCACTGTTTGGACAATGTTGTACCAAGAATTTATAACTATTATGAATTATGTTCATATAATGTTGTTATAAAAAATCCAAAAAAAGTTTTATCGTCTAGCCAAAATTTTTAATTGCTACGAATTTAATCTCTTTTTCGCTACTAATAGTAATAGCTTTTGGCCCGCCGGATGTTGATCTACATTAAAAAAAAACTGAAACCTTAGTATAATTAGTTGATTTTATGGGGAATTGTAATCAATTTCTTTTTAAAAAAAATCTAACTTCTATTTCTTTTTTATCAGAAAATCCAACTTCTATTTCTCTAAACAGAAAAGTTGAAAAAAAATGGGGAGATTTTATATGGCCACATTTTATCCCTTATTTAGAAAACCTAAGTACCAAACGCGTAATTCAACGATGAGTATGACCAATCAGGACGAAAAAAAAGAGTAGACAAACAAATGTTTATCTAAAATAAAGGAAAAGGTAAAAATAGTAAACAGTAGTATCAAAAAATTATCATCAACGAAACTAAATAACTCTAAAACATGCATGTACCCTCTTTATTGGCAGATGAGAAAGGCTGACTAAAAAGATCTTCATGGGATCGGAGAACCATTTGTGAGAAATTCTCCCCAATCATATGTATAGTAGCTAGGGAGCTCCTAAATAGTCCCACCCCTCCTATCCTTAAGACTACTCTATAAAGTCACGCTGACCTTTTGTGGGAGTTAATGAAGTGTGTTATTTAACATATATGTGATTAGATCATTAGCTCATTTATAAGTTGAATAAATTAATTTTGAGAGAAAAAATAATTATAGACAATGTAAAGCCATTAATTATGCAACCTCAAATAAAAAAACCATTAATTATGCAACCTCAAATATTTTTCCAAAAATTTCAAGTGGCGTGGAGTATGCAAAAACAAGAAACCACTAGGAAAGTGGTTAATAGTACTTAAGAAAAACACAAATTACAAATCTTATCTTTTTTCCAATGGTGATATTAAAAGTTGAAGCAGTACACAATATATATTACAAGGACTAGCCATGTCCATCATGATAAAAAACACAAAATTAACTGCATATTGAAACATTAATTACGGTAACAAAATATAGTGGAGAATTATTAATATATATACGGTAACAATAATATATATAAAATCTTCCTTTCACCAGAAAAAATTGCGTACAACGCATCCAATAAAATACAATTTAATTATACAGGCGGATTGGAGAAAAACCAAAGAATTAAAAAACAAAGGATTAAAAGGAGAGGAATAAGGTGAACTGCATTTTCTGCATTACGATGATGAGGAATGATCTTCTTCTTGGCAAGATCAGACGAAGGAGAAGAAGGATCATCATAATATATTGGCAATAACAAATCCCTGGAAGAAGAATTTGCAAGTTTCATAGTTGCTGCTTCAGATGACAATAAGTTCACCAACAACTCTTGATCCGATCCTCTGGAGGAGATGCTCGATGATCTCTGATCTGCATATTTGTACTCGATCATAGTATAAGCGTTTCAGTCAGAGACTATATATAAATATATAATATTGGCAAAGGAAGTGTGTATATTTTGTACGTAAAGGGTTTCATGGGTTGCTTATAGTGTACAAATGCCGGCTATAGAAAAGAAGGAAACTTGTGGAGTAAACAAAGGGAAATGCACGTGGGAGCATTTGGAAAACAGGAAAAGCACATGGTCACATGCATGGTGAGGTAAGCTACGACATTCAGGGTGTGCAACTGTGCATGTTCGCAAGAGTTTATTTGTATGTTGGTTTTCTTTCTTTTTTTTATTTTTAATAATAATGCTTGAATTTGACCCAAATAAAATAAAATAAATAATGATCGAACATTTGACCATATTTTATTTATGTATATACCCAATTACACACATCAATTAGGTGTGAAAATACAACCTGAGGTAGTCCATTAGCAAACCATTGAATAACCAGTCCTCTTATTGGTTTTGTTAAGAGTTTTGGACGGATTGGGAAAAATGGATTAAATTTTTATTTCATAGGCGTGACTTGACATTATTTGAGTTTTTTTTTTTTAAAAAAAATGAGATAAAAATAAGGTCCATCATGTTTATGCTCTGGAAGCTCTGTTTTATTGGATCATATGTCGTTTATACATCTATTCATTTTTAGATCATCAATGTCATTTATATTCAAATAATATTCTCCACTCACTTATTCTTGAACCATTATTATTTCAACTGATTTAATTTAAGTTCGGTTTTCAATATTTTACCCAAATCACATCTCTCTTATATATGTCGAGATTTTGTGTAAGTACTTAATAAATCTTTTCTTCTTTTAACGGTATATAGTAGGAGTAAATCCTTCATGATATGTCCTACTAAGGTTTCTCATTGGGAGAGATGTCCATATTTAGTACAATACTTAATGCGGGATTGCATCCAATAAATGCATATGCTTAAAAAGAACAAGCAAGCAATCAGAGATTCATTGTGATAAGCATTATTATGGTCAAACCAATAAACATATAATCTATATTGGTTTGTTTTTATGTACAGAGATACTTCATCTAATCCTTCACCATGATATAATAATATAAGACTACTTTCACTTAGTTGCGTGGGTTAAGGTGAGGAGTTAGTATTGGTAAGAAATTAGTAAATAAAACAATACTTTTTGAGATAATAAATGGGATTAATTATATTAATTATATTTTTGCTAACATTTCTCAAATTAAGTTTGATGTGGTAACATTCCTCTCTTTCTAGTCAATATATAACTTTTGTTGCCTTACATTAGGAACGGGAGGGAGTATGCTTTTTAATATGTTTTAAAATAATTGCTGATAATATCTATAAGTGTTTCGGAAAATCACACTAACTCACCTACGATAAATAATACTTCCTCCGGTCTAAATATAAGACCTAATTGACTTTTTCTAGAAAATCCTTAAAAAAGCAAAATAAGTTAATTATAAATTGATTTACCTAATTTTTTCCCTTAAACTAGTTTATTGTACCTCTAAACTAATGGATAATTTAAAAATATATCAAATATGTCATCATTTAATAACCTATTTCGCAACCTTAATCTCTCAAAAAAAGTCAATTAGGTCCTATATTTAGGACCGGAGGTAGTATTAAACAAGCCATATAACTTGTCCATCACCAGTGAAAATAACACCAATTACAAGTGAAAGAGTAGCATCGTGAAGATAAGTTATAGAACTTGTTAAAAAACTATTTATTTTCGGTGTAAAATATTATTTATTCCTCCTTATTAAACACTGCACCTGTCCAAAGTATAATGTCCTTGTAGTTGTGTGATTGATTAAAAATGGAAAAAAAATATAGACACTCTATTTAAAACAACCGAAACTATATAAGGATTTGATAAAAAAACTACATGCACATGATTAAATTATGTGAAATTATAGTACTTGATAAAAAGAGAGTCCTAAATAAAAATCAGGTGAAACTATAAGAACTTGATGTGTTATCCCCTATCCATAAAAAAACAAAAACAAAAAAAAACTCTTTTGCATGATTGTCCAATTTCAAAGTATACTTAACAAAATGGTTTCAAACCAAGCCCTACTTGAGGTTCGAATCTCCACTAAAAGAGTTGTACACATTTAGTCATTTAATACCCTACAATGTCTTAAACCAATTGCCTCAGTAAAGGGGTATTTGTACTAGAGAAATTAAGGAACTATTTTCTTCTCTAATGGGATTTAGTCTATATATAGGGCAGGAAAGAAACATATTTTGAAAGTTCATATCAGAAACACGTGGCGATCGCAGAAAAATCAATTATTGAAACTTACTTTCTTAATGCAAATAAAGGTATTGGACAATCATCTTTAATCTCAGTGGGAATAAAATGCACAATAAAATGTGATTGTTTTGTTTCTTGCGACAAAAAAGTATGTCGAGTTTAGTCCCGAGAGCTCACTATCAAGACATGCCTCCAAACTCAAAGAGCACTTAACAAAGTACTTACAAATCACTCACTAAGAAGACCCTCATGTTGACCACATAGTTATGAGTCAAACCCCTTTTTCTCACATCACATAGCTAGACAGACTTAGAAAATGTGATTTTGTTATGTCTATACTTTTCAGTTAAAAAATTGAATAGATGTTAAAATATAACCAGTTAGATCCCTTAAACTTAAATTGATCAAAATTGCAAGAATTCTTCTATCTTTTCGTTTTAAATTCCAAAACAAAAAAAGAAAAATTAAAATCAAAGGCCTCACACTAATTCCCTCAAACTGAAAACAATATTCTTCCTGTAAGTTTTGACTGAATTCAAACTTTTTTGGCTTTCTTTGAACTGCCTTCTCTTTTATCAGTTTCTGCAGACTTCTTCCTGTCCTTCCTCTCTCTCTTCTTCAGAGATGTCATGTGGGCTTTCAATATAGTTGCATAGGAAGACTGAAAGCGCTGGTGATCTTTTTGTCCAACCTTCCATTAGAAAAAACCAGTACTTATCAGAAGCGAAACATGAAATAAAATTATGTTGATTGCTGAGAAAGCAAGAGGTTAGAAGAACCTAAGCATTAGAGTTGACATTACAAATATACTCTGCATAAATGTAACCGTTAGAGTATTGATCACACTTGGACGCCAGTTAAACTCCCAATGCTCATTTCCCCAATTGCCAAGGCTAAAATGAAGCCAAATCATAATAACAAGACATGTTGGCATACCAAGCTTCCAAGCCAGAGAGTAAACAGGTCAATCTATGCTGTTTTCATTCTCTCATCGTTTAAAAGAAATAAATTTTCTGTCTTGTGTTAGTTATGTTGGTAAATAAAATTCACTAGGAAATTTAGCAAATGATATAGATCTCTCTAACTCTTTACAGAACTTTATTTCCTAATCAAAATGTAAAAAATGTGTGTACATTTTTTTCTACAGCTAGCAATTATCAGCTCACATACACGAGCGCATGGTACAGGCACATCAAGCACATCCATATATGTACAAATTTGCATTCATACGTCCATACAGCCCCCCCTCCCCCAATAAAAATTCCCCAAGAAAAGGGGCAAAAACCCCAGTGAGTATGTGAGCTCATGCAAGCATATACACATGTGCCAATCATCAGCCACCTAGCTACCATTTGCCACTTCTTTTTAATAGCAAAATCGAACACAAAAACAGAGAAGTTTCAACAAAACAACAAAAAACTTGTCAGAAAATTAATTTTGGACAAGTTCTATGCAGCTTTAATTTTTCTATGGAACAAATGGAGCACAAGTTAAAATTAATATTTCAGATTATGCTTGACTGTATAACTAGATTGTGGGGTCTATGCTTCCGCAACCTCTAAGTTAAGTCATGAAAATGCAGCTTAGTATAGATTATATCCAACTGATATTTCAAAGACATCCCAACTCCAGGTCATTGTTGGGGGGAGGGCTTGTTTCTCTTTTTATTTGAAACAATTATGTGGATGGATTCCAATGTCTCTTTCCTATTTCATGCATCAGGAAAATAAAGAGGACTCACCCACGATCAGCTTGATAGTGATCACAGTGGAAACAAAGATGACTGAATCAGTCTGATGAATATTTCATTGATATGATATCATATTTATAATCTATAAGCTTCCTAAAAGATGATAAACTTTTCCTAATACTATAATTGATAATTATGACTAAGATTCTTTTAATACAAAATAGGACATAACAATATTATTCACATAATTTCTCACAATCACCCGAGTATAGCAGAAAATAAACAATGAAACAAAAGCAAATAAATTGATGACAGTATATAGCCTTATCAATATGTTAGGAAAACTAATACAAATCAAATAAAGATACAACAAGAATAAGAGAATTAATGAACCCATACAATGACCCTGACTTCCTAGGTTACTTGACGATGAGTAGAGGGGAGGGAAGAACAAGACTCAAGCAATGACTTTACTAACTTTCAATTTCATATTTTTCCTTTGGTGTAGTTGTCTCCCAAGTCAAGAGCTATAATATTAACCCTAAGACAGGATGGGAAGGGGACGGAATAAATTTCTCACCTTGATTTATTTTGAAGGATGGCATTATAGATTTATACATTCAATGTGCAGGATTAAAGAATAAAAGTAAGCATTTCTCCCCATAAGGAGGAATGCAAATACTAAAGTTTGAAGGAGAATAATTCCCCTTCATTCAACTAGCACAGTTTTAAACTCTAAACTCTCAAATTAAGTGTTTCTATTATCTGTGACAATAATAGTTTTCAACCAAGACATTCCCTAGTATGAAAGTAACACTCATGGGCTATTCTATTGACATGCTGGTCTCTCTATACTTTTTCTGACATAACCAAAACAAAAATAACAGAACATTCATAATATGGTAGAGCAGCAAGATGTCATAGACATCACCAACCTATGTGAGTGTAATCTGAAAGCCACACAGACTTATAGTCCAAATATTTATACCAAATAAAACACACAACAGGAAGCAATATATGATAAACATGAAGCTTAAAAGGAAGAGACACAGAAACATACAGAAGTAGAAATGGTGTGTTTGCCATCAGTGGCTCGAATGAGACATCTATAGTCAATGGTTGCACCAGCAGAAGCCAATTTATTCTTCTGAGCTTTAGACTTCAACGAGGCTAAATAAATAAATAAATAAATAAATAAATAAATAAATAAATAAATTGGGAGAGAGATAAAGAAAAAACATCACTGCATGAATGAATAAAAAAACAACATGAACCAAAGAGACACACATCGTTTAAGAGTGACCCAAACGGAGCCCTTCTCTGTGCTGCGCTCGAACATGGTGGTTAGTTCGTTCAGGAAGGGATCTAATTGAAGAAGGACCTAACAAACCAAACAAAAAACGTGAATTTTGGTAGCTGAAATGGTGATCTGATGTGAAACAAAAGAAGAAGAAAAGAGTTGGTACCATGGTTGAAAGAGAAAGGGGTATAATCGGAGATGATGTCGCCGCCGGTGAGATCGAAGGAAAGTGAGGAGTGAGGAAGAGAGGTTAGGCGACGGCGTTTCGGAGACGCCTCACTCGTCTTTTTGTTTGGTCAATCCACTGTGAAATACTAATAATAAAACCAATTTAGTTTATACAATTAAACCTCATTTTTCACCTCTAATATTAATATGCCTCCTTCCAAGTATTTTTTGTCTACATTGATTTTGTGTGAAGTACTATATAATCCCTCCGTTCCTAAATATAAGATCACTTTGAGGATGTAGATAAATTCCTAAATATAAGATCACTTTCTAATTTTTCTCATATTTTGCCCAAATTACCCCTATATTACTCCATCTTTCCCTCTCTCGTCCTTGTCATCACCACTTGTCAAATTTAAGTGAAGGGTATTTTGGGAAGTTCATGTTATTTAAATGTCTTCATTAATCTCTCCAAGTTAACCAAAGTGATCTTATATTTAGGAACGGAGGGAGTATCATACATATTTTCCTTCTAAACTTAAAAGTTGGGTCAAAGATTATATTTCTTTTGAATTTTTTAGATCAATTTCCCACTAAAAATTTATAAGTAGAATCAATTTCATCCTAATGTTATTAGTGCTTGTAATCTCAAGTGATTAATATTTGCCCATTTAATTCAAAAAAAAAAGTTAAAAACTATTGTATATAACTTCAATGACAACTCATTACCTACCAATTGTTCTTTTTGTTTTTTTAATGAAAATGAAAATGTTATGGACTAACTAATTAAAACATGTTTTTTTTTCAAGAAAACATGTAAAAGCTAGCTGAATGTGTGAATTTAATTTTTTCTAATATTAACCATATATATTATGATACTATTATACTATTTTGGACAAAAACCAATCAAATTTCGATGGGAGTAATCACCTAGTGTTACTATGGACATTGTACCATTGTTCTTTTTTACATTTAGGTATATTCCTTTTGTTTTATAATGAGAATGAAAACGTTGTGCACAGACTTATTTTCATTATATTGCCAATTAGGATGCAAAGCCCAACTTCATTATATTTCAATGCCATGTAATCTAAAAAAATATTATAGTGTCATTCAATTAACATGTATGCATAAAAATAGCATTCCTCAGCAAAGCAAGGCAAAGTCTGATAGTTAATGTTGATCTGAATGTTGTTAAAATCAAGTAAAATTTTAACGACAATGATGGTGAGGATGAGGCAAATGGAGATTGCAATGGTGAAGGTGAAGAATTTGAAGACAATGGAGGCTATGATATTCTAACTTTGGATGATCTTTGTTGAATTTATGTTTTTTAGCCTTGTTATTTTTAGTGACTTTATAAATATATAAACTATGAAGAAGGTTGGATTTATTTTCAATAGTTTGGGTTTGATTTTTGTTTAATTGATAATTCATAATATGTTTTTTTATTTTATATTATTTATTTAATTATATGCTAATATAGGAAAACTTTTGCAAGTTTATGTTCTGAGTTGACGGAGTTTACCTCCATCTCATAGGTTTATTCAAAATCTTGAATTTGACAACTTTGAACATGAGTACTTACTACTCACGCCAACTTATCATGTTGAAAGATCATTTTATAAGAAGCTCATT
The DNA here is from genome assembly GCA_029929735.1 of Mimosa pudica. NCBI lineage: Eukaryota > Viridiplantae > Streptophyta > Magnoliopsida > Fabales > Fabaceae > Mimosa > Mimosa pudica. Next base: position 10,724,969 of record JAKELP010000002.1, read on the forward strand.
TTGCTATCACTCAAATACAATAAAAGTACTTTCTTTCATGTTGTTCTCTTTCTCTAATCCATATTATATTTACCAATCAAAACTTAAGAATCCAGATTAGTTGGATGTCACAATAGGCAACGATTACCTGACGCTGTTTTAAAAAAAAACTTGGGAATTTATGAATTTAGGAGACAATAGATTAGATTGAGTTTTCACATTTAAGATCAATATAAATTCATCAACTAGACCCTAGATCTAGAAACGAAGAAAATAGTTCAAATGTCTTGTAATCAAATTATGTCGTCAATTGCTGAGATCAGGGTACCACAATTCAAAAAACCATTTGGAATTAAGCTTGTAAGAGCATGCTCATTCAACATTACTTAAAGATTTGAGAACGGAAAAAAACAGCTAGTACTCTAATTATCTAGTAGCATTATAGTACAATAAATGCTAAAAAACATGGAAATGAAAGCTCTTGAGTAACCAGTAACCTTTCCTGATAAAAAAAGTAACCAGTAACCTTTGGTACCTTGGTATGGGCTATGGCTCAATGGAAAGTGTGAGCATAATGCATATGCAAGCATGAGGGGTGTTGTCCAAGGTGGAAGGGAGGTCTAGTCTTGGGGAATATGCAGCAATATTTTGACGATTCATTAGTTAAGACTTGCTGGAAAGCTTGTGGATGATCAAAATAACCTAGAGGGGCTACTGTGTGTGTAAGAGACATGGTAATCCCTCATCTGTTGCCCAGTTTCTGATTCTATATTTTAATCATAGACCTCTGGTATATCCAAGTGGTATGAATCTAAGCAAAAAACCACAAACACATATACTGAAACAACTCAATCCTGTTGTATAAGCTGAACTAATGCATCAAAGCTGAACTTTTGTCCAGGCTCAAATTTAGTTTCAAGATCTTCAAAGCTCTGTTCAACCCTCAGATCTTTGCCAACTTTCAAATTCTCCTGAAACATTTTGCACAAGATTACAGAGAATGAGATGCACCCATTATTCCTTGGTTAAAAACATGTAGGAACAAAGTAACGACATAATATATAGAACAATGGCAAAATACCTTTTCCACATATTCAGCTACTGTAGAGTTGATAATTTTCTTTATTACTTCCTTGAACACTTTAGAAGGTCCAAGCACCTCCAATAAAATGTCTTTTGGTATCTGTTGAACAAAATGTACAACCTATAAAAGTGAATACGTTTCCATACTATCAAGAACTTGTGAACTGAATCAAATTTTCAATTACAACCTCATGCAGCTAAGTTTCTCCATTACTCTAGAAGTATTGAAGATTACATTTCATTTTTTATTTGAGATTACCTAACAAAGTGAGATCCTTGAGCGAGCATTTTGGTTTCATCGTAAGAAGAATGAAATTAGGTAATATTCTATATCTGGTTCACGTCTGTTTTTATTGCGGCTAGAAAGAGCCTATTTCAAATCTTCCTTAAGTTATACAGGAAATATACAAGAGTAATCTTTGGAACTGAGCATAAGCCAAATGGAAAATACTTACATCTGGTGTCTTCCCTGGTTGTCCCCAAGTTATTAGAGTTGAAGTCGGTCAGCAAAAACAGCAAAATAAAACAAACCAAATTAAAATATGAGCAAGTTATAGATACAGGGAAAAGTAACTTAGATTCGCTGAGAATAACTCAACTGATGATGAAGCCTTAAGACAAGATTCTTCTAGCCTACATACAATTAATGTTCATGAAAACAGTACCTTCATTGACATATTGTTTTGGCATTTCCTTTAACTAATTTTATTCCATCAAAACAATGTGTAAAGACAAGTTTCACAAACACAATGGCAGAAAGCTGCCTCGCATATTTTATATCATTATGATTCACATGACCTGCGCTTTACTTACATTACTTCAATGCGGAGCTACAACATCATGTTATCACCAGTTTTTTCTGAACTGGCTAGTGGTTCTAATACAGATTCTGCCACACACTTATTAACAGAAATAAAAGATGAACTTGCTATATATTCTCTGGAGCAGGCACAAGCATATGTGATTTTGGCCACAAACACAAGTATATGTTCAACACCACAAATTGCCAGTTATGCACAGAGAACATGATCACCACCAAAATTCATGACAAATACATAACTATGTTTGTTATCATGATTCTACATAACGGTACAATCCCAATAAATTGACAATTTACATAAATATTCAAATTTCAGTCCCCCAAAGAATCAGAACACTGCACCTCCTTTAACTCTACGAAATCCTGGAATTGGCTGAGCAGCAGCAACCATCTTGTCAAAGACATCATCAAAGATTCTTTGAGTTTTGGTGCCAGATACCTCTATGCTTATCTGAAAAGTGAAGTTAGAGGATAAAGAGTGCACAATATTCAAGATCTATATGCACAAATAAAACTTAAAGAAGTAATAAACCATATAATAGAATAGGCAACATAGCATGGAATTTCTTGACTCGCATTGATGATTCAGTAGGGTGAAAAAGGAGTACAATCCTTTAACCTCCATTTACTCAAAACACATATCCAAACCCAAAGGCACAGTTCATACTTGTGGGAAATTCATTATCTTGCATAATCTAAACATGTGATACCTTTAACTCTCCAACATCATTGATATTAGTGGAAGAGATAGAGAACTCCTTAAAAGCAGAAGCAGTTTGAGCATCTGTCATGATCAAACCAAGAAAAGCTATAAATATTTGAAATATGCGGAGGGAAAGAAATAAACCCACTACCTAAAAGTTTCAAAAGACAAACTTGCACCTGAGTGGAGAGCTACAGAAGAACAATATCTCCTGTCTTTCCTGTAAAAAAGAAAACAAAGTTTTTTTTATCATGACCGTCTGAATGACTATAGTATTTCAAATCACATTGGTAGATGTCAAATTAAAATTAACAACGCTGAAGCCCTCTCATGATGGTGATAATAGTGATGATAAACAAATAAATCCGGTAGCATCATGTGAAGGAACTTGTGTAATGCAATGCCTCAAGTATTCAGTCATAGTGTGACCAAAAATCATACGACTTCAAATTAATCAAAGGCAAGCACACTCAAGCAACCACATAATTCAAAATAAAATTCACAGTGTAGTGGTGCCTTTTGAAAAGATCTCCTGCATTGTGTCTAAGCTGGCGTGAAAGGCATAAACTTGTACAATTCAAGCTAGGCATAATGAAATCCTCTACTCCTAGCTTATATCTGTTCATCTGCAGAGAAGTATGCAAATCACTAAAGGGAACCAAAAGAAAAAAGAAATAAAAAAACATCACTGTAGGGGACATAGAGACTAAAAAAGAAAACAAAAACAATAATAACAAGAAGAATTTACCTGAGGAGTTAAATTTAAAATGAAGGGTTGAGATGAAACACTCATTGTCTTAATTTTCACCTCAGTACGTATGGTTCTAATCAGAATTATAGTTTTCCTTCAGGTCAAGTGTTCACCTACAAGGATTTTACAACAGGTGTTCTTTAAGATGTAATCTAACATGTATCATTCGTGCACCTTATGAAGAATTATATTAATAAAAAAGGAAATATAACCTATGCATTATACTATACTTGGACATGCTGCTTTTCAAAATAAAATCATTTATTAACAGGAAATTTGAGAATTTCTATGTTGGGGACGAATAGGCTTTCAGTATACACAAACCAGCAGTATGAAAAAGCATAGTATCATCTCATTACTTCATTCAAGAAATAAAGTTTAAAAATTACATAACCCAAAACAGCTTTCGTTTCTATCTCGTATTGCTTGGGTTGTATTTATGTGTGTGTGTGTGTGTGTGTGTGTGAGTGTGTCTCACTATGTAATCTTTAGTTATCATGTGGAAGTTGTATAAAACTTACAAGAATGCGAAGGAAAGGATAAGGAAGAAGTTGTTACCTGTTCAAAGCTGAAAGTCTGAAACTCCAAGAATGACCAAGGTTCAAGGACAGTGCTTCGAGCCTTGGAGGTGTAGCTAGTAGCTCCAACGTTTTTCTTTTTTCGCTTTATGAATTAAAAATTTAAAATGTAAATTTTAATTGTTTATCTCTTATTGTATAATTAAGTTTTTTAGTAGTTGAATGGAATAGAAGCACATAATAAAATATGAAGATGAAGATTATTGTGAAAAAAAATTAAAAAAACACTTTCCTCATTATATTTTAAAAATAATTTTAGATACACTTATCATTTTACATGACTAAATTTAATAAATACTTCACTCTGCATTTTGGCAGTGTGTGCATTTTAGGAGAAACAAGTGTTTCCTCGATTGAGTCAATTCTTTCAGTTTTTGCACTACATTAAATTAACCGTGGGAGTTGAAACCCAAAACAATGATAATAAAGTTTTATCTCACTAGGTGGAGTCGGTTATATGGATTATACGACGTTATTGTGCTCTATTAACCGTAAAATTATATTAGTTGTATTAACCGTAAAACAATTGGAATATGGCCAAAAAAAAGGAAAACTACTATCAATAAATAGTTGATTGTGCTGATAAGTGGGACTCAGACAACCCTTCGTAGACAACATTCAAACCCTCAAGTTCAAATTAGTTAGTTGCTAATATGTAGTTGTGTGTTTTATCGGCCAATGTTTAACTAAAGAAAAAGGGGAAACCACTAACTTTTTAACTTTCTAGCATGTGCTTAAATTTTCCCCATTGAATATCATTACATGAAATAAAAATTTACTGAACCAAAATAAACTCCATTTATATATTCTCTAACAAATATTACTCAAGTTGCCCCCACTCCATCTACTAGGGGTTTATAGCGATAAATAAATTAAAAGAGAGTCTAGGAACCATTCTCATGCTGCTTGATTTCGCCAATAATTCAACCTTTCACATACAAAAATTGTTACTGATTGATTGACCAACAACTCGGAACAATCAGAATCGCCAGCCATTGATGATCTGAAAACAAAAGATGAATATTTAGGGCCATGCCCTACAAACTAGAACCTACACTTCTTATACTTCTGTAAAGACATTGATGAATTCTAAATAGGAATATAATCCTATTCAAACTGTAGGAATGGGCAGGTTTTATCTTCCAATTTCTATTGGTGATTTGAGTCTATGAAAAGTCAAAATCAGCTATGAGGAATTGTCCCTAATGGAAAGGGAAGCTTTTATCTTGTCAGCAAGAAGTGGCAGCATCTTAATGCTATCCTGGATTGATTGATCAGCACATGAAACCATATCATTCATAGCTCCTGGTTTTTTCTGCATCTTAGCTGCCTCATACTTATCTTGGCACACCATTAGAGACCTATTCAACCTTTCCTGCAATCAGTTCATCAGCCCCAGTCAGATCAAAGAGAAAAGCTATCAACTACCAAACGAAATCCAGCAAGTAAAGGCGTAGATTTAAAAATTACAGAAATTGAAAGGGACACACCACACACGAAAACCTGAGCATTTAGATCTCTAATAGACTTAAACTTGAGTTTGTCAGCTATTTCATGAGGATGTAATCTAAAGCTTTATAAGCAAATCACACAAGTACAAGATGGCTGGTTGACATTATTAAACCAATCATCGTCCATAGCATTTTTAGACATTTGACAACTAAAATACTGAGGTATATGAAAAAAAGACAAGTCTTGGCTAATTTATTAGCCATAGGGTATCTTTTCATTTCAAGAATAAATGTAATTTCTCATGGTAGAGGGGAGGATTCACCCTACACACACACACACACACACATTTTTTCCTAAAATGGCCATTTTGAAGGCAAATTAGCAGCAGAAGAGTTGACATTATTGACAACCATAGCTAGCAATAAAATTAGGATACATGCAAAAGAAGAGGAGCATTAACAAATCATGGCAAGGTCAAAGGTAGTAGGTTAGCAAGCAGCCACCATTAACATTGCGAAATCTTATTGCATCAGTTAGTTTATGAATCTATACTTGTTTTAACATTGCATCAGTTCGTTCTTATCCTTATTTTTTACCGGCACACATTGCTCAATTAACATTATATAATTGAACCTCATTAGATTTTCTGTAAAGGCTTGCATATGTATTCCACAAAATAAACATTCTACATTTGAGGAAAAAATAGATGACCAGGAAGTTAAATGAGGATAAATATGATGATTGTAGAGCTCACTTGAAACTGAGCCATCTCATGATCAAACTTTTGTTGAGCATTTGAGAGAGGAATAGAGCAATTGTCAACACACGTGCCTATTTCTTCCTGCTTTCTGCTTCTGTCAAAGCATTCATATGCACATCTGAAGTAAGCTTTCTGCAAAAATCAACAAAACAAGGAACAAGGACAACTTGTAATCCAGCAACTCAAAGAAAAAAAAACCACTTCATGTGCAGTTAATATCACCATATTCCATATTGCACACAAACAAAATAAGGCGACACTAATGTTGCAACACGGTCATATCACTCAGACCGATGATTATACCGACGGTCAAACTGATAACCATTAAGCAGGTCGATAGTTAAACTGGTCCGACCATCTGGTCCAACACTCATCATTGTATGATGTAACAACATTGTATTTATTTCTAATTTCTAAGTCCTTATTTCCTTTACATTCTACTCCCTCCGGTCCTAAATATAAGTCACTATTGACTTTTTTGGAAAATCCTAAAAAAACATAAGTCAATTATAAATTGATTTACCTAATTTTTTCCTTATACTAGTTTGTTTAACATATAAACTAATGACTAATCTAAAAATATATCAAATATGTCATAATTTAATAACATATTCTGTAACCTTAACATCTCCAAAAAAAAGTCAACCGTGACTTATATTTAGGACCGGAGGGAGTAATGATTAAGCCATGAAAAGGGATTGAAAAGGGACCTGAAGGGTAAAATTGACATGGTCTTGGATAGGAGCTAAATGGGTTTGAGCGGCTGCGTTGACTTGTTGAAGTTTCTGTTGCAATCTCTGGGAAGCTATTTGCTCTTCAGCAGCTGCCAAGTGATCCATTCCTTTCACACGTGCAGAAGGAAGAAGGTGGGTTTAGGAGGTACTGAGTTAGGGGTTTAGGACAGTGATGAGGGTTTAAGGCCAACGGTTTGGTCTCCTTAGCTCTTTCTCATGAGCCGGCCCACTGGCCCAATTATAGTAGTCTTCAGCTTAATTAAAAAATTCAGTTGTCATCATTTTAAATGTTCATATTTGATCATGTGGAGTGCTTTTTTTATACCAAAAAAATATTGATCAACATATGTGTGATTTTTTTTATTTCTTTTGCTTATAATTGGTTATATATCTTCTTTACTATTGTAAGAGAGCCGGTCCCAAATAGTTTAGGAGGAGAATTTCAGTTAGTACTTAGTACACTCTCAATAATTTGTCAAATAATCCATATAAATTTTTTAAACATCAATGCATAGGGAGAAAATGAAATAAAATCTTGGCCGTTGGATGGATTCATTGCTGTTCTATCATTTACAAGATAAATATGTGAATTTTTGACATAGATGAAGATATCAAATGAAGATATTTTCGATGAAATAAGTGAATCTAAAACAATAGTATGAACAAGAAAGTGTGTTATTTATAAACAAATATGGAACTTTTTAAGACATGTATTTTTATTTCCAACATACATGAATGTATTAATCAAGGGTCTTGTGTCAAGCTTTAGATCCATTGTCGTCAGGATAATTACTTCGAATTAGCAAGATTCTCCTCATTGTCAAAACTCAAAATACATTCTTATGATTTAAATTAGATGGTTACTAATAACTTCATTTGCACACACATCACGGATAAATCATATAACTCCAGGGGAATTCGTAGCGATTAAGATGGTTCCTGATATTGATATTGGTGATATATAGGAATTAAGATATTTCAGATTATTGGTGATAGATATTGATTGACTGATCATTACATGGGAAAAATAAAGACGGATCCTTAAAAAAGAAAAAATGGTTAAGTCCTCAATATTTTTTAATGGCCATCATAGTTGATGGAAAATATGTGTGTGTGTGTGTGGTATTTTTCTCCCTGGCTTATTTGTTATACTACTCACCCAGTAAACAAAAGTAGACATGAAAAAAGTAAGTTTAAACAATTTTAACCGCTATATTGTGGCAGAAATTAGTTAAAAATGCCTCATAATTTTAAAATGGGAGACCAATGCATTTTACTTGGATCGAGATTCGAGAGCCATATTCAACAGGGGCATATGGCATAAGGAGGAAGCATTAAAATGATAATTGTATCTTCAAAATCCATCATGAACATAATGTTAACTAAGACGACTTGTGAGCTAGCATCCTTGACATGTACAAAATCTTGTCCATTAATGCTATGATCATCAAGCAAGGCATACAGTAAGAGAGCCAGAAAAATCAGACATGTTTCTGATCCTTCTTACATGGTCTGAGTTCCTAAAATCATCAAGTTTAACAGACAGCTTAATAAACTTGAACTACATCAGATTCATCTTTCAGCCTAAGTTTAACAAACAGTTTAAGAAACTTAAACTACATCAGAATCATCTTTCAGCCCTCCAGAAAATTACCCACAAGCTTTAAGTTTCAATCTTCCTTAATAGCAAGAACATGTTCTGATCGACCTTAAACTTGAGACAGTTGGACGAATCGCCCCTCAGCATCATCTGTAGCCCTCCAAAAGATACATAGACCTCCCTGGAGAAAGACAAAAAAACTAGGTAAAAAATGAATGTGTTTTTGGCACATATAAGTTCAATGAATTCATGATTAGATAAGCGGCTAATTCATGGATGAACGAATCAATGGACCGAATAAAACAGGAAATTCCAATGATTTTGATACACTCTGGGAATATCTTTTGTTGTTGCATATACTGAAATAAGCAATACACAAACGTACTTATAATGATGTAACAAAACTAGTGAAAACAGGTCAACTTGAAATAAAATGTAAAACTGGGTTCAAGCAAAAATCTCATGTAATATGTTGTATCAAACAAAAATGAAAATGTCAAGGGGATATTATATTTACGTACACTTCAGTTTCATCCTTAGAACCTTCTTTTGTGATGTCATACAACCGGCCATGCATGATGTACTCAAACTTCTCTTGAATGGACACCTCACCATCCTGGAGATAAAATCACAAGTTTAGTAAAAAGAAAATTTGGCCTTCTTTTATAGAGGCCCAAAACAAAATAATGCCCATGGGCACTGACACAATTTCCTCGTCAACTGAACGATGGCAGCTAGATATAGTCATCATAAAAAATTTCTCACCCCATCATAGGTCATGTAGTTCATATTTCAGGCTTCAAAATAAATGCAGTTGCAAACACTATTTAGAGCATAGAAGTAGTTGTAAGCAATGCGTTCAATTGGCAAACAATTCATGGATGTAGTGAAAAGGATTTAAATAATAAGAAAATCAAATAGACCAGAAGTAATTAATGCGGGTAGAGAATGAAGTTATCATCATCCACTTCCTTAAAACGTAGAACAACAGTGATTATCAAAAACTATAAATTCCAGAACGAGGCAGTAAACAACTGCTAGCTCTGACTCTGATTGCGCCTTTCTCTCGTGTCATTAAAAACAAGTACATATACCAATGGGTAGTGGTTGAGCTGGTAAGTGGGTTGCAACCCCCGTAAGGATGAGAACGCATGTTCGATTCCCGGGAAGCGCTCTTATTGAAAGAGGGGACAACCTTGTCTATGTGGGCAACACTCCTACCCCTCGAGTCCGGATTAAACCGGGCGGTGATTAACCAAAAAAAAAAACAAGTACATATGGATGAGAGGCAGAATTTTATAGATAATCAAATAATTACTGAGGCACTTTGATAACTTAGGATCACGGAGTTGACTACCTATTTATGACCAAACATTTGAATCTTGAACCTCCCAAAACTTCCAAAATTTTGGAAATCAGTGTTACACATTGATAGTTATTATTCTTTGTCACCTCTCAAGTCTCAGCTATGAGACTTCTGCTATGCCATGACCATCATTAGCACACTTCATCTGAACAGTTCTCTTTTTTCCATTAAGTTTGACAAAAAAAAACTAAGATGTACAAAATTATTTTATAAAATTTCCCAAACTCCGGCATGAACTAATCAGTTTATTTTTTCCCATAGAGTTCACTGCATTTTAATAGAGGTAGCAGCCAATATTGAACATTCCATTTTGAAATGATCTTTCAAATTGTACCCTTTTATTTCCATTGCATTTGATGCTTTGTCGTTCAAATATTGACAAAACCAGTATTAGGTAGAAGTTGTCACAATTCAATATATCAACATTGTTAAAACATATCCAAGTTCACACAACACAAGTTGATAAATGAATTATAGATAACTTAATTGGATAGAAAAAAATACAGACACGAGCTATATGAAGTAGGCAAAAAGGGAATAACATTTAAACAATTGAGAAATTGAAACATATAAAGAGAAAAGTAAACAGATGTAAAGAGAACTATGTGTACCTTTGTACTAAAAACTAGGGAGGGAGACAGAACCATCAAGAATCTTTCATTTTTTTTCAATGGATAAAGCTCTGTATGTATATCCAGACGCATGTACATGTCACACTTCTCACTTTTAGCTACTATCCGAGACACTAAAAGAAAGCATTCACAAAGTCAGGCCCTATAAGCACAACATGAATGTAAGGAAAAGAGGAAAATCAATAAACACACCTTCAGGGCTATATACCCAGTAAGACTGTAAGCATGATATGTGAAAATCATGAAGACCAAATACCCATTGGAAATCAGATGAGATATCGCTAATTGAATAACATAGTAGCCAAGGACTAACCTAATTGAGTTGCAGAGCCTCAAAGCCTCTACTATGGACATCAATACACATATTTCATTGAGTAAAGTGTCTTCTTGGTATTGGTAATTATTTCATAATCATTTTATATATCATGCTAATATTTTGAGGAGTATCATTCATGATTCAACTGCTATTCAAAATCTAACAGACAACCTCCTTTCAATTGTCTATCTAGTAACTCAATCCTAGCCATGAAAATATGTTTTCCTTAAAATCTTTAACTAAGCATGCCCACAACAGAAATAGCAAAAGAAACAACATCTTCACTAATGCGTTCTTCACCATGACATATGCCAGTACAGTTACTTCCTTTAGATCATAATATTTTCCTTTTAATATGCCGCCAAACACAAACCAAAACACATTAAAATAGATAAGTCATAACACAGAGCTCAATACTGGAAGCTATCCATAGAAATGAGTCCCTCATAAAATCTTCATTTGTAATCCAAACCAATTATGCCCAAAAAGAGATACCACCTCCGGTCCTAAATATAAATAAGACCTAATTGACTTTTGTTCAGAGGCTAAGGTTGCGAAATAGGCTATTAAATCATGATATATTTGATTTATTTTTATATTATTCATTAGTTTATAGGTAGGTTTAAGGGAAAAAAATTAGATAAATCAATTTATAATTAAATTATTTTGTTTTTTATAAGATTTTCTAAAAAAGTCAACTAGGTCTTATATTTAGGACAGGAGGGAGTACTAAAAAAAGGTGCAATTAATACTGAAACAAGCATTCACCTATGATGTTTTTTAAAAAAAAAGCATACCTTTATCATACTTTTTACCCTCAGGGTCTACTTCCTCAACCTTAAAGATGTCGTCAAACAGAAACTCACTCATCCTTTGAAAGGAATGTATGCCCTGCTGACCAAATAAGTTGTGAAAGAAGAGAAGAGAAGCTGCAGAAAATAGAACAAGTTAGAGAAAGTGAAGAGTGAAGACTAAAACGCCATAATTGAAAAGGGGAGTGAGTGAGCTCTTACTCAATGCAAGCAAGGGGAGAAGTTAAAAGAAGAAGGCAGGGAAAGGATGAAAAGAAGAAAAAAAGAGAGTAGAGTGTAAAAAAGCAAAAACCTGAAATAAGGAAGGCTGCCTGCGGCGGAGACGGCTGGACGTCCTAGTTTCGAGGCTGGCGATTTTAAAGATGGCTGAATGTATGTGTGTGTATTTAATTATAGGAAAATCCAAATAAATGGAAGAAGCTACAGTTCCAAGAGCACCGTGAATGAACCAGCACCAACCTATCATTTTAAAATTTTGCGAAAAGACAAAATTGTCTCCATCTTAAAACACAAATTGCAAGAAGAGGGTGGGTGTTAGAGTGGGTTTAGGGTAGGGTAGTAATATGTGTTTTAGGATGAGACAATTTTGCCTTTTCGCAAAATTTTAAAATGACAGGTAGATACTGGTTCATTTATGGTCCTTTTGGAAGTTTAGGTTACTCACTTGTCTTTTTGGGTATTGGAAGGGATTTATTTGGGATTTTCCCTTTAATGATTTATAATTTATAATAGGGTTAATATATATACAGACGGACAAACAATTAGTGAAATGTTAATTTGTTCAAGAAACAATAAATAGTTTTAGTTTGACCAACGGACAAAAAATAAGTATCACATTGGTCAAAGGGACCCATGAGCAATATAATTCAATTGTGAAAAGCATCTCATATCCCTCATTAAATAAATAAAATAAATTTTTGGGTCTCACTTTTGCTCATAAAAAAATTTTGTGGGTCCCACATTTGCTCATAAAAGATGTGGCGAAGATGGGGGCATTTTTTTATGAGCAAACGTGAGACTCACAAAATGATTTTTGTTTGTTTTGATGAAGAGTGGGAGAGACTTTTCATAATTGAATTATATTGCTCCTAAGTCCCATTGACCAATGTGAAAGTTTTTTTGTTCATTAGTCAAATTGAGACCATTTATTATTTGTTAGCCAAATTGACACTTTAGTAATTGTTTATTTGCGAGAATGTATATTAACTCTTTATAATAACATGTGAGGGCATAGAACATTGGACTTCTAAATTTGTTTTTTTTATATATCTTTAATTTCTAAAAATATAATCATTATTCAAATATAAGGTGAACAATATATTGTTTAGGCTGATTTTGAAAGAAAAATATTGGGTAAAAGGTAGGTGCTTCATGTAACATGTAATTTCTAATTAAAAATTTAGTTATTGTTTAAGCTAATTGCTAAAATCATTGTGGTTATCAGCTTAAACAATGACTAAATTTTTAATTAAGATGACGTCACACGAGTTGTTATGTGAGGCCAACAAGTTGTTATTGTTAACCCTAGAAGTTGTAATTTACAACTCGTGTGACCCCATCTTAATTATCTTTCCTCTATAGGACCTCTAATTAATGCTCCCTAAAATTTATTTAATTAATGAATTGTAAGTTGAGTTGAATGATACGCAAAAACCATTGTGGTTATCATGTATAATTTAGCCTATAACTGCTTGTGATTATGATAGTTTGGAATCTGAATTGGACGATTAAAAGTTAGATGTTGAAATGGAAGAGGGGGAATGTTGGCATAATTTCTGTCTTCCTCGCCATAATTACTTAAAATTTTAAATTTCCTTAACTAGTATAATACTCCCTCCGTTCCTAAATATAAGAGCACTTTGACTTTTTTGGAGAATCCTAAGAAAGCAAAATAGGGTAATAAAAAAATGATTTTCCCAAAATTTTTCACTAAACTAGTTTATTTGACTTATGAGCTTACATATGATCTAATAATATTTAAAATATGTTGTGATTAAATTATTCATTTTGCTTTCTTAGGATTCTCCAAAAAAGTCAAAGTGCTCTTATATTTAGGAACGGAGGGAGTAGCACTTAAAAACTTTTATTTTCCTCGCCGTAGTTACTAGTATATCACTAAATTGAATAGATAAAAAACTGTTTGAAATCGTTTAACTGATTTATTCAAATTTCCTTTTTCTTAAGCTGAAAAGAAGTGACAAAGTATATTACAAAGCAAACCACAATCCTAACGCAATATACCCACAAAAGTGATGCATTTGTTCCACAAGCTACAATTTTGGTAATTTGGTCACACTAACAAGAAAGTCTATGCCTTTGATGGAATACTTGTCTAAGCTCCTTTCTGGCTTTTCTCTTGTTCAAACTTATCTATGGCTACTTGTAGCTCATCTGTACCGCCAACAGCCCTCATGGTGTAGAAGTACACCCCGAAGACAAATGCAGACAAGCCCCCGGCTACTACCAGATTCCTAGCCTTGGGCGTGAGACCTCCAAACCCAGCCATCTAGGCAAAAATGAGAAAAGATTTTATTTGCAAGCTGTGTGTTGTCACAATTAAGCTTTCAATGATGCAAGTGCAGAAAATTATGAGCCGAGATAGGAGATAGAAAATTATCAATACACATGAAGCTGAGATTGTTTCCTCTTCATTCATAATTATAAATTCCTTATGTGTCTCATAGGATACCATATGATTCAGAGACAAAAAAAAAACACAAATCATATCACTGAACTACGATGCCTTGTCCAGAAAGAGTTTCAACATTGAGATTAACAAATTCAATTACATATTCCAGGTTAACAAATTCACGTGATGATCAGATCAGAACAAAGGCAAGATTAGAATGTACATATTCGACAGTAAAATCAACTAATAAAAAGCACTTCATTGTATGAATTAAGAAATCAACAAATCCCTATACAATGCATTGTAGTCTGTCTTTCCATCTTCATTTAGCAGGAAGGTAACTAAATATCAGGAATTTGCATCATAAGAATTCCGACACATAATAAATAGTAGTAGCAGATTATCAAAGTATACCAGAGGCAAAACTAGCTAGCAGTTGAAAACCTTTTGTTTTGCTTAAATAGGAATTTGTGGAGTTAATTGTCAAGGAAAGAAAAACTACTCCCTCTGTTATTTTGTGGATCTTATGAAAGTATACCATAGAGAGAGTATTTCGTTATTTCATAATTCCTCAATTCCAAAATATAAGATCACTTTCACATCTTAATTTCTCCCTAAATATAATATCACTTTCTAATTTTCCCAGTTTTTCCTAAATCAACCTCATAATACTTATCAATAATAAACAAACAAGACATGGAGAGTGAGGATAAAGGTATATGGTTTGACTTTGGATAAACTGGTAATATCATGTGATAATAACTAACTTAACTAACATCCTTAATCTTATCAAATTACGGAAAGTGATCTTATACTTAGAAATGGAGGTAGTATTAAGTTAAAGTGGTTAATATTCAGTCATGTATTAATTAGAGTTGAACACTAGTTAACTGCAGTTAGTTTAGTCTCTGATGTATACAAAGAGGTTTGTAGAGTAATAATAGGTCATTTTTCCAAATCGCATTCAGTTACAGTGATAGATATAATAGCTGCAAACATAAACAAAGAAGATCTAAAGAACCGAGAATTATGAGCTGAAGATACAGAAAGAGTCCATAGTGAAGAGGAAATATTGGAATTGGAGCAGAAAAGCTAAAATTGAAAAGAAATGAGAAGCGATTGGTGGATAACACAGAACAAGAAGATGATCATAAAATAAAATTGAAGATTTGAGTAATTACCAGAAGTGGAGAGGAAGAACAGAAGATGAGATAATCGTCTACAGTGTTGGCTCACTTCTCTAATCTGCGCGCACAAAAAGAGGCGCCGAACGGTGCTCTTTGTATCGTATGAAATGGTATGCGGGCTCAAATTTTATTTATTTATTTTTTTTTACCAAAAAATTTTATTTATTTATTTATTTGAGCACACTAATAAATTACTCCTTCAACCATTGTTTTTTTATTTGAATGAATTTAAGAGAAATGTCAAAACTATTATCCAATAAATACAAGAAAATGTCACTAAGAAAAACAACTAGAAAATTGATAAAACTTCTAGATGTTTTTTTTGTTTTGAGGGGAGGATAGTTTTTTTGAAGAGGAAGGTGTTTAAATTTTTCATCTATTCCCTAATCAAAATTTTCAATTCATTCTATCTAAAATTATTTTATCTTTTCAAATAGGGGGTGTACAAATTTTTCCCAACTCAGTTCCGTCGTGCAAGTCTCGTCTCATGGCTTTTTGGGTAGGGGCAAAATTAATCTTCGTGATGAGACAAGACACGTGACGACTAGATCACGTCTAATGTTATTTGTGTGTCTACTTTTATATAATTTTTTTTAAAAAAATACATGTGTCATTTGTATGATATATGAGTATATGTGAATCTTTTCATGAAAAATATGATACAAATAAATTTTTAGCTTATTATATTGTATGTTGGCCAAAAAAAACTTATTGTATTGTATAAGATGTATTGTAAAAGTAATGTTAAACTAATTTCTTTATTTGATATGAATGAAATAATTTTATTTTTTTTACAAATACATATTTTAATAAAAGAATTCAAAAAAAACAAATTTCGAGATTTTCTCGTTTCATCTTGTACCTGATCGGGTCAAGGACAAGGTGCAAGACAAGATGAGACACATGACAGAATGTTCGAGACGGGACACGAAACATGGTGTCCCAATCCTGTCCCATTAACACCCAATCTCAAATATCTTAATTTTCCAAAAACACTCTTATATTCTCCTCTCCCCTCCCAAACCAAATACATTAAGTCTCTTTTTTTAGTTAGATGTAATAATAATTTTCTTTAATAATTTTTTGTGCTATAAAGTATAAACAAAATAAGGGTTAAGATTCAAATTTACCCTTCAACTATGCATGAATAATCAATCATATATCCCCTATTTTTGGCTCATATCTACCCCTAGTATATGGAGGAGAATATATGGATGAGAATATATTTGCTCTTTATAGTTAATTTGTATATATGATACTCCCTCTGTTCCTAAATATAAGACCTAGATAACTTTTTTTTGGAAAAATTAAGGTTGCGAAATAGATTATTAAATGATAACATATTTGATATCTTTTTAGATTATCCATTAGCTTATAGGTAAAATAAACTAGTTTAAGAGAAAAAATTAGGTAAATCAATTTATAATTAACTTATTTTTTTCTTTTTTTAACATTTTTCAAAAAAAGTCATCTATGTCCTATATTTAGGAACGGAGAGAGTAATATGTATATATGATACTTTATACATATTTCAATGGTAAATATGATCTTTCTTACATAATGTGTTTAGGTAGATATAACTTTGATTTTGTACTTAAAACAAATACAATCCTTGTTGACTTTCATGGCAAAATTGGTGCCACTTATACTAAAAGTGGAGCAAATATGAAGCTTAACTCAACAAAATATAATAATACTAGGAGTATGTATGTATATATAGTTTACCTTGTGCGGTGGGCGTTGATGGGCATGGCGATGGAAAGGGAGGTAGAAGGCAGCTTGAAGGGAACGCAAGAGGGAAGAAGAAAAGGAAAAGTAAGCATAGAAGGAGAGAAGGTGATAATGGTGCCATACATGGAAGCCCACGTGCCCAAATATCACCTCTGGATGCAAGACCCTTCTCTTCTTCAGGCCACTGCCTCCGAGCCTCTCACCCTCCCTCAGGAATATCAGATGCAGCTTTCATGGTCTCAAGACCCTTACAGTTACCCCTTTCTCCTTCCCCTATTTCCATCTCTATCTTCGTTTTTATTCTCCCCCATTTCTTAAACACACTGTTTTTGTAATGGGTTTTCTTTTCTTGCCACAAATTTTTATTCTTTTTTGTATCATCACTTCAATGGATTGGAAAGTTCACATTTTTTTTTTGTTTTGCAGAGGAGACTTTTATTGTATTGGATAAGGACTTGATTGTTGGAGAGTTTAAACATGGAGATCCTCGTGTTGAAGGTACCTTCAAGTTTGTATATTTTTAGAAGCTACCTCTCATATTATATTTATGTTGACGAACCTTAGTGATTGATAATGAGTTTTCCTACAAGGAGACACATGTCTATTACTCGCCGTCCTAAATATAAGACCTATTTATAATGCTTATCGAATTGTCGCCAGATTATCCTTACTACCGATGCTCCCTGATAATAGTCAAATAAGAGAAGGAGGGTGAGAGTAAAGGAAGATTGTTAGAGTATATTGGTAATATCCTGCTATTTCAACTAACTTAACTAAGATCTTTAATAAATCAAATTAGGTAAATAGGTTTTATATTAAGGACCGGAGTGAGTATTGGCTAAACAAAGCTCCAGAGGTTACAAATTAGTCATGCCGATTGCCCATATCATTTGGCTACAAAAATGGAATTGTTTCAAATTCATTAGAAACTCTTGATACATTTTTGTCCTTGATGGTTTCAAAAATGTTTAAAAAGGGCCATGAATTTGGTATACTCGGACAGAAGTAATGTTTCCTTCTAGTTCATCCAAATATTTTGGTAAAGGGAATTACTAATATGCCCCATTTTCAGCTATGATTGGTGATGTAAATGTATTCATGAATGACTTGGATAATCCTCAGATGGCAGAGATTGAGATAATGATTGCTGAACCAAAGAGGTACTTGGCTTGACTTTATTATCATAATTGGGTGGCTTGGTTCTTTCATTTTCATAGGCATATCTGTTTTTAAGCCGTTTTCTTGTTTTGTCTATGTTCCTTGTTTCTTTTATTCTTTAGTAAAAGAATTTTTATTTTTCTTGGGAGTGATGCGATTAGTGTGAGAGATAGAGAGGTAAAGCTGCTGCCAGTTTAAGTAAATTGAGACAGGGTTGTTCCCCTACTATATTTAAAATCTAGTTGATGATTTGATATGTCTAATAAAAAGAGGTGATGGTGATTGATGATATTCGAAAATATGTGTCAAAATTTCGGAATATGGTCTTTTATATTTTTTGATTAGTGCCTTATGTGGAGCCGAGTATTTAAAAATTCCAGACCATGAAACGTTTTAGAGAGTTGACATATAGTGTCATGTGGAATGACTTCAAACTGTTGTGTTTCCTTGTTCTCATTTTCTATAGCTCTGGTTCTTGCTAGCATAGCCGTGGTAAAGGACTTGGAAAGGAGACTGTTGTAATGATGATGGCCTATGCAATTGAGGAATTAGGGATCAGCATCTTCCGGGCTAAAATTGGTGAATCAAATGGCACATCACTTAACATGTTTCAAAAATTGGTTTGTCTGCTGCCCCTTTTTGTTCACTGTTTTCTAGAGAAACAATAGGTTATCCTGCAATTTAATGAGTTGATTGTACCAAGTTATTGATTTTTCATGCAATTTAAGGCACATCCTTTATTTGAAACTATACTTTTCATTGATATCATTTCTTATATTGATCACTCCCTCTTTATAGGGTGGTTGTATATTGTGTACAGAGTGTTAGGAGTAGATGTTCTTTTCCTACAATTGAAAAGCCCTTGTGTGATTTTTTTCTGGTGTGTCTACAAATAGCTGTTTGTTTCTCTAAGATTGACTAACCTCATTGGTTTTGTGTAGGGTTTTGTGCAAACTTCATATAGCAGAATCTTTAAAGAGGTGAGAACATATTTTAATTTTGTAGCCATCTTAAACTGATATAGATGTTTGTCATACCTTGTAGAATGCAAATCACCATTGAACAAAAAAACAGATTATCCTTCTCACATAGCTCTTGGATGGTTAATATTTGCATTTGGAAAAAGTAAAGTTTTACTCTCAATTCAAATCAATCCTTAAATGGCTCATTTCCTGTGTAAATGTAATGATATACTTTTTAGTTCATCTTGTGAATGATTCTAAACATGTGCTGTACTTCGAACTGTGTTAATACAATATAACGAGGAATGTTTTAGACCTGCCATGTCTGATCCTCAGGCACAAATAAGAAATAAATTGAATATTGGAAAATAGGGTAGTAATTGGAAATTCTATGAAATTGAAGGAACTATAGAGAGAATTCATTTTGTTTGGATTTTTGGGGCAAAAAACAGGGACTTTGAATTTGGATGTTGGCCTAGTGGTGAATAGTACATGATTGCTTTCAAGACAATTCTATATTTGCATAATAGAGAACCAACTATAGGAACTTATCCCCAAAGGTTACTACTTTTTGACACCCTCAATTTATTGTAGAAGTTGAGAATAAACATATATGAGCCTTGATTAAGGTGAGCTTGACATGTGTAAATAAGGCTGTAAAAGATGCTGATAGATAAAGGAGGCCGAAAAAAAACGTCAGCTAAGGAAGTTATCAAATGAGATTTCATAATGAATAATTAGTTGCTAACATAGTGTATTGATGTTGCTCAGTCTATATGTAACACGACATCACTTTATAAGCTAAGTATACAATTTTATTTTTATATATTATATTAACCAAATATGTGTTTAAAGTCCAGTCCAGAGGAATCCACCATTGCATCATTGATCTGTTTTTTCCTTAAAAATTGAAGCTGCTTTCTTTCACTTGCACACGAAACTCGTCATTGATGGACTTATTCACTCATTTGTCACAGGTGACTTTGGAGTTCCAAGTAACACAGGCCAAGCATGATGAGATACTGGCTTTGGCAGGTGCTGTGATCAAACACACGTGAATCCGTTAAACTTTTCTGGTCATGTGGTAGAGATGAAATAAACTTTTCTGATATTTTCATGTTCTATTGGCATGTATCTTTTGGGTTGCCGAAACTAGGAATAGGATTCAGAGTTGTTAAGGTATTGATATATCATTAGCTGATCTTGCAACTCTCAACTAAAACGCTGAAGTAAAAGTTAGAAACTGACATAATATGTTACATAAATTGCATGAAGCTTCCTGTGATGTTGATTTTTCATGAAGATTAAAGTTTGCTGTTAGATTGCTTTAGGGTTAAGCTGAAAAAAATGTCAAACTTTTCTAATGTGCATATGGCATTGGATTAACACCGGGCCAGCCCGCCCACATATGGATTAAGTATTAACACACCATGGGCATGGGTTTAAAAGGAAGATTTACAACGACCTTAGTTTTTACCCAAACCTGTTATTCTCACGAGTCCATGTTATTTAACTCAATCTGCATTGGATGAAAGGGAATATCCTCAGAATCCTTTTTTTTCTAAGTATTCGTTAGAATAGTTGATTGCTATAAAATGTTGTGTCTTTTCCTCAGAAAACGTTTGTCCTTTTCTTCAGGCAAATATGCAATTCTGATAATAAATTTTCCATCAAAATGGTCTAGCACCATAAAATTTTTCGAGATACAAAAATGGTGTTACACATAAACTTTATGGAATGAACAATTTTAACAACAAACCTTTTTTGATACAGATTTTAACAAGAAACCTTAACACCATCAAACTTCATTTACTTTCTAAGTTTGTGGGCTTTGCTTTTTTAAATGATTATTTTAATTAAGGTAAAGAGCAATTTTAACGACATAGTTTTGTGTTAGCAGCGTCTAGCATAAAACATTATTGATAAAATTGCACTTTCAACATTTTTTATAAAAATCAATCATTTAAAATTAATGTGGGTCAACATAGTGGAAGTTTAATGATGTTATGGCGTGTGTTAAAATTGCTCAATTTTATAGAGTTTGTGTATATTTTTTGCTCTTTAAAAAACTTAATGGTGTCAAACGCTCATAACACAACTTTGTTTTTAAAATTTTACATTCATCTTTTTTTTATTACTAAGTTTTGGACTTTTTAAAAGTTAAACTCATTCATTTTTTCCATGGTGACAAGTTTTCGATTGAGTGAACTTGATAAATATTTTTAATAGATATGAAAAGAAATACTATTAAGGATATAGGAGCCCACCTCATACAACAAAATTAAGGATTAAAAGTCAATTTTGTCTTGGATGTATGTACAATATATTTATTTGTTTTTGAAGTATTTTTTGACTCAATTTTGCCCTAGAAATATGCGAAGTGTATTATATTCTCTCTTTCCAGTTAAAATAATCACGTTGACTAATTAAATAGTTGACGTTGACCATTAAAACTTTAAAGGTAAGCAATAAATATCATAGACTTTGCACACTTCTAAAGTAAAATTTGACCAGAAAATGCTTTCAAAGTATCATATAAGACATCTTACATACTTTCAGAGTAAAGAGAGTAAAGATATGTCACATCTATATGTGTAACTCTAGCATAATTTACGTGTAACAGCTAATTATTAGATAAAGATAATATACACCTTTACCTTATCCTCTGACAAAGTAGTTTTATTATTAATGTGAAACTCCCTTGTACATGTTATTGTATTTATTAAGAATAGTCAAATCAAGCCGTTCTTATCAAAATAATTAAACGTCTTAATAACCTCAATTTGATCTACTTAACATGTTATTTAAGTATAGTTCCCAGTGCCCACGTACACTACAGATGTCAGATGAATGAATGCGTACTACTCTTCCTCAACTTTATTTTTTTCCATAAAAAATAATGAAGTTTATTAAAATATAATTTTTATATTACAGTTGATATTGATGCATCTGACGATCGTTTTTTAGGACTAACACGTAACAAGCATTGAAACAGTCTTTATCAAATCAATATAAATTAATAGTCATATAGGGAATCTTTGCTGGCTATTTAATGCTTTAGGAGTTGAAGTGCCTACGAGTGATTGATCGCCAATATTTTATTTTGATTATATTGGTCTAATAACAATTGAAGATATTCAAATGGATGAGTGTGGTCATATAAAAAGAATAAAATAGAACCTGTAATTGTATACTGTTTATATAAGATAAGAGGAATTGCTGGTGAGAATGTGAGATATATCTATTAAAGAAATTAAAAAGATAAATAATTGTTTAAAATATTAGTTTGAACAGGTGTGAAAAAGGGTCATGGAGTAGTAAGCTGAGGAATTAGCTAGGGCTGATTATAATAATTTATGTTGCATCCAGTTAAGATGTGACGTTGATTTGATTAGGATATAATTTTGAATAAATTCAACATATTATTTTGTAATAGTTCAGATTAGTAATTCAAATAATTTTTCAGAAAACGGCAATGAGGCATCAACAGGGAGGATGTTGAGCAGATACTATTACCTCCAGTCCTAAATATAAGATCTAATTGACTTTTTTTGGAGAGATTAAGGTTGCGAAATAGGTTATTAAATGATGACATATTTGATATATTTTTAGATTATTCATTAGTTTATAGGTAAAATAAACTAGTTTAAGGGAAAAAAATTAGGTAAATCAATTTATAATTAACTTATTTTGCTTTTTTAAAAATTTTCTAGAAAAAGTCAATTAGGTCTTATATTTAGGACCGGAGGGAGTACTTTATAACAAAAAAAGCTAATATTTCTTTTTTGGTTTACAAAGGAGATGTGTATATTCCATAAAGAAATGTAGGGAGATTAATAAATACAGTTTAAGAATGTCAGAAATTGTTTCTAATATAAGGTTGTTGTCGTTTAAGAGCAGATCAGCAAAACTGGAGCTAGGCTACATATTTTTAAGAATTGCAATAGGTCTGCAATCTTGAAAAAGGACAGAAGGACTTTACAAATTCCAATAATAACAAATAAAAAGATTCATGTTAAATCAGTAAATTAAAATATATAAAATCTTACAGATTATTAAGGTATAAATATCTGACTTCACTTAATTATGGACATGCCCTCCAAGTGTTGCGATTAGAACCATAACTAAGTGGTACTCTTCACTCTTCAGGAATCAAATACTCTCAAAACTTATTAAATATTCAACTCTTTCACTATTTAACCACTTAGTAAATGTACGAAGGCATAGAATTCAAAAGAACATTAATTGATTAATTTCTGATCATAAGATCCTCCAAATTACAGTGGTTTTGGACTTTTGAGCTGAAATATATTTCAGATTACAGAGATTAATTTGAGGCTCACACGAAATCATTGTCTACCAATCAAAACATTTTTTCCCTAATTAATGAACCTTTCATTATTTATAGAACAAGCAGTGTCAAGAATTTTTAAGAAGAAAATAGTACCAGAAATATAGAAGAGGTGAGTGATAGAAATTAGAAGATTTTATTGAATGAGGTGAATACAATTATAAATAAAGCATGTGCACTATTTTGTTTGAATTAATACATCACAACAAGTTTCATTTTCAAAGAACACAAGAAGGAATACACAAGTATTATTTCATATATATATTATTTAAAAAAACACACTCACTTACACGCGATCGCGATACATAGCAATGAACAAAAAACACAAGTACACACAACACACCAAGCAATTTATGTCTCACACCCTTAACTGAAGCGAAAGTTTGATGCGTCCATTATTTTATCAAAGGAAGTAATTAAACCCTAAAATTTTATGTTGCTCATATTGGAATAGGATCCACAAACAATAGTGTAATGTAGTCCTTCATTATTCCTCCAGAATTAGTATAAGTATCGGCTTCCTTGTACATCACATCCATGAAACGAGTATTATTCAGAACTCGGATAAGAAAAGGCATAGGAACTTTAATCGGTCTAAGACATTCCTCATTCATATCCTTCCATGCACTCTCAATCATCTTCCTCAATTCATTTACGGCTTCTTCTTTTGACACTCCATGTTCCTTCATATAGCACTGCACACTTGAGGGAGCATGCTTTCTTTGCTGTTCAAACTGCTCCATCACAAAGTTTACTTTAGGAAATTAATTATATATATATATATATATATATATATATATATATATATATATATATATATATATTTTGTTAAAATCTAACTGATAAACAAGTCCTAAATTGGTTAATTAAAAGAATATATAAAGGTATATACTGTAAATGTGAGTCGAATCAAATATTTTTAATCTATTTTTTATATGAAGACAAATTTTACACGCACACGGATCAAAATTCAATTACTCCCCCAATCCTAAATATAAGAGTTGTAGTTGGTTTTAATCTTAAATTATCCTTATTGGTCTTTATTCAACAATAAATAAGTAAAAGATGAGAGTGTTAATGAAGGAAGATCATTGATATCATTTTAGAAAAAAACATAACTCACATAACTAATTAACATCATTAATTAAATTAAATTAAATTGGTCTATTTGGTACATCTCATAAATCTGGTTTCCGACCATACTAACTTTTGAAAACTATGGTTTGGATTTTAAACTATAGTTTCATAAACTATAACCAAAAGACTCTAAATATGTTTTATATGTATGACCAGACAGATAACATGGCTGGACGAGTAAACACACCTCGGTGGTGACAATGTCATCCAAGAGCCTAGCAATAGCACTAGAAGCTTTGAGAATTTTAGGTTGGGAATGAGCCCATTTGAAGATGTCCTCATTTACAATGTCTTCTATGCCAATGAAAGATGACATGGACATTGATGTATAGCCAGCAGTGAATAAAGATGCGTTCAAGTACTCCTCTACTGTTGGTGTATAGTTTCTATGTAACCATCTCACTTCTTCCATGTAGCCTTGCAACGACACCTTTTTAAACTGGCACATGAAAAACACTATATATATTATATAAGTTGATTTAATCATGGAAAATCCCAAATAAATGTCAATTAAATTTTAACATTTTTGAAAGGGGATTTTTGTAATTCCTCTTTTCAACTAGTTAAAATGATTTTGAAGTTCAATTGTCCCTTATCTAAGATTTTTCTCATCATTAGCTAGCTTTTTTTTCCGACTCATCTATATATAGCTTGTTAACGTCTTAAAGAATTGGTAAAATTGTAAATTTATATATACACATATATATGGACATGTTCATACGTGGTCAACTCTGTATGGCCTTGCTACTTTTCCCACGCCATCCTCTTCATCATAGAACTTCAATAGTTCCTTATAAAATAACTTCATATACTCTGGGAGATCATCCAAACAACTAATACACCACCTGTGTAAGAAATTTAATATATTTAATATTATAACCGAAGACACCGCCATACGTAAAGCTAGAAGAAAGGGGGAGGGGAGAGAGAAAGAGAGATGGCCTAAGTTCAATATAGTATTCAACAAATTAAACATTCAAAACTAATATTCTTTCTTTTCCTAAATATTGGACCAATTAAGGAATGTAGATTGTTCTTAAATATATTTTTTTAACTTTTTTTTAAGTTCTATAAAATATCATATTAATGCTCTTCAATAATAAATAAACAAGAAGGGGAAAAAGGTAAGAATAAAGGTAGAGATGGCTAGAGTAGTGCTTTGGTAATATTATGTTATTTTAACTTATTTAATTAACATATTTAATTTAATCATATTAAATAAAGAAATCTTAAAATCTTAAGTAACAGATTGATGGAGTAACAATTAGATTATGGTAAGAAACCTCTCGATCGCGGAAGTGAGGAGTTCTAGTTCGTCAAGGGTTCCATAAGCATCATATATATCATCGATAATAGTGTATAATGCAGCTTCTTTGGCCACAAGGATTCTGCCTTTGGAGTATTGAGGTTCAAACAAAATCCCAACAGCCCAGAAGCAACATTCCACAATCCTGTTTCTTGAAAATGGATAATTTCTTGGCGTATCCAAACTGTTCCACCATCTACAAAAATGAAACGTGTGTGTATGCGTGCGCATATGTATGTCTAAGTAATGTCACAACTATAATGTCAACATTTATTCTTTTTGTTTCACAAGACTTCAGAACTTACATGCAAACGTTGCCAATTTCTTTCTGGTGCAGTTTTTGGACTGCGTTGAAGTCTAATTTTGCCAAGGTCAAAAAAACATCATTATGGGAGGGATGAAGGTGGTAGATTGAGATGAATTTTCGTGCCTCTACCCTATGTATTCCCCTATATGGACAGTGATCTAAGACATTGTTGAGTTTTGCAGCAAGAAAAGGGTTTGATTCGATGGTGGTGGAGTGAAGATATTTTGACGTAAATGCAAGTGCTTCATCTAAAATTTCTTCTCCGTGAATGCTCATTTGACAAGCTTCATACAGGGTTATCATTCCTTCAACATCTGAAGTGATTGTTTCGTCAAATTTTCCTTTCTCATTCTTGAACTTGTTGAACACATCTGGAGAAGATAATATTGCATGTTGAAGTGATGAAAAGAGGCCATATAAAAGGGGAAAAAATCAGTCTTTGTAGAAACTTCTTGTTGAGTAGGATAACCTATTCCCTACCATTATGCACATAGAGATAAATTATAAAATGTATATGACAGAAGAAGAGTTGCACCTGCCTGATATATTTATGTTACACTTGGGGCCTTAAAAAAATTTTAAATTGATGATTTGTAAAAAATAAAAAGAGGATTCTTAAAAAGATTTCATTGTACATTTTATATTAAAATGGGAAAAATCATTCCAAAACAAATGGAAGAACCACCTAAGAAAGCACATGTAGTTTAGTAGTACCTGGTGAAACATGATATCCATGTTGTCTCAATAACTTGAAGAGTAAAGCTACAGAATGGAGATCTTCAATCTGAGTTATTTCATTATTTTCAACAAAATCTTTGTGAATCTGTTTCAATATTCCGTCATTCTCAAGTTCAAAGTGATATGACAAGCCCAAACATTGAATTAAATCAATCGCTTCAGCTTTCATCAATGGTCGCTTCTCCATAGAGTCAAGCATATTCCTTACTTCTTCTTTCAATGTTTCAATATTTGTCTTCATTTCATCATCAACTTCCTGTATATGTATATATAGTTTTAAAGAACTTGTTATTAGCTATCATCTAACTAAAAACACCATGTAAAATTAATATTGCATGATTCAAGCTAACCCGGTAAATTAAAATTATAAGAATTGACTTGCACCTAGTTGAAGCTTAACAATTGAGTTGCGATGGAGATAAAATTATCCAAAGGAAACTCGATACACAAGATCGATTTCGATCAAGTGGGGTCAGAGGATATATTTGACTTAAAGGTCATATGTTCAAATCTTTAAAGACTCTTTGCTTATGGAGATAGGTCTACATAAACATAATAGATGATGTGTTAAACTTTCATCCCTCATCCCACACACCCAACCGCACAGATGATGTGATAAATAAATAAATTGGAACGAAAAGGAAAGAGAAGAATAATTTGCATTAGACAGCCTGAGAAAGAAGAGAAGATTGTTGCAATAAATAATTATGAGCAAAAAAACTGATACCAAGAAAGTAAAGGAAAAAAGAATTTAAAACTCTCACTCTAAGAGTATTCTAAATTAAATTATCCTCAATTAAAAAAAACGCCACTTTGATTTATGCGTACATTTGTATGTGTGTTGATATGAAGTAGAAAAATAAATACCAAAGAGTCAGAGGCATATTTGAAGAAATAATCATTCCAGAGGCTAGGATGAAAATATGCACATTGTCGACCGAAATTGGACGGGGCATTGATTTCAGGGCTTGAAGAAGGAGCAAGGGATGAAGAATGAACGATAGACATGTTGTGACAATCGCAAGAAGGGGAGACTTCTGGAAATTTGAAAATTGATAGTATGTATTTTACCTTGCATCCTTAATGATTCTGGAGTGGGTATTTATAGGAAACGGGAAGCATAACTTTGATTATGTTATAAAAAATAACTGATTAAAAATCTGCACGCGTCGATCATTTTGTGTGAGGGGAGGGCTGACTCATGTATGTTGAGTCAATATAATAGTCATCATTGCTATCTAAAGATTTTAAATTATTCTAGACATCGACATATCTACTATAGTTATTGTTTTTTTATGATTTGAAAGTTTTCAAATGATAAATGCCGAGGTTATACTGTTACAGATTCAATCTCACATTCCCACGGCCCCTTTGAATTGAAACATAAAATAAAATATTAAGGAAAACAAATTTGTAAATCATAACCCTTAGGTATTGTTAGTTTTGAATTAGGTCTCTAGAGTTTTTTCTGCTTTCTTTTTTTTCTTTTTTTAATTACATTTTTCCCTTCAGTTGATAAGCCGCGCTACTTAACTTTTTGTTACTAGTCCCATTAATATATATCTCAAGAGAATTATACACCAATTAAAAAAAATTATTTCATCTTCTCCTTTTGCCACCATCATCTCAACCTCACCTCCCAATCTCACAGGTAATGTGCTTTCCTTCCCTCCATGACAAATCAAATATACTTTTAGAAATCTAAATATGAATTGAACCAATACCATTTTAGTGTTCATCACAATAAAGAGAGAAAACTTCTCATCATTCAGATGAAATTAAGACCATCTAAAATTTAATATATATAGATGGTCCAAAATTAAAATTCGCAGGTGGCCATTTTCTTCTTCTTTTTTTTTGATAACTATTTTCTTCTTCTTTTTTAAATTCAATAATATAAACCGTTAAAATAAAGCTATTTGTTACAAATTAAGATAAAAAAACTCATTGTTTTAATACTTTGATGTTATTGATTGATAACAACCGTTTCCATGATTCCATAGATAGATGATTTAGTTTCAAAAACATGTGAAATACATCACTATCAATGTATACTATGAAAATTCTAATATATTGCACATTTTGTTTGTATAAGACTTGTTTAGCTGAGTTGTATTATTAATATTTAAAAGTACAATCCATTCATCTGACTTTGTAGTGCATGTGGGAACTGGGAACTATACTCACAGTTATTTTTTGTTTAAGAACATGTTAAATAAATTTGATTCAAGTTATGATAATGATGGCCAATCAGTTAGATAACAACGGCTTAATTTAATATTAAAAAATAAACCGTTTTCAGTCAAAGGATAAGGCTAAGGTGTAAATTATGAAGTAATTGGCTGTAGCTTACACGTAAATGACCCTAAAGATTCAGTTTAAAAGATGACTCTAGAGATACACGTAGCTCCGTAATTTCGTATAAATGTATTATACATATATACCTTTGCTTTATGTGTCCTCTGATCTCTTAGTCTCCTTCTACAATTCTACTGTATTATAAAATTACCTCCGGTTCTTATTATAAAATCTCAATAATCAAATTGTATTTCTTAAAAAGTTAGTTGAAAACTAGGAATATGTATTATATTGAACTTTTTTTTAAATATTACCTTATTTATTCTAAAATTATTAAGAGCGAGAGAGAGGGGAACATGTGCATAAATGAGCATTGAAAACAATTGGACTAAAATAGGGGGGAAATATATTAAGTGATAGGACGGCAAAAAATTGGATTAAATAAATTAAAAATTAGGCTTTTATAATAAGGCCAGAATGAAGTATACATTATCTATATGGGATGGACTCGTTGATCCATCCCACAAAAAATGCGTATAGGTTAAAGAACATTAGGCCCGTTTTCAAATTAGGCCTTCCCTTTTGCCAGAAGTTATAAAATTAGGCCTCACGAACCCAAACCTGTGGCACAGTTGTAGTTTAATTACCCTGCAACTTGGCGAGCCGAACCGTGTATCATTTCCATTCTTGGAATTTTTGTTAAGAAAAAAAAAACTGGAAGGCATCAAACTGAGCAAGGAGGACTAAATAAATTTGAACCGAACAAATCTAATTTTTTTTTAATCTTTTTCATAGATCATCATGTGACTGATATGTGTAGACCATGTTAATGTGAACCCAGACCTTTACTAGAGTTATCTATGGCCCAGCTTATGTATTTAGTCTTGGTTGACATGGTTGGACATGTATGATCCACATAATCTAAACTGTCATCCTTTGCTAAGGAGGGTGATCTATAGCATCATGTTATGCCCCGACACTCTTTACTTAAAAAATCGCATTTATCAACGTTGCTGCTTCGTTTTGACCATTAAGTGGGATTATTTATGGTTGAAGCCGCCTAAGTAAAATAATGTAAGATGCTTTTTATTTGTCTTAGCTGGGCAATACAATACAGCGTCCATATGGATTTCTTGTCATCATTCAATATGACAAAGAGGCTGGGTTTTGGAGCTAAGGAAAAAAATGATGTCATGTGACTAGTAGATCACACGTTCAAATTTCATAAATGCTCTCCGAATAACGGCTCTAGTCTGTCAACAACTCCGAATAATTATTATTCTGATCTGGCTTGATGTGGAGCGAGTTGAAATTAAATTGGAGCCACTAGACGGCGACGTGGTTGGCAGAAGGATAGATTGATCCGTAATATGGTGTGGAAAACGACTTGTTCCTACTGGTCCAAACCCATCATTACACCATTGATGAAGGTTCAAGAAAAAAATTGAATTAAATCTACCTCAATTTTTATTCTTCTCCATGTAATTTTTTAGCATTCAGGTTTTTCAGTATTTTAGCTTGGCTTATGGATTGAACAATCAGATGCGTGATGGCTAAGCTGTGAGGTGCTTGGTTGATGTGCAGTGAGGCGGGCAGGTTGTGTGCGCATAAATGGTTGTGTGCGCATAAATGAGTCTACCTCCCAAATTAGCTTCTTTTTTTTTCTACCCAAATTAGCTTCTATATTTAGGAACACGGGAGTATTATATTTTATGCTAGCTCATAAGTCAAATAAATTATGTGGGAAAAAAATTTAAGCCAATCAATCTTTAAGTGATTTATTCTGTCTTTTTAAGATTTTTCTTAAAGAATTAACTAAGTCTTATGTTTAGAAACGGGGGAGTGTTTCGTATTCTTGAACGTTAGATACTTTGAATAAAAAAAGGTGGTGGGATTCCACTTATTTGCTCAAGTTATTCACTTAATTGCATACTTTCAATGGTGATTTAGAACTTTAGATTCCTTAAGTGTAAGGCAGGCTTAAGAAAAGCTCAGTGGAGCAAAAAAAATATGGCAGTAGAAATTGACTTATTTTAGATTTATTATGTCGCTTCCGACTTCCATTATTGATGTAGAACCTAACTAAGATAGATGTAAAAAGCGGCAGTTATAGTAGTGGAGTCATGTCATGGTAAGTGAATTATGAGTAGGTCACTCCAACCCATAGGGCATGTTGTGGCTTAATAAAGTAGATATAGAAGAGTACTTAAGACAACAACTCCTCTGAGTCGGTTAGATTATAAAGAATTGTGAGGATGGTCTGGAAGTAAAACAAAAACCGATATAAATTGGCATTCCACTGTTTAAAACACTGCTGAAATTAGGGGTGTTCAACAATTTCCCGTCCCGTCCCGTCCCGAGGCATTTCGGGACGGGAAATTTCTGTCCCGAAAAGTTTCGGGACGGGACAAAATTCCTCTTCGGGACAGGACATGACACGGGAAGAGGTCGTCCCGATCCTGTCCCATCCCGAATATATAAATATGGGTTTTTATATAATTTTTTTAAAAAAATGTATGTGTATGTATAAATATACATGATATTTTTTTATGAAAAACATGGTAATAATATAATTTGACCTTATTATGTTGTATAAGATGTATTATAAAAGTAATATTAAACTAATTCATTTGTTTGTTACAAAAACAAAGTGTCATATTTTTTTATAAGTAAATATTTTTAATAAAAAAAGTACAATTTTTTTTCGGGAATTTCCCGTCCCGTCCCGGTCCCGATCGGGATGGGACAAGTTCGGGATGGGACACGGGACAGGGGTGTCCCGATCCTGTTCCGTCCCATTAACACCTTTAGCTGAAATGTATAGGAGAAGGGGAAATAAAGAGGTAGACAGTTTCATTCTTTACAGACTTTGTGTTTTTCATGGTTTGAGCCTTTGAGATGTAGTTTGAGGAAGCTTCCTAAAACATAGGTAATTTATTTCACCGATTATTTAATAATTGAATTATATAATTTCAAGAATAAAGTATTAAAGTAACCATGTTGGTAATTGAATCATGAGAATCTTATTGTTTTTCACTAAATTACCTAAATCTTCCATAGTCAGTTAAAAAAAAACTTCCACAGTCAAGGTTTTCAATCTGTTGTCATTCCAGCTACTTGTTCGCAAAATAAGGTTACATGAATTATTTAAATCTTGGGGAAGGTTCACAACAACAACAAAGTCTTATCCCAACTAGGTGGGGTCAGCTACATGGATTACACGAAGCTATTGTGCTCGATCAATAATCGTGCTTGGATATAAATCTTTTATCAAAAGATCTCGTTGAATAATTTTGTTAAGAGTTCTCTTAAATAACAATTGCCCGAGAATCAATAATAGTACATAATTATTTTAAACATGAAAAGACTTTGTTTGTTGGAGATTTTTACCATGAAATCAACAATGAGATTTTTCTTAATAGGACAATAAGATTAAACGTGAAAAGTCTAAAATGTTCTTATTTCTAGGTTGGAGATATTTAATTTTACTTTTTTATAAGGACATTTTAGAGTTTTCACGTTTAATGTTATTTTCATATTAAGGAAAATCTCATTGTTAATCTCAAGGTAAAAGTGGGTACTATTGATAAACTTTGAAATAATTATGTACTATTGTTGATCCTCGAACAATAGTTATGTATCAAAAATGACCTTCTCCCTTTAATTTTTTTTCTAAAAAAGTATACCTTTTCAATAAACACTATATAACTTTTAACACTTCAAAGTTATAAGTTTAGTCTCCTCAATCCTTTATAAGTCCCTAAGGATTAAGTTACTCATGCAAAATTTCACATCAAATTGATATATGAAATGGCATGTATCAAAAAATGTAGACTATAAAAACACCTAGACTTTAGAACAATTACTAACACTAATACATTTCAAAATTTAAATTATTTTATTATTGATAGGATGTTCATGCAACTCCCTCTATCCTTATTACTCACTCTAGTCCCTAATATAAAAGTCTAGCCGTCAAAACACGCTTTTCAAGAAAACACGTGAAAGTTAGTTGAGTGTCTGAAGTTAATGTTTTTTTCCAATATTATTACTATTATTTATTATATACTTTTAAAAGAGATGAATATATAATTATTAATAGAAATAAAATATCAACTGACACATCAATTGTTTTCCCTCTTTTTACTCTTGTTATTAATGAAGGGTCAAAGTTAAAAATGTGAAATCATTTTATTTAATGAGGGGTGGAGTAAGAAAAGTCAATTTAACCTAAATTTGATAATTCAACTATGTTTCTTGGTAAGTGAGAATT
Source organism: Mimosa pudica (assembly GCA_029929735.1). NCBI lineage: Eukaryota > Viridiplantae > Streptophyta > Magnoliopsida > Fabales > Fabaceae > Mimosa > Mimosa pudica. The sequence continues at coordinate 10,758,632 of JAKELP010000002.1, forward strand.
GGCAGCTGGTTTAGCTCGAAAAAAATTATAATTGGTGCTTTATTTAAGGCCTAGAGGTAGTATATAGGTAGTATACCATCTTTATTGATCTAACCTCGTAATTACCATATTAGAGCAAACTTAACAACACAGTTAAGTAAAAAAAATATAAAATATGAATGTGGTTAAATTAAAACTTAAAAACTTCACCATGAGAGTTTACTCAAAGTTCGTTATTGGATAACCTAAGGTGTGTGGTTGAGTGGCAAGAAGTCATTCACCATTAACCAATTGTTTGAGTTCGATCCTTGACGTAGTGTATGGAGAAGCATGAAATCTCTCAGGCCAGCTGTCCTACCATTTGAGGTGTCTATAAATTAGCAGAGGATTAGTCTCACACTTGTCGAGTGGGGATACCTTGATCTTAGACAAAAAAAAAAGTTTGTTGTTGGGTTTAATAAATTTAGCCTATATTTTTTTAATCGAATCTACCATAATTTTTTAATCTTCCATATCATGGACTAAAGTGGCTTGCACCTACGTACCATGTTTTTGTTGTATTTTTGACTTCCATTTGTTTTCGGAACTAAAAGAGACTTAGGGCCCGTTTGGTTCAATTGCATACCTCTTTAATAATGCAATGTAATGTGTTGCAATGGTTTGCAATGCAATAATGATTACCATCAATATGTTTGGTTGGTTATTAACAAGATGTGAGAAGTTTATTTTTTATATTTGGTCATAATTATAAAAGGTCCTTAATGCCCCTCAAACCAAAAAACACAAAACAACAAGGCCCCAGCAATTTCTGCTCCTCATCATGGTCGGGGTGAGCGAAGATCAAACATCCACATTCTCTTCATCTCAATCTCTTCCACAATAAGCTAAGTTGCTTATTTTTCATTTTGCTGGCAACAATAATCTCAGCTTATTCTTAATAAGCTAAGCAAAATGAAAAAGTCTGATGAGCTAAGCAACAACGAATTCGAACGAGCAACAACTAATTAAAATGAATAACAAGCAATTTAGTTATAACAATATTGCTGACTTGTGTCACTTATTCTTAAATCTTCATTTTGATGAATCACGCACTAAAAAGTTCATATAAGCAACGACAAAATGGAGAAGTTTGATAATCAATTGAAAAATGAAAAAAAAAAACCAGAACCCATGTCTTCAAATTCAGAACATATATTATTTTCCTATCTCAAATTGCTCATGTGCCGAAACTCACAAACTTACTGAAGAGGAAATAGCAAAGAAGAAATGCAACTATAAACCCAAAATTGAACACAAAACGTTGAGGGAATTGTATAGTCGCTGGCGAATTTGTGTCCCACGTTTCCTTCGATTGCAGCAGACTATGGAGATCAAATAATTCAAACTTTACTCTTATAGTCGATTATGCAGATTGCATGAATGTTAGGGCTTTGATTGTGGATGGTTTTTTTCATTGATTTTTTGCTTATGATTGATTCTAATTTCATTTTAATTTAATAGATTTTGATTTGAGTATGATTGATTTTTTACCCAATTGAATTTTTTTTTATACATGATCAAGGTATCCCCTCACTCGACAAGTGAGAGACTAATCCCTGCTGATTTGTAGGCACCTCAAAGGGTGGGACAACTGGCCTGAGAGATTTAATGCTTCTCCATACCCAACGCCAGGGATCAAACCCCAGACAATTGAATTTCAATCTGATATGATTCTCAAAATGATGAAGATCTTATAGGATTGTTTGATGAGGGCAAATGATGTCTTTTTATTACACTAATGAGGATAAAATTGACATTTCAAAGAACATTACAAGGCTGCAATGAGGATTCATAGGGGGACCCCTATGAAAGAACATCACCAAAAAATATGCAATGTTCATTACAATTGTAATCAACATTACCATTGTCAAGTTTAACCAAACAAGCCACATATGGTAATGTAATCAAGATTACCATTGCATGTGTGCAATGTTTTTGAACCAAACGGGCCCTTAAATTCACGACAATGAATTTCGTCGACCGTGAAGTCCAAGTTTGTTAAGTTATTTTATATTAGTATTTGTGTATATTACTTATTCAAAGTGTGTTGTTATGTGAGAAGATTCCCGGATAACATCGAGGGTGATAATACTCAATAATCAATTAACATCGCGGGTGATAATACTTAATAATCAATGCTAATGGAGTGAGGATCGCAATTTTGGAAGTTGACCCAATATAGGACTAAATATCATTTTTGGTATTCGTCCTACTAACTTTTGATCAAAAAATCCGGTCTGTTAACAATAGAATGACTCATTCTGACCTACAAACAAAATAAAAGAATCATTTTGACTAATAGGCTAATAGAAAATACTAAAATACCATTTGACATCTAATAAAAATTCTGAATATGTGGGTCCCACCATTAAAAATTAAAAAATTGCTTACTCACCCCATAGTCCCACCTCACCCCTCCCTCTCTTCTCCCTCCTTTCCTCCCCACTTGCGACTACATCCATGAAACAATAACCTAGAGCCATAGGGAATCTTTGCTGGCAATTTAATGGTTTAGGAGTTCAAGTTCCTACGAGTGATTGATCTGCCAATATTTTATTTTTCCTGAACATTGGTCTGACAATTGAAGATATTGAAATGGATGAGTGTGGTCATAAAAAAAATAAAATAAAACCTATAACTGTGTACTGTTTATATAAGACCAGAGGGAAAGTTGGCGAGAATGTGAGATATTTCTACTAAAGAAATTAAAACGATAAGTAATTGTTTAAAATATAGTTTGAACAGGTGTGAAAAAGGGTCATAGAGTACTAAGCTAAGGAATTAGCTAGGGCTGATAATGATAAATTTATGTTGCATCCAGTTAAGATGAGACGTTGATTTGATTAGGATATATTTTTGAATAAACTCAAAATATCATTTTGCAATATTTCAAATTAGTAATTCAAATAATTTTTCAAAAACGACAAAGAGGCATACAGGGAGGATGTTGAGTACTCCCTCCGGTCCTATTTATAAGTCGCCAACCGCCACTAAATTTTGGTCCTTAATATAAGTCACCAACTAACATTAACTAACTCATTTATTAAAATTTTCCCAATATACCCTTAGCATTGGAAAATGAACATTGGAAGATGAGAAGAGAGAGAAGATAAAAAGACACATGTATACTTATAAAGATGATAAAGGTAGTGGGTCATAGTAATAAAGGTCAGAGGGGCAAAAATGGAAAAGACAAAAAAAATAAGACCAATTTAATGACTCAACTTCCATTAACCTCCATTCCTTGGTATGTACAATTTGAGCGGTTGACGACTTATAAATAGGACCGGAGGGAGTATATACTACCACTTTTTAACCAAAAAAGCTAATATTTCTTTTTTGGTTTACAAAGGAGATAATATAATTATGTATTCCATAAATGTAGGGAGATCAATAAATACAGTTTAACAATGTCAGAAATTGTTACTAAACTAAGGCTGCTGCCGTTTAAGAGCACATCAGCAAAACTGGAGCTAGGCTACATAATTTTTTAACTAATTAGCCGTAAGTATCGTTCCCAGTTCCCACGTACATATGTCAAATAAATGAATGTGTACTCTTCCTTTTTTTGCCAACAGTGTGTGCTCTTCCTAAACTTTATTTTGCATTAAAAATACTGAAATGAATGAGTATGTTGCTATCGATGCATCTGACGTACATTTTTTTTAGAGCTGACAAGTAACATGCATTGAAACATTCTTTATGAAATCAATATAAATTAATAGTCATATATAGGGAATCTTTGCTGGCAATTTAATGGTTTGGGAGTTGAAGTCCCTACGAGTGATTAATCTGCCAATATTTTATTTTGCCTGAACATTGGTCTAACAATTGACGATATTGAAATGGATGAGTGTGGTCATATAAAAAAATAAAATAAAACCTATAACTGTGTGCTGTTTATATAAGACCAGAGGGAAATTTGGTGAGAATGTGAGATATATCTATTAAAGAAACTAAAATGATAAGTAATTGTTTAAAGGGCGAAGGCCCAAAAATGATACATAACTATTGGCCAAGGAACAAAAGTAATACATAACTATTCTGAGGTACATCAATGATACCTAACTTTTACTTGGGATCAAAAATGATATTTTCACTAATATGACAATAAAATTGGACATGAAAAGTCCAAAATGCCCTAATAAATAAAATAAAGGGCGAAGGCCCAAAAATGATACATAATTATTGGTCAAGGAACAAAAGTAATACATAACTATTCTGAGGTACATGAAAAGTCCAAAATGTCCTAATAAATAAAATAAAATAAAACATAGGGTTAAACCAACTGGTGTGGTTCTGCTGTAAGTTTGGTGCTCAAATTGAGAACTTTAATATAAAAAATGTTACTTCTTGGTGGCTTTTAATATCAATCTGGTAAGTTTGTTTTTTCCTAATAAAGATATTTTCACCACATCTCTTACTCTCTCTCTCTCTCTTTCATCCCATCATCTTTTCTCTTCCTCTCTTAGAAACCAGCAGCGACATATGGTGACAGAGAACGGTGAAGCCCAAGGTGAAGCCGCAGCCACGACTACCCCTTCGCCCACCCCAGCGAGAAGGCCCGCCGCCGCGGCCCCCACCCCTTCCACTACTCCAGCTATGTCTTCTTCGTCTTCCCCTAATTCCTCCTCTCCGTCCAGTTTGGTTTGTGACAGAGATGACTTCTCTTTTTTAATATATTCCTTAATAAATAAAATCATTTATCCACCTTAAATAATTATTTCCAACTCATACTTTCCAGTCATAAGCCACATGACAAAAACTAACAGAATTAGTGCCACGTATTCATATTTAACTCTGTTAATGTCATATGTTGGTCCTTTTAAAATTATTGGGACTAACTCTATTAAATGGAGGAAATTATAGGGACTAAAACCTTAGCTTTAAAACTATAGGGACGAAAACTCAAATTGAGGAAAACTGTAGGACCAAAAGTTGGTTTAACCCTATGTTTTATTTTATTTTATTTATTAGGGCATTTTGGACTTTTCATCTACCTTAGAATAGTTATGTATTACTTTTGTTCCTTGGCCAATAGTTATGTATCATTTTTGGGTCTTCGCCCTTTATTTTATTTATTAGGGCATTTTGGACTTTTCATGTCCAATTTTATTGTCATATTAGTGAAAATATCATTTTTGAGCCCAAGTAAAAGTTAGGTATCATTGAAGTACCTCAGAATAGTTAAGTATTACTTTTGTTCCTTGGCCAATAGTTATGTATCATTTTTGGGCCTTCACCCTTGTTTAAAATATAGTTTGAACAGGTGTGAAAAAAGGGTCATGGAGTACTAAGCTAAGGAATTAGCTAGGGCTGATAATGATAAATTTATGTTGCATCCATTTAAGATGAGACGTTGATTTGATTAGGATATATTTTGGAATAAACTCAAATATCATTTTGTAATATTTCAAATTAGTAATTCAAATAATTTTTCAAAAATGACAAAGAGGCATCAACAGGGAGGATGTTGAGTAGATACTACTTTTTAACCAAAAAAGCTAATACTCCCTCCGGCCCTAAATATGACTTAGATGACTTTTTTGGAGATGTTAAGGTTATAAAATATGTTATTAAATTATGATATATTTGATATATTTTTAGAGTAGTCATTAGTTTATAGGTTAAATAAACTAGCTTAAGGGGAAAAATTAGGTAAATCAATCTATAATTGACTTATATTTTGCTTTTTTAGGATTTTCCAAAAAAGTAAATTAGGTCTTATATTTAGGACCAGAGGGAGTATTTCTTTTTTGGTTTACAAAATGAATAATATGTATTCCATAAATAGAAATGTAGGGAGATCAATAAATACAGCTTAACAAAGTCAGAAATTGTTACTAAACTAAGGCTATTGCCGTTTAAGAGCACATCGGCAAAACTGGAGCTAGGCTATATAATTTTTTAACTAATTAGCCGTAAGTATATGTCAAATAAATGGATAATTTCTTGGCGTATCCAAACAATTCCACTAAAAAACTAGCAACATACATATTCAAAAAACTAGCAACATACATATTCAATATCAAATATCAAATACAAATCAAAGGAAATTAATCAAAGACTCTTTTACTCTCCCCTAATTTCTTGTTCAGTGAGAATGATGATGAATAATTTGGACCATGTCTTTCTTCCCTCCAAACACCAACTCCACAACCAAGTAGAAGATCCCGCCGGTGATGACCACGTTGCTGGTTCTTTTAATCAAAGGTGAAATTTTCATTCTCTCCCATGGCCAAGCGTGCCTCTAATATAAGAAGAATACGAATTATTTAATTAAAATAATCAAAAGCAATATTCTACCAACTATTCTACTGACTATGGTGGAAACATAGTCGGTCCAATAAAATGCAATGCCTTGTTTTAAATTGTTAAAGGGCACCTCTAATAAATTTTCGATCAAAAAAAGGGTACCTCTAATCACTTCTCCATAGTAATGCAGATATAAAACAAGTGAAATTTTTGTTTTTTTACATTGGACATAAAATATTAATTTCAAACCACGAGACAGCACTGATAAAAATAAAAAACCACGAGAATCGGTGCTGGATGGATCTCGCTCCTCCAAAAAATGAGAGATTCGATGCCTCATAGATATGCCTCATAGATATTATATTTAAACTAATATGTTTGGAAGGAAGGAAATGGGAGGAAGAAACTGGAAAGGGAAATGCTTTTTGGTACATATATCCCTAGCACATAAGCTTTCTCTCTCCATCTCACATTTTTCTAAGACCCTCAAACTTTACATCATACCACCATCTCTACTTTCCATCTTTTATCCCTTACAATCATTTCCAATTTCATTTCTATCATCTCAATTCTTTCCAAAAAAAAATGGACCCTAATTCTTTGTCATCTCCTATAAATACCCACACTAGCATTGATAAGGACGCAAGTAAAACCCTTTTCATTGATTTCTCTATTTCGAAAAAGCTTCCCCCTTCTTTTGATAGCTACAACATGCCCCCCGTCAATGCTTCTTCATCCTTTGTTCCTCTTTCAAACCCTCAGATTAATGCCACATGCAATTTGGATCGGCAATGTGCAAATTTTCCTCCTTCTATTTGGAATGATTATTTCCTTCAATATGCTTCTGACTCTTTGGTATTTATATTCCTACTTCATATATCTAATGCACTTAGTAGTTAGTAGTGGAATACTTTCGAATTGATGATAGAGTATTGGAGGAGAGTTCTCTTTCCAAGGCTCCACTCCTCAATAAAATGTCATTAACTAACTTTGGTTTATACTCTATCCATTAGCTCTAAATATAAGCATCAATTGAATTTTTTACATCAGATTAATCTTTTGAGCATATTAAGGAAGCAAAATAGGTTGGTTAATCATAATATATTCAATATATTTTTAGATCATATATTAATTTATATGTCAAATATAAATTAATATATAATCTAAAAAGCTACCCTTTTCCATCCGAAAATTAATAATTTCTTTACCATCCAAAGATTAATTAAAGAAATCCAATAATTTGAAGTAATTATAAGTTACCTTTTTTCTTTTTATGATAATGCTTTCAAACCAAGCTAAGCGATAAGGTATTTATTATTGAAGAACACCCATGGCTAATTTGTATGCAGTGTTTTTAATTTTTCAAATAACAAGAAGTTTTTTAAACTATATAGGAAGTCGATGATGAAATGAAGAAAATTATAAAAACATTGAAAGAAGAAATGAGGGATATACTGCTTGTCTCTTCTATGGAGAAGCCGTTGATGAAAGCTGAGATGATTGATTCAATTCAGTGTTTGGGCTTGTCATATCATTTTGAAGCTGAGATTGATCAAGTATTGAAGCAAATTCATAATGATTTCGTCAAAAATAACGAGATAACTCATATTGAAGATCTCCATTCTCTTGCTCTACTCTTCAAGTTATTGAGGCAACATGGATATCCTATCTCACCAGGTATGACACACTAATTAAATGCTTCATTGATTCTCCAATTTGTTTTGGAATAACTTTTCCCATGTTAATTCACACACACAAATTGTATTTTACTGAAAAATCTCCTCCTGTAAATTTTTCTCCAAACCACCATTAAATTTGTTCAACAACCAGGTGCAATCTAACTATTTTTGACCGGTTTCTCTAGTCGTATGCATTATCTTCAACTGCACAATGGGAAGGAATAGGCCTCCTACAAAGCCGAAGCTTATTCAAGATAGCTAATCTCAGACAGAGAGAGACTATCCAAATTAAATTTGATCTAAATAAGCAATATTTCATTTTATACAGAGTCTCTGTTTTTTTAAAAAAATAATGGGACTGAAATCTAAAAAATCTCTTATAACTATCACTCTTTGTAAAAAAATTATTTAAAAAATTATTCCAGTCATTTTTAAATATAGAATTTATTTAGAGAGGCGGCTATGTTCTCAAATATAAGACTCATCTAATTCTTCTCAACTTTCTCCTTAAAATATTCATATTGATGCTTCTTCTCAATGATAAAAAGTAAGAGGGGGAGGGGGAGAATAAAGGTATATGGCTAGAGTATTTTGATAATGTTATTTGATTTTAATTAATTTAACTATCATCCTTAATATAATTAAACTAAGTAAGTTTGTCTTGAATTTAGCAACAGAGAGAATATTATTTTAAAAACAATCAAATCTAGATATTCTAGATTAGATTTGATGGGTCCAAATCTGATTAGCTTTCCATACTAAGTACAAAATTGAGAAGGGAAAGTAGTTCCACAATAGTAAACAATAGACAATAGTAGATAAAGATTTTTTTTGGCCAAATTAAAATTATAACTAAAAATATGAGTTACACCCCCATCAAGAACTTAAGTTTTTTAAAACTTCAAACACTAAATTTTGTAATAAGGAATTTATATGTAATTTTCTGTAAAAAGTATTTAATTTGGTATATATAAGATATTTTGACATCACATGCAGGCAGACAATTCAATTTTTTGTATTTTTTATCATCATCATTAATTTATAATATATATATATATATATATATATATATATATATATATATATATATATATATATATAAAATTATAATTTAGGAAGCTTCATATTATTCATAAACAGTGAGGCTCTCGGATAAGATTTTGTGAAATACCCAAGATCTTTTATAGTTTGTATCTCAGGAATTAATAGGCGATTTTCATTTTGTGAATATTATTTTAAAGTAAAAGCTAATAAAATACAATATCGGGTTTTCTACAAAGACTATATTTTATTTTTTCCTTTTATGGTCATTTCCATGACTTATACAAGAAAATTAATTAAAATTATCATTGACAGATGTATTCAACAAATTCAAGGATGAGAAAGGAAACTTCAGTGGAACACTTACTTCAGATGTTGAAGGAATGATAACTCTGTATGAAGCTTGTTATCTGAGTTTTCAGGGAGAAGACATTTTAGATGAAGCACTCGCTTTCACCTCCAAACATCTTCAATCCATCACCATTGAATCAAACCCTTTTCTTGCAGCAAAACTCATTAATGTCTTGAAGCAATGTCCATACAGGGGAATGCCAAGGCTAGAGGCACGAAAGTTCATCTCAATCTACCACCTTCATCCTTCCCATAATAAAGTCCTGTTGACCCTAGCAATTTTAGATTTCAACGCACTCCAAAAAATGCATCGAAAAGAAATAGGCAACATTTGCAAGTAAGTTCTCAAGACTCGTGAAACAAAAAGAAACATACAAACATTATAATTATGAAATGACTATACAAGTTTTTTCATTTTTTATTAGATGGTGGAACAGTTTGGATGTGCCCCAAAATCTACCATATGTAAGAGACAGGATTGTGGAATCTTATTTCTGGGCTTTTGCGGTTTACTTTGAGCCTCAATACTCCAAAGGCAGAAGCCTCATAGCCAAAGAAATCATCATCTTAACCATCCTTGATGATACATACGATGTTTTTGGAACCATTGACGAACTAGAACTCTTCACTGCAGCGATTGAGAGGTTTAGCATAGTCTATTTGCTACAAGTTATGAAATGTTTGATTTGTTCAATTTTTAACTTAATTATGCCATCTCCGTCTCTCTCTCTCTCTCTCTCTCTCTCTCTCTCACACACACACACACACATTCTTTCATCGATTTAACATATTAATGGATTGCCTAGGTGGGATATGAATTGCTTGGATGACCTACCAGGATATATGAAGCTAATTTGTACGGAAATATTATTCAAGTTCTATGAAGAAATTGACGAGGATATGAGGGAAGAAGGAAGGCCATACAGAATTGACATCGTAATATGATTATATAATAATATAAGTTTATCTGTATTGTTAATTCTCTAATATAATTTTTTTATACAAACTTTTATATCTTAACACTGTACACTAGTTATAATTATCTTTTTAGCTTAAAATAATGCTTTATATGCCAGCTTAAAGAGATGGTGCAGGCGTACTTGGAAGAAGCCAGATGGTTTCATAGAAACCATATACCAACAACAGAAGAGTACTTGAACATAAATACAATGAAAACTGGTGGTCAAAAATTATTAACCACGTCATCTTTCATTTACATGGGAGACATTGTAACCGAGGACATTTTCAAATGGGCAATGGCCGAACCTAAAATTATCGAAGCTTCATCTGTTATTGCTAGGTTCATGAATGACATAGTCTCCAGGGAGGTATGTATATAACTGATATATATGAACCAATGTCTCTACTAATAATAAGCACAAGGTTTTGCAGGAAGATCTAATCGGGTCTAGACCTCTCTATATCTAATTCGTATGATCTATATTTGATTTTTCAAAGTATGTTCTTTTAAAAAAAGATTATTTTAATGGGTAAAATATATAATCTCTTAATTTTATATTTTTTTAAAAAAACATGAATAATCAATTTTTAGACCTTGAAGATGATATTTTGAGGGTTCAAATTAATCAAATCTGAAAATTCAGATATGGTTAGCTTTCTCTGTGCGGCCAAAAAAAGCTCTCTCCGCTTAGTTTTGTAAACGGAAATCTGTTCCTAACTTACAATACACCACATAAAAAATTTATACTCTCAATAAAATTTTACCTTATTGTAATAAAATTTTTTTTTGCCTTATTGTATAATCTTCTCTTAATAAAAACTTTATGTTGTTGTAGTTTGAGCTGAAAAGGGAGAGGACCTCAATTGTAGAATGCTATATGAAGGACCTTGGAGTATCAAAACGAGAAGCTATAAAAGAATTGTGGAAGGTGATTAATAGTGCATGGAAAGATATTAACGAGGATTGTCTAAGACGACCCACTGAAGTACCTTTGCCCTTTCTTACAAGAGTCCTGAATTTGACACGTTTCATAGAAGTGATATACAAGAAAATGACAGTTTCACTTATCCTGAAGGAGCCACGAAAGAGCATCTTAAACTATTGTTTGTAGATCCGGTGTCAATATGAGCCACATATATAAGGATTCACTTTCTATCAAAGTGTGTCTCAAACTTTGGCTTTAGTCAAGGGTATTTGAGAAGCATTCTGTTTAATTTATCGAGTTTTTAGATTTTTATTCAATCACTACTGAAAATAAAAAGGGCCTTTGTTCACGGTTTTTAAATCTTTACTCAAGTCCTTACCATGACAACAATTGTTTCGTAAGTTGAAATATAAAAATTGTAAGGCGAAGACCAAAAAATGATACATAACTATTGGCCAAGGAACAAAAATGATACAACACTATTCCGAGGTACAAAAATGATACCAAACTTTTACCATGTGATCAAAAATGATATTTTTATTAATATGACAATAATATTAGACATGAAATGTCCAAAATGCCCTTATAATTAAATAAACTTTTACCGAGCGGCGATTAATTTATAAGGGCATTTTGGACTTTTCATGTCTAATATTATTGTCATATTAATGAAAATATCATTTTTTATCACATGGTAAAAGTTGGTATCATTTTTGTACCTTGGAATAGTTATGTACTATTTTTGTTCCTTGACCAATAGTTATGTAAGTATAATTTTTGAGCCTTCACCCAAAATTGTAAACTCAATATACAAACTTGTGTTGATCCAAAAAAGATTTATTAACTTGACTCATAAATTTTACTGAGTTTACAAATATTAAAACACATTTTGTTTACATAAATAGTAAAAATAGTAGAATCAATGGTAGTGAACTGACAATTATTTTTTAAACGAAATGTGACAAATTTGACGACAACACATAAGATGCGTTAATAAAATATTAAAGACTAAAATATACTTTTAGTCCAAATCATTGCATTAAGTTTTAATTTAGTCTTTAATTTTATCTCTATAAAGCACGCATTTAGTCCTTCAAATCTAACACTATCAATTGATCAATATAATGGGGATTGTGGACTCATTAATTTCTCATTGATAATTGTACAATCTCTTCTAGTCTTCTCCTCAACCCTATCACTAAAGCCTATTAAAGGAAAATTTATGAGCATTCATTTTTTTACAGATGAATTCTTTTAATGATGATTAATTGAAAGGTTATGGTGACTAAACTTGAAACCTACTTTCTGTGACAAGATGCGAGCAAATGAATGAATGCGACTTGAGAGTCATAGGTAGCAAATCAATCGGAGACAAAAGAGTCTATCGTCACACAAATAAATGTTGTCGCAAAGATAAACCCTAATAGAAGTAGCTTTCATCGGTTTAAATCTATTTTTTGTTTACATGATTTTTAATTTAGGAACATCATACTAAAAAAGGATTAAAATGAGAACATGCTTTGTCATCATACTTAAAATGTCTAATTGAACCATCATCACTAAAAATTTGATGAGTATACAATCTCCAACTGAGTAATGGTGTTAGATTTGATCATTTGAAAGATTGAAAGTGTTCCTTTTAAAGATAAATGATTAAATTTAAAATACTAACGTTAAAATATAATGTAATTAATTAAAGAGAAAAAACTATATTGAAAAATAATCCACCAATGCTGATTCTTTTTTTACTAGACGAATAATCAATCAATATATAAAAAGTTCAATTAATTAATCATAGAACATCATTCATCAATCGTCAATTGTATTTGTAGCATAGGATCATCAAAAGTATCAAAGTTTCATTACAGCACATCCCCTGATCCCAGCATAATTTTGGAAGCCATTTTTATTTTATTTGATTAAACTCATAAACCCTCAAATTTAAGATTTTTTCACTCTCTTCTTTGCGAAGCACTCTACGATGTGGTTTCTTTCTTTTTCCCATCTTACCCTTTATTCCTGCCTTTTTATTTTATATGCTTTTATTCTTAGCTAGATCGCTTATGGGAAACCAACTTCGAACTCAAAGATTGGTTTTTTAGAAAGGGTAACCTTCAGATAATTAAGTTACTGTGTTTTTTGCCAAGGAGACCCTGAATATCGTAAACCAACTTTGAACTATGTTATTAATTTACTATGTGGTGAGCTGTGATTAAGTTTGAAATTTTTTAAAAACAAACTACGGAACAAACCTTCATGGGAATTTTTCTTCCCAACTAGCGGGCAAAGTCATTGATTAGAAATTGTTTACATGGAAGCTAGAGTTTCTGTGAGGATGAATATGTCTGAGGAGATCACTATGTAATCTAAAACTCTTTAAACGAGGTTTGGGTACCATTAGTCTTAAACTTTCAAGGCTATATTTTCATTTATAAAGTACCTTGTAAAACTGCTAATGTATTGGGGGAATTCGAATCCTATGAAAAAAGTGATGTGATCATGTCTTCCTTTGCTATGATATATAATCGACAACTATAAGTATTTCTCCTGGTACATTACTAAGAATTTTACTCCCATTGTCTATTGATTGTGTTTTATTACCGAACTGATCCTTAGCCTTGATGCAATTAATTCCAGCTATAGTAATTTGAGCTTGCTTTCAGTCATTGTTTCTCATAGGTATTGAGAACATGTCACTACTTCCATGAAAAATTTGAGCTATTCGGCAGAAAGTGTTTTGCGACTTCTCATCTTAAGATGATGTGATCATCACTTCATATAGTGAAGAATTCTGTTTTATTTTCCTTGCAAAAGTAAAAAAAATTAACTGTAATGTGCATTTTCGCCCCAATTTTAAAATTTCATGGACAGTTTTGCTCCAAAAAAGTTTACGTGGGCATTTTCGCACCTTTATGACAATTACATGGACATTTTTGCATTTTAACCCAAAAAAAATAACCCAATAGTTTGATTTCCATATTTTTACTTTGGATTAAAATTTTATTTTGCCATGTACGTTTAAAGACAAATTTTGTCTGAACGTATTTTTTATCCAATTTTTTATAGAAGTTTTGAAACATAGGAGTTTTGCTATATATATTTCGTCAAAAAAAGAACTTATATATGTTGACGGTTTAAAAGTTAATATTGATCTTTAATATTTTAATAATCAAAATTACTCTATTTTAATACTCCAAAAGAAAAATTAATTAAAAAATACTTCAAAAACAAAATTGGTTTTAGATAAAATTTTTGGGCAATATCAATCTTTAACCCTTTTTTCCGCCCTAAAATTATATAATAACATAATACTGAAAAAGCGTTAGATACTTGCATTGTTAGCTTTATATACTGAACATACTTTCATGCAATCGAATTTAAATAAAAAAAATTTAGAAAATAAGTAATATGCATTAACAAGAACTTATTATAATAAACAACCTATAACAATGTTTAGATTGGATACAAACACACCTGTAACTTTAAGTTGTCGCGATTGAGTCAGAATGTTTGATATGTTCTATATATAGTTTCATCTTTGATGCCTACATGCCACAAACATGCATGATTATTGTTAGGATTAGAGAATCATTTTCCTAAGAGTTAGGAGAAAACCATATAAAAAGTATTCGCGAATTTTCGGTGTTGTCTTAAAAGCTTTTTTTGAATAAATTTTTAAGAAAAAATTTGACTCATTCACAATTTAAGGGCAGAGTTCCTAACTTATGATTCATTAGGGCTTTTCTGGAGCATGACAAGTAAGCTAAGTCTTTTCTTTTTATACACATGTAAGTTTCACTTAACTTCATTTAGTTGTGAAGATATCTCCCGAGCGTCGCAACTAGAATTACAACTAAATAATAGTACATATGAATTGAACACTTGCAAATATATCAAATATCCAAGCCTTAAAAGTTATTTTAGTCTTAAAATCATACAGGGAATTGAAAAGTGTAATAATGTCACATGGATTTTAATATATGTTAGTTAAGTTCGACAATTTTATTTGACTGAATATCCTACATGACACTCTCACTTGAAATGATCCAACCCATCACAATTTCATTATTACACCATTTTAAAATCACTAAAATACCCTTCAATCATATGCTTCTTTTTTTTTTTTTGAATGGAAATCATATGCTTCTTTTTCATCCACAATGACCTACATCCACCGGTCCCCCCCCCCCCCCCCCCTCAAGACCCCACTAGACTGCTCGTGCTGTGACATTGGTGATGCATGCCTTCTTCTCCTCCGTCAATAAAATTGAGTTTCGCTAAAATATAATATCGTACTACTCCCTCTAATCCTCCATATAAAATTTCTTTTAAAGAACAAAATTGATTTTATTTTAAATATAAGACATTTTTCCAATTAATTATTTCTAATATTTCCCAAATTACTCTTTTAATGCTTTACATTAGTAAACAATTAAATATTAGAGGGAGGGTGAGAATAAGGATATATGATTTGGGTGCTTTAGTAATATCATAAGAAGGTTACTAGAACAAAGAATTGAAGTATAAGTCTTATACTTTGGACCGATAATAGAGTAGTTATTAAATCTTATACAAAGCTGCGTGGTACAAAAAATCATAAGAAGACTACTGGAAATACAAACTTAGCATTATCCAACAAAATATGGTTCTGTTGAAAAAACAAGGTAAAAGTCATTGATTACACAATCCTATCACACGAATAATTCTATTTCTATGTAATTTCAGAAAACAGGAACAAAATAGGATATATTCTCTTTTTATTATTGTTACTTAATAACACATAAACACACACGAGTAAACCATAAGTATATATCATATATTACTTAAAAAACAAAAATAAAATGAGAGTTACCGGC
Organism: Mimosa pudica; assembly: GCA_029929735.1. Taxonomy (NCBI): domain Eukaryota; kingdom Viridiplantae; phylum Streptophyta; class Magnoliopsida; order Fabales; family Fabaceae; genus Mimosa; species Mimosa pudica. Next base: position 10,774,718 of record JAKELP010000002.1, read on the forward strand.
GATTATTCTATACTAAGTAGATATGATATATCAAGTCCTGATAAAATTACCTCTCGTTCACGTAATAACTATTATAAGACTAAAGCTAAGGTTGATATGTGATGGGAACTAGACACAGATCATGTTTCCTTCTCACTACAGAAACGTAGGTTTCAGTCATATCCAAATCCTCATTCTTTTCCCCATTAGGAAGCTTCCAATCAAAATGATAAAGCAAATTTGCAATACCCAATTCTAAAATTGGCGAAGCGAATGAAATCCCAGGGCATATCCTCCTTCCGGCACCAAATGGTATATATTCAAAGCTTCCACCTCTATAATCAATTGAGCTATCAATGAATCTTTCTGGACGGAAAACCTCTGGTTCATCCCAATATTTTGGATCCCTTGCAATGGCCCAAACATTGACCAGCACATTGGTCTTAGAAGGTATTATGTATCCATTAAGTTCACATGCTTCAAGGGTTTGTCTTGGCAATAAAAGAGGAAGAGGTGGGTGTAACCTTAAAGTTTCTCGAATGATCGCGGATATATAAGTCAATTGATGAAGTTCAGACTCATCAACATATCCTTTGTTTCCATATACCCTTCTTACTTCTTCTTGTGCCTTCTTCATCACTCTTGGGTGTTTTACCACCTCGGCCATTGCCCACTCCATTGTCATTGCGGCTGTTTCAGTTCCAGCAAGAAACATGTCCTAAAACAAATTAATAAAGCTTTTAACTTAATTCCTATATTGATCAAATATATGAAAAATCAATAGTAAATTAAAACAAAGACTAACCAGGATCACAGCTTTGATGTTATCGACAGTTATTGGAATTTTTAGGTCGTTTTCTTTTTGACTCTTGAGAAGAAAATCAACAAAATCCTCCTCCTCTTCTTGTTCACTCTGGTTAGCCATCTTTTCTATGTGGTCATTTATGATAGCATTAAGCATTACATCAAATTCTTTACGCACCTTTGCAGCTTCAGCCTTTGTCCCATTAATAACACGAAAGAATGCAAGTGAGGGATAAAGATCAACGATGGATAAGCTACTTAAAAGTTTCGCCACATCTCCTATAGTTGACCTTATTTCATCTACATTTTTACCCTTGCCACCAAAAGTTGATCATGAAACTATGGTATTTGTGAGTCTGTAAAGTTGATCAACGAGATTCATTTGATGACCTACTTCATTTTCTGAAATATACTTTACAGTTGCGAAAATCTCCTCTTCTCTTATCTTCCTATATGTGCGAACTCTCTTTATAGACAAAAGCTCCATGGTACAAATCTTCCTTAGTTGCCTCCAACTGTTTCCATAAGCAGCAAGAGCTATGTCTATGCTATCATAAAGTAAGATTTCGCCAACATAAAGTTTTGGTCTACTAGCAAAGATTGTGTCATGGGTTTTCACGACCTCTTTGGCCAATTCATTTGAAGAGACTGTGATATAGGAGATTTGTCCAAGTTGAAGATGAACTAATGGCCCATATGCTTTTGCTAAGTCTCTAAGAGAACGATGGGGTAGTTTCCCAATCTGGTGAAGGTTCCCTATGAGAGGCAACTTTCTTGGTCCTGGGGGTAAAGTTTTGATGGATTTCTTAAATACAAGCTTGTGAATCGCAATGAGAAAGCAGAGGAAAGTGAAGATGATAGAGTATTGGATCTGAATCTCCATGTTGTAGCTATGGAAAACGTAGTGCGGTGTACTTAAGAAAAAAGATGAAGTGCTAATTAGGCTTTATAGTGAATCAGATAAGAGTAAGCTCGGGAGAGGATATTCTCAGAAGCAAATATCTCCACATCCCTCAGAATCTCCAAATATCACCCGTCCAATTCATCTAATGAGCTCTCTAAAGTGACACGTGGTTAAATCTGTTTAGAGCCCATACAGCCATACCATTTCCTCCGCATACTCCATTTCTTTGGGTTGGGATTTCCTAATCACATTTTGGGGACTTATTTTGGCCACTGACACTTATTTAAGAGTTCATAATTTGCAACTTGTTTAATTAAAAATAAAAGAAACTTTATTATAATATAAAACAATTTTTAGTATAAAAAATTTCAACTGTTTAGACCTATTTCATTTCAATATATAAAAACATCGATAAGAGATACATACTTATCTAGTTAATTGTAAAATAAGATTTATAAGAGATACAGACTTATCCAGTTAACTGTAAAATTATTGTAAAGTTAACTAAATAAGTCTGTATCTCTTATTGATCCTTTTATTAAAATGAAATAGATCTAAATAGTTGAAAATTTTTATGCTAAAAAATACCTTATATTATAATAAAGTTTTCTTTTATTTTTAATGGGACAAGTGACAAATTATGAGCTCTTAAATGAATCTTAATGACCAAAATAAAACCCAAAATATTATTAGGAGAGATTCTGAGAATTGAGATTCTCTTGCCAAAGTAACTATTATGAGAGAAAAAATTTATTAAGTGTCATTTTGTTTCCTGAGAAAATGAACAATTGTAATATGGTGATTCTGAGGAACAAGGAGAAGGCCGCTTTTGAGAGAAACCGGACCCGAGTAAGCTCTATTTGTTTTGAACCCACGAAAGATTAAACAATTCTAAAATTGATTATTTTCTTTTGAATTTTTAATAGTTCGACTTTCTTGTACCCACGTGGCACGATGTAGTATGGCTACATATTCTTTAGTGGGGTTGCACAAATAATGGATAGATTGAGCCGCATATATGTCCTAAGCCATGTCCTAAAAGTTTTAGGGGTAATTTTTTCTGTCAGATACCCAATCTGATCCTATGTAGCTTAGGACTAAGATCAGGTAGGACATATCTTTCGGGCCATAAGACATGTCATGTTGGTTACAAACCTTTGAATCTTAAGAAAACGTTAAAAATGATTAAATAAATTAAAAATAAAAGGAATTGAGAAAAAATTAATATAAAGTATGGTGGTGTGTCAAATATTAATTATTATATAAAGTATTTTAAACTAGGAAAGAAATTATTTATTAATAAAAAATAATACTCCCTCTGGTCTTAAATATAAGACCTATTTGAAGGATGAGTTTGGTCCAAAATATAAGACCTATTTTTAACTTTTACAATTTTTTCCCAAAATATCCTTATCAATACCCCCTAATAATAGACAAGAAGAGAGGGAGGCTGGAGTCAATAATCCCTAATATTAGTCAAGAAGAGAGGGAGGGTGGAGTCAATGCTTCCTAATGGTAAACAAGAGGAGAGGGAGGGTAAAGTCAATGTTCCCTAATTGTAGACAAGAAGAGAGGAAGGGTGGAGTCAATAATGTTCCTAATGGTAGACAAGAAGTCATGGAGTGTGGGGGTGAAGGTGGATAGTTAGGATATATTGGTAATATCATGTCATTTTAACCAACTTAACTAGCATTCTTAATTTAATCACATTAGGTAAATAAGTCTTATATTTAGGGCCGGAGGGAGTAATATTTTCGGGTTAGACCGCTCTACTGGTCATGAAGCTTATGCTTTATCCTCTTCTACTTGAGGTCGGGTTTGGTCGTGTCCTAATTGTCATGATTTTGCATCAACTCATCCCATTACTGAATTGCATCGGTGGGCTGACTACGTGTCAAGCCATTGGATACCCGAATTTTTGTGCAACCCTTTTCTTTAGTTAGCTCGACACCCAAATTTTTGTGCAACCCTTTTCTTTAGTTCGGGGTCTGCCACACTACTTATTTTTGTTTTTCAACTCATTATCCACGCGTAAAATGTCTAACGTAGACAGGTAATTTTCATCAAAATGTTACGTTGTCGTTCAACGAAAACGTACTAAGGAGGGGTGTGCATAATGCCATTAAGCCAGAAATTTGTCTCATGTTGCGGTCGATCATCGCACAACAACATTTTTGTATTTGTTGAAATTAGATGATAAACAGTGCTCCCTCTGATCCTTATTATAAATCACCTAACTAACTTTCTCACATACCAATAAAATTGGTTAAATACATTTTAATTTGTCTTACAATTCCAGTAATTTCCAATATTAGCCCTGATAGTTACATTTATTTCTTAAACTATTAACTATCACTCTCTCATATTACCCCTATTAAATATGAGTATATGTGGAAAAAAATAATTAATACACATTGGAAACTATGAAGTGACTTATAAAAAGGGCCAGGAAAAATTGGTAATTGATGACTTATCATAAGGACCGGAGGGAGTATTAGACTTCCCATATTTTAGCAGTATAGGCTTAAGTTTGAAATTTTTGGTGGATGTTTTGGTTTAATTTTTATATTTTAAATAATTTTTATTTTTAATATATGTAAAATATGAAATAAAAATGACCCCATAACTATCATTTGATATAAAAATGAGTTAATCACTTTTTAAATCAATAAATTACAAATTTTAAATATAAACCGTTAAAATCAAAATTTGAAGGGTCTAGATTTCACCGACAGTGATGAGATAATACATTTTCTCATCACTATGATGAGTATGAAATGTTGACTCAACTTAATGAGATTTTAGAGAGTTCTATATGCCTAACATTTAATTGAAGAAAACCAGATATAGATAAGAGCCCATAAGACACGACTTTATGATATAGGTCTTCACGATCTTCTATTTTTAAATACAAACTATTCATAAATCAAGAACTTGAATTTTGTGTTTAGTAATATGAATTGGTTTTTCCTTCTTTCTCTTATATATTCCCTGCAATGCACTAGATTGTATATATTTTAGTTTGTATAAGGATGTATAATTTTACCATTTATTTATTATTATATACACCTTACTCTTCTTACATATTGTATATGTCATTCATCATGAATATTCTTTGTTAGCAATCCATTATATTAATAAAACCATGTGCAAGTAATAACTCATAAAAATCTTTTAGCTAGAATTATGTTATTTGAACTATTTAAATAGCATTTTTAATAAAATCAAATTAGTTAAATGAATCTAATTTAAAATTTAAAGGGAAAATGCCATTTAAATCTCTCCGAATATACAAAAGGACAATTCAGGAACTCAAACTTCCAAAAGGACCATGAAGGAACTAGGACCTAGTTGACATTTTAAAATAGTGTGAAAAGACAAAATTGCCCTAATCATAAAACAGAAATTATTAACCACTCTATTGAAAATTGTGGGTGTAAGGGTGGTTAGTAATTTATGTTTTATGATTAGGGCAATTTTGTCTTTTCACACAATTTTAAAATGTCAACTAGGTTCTAGTTCCTTCATGGTCCTTTTGAAAGTTTGAGTTCCTGAATTGTCCTTTTGTATATTCGGAGGGATTTAAATGGCATTTTCCCAAATTTAAAAGGAGGGAGTAACATTTTTCCATTTTACAATTGCCATTTTCCATAATTTTAACTAACTTATTTAATGCATTGAAACACTTACTTCCTCACCTTTTCTCGTTGTTTGATGAAGTTATAAATTAAGGTCATACTTCATTTAAAGATTAGGCAGCAAAATCATACTCCCTCCGGTCCCTAATATAAGAGCCCAAAATTTGAATGGTTTTGGTCCCTAATGTAAGAGCTCACCCCATATTCTCTCCTCATTTAATGCATTTTTTCCTATTTTATCCCTAACTCTCTTTTATATTTATTAATGCTTATATATTTCTCTCTCTTAAAAGTACCATAATAAATATGGGCAATTTTGGAAAAGAAGCATTAACTCCAGACACCCAACTAACATTCACATGTTTTCTTAAGAAGCGTTTTTTTGACGGCTAGCTCTTACATTAGAGACCGGAGGGAGTATTTGGTAGTGACATTTTTTAAGTTATTATTGCCCCTTTGAATTGTAACAGTTGTCCACATGCTTTTGATTTATAACAGTTGTCCACATACTTTATCGACATCATCAATAAATGTTAGGCATAGTTTTTTTTTTGCCATTATGTTAGGCATAGTTTTAGAAAATAGTAATTGTTGTCATAAATTTTGTTATTCTATCCTACATGTACGTCCACATGCTATTATACGCTCATTAGAAATTGAAATAAAAGATCAGAAGTGCTTTATCGAGTATCAATACATCTTCTAACCAATCAATCAAATATATACCTATAAACCTTCTAACGAGTATGTTATTGGTCCATATGTCAAAGTTTAATTGGTTTATTTCATTCATTACCGTCAAAATTATTCATTCTATAAGTGATGGGTGCATGAATTTAAATTTTTGGTAATTTAATAGTAATAAAGGGGCAATGAAGGTTTCAACTAAATCAGCAATCAAGTTAACTATTTTCTTTATTTTTCATCGTTCACCATTTAGAATATTTCGTATTATTATAAATGTTTTAATGTTGTAACAATTTGGTAGCTATCCATAAAATTAAGAAAATCATGTGTAGATAAGATCCGATAAAACGTGAGTTGATATTTTACTTTTTCACGTTGTTCTATTTTTAAATACAAACTTTTCATATATCTAAATAAAACTTGAATTTTGTGTTTAGTAATATGAATTGGTTTTTTCTTGGGGAAATGACAAATAAATACCTCCAAATGTCCAAAAGAACAAGTAAGGAACTCAAACTTCCAAAAGGACAAGTAAAGAACTTCAATAAAAATTAACAATTGGAACATAGTTATTAACATTTAGAACATAGCAATTGACGATTGTCTTATTCCTTAATTGTCCTTTTGAAATTCGGGTTCCTTACATGTCATTTTGGAAGTTTGAGTTCCTTACTTGTCCTTTTGGATATTCGAAGGTATTTATTTGTCATTTTCTCTTTTTTCTTCTTTCGATTATATATTACCTGCAATGCACGAGATTGTATTTTAGTTTGTAATACGAATGTATAATTTGCATATACACCTTACTCTTCTCAAATTTGCATATATTATTCAACGTGAATATTTTTTGGTAGCAGTCCATTAAATGACAGTTGAACTATTTAAATAACATTTTTAATACAACCAAATTAATTAAATGAATGTAATTTAAAATTTAAAAGGAGGGAATATCATTTTTCCATTTATACAATCGCCATTTTCCACAATTTGACTAACTTATCTGTTACATTGAAACGTTTACTTCCTCACTTTTCTACTGTGTTTGATGAAGTTATAAATGAAGGTACTACTTCATTTAAAGATTAGGCTGCCAAAATCGTACGCAGTAGTGACATTTTTTAAGACATTATTGTCCTCTTTCAACTGTAACAATTGTCTACATGATTTTAATTTATAGAATCTCTTTCAGTCTGTTTGCTTTCCTCAGGTTTATGTTTGGTGTGTTGATTACACTTGTTTTATGCAAGTGTTTTGATGTAACCCTTCATTTTAATTAATATAATTGTCTTTTAATTAAAAAAAATAGACAACACTTTGTCGTTGCGTCCGAATTCTCTCATAATCTCTCGTAATCCTTCCCTATGGATATTATTTTGACCATTGAAATTCAACTAAGAGCTCATAATTTGCCACTTGTACCATTAAAAATAAAAAAAATTATATTATAATAAAATAAATGAAGAAATTTTTTTTATTTTTGAAAACTTTTTGGCATAAAAAATTTCAATGATCTAGACCTATTTCATCTCAACAAAAAGAAATACAAACTTATCCAGTTTTTTTATCAACATAAAGATTTTATTAAATTAGAAAATTACAATACAATATAGGTCTGTAAAAAAAAATACATAGAAAACTTAAACATGGATAGGACATAGGAGTGAGCCGTCGTCGTCGAAAAAACCCTATCATCTTCTTCATCTTTCCTTCATGAGAATTTGTGAGTAGAAAAGAACCGTTACCGGTAGAAAAGCCATTGAGTAGTGATTGTTCAAAGAATCATCCCAAAGGATTCACACCTCTTATCGGCAATAAACCAATCAAATTGGTTTTCAAAGAAGCTCCATGAGTAGATCTCACAGAAACAAACGTACCCACAAAACTAATACATAAGATGAAGATTGAGTAGAAGAAAAATCTCTTGTCGTCGAAACTCCCAGACCAATTTATTTGAATATGAAAGAAACATAAAAGCAGACCAACGAAAGTGACGGACGTCTCCTTCCCCGGCATGAACCAGGGAAGGAGACGCCGATAAAAAAACTCGTACGGCGACGAGAGAAGAGATCCCACCACCACCCAAAAAGTTTGAGAGGAGGGGGGAGAGAGACTTATCCAGTTAAGTGTAAAATAATTTTACAGTTAACTGGATAAGTCTGTATCTCCTGTAGATACTTCTGTTGAAATGAAATAGGTCTAGATAGTTGAAATTAATAGGTTTAGATAGTTGAAACTTTTTTATGGTAAAAATTATTTTATATTATAATACAATTTTTTTTATTTTTAATGGGACAAGTGGTAAATTATGAACGATGAATCTCAATGGCCAAAATGAGACCCATATCAGTTTTGAGGGATCATGAGAGGGTGGGATTCTGAGAGAATCCCAACCCCTTTATCGTCGTCATTATTCAATGTTAGGCAGACTTTTAGATAATAGTAAATTTTTGCCTAACACCTACATCCACATGCTATTATACTATCATTAAAATTGAAACAGAAGAATGAAGATCATAAATGTCTATCAAATATTGACATTCTTAATCAATCAATCAACTATATACGGCCTATAAACCTTGTGACAAGTATGTTATTGGTTCATGTAATAAAAGTTTAATGATGTTAAAGTGATAATAAAAGTTTCAAATAAGTCATCAATCAAATCAATTATTTTCTTTATTTTTCATTGTCCACCATTTAGAATAATTTCTTATTAGAAATGTGTTAACGTTGTAACATTTTGGTAGCTATCCCATGAAATTACAAAAACCACAAATGTTGAAGATATCATGGAGAAGACATTTAAGAGGAAGCACTCGCTTTCACCTCCAAACATCTTCAATAATCCATCACTACAGTATCAAACCCTTCTCTTGCAGCAAAACTCAAAATGTCTTGAAGCAATGTCCTTACAGGGGAATGCCAAGGCTAGAGGCACGGGAGTACATCTCAATCTACCACCTTCATCCTTCCCATAATCAAATTATTTTGAACTTAGCAAAATTAGACTTCAACGCATTCCAAAAACTTCGCTAGAAAGAAATTGGTAACATTTGCAAGTAAGTTCTCCAGCCTATCTTATGAAACAACAAATATAAACATTATTAGTTATATCAAATTACTTCAACATTTGCAGAGCCTTAAATCCATAATGGACAATTAAATACTAATAAACATTTCGTTGATTAATTAGCACAGAGTGAATCTCCCAGTATATATAGCCATGTATAGTGCTGTGGATAAGTATCATTGTAGAAAAGGTGACACCTGTACTTGAGAAGAGCAAAATAATTTATCAGTGGTAATATTCATATACATTTTCAATTTTGTAGATTGTGGAACAATTTGGATGTGCCAAGAAATCTACCTTATGCAAGAAACAGGATTGTAGAATGTTACTTATGGGCTGCTGTTATTCGTTTTGAGCCTCAATATGCCAAAGGCAGAAACATAGTGGCCAGAGTAGGTGCATTATATGCTGTCATTGATGATACATTTGATGCTTTTTGAACCATTGAAGAACTTGAACTCTTCAGTACAGCGATTGAGAGGTTTATTACCACATATATCAGTTTATTTGTTTATCTAATTTTGAACTTAGGCAATATTCCCCCCCCCCCCCCCCCCCAAATAGTTTCACTTATGATGTTCAATGTTCACTTGTTGACATAGGTGGGATATTAGTTGCTTGGAAGACCTACCAAGATATATGGAGCTAATCTATACAGAACTATTGAAGATCTATGATGAACTGATGAATGATGAGGACGTGGTGAAAGAAGGAAGGTCAAGTAAAGTTTCCTTTGTCAAATTAAAGAAGAAGTATTATCTTGTCCATATCTAATTTCTCTATGCCGTTAATTATTGTTGACATCACACACACACACACAAAACTTAAATTATTGTTTTATATGCCAGTTTAAAAGGAGTGTAAGCCTACATGGAAGAAGCGAGATGGTTGCACAAAAAATATGTACCAACAACAGAGGAGTACTTGAACACATCGGCAATAACTTCTTGTTATATAATGTTAGTCATGTCATCTTTCATTTGTGTTGGAGACATTGTAACTGAGGACATCTTCAAATGGACTCAACAACCACCTAAAATTATCAATGCTGCTTGTGTTATGGTCATCAGGCTCATGGATGACATCGTCGGTAGTGAGGTGTGTGTGTAAATTTATTTACAGATATACCAAAAAAAAAGGTTTCTATCTTTAACAAAACATTTTCTCATCATAAAGTTAACTTGTCTTTAAAATCTTTGTGGTGATGCAGTTTGAGCACAAAAGAGATCACATTGAATCAAGTGTGGAATGTTACATGAAGGAGCATGGAGTGTCAAGACAAGAAGCCATAAGTGAATTGAGGAAGATGATTGAGAGTGCATGGAAGGATATCAATGTGGAATGTCTTAGACCAACTCCAGTACCTATGCCTCTACTCATGATTATGAATCTTGCTCGTTTCATGGATGCGATGTACAGGGAAGAAAATTGTTCACTTTTTGTGGTGGAATCATGGAGGAGTGCATCAGAATATTGTTTGCGGATCCGGTGCCAATATGAGCAATAAGTGGCCGGTGCGGGGTTTAATTTGATAAAATGTGCCTCTTTTATTTCTTTGTGATTTTAATCAGTCAACAGTGTGAGAGATGATCAATAAAATGTGTCATGCCTATTGTATTAGTCCTGTTCTAATGAGATCAGGCTGGTTCTTGTTGTATCGAGTGTTTGTTTTAAAAAAATGGGAATGTGTCATTGTGTGTTTTTTTGCATAATAAAATGTGAAATGTCTCGTGTTTTTTGAAAAAAAAATTGTGCCCCATCCTTATTGAAGTTGCTTTCTTTTACTTGCACACGAAACTCGTCATTGATGGACTAATCCACTCATTTGTTACAGGTGACTTTGGAGTTCCAAGTAACACAAGCCAAGCATGATGAGATACTGGCTTTGGAAGGTGCTCTGGTCAAACACACTTGAATCCGTTAAACTTTTCTGGTCATGTGGTAGAGATGAAATAAACTCTTTTGATATTTTTCATGTTCTATTGGTATGTAGCTTTTGGATTGCTGAGACTAGGTATAGGATTCAGATTTGTTAAGGTATTATTGATATATCATTAGCTGATCTTGCTACTCTCAACTGAAACATTGAAGTAAAAGTTAGACATTAACATTCTATGTTTCCATAAATTGCATGAAGCTTCCTGTGATGTTGATTTTTCATGAAGATTAAAGTTTGTTGTTAGATTGTTTTACGGTTAAGCTGAAAAAAATGTGAGAAACTTTTCTCAAATGTGCATATGGCATTCAATTAACACCGGGTCAGCTCACACATGGATTAAGTATTAACACACCATAGGCATGGGTTACAAGGAAGATTTACAAAGGCCCTAATTTTTACCCAAACCCGTTATTCTTATGAGTTCATCCTATTTAACTTACTCTGCATTCGATGAAAGGGAATATCCTCAGTAACATTTTTTCTAAATATTCGTTGAAATAGTTGTTTGCTATTAAAAATGTTGTCTTTTCCTCAGGAAATTTTGTCCTTTTCTTTGGGCAAATGTGCAATTTTGAATTTTGATAGTAAAATTCCACCAAAGCAGCTAGCACCATAAACTATAGGGAATGACCAATTTTAACAACAAACCTTGACATCATTGAATTACGGTTAAAGATTATATTTGCCCCAAAAGTTTTAGACAAGAATTAAGTTTGTCATGGAAGTTTTTTTTTTGGATCAAGAGCCGTGAGTTTTTACATGGATGATGAGGTGTCAATACATGTAGGATGTAAGGGCAAAATTGATCTATTTTGTAAACTTCAGGGGTAAACTTGATAAAAAAAACTTTTAGGATAAACTTGATTCTCATCTAAAACTTCCCGGGCATGATATTTAACCCCTATAAATTAATAGTCATGTGGAATCTTTGCTGGCTATTTAATGGTTTAGGAGTTTTTTTTTTTTTTTTGGACATAAATGATTGTTGGAGTGCCTATGAGTGATTGATCTGCCAATATTTTATTTTGCCTCGAGATTGGTGTAATAATTGAAGATATTGAAATGGATGAAGGTGGCCATATAAAAAATAAAATAAAACCTATAATTGTGTATGGTTTTTAACAAAAATTATAAGACCAGAGGACAAGTTGGTGAGAATGTGAGATATATCTATTAAAGAAATTAAAATGATAATGTTATAAAATAAAGAAGATAAGAAATATATGGAGAAGAAAGAACTCAAGAACAAGAAAGAAGATATGAGAGAAAATATGAGAGGAGAAGCACTTGTGATTCAATGGTACCAAATGCCTAGTACATGACCTCTATTTATAGGTCCCAAGTCATTCATGAAATTTAAAGAGAATTATGATGGAGTTTATGGCATTAGAAAGTCCTTACATGTAATTCATTGTGGGGTTACAAAGGTTACAAATGTTACAAAGTTAATGGTATTTAGAAGGAGAAAGAATCCTAGGAAGAATTTGAATGGACATTCACCATATTATATATTTTTCATAACACTCCCCCTTGAATGTCCATGATATTGTGCCTCATTAAAACCTTACTAGGAAAAACCCATTGGGACAAAAAACGTAATGAAGGGAAAAGAGTACACAATGTTTATTGAAGTTGTCTCGTTAAAAACCTTACCAGGAAAACCCATTGGGACAAAACCTAGGTTAAGGAAAAAAGAGTGCAGCATGACAATTTCTCCCCTGATAACAATATCATTTTATCTCCTTAAATCTACGCATTCCAATGCTATACACTATTTTCTCAAATGTTCTGGTTGGTAGTGCCTTACTAAATATATCTGCAAGATTGTCACATGATGAGCGAATTTGTTGAACATCTATATCACCACCTTTTACAAGATCATGAGTGAACAAGAATTTTGGAGAAATATGCTTTGTTCTATCCCCTTTGATATATCCTCCTTTCAGCTGAGCTATGCATGCTGTATTATCTTCATATAATATTGTCGGAACTTTTTGGTCAAGAATCAACCCACACATTGATTCAATATGTTGAGTCATTGACCTTAACCATACACACTCTCGACTTGCCTCGTGAAACGCTATTATTTCTGCATGATTTGATGATGTAGCTGACAATGTTTGTTTTGTTGATCGCCATGAAACAGCTGTACCTCCACAAGTAAACAAATATCCTGTTTGTGATTTACCATTATGTGAATCTGATAAAAATCCTGCATCTGCATAACCAACCAGCTGTGATATAGATTGGTTAGAATAAAATAATCCCATATCACTTGTCCCTTGAAGATATCAAAATATATGTTTGATTCCATTCCAATGTCTTCTCGTAGGACAGGAACTAAATCTTGCCAATAAATTTACAGCAAAGGCAATATCAGGACGTGTTGAGTTTGCAGGATACATCAGTGCACCAATAGCACTAAGATATGGTACTTCTGGACCTAGAAGTTTTTCTTTTTCCCCATTAGGACGAAAGAGATCTTTTTCCGTATCAAATGATCTTACAACCATTAGAGTTGTCAATGGATGAGCTTTATCCATATAAAATCGCTTTATTATTTTCTCAATATAAGTTGATTGATGAAGAAAAATTCCATTTGTAAAGTGCTCAATTTGTAATCCAAGACAAAACTTTGTTCTCCCAAGATCTTTCATTTCAAATTCTCTCTTCAAACAATCAATTGCCTTGAGAAGCTCTTCAGGAGTTCCAATTATATTCAAGTCATCCACATATACAACGATTATGACAAACTCTGATCCATTCCTTTTAATAAACACACATGGGGAAATTGGATCATTTTTATAACCTTCTTTCAACAAGTATTCACTTAGACGATTATACCACATTCTTCCAGATTGTTTCAATCCATATAAGGATTTATGCAAGCGAATTGCATAATTTTCTCGAGAATTTTTATATGCTTCTGGCAACTTAATATTCTTCAGGGATTTTCATATAAATCTCAGTGTCTAAAGAGCCATATAAATAGGCTGTGACAACATCCATTAGATGCATATCAAGTTTATTGCTTACAGCCAAACTAACAAGATATCTTAAAGTGATTGCATCCACCACAGGAGAGTAGGTCTCTTCATAATCAATGCCAGGTTTTTGGGAAAAACCTTGTGCAACAAGTCGTGCTTTGTATCTAACAACCTCATTTTTCTCATTCCGTTTTCGCACAAAAACCCATCTATATCCAACTGGATTTACACCTTTTGGTATTTGAACGATAGGTCCAAAAACTTCTCGTTTTGAGAGTGAATTTAACTCTACTTGAATTGCATCTTTCCATTTTGGCCAATCAATTCTCTGTCTACATTCTTCAACTGATCTAGGTTCAATATCATCACTTTGACCAATTATCTCCACAGCAACATTATATGAAAATGCGTTGTCAACAACTATATTTTCTCGGTTCCATATTTTTCCCGTTTTGACATAATTTATCGAGATCTCTTCATAATTTTCAGGTACTTGAACCTCTTCTGGGGTCTTTTGATTAATTATGTCTTGGGTGTTTCACCTAGAACATCAGCCTCCTCAACTTGACCATCTTGAGCTCCTTTTTTCTTTCTAGGAATTTTATCTTTTGAACCGATTGGTCTACCACGCTTCAGGCGTGGCTTAGTTTCATTTGCAACTTTTGGTTGTCCTTCAGGGACATGAATTCTAATTGGAGCATTTTCAGCTGGAATATGAGATTTGGTAATTCTTTTTAGGTCAGTAAATGCATCTGGCAATTGATTAGCAATATTTTGCAAATGAATTATTTTCTGAACTTCAAGTTCACATTGCTGTGTACGAGGATCCAAATGAGATAATGATAATGTTTTCCATGTAATCTCTTTTTCCAGCTGTTTTTCATTTCCCCCTAATGTTGGAAAAATTGATTCATCAAAGTGGCAATCGTCAAAACGTGCCGTAAATAAATCTCCAGTCAATGGTTCTAAATACTTTATTATAGAAGGAGATTCATATCCAACATATATTCCCATCCTTCTTTGAGGTCCCATTTTTGTTCTTTGTGGTGGAGCAATTGGCACAAATACTGCACATCCAAAAATTCTAAGATGAGAAATATTTGGCTCCTGACCAAAAGCCAATTGTAATGGGGAAAATTTATGATAACTTGTTGGTCTGATGCGTATAATTGCTGCTGCATGTAATATTGCATGTCCCCAAGCAGAAATGGGAAGTTTTGTTCTCAAAAGCATTGGTCTAGCTATCAATTGGAGGCGTTTAATAAATAATTCTGCAAGACTATTTTGAGTGTGGACATGAGCAACAGATTTTTCTATTATAATTCCAGTTGCCATACAATAATCATTGAAATTTTGTGATGAAAACTCACTAGCATTATCAAGACGAATTGTCTTAATTGCATGATCTGGAAATTGTGCTCTTAACCGAATTATTTGAGCAAGTAATCTAGCAAACGCTAAATTACGAGTTGATAATAAACACACATGTGACCATCTTGTAGATGCATCTATTAAAACCATAAAATATCTGAATGGTCCACATGGTGGATGAATAGGTCCACATATGTCCCCTTGAATACGTTCCAGAAATTTTGGGGACTCAATTCCAACATTTGTCAAAGAAGGTCTTGTTATGAGCTTACCTTGAGAACAAGCAGCACAAGAAAGATCTTTAAATTGAAGAATCTTTTCATTCTTCAATAGATACCCATGTGAATTTTCAATAATTCTTCGCATCATAGTTGATCCGGGATGGCCCAACCGGTCATGCCAAACAATAAATTTCGTTTTATCAGCAAGCTTCTGGCTTACTATAGCATTTGACTCAATTGATTTGATACTTGTATAGTATAAACCAGAAGATAATGTAGGCAATTTTTCTAGGACACATTTCTCTTCATCTCTAACATTTGTAATATGTAGATATTCAATACTTTTCTCATTAATAGTCTCAATGTGATATCCATTTTGGCGGATATCTTTAAAACTCAATAAATTTCTTTGAGACTTGGGAGAATATAATGCATCATTGATGAAAAATTTTGTCCCTTTGGGTAATATTATAATTGCTCTTCCGGAGCCTTCAATTATTCTTGTATTACCCGCTATAGTGTTGACACTTGCTCTTCCATTTCTTATATGAGAAAAATATTTTCTATCTTTAAGAATAGTGTGTGTTGTTGTACTATCTATGAGACATATGTCTTCATCCTTGTGTCCAATGGAAACATGAGAAACATCCATATTCTTCATAAAAGAAACAAAAGAAAAATAATTCATTAAAGCAAATTCAATACATGATAAGCATAATAAGCAATACTACTTTTATTACATGAAAATGATAAGTGAGAAAATGACATCAAATAAAACATAAGTAAAAGCATGACTAAAACATTATTACTAGTTTTCCAATAAAGCATGTCTAATCTTGATTCTCAAAGAAGTCAGTCACCTCCAAATGTGTCATGGCATCAAAACCATTGATATAATTTAACTCATTGACATTGTCATTTTTGTGTGCCTCAACATCATCTTCTTGGAAAATCAAATTTGTTTCCACATTATTTGCAATCCTTTTCATGGAGGCTTGATAAAGTTTTGCTAGATGTTCTGGTGTACGACAGGTACGTGACCAATGCCCCTTCATGCCACAACGAAAACATTGATTTTCATTAACTTTTGGAGGATCATTCTTGTCTTTTCTCTGCCATTCATTATTTTTCTTCTTTTGGTGGACATTAGGACTAAAATTGTTATTTCCACCACCATGATTGCGATAATTCCCACGTCCCCTACCACGGCCACGTCCACGGCCACGTCCGCGACCACGGCCTCGACCATTATCATGGTTATTATTGCCTACACTCACATTCACTTCAGGGAATGGAGCAGAACCGGTGGGACCAATTTCATGATTTTTCATCAATAATTCATTATTTTGTTCAGCTACAAGAAGACACGAGATCAATTCTGAATATTTTTTAAAACCTTTCTCACGATATTGCTGCTGCAGGAGCACATTTGAAGCATGAAAGGTGGAGAAAGTTTTCTCTAATAAGTCCTCATCAGTAATTTTTTCACCACACAATTTCAATTGAGAACTTATTTTAAAAACTGCTGAATTATATTCACTTACAGTCTTAAAATCTTGTAGTCTAAGGTGAATCCACTCATAACGAGCTTTTGGTAAAATCACCGTTTTTTGATGTTCATATCTCTCTTTCAAATCATTCCACAACTCTAACGGATCTTTCACCGATAAGTATTCAGCTTTCAACCCTTCATGAAGATGGTGGCGAAGGAAAATCATGGCCTTGGCCTTATCTTGGTCACTCACTTCTTTGCCAATTAAAATGACATTTCCAAGACCATTGGCATTTAAGTGAATTTCAGCATCCAGCACCCATGATAGGTAATTTTTCCCGGTAATATCAAGAGCACTAAACTCGAGTTTGGTAAGATTTGCCATGGAATAAACTAAAACAATGACATAAATTAATTAAAATCATAATAACTAATCAATATAAAACATATTAATATATACATGAGCATTATCATAAATTAATCAAATGTAATCATAAACAGTATAATAACAACGTAAGTAAGAATATGATATATGTGTGTGCATATATGTGTGTATGCATTAATATGATAAATGTGCGCGTGTGTGTATGCATTAATATGTTTGCAATAAAAGACATAATATAAAATAAAAAGACATAAATAACAAAATGCATCATATAAACTGACAAAATAAAGAGAAATAATAAAACATAATATATATAAAAAAATAAAAAGCATAATATAAAATAAAAATAATAACAATAAATAAATGTGAATATTAAATGGCATAATATTAAATGACAATATTCCTTATAAAAAAATGACAATATTTTATATATATATATATATATATTAATAATAAATAAATGGCATAATATAGATATAACTAATATTAATATATATATATATAATGCAAGGAAACAAATAAATAAATAAAAATAAATAGTATTATATATATATATGTATATATAATATATTATATATATAATGCAAGGAAACAAATAAATAAATAAACATAAATAGTATTATATATATAATATATTAATAATAGATAAATGACATAATATAAATATATATATATATATATATATATATAAAAGTAATATATATGTGTATAAGTAATATAATATATAAGAGTATGAAAGAAGTATACCTAAATTGTTAGAGTATCGTGCTGATAACGTGTTATAAAATAAAGAAGATAAGAAATATATAGAGAAGAAAGAACTCAAGAACAAGAAAGAAGATATGAGAGAAAATATGAGAGGAGAAGCACTTGTGATTCAATGGTACCAAATGCCTAGTACATGACCTCTATTTATAGGTCCCAAGTCATTCATGAAATTTAAAGAGAATTATGATGGAGTTTATGACATTAGAAACTCCTTACATGTAATTCATTGTGGGGTTACAAAGGTTACAAATGTTACAAAGTTAATGACATTTAGAAGGAAAAAGAATCCTAGGAAGAATTTGAATGGACATTCACCATATTATATATTTTTCATAATAGATAAGTAATTGTTTAAAATATAGTTTGAACAGGGTGTGAAAAAAGGGTCACGGAGTACTAAGCTAAGAGGCATAAACGACAAAGAGGCATTAACAGGGAGGATGTTTTTTTTTTAATCAAAAAACAGGGAGGATGTTGAATACTGAGTAAATATTACTCCCTTCGGTTCTAAATATAAATATAAGACTTATTTGACTTTGTTGGAAAATCCTAAAAAAGAAAAATAAGTCAATTATAAATTGATTTACCTGATTTTTTTCCCTTAAAATAGTTTATTTAACATATAAACTAATGACTAATATAAAAAAATATCAAATATGTCATAATTTAATAACATATTTAGGACCGGAGGTAGTACTTTTTAACTAAAAAAAGCTAATATTTATTTTTTGGTTTACAAAGGAGATAATATGTATTCCATAAAGAAATGTAGGGAGATCAATAAATACAGTTTAAGAATGTCAGAAATTGTTACTAAACTAAGTCTGCTGCCGTTTAAGAGCAGATCAGCAAAACTGGAGCTATAGGCTAAATAATTTTAAATATTGCAAAAGGTCTGCAATCTTGAAAAAGTACTGAAGGACTTTGCAAATTTCAATAGTAACAAATAAAAAGATTCATGTTAAATTAGTAAATTAAAATATATAAAATCCTACAAACTATTAAGGTAGATATGAATATTTAATTTCACTTAACTGTCAAGATTAGATAACAACTAAGTGGTAATATTTAGGGATCAAAAACTATCAAAACTTATTAAATGTTCAAGCCTCTTTCACTATCAAACTTCTTAGTAAATGTAAGGAGGCATAAAATTCAAATTAAGGAGACTTTCTTATTCAAAACATTTACATTCAAAGGAGGCTTTCTTATTCAAAACATTTATACATTCAAAGGAGGCTTTCTTATTCAAAGGAGGCTTTCTTAGACCACATCACTATCAAATATTTAAGAGGTGAGTGATAGAAATTAAAAGATTTGATTGAATGAGCTAAATACAAATATAAATTGAGCATGTGCACTATTTATTTGAATTTATACATCACAACTTTCATTGTCAAAGAACACAAGAAGGAATACACAAGTATTTCATATATATTATATTTTAGAAACACACACACGATCGTGATACATTTCAATGAACTAAAAACACATGTACACACACCATACCATACAATTTATGCTCACACCCTTAACTAAAGCGAAAGTTTGATGCGTCCATTATTTATCAAAGGAAGTAATTAAACCCTAAAAATTTATGTTTCTCATATTGGAATAGGACCCACAAACAATAGTGTGATGTAGTCCTTCATTATTCCTCCAGAATTAGTGTATTCAGTATCAGCTTCCTTAAACATCACATCCATGGAACGAGTATTATTCAGAACTCGGATAAGAAAAGGCATAGAAACTTTAAATGGTCTAAGACATTCTTCATTCATATCCTTCCATGCAGTCTCAATCATCTTCCTCAATTCATTTATGGCTTCTTCTTTTGACACTCCACATGCTCCTTCATATAGCGCTGCACACTTGAGGGAGCATGCTTTCTTTGCTGTTCAAACTGCTCCATCGCAAAGTTTACTTTAGGAAAATTATATATATATATATATATATATATATATATATATATATATATATATATATATGACACAAAAAATTAATTTCAAACCACGAGAAACGGACACAATAAGAATCAATATTATGACTGTTACAAGTCCCACATCGGGGAGGTTTCCTCACAAGGAGGCCTTATAAGTCAACCTCAACAGCTAGCTTTTGGGGTGTGGTTCTCCCAAGGACTTGTGTTCGTTACAATGGTGCTTTCATTAAGAGTCGGCCAAACGGAAAGGGCTACCTACGGAGGGTTCTAACCGGAGGGACTGACCAACAAAGGGTCAAGTGAAGCGCCGAGTGAAGTGCCGTAGAGTGGAGCCGCCGGGACGCCGACTCGGCCGAAAGACCGGAAAGGGCTACCTACGAAGGGTTCTGACCGGAGGGACTGACCGACAAAGAGACCGAGCGAAGCGCCGAGTGAAGTGTCATAGAGTGGAGCCGAGCCGTCCCGGGACGTAGGCTCTCGAAGGGGTGCATTGTTACAAGTCCCACATCGGTGAGGTTTCCTCATAAGGGAGGCCTTATAAGTCTTTGGCTCCCCAACCTCAACAGCTAGCTTTTGGGGTGTGGTTCTCCCAAGGACTTGTGCTCGTTACAATGACTCAAGATGAATCGGTGCTGCACCTGCATGGATCAGGTTCCTCCAAAAAATGATTGAGAATCGATGCCACGTAGATATAATATTTAAACTGATGCTCGCTTCGCTGTCTCCTATAAAAACACACACCAACGTTGATAAGGATCAATGCAAGTAAAACCCTTTCCATTTATTTTTCTATTTTGAAAAAGCTTCCCCCTTCTTTTGACACCTACAACATGCCCCCCGTCGGTGCTTCTTCATCCTCTATTCCTCTTTCAAACCCTGAGATTATCGCCAAATGCAATTTGGATCGGCCATGCGCAAATTATCCTCCTTCTATTTGGAATGATTATTTCCTTCAATATGCTTCTGATTCTTTGGTATTTATATTTCTACTCCTACTTAACACACACACACACACACTATATATATATATATATATATATATATATATATATAATGCATTCAGTAGTAAAATACTTTTGAATTGATGATAGAATCTTGTCCTCAAGTTTTAACTCAGCTATAACGCAGTTCCTCTAAAAACAATCACTAGGCTTCATTCAGTCACTAAAATTTTCACTCAACTCTAACTTAGTCCCTTAACTTATGTCGGATATAAATTTTTGAAATCTTACTCATGTATTTATTTGACTAAATTTTCTACTCAGAAGCAAGAAAAAGTGGCCATGTCGCCAAAAGATGCAATTTCTTGATCACACTCTAGAGGGTATATTTGGTTGGAGATAAAACTTGAATGAGAAAAGTAGGAAAGAAAATGAAAGAGAAAATAAATCTTTTTCCGTTAAAATTAGAGAAAAAATAAGCTCATGAGAAAAGTGGGGCGTAGACAATCATATGAGTCTATTTTCTTATCAAACAAAGATGAAAATGAATACTCTCTCACTCTTTTCTCTTCATCATATTTTCTCCTCCCCAGCCAATAAACAACCTCTTATGTGATCAAGAGATTGCATCTTTTGGGAAGATTCAAACAAAGTAAAAATGATGGTGGAAACTGGGATTCAAAGGGGTCACTGGTGTTGATATACAATTCGAGGAAATTAAGGAACCCTTGTAAAGATTATTCCCATTTTAGTTTTTTTCGACACCCCAGTTCAGATTGTTATTGTTCATTGCGGCCTTCTCTTCTTTTTATTTCCGTTTTTATTTAGAGTTTCTCTTTGATAGCTTGATTGAGTACGTGGAGCTGACTTGGAAGTTATTTCATTGCCAAGTAAGATTACTTATTGACTTATTGACTCAATGAGTTCGAGATGGCTAGGGTCATATATAATATAAAAATTGAAAAGTTAAAGGATTAAGTCATAGTCGAGTCAAAATTTTAGGGATTAAGTCACGTTGAGTCATTGTTGAGGGACTGATCATAAGTGAATCAACATTTGAGAGACCAAAATATTAATTTTCCCTACATTTTTTTAGCTTTTTAGTCATATCTTGCATCGATCTCCTCTTTTTATCTCTCTGGAAAATGCATGCGCTGGCCTTGTATTTGTTTCATTTTCTCACAATATTTCTTTCACCTCCCTTTAGAGATAGTCAAGTGTGCAAATTACCTCTCTGCTTTCTTTTTATTTTGGATTTATCATATTATATTTCTGCATATTTCAGCAAGGAAATTTAAAAAGTTAATAATACCTTAGTGTGAAATACTATGGAGATTTGAATATGATGTTCGTTTAAGGGATACATTATAACTAATTTGGCAGTGTTTGAATGATGTATGGGTTTGTTCCGATTCGAATAAAATCAAACTCAACCCAGCCGATCAATTTAAAATTGAGTAGGGGCCTAATGAGTTCTGAGTAGTGAATGAATATCTTTTGGTTTTGTTTGGTTTCTTTGTTCTGTACAATTAGGACAAATTTGTTTAGTCCAGCCAAACAGAACTTTATTTTTAAGTAATTACAAGTTACTTTTTCCTTATTATAATAATTATAATAATGCTTTCAAACAAGCTATATGGTATTTATTACTGAACACACTCTTGCTTTGGTTAAGTTGTATGTAGTGTTTTTTATTTTTGGTATAGATAATAACAAGAAGTTTTTAAAAACTATATATGAATATATAGGAAGTGGATGATGGAATGAAGAAAAATATTGAAACACTGAAAGAAGAAGCAAGGGATATGCTGCTTACCTCTTCTATGGAGAAGCCATTGATGAATGCTGAGATTATTGATTCAATTCAATGTTTGGGCTTGTCATATCATTTTGAAGCTGAGATTGATCAAGTATTGAAGCAGATTCACAATGATTACATCGAAAATAACGAGATAACTCATATTGAAGATCTCTATTCTCTGACTTTGCTCTTTAAGTTATTGAGGCAACATGGATATCCTATTTCACCAAGTATGACACGCTAAATATGCTTCTCTAGTTCACCAATTTATTTTGGAATAACTTTTCCATGTCAAAACACACACATACACAACAAAAATCTTCTTTCATTGAAAAATCTCCTCCTGTACATTTTTCTCCAAACCAACCTGAAATTTGTTCAAGAACCAAGTGCAATCTAACTATTTTTGACCGGTTCCTTTAGTTGTATGCACTATATATCTTCAACTATGTGCACAATGGGAAGGAATAGGCCTCGTACAAAGCACACAATTTAGTCAAGATAGCTAATCTCTCTCTCACGCACACATTTACACTTTTTTGAATCGAGTCTATATTTTTTCAAAATAAATAATGGCTATAAACAATTATTTAAAAGATTACGCCATTCGTTTTTAAAATATAGTACTTATTAAGGTCGCGAGTTTGTTCCCAAATAGGGGTGAAAATGAGTCAGACCTTAAACAGGTGGCTTATGGCTTGACCTAACTTATTTATTAAATGGGTCAAGTAAGACCTATTTATAGGCCTTATTATGTAAATAGGTAAGACTTGTTTCATGAAAGTTTGATTTGCAAACATTGCATTCAAACCTGACCTGTTTAGTATTTCAAAATATTATCTAAATAATTTTATTAGATACATACATGCATGCATGCATTGTTTAATAAGTTCTTTAGGACTATTAAAAGTCATTGAGTGTAAATGTATAGGCTTTGAGGCCTAATAAAAACATACATTTAAAGCAAACTATTCAAATGTTAAGCCTTTTTAATTGCCTACATTATAAGTAGACCTTAAAAAATGCTTCATGTCTTAAGAGGTCTTTTGAAGGCTCAGGCTTGAGGCTGAAAAAGAAGTTTGCATTTAGGTTCAAGGCAAACCTATTTTTCATTTCATCGTTTCATCAAGTCGATGCTTACATAGCAAAAGTCTAGTTTGACCTCATTTATTCCCACCCATATTCTTAAATATAAGATCAATTTTTAATTGTTGTCACATTTTCCCCCAAAATATCCCTATTAATGCTTCTCAATGATATTAATTCTTCTCAATGATAAATAAGTAAGATGGGGTGATTGAGAATAAAGGTAGATGACAAGAGTGCTCTTATAATATTATGTGATTTTAGCTAATTTAACTAACAAATTTCATCTTATTAAATCCCGCACTTATATATGTCTAGCATTGAACATTATTTTGAAAACAATCAAATCTAGACAATCTAGATTAGATATGCATAGTCCAAATCTGATTAGCTTGCCATGAGTTACAGCCCATCAATAACTTTATTTTTTTTTTAAACTTCAAGCACTAAATTTTGTAATAAGGACTTTTCATGTACATTTTCTGTAAAACTTTTTTATTCGGCATATATAGGGTTGAAAGTCATATTTGCCCCTGAAGTATGCGCGGAGGATCATATATGCCTTTAAAGGTCATATTTGCCCTAGAAGTATACATAAAGGGTCATATATGTTCTAAAAGTATAGGAAATGTCATATTTGCCCTTGAATTATGTACAAAGGATCATACTTGACCATTAATATTTTGACTGAAAGGACAAATATGATCCTCTTGCCTTAAGGGGCAAATATGGGCCTAAAACTATTTCAGGAGGCAAATATAACCCTCCACGCATACTGAAGGTACAAATATGATCTTTAACCTGACATATATAAGATATTTTGATATGACACACACATATATACACGAAACTTAATTTATATTTCTCATAAAGAGTGAGGCTCTTAGATAAGATTGTGTGCAATACCCCAGGTTTAGTACAGTTTGTATCTCAGGAATTGAAAAGTGATTTTCATTTTGTAAATTTTATTTGAAATTTAAAACTAATACTTTTCCATGACTAAAATATGCAAATTAAAATCATCATTGACAGATGTATTCAACAAATTCAAGGATGAGAAAGGAAACTTCAGTGAAACACTTGCTTCAGATGTTGATGGAATGATAACTCTGTATGAAGCTTGTCATCTGAGTATCCATGGAGAAGACATTTTAGAAGAAGCACTCGCTTTCACCTCCAAACATCTCCAATCCATCACCATTGAATCAAACCCTTTTCTTGCAGCAAAACTAAACAATGTCTTGAAGCAATGTCCGTACAGAGGAATACCAAGGCTAGAGGCACGAAAGTACATCTCAATCTACCACCTTCATCCTTCCCATAATCAAGTTCTTTTGAACTTAGCAAAATTAGACTTCAACGCACTCCAAAAACTTCATAAGAAAGAAATTGGCAACATTTGCAAGTAAGCTCTCGAGTCTGACTTATGAAACATAAAGAATAAATATAAACATTATTAGTTATATCAATTTACTTCAACATTTTCAGAGCCTTAAATACATAAAGGACAATTAAATAACAAATAATTCGTTGATTAATTGGTACAGAGTGAATTTCCCAGTATATATAGCCATGTATAGTGCTGTGGATAAGTATCATTGTAGAAAGGTGACACCTACACATGAGAAAAGCAAAAAAATAATTATCAGTGATAATATTCATATATATTTTCTATTTTGTAGATGGTGGAACAATTTGGATGTGCCAAGAAATCTACCTTATGTAAGAAACAGGATTGTAGAATGTTACTTGTGGGCTGCTTCTGTTCAGTTTGAGCCTCAATACGCCAAAGGCAGAAGCATGATGGGTAGAGTAGCTGCATTATATACTGTCATTGATGATACGTTTGATGCTTATGGAACCATTGAAGAACTTGAACTCTTCGCTACGGCGATTGAGAGGTTTATTACCACATATGTCACTCTATTTGTTTATCTAATTCTGAACTTAGGCCCCCAGTTTCACTTATGATGTTCAATGTTCACTTGTTGACATAGGTGGGATATTAATTGCTTGGATGACCTACCAAGATATATGCAGCTAATTTATACAGAACTATTTAGGACCTATGATGAACTGTTGAATGATGAGGACATGATGAAAGAAGGAAGGTCAAGCAAAGTTGCCTATGTCAAAGAAGCGGTATTATATTGTCCATATATAAGTTCGCTATGTCGTTAATAATATATATATATATATATATATATATAACTTAAATTATTGTTTTATATGCCAGTTTAAAAGGGTAGTGCAAACGTACATAGTAGAAGCGAGATGGTTGCACAAAAAATATGTACCAACAACAGAGGAGCACTTGGACATATCGGCAATAAGTACTTGTTTTATAATCTTCATCATGACATCTTTCGTTTGTGTCGGAGACATTGTAACTGAGGACATCTTCAAATGGGCTCAACCACCACCTAAAATTATCAAGGCTGCTTGTCTAATTTGCAGGCTCATGGATGACATCGTCGGTGGTGAGGTGTGTGTATAAAATTGATTTACCAAAAAACAAAACATTTTCTCATTATAAAATTACCTTCTCTTTAAAATCTTTGTGGTGATGCAGATTGAGCAAAAAAGAGATCACGTCGTGTCAAGTGTGGATTGTTATATGAAGGAGCATGGAGTGTCAAGGCAAGAAGCCACAAGTGAATTGTGGAAGATGAATGAGAGTGCATGGAAGGATATCAATGAGGAATGTCTTAGACCAACTCCAGTACCTATGTATTTACTTATAATGATCATGAATTTTGCTCGTGTCATGGATGCGATGTTCAAGGAAGATGATAGTTTCACTCATTGTGGTGAAATCATGAAGGAGTGCGTCAGACTTTTGTTTGTGGATCCGGTGCCAATATGAGCAACATATGGTGCGGGGTTTAATTTAATAAAATGTGCCTCTTTTATCTCCTTGTGATTTTAATCAGTCAACAGTGTGAGAGATGTGTCAAAAATGTGTCAAAAATGTGTCATGCCTATTGTATAGTCCCGATCTAATGAGATCAGGCTTGTTCTTATTGTATCCAGTGTTTGTTTTAAATAAATGGGAATGTGTCATTGTGTGTTTTTTGCATAATACAATGTGAAATATCTCATCTTTTATGAAAATAATTTGTGCCCCATCCATGAGGTCGGTAAGATCTATCCCCAAAGGTTCAATTGAGAGAATTAGACAATAATCTTACTGTTTTATTCTTCTTCAATTTATATAAGAAGACAATAACCTAGATCGGTAAGACAATAATCTTACCGACCATTTCCACCCTGCTTTCATGCCCCTTCTGACTTTTTTTCTTATTTTCTTTCTTTTCCATTTTCTCTCCTCCCAATTTCTTTCATGTCTCATTTTCCCTCTATCCAACCATAAGAGTGATGTTAAAATTGTTACATTTTGGTTTATCATGTATATTTGTTTACTTCAAAATATTTATGCAATGTTGCCCTTCTTAATATAAGGCCACTTTTAAACGTTTTTATGAAATTAAATAAACAAATTAAACCACTAAATTATAATATATGTCAAGAAAAAAAGATAATGATAAACAAATTAAAAGTGATTAATATTACATCCTTAGATTTTTTTTATATAAAAAAAACGTCCAAGCTCTTTTTTTTGTTTCTCAAGGTATCCACCGGCGTAACAAGTGAGACTAATCCCTTGCTGTTCTAAAGTCTCGGGGATAAACAACTGGCCTGTGTTTTTGCTCAATTCATAAGTGTTAGAGATCGAACCCTCAACTACTTGTTTAAGGGACGAGAGTACTTATCACTCACGTCAACCCGCCAGGTTAAAAAAAGTCCAAGCTCTACATGGAGTATTATATATTAAAACATAATCTACAAATGCTCAGCTAATACATGCAAAAGAAAAAAAAGTCGAATTAATTAATCATAGATCAGCATGCACTAATCATCATCGCCATACATAACATAGTGATTTCTTTTCTTTCTACTTCTCATTTTGGAAGCCATTATTATCATTATTAGATTATTACACTGAAGAACTCTCAAATCCCTAATCCTCCTTTTTCATCGTTGCTTCTCTCCCTGCTTACTCCATTTTCTTCTTCCTTCTTCCTTCCTTTCTTTTTGTGGGTATTCTCAAAATCCTTTTTTCTCTTCTTTGTAGATCACTATATGATGTTCTTTCTTTCTTTTTCCCTTTTTACCCTTATATCTCTCTTTTTATTGCAACATCGCTTCTGGGAAAACAACTTCCAATTTAAAGATTACTTTTTTATAAAGGGTTACTATGTTTATTGCCAAGGAGATTCTGAATATTCTTAAGCTATGATAACATTCATGAAACAAACGTTACTTGATAACATTCTTAAGCTTGTACAGTTATTGTGTCTGATGTTATTTGAATTTTAGAGACTGTTTGGTTGCAACAAATTCTAGAGTCTAGATCTCACTTTGTATGTACTCAACTACTATGATTGGAATTTGAAGCTGGGAATTACATTGATAAGTTTATTTGTTCTCTCGTAATGACGTTTTGGTACCATCAATATTAAGATTTCAGCTGTAGTAATTTGAGCTTGTTTTCACTCATTGCTTCTCATGGTTACTGAGGACATGTCATTACTTTTATGAAAAATTTGACCTATGTGGCAGTGAAGTGTCTTAAGATGATCTGATCACTTCATATTGTAAAGAATTCTGTTTTATTTTCCTTGCAATTTCTGCACTACCTATTTGATTTGAACTGTTTCAAATGCAGGTTTCCCTACTTGTGCCTTGAAGTAGGGGGTAGCTTTAGAGTTTTATATCATGAACTGTACATGAATCAAACAATTAATTATAGAGCTTGTTGTTTCTCTCTTGCTTATTTTTTAACAAGCTTGTTCCTCTGTGTCATTGTGTCTGATGCAGATTATTTGATAGATGGGGTTATAAGTGCTGACAAATTAGCTGTGGGCCTGTACAGAATGTATGGCGGAAGAGCAGCAGGTCTAGATAGATTCAAGAAAGCTCAAAGCTCGGAACCATTTTCTGTTTCAGCCAATTCATCTTCAAAACCCAGTGCTCAGCCTGGCACCAAAGTGGTCAGCCACTCCTCTGCCTTGCCTTCACAGCCTCAAACTTCGCTCCATCAAGTCCAGCCACGCCAACATGTACAGCAACCTCATGCTTCACATGGAGCTGCAGGATTAGAGGCTGCCCCGTTGTTGGGGCAGTCTCAGCAGTTAACACAAGTGGGTGGAGGACAATCAACATGGAAGCCCCCGGATTGGGCAATTGAGCCTCGTCCTGGTGTTTATTATCTAGAAGTGATGAAGGATGGCCAGGTGTTGGATCAAATCAATCTGGACAGGCGGAGGCACATCTTTGGGAGGCAAGTCCAAACTTGTGACTTTGTGCTTGATCATCAATCTGTCTCTCGTCAACATGCTGCAGTCATTCCTCACAAGAATGGAAGGTTAGTGCATTTTTTGTTCATCCTTGGTATTACTGGATTGGATTAACTATGTAGATATAATCGTCGCTATCATCTTCCTTCTAGTGTATTGTTCTGAATATAGTTTACATCTAAACCAAATAATTGGAATATGTGAGCTTTTATTTGACATCTAAACTGAATAATTTGAATATGTGAGCTTTCTTTGGTTAGCTAGTATATTAATGAATTACTGCCACTTGTACTACCATAGAATGTACATGGCTAATGATAGGTTTTGCATTGTTGAATCGGTATTCTGATCATGGCTAGGGTCTATGTCAGGAGTTATAGCAGTAAATAGATATAGTCGCATTTTTTTCCATTTAGAACTATAGGATCAAGTAGTTGATGATTTGTTGAGTCATGTGGGATCCTCGAAAAGTCTAAAGGAAAAATAACCCACTATTATTGACATTTTGACTGATTGTATAAAGGGGCAGAATGTTGGATGTAAAAATTCTTTACTTTTTGAAAATATAATTCAAGTTTTGTATAATTTGATCTCATGACTCATGGTATTGAAGAACTTTTATTCCTTCTCCAGTATATATGTCATTGATTTAGGATCTGCTCATGGTACATTTGTTGCTAATGAGCGATTAACTAAGGATTCACCAGTTGAGCTTGAAGTGGGACAATCTCTACGATTTGCTGCATCAACTCGAACTTACATATTAAGAAAGAATGATGCAGCTTTGTTTCCTCGTCCTCCACTACCCAAGGAGATTGATTTACCTCCACCCCCTGACCCCTCTGACGAAGAAGCTGTGGTTGTGTATAACACACTTATAAATCGTTATGGCCTTGGCAAAGTTAATCAAGGGTCTATAACCGTGGACTCTAGCAAATCAGTTAGTGGAAAAAATGATAATTCAGACCGAGCTTCCAAGAGAATCAAGAGGATGAGAGTATCCTTCAGGGACCAGGTAGGGGGAGAACTAGTTGAGGTCGTTGGGGTTTCTGATGGTGCAGATGTAGAAACAGAACCCGGTCCAGTCGGAGTTAAAGAAGGAAGTCTTGTTGGGAAATATGAATCCCTTGTACAAATCACAGTAATACCTAAGGGGAAAGAGCAGTCCATTGTACAAGAAGCTGATAGATCCCAAAAAGGGGTGACTGATAAACTACAAGAAATCTTGAAAAAGGTCAAAACTACACCGAAAGTTGGGATTTATGATGACCTTTATGGAGAATCATTTTCTGCCAAAGTTGGATCTTCCTGGGCCTACTCATCTGCTAGTACTGATGAGGGAGCTCCTCCAGCAAAAGTTGGGGAAGATAGTTCCTCCAATGGAAAACCTGACAATAATCTTAGCAGTATTGATGGAGACAATGATGATGATGATGATTTGTTTGGGTGAACTAATTAAACCTTTTTGATTCAGGTTTTGTAACTGAGTTCGACAAGATAATGAGGAGCTGAAAAGGCGGTTGAAATTGCATTATATGCTTCTTTTATTTTGTGGTTTAATTGTTGTAATGCACATCCCATTTTTGTTTTCCGCTGCATTCTCCATCGACTCAAATACAGAAAGACCTGAGTTTTATTGTAAAATGGTGTATTGGATATCATCTTTACCCAATGATTTGTAAAGGGCTATTTAATATTCAAGCCATTTTAGCTTGCATTAATCTGTTCTAACATGAAGGCCCTGTTATATTATGTACATTAACTTGGAAACACTGTCATCCAGGGGCAGATGTAGATTTTGACTGAGATTTTTGGAATGACGTACCCACTTTGTTGGAGCAAACTATGTTATTGCTCATGTTTTTTGTTGTTACTTACTGCGTGAAATTCATGATTTTACAAATTTTACAGAGATGAAAATTAGAGTGGATTAAGTGTATATATGGAATGAATGATAAGATCCATTGTGCTCACATTTAACTAGACAACTTTCTTTTTTGGCCAAAAAAAACTAGACAACTTTCTTTTTTATCAAGTTATGCTGCAAATAAAATGTGGGTAGAATTAACGTGGCCTGTTTGGTTGAGTGACGAAGACCCATTTATCTTTATTCAATTGTCTGAGATTTGATCATTGACATAAGTACGGAGAAACATTAAATCTCCTAGATCAGTTATTCCACTCTTTAAGGTGCCCTACAAATCAGCAGATCAAAAAATTTTGGGTAGAATTTGTTAAGAGATCCCAATAACAACATAATTAATATTTATGATGGCTTGTGTAGATTGTATTACTAGAAAATGACAGCTAATGTCTTGCGAGTTATATAAACTGGGCCGATTATATGCAAAAATGAATTCTAGTGGTTTAAGAAATAGTGAGGCAAAAAAAAAACAGAAAGTGAGACCAAAATTAGGAGGCAAAAAGCTTTAAAGAATTTAGGCTTTTCAACTCAAAATTTGGTATTATTATATGAAAGATTACTCTTAATGCACATATTTTCATTCATTCCGCAGCTACATTAAAGAGATTTATGTTTCTGAACTTGATACTTGAGTTCTTCACATAATCAGTACGAGGATTATGTTGAGGATGTTTAGTGGTTTATATAATGCACAAACCATGGCCACAGAGGAAGAAATATACTCAAATCTCTTGCGAGGATATGCAAAGACTTTTAATTTACTTAGTGGGAGAGGTATTCACGCTAGAATCATTAAAGGGTATCTTCCTTTAACGATGTTTATTCAAAATCATTTGCTAAGCATGTATGTTAAATGTGGGGATGTTATGGGTGGCCTCAAGGTGTTTGAGGAAATGCCTCAGAAGAATGTGGTGTCATGGTCTGCTGTTATTGCAGGATTTATTCAAAATGGATTTGTTAAAGGAGCTCTTTCTTTGTTTTCAAGCATGCATAATGAGGGAATGACAAAGCCAAATGAGTTCACTTTGGTTAGTGCTCTTCAAGCATGTTCTTTAGCTGAGAGTCTGATTCAAGCTCATCAAATTTATGCATTGGTTGTGAAATCAGGATTTGAGTCAAATGTGTTTTTAGTCAATGCATTCTTGACATCCTTAGTGAGGCATGGGAGGTTGACAGAAGCCTCACAGGTTATTCAGAGCTGTCCGGAGAAGGATATCGTGTCGTGGAACACCATGATGGGTGGTTATTTGCAGTTTTCTTTCAATGAGATTCCTGGATTTTGGTATCACATGAATCACAAGGGTGTTAGACCTGATAATTTCACATTTGCAACCATCCTGACTGGATTGGCTGCCTTGTCTCATCTTCAGTTGGGTATGCAAGTTCATGGACAGCTTATTAAGAGTGGCTATGGGGATGAAATCTGTGTGGGGAATTCTCTGGTGGATATGTATATAAAAAACCAGAAGCTAGCCGAAGGTTTCAAAGCATTCGATGAGATGCCTCAGAGAGATGTGCTTTCTTGGTCCCAGATGGCTGCTGGATGTTTACAATGTGGGGAGCCAAGAAGAGCACTTGCAGTCATTACACAAATGAGGAAAGTAGGTGTGATGCCAAATAGATTTACGCTGGCCACCGCTTTGAACGCCAGCGCGAATATGGCATCACTAGAAGTAGGGAAACAAATTCATGGCTTGAGGATAAAGCTTGGGGATGACATTGATGTCTGTGTTGATAATGCCCTTCTTGATATGTATGCCAAATGTGGTTGCATGGATAATGTATTTTTGGCTTTTCAAACCATGAAAGATCGTACCGTCATCTCATGGACAACATTGATAATGGCATGTGCACAAAATGGGCAAGCTGAAGAAGCTCTCAAAATGTTTGATGAAATGAAGAAGGCAGGTGTTGAACCAAATTATATCACCTTCATATGTGTTCTTTATGCATGTTGTCAAGGTAGATATATTGATGAAGGATGGAAGCATTTCTCCTCTATGACCAAAGACTATGGAATTTCCCCTGGAGAAGATCACTATGTATGTATGGTGAATCTCTTGGGCAGAGCTGGGCTTACTAAAGAAGCTATGGACCTAATCCTAAAAATGCCATTTGAACCAGGTGCCCCAGTGTGGCAAACATTGCTATGTGCTTGTGAGATTCATGAGGATGTAGAAGTTGGTAAAATAGCTGCAAAACGAGCCATAGAACAAGATAAAAAAGACCCATCAACTTATGTTGTGTTATCTAACATGTTTGCTGGATTGAGTAATTGGGATGGTGTGTGGAATCTAAGAGAACTGATGGAGTTAAGGGATGTGAAGAAAACACCAGGATCCAGTTGGATTGAAATTGGATAGATTTAGATGTCATGAAAAAAGCCATGGATTGTTGTTCCTTTTTCTAGATTCAATTTAACTTCTCCATCCCAAAGAAAGCCATGGATTGTCTTGTTGAAGATGGATTACATTGTGAAGTGTACAGACTAAAATAAATCTTTTTATCCCCACGATTGTCTCATTAATCCTCCAACTAATTATCACTACTTCAATATTGTATTTGTTCAAAATCATTGGGCATTCAACAGGATGAGCTTGATTGATGGAGAAATCAAATCTATACTTTCTAGTTTTAGTGTACATGAGGGTGAATCTTCATGTTGCTCATGAGTCATGATCATATTAGAGAAGGCTCCATTAATGATGATTATGATCAAGCTGTGCAACATTCTTTGGAAGATCAAAACTCAAAAGTCATCTTGTGTTAGTTACTGCAAGTAAACCATACATTGAACAGTTTGGAGAAAGTGAAGCTTGAAGAGAATGAAATTCGAAAAAATTGTCCAATTTTCTGTTAAGGTTTTATAGACAATACAAAATGTGTCTATATCGGTCATGTGTAAGAAAGATGTCAATATTGTGCAAAATCAATATTTTTAGAATTACTTATATTTATCAATAAATAATTGCTCAGGTTACCAGCGTCTGTCTTACATTATAGTAGAGGCGGCATTGCCATATAGCACTTAAATAAGAAAAGAACAAAAAATATAAGAACAAAAAAGTTATGTGTAAATATAAAATTTGAGGGGTTTACAATATAATATAATTATATAAAGAATATTAAAAAAATACATGAAGTCAACAAATTTATTAATCTTAATGGATTAAAAAAATTCAAAGATTATAGCAAAATAAAAAGAATTAAATTTTACACTTTTACAGAATTTAAAAAGTTGAGGATTGACACATGCACACAACACTGCTGCTCATTTGACGAGTTGCTATTGAAATTCTCCAATAATATAGCTTGAAATGAAATCAACTCCTTCAGTAAAGAGATTGTAGATTGTCAAAGACAAGCCAGAGTCCACTCAAACCTTGGGTCCCACGAAATCTTTTTTGAAGCAGCCTGTGATAGACCTACAGAACAGAATTCTAGACCTATTCTGCTCATGCCTCCTAGTCTAAGTCTCTTCTATCTCTGTGTCCTAACTGATCTTTAATCACTGGACTGAAGTAGTTTTTTGTTGGACTGAGGTCTGAAGTGTTTTAACTCAACTTACAATAGAAGAGCCTGTCTTTGGGATTCTACACTGAGTTCCATTTCATCAGATAGACTAGTAATATCAGGAATGATCCCTCCATTACATTGCCTATAAATCCCATCTCCAACAAGGTCGTTTAATATGGCATCTGGTTCTCTGGCTCCACCATGCTGTAAGAACTTTGTTCTTAAAGCAGTTCCAACATTTGATGATAGTGGATCATCCTGGCACAATTTCTTCCATATGGTAGCAGCAAAACATTTGGCATACAAGTAACTATAATATCCTGCAAACAAAAAAGGAAACATTATTGGTAAGGCATTTCAGAGAACTAAGAGTTAAGCATAAGTGATTGAAGGACTCTTCATTTTACGATGAAGGTGTAACATCTTTAGGAAAACAATTTTTTTTATAGTAAGTGCACTTGTCCAAGGCTGAAAAAAGGACCACAAACGAGAATATTGATATATAAGATTCTTCATATTAGACTTGAGCTGACAATCAAATAAGAACTGAAACTTCCAAATACTACCTCCGGTCTTAAATATAGGACCTAATTGACTTTTTTTTTAGAGATTAAGGTTGCGAAATAGGTTATTAAATGATATGACATATTTGATATATTTTTAGATTATCCATTAGTTTATAGATAAAATAAACTAGTTTAAGGGAAAAAATTAGGTAAATCAATTTATAATTAACTCATTTTGTTTTTTAAGTATTTCTCAGAAAAAGTCAATTAGGTCTTATATTTAGGACTGGAGGGAGTATATTTTTTTTATTAGAACTTCCAGATATATTCAATTACATCCAAAATCATATTCATGAGCACTTATTGCATATAATTGGAGATTTTCCCAATAAAAATTCACAAACATTGCAGCAAAAAATTAGAAAAATAAGCATGAGGCAAAAATCCAGTCCTTACTTTTTAAGTACAACTTACGGAAAAAGTTTTCCATCGAAATTAGACAAACTTTGTTTATACACATTTCCGTATTAATTTGCCGATATCTTTAACATCATGATTTAAGGCCTACCATAATACAAGAGATCAAGGAATTTCTGACCTGCTCCATAATTGAGAAGGTGATTGAATCGGGCCTCCCAATGTGTGCCTTCCACATGTTCCCAACTTGTATATTCTCTTTTCAATTCAGCAACAATAGAGCTAGGATCTCTCTGGGGGAATGACTGCTCCCCATGAAGGTTCTGGTCAACTAAGGCATAAAAGATCTGACAAGAATTTGAACAAATTTCAAAGTTTTAATGTTTTTCTTTTCTTCCTCATGCTCATATTATGACATAGTAAGGTCAACACCAGGCATAAAGAAAGTTAAATAGAATAAAAGGAAGCAAAGAATACCTGGCGTTGCAAATCAGTAGCAGAAAACTTCTTTTTAGCACCCTGCATCATTTCTACTAGCTTCTGAGGGATTTCTTCACCAGTTGAATAATGTCTAGCAAATTTTCTCAAGACTCGATAATCCCATGCATAGTATCTATAACAAAAATAATATCAGGTGATGATATAATGGAGCATGTGAGACTAGACAGAAACTTCAACAAAAAGTTGGATTTTAAAGTCATAATTTTATCATATACTCCCATTAACGAATGTGTAGCGAATCTACTAACAGAAACTCTAACAAGAGTGCAAGTTTGAAGACCACCCACTCATCAACTGAATAATGAACGTCGGAAGTCATAGGATAAATACGAAAGATCACAAGACTTTGGTGTTTATTTCAATGTATCTAGCTATAATGTTATTTCAGGATTAAGGATAAATTGCAGTAACATTAGCAGTCTTTTTTTGTTTAACACCGTCTAGTAACTTGACACTTATTAGCAATCGACTAGTCCAGACTCAGGCGGAAGAGTGCTGCCCACATAGGCAGAGTTGTCCCTTCTCCCAACAAGAGCGCTTCCCAGGATTCAAACGTGTTCTCATCCTTACAGAAGGCGAACCCAATTACCAGCTTGACCAATTGCTTAATGGTAATTATATTAGTAGTTTTATTATTGAATGTTTGCTGCTACTTTCAATATGTTTAAAGTGCATGTATATCACCACTATTTATCCCCTATTTTATCATGCTTGCATTTACAAGTTTAAAGACAAATAAGGATCAGGCTAATGCTCATGCTCCAACCATTTTCTCCTTCATTTTATTGTCACCTCTCCTATAGATTCAACAAAAACCATTATGTTAGTTGAATGCATTCCCAGAGCATCCTATCTCTTTCTCATTCTTCTCACCTCTCTATTTATACAGTCAAATCATGTCACTATGGGAAGAGAAAACAAAGTTGGGCTATAAAAATACTTAGATGCACGCCCTTACAGCAAATA
Organism: Mimosa pudica; assembly: GCA_029929735.1. Lineage (NCBI taxonomy): Eukaryota > Viridiplantae > Streptophyta > Magnoliopsida > Fabales > Fabaceae > Mimosa > Mimosa pudica. Next base: position 10,811,923 of record JAKELP010000002.1, read on the forward strand.
ATACCAGAAATCATGTAGTCCTCTAGTTGAACAAAAACAAACCACAGTTACAATATTTTTTTTTATAACACATTTATCAATATTTTATTTCTAATAGTAATTAAAGGGCTGGAAACAAAATTTAATAGAACTCTAATTGTTTAAGTGATGATAAGGTTCTACTCACTCGAACAGATTTGACGGTATTTCCGCAAAATCTAGAACTACTCTGGTGCCTGAAAAGTGTTGGTAATCCTACAGAGGCAATGGGATGAAAGTATATTAATTTACAAAAGAAACAGCTTTGACTTCGCTTTTGCAGATGTGTCATTATATCTACATGAGAATGCAAGATCAATAAAGTATTTAGTCTATGAAAGCAGCAATTTCACACAGAAAAGTTCACAAAAATACCGTTCGTGAAAGCAATGAATGAAGAGCGTGCCCAAACTCGTGAAATAGAGTTTCTACTTCCCAATGATTGAGCCTTACAGATGATGGATTACTTGACCCTGGAAAATTACAAACAAGAGCTACAACCTACACAATTACAACGCCATAAATTTAGCTCAAATGAGAGACTACAAGAGAGAAAGTTTACATTGAAAGAATAAATTTACTGCAAATGAGAGACTATGAGAGCAACTGTTGATTTAGCTCAATGTCTCGCTCTAAATGAATTGTACACATACCGGAAGTTGATATTCTGTTTCAGATATCCTGCGACCTCCTTTTATTGCAAAATGAGCAAAACCAGGATACTTCCCCCTTCTTGAGTACAAATCAAGGTATAAATATCCCAAGTCACCCTGAAAAAAAAAGTATTTGCATATTCAATAGTCACTGATGCAGAAAAATGTTCAAAGGAAAAAAATTGACAGGGTTGCAATATATCCACCACTTTTTAATTGATGGGTGCTAAATTTGGGACTCGAAATTGTTATTTATGTTCGGTGCACTTTGACTAATAGTTAGGTGCTAAATTTGCCCCTTGACCCAAAATTCAATAAAAGTGAATCAACAGATACACTATATAGGGCCTGTTTGGATTAGCTTCTGGAGAATAGCTTATGAGATAATAGCTTTTTGAGAATAGCTTTTGAGTAGAATAGCTTTTCTGAAAAATAACTTTTGATAAAATGAGAGTGTTTGGATAAAGTATCAGCAGAATAGCTTTTTGAATGTCAAATTACCAAAAAGGACATTTTTCCCAAAAATTATCATTGTTAGTAAAAATATCAAAAATTACAATAAAAACATAAAAAATTCAATCAAGGCAGTAAATAAATTTTTAATTGGTAAAACAAATTGGAGGTTAAATAAAGTCTTTATAGTCATTTAATTGCTAAAATTGTATATAATACTACCTCCGATCCTAAAAATAAAACCTAATTAACTTTTTTTTGGAGATGTTAAGGTTGCGAAATAGGCTATTAAATCATGGCATATTTGATATATTTTTAGATTATACATTAGTTTATAGGTAAAATAAACTAGTCTAAGGGAAAAAATTATGTAAATCAATTTATAACTAACCTATATTGCTTTTTTATACTCCCTCCGGTCCTAAATATAAGACCTAATTGACTTTTTTAGAAAATCCTATAAGAACTCTGTTGGCTACTTTCGACCCAAAAGCTGAAAAAGATAGTTTTTCCTCAAACCAAGGTTTTGGACCCCAAACCTAGGTTTGGTTTTGAAAATAGCTTATTCAACTTTTAGGAGTATTTGGCAAAATTTCTTCAAAACCTAGGTTTGTCTCCCAAAATAGATTTTAAGTATTTATCCAAACAGGCCCATAGTCCATGAACAAAAGAGTTTTATACAATAAATTAGTTCTCTACAAACGTTGCAGCTACTAAAAGTTTTTTATCATGATTCTAATTAGTTGCCTTCAAATGTTTTCAAGGTCAGAAAGATTTCAATTTTTACTCAAATACCTCTTCAGGATGATGAAGAGCCAATTTAAGCACTTGAGGATCCCATGATTCGCCTGATGCTAGAGGGATGCTATGAAAGGTTGCCCCAAACAGTGACTGCACCAGCACTTTCAAACCCTCTATACATTGTGACAAAGGAAAATATGATGCTACAACCTGCATATAGTTGTTGCTTTTAATAAAATTATGGTTTGGAACATGGTTAACAAAATGTAAAAAATAAACTAAAGACATAGGAAATTTACCGAAGAGTCCAACTTATAAACAGAGGACTTCATCATTGATGTGTAGTATGACTCATCCCATGGCTTTATATCAAAACTTTTCCCGAATTTTTGTTTCTTGAAACTCCCAATAGATTTCAACTCCTGACATTGTTTAAAAAATTATTTTAAGTTATAAGCACAAGCCGCAATGATCATAACAACTTGCCATAGAGATCATGTCCAGGAAGAAGCTTACACCTCATCAGCCTTTGTCCTGACCATTTTGCTCATCTCAGATAAAAATGGCATTACAACAGTTGGAGATGAAGCCATGTTAGGCTTCAAGGCAAATTCAGCATAAGATCGACACCCCATTATCTGGATCAAGTAATAAGGCAAAATACCAGTAAGTTCTGGTCTTAATGTTACAAAAAAAAAAAGAAAATTTGCCAGAATATGCTAGTAAATAGATGGGATTTGGAAAAAATGGGCCTTGGAGGAGCGGTAAGGTTGTTACCATGTGATCTAGAGATCAGAAGTTCAAATATAGAAAAGCTTATGAGGGTACAACTACATACATCTATACCTCCCTAGGCCCCACCTAATAGGAGTCTTAAGTACTCGGCCACCTTTTTAATACTATTACAACATGTCAGCCTAAATCAATAACAAATTAACAATGACATTCTATTTAGTTAATTTTCAAATGGAGAATTTTTGCCTACAAGACATCTAACTACCTAATAAAAAAATCCAACAACTAATCAGTGTTCATATATTGATATAAAAATGTACAGCAAGGCACTAAACAATAAATGCACTAAACAGTCACATAAAATAATAAAAGATATGATATCGAAGATGCTTTAGTACAGCACAAATGACTAATTCGAGAGGTTCAGAAGTGTCTATCAAGACAAACCTGAGCTAGCCCATGTCGAGCAGATACAAGCCTCTTAAGAACATCAACATTTGCATATGGCACAGAATTACCTTGAATATATACCGTTTTCCTAACCTGAAAATAGACATGGAGAAAGTCACATAAAATAGTTAATATTATTACTAAAAGGATAAATATATTTACAGTTATTAAATTAAGTTCATCCAAAAACACCGGCAGAAAGGTTACCCATAGTATAGGATATTCGGTAGCTTGAAAGATTAGCTACAATCGCAAATACTTTTCAAGTTTATCTAAACTTGTTTTAGATAATCATTATTAAAACTTCTTTCAACTCAAATAACAAAAAAAAGATGGAAATTAAAAATTTCTAATAATAAGATCTAAGCTACCTCATCATCCGATGACAATTGCAAAATGGAAGCAAGAGTCTGTGGGTCTGTTGTTATCCGAAATCCTTTCTCTCTTATGGTTTCCCCAGACCTTGACTGACCATTTGATATCAAAGATGTTGATCGATAGATAGGCTTAGCAAGATAATGCAAGTGTTTTGATATGCGAGATGAAGGATATATGTCAACAAATCCAGGGTCTTCGGCAATATTTTCATTGAACCTGAAGATTAAGAGAAAAGTCAAACAAGTATCATTTATATAAAGCATTGTTTTACTTTTTAAGAATGATGTACATAAACAGTTGTAAAACTCAAAAGGAAACATGTCAGAGTACAATCAACACATTAACTTGCAGGAAATATTTGATGCAGTCAATGTGAAAATCATAGGGAGATTATAACTATTCATAAATATATTAGATTTGACTATCCTTGAACATTATTTTTCTTTTGCGTATATAGAAACAGAAAAATAGGCAAAAGGAAAATAATGTTCAAGGATAGTCAACATCAAACAGTAAATGTCAATTATAAACAAACTTACTCTCTGCAGAGTTGAGAAATTTCAACATTTAGCTGATTTACACGATCTAATTTCTCTGCAAACAAAGTGTATAGCCTGATAACATTCAACAGAAAAAATATGTTTTTCCAAAGATCAGGGGACATGCGCAACATTTACCAGTGCAAAGATGAATTCCACCCCTTTCAAAGTCCACACGTAAATTCCTGGCTGCCCTTTGAGCTTCTCTAGAAAGAGCATGACCCTCCCGCTCAGCTTTCTTCACCGCATCATAAAGAACATGATTTGTGTTGAGATACTGTAGAGCAGAGGAGAAACATACAAAAAGGTTATTTTCCATAGCTAACAGAAAAATAGGCATACATAGGAAAGATGTGTGCTTTGATGAATTTTGTTCAAAACAACAGCTCAACCAGTTGGAGAAAGCCAATTCTATCATCCTTTGGCAAGTTTACCTTAAACTATGCATGTATATGTAAGACTGACTGTAGCTGTAATGTAAAAATTGTCCAAAATTTCGCTAAACAGCTTAAGTTGTTATATGAGAGCCCATAGTTTACAATTAGTGGAAGGACTTTGAATTTCAATATGGGCAATGTGACCCATCTGCTGTCCTCTTTTTTGCTTCCAAACAACCTCACTCCAGATAAACCTTCAGTTCACTAAGACTCTTACCATTAATAGCCACCTAATCTAGGCCAAAGGACTTTGGAATCAAAATTGTGTTGCATTTATAGTACTCCATCATTCCATGAATAGTACAGTTGAATAACAATTTAGGAAGGCATTTGTATGTTTATCAACATGAGCATGTCACATTCTCTAAGATCATATTATGGAAAAGTTGTGCACCTAATTGGAACTACTAGACACTACCAAACTCCTTATATGATTTTTGCTTTTTCTTGAGCTAAGCTTTATTTCTCAAACTTGTTTTATAAACCTATTTCCTGGTTACTTTCAACAAAAGTCATGATTAATCCACAGAGCTGATAAAAATGAACCTTGTGTTATCATAGACATTAATACAATTGAAAGGCCATAAGTAACCAACACCCATCACCTCACATGTAGATATTCATTTATTCTCATCGACGCCTTGTTGGCTTCCTCAACAAATTCCCTGGTTTAAAAAAAAATATTTCATAAGAAGAGTACAATCTATACATTCCATAAAGGAAAACCTTCATATAATAGTTCACATTCAAATTCAGTTAAACCCACATGCACAGGTTTAGAAGTGGTGTGCAAATATAGCATGACATGCTCCATAAAATATGATTAACCTGATAGGCAAGGAGCTTAGCACTAAGATATAAGGATGTCTGACTGTGAATAAGCAAAAAGAAGCCAATTCATAGAAGTAACAATAAAGTTTGATAAAAACCTGTTGGGATGAGTATGCCTACAAAGCTCTGCAGAATCAACAACAGAACACACCTGACATATCAAACATCAGCATCACTCCAAATGCTCATAAAACAATACAAATAAACAAGTTACAAACCCTGTAAACTTAATCATACCGTGTCGGAAATCTCGTCCATTGCCCGGATTATCTCAGAAGTTGATGCCGTGGAAGAAATATAAGTAATGAGTTCTCCAGACCTGAAAAAAGATCATACTTGACATCATCAACAAATTCAAACAGAAAAAACACTTCAACAAAATTCCACCAATCAACTTTCTAGTAAAACAAAAGTCCAAACTAGTTTCTACATCCACCTAACAATAACTCAACACTACTTAGCTTCTATTTACAATGCTATTCCAACATATTCCACATGGGCAAAGAAAAACCACAAAACCCCATAACTAATACCATGAAATTCAATAACTTTACAACTTTATCCACATCAAACATCCACTTCAACATAGTGAATACACAAAATGTAGTGACATGGCATATTAATAGTAATAGGAGCAAATAAATAAAGAAAGAATTGTATGAGTGCAATATGAGTAGGAGGAGACAAGTAAGAGAGGTTAAAAAAGGAAAGTTGAAGGGAAGAATGAAGAATGGAGTTTATATAATAAAGAGGGGACCTTTGGATGGCTTGTTGGACGAATATTTGGAAGTCTTTTGGTTTTTTCAAAATGGGGAAGCCATAGAGGCCGGTGGGTTCGGCGGAATAAGAGCGAAGAAAGAGAAGGTGGTTGTTCCATGAGAGGTGTTTGAAATGGAAGTGTGAAGCAGGCTTATTGAACACAGACAACATGACGATGGTGGAATAATGTGTTTAGCTTTGTGTGTGTGTAGGAATGCTTGCTTCTCTCAAGTTGTTCTTTGGTTAATAACATCACATTGATTCAACTTTTTTTTATTAAGGGTGCAAAATAAATATTTTTCTCCACTTATGAATTGTTTCACTTACAAACTTGCCTATAATTTTATATAATTGCATTTAGCATTTTATGAAATTTTTTTGTGCTCTATTTTACTTCTTTAACTTCTAAAAAAGTCTATTTAAGGAGGGTTATCAAAATAAATAAGATTTCTTTTAAAAAAAATTAAAAGCAGATTGATCAAGGGGATGAAAAAAAAACTAATCATGTCATGACAATTCCCTTCTTGAAGAGATAAATTTAAGAGGTGATTCGACTAGGGGGGGAAAGAGAGTGGAGTTTGAGGTAATGGAGGGGGGGGGGATTTCATTGTCATTGATAAAATGTCAAGTGTCTTATGTCGAAGCACCAAACACTTGAATTAATTGGTCTTGTTTTATGTCTTTACCTCTAATAATTCCCTAAAGATAGGGAGATTCTTCTCATTATTAGTCTATATATCATGTAGTTAAATTATGGATGCATAAATTTTTTTAATATTGCTTGATGTCAAATAATAATGATACGTAGTTCAGGTGCAAAAAAACATAATGATACTAGTGAAAAGAGAATTGGATCATGGTCATAATGATTTACTTATATTTACATTGAACTCAACTTATACAACATGACAGGCTACTCAGCTTGCTTACTTGTTAACTTGACAAACACATATCCATTGTCCCATATGTGAAAATCTACGTAGGAACCCATGGAGATATGAGAATAGAAGAAACCAGTGGGTAGCACAGTGCAATTATCAGAAACACACGTGTCGTAAACTAACAACCAGTTAAGCTCACAAGTGCCAAGTACAGTCACTTCTCAAACATGGCTCTTCAACTCCACTTATCCACCTTCTTCTTCCACAACAGAACCTCCCATGCTCATTACTTCACTGTCAGATGTCAAAAGCCACCAGATTCCTCAGATCCCACATCCAATCTTGAAGATTCTGACTCTCTTTCAACCACTACACGGAACTCTAGCTCCAGCTCTAGCTCTAGTTCTAGCTCGCCTGGTGTTGGATTTGGTGGTGCAACGTTGAAAAATGGGAGTGTGTTGAGTAGTAGTAAGAAGAAGCAGAAGGGTAGGAGGGAGAGGGAGTCCATAATTGTGAGGCGTTCTCCTGTTGAGAAGCCAGCCTTTGTTTCTCAGATTGATGAGAACAAAGCCAAAGAGCTGCAAAAGAATGAAAGTGCTTTCCTTCTTGCCTGGCTGGGTTTTGGTGCTGTTATTCTTTTTGAAGGCCTTTTCATTGCCTCTTCAGGTATCTCTTTCTATCTTAAAAAAGGTAAACTAGTACCTTGTTGACTTTTTTTGGAGAGTCCTAAATAAGTCTTATTTATTTGACTTGTAAGCTAATATATAATCTAATAATACACAGAAACGTGTTAGGATTAAGTAGTTCGATTTGCGTCAAGGAGAGGTCTTATATCTAGGAATTGAGGTAGTTACTACTACGCTAGCAACAGATTATGTATGTGAAATAATTCATTCGTTATGAGTTGGTTATCCTATATTCTGTCTATGACTTGGATTTAGGAGTGGTGTGCAGTGAATTTGTTATTTCTGGAATTCTGAGTACTCACTAGTTTTTGGATTAAAGTTGAATTAGTTGTAGCAGTTAAGGAGCCAAAGTATCAGTTTAACTTTTTTCTAAATTGTAAGTTTTATCTGGCTAAGTGATATGGATGTGTGAAATTATGAATCCAATGTTGAAATTGTGAAATTTCTTCCCATTGGTTTTGATTTTTGCTGTTCATTGTAAATTTGCATGCGCTGTAAGAAAATGTGACTTGTCATGTCCTTGGATTGTCTATTGACTAAATGTATGGGAATGGGAAGGTTCTCTTCTGTGTCATATTTTCTTATCTTCTGTGATGTTGTTCAATTTTTATGCGCAGGCTTTCTACCAGAAGAGTTGGACAAATTTTGTGGGAACTATCTTTACCCTTCTTTTACACCAACAGTCTTCGTGTTTGTTGCTGGAACAGTTGTATATGGAGTGTATAAATATCTGCAGAATGAGAAAATCGGAGGTCAAGAATAATGTGACAAGTATAGAATTAGAGATTAGAAGTCCCACTAGGTAAAGTAACTGCAATCACATTCCCTAAGTTGTACTTTGCTTCTATGCCCTTTCTTATTTGTAAAAAAGGTGTGAAAGTTAATAAAGGATGATTTTGGGTGCTTTGCATTTCAATGAAAATAACTTGTTAGTTGATCCTTTGGGCGGCAAGCTGATATGCCATCATGCACTGAGTTTATTTAGAACTTTAGTGTTGTTTTCCTATATTGTACCTTATTGATGCTACTCACATTTTATTGCTTCTTGTTGCTAATATTATATTCTGGGGATGATGTTTGCTACTCACATTTTGCTCATCCCTTTGGCCTTGAGCCTTTCTCTTTATTTCACTGGCAAGTTAATAATAATGGTATTGATGGGGAGGTTATTACAAACAGAAAGTGTCCACCCTTTTGGTTGATTGCATATTCTATGGTTGTCATTGAACAAATGGTTATGAACCGATTCATATATTCAGTTACTATTTTATTTCTTTATACATATTCAAAATTTTGGATGGTTACTTTTCTTTCAATTACTGAGGCCAGGTTTTGTGTATCTAAATCCATGCATCATTCCTGATATCAGGAGCAAGACCTAGCTTAGAGCGGGGCATTCACATGGCTTGTAACAACAATTCATGAAATTTGTTTTATATCTTATTTAAGAAATTTTGCTCTCACCAATGTTACAATATCCACTGTTAGCCAAAAAAGTTAAATATTCTCACGTTTACCAAAATAAAGGATAAATATATCAAATAGTGAAACGAGCCCATGAGAACTGTAATGGCTTGTTGCTTGAGATAGAATATGACAGAGATAAATATGTGCACAGAAAACGTTTAAGCTGTGCAGGTATTTTAATGCTATTTTGAATTTTTTCATAGAATATGAAGATAGATAATTGTAGCAGAGTGATAGATTAAATATATATGTATTGGATATACACGAGAACTGATTAAGTTCAGATTAACATGTCAAATAATATAGTAATATATATTGATATAAACCAATTTCATACATGGAGGGGGGAAGGTAATAATCCAATGCTGGTAATATTAATACATCAAATATGAAACTAGTCTCTCCGTTTCTGGATGAAGAAGCGATTACTGTAGCTAAAAGCTCACACAATAGATGTAAAACACTGAAATTAAAATATAGAAGCAGCCACAAAGCCCACCCCTAAACCTAGTATTCAAGAGGCCAGGCACTCTCTCACAAGGTCACAGTCTGCCTAGTACTCTCTTTTATCTCCATTCCCTTCTCATAGGCCTAGTAATTCTGTGGCCCAAAACTCAAACCATCAGACATCAGTGTAAAATTGTTAAAGGATGATGTGGTATCATAGCTTAATGTTTCAAACAAATTGGTGTTGAAAAATAATAGCAGGGCAACTATCCACCAATTTATTTTTTTTAATCAAAGGGATAAACACTAACTGCTTGACGTTATAAGCGTGATCAAACCCACAACCTCCCACCTAAAAGGAGATGCATACCATTGGGCTACAAGGCCCTTGGTAACTACCCACCCTTTGACCTCATGGTTCTGCTAGTGATCATCCCTGTATGATTTAATTTTTTTATTACTTTTTATCATCAAAATAACCATGATGATAATCAATGGTTTGATTATATAATTTATCATAGACATCATTTATCTCTCATGTCAATTCTGCTGCTAAAGATATTAAAATGATAGAGGACCGGTTTAGCTCAATGGTAATTAAGCCCGTATGTTTTGGGGTCTGAGGTCATGAAATCAAACCACCTCTATGCATAAAGCATAGGTAACGCTGCCTAGTATATTCTCTTCCCCAGCACCCTCACTAAGTGGGGACTAGAACTGGGTCAACCCTTTCTTTTCTAGACAATGCTAGTTGAGAAACTGTAACTGGGGTTTCTGTCACATGCACTGTGAATTATGGCTACAGTGTATGAAGTTCTGTGGCTCTCAAAGTGTTGAAAGGATGTTGTGGTCACTTTGAACTTACACATACACTAGATACTATTGAATACAACAGTACTGCTATCTTCATATCTTTTGTGAAGCACTTTTACCTATCTTTGGGCATGACAGTCTTCATTTGCTGCTTGAATGTAAAAGTACATGCAAATGAGATCTGTAACAGTGTAATACTGTTATTTAGGCAGTAAATGAGGTCATTTAATGTATTGGAAAGAAATTTTAGTTAATATATCAGTATGGGCCTGATATAATGAAGCTAGAAATTGTTGTTATATCGTTTGGGCTGGCATAGAGGCTATTGTGGACAAGTTCTGAAATCTTTGTGAAGTGCTACATTTTATCAACTAGAGTTAACCATATTTGTGGTTGTTGTAATCTCATCTCTAAAAGTATCAACCATGTGGTTTTAACTGGTCTATCTTGTTTACAGACCATAAATATTATAATCAACGTGTCTTGTTGGTAGCTTTTGCCGATTTTGGTTTGTTGCAATTTATTGTGAAACAGAACTTTTAGTGAGAAAATAGCTTATGGATCTCTTGTTTGGTTACTTAATTCAAAAAGAGAAAGGTTAGGTTATTTGATTTCTAATCTTGAAGTCTGCATTTTTATTTTGTATCACACACGGCATATTGTCATTGCATTATTGATGTTTGCATGATGAGGGGAAATATGATTAAATGGAGCTTTAATTTATCTTTATCATGCCATTCATAATGTATTGTTCTTTCTTTACCTGAAAAGCATAGACATTCAGTCAAATATGGTTCACAGCGAGGACACTTACTCTGCAAAATCTGAAACCTCCACGTAGTACGTTTTTGAGCTGTGTTTTATTTGACCCCAAGAAGACTCGTTTTTGGTGTGTCTAACTCCAGAGAGTAGTTTTATTATATATGTCAGTTTAATGGAAATTATTCTCTCATGAATTGGTAGCTTGCATCTTGTGGCATCGTTACAATAAAATCATAAGTTTGGAGGAAGTCATTACTGTTCCCATGGCATGGATTTGTTTTTTATGTTTTGAATCAAGCTATCTGATATCTTAAAAGTTATATTGAACCACAAAGACATCCAACCTCTTTCAATTAGTTTTTTAATGTAGTTACTTACCAAGAGTTCAAATTCAAGATTACCAATAAAGTTAACCTTGGGGTGTGTGGTCGAGTGGCAAGGACTCATTCACCCTTAATCAATTGTCTGGGGTTCGAACATTGGCGTTGGGTATGGAGAAGCATTAAATCTCCCAGACCAGTTGTCTCACCCTTTGAGGTGCCTACAAATCTTAGTCTCTCACTTGTCGAGTGAGGGGATACCTTGATCATGGATAAAAAAAATATTACCAATGAAGTTGTCACAGCTTTGTAATAATTTTAAGCTATGTGCTTATAGGTAGGTTGAAAAAAAATCTGTTCATTTTCCCTACCATGCTAGTGGTATTTTCACCATACTTAGGTCAAAAAAACAAAAATAAATCAATTATTGGTCTTGTTTTTTGGGAGGGATAGTGTTGTAGGATGTACTATGTTGCCCATTTTAGACGAGCAAAGAATCTTTGATTGCAAGCAAATGGTACAATCAAATTTCTGTTGGGATGTGTCAGAAGTCTTGAATATTTGACTGATTGATTAGTAATTTAGTATGGCTCTTGTGAAGATGCATGTATTTGCATGGGACATACAATGAACATCTATAAAATAATCAGAATATCTAATGCTAATTGACGGGACATTAATACAAATACAAATTATTTGTTACTATTGTTAGTCAATGAAGCTTTGCCCTGTCTTTTCCAGGGGATTGTGTCCTTGATCGTTTTACTATAAAGCTTAGGGCATGATTAACGCATAGAACGGAGTAAACAGAAAATAAAAAATAATTTTGCTGGATAGAATATCGGTTTTTTAATAGGAAAAAATAATCAATATAGACACTGCTCTGCTAATACTATAATAGTAGTAAATATTATTAGAACCTTACACTGACTCAAATACGGGCCCATGTAAGATTCCCAGGCCCAATAATAATACAGAGTAATTACGAAATCACAAGAAAAGCTTCATTACATCTCTTTTAATTGAGTTAAAGGTCACAATTGCCTCAGAAATTTGTAAAAATGATTATATGTGCCTTGGAATTTTTTAGGGCTCATATTTGAACTAGAATTATGAAAATATGAGTACAAAAAACTCAAGGACAAATATGATCATATTTGAACTACAATTATGAAAATATGAGTACAAAAAACTTTTCAAGGACAAATATGTTCATTTTTAATTGAGTTAACACCTTTTAATTCACCAATGGGTAGTTGGTTGAGCTGGTAAGTGGGCTACAACCCCCGTAAGGATGAGAACGCGTGTTCGAATCCCGGGAAGCGCTCTCATTGGGAGAGGGGACAACCTTGTCTATGTGGGCAACACTCCTACCCCTCGAGTCCGGATTAAACCGGGCAGTGATTAACAAAAAAAAACACCTTTTAATTCATTAACTTTCATTGAATATGTCTTCTTCCAATTCAAAAGGTTATAGTATTTCATCAAGCATAATGACACTCTTCCTTCACATATAAAGTTATCTAGTGTTCGGGGTTTTCTTTTGAAATCCTCTCATTAAATATTTGAGTAACCGACTAATCTAATCTTGTTAAAAGTTAAAACTATATGTTGTCCTTCCTAGCGTAAGTGTTAAATGATACTCATATGCATGGCTGGGAATAAAAGAAATTATTCAATTCGTAATCGTTGATATCTTACAATATCAAAAGTATTTGTGCAAGCTATATTATGATCAAAATGTCTTGAATTAATTATTATTTGAAATATTTTTTAGATTAGTCAAGGATCATTTAAGCAAGAAATTTATAATTATAGTCAACCCAAAATATTTTAAATATTATATATTTTACATATTAAGGGACATATATAGTATATATTTTAGATTGAAAAGAACTTGAACTTCAATAAAATTTCATGATTGCAACTTTTACTGAATAATATACTTATTTTAAGCCAAAATGTCGCTTAGTAAAATAATTAAAAATAAAGTGAATTTATTTCAAGTGAAATTTACTCATTTTTTAATAGAGTAGTAAAAATGCATGTTAATACCTGTGTTACAGGCTTGGCTCTGTCGGTCTATTCAGTTAAACCATCTCAACCATTTAGGCAAGTAATTGTTGGCCTTTTTTAATCTGTTTTTTTTTATTGTGTAGTTTTTTTCACTCTTATGGTTTATGTAAGATATTAATGGCTTTCTTGCTTTAGCTTTTCTCAGTGTATATTAACTAACTCAATCCTTTCACAAAGGAAACTGCCAAAACATGAAGTGCCTGTCATCACTTTTGGTTTGTCTCCCTCTTTATATTACCTAGCTATCTATCTATATCCCTCTCTCTCATTCATATCCTGATATGAAAACTTTTGTTTGAAATATAAATGCTCTAAATGAGGACCATATTGCTTTCTTTTTCTTTGTGTGTGTTTTTTTGTGGGGAGGAGGACCACTCAATCTTTTGAGGGTTAGTTTGTTTGAGTCATCACAGTGTTCATCTTCATATTTGTCAGAAATAATGCCAATGACTCCATTTAATGTTTGCGTGAATGAATCCACCAAAGATTTCTGCAATTTCTTTATGAAAAGAGACACCATCCCTTCCCATCTAATTATTTTGTTTCGGTTAGTACTCTCCTTTTACAATGTACCACTAAATTATCACATTCCAGTTTTGGTTTCCCATTCCTAATTTAACCAGTAAAAGTGTGAAACTCTCTCATCCCTTCTGATTATGGAGGGAAGAGAGTAATAAAGTGAGGATGAGAAAAGAAAAAGAAAAGGAAAACTTAATATTACAAATACAGCAAGTGTAGTCTTTCTTTTTATAGTTTCACGTGTTCTCAATTAGGTTGTGCTCATGCCGTCTCTTTTATATATGGTTCTTATTGTTTTACTTAATATTTAGTTAGGTAACATATTTTTTCTTTTTGATGCGTCGCATTATATGACATGGACCTTGATAAAAAACAAGTGAGACTTTCATTGCTTGTTAAAAAGGGGAAAAAAAGGGGAAAACTGTTAAAATCATGATTTATAAGAAACTTATAAAATGAAATAAAACATACATAAACCGGATTGAAAAGAGAATAGAATAAAACAAAGCCCTCAATCTTCATAAATCTTTGAAAATCTTCACATCATCCCCTTTGGCTTGAGCACAATGGCAGGATTTAGTCGGCAGAACTCACCATCAGCGATACAGTTGGCATCTCATAACGCAAATTGCTTATATTACTATATATGTACAATATACCCACTAGCTATAAGAAGGTCTTTATATCATGAGCATGCATGGCGTAAGTTTATGCCCATTATGTGATATGACTCGAATCATTATCAATTGACAGACCTTTACTGGCCTCTTACCATAACGTGCATTAAATTCTTTCAAGTCACCTTAACTATATATGGTACCCCTATAATTTTTAATAACTGATTTTTTAAAAAAAAGATTGAGGGAGATAAGAAAATATCTTTGTAATATTTATCATAATTAAGTAGTCTATATGACTTAATTTCTAAAGAAGTCCTCAAGATCTTATATTGAGGAAAAAAAGTATATTGTGGATTTTACAAAAATATACTCCCTCCGGTCCCTAATGTAAGAGCCCAAAATTTGAATGGTTTTGGTCCCTAATGTAAGAGCTCACCTCATATTCTCTCCTCATTTAATGCATTTTTTCCTACTTTACCCCTAACTCTCTTTCATATTTATTAATGCTTATGTATTTCTCTCTCTTAAAAGTACCATAATAAATATGGGCAATTTTGGAAAATAAGCATTAATTCCAGACACCCAACTAACATTCACATGTTTTCTTAAGAAGCGTTTTTTTACGGCTAGCTCTTACATTAGGGAACGGAGGGAGTACTATTTATAAGTTAATATGCACGATGGAAGGATACACAGCTGACAACTCCCAACCACTTGGATAGAATTACATAATTACCAATTAGATCATCTTTATCATTAGTACTCTATTTTCGATCATCTTAAGTTTCTTCGAATAATGTGTTTTAATCATAGGACTCAAAATCTTATGTATAATGGGTATCGAGTTCTTTTTTCACTCAATTCAAGCGCAATAATGATAGTATATTGTTTCACATTTTCTTCCCCTCGCTCCTTCTCTTGCACCAACAAATTCGCTTTCACTATCTCTTCATGTCTCTCTAATAACTTTAGGTGGGTGATGCCATTTACTCTCACAGTTTTCCCATGTCCCCACAGGTTATTTAATTTTAACCTTATCAAATTTTATGTGCCATTCCATTATTATGATGTATGCATCAAAATGGGTGCCTTTTTCTCTAACTTTTTTCTAATGAATTATGAATTGCACAGTAATGCCTGCCCTTTTGCTAACTTTATATGTTTATTAGATAGAACTTTTCACGTCTGCAAATATAAGATATAATATCAAAAATAAGATATATAGTATAAAAACGTGTAGTAGCCTATGCTAAATTTTATGTCACTTAAATTATAATATAGAAATCAACTATATATCTATATATCTTGTAGAAGAGTTGCTACTGGTCTACTCCATGTCTAATTACATAATGTAACTGAAGTAGAAAGAATACTTTCAACGTCGGTTAATTAATGTGTGCATTTGATATCTAAGGTTTTTTAGAAAAAAATAGTTTGACGAATGAGAGAACAAATAATTCGTCCAAACGTGCATATTGACTATGATAAAAAAAAACGTGTATATTGACTTTGATTTTAGTGCCTATTAGTATTAAGAATATGAGTTCTCTCCATTAATATCAAGATTAAAGAAGGGAAAGAAAGATAAGATTCTTTTTCATCAAAAAATTTTATTAAATGAGTTTGGCTCACTCACGATCTAACGATAAGACTCCTAAGCCATGATCTGCTAGGGCTTGTCCCTATGGGTTTTGGAGCATGACAAAAAAACTCTTTATTTCTGTTCACACAAGTAGGTTTTGTCCAGCTTCACTTAGTAGTGGAGATGCATCTCCAAGCGTTGTAACTGGAACTACAATTATATATATAGTACCCTTATGAATCAAACACTGGTCAAGATGCATATCATCCAAATGCAACCTATCTCTTTATCTTTTATTTAATAAATATTTTAGTCATAGAAGAAATTCATAAAACTAATATATATATATATATATATATATATATATATATATATATATATATATATATATATATCAGCAAGTACCTTTTTCTTAAATTTAATTGTTCCTAAAGTTATATAGTTTTATAGGCGCAAATTTTATTCAAACGATATGCTAAATAACTGGTTGTGGCATTTATTGAGTTTAAATATAATATATTGCAATCTATTTTACCTTTTATGTTATAATTTTTCTAAACTATCTTTAATGATTACATATATTAAAGGGATTCAAATAAAGGGTTTTTATCATATCAAAATAGTCCCTTTGGTCTTAATTATAAGATCTTATTGACCTTTTTTAGAGATGAATAGAGTAAAATAGGTTATTTGATCATAGGATACTTGATATATTATTAGATCATGTATTAGACTATATGTCAAATAAAATTGTGTAGAGAAAAATTAAGGTAAATCAATATACTACCTCCGGTCTTAAATATAGGACCTAATGGACTTTTTTTGGAAAGATTAAGGTTGCAAAATAGGTTATTAAATGATGACATATTTGATATATTTTTAAATTATCCATTAGTTTATAGGTAAAATAAACTAGTTTAAGGGAAAAAATTAGGTAAATCAATTTATAATTTGTTATAAATAATATTGTATGAGTGGATGTCCATGACTCTTAGGATTCTTTTTCCTATAACCTCCCCATGAATGACTTGTAGAGGTTTCTTATGATTATTAGTCATTATGTACTTCTTCAATTCTTGTAATCATATCTTCATGTTTTAATGTGTGAAGACCTATAAATAGAGGTTAAATACAATACATTTTGTACCAAGAAATATGTGAATGAGAAATGCTCTATTCCTCCCTCTTCTAGTCTTGCATATATTCTCTTCATCTTTCTTCTAATGTTCATAATTTTCTTCTTATTTTATAATATGTTATATGTTCTTTACATGTGTTTAAGTGTTGTTGATCATACACACACATATACTACTCATATATTATATTACTTATATACTCTTATATATTACTAACACATGTGATAATACACACACATATACTCTTATATATATTATATTACTTATATATATAATACTACTCAATATATATATGTACTCTTATATATATATATATATATATATATATATATATATATATATATTACTATTATATTATATTATATGTATATATATATATATTTGCTTATTTATTTATTTATTTTATTCCTCACATCATATCCTTACCCCTTTCGGAGGGTTAGAGAGGCTGTCACAATGAATTCAAATGGTCGGTTCACCGCCTGTAATTCATACGCCCTTTAATTTCTCACGAAAATTTCCGTTGTGCATATTTAATTTTAATGTTTTGCATTTATATATATGAATTCGATTGGTCGGTTCACCGCCTGTAATTCATATATTATTTTGTCATTTTAATATTTTGTTATTTATGTCTATTATTTTTATATTGTGATTCATATTATTCTAGTTATAATTTTTTATATCATTTACTCTTATATTATTTCTATTTAATTTTCAATTTATCATAATGTCATTTTATCCAATGGCTTGAAGCCATGACACTCCCAAATTTGTTTTATTAGATGACCTGAAGTCTCATCACTTTGATAAAGATTGCTAGTATAAGACCATATTATGATTTTTCATTTAAAAAGGGGGCATGAAAAAGAGGAGTGAAAATTTGATGCTCAAAACATTATTATCTAGCCTTGAAGGCCAATGAGAAATGACTTAAGTGACAAATGACTTAAGCATCAAGTGACATAAAATAGTTTTATATCTTTAGAAGATATTTGATGTGGTCTTGAAGACAAATATTATGAGAATATGTGAAAATATGACCAGAAGTCATATAGAAAAAGAAAGAAAATTTTACAAAATAATGAGATGCCATAAGAAAAGTATATGACCAGAAGTCATATGAAAATTTACACAATTACTAAATGACATATGAATAAGTATGTATCAATTTATGATTATGATACAAATAAATGAAATATATATTGATAACCTCCGAAGGGTCATTGTTGTAAAGCATAAAAAATATTGATAACCCCTGAAGGGTCATTTTTGTAAGGCATAAGAAAAACCCCTGAAGGGTCGATGTTTATTTTCAGTTATAATTTAATTTTGCTATTTTTTTCATTATTTATATTGATTATTTCATATATATAAGGTTATTTACATATTGCATATGTCATTTGATGACATTATATCCTATATTATATTTTCATAATATGTTCATTTGATGTGATTTCATTTGATGACATTATTATTATTATTTTGATATAATTAATTTGTGGGAGAAATATATTAAAAAAAAGTCCTGAAGACTTATTAGCATATTTTGTTATAATCACACATGAACAATGACCATGTTGTGAATTAAGGACACCAACATTTGGTGATATAAAAATATAAGATTTCGATGATAAGTCTATATGACTAAGAAGTTATGGTCAATGAAAGTAAATAACACAATCGTATGGTCCTAAAGATCAATTAATATTTGGAATATTAATAATATGAAAAATGAATGTGAGAATTATAGTGATATTGATTTGTGAATTTCCAATAAAAAAGCTCTTTACTATTTTTGTTTAAATTTATTGTTCAAATTTATTGTGATTAATATGTGTGAGAGAAATAACTATAATTATTATTTGACATTGTTATAGTAATAAGTGTGAAAAATGATATATAAAATCAAATACTAAAATTATAATTGAGTATGCATTGGAGATAAACGATGCAATAAGAGACCTTTTCCACTACAATTTATTGACCAGGTTTGGAGAATTTTATGACTTATTTTTTTTAATGGCTTATAATTGATAAAGTGTTCAGTTTTATTATTGAATTTCTCCAACAATTCTACCCATATTACTTTCATATGAATTTCTTGCATTTGAATATCTATGATTTCTTTCTACCTTATAGTTTAAGGGCATGAAAATTATTTGTTAATATGACTCATTGACAATAAAAATAGAAATTATTTGTTATCAAGTATGTTACATTTTATTAAAAAAAATGTGGCTTTGAATATATTACTACTGTAAGTTTTATACATTTAATTATGACGTTGATATGAATATTAGAATAAATTGATTTTTTTTGTGAAATTTTGTAGGTAAAAGTTATATGATTATTTCATATTGTAATTGAGAGAATAAAAATTCGTTTCATTTATGCAAAAACTCACTAAGAAAGGTGGTGGTGATATTGGTTTCTGTGATGAAAGTAGAATTTATGGGTGCTTAATAGAAATATGGGTATTTAGTTATATTAAAAAAATTGTGAAAAAAAAATATTACCATGATTTTATACCCATTGATTCTTTAGCATTATAATATGTTTTTGAGTTTCTCTTGAATTAATGTTATTTAACCCTTCATTTTTGAGATCATTATGTGTTTCAATTAGATCTCTTCATATTTCTTTATTTTGAACAATTCATACTTCAACCATCAAATGAAGCAATTTGAAGAGAATTATTGGTAATGAAATATAGATGAATGCAATAATCTCATGTAGTTCTTGGATAGTTTTTGATGAAAACCAAGACTCATATTTTTTTATACTAGGACTTTAGTCCATATGCATAAGAAAAAGGGAAAAGAACTTTGGTTCATTAAGGCTATGAAAGAGAAATAAATTTCAATTGGATTGAAATCCAAATTTATATGTGAGTAAGTAAATTTGTTATCTTCCGCATGAAATGTAGATTATTATGTTATTAAATTATCTTTGAATTACATGAATATGTTGTTTATTGGTATGACTACTCACACTTGAGGGGGAGATTATTGGAGTATAAGTGTGAGTTAAATGTTCAATACTTACATAGTCAAATCTCCCAAAATATGGAACAATGGATGTCATACTATGATACTTTATAATATGACAGTTGAAAAGTTTAATGTTTGTTAAGAAATATGATATAGTAAATTAGAAGTTTGCTGATCCGAATAAATTTATTGTTGATTTGACTTTTTTGATCATCCAAGTCAAATATATGAACCATTAAATTATTGATATCAAATATTGACATCCATAGAAGAACCAGAAGATTCTTCCGAAAGAGTTATGTTATGCTGTTTGTTCTCAAAGATTTATATTGAAAATAGCACTGGTTGTGATATGGAATAGATCTATATTCTGGAAATATATCATACTGATGGGCTCATCCAAATAACATGTAAACCAAATAAGTATATATACAATAAATTTGATAGATGCATCTACAAGATGGTTACATGTGACATTATATATTAGATTGCAACCTGAAGTTTGCATCATTGTCTAAATAAGACATTATATTGAGTGCACAATTTCCAGATTATATGATCAAGAAATCAGAGTTTAAAGCCTCCATGAATAGCTACATCAATGTTTATGAGAACATTGTTTTTATTTCATTATTATGTTGCAGCACTTATATTAACTTTAAGCCAACGACATTCTCCCAGTAAAATCGGCTTTTGGTCAGGAGCCAGATAATTTCCATCTAAAGAGTTTGAATGTGCACTGCAAATGCATAATAATCCACCACAATGTTACATGCAATGTGCATAGATGGATAATTATTTAAAGATGATAAAATTGTTGGATAAGTGACTCCATGTTTCTAAAATGAAACAAAATGATGTTTCAAATAGAAACAAATCGATTTAGGAGACTTATACCACATGATTATTTATTATTCAACATTTAACGAAGGTTATGCAAATATGAGGGGGAGAAACTGTGTAGCTGAAAAAAAAAACTCATTGAATGCATTATGATTATGAAATATAGATCCTCAAATATAGTAGTATGAACCAGAAGTTCATCAATTTTGCATTCCTTAAATATTACAAAGTGTATGAACAAAAACTCATTAGATTTTGAATTTATGAAATATTACAAAGTGTATGTCAGATATATAATGACTGACCTAAATGAGAATTATTGAATCTCATATTCCAGCTAAAAATGCTCCTATAAATGTGACATGCTTGAAGCATGATAAAATCAATCGATTCCAAATGTAAATACTTTATATAAATAGGAGTTTATAAGTATGATGATCATATTTGGGAGGCAGACATTCCAGAAGAATGCCAAGACATAACTAATTGAAAAACCTCAAAGGAGGTATAGGTACCTAGAAAAACAAGGAGATCTCAATAAGTTATGTCACAAATGGAATCGAAAGGAATAAAGTGGTCGACAACAATTTTGATAATGATATCATGTGATTGAATGAGGATCTTACACATAGATATGTCATGAGAAGTAGACATAAACATGATTGACCAAAAGAAAATGAAAAGAAGGGAAAATTTGAATATATTTCAAAATATGAAAATTATGGGCCGGAAGCCCAGAAGTTATGAATTTGGAAATATAAGTTATTATGGGAGGATATAAATACTTGTGTGAAATATAGCTTATGACAAAGCTTATAAAGATTGTCATAAGACGTATTATTTTACGGTGGATACAAGTATGCTACAAATTTTATTAGTCTGGCAATATATGAAAAGAAAAAGTGCATCAATACTTCTAAATATCCCACTTGATGATGGAATTTACATGAGTGTTCTTGAATTATTGAAAAATGCCAGAATCATATATTAGAAATTTGGATAAAATATTTTATCATTTAGAAAATATATTATTTTGCATATTACTTGACATATAGATCAAGTTATTAAATTCTATATTCAGTTTTGGTCATAAATAGTGGACTCATAAATATTTGTTAATTTTATTGCTATTACATATCACAATCTTGAAGAAGAATTCAGATGTTGCAGGTTCGAAAATTGACAGTGACTTTGAATAAATATGTGGATGTAAAATATATCATGAAGATATATTAGAGGAATATATTTTAACAGGATATTTGATGATGATGCAATTCGACATAACGATCTGCTCAAATAGCATTGGAAGGAATATGATTGCAAAAATGATATACTCAATTGAGACAAACGGGATGTTGTTACTAGGGGGAGTAAAACTGATGTTGTTATGTGAGAAAGTCAAAGTGGTCCTTTTCAGGGGGAGATAATATCATGTTGCACTCTTTTTCCCTTAACCAAGGTTTTGTCCCACTGGGTTTTCCTGGTAAGGTTTTTAACGAGGCAACACTGATAATTATTGTGTACTCTTTTTCCTTCACTGAGTTTTTATCCCAATGGGTTTTTCTTAGTAAGGTTTTAATGAGGCACAATAATATTTGTTATGGACATCCAAGGGGGAGTGTTATAAATAATATTGTATGAGTGGATGTCCATGACTCTTAGGATTCTTTTTCCTATAACCTCCCCATGAATGACTTGTGGAGGTTTCTTATGATTATTAGTCATTATGTACTTCTTCAATTCTTGTAACCATATCTTCATGTTTTAATGTGTGAAGGCCTATAAATAGAGGTTAAATACAATACATTTTGTACCAAGAAATATGTGAATGAGAAATGCTCTATTCCTCCCTCTTCTAGTCTTGCATATATTCTCTTCATCTTTCTTCTAATGTTCATAATTTTCTTCTTATTTTATAATATAATTAACTTATTTTGCTTTTTAAGGATTTTCCAGAAAAGTCAATTGGGTCTATATTTAGGACCAGAGGGAGTATAAGTTATTTATTTAACTCTTTTAGGATCCTCCAAAAAAAGTCTACTATGTTTTATATTAAGAACCAGAGAGAGTAATTATTAAAGAGAATATTTTATAAAAACAATTCATATTTATTGTAGATAATTTATTTAACTAGTTTTTTAATCTAGATAACCATCTTAGATTGATTGTGTTTCTTACAGGCTAAACATTATAAGAGTTTGATATATACGAGCAAAAAGTATGATAAAGACCAGAATACTACTAGCTACTTGTATCCTTTTTATGTTCTAAAAATGTAGCTATTAACAAGATCACAATGTACACACACATTTTCTTCCTTATCAAATATGTTATAATTAAATAACATATGTTGCTTCCTTATCTTTTCAAGAAAAAGTTAATTAGATTCTATATTTAGGATAAAAGAAATCTTTACAGTTTTTGATGTACTCTCGTGGCCTACCCTCATTAATTATAAGAGTGAAAAATTTGAACTGTTTCATTTCTAAATATTTCATACCAACTACTATTATATTAGTACTATATATTTTTCTCTCATACACAACTTTATAGATCCGGATAAATTTAGGAAAAACACTTATCATGTATATAGTTATCTCTCTCAACTAATTTCTTAATAACATGTGTGATAGATTCTTACCTTTAATAATAAGAGACAAATATATATTCCTAGTGAAATATTATTATTCAACGCTATTATTATTCCTAGTGAAAGATTCCTTAAAGATATAGAGTATTCCATAACACCATCCAATAATAACTATCTTACGGTCTTTCTCCATTCTCCCCAGCAATTGACAAGTCATGCGATTTCTTGTGGTCATCACTTGATTGAATCTTAAAACTGTGTTAGTTATGCTAGCTACTACAGTTATCACTCACTTATTCACATTATTTGTTGTATCTAAGTATTACTATTGGAGTTCAAGATCAAGAAGAATATGGTTGTCCAATTGGGTAATGCATGCAACGGTTAATTTATGCATAATCAAGTTTCATTAGATAGTTTCGACTTTCGAGCACATACAAAAAAAAAACCATAAATCTATTAAGAAAGTGAAGCGTGTGAACAATGGTGACGTAGTAGACGCCGGATATAAACGAGGTAGCATTTCCTTAGAAAGTTTTGAAGATGGCATATACGTTTGAGAGATGCTATATAAGTATATATGTTATTGATATTGTATATAAGTATATATGTTAGTTACTGATCTAGTTATCTAATTTCAAGACATGTACTCTTTCTGATTTTAAAATATTTGAACTAGTTGATAAATTGATAGAGATAAAATTAAATTTCTTTAAATGTTTATATAATTAAATTCGTTATTAATTTTTCATAAATTCACTCGTCCTTGTATTAAATGTGAAAAAAAAGATAATTAAAACTTGTTCATAAAAAAGGAAAAGACAACATTGAAATATTAAATTTAACGAGGATAACATTATAAACAATAAAACAAAATAAATCAAAGACATTTATTATTTTTTCACTAAAATGGTATCTATAAACTAAATTTTATATTTCTTGTACGTATTTATGATTAAAAGTGATTCATCATTATAACGTGCAACTAACTTTTCACACTTACATTAACAAAACCACTATAAGATCCACTGGAGTTTTAATTTCCTACTAGAGGAAATTAGTACTATGATACACTCCTTTGTATGTTACTATTATGTTAATTAATGCGAAATACTTTTACATAAAAAAAAAAAAAAAAAAAACTCATCAACACGAACTGGAAGTGATTCCGACCTCTCATTTGGATCTTGCCAAACCATGATGTTACCCACCCAGTACTCAGAATAAGAAACAACCTACCAAAAACACAATCATTGCACACAAACCATATAAGTTTTTATGGGACTAAATGACTCGTTAACTCTAACACCATACCAAGGATCACTTTTCAACTCCTTCCCTTTCCTATCTCCCATCGAAACTTTTCATTCTAAACAACCAAACGCAACCTTAAAAGCCTCAAACTTTTAAGAAATTTGAAAATCTATTTGAATTTAATTTTCCAAGAAGATTATCCCGATTTGGTTTAACCTAAAAAGAGATATAATTCATCAAATTGTTCAAACAGTAACATCAGCTAGTTGGCTCTTGTCCCCGTCAAGAAAATTAAAGATATGGTCCCAAAAAATGTTAAGAACATTGTGTGGTGGAATAGGGACAAGAAGGTATGTGTTGTTCTGTGTGTGGAAATGATAATATGACACGCCTTTGTGTTTAATTAATTCTTTTTGTGATCTTCTCATCATCAATTCAAGGCCATGAATTTATTTTAATTTCTAATAAATTTCTTCAGTTTTTGGTCATTATTTTCACTTCAACAATTTTTTTCCTCCTTTCTACTTTTATTTTTAAACATTCTGGTTAATTTTTTGTGGCCTGGGAGAGACACCTAATATGGCTATGATAGAAATGGGTATAATGGTAGTCTGATTTTCAAACATGATTAGATCTATATGTTAATAGGTCAGATTTGCTACACTTTTATACAACTTTCAGAGTAAATTTGCTAGCAAAAAAATTCAGGGGCAAATTCACTACTAAATGCAAACTTTTAGGGCAAATTAATTAACCTAGTTAAAATTAATCTAAATAGAAATGATCTATTATTTTATTTTTAAACATTCTATTCTATTTTTATTTTTAAGTGTCACGAAACAAAGAGATGCCTAACATGGCTACAATTACCTCTTTTTCTTTCAAATTACTTATAAACTTTTAATGTTTTTATAACTATACGATATATGTATAAAGTTATCGAGTTGGATTTGAGTATGGTCTAATCCAATTGAAAATACATATAATGATTTACTTTGATTTTATTTATATTTACAAGTTTTGAACTCCTAATGCTGAGAAATCAAATCCCTTTTATTTTTAAGTAGTGACTTCAATAGCAGAAATAAATTATTGCAACAACATCAAATCATCACCATTAATTAATTAATAGTGTGAACCTTTAATTTACGATGTTAAGCATATATTGCGAAATTGTTTTGGTTTAGTTACACGTTAATATTCTATATATTTTATAGGACATGTTAAACGTTTAACTTGTTTGTGCGTATTAAAAATTGGAAAGCTGTGAATTTTGCGAAATGCCTTAGCATGTAGTACTAAATATTAGACAAAGATATTAAACAAACCACAAAACCAACTCCCTCTAGTAATGCCTTATAAGAATAACGAGGCTAGTATGTTATACTGGGACAAAACATATCAAACAATAATCAGAAGTCCATTTCTCTAAAGCAATATATTTCATTTTATAAAGACAACAACACACACACTTTCTTTATTATAGTAATTATAACGATAATCACTTCTTTTATTCTCATCTAAGTGCAT
Source organism: Mimosa pudica (assembly GCA_029929735.1). Lineage (NCBI taxonomy): Eukaryota > Viridiplantae > Streptophyta > Magnoliopsida > Fabales > Fabaceae > Mimosa > Mimosa pudica. The sequence continues at coordinate 10,838,436 of JAKELP010000002.1, forward strand.
ATTTGACCCCAACAGACTTATCTGCCATGAGGAGAAGTGGAGAACACCCTTACCCACGGGCCAAGTAAAAAAGGTACACGCATACGTACAAGGTTGTTTGTGAAATTCGTGAGTAGTCTAAGTATAAACTCGTGAAGAAAATATAAAATTAGATTATATGTAATAAAAAAATCGGATTATAAATTTGAATGATAAACTTGTATTTACATATATTAATGAAGACATGTTTTTAATACTACCTCCGGTCCTAAATATAAGGTCTAATTGACTTTTTTTTTGGAGAGGTTAAGGTTGCGAAATAGACTATTAAATCATGACATATTTGATATATTTTTATATTATACATTAGTTTATAGATAAAATAAACTAATCTAAGGGAAAAAATTAGGTAAATCAATTTATAATTAACTTATTTTGCTTTTTTATAGGATTTTCTAAAAAAGTCAATTAGGTCTTATATTTAGGATCGGAGGGAGTATATACATAAATGATAGATACAAAAATAACAATAATTTAACTTAAATATATGTTAAATATAAATTGTTGATATTAAACATATCAACATTATTCATACTTTATCAAACTCAACTCAATAAAAACGTTTCTATAAAATTTGTATAATAATTCAATAAATATGATTAAAAAAATAATTGACACATGATGTATCTTGACTTAATGAACTCAGATTTCTGTAAGATGAAAACATAAAAATGGCAAATTCAGCGAGTAAAAACATGGATTGTGGCATGTTTTTAAATGACTTCTTGTGGCATGTTTTGTTTTGGTAGAGTCACAACAACTGTAAAATTAGATAGTTAAGTCACGAGTTTGACAATAATACATAATATACATACAGCTATAAATTGGCTTCAAAGAACATAAACATGAAGCATAGTTGCATTTTATAATAATAATCTAGATGTGTGTATATATTATATGATGATATAGTTTGAAAAGGAGTAGAAATGATGTTGAAAGTGTGGCAACTAGCTAGTTAACAATAAACCTCTCACTCAATATAAACACACGGTAACAATTAGTTTTCAAGCAATTTTTTAGTTAAGGTGATAAAAACATCGTTCTTATAATAAGAAGAATATAAGTTTAAATTGTGGGGAAAACTATTGTTAAAAAAGACGAAAAGTATTCACACTTATAACCTCAAAATGGATTGATCTCATCTCTAAAATATTCATAATACCTTGATGCAATATAGTGAAGAAAAATGGAAACATGAGGCAAGTTGCACATTAAATATTACTAATAGTAGTATTGGTGAAGGTCGACAGGGTCAAAGACGAAGATTCAGGCGCCGCTTCCACTTTTGAGCTCTTTTCAAATGTTCCTTTCAACTCAATCATTTTGTTGTTCAAAATATTTCAACAGCAACATACTCATCTTTGACAAAATTACACTTTGATAATCTTCTTTTTGAGATATTTATATTTAGACTTTGAGAGCTGTATCGCAATCATTTTAGTTCGCACAAGTATATCTTTCTTTTTGTGTGTAATTGAAAACATCGCGTGTTGTGGCTATATGTCTCCAAAATAAATCAACCACAAACAAATATCTTTATTTTTGTGATATTAATGCACTTTAATCTTCTTTTAAAATAATGAATAACTATGAGACATGTACCCTACAGAAATGTGCGGTTCCCTATCTCTATCTTATGTGTAATAATATAGTTATGAGTACGTGTTCACTGAAGCGCGTCATTCTTTCTTGACATATTGAAGTACATGGGCTAGTAGGTTGCTCAATATTAGTCACAACAGAGTAATAAGTTTAAGTTATTACTTCTTTTAGTCTTTTTTATATGTGAGTGTAAGGTTGAAAAGTTAAATTTTAAGATAGAATTAAAATGAGGTTTAAGTTTTCATTGACATGTATAAAATATGTTCAAAGTAATTTATAAATAAAATCATAGGAGTATTAATTAAGTAACAAGTCAATGATAGATTATTAAGACAACAATCAAAGTAATTTCATTACAAGATTAATCCATACTAGATTTCTCCATCATATCTACCTACTACTAGTCTATGGATCAAAGGATTTATTGTCATTCCCAATTTGTGAGGCTCAATTCAATCAGAGTTAGTGAAATCCAGCTATGGTACTTTTCATTGTTCCGCAAAATGCGTTAAATTTCCATCAATTTCATGTATATACATATATACTGTACTACACACCCCACTACCCTTTTTTTTATTTCTCAAGGGTATCCCATCCGCGTGTCAAGTGGGACTAATCCTTCACTGTTCTGAAGTCTCATATAGAGGGTAGACAGCTGGCCTGTGAATTTGCTCCATTCGCAAGGGCTAGGGATCGAACCCCCAACCACTTGCTTAAGGGACGAGAGTACTTACCACTCACGTCAACCCGCCAGGTTACACCCCACTACCCTTTCCCTCACTCCATTTTCAACATTTCCGGTCAACTTTTATATTTAATGCATTCTCATCAATCTCTCACTCCATATCCACGCCCTTCCCATTGTTTATTTTTTTTTTTTACTTGAATGTGTGTATGCACCTAAGCCATCAGAGGCTCTGAGCCTCGCATGAATTGATCAATTTTTAAGTATAATATTATATATATAGTTTGTAAATTATATTAGTCGACAAAAGTTTGATAAATTGGGTTTTGAGAATCTATTAGGGTCGTTTGAACAAAAAAAGAATCTATTAGGGTCAAAACAAGCCTCACAACTTTAAAATAGATTTACAAATTATTTCCTGTCAAGTTTTTTATATGTGAGTGACTTGAAGTTAGAAATTTATGTTAAGACGATTTTTTTGGTTGACATATAGACATGTTTTTTATAAAAAAAATTAGGAAAAGAGCTTGGCTCACCTAGGATTTAAGGGCATGACTCATAACTCATGATCTACTCGAACCTATTGATGTGTACTTTGGAGTATGATAAGTAAGTTCTTTTATTTCTGTACAAACAGGTAGTTATATGTCCAACTTCATTTAATTGTGGAGATGTCTTCCCAAATGCTAAATGTGTGACTGGACAACTAAGTGGTAGTCTCCAATAATCGAACACTTGTCAAGGTAGTCAAATGTTTTAACCCCTCATCAGCTAAATCAATGTATGATGAAATGTTTGTTTTAATTGTACAATTTACATATTGTTTATAAATGATGCAAAAACTATATAGACATGTTTTTTCAATAGTAATAAGTTAATGATTAATGAGCATATTAATGGTTACTCCTTGTAAAGGTTTTTACCCCCAATGGGAACTTGTAATAAGATATTTTCGTGATTTGTATCCAACAACATCATTCTATTTGCTGGCCCTTTCCATTTGATACATTTAGTGATTCCTGTGGGCTCATGCATGGTAACAAAACAAAATGGGATAAATCACATTATTATGTATTAATGCATCGCATTATAAATCACATTAATATATTTTATATTAAAAATTACTTTGTGAGGATCGGAGTTAAAATATTTATATCCAATCAGATCTAAGATATGTAATTTTTCTATAAAATGTTTTATCATATAACAAAATTTTATTGGTAATATTTTATATAAGATCAGAGATTAGTACCATATAAAGAAGACTAGAAAAAATAAGATTTGTAATAAGTCAAAAGTCAAAAGATACATTTAGTAACTTAATAATGGATCACTCTAAATATATGTGAGAGTTCATTGGTTGGTTGTGGGTTTTTCAAATTTAATGGGTACTCCCTCCAGTCCCTAATGTAAGAGCCCAAAATTTGAATGATTTTGGTCCATAATATAAGAGCTCACCCTATATTCTCTCCTCATTTAATGCATTTTTTCCTACTTTACCCCTAACTCTCTTTCATATTTATTAATGCTTATGTATTTCTCTCTCTTAAAAGTACCATAATAAATATGGGCAATTTTGGAAAAGAAGCATTAACTCCAGACACCCAACTAACATTCACATGTTTTCTTAAGAAGCGTTTTTTTGACGGCTAGCTCTTACATTAGGGACCGGAGGGAGTAGTTTTTACCAATTATCAGTAGCAATGAGTTTTCTCCATTTTTTTTAAACTGATAGAGTTTTCTACATTGAAAGCTGATATGAATCCAATTAATTAGTCACTAACATTGCCACTCACTGATAAAAGGGTAAAAAACATGGGAATTTGGGAGGATATCATGGTAGGGTGTGAAAGGAGCAAGGCTTGGGGCAGAGTGAAGACTGAAGAGTGTGTAAGTAGAGAGAGAACAAAAGGTGTCCCCTTTTGAGAAAGGAGGGAGCAGCAAGCAGCAACCTCAAAAGCTAATTTCACTCACATCATTCGTTCTTCCTAAAAAGAAAAAGCCCTTCATATTCAAATATATTAATTATAAACACCTCCACTCTTGTAAATAGTACAAGTTATAACCTCTCGTGATTTATAAATGATGATAGGTAAAATGCCACTTAAATCCCTCCGAATATACAATAGGACAATTCAGGAACTCAAACTTCCAAAAGGACCATGAAGAAACTAGGACCTAGTTGACATTTTAAAATTGTGTGAAAAGACAAAATTGCCCTAATCATAAAACAGAAATTACTAACCACCCTATTGAAAATGGTGGGTGTAAGGGTGGTTAGTAATTTCTGTTTTATGATTAGGGCAATTTTGTCTTTTCACACAATTTTAAAATGTCAACTAGGTCCTAGTTCCTTCACGGTCCTTTTAGAAGTTTGAGTTCCTAAATTGTCCTTTTGTATATTCGGAGGGATTTAAATGGTGTTTTCCCTAAATGATTTGCTTGATAAGTTTATATATACTAATAAAAATCGTTAACTTAGTTATATGTAATAATAACAGTTTTCTTTGTTGGCCAAAAAAAATAATAGCAGTTTTCTTTTTCCAAAATATCCATTTAAATCATTTACGAAGAAATTAATTGGCACAACTTCAACATATAATAAATATAGGGGACAATGGAATGAAATTTAAGTTTAAGTCAAATTTAGCGAGTTTTTTGAAACAAATTCAACATAGTTATCTGATCCTTTGTGTGAATTAATTAAAATGATATGTAAACTAAATGAATTATATAAGAATATATGTGTATTGTCACACTAGTTGAGATAAAACTTTATTGTTTATGTGTATCACCTCGGTATGACTTGAGTTCAATTTCTTTTAGCAACATTTTTTTTGGTATTCTTCAAAACATTTATCTTACTTGTCCAATAACTATGAGTGGTAAAAAAACACCTCACAACTTTGTGTAATTGGCTAATTGCATATTTACCGGGTATCTTAAAGCTAAGGGACTTACTTTTATAAAAGGAATAAAAGCTTCCTTAGCACAATTAATGATTTGGATATGTTTAGTCAGTGGGAGAATAGAAAAAATAAAAAGAAAGATGTGAAGACCCTTCCTTCCCAAATCCCCACAACGTTCTCTATTTCTTCACCTCGTTTTCCAAAAGTATTCTTGTGGGCCACCATGCTATAAGCTCTTCCCTTCTCTTCCCTTCCCACGCGGCCACGCCTATTGGATCTCCCCTCTATTTTACAGTGTTTTGTTTCAAATGAGTGCCAAGATACTCTATTTCTGAAAAATAAATTTGATGAGATTACATATAGATGTAAGGTGGCATTTTATTTTAATTTTTAAAAGGTCATTTTCCGTTTGTATTTTGTGGTAATTTATATTTTGCATACATGAACCATAACTAAAAAATTATGAGCATAAAGACTAAAGCCTATAATTAAAGAGATTGAGATAACAAAAGTTTATATAGTTGATAAAGGAATTAACTTACAACTATGTGGTTTTAGATTTGAATCATGTTGATATAAGCATCTTATTAGTATGTGATCTATAATTAAGCACCTCTATGAGCATTTTCATAGTCTAAAGACCTAGTTTAGCCTTAGCAAACCCCCAAATCCAATCCACATACATCTTATTTTATATGAAAAAAGAGACCATACAGGTTAGACTAAGGAATCAATGATGAAGAATAAGATCAGACTATAAGCACATGCATATTAATTTTTAAAAATTTTATTTATTGTTGTTCAATTTAATATTTTAATGGGATTATCCTTAAATAAATTATAATTTAGTTGGCCAAAAAGATATATCCCTTTTAAAAACCATAGTATATGCATCTAGATAATTCTTTAACAAAAATAAATTATAGAAAAAGTGGGTATATGGCTTTTACAAAATAAACGTACTAGTCAATTGAAAACTTGTCTAAAACTATCAGTAATTTGTTTTCCAATTCTTATTTTTTCCGCTAGGCATTGATACTTGATTGTGCTTAATTAAAGCAATAAAGCATGACTGATTATTGTCCTTTCAATGGTTGCATGAGTCTCATTTTATAAGATTCATAAATCATAAATGATTTCTATCAAATTAGGAAAAGACATCATTGCTATCACATCAACAGCTTATGGATGGCCATATCTTCAAGTTCTTTTTTCGATATGTTGACTTAATAGAATTCACATAAAATTGTAAACTTAATCAAACTTTCTGCTTGCCACATGTAATCTAAAAAAATAATTTTAAATAATTTACGAAAATCAAATAGCAAACACAAACACACATTCAATTTTTTTGGGGCTTATTTTATCAATTCGTCTGGATTTTTATTGGTTCGAAATAAATAATTTTAATATTGAAATTGTGTATTCAACAAATCACAATCATAAATCGTAGTGTTTATGAACAATGCAACGTGCAATGTTTTCATAAAATAAAGATCCATTAATACAGTGCATTTAAACTATACTCGACTTCATGACCGATGAGTAAACTGTTTAGTCCTTATAAATGTAAGTCTATGTAGTAAGAGGAATTTTTTTTACAATTAAACTAGTATTATCGTGGCAATATATTTATGTTTCAATATAGAACTAATGATCATGGTAAAAAAATATAAAACTAGTGATTAAATTGGAACAACTGACAATCAATTAATCTAAACAAATGGTGGTCAACCCCGTCCAAATTTCTTGATGAATCTGTCTAAAATTGTCTCTAAGTTTTCTATTCAATGTTATGACCGATTCATAAGTTGATGAATATATTGTGACTTGCATTGTTTTCATTAAATCAAATATATTTGGATTTTAACTCATAAGTTGATGAATAATATAATTTCCCAACTAAAGAATTTAAGCATTTAAGTCTTGATAGATGAGGGGGTTCATAGATAAATTAGAACAACTAAGAACCCATCACTCCAAATGATAAATGATTGGGTCAAGATCTTCCAAAATTCTTGATCAAACAAGTCTTACAAACTGACTCATAACAAAGAAAAAGAGCAAATAATGTGAACTCCATAGAAGGGCAAGCAATTTTCAAAAATTATTATTTTGATGCTTACCTTTTGTTTTACTTTTACCAAAACACAAATTCAAAGTTCAAATTATGGCCGCCAAAGCAAGCCACGCTTTTACATAAATAATATGGACATGCTTCGATGAGTGTACTGATTCTTTGGGAGCAGATATTCTCAGAATCTACTTTCTCATTTTCCCTCAGAATCTTTATATCCTGTCCATTCAATTTATCATACTGCTTACAAAGTGACACGTGGCTACACTTTCAGATCTCCACGCCACTGCAAGTTTCTCTCGCCTTTCCTTTCTTCACTTTTCAATATAAAAAATTTATATTATAATATAAAATATATGAAGAACTTTTAATTTATTTATTTTTGAACATTTTTTAGCATAAAAAATTTCAATTATCTAGACATATTTCAGTTCAATAGAATGATCTATAAAAGATACAGACTTATCCAGTTAACTGTAAAATAATTATACAGTTAACTGAGTAAGTCTGTATCTCTTATAGATCTTTCTATTGAAATGATATAGGTCCAGATAGTTGAAATTAATGGGTCAGCCGTGAGAAAGGGTTGATGAACACTGAAAGTTTGTATTTTATTTTAGGATATAATGAAATATTATTTTCTCAAAAAGAAAAAAATGTATTATGTGTCATTTTGTAGGTGCTTGGATAAAATCAATTGCCATGATATGGAGATTCTGAGGGATACTTAGGAAGTGCTACTGAGAGAAACCGAACCCCTGATTCTTTATGTCTCGAAGTCGAAACCATTTCATTCTGATAAAATAAAAAGTCGAAACCCTTCACAGTCGTGGACAACCATCACCTAACTTGGTCCCACTTACTTAATTTTCTTCTTGCGCGTGCCTTCACCGTCTCTTTGAAAGCGTGGTTGAAGCTCGGAATATAATGTCCCATTATGATTTGCATTTCCGCCGTTTCACTCTCCTTTCAAAAAATTAAGACAAATATACCTAATGCTATTTATTTCAATTTAATTCCATTATTATCAACACCTACTCTCTCACATGCCACTCTTTCAATATTATTCCACTCTGTAATCTGGAATATTTATATGCGACAAAAATAGTATTTTTGATAGAATTTTGATTCTAGTTTTAAGAGTAAATATTCATACAAAAAAACTGTGATTATAAATAAATCATTTATTTATTTATATGACCATTTGAATGTTCAATCAATCAAAATCACTTGTATTTAAAGTGACTAAACAAGTTGATTAAACCAGACCCTCCATCTATTCAGTTTTTACTAAGTTATCTCCATGATTGAGCATTGTTTTTTTGTTCAAATATGATTAAGCAATGTTGGTTGAATCACAAGTGAAATAGCATTGAATCATAAAAGCCAATTCCCTCTAATCGTTTTGAAAGAGTTAACTAAAAATTGTGCATGCTTTTTCATTGAAATTGTACAATCTATTTTATAGAGATTGATTATTTCCTACTTACTAAATTTATTTGATTGATTTTAATAACATTATCCCTGTTTGCAAATTGGCTGACGTTAATAACTCCAGCTAAATTTCAATATGTGCTGTACACAACATTAACAGTTCCGAGGTACAAGTAATTTATGGCATGCAAAATGACAAATGCATACTAAAAATTGAGGTTACATTACTTAAATAAATAAATAAATTATTACCAACTTATACTTTAATCATTTCAAATATTCAATCTGATTTAATTTGTGCGTACTAATCATCCATTGGAAAAAAACAGCCATTGGGAACAAAATAAATAAAATTATTAACATATCAATAGTTAAAAGAAAAACATATATATAGCTATATTTATACTTTAAAAAATAAAATTACATTATTTGCATTTAATTAATAAAAAGGACTGTCTTAACTAAACCACGTTCATGCCCTAACAAACTTACCACGAAAAAGCACACAGACAAAATTAACCCAATAGGAAAAAACCAAAAACAAAAATCAAAAACCAGAAAGAGAGAGAGATAAAGAGAAAATATCCCATCATCTTCATTCATCACCACCCCACCCTCCATTCCTCCTCACTGATCAAGGGCATTAGGGCCAGAACAGTAATTAACCAAATGATTCCAAACCCACTGAACCAAGAAGCGCCGTCGGATGCCATTCATGTTATACGTGGCACCATCCTGAGCGTCCATGACCTGCCCCGTGTACGAGCCTCCACCTCCAGTGCCATAAATGCCCTCACACAGATCAGCTATCTCCACAGGAAAACTCGGATCCTGCCCTGCATACCAAGCATTCGCCAATGGATTCGTCGCCAGCTCCGCCATCTCGTGCCCTATCACACTTATCATCCCGTCCACCCCCACATCTCCATTCGGTGTCTTAAATGGCTTCCTATTCGGTATAAACGCTGGCACAGCAAACGGATACGCACACTGACCTATAACAAAAAAATATCAAAATATTAGTCCTCTCACCCAACTAAGTTGAACTAAGTTGACTAAGTTGTTAATAATCATTTTGTCCGACAAACAATAATACGCACATAAAAGTATGATTTTTGGCCAAGAGGGTCAATTTATCTCTAAGTTCACTTTTTTTAGCCGCATGTTATAAGCGTTAAGCATGTTACTGAAAAATTTGATGGTTTTGATTTGAGCTTGAGTAAGTCTTTTGTGGGATAAAATGATTATTAACCTAATATACACAAAATATCATGTTTGCTCAACAATGTCAATTTGTCTTTAACGCTGTTAGCTTTTTCTAGTGTACAAACGGTGTTATAGAGAAATTGACAGTGTTAGTAAATATGATATTTTTCTTATTTTTTGTTTTTGTTTGCTAAATTGATGCTTGCGTAATTGTTTGAATACCTGGACAGAGTTTGGCGGAGTTTCCAACCCAAGCGTAGGGAAGAGTGTACCCGACCAAGGAAGGAAATGTGAAATAGTGAAACCCACAAACAGAAGTACAGAAATCTTGTACATAGACATCCTCGGACGTCAACAAAAGGTAGAGGCCAGATTTGGGGTTGATAGGGAGTGGTTTAGTTTTAGCAGTTATGGCAGATTTGATGACGGACTGGATGGACAGGCGAGTGAGGGATTTACCATGAGAATAAAAGCGGTCATTTTTCTCATGGCCAAGCCGTACGGACTTAGATATGTTGGAGCCAGTTTGGTCAGTGTACATCTGTACGGTGCGCCACCATTGGGAGACCGAGGGGGGTTTGGAATGGACGGCTGAGATTGAGTTGATGAACTCGCGGATTATTTTCTTTTGGCTTGGTTGCCACCGGCCGTACCATATGGTGTGCACGGTGATGTTGGAGGTCAGCACTGGGCCCATGTGGTACTTGAGTTTTATGAATTCTGAGGAGCCTTCGAATTTTTTGGAGTCACTGTAGGTGGTGGAGGAAAGGTTATATGTGTGGGGCCAGGGTCGCCAGGAGAAGGCGAGGGTGGTGAGGGAGAGGAGGGTGAAGTTGAGGAGGAGAAGGGCCGCCGTGGACGGCGGCGCCGGTGAACGGAGGAGGGAGGAGGAGGGGTGGGACATTTTTTTGGGGAGGAGAGTGAGCTCCAGAGTTTGGAGGTGAAACTGAAGACTGGAGAGTGAGGATATGCTGATTGGTTTTTATATTCAACACACTTGTAGTTTTTGTTTTGTTGCAGTTTTTTGAATTTTTGAAAAATAAAACAGCATATTCACTAGTATTCACTTTCACCTGTCAGTCTTGTTCAAAATATTGCACCACAAGCTCTTTTTTCCCCTCCTTTTGTAAAAACAGAAATACTGTATGTTTATAGTCGGGTTTGCAATTTGCCAATTTGCAAACAAGTCATTGCGTGGGCCATCACTGCCTGTATGTTTTACTATACTTCCAGCAGTTCATAATATCTACGAGGTAATTGTTTTCCGTATAAAAGTTAACATGGTAAAAACTATTGTTCCCTTTCGATTAAAAAATTATTCACATTATTACCTTTGCATGTTAAATGTAAAGAACCCACTGAGTGAGTATATAATGAATGATAATCCCATGTCAAAGTAGCAGGCCGATTGGTTAAAGAGGGTGAAATAAGGCACTTCCCCATTTTTCAATATTTGGATTCGATTTTCGGCAGCCCCTCTCTAGGCCGATTCCAGTATATGGGCTCGGTTGGTTGTGGGAAAGTTGGTCATATAATTGGAAATGGAAAGTCAAGTGGTTCCATTCCGTAAAAACTTGTCTGATGTAACACATTTATGACATGGGACATTTACACTACTCTCGCCTAAAATCGATTTTGATGACTTAAACTTGATTTTAAGGTCAATTTTGCCACACTCTGTCGAGCCAAGAAGCAAGACATATGTTTTTAATTTTCTTTTAAAAAAATGATCCTCATGTTGCCCCTGGGGCATGACATAGCATTTAAAAAAATGAAATAAAAAATCCAAAGTTTATGTCCCACCAGTTAGTGCGACATAAACTTTGGGTTTAATTAAAAAATGCGATAACAAATATTATTATTGGTTATAATGGAGAAATAGTAGATAGTTAGTATTAAATATATCAAATATGGATACTTGAAAATATTATTTAGTGTTATTGAATATATCATTTCTTAAAAATTTAATGGTTATTGAATATAATGGAGAAAAAGTAGGGAGACATGGTAGAAGAAATAAAATAGTGGGTAATATAAATAAATGTGTCTAAACATATACTTTCTTTGTATATTAGTCTGAATAGGTGTGACTAATTAATCAATCAATATCATCTAAAGGTTTATGAGCTATGTAGTAGCTCATTTTAACTTATTTTGAAGGCATAAGATTTCAATTTTTAATCTCTGACGCCGAAAATATTAACACGTGTGAGACACATATACACATGATTTGGTAATTTATTACTCTCTCTTGTTCTAAATATAAATCTTCTTCATTTTTTGTCATGGAAGTTAAGGAATCAAATTAGACCACTAAATTATAATAGTTTATGACATATGCAATTAGACTATAAATTATTAGTTTATAAGTACAATAAATTAGTTTCAAGGGAAAAAAATACTTATAAACATTTTAAAGTGATTATTAATTTTATATCCTTAATTTTCCAAAGAGTTAATGTGATCTTATAATTAAAACTAAAAGAAGTATTAAGTCCAAAAAGTCAAAATAATGTTATTATGTTAACATATCGATTAAAAACCCAGTATAACAATTTCAGATTACAAGTTTATAACTTGACATCTTTACAATTCAACTATTTGATCTTTTGTCTCGTATAGAGCTAGTAGGTGTGAAAAAGTAAGAATCAAATAATTCTCATGATTCAAATTAAGTTTTTAATCTCATCTTATTTAATTTTCATGGGACAATGGTATTTATGTCCTAAGTAAGAGATTTAATATCAGATAGATAAATTGACAGTTTATTTACTCATTAACAAAAGACTGTTTCAATTGTTACTAGTCATTATTAATAACTCATTGGAACCCTTATAAAATAAAGTTTAGTTTTTTACTTTGGGACTAAGGTGCATCTATCCCTATTTTCATAGAACTGGTGTGCGACTATTTATTATCACATCTTTGGTTCCTTGTCGTAAACACTTATAATTAATGAAGTAATTTAATTATATCATGTAAAAGATTTAAGGATTCATAATTAATCGGTTGTACAAAATGAAAAAATAAAAAATTTCCACAAAACATGTTACTCGTATTACATTATGAAACACTCATATATCCTTATAAAACAATAATGAGTCGATGGAGTATATATATCTTGCACAGCACGTTTGATTAGTGGAATGATGCACAATTTGCAAATGACTAGTTAGAAAACTAGAATTTGAGAGGAAGATTATGTACAAATGATGAGAAACTTCGCGTGTACCTGTGGGTGTTTTCTTAAAATCACATTCACCCATTCCCCTTCTATAGTATTATATTTTTTATTAGATGAAAAGATATTCCTTATGATAAGTTACCAGGAGAAGTAACAATTACATTTTTCTAAAATTATTTATATTCAAGGCATTGTTTTAAATGCCGAAACATTTAGCTAGAACTCTTGTTATTTTGAAGCCGAATAATTGACATTTAGAATTTTCTTGTTATTTTGAAGCCGAATAATTGACTAAACCACATTTGATTAACCCTGTTGGGGTAGCTGTAAGAGTATGCCTTATAATGTGAGCTCAAATTAAACTAGCATGAAATTATGAAGAGTTATAGACAACGTGTGTGTGTGTGTGTGTATTAAACGCTTTTTATAAATACAACAAAATAAATATAAGTTTTAACATACAGTAATAGTAGATATTTTCAAACACCTTCACAACTAAATTAGTGCAGATCGATCCTATAATACAATAGTTAAGTGACAAAAAATAATTTCACCCTTCAAGTAGTGCTTCTATAAAAATGACAAAGACTACAAATAATTCACTGATGTATATAAAAAGTAACCCTTTGTGCATATAAAAAAACAAGTAACCCACTCATAAGTCATAAATCATAATGGCCTGTTCCTCCGAATGATGGTTCATAGTTCATAGGAACTTTATCTTATTCACAAGGGCCTTTAACTTTTCTCCCGACTTAAATTTATCCAAAATATTTATTAACCATAATATTTATATTTATTTAAAAAGATAAAATATTGAATACCATCATTTTATAGTAATTTTTCCAAAATTACTATTTATTACTACATAAATCCGCAACGTAACTAAACAAACTAATAGCACATCGAAGTTAACTACCGAGTTAAATTCCATTCGACACCTTCAGTTTTTTTCAGGAGCACTCAATAATATCACAAATAAATTTTTACCGCATTCAACATGAAATATATTTAGTAAATCATCTATTATTTTATTCAAGCTATATATAAGGGTAATAAGTTCTAACGGAAGACCCATGAGCCCAACACATTTTGGTTTATTTTGGGGGGAAATTCCCCTGTTAAAATACGAGTTTATTGAGTTGGTACTTGGTACCTACTTTGCAAGAGCTTATGAGGTTCACTAGTTGAAAAGTTCTTTTATTTGCCCAATATCAGGCTAACAACACTTAAATTGGTCTGCCTTATCGGTTATATATTAAATTGGGAAAATGACAATAAAATGCCACTTGAATTTCATTTGGACAAAATGGGGTCTCCAATTGCAACTTGGACAAATAAGGGTCAGTCCCCTATTTGTCCAAATGAAATTCAAGCCAAATTCCCTTTATGCCCTTAATGAAAAAGGGCAAGCATTTCTTGCATTGCCTGAAACAAAACTCTCCATCCTCTTCCTCCCCATTCAACCAAACACAACCTAAGAAAACCCATTCATCTTCTTCCTTCAAAACTCACGAACCCTCCCTTCTGAAAAAGAAAACTCACGAACCCTAATATTTTCAAATGACAGTTTCTAAGCGCAGCACAAATCAACAAAACTTTCTTCATCTTTTCGTTGTGCTTGAGCCCTAATCTCCATCCTCTTGTCAAACAAATCATCCCCATCTCTTCATCGAGCTCGAGACCACCGTTATCATTGAGGACGAGGTGAGTGCTCTGATATACTTATCTCATACTTCGGCTTTGGCTATGGTGGACTTTATTTCAATGCTTTGTTCTAGTTTTGTCAAGTGGGTATTGTTGTAATGTTAGATTGTTGTCTCTGTTCTAGTTTATTTCACCATTTGATTTATTCTGCTTTTTGAAATTTATGTTTGATTTATTTCAAAAGGAAAGTATTTTTTTTCCTTTTGGTTGATGAAGAAGAGGGGAAAAAACCTTTTTTTTTATTTATGTTTGATTTTGGGGTTGACCTTGTGACATAAGAAGCAAATCGAGTTTAAGGGGTCAAAGTAATGTGAAAAAACTAAAAATGATGTTTGCTTGTAATTCTTCTCCTTTGTAATTATGTGGTGGTTGATTAAATCTCTTTATTCCATTATTTAAGGAATTCAATAACCAAATCTGTTGGTATCTTGACTAAAATTGGCTATGCTAAGAGGTTTAGGAAACTTTTCTTTACAAATCTGTGCTGATATTTATTTCTTTACAAATGCCTCCTGCTTTAATTTTTCCCATTATGAATCCAAAGGAAAAGAAGGGTGTCAGAGAGCTGCGTTTAAAATTGTGGCAGCTAGCCCAAGAACTTGCATTATGTTTTTGAGCACATTCTACACTATGAGAAGTGATGACAATTCTTCTTTGTGTTATGCATACTATGAGCAGCCTATATATGATTATGTGTTTTCTTTTATGTTTTAAAAAGGATTGTGTTGGTGTGATCTGGATTTCATATATATTGAAAATTATGTTTAGACTTTTATGTATGGAATGATGTGTTTGAAACAAAATGTGCGTGTATTCATGCTTCGGCCTACTAAATCAGAAGTTGAAGTTTGCTTCCCTTGTCAGCGCAAGTCAGAAGTTGAAGTTTTAGGCCCTGGGCTGAAATTTTCAATTTCTAAAATGTGATGCTATTATATAGTCTTGTGGCCTTGTGGGTGATTTGAAGTCTAAATGTTATATGTTTTATTTGTGATGAACTCAACTTTTTGAGGCATATGTACAAGCCTGACTTGCTTTTTGATCTCTGTTGTATGTTGTATTTGAAAATGATTTGATCAATGGCGTGATTTTATAAAGATAGAAGTACAGGTCAAGAGTTTTATGTTGTGGCCTTGTGGTAGCTGAAGAAGTGGTAGCCGAAGAAGTGGTAGCTACTTCAGAGGCAGAGAAGGCTGCTTCCCCAGACAAGCCAAAATCACAAAGAATTAAGCATACTGCTAGGAAGAATGTTCACTATGTGAGGCGCAGCACAAGACAACACTCCTAGATGTTATGGATGTTTTTCATTCCTCTTTTGTGTATTTAAGGATGATTGAATAGGTTGATCACTTTAAAGTTACGTAAAGCAAATGTTTTGGATGTTTTTCGTTCCTCTTTTGTGTAATTTATTCACTGCCCAAGTATCGCGAATTACTACCACACATAATGCTATTTACTACCAGGATATCGCTATTAACTGCCACGTTTTACCTTCTTAGCCTCTTTCACTAACTACTTGCCTGGAAAACAAGAGGAAAACAAGGGGGTTATTCACTGCCCAAGTATCGTGATTTCCTACCACGCATAACACTATTTACTACCGGAGTATCGCCATTAACTGCCACGTTTTACCTTGGTTAGCCCCTTTCACTAACTACTTGCCTGGAAAACAAGAGGGTTATTCACTGCCCAAGTATCGCGAATTACCACCACGCATAACGCTATTTACTACCGGCGTATCGCCATTAACTGTCACGTTTTACCTTGGTTAGCCCCTTTCACTAACTACTTGCCTGGAAAACAAGAGGGTTATTCACTGCCCAAGTATCGCGATTTACCACCACGCATAACGCTATTTACTACCGGAGTATCGCCATTAACTGCCACGTTTTACCTTGGTTAGCCCCTTTCACTAACTAATTGCCTGGAAAACAAGAGGGTTATTCACTGCCCAAGTTCACGAATTACTACCACGCATAACGCTATTTACTACCGGAGTATCGCCATTAACTGCCACGTTTTACCTTGGTTAGCCCCTTTAACTACTTGCCTGGAAAACAAGAGGGTTATTCACTGCCCAAGTATCGCGATTTACCACCACGCATAACGCTATTTACTACCGGAGTATCGCCATTAACTGCCACGTTTTACCTTGGTTAGCCCCTTTCACTAACTACTTGCCTGGAAAACAAGAGGGTTATTCACTGCCCAAGTATCGCGATTTACCACCACGCATAACGCTATTTACTACCGGAGTATCGCCATTAACTGCCACGTTTTACCTTGGTTAGCCCCTTTCACTAACTACTTGCCTGGAAAACAAGAGGGTTATTCACTGCCCAAGTATCACGAATTACTACCACGCATAACGCTATTTACTACCGGAGTATCGCCATTAACTGCCACGTTTTACCTTGGTTAGCCCCTTTAACTACTTGCCTGGAAAACAAGAGGGTTATTCACTGCCCAAGTATCGCGATTTACCACCACGCATAACGCTATTTACTACCGGAGTATCGCCATTAACTGCCACGTTTTACCTTGGTTAGCCCCTTTCACTAACTACTTGCGTGGAAAACAAGAGGGTTATTCACTGCCCAAGTATCGCGATTTACCACCACGCATAACGCTATTTACTACCGGAGTATCGCCATTAACTGCCACGTTTTACCTTGGTTAGCCCCTTTTACTAACTACTTGCCTGGAAAACAAGAGGGTTATTCACTGCCCAAGTATCGCGATTTACCACCACGCATAACGCTATTTACTACCGGAGTATCGCCATTAACTGCCACGTTTTACCTTGGTTAGCCCCTTTCACTAACTACTTGCCTGGAAAACAAGAGTAGTGAATTGTCACTATCATCATCTCCTCTTCTTTCCTATAAGAATTTAATGTAGTTTCAACAGAAACAATAATTTTTTATTCAAGTAAATAATAACCAAAGTGGTTAATCACTATACGGGAGTGGTTAATAGCTATACTATAAAATAGTTAATGTAATTTTCTGGTTTGATGCCATATGCACACAATTGCACACATTTAAAACTTGTGTAGTGAAAAGCGATCATTGGCCAGTTAATTGCCATACCTGGGTCTTTACTCTGGGTTAAACAAGGTTGAACACAGTGGAGAGCAAAACAGTTAATTGCAATACTAAAGTAGTGAGTTGTGATACTTGCGTAGTGAATTGCGAAACTTAGGTAGTTAATTTGGATTTAACATAGTTATGAATTGCAACCGGTAGAAGTATCCAAAAAAGAAATTGCAACTGGTAACTTCATAAATTGCATTGTATTTCTAAAGTAGGTGTCTGCTATACATAAATGAGAAGTTATCAATCAATTCAATCGTCCACAAATACATAAAAGAGAAGTGAAAAACATCTAAAAGGACTTTAAGCGTGTCTTGTGCCGCGCCTCACATAGGTCTTGGCTTCAGTAGCAACCTTCTTAATTCTTTGGCCTCTCGGCTTATCTGGTGAAGGAGCCATCTCTGCCGCTGATGTCAATGGCGCTTCCTCAATTATGAGTTGTAGATGTATCAATGCCAGTGCAGCAATTTTGTTTACATTTAATAGGTAGAGCTGAATGATGATTGATAATAGGGAAAACAGCCCAAGCTACATGACAGTCAACAAAAAGAATCATTTCAGCAAATTTTCTTGCAAGTTCAAATCCATAGGGCAATGATACATGTTCAAATGTGAAAAACACAAACATCCACCTGAAGGAGACAGAGATACAGTTTAATTAGAATTCAGGCACAAGTGTACATAACTTGTTTTATATGTCATCCCTTGGTCGCCAGCCAAAGAGGATGTCATAGCTTAAAATGGCATGGCATGTCTTATAACATCAGTATTATAGCAACTTTTGAAGAAATAAACACAAGAACAGAACAGAGAAAGAGCATGTTAATATATTGAATAAGAATATTAACTCCATGATAATAAGGAGAACAGAAACAAAAGCTTGCTAGTATATACCAATTAATTGATCTTAGCCTGGGCATGGATTCGTTTCATATAGCTCACCCATATTACCATCTGTGCAAGTGCAGTTTTAAGTCAGTTACCAGTTGAAAAGAAAGCATCAGTGACATCCCAAGTTCATTCAGCTTATTTTTTTTTTGGCCAAGCATTCAGCTTATTCATGCCACCAATCAACCTATGCATGATAATTATAAGTCACAGCTAATGTTTAGTATTGCATTCAGGTCAATGATAGATATGTTATCCATTAGGCAACTCAAGCTACCACCAGGCACTTTCATAAATGCTTCCAGCGTGATATATATTATTCTATTTTTTATGTCATTTCTTATATTCTCATTATAATGGGCCCATCTTTGAACTCACCATACTTTTGATAAAAAAAAAAAACTTACCATACCAATCCTAAAAAGCTCCACACCACAGCAGTTACAGAAAATCTGCTTCCTGCATTGAGACATAAATTTGTTGGTTTCCTACACTTGTTCCTCATCCTCTTTCTCTCTTCCTTTTTATCTTCAAGCTAATGCTGCAATTAAACAAAGTGCAACCTATGTAGACCTCCTAACCCCACTAAACGCAACTCACAAACATACATGCACAAAAGAGCAATAGACACAGCAAGAATCTGAGGCAATCGGAAATGATGCAAGAATCTGATGCACAATCAAACAAACACAAACTAGTGTGAGTTGCAGCAGAGGAAAAACAAACAAACACAACATATTTGAACAGTCAGAAATAATAATATGATATTCCCCAATTCAAAAGGCAAAGCAAAAGCAGGCTAATAATGACATTTTAAAGCATAACATTCTATAAGCACCACATATAGAGGAGATACATTCATGATTTAAAATAATATATGAATGCAAGATAACATTTTCCACAAAGCAGACTCAGAATTAGAACGAAACATACATAAATCTGAAACTATGAGTGTGTATGTGTCTATAAAAGCTATTGTGTTTGGGAACTTAGAAGAAGACTTACCTCGTACTCAAAGATAATGGCGGCGGCAGCTGCAAGGGCAACACAAATGGTGATCTCGATGAAGAGATGGTAAAGAAGGGGAAGAGGAAAGGGCATATATTAGGGCTCAAGTTCAAGGAAGAAGATGGAGGAGTTTTGTTTTGATGAAGAAGGGAAAGATTGGGGTACTGCTAGAGTTGTTCGAAGAAGATGACGGGTGCTTTTGTTTCAGTGAAGGGTAGAAATGACATTTGTTCAACATTTCATTTGGACAAATAGGGGACTGTCCCTTATTTGTCCAAGTTGCAATTGGAGACCCCATTTTGTCCAAATGAAATTCAAGTGACATTTTTCTGTCATTTTCCCTATTAAATTTACTGATTATTAGATGATCGATTATGTCGCTTGTAGAAGATTTTAGTGATAACAATAATCATCATAGATTGTCCGACTAAAAAAATACTGTATTTTAGGTGTTAGAACTTAGAAGCAACTTAGAGTCCGTTTGGTTGTAGGAAAGAAAGTGGAGAAATGGAAAGTGAAAGTGTTAATATGGAAAGTAGAGGTAAATTAGGTAATGATGAGAGAGTAAAGTTTGTGGAGCCCAGGAAAAATGTGAGATGGAGAGAGAAAACTTGTGGGTCCCGGGATATATGTAAATTACACAAAAACCATTACTTTCCCAACTTTCTAATTCTTTGTCACTTTCCATTGGCAACCAAACAAGCCATTAGGCATTGCCTTTCGGCAAAAAAAAAAAAAAACCTTAGCCATTGACGTACAATAAAATAGAAAATAAAAATTTAAAAACTTACATATGTAGTACTCCCTCCGTTCCTAAATATAGGATCTAGATGACTTTTTTGAAAAATCCTAAAAAAAGCAAAAATAAGTTAATTATAAATTGATTTACCTAATTTTTTCTCTTAAACTAGTTTATTTTACCTATAAGCTAATGGATAATCTAAAAAGATATCAAATATGTCATCATTTAATAACCTATTTCGCAACCTTAATCTTTCCAAAAAAAAGTTATCTAGGTCTTATATTTAGGAACGGAGGGAGTATATATTACTTGATAATATTTACATAACATCATTTTATATATTTTTTGGGCTCGAAAAATTGAAAATGCACAAGAAAATAAAATATTATTTTTCTAAAGAGTGACCGGGTATGTATATATAAAGGGATTCCAGGTTAAGATTAAGTTAATAATATTTCGTTAAGTAGTTAATTATGTTTAAAAGGATGATTTTATGATTGTGGTGAAAGGGAGCATTGATTTGCGGGTAATGGAGGACAGTTAGATTGATTCCAAAAGAGGGCGAGAGAGTGGGACCCACCGAGTCAGAGGGAGAGATAGAGAGAGAGATCCTTTCGCCTCATCATCATTATCATCATCATCATGTTGCTTGTCCCACTCTCGTTTTTGCTGCTATCATTCCCCGCCAAAAATATCCACTCTTTTCACTTTTGATTATTATACTCCCCCGCCCCTAATACACTTTTTTCATAAAAAAAAAACTTAAATGAATTGGGTAGTGAGGGTTTACTAGTGACAAATATACCTACAGGCTTAAAGAACGCTTATAAAGGTACTTATAAATAGTAAACAATAAGATTCTCATATCGGTGAAATTTGAACCCACAACCGCAGTTGTGGGCCAAACCCTTTTTCGAATTGAACCAACCATGATTAATTATCATCTTTCTTACGAGGAATTCTCACATTTACCATTTACTTGTAGTCTAACTAATCATAAGTAAATACATTTTTTTGGGTAATACAAAAGAATGAAGGCTTTATTTAGGCCTTAACAACACCTCACGTCTGCATTAAACTATGCTCATATCTAATGCGAGTCGAAAGATCAATAAATCTCTATCATCTCTACCTTTGTATCCTCATTCACTTCTCTGAGTTTCTCAATCTACTGTACAAGTTCAATTCAATACAATTTGACTCGATCACTAAATGTCAAACCCCGAACTAGCAAATCCTTTATAACCCTAGGAATTGCACTTCTCTTAGCTGAATAAGGGTCTCCTCTTCCCATATTGAAAAGAAATCCCCATCTTACCTTCGCTTTACAATCTCTCAAAATTCCAGCACAGTCGTAGACCCCACACATTACACACTCCATTCACGTTTAGCTTACAAATCCTCTATCCAGTGCAGCCCACGTCTCAGTACAGTACCCCTGTAGAAAACCCCTACAGAAGTGCAAGTTTTAACCTTCACAATTATACCTTTAGGATTAAAATCTCTCTCATTAAATAGTGTGTTGTTCCCTGCTAATCACAATTGATAGCCCACTAATAATAAAATATTTTAGCAAACAAATTTTCTTAGCGTTATATATTATTATCCGCAACATATTTAATCCTTGATTTTGCCCTCAATTGAGACCTAAGGTTCCACATTCATGGTGTGTTAGGTTAAATAAAATTGCAGGACACTAGAAAAACAACAGTATTTTTTTGCCAAAAGAAAACAACATAATTTAATGAGGGAAATTGTTGTATATTATTTGTCAATACTCCATATCACAAAGCTTTTCTTCTATTTCATTCAATCACCATACTTGATAAATGCTAATAAGTAATATTTGTTTTCATAAAATGTAAGTTATTTAATTTGAAATTACTTAAAACAAATAAACATATTAAACTTAAAATTTGAAACTTTACGTCACTTTCTCAGTTCCATCAACTCCTTGGAGAGAGAAAGAGGGGACCGCAGGCGGCAGGACCCAAGGAAATAATCAGTACGTGAAGCGGGCCGACTTATTGGATAATGGGCCGACCTATGGGCCCAAATCCCACGTATACAGTGCCACGTGGAGGATATGGGCCCTATGCTAATACCATGATAATCTGGAATGTCATTTTCTCCTTTCCACTTTTCAGTATCTCATTGGTTCCTACATTACACTTTATCAGCTACAACTGGACACTGCCCCAACAATTCAATAGCAAAGGACAACATCTGCACATTTTAGGAAAAAGACCTTTTAGCGATTTGAGATTTTATTTCATCTGATCTGATTATTAATCAAGTCTTTAACGTTTTTCAATTGGGTCCATCAAGTTTTCTCAATTATAGGTGTCTCTTTTTGTATTTGTAATGTTAATTAAGACTGATATATATAAATGATATTAATAATACTCCTTGGTCCTAATTATAAGACCTATTTACTTAATTTGATTAGATCAAAAGATATTAATTAAATTGATTGATTTGACATGTTTTTCCCATAGCACCGCCCCTATCATATAACTTAACTCACCATCCCCTCTTTTGCTTTATTACTATTGAGGGGCATTTATGGGGTAATTTTGGAAAAAATGGTTACAAATTATAAATAGGTCTTATATTTAGAACCAAAATCATCTTCTTATATTTAGGAACGAATAGATTAACTAAGCTACTTCTTAAGTTTCCCAAAATATGAAGCTGTAATAAAATTTATTCACATTCAATATAAAATTTAGTATTATGCCAATGCCTATCTCCTTGTATCCATACAAAATGAATCCATGTGTTAAGAGGCTAAAAGCCCCCTAGACGTTTCTCTTGAACATTAACTAATGATGAAATCATGTAGACAAGCCACAACCAAAAACACAGACTGAATTATCAGATAACAAACTATGGAAGGACAAATAAAGAGGTTTTAACCTTTAAATGCAGACTCATTGATACGCCCATCAATTGAATTGAATCAAGTAAATGATGAACTTCAATGTTATAGAGATCACTACTGCCACTCAAGCTACTATAGCAGGAGAAACTTTTATTAAAGTAGGATCAAGCTCTTTTGTCACCAAAAGGGTTAGTTCACTAGAGTCTAGCCTCCAGAGCTCTAAAATAGCCTTATGAATTAATCCTGCTAGATCACTACAAGTGTAGAGAATTCATGGCTGCCTCTGTTGTGCTATTAAAGGTAGTAGGGAAGGCGGAGGTGGTGTTCCATGATCAACAAAAAAAGGATCTTAATTTATAATTATGGAAGTTAATAACTTGGGTTTGTGGAAGATAAGGTAAATAAGTAAATCCGCTCTAGCTGCAGTGACCCCAGGGAAGCCCTGAAAGAAGCATGATAACATGTTATCAACTAATGAAGTAATAAAAAATTTAGAGAAATTTATGGTTGGTGATTGTGTTAATGAATATGTTTAGAAAATTATAGGTAACACAAAACTTTTAATAGAGAATATAATTGTAATTTTCATATGAAAAATCAGTAGCAATAATATCAAATAATTATAATAATATAATTTATTTTTTTAAAATATTATGAAAATGCTTAGTAGGCCACACTGATATACTAATAGGCTTTCTTTTTCAAGCTTGAGTCTGACCACCCGTTAAGCAAAACTGGCTAAAAGAAAAAGCCCCAACCTAGGTTTAACATAGAAATAAAGAAGTCAATCCATGACCTTAACGATCCAAATCACAGGTCTTTGATAGCCTAACCGAGCTATTCCCACCTTTACCCTCAAAACTTAACTTAGCAAACTCAGCACATTAGCAGAAAAATTTGCAATAGAAAAATCATGAAAAGAAATCTTGGGCCGCAAATATGAGAGCCCGACCTACTAATCTTGGCACTAGGCCCAACTTCATCTACAACCCAGCACTACCCGGGTCACACCAGTTCAAGAATCAAAACTCAACTCACATCACTGAATCACATCACAAATTCACATTCACAATTCACAATTCACAATTCACAATAAATAAACACTGAGTAGCATTCATTCATTGATACATACATACATAGCACCTGCAATTTTCATTTTCACTATCTATTCTAATGGCGAAGCCTCGCAAACCTAAAACCGAAGATTCAAAGCCCGAGAATTCCGGCGCCGTCGTTCACCACCAAAAGCTCTGCCTCTCCATCGACTTCGACAGCCGCCTTCTCTACGGGTTCGCTTTTCTCCACTCTCCATTTCTAGGTTTACCAAATCCATACTCTATTATCTTCCTAGCGATTTTATCGTAAATTAGGGTTTATATTTCGACTCTGTCGTTTTCAGGTACACTGAATTGGAAATCGCTGTGCCAGATATTGGCATTGTGTGCCTACACGCAGAGAATATGTGTATTCAGAGTGTTCGTGTTGACGGTGAGAATGCGGAGTTTGAGTATTATCCGCATCAGTATCAGCAGCGAGTGGAGAGTGAGAGGAGATGGAGCTCGGAGTTTTCGGCTGCCTCGGCGGCTGATGTTGCCGGCTCGGTTTATTTGTCTGCGTTAGAGAAGGAGTTGGTTCCGAATTTGTTGATTAATTGTTGTAAGCCGTGTAAGATTGATAGTGAGAACCAGGATCAGCCTGTGGCTGAAAATGGATTTCATTCCACTGAAGAGGATAAGAAGCAGGTTGTTGTTTTTAGTGTTCTTGACTTGTGTTGTCTGTTTAGTTGTTTTGGATGCTGCTCTGTGGTAAGAAATGTTTTATTTTGAGAGGTGAACTTGGTCCTAAATATAGTAAGATGTCTTTCTAATTGTTACGAACTTTTCCTGAAATTATTTTTAACAATGCTCAACGGTAAGCTCGCTTGCTGTTGGGTTTGAGGTTGTCGGTTCGAATAAGCCACTTTGCAAAAAGGAGAGGTTAGATTGCCTAGTATATTCCCTTTGCCAGCACTCTCATTATGTGAGGATTAGAACTGCGTTGACCCTTTATTTTTAATAATACTCCCCAATAATAAACAAGCTAGCTAGCCTTTGGAGAGTATGGATGCATTGATAATATAATGTGATTTTGACTAACTATTTTTAATGTAAATAGGTTTTATATTTAGGACCAGAGGGGGTAATTATTTTTTATGTTATGTTTCTTTTGTTTGTTTTTTCAAGACTGCATAGTATTGATTCATTGGATTTCACTCTGTGTTGTTGTATGCATTCCTAGATTAATGTTAGAAAGTTGAAAGTTTGCATGTTATATTATGTGAATTGGGTTCGTAGAGCAGATCAGATATAGATGTTACAAGAGTTAGCCAATCATGTTCATTAGCTTCATTTTGAATGGAAATGGTTGGGGAATGTGTATATCAGCATACTGGAAATTTATTGATTATGTCTGTCATGATTGTTTAGCTAGCGTCCATCCTTATTTTTTATTGATAGAATGGGCAAAGTGAGTTGTTGTGATGAGGTTTATTATTTGTGTTTTCTCATGTAGGTTGATTTTGAGTGCAGAATGTAAGAATTGTACGAATTGATTATTGGATAGACAAGGCAGACAAGGTAGAAACTGGGATCCACTTCAAAGATAGAGTTCTTCTTATTGATAACCAGATAAGGAGAGCAAGATGTTGGTTTCCTTGCATAGATGACAATTCACAGCGATGTTGGTATGTATTGTTCAGTACCCCTATGTTTGTGTGTTTTACTACCTGTTTGCATTTTGAATGTACTAATATTTACCACCTATAGTTCCTTGGCAGTCTCATGATCTTTATTTTTATCTCAAATTTCAGTTATGATCTAGAGTTCACAGTTGCACATGATCTTGTGGTTGTCAGTGCTGGGACCTTACTGCACCAGGTGATCATGAGTGTTTTTCTTGCTGAGGCTGAAAGTATGTACACTGTGCGATACTATTTGGAACAACCAAATGATGTTTACATGTTAACTATTTGAATTTGGTTGTGTGGTTTGTCATCTTTCATTTGCTAGATTAGGCTCTTATCATATTTGCTAATATGTGGATTTGTATAAAGAAGCAATTTCCTTGTAGCTTAATCCTGGGAAATGATGGGATGGTTTTTGTATGATTTGTCACTTTAAATTTGCAAGATTTGACTCTTGACATATCTGCCAATATGTGGAATTATTAATTTCGAAATGGGCAAAAACAAGATGGAATTATCAATAGAAGAAGGTTGGATTGGTACTGAGATTTTGATTGTGAATTCCTTGACAATTATTTTTTCAAATCATTCCTCGTGCAATATAATTTGGTTTATGTCAATCACAACACACAGCGCTTTCAGATATTGCAAGAGTGCCCAACACACATTACTATAAATCCTAAAAAACCAAGCACCAATTCAACCATATGTTAATCACAATCACAATTCAGCAAAGTGGTTATTTGAAGCTTATATATTATGTGAAAGAGGGAGCATAAAACATGATGTGCTCACTTGTCTTTAGATTGTGATGTACATTAAAATCAGTGGTTGAAACAAATTTAGACCATGAGATCTTCATATAGATTAGCCAAGCTCAGCGATTCTTTAAGTTGAAATGATTTATAATTAATAATTATCTTATATAGATTTATGTTATTATTTACAGTTCTCCCTGCTGTAGTCCATATGTTATTTTACCTACCTTTAATAGTTATGACTTTTTAGGTTCTAAGCAAAGACAATCCTCCTCGGAAGACATATGTTTATAAAGTTGAATGTCCCGTTGCTGCTGGATGGATATCTCTGGTTGTGGCCCCTTTCCAAATTCTTCCGGATCACCAAATCGGTCAAGTGTCTCATATATGTTTGTTACCTGATCTATCAAAGCTTCAGCACACTGTGGAATTTTTCCATAGCATATTCAGGTTTGACTAATATTAATTGGTATATTCTGGTTTGTGACTGGTTGTTTAACTTGTAACTGTATTTAATTGATTTTATTTTGTTGGTATGCAGTTGCTATAAAGATTACCTTTCTGTAGACTTCCCATTCGATTCATACAAGCAAGTTTTTGTAAAGCCGGAGATGGCAGTTTCAACATTAAGTTTAGGAGCTTCTATTAGTATATTTAGTTCTCAAGTTTTGCTTGATGAGAATGTTATTGATCAGGTCAGCTTATTATTGAATTCTGCCATTTTTAGAATTCATTGCGATCATTTTTTTCCATCACTTTTCATGTCCAAGGTGAATAATGGGGAATCCATTGATGCGAAAATAACCATGTCAATCAATGAAAAGAGTGTCATGTCTGGACTTTATTTTGATGTATCCATGACCCAGGTTATTCTAAGAATACAATCATGGGTTATTCTCAGAACACAATAATTGTGAAGACTTAATATAAGATGCCTAAGTTCTACATTGAGTTGGATGGGATGCATGAAGTATTCAAGTGGTGTGATTGAGACAATGAGTGGTTGGAGATGGAAGAATCTCACCACTTAAATGCCCTTGTTGGTCTTTAAAATGTCACACTCTTGAAGTTCTCCATCAGACAATTCTATTCGTAATATTCATAATTTGCAGTAATAGTGAAACATTAATTTCTTTGATTGACCGTGTGGTACTAAGTCTGTGAATTTAGTAGTATGAAAAGGTTTGTTAAATAGAAAATAATATGATCTCTTGTTACAAAATTAAATGGGATTTTTTTTTTCAAAAACACTTGAATCCATTTGATATTTTATATGCAAGCTGATGTGTCAATGGTGGCTTCCCTTATGCCAATGTTTTTTAATATGCTTGAGAAATATGTTGACTTCTGAAGTGTTTTCCTGGGAACTATGTGTTCATCGTTGGTTTTAACTTAATTAAGATTTTCTTTCTCAAAGTTGGATTATTTTATTTTCTCTGCCCCAGTTATGTGTGTAGCTATCTCTGTTCTTCTGGTTTGTTTACCACGATAAGTGCATTTTATTGATGATGTTTTTCACGCATGCAGTTTAAAGTGATGTCTGAACTGCCTTCATCTTTAATGGGATCATTGAACTATGTTTCTTTCATGTGAGAATATACCTGATTCTTTCGCTTAATGTTGATTAGTAGCTTTTGCTGTGACAGACTATTGACACGAGGATAAAACTCGCATATGCCCTTGCAAGGCAGTGGTTTGGTGTGTATATAACCCCGGAGGCAGCAACTGATGGTAATTTAGTGGAGTATATTAATTTACTGCATTAGTGGTTTCTTCGTGTCTTAGTTTCATGATTTTTTTCTTCTGTATAAAATTTTATAGAAATTATATTCCCATTAACACAACTTTTATGCATGCTGTTAGAGT
This sequence comes from Mimosa pudica, assembly GCA_029929735.1. NCBI lineage: Eukaryota > Viridiplantae > Streptophyta > Magnoliopsida > Fabales > Fabaceae > Mimosa > Mimosa pudica. The sequence goes on from JAKELP010000002.1 coordinate 10,867,239, forward strand.
GGCTCTTGGAAGGACTTGCCGGTTTTTTGACAGACTTTTATGTGAAGAAACACCTAGGAAATAACGAGGCACGGTACCAAAGATATAAGGTTGGTATTCTATTTGGTTTACTGTTGACAATTTAACATTATTATGCAACTATTTCAAGTTTTTAACACCCCATTTTAATTATGTGTCAACATCATTATCGGTCTTTACAGTCTGATTGAATTTTGGTTTTGATACCTGCAATTTCAAAGTATTCTTTTTGGTTCTTTTATAATGAGGACTAGGTTTGTCTTGAAGTATATTGTCTTAAACTGAAATTCTCGTTAAAAGTATAGGTGCCATTGTTTGAAATCTGACAGCCATGATTAAACAATGGGAACCAAGCATATTAATTAAAAGTATAGGGAGAGTAACAACATTCAATCATACTACAGGGACTAACAACTGCATTAATTCTTTTAATTTTACTTGCTATGCTATAATGAAGGCTGATTAGCTTTGACATTTTTCAGATAACATGTCTGCATCTTTTAGGATTACTTTTAAGTGTTGTATTCTATTTTAAGTAGGATAAAATCTGTTCACTCTTTCTGAGAGTAATGCCTTTAGTTTCCCACTTTTGTGCATTACAAATGGCAAGCAAAACTTTGAAAGAGGAAAATGATTAAAAGGGTTGGAGACGGAAAACTAAATTGCACAATATTGTTAGTATTATCTTCCAACAAAATGGTAGCAGTTATTTGTTTTGAACGGAGGATAAATTATTCTTTATTTTATGCTTTATAAGTTTTAAGTTAATTCTCTCTAAGAACTTTTTAGTACAGACTTTTTATAATGTTGGCAAATTTAAGCCTAAACAAAGTCCAGCAATGTAATATTCATTGTTATGACTTTAGGATCAGTTCAGAATTTTATATTGGCTTATTCGTGTAATATTTTCTCATATTTTCCTTGATTTTCTTTCCTTGAATCTCAAATGGTGTAGCTAAGTGTTGGAGATAGGAAGTTGGATTCTATATTGATTCTAGGGAGGCACTAAGTGCAGAGAAAATCTTTTAAGAAAACCCTCACCCAAAAAAAATCTTTTAAGAAAACCCATAGATCTATGTCACCAGGAAGAATGGGGAGTTTGTCAACCTGGAGTGGTTTATCAACTTTTATCATGCTCTAGATAGGCTGTTAGCAGGATCTGCCTACCCACCAGGCACACTAAATACGTTATAAGCCAGTTTTGTAATTCCACTATAAAAAGAATGCCAGCTAAGAATTTCGATGTTATAAATTGATTTGTTTGATTGAATGGTAGCTATGTAAGTATAGGGACCATGGGAACAGGTTTCCCAAGAATCTGACAATAAGTTATAAATAAAAGGAAATACAATGTGAACTTATGAATTGAAATTAATTGTTAATGTAAATAGCATACTAGGAGTGATGTAGGAAAATTGGTAAACTTGCTCATATATTTAAGGTATATGTGATGGGTAATGTGTCAGCCCAGGGTTGTTTGAATAGGCTCTGAATGCCTATTATGCAGGAAGATAGGTTTCCACTGTTATCTTTAATGTTCCCGTTTCGTTTGTCTTTGCTGGACACTTATTTGGGACTTTTGGTCTGTTAAGCAATTGTCTGTTATCTTTTGGCTGGTGAACTAGATCTTGTTTAAAATTATGATTTATGCTATTTGCATTTGTGCATGCTCATTAATTTGTGCTGTTTGTAATTCTTCTGCAGGCAAATTGTGCTGTTTGTAAAGCCGATAACAGTGGAGTGACAGCATTGAGCTCTTTGGCATCTTGCAAGGATTTATATGGAACCCACTGCATTGGTTTTTATGGAAAAATAAGATCATCAAAGTCTGTAAGTTTTCTTTTCTTTGTTTTGTTTCACCAAGTTAATGACATGTAAGTACTCTCATTTGTTTCCCATGTTTGGTATGGAATGGCATAATATTTTTCTTTTTAACTTTCTTCAGGTTGCTGTTCTTCAGATGTTGGAAAAGCAGATGGGTCCTGAATCATTCCGTAAAGTGAGTTTCCTTTCCATTTGGTATTTTTTTTTTTTTTTAATTTTTTTGTTCTAGCAGTTGAAAAAATTTATTAAGAGAGAAGTATGCAGAGAGATTGAAAATAAGAAATCTTCAAACAAAGAAACAAAAGCATCTAGTCTCATGACAATGCAATTGAATAATGTAGAATTCTTTTTCTCTTTGTACAGATATTGAATCTCTGAAAAGACAATATGACACAGCACTATAGGGTAATCATTTAAAACTTCTGTCTAATATACCATTTATTTAGGATAATGACACCATTGATTTTGTACACATTCATAGCCACTTAGAGAATGCACTATAACCCCTTGGGAAAACAAAGGATGCCAGTCTTGGAAGTAGACGACAAAACTAAGTTTTTACAAGAAGGCCCTCTAATTGACATTACAAACTTTCGGTGGCTAGTAGATTATCTACCAGCATCTGAATACATCCCTTAGTTTATGCAATCGTTTGGCTCTTAGCAATTAGTATCTGCCATTGTCCTTTTTCATAACTTTTATTTTTCTTGAGCGGAAAGTTTTACTTTGTTCTGTAGGCTAGGTGCTCAAATTGATGATTATTATAATTTGTATATCTTTTTGTTATCTGCAGATTTTGCAAACAATTGTTTCCCGGGCTCAAGATAAAACTCGTTCTTTGAAAACTCTTAGTACTAAGGAGGTAATTTGCTTGTATTTTTATTTTATCGAGTATTTACTTGCATATAGACGTAAAAGCACTTACCATTAGCAATGTTGTCTATCCACTTTTCACCAAACTAGTTCAAACTTCCCACACACATATGGTCAAATGCAGATGTTGGTTGAGGCTTCAAAATCTATGTATTAATTCCTACCGCTGGAAATTCTTTTATGACTATTATTTTCACTGTTATGCTATTTGAGTGCTATATGTATAATATCAGAAGCAGGGATCTGTCTTAAATATGGAATTTCTCGATTTTTATGCAACATTTATATTATATATGATAATAGACTGGGCTAACATGTTAATCCATCATGCATGTGATAATTCTGTGTTAGAAGGCATGTAAATGGCACTTAACACAATGTGAGTGTCCCTTGGATTTGGATGTGTGACATTTTGTATGTTTGGACACATTTCGTATGCAGTTGCGACATTTTGCCAATAAGGTGGGGAATCTGGAACGTCCTTTTCTCAAAGAGTTCTTCCCTCGATGGGTTGGTTCTTGTGGATGCCCTGTTCTAAGGTGTGATATAGGGATAATAATTGCTATGGTCATTTGATGTCTCTTATTTGAATGTGTTCACGTGGTACTCATTTTTGTTTTTTAGGCTTGGGCTTTCCTACAACAAAAGGAAGAATATGGTTGAATTGGCAGCTTTGCGGGGTTGCACGGCATTGCCAAGTTCAAGGGCATCAATTCTTGATATTAATCCAGAAACTGAAAATCGAGATGGAGATGTTGGATGGCCTGGGATGATGAGTATTAGGGTGCATGAACTTGATGGCATGTATGACCATCCAATTCTACCTATGGCTGGAGAAGCATGGCAACTATTGGAAATTCAATGCCACTCAAAGCTGGCTGCTAGGCGATTTCAGAAGCCTAAGAAAGGTTCAAAACCTGATGGATCGGATGATAATGGGGATGCCTCTACCATGGATGTGCGCTCCAGGTAATTTGATTTCCATTTAGCTGTTGTAATACCACTTATAATACTTGCTGACCTGATTTTTGTGAAATTCAGTTCTGAATCCCCTTTATCATGGCTTAGGGCAGATCCTGAAATGGAGTTTCTCGCTGAGATTCACTTTAGTCAACCAATTCAGATGTGGGTAAGGATGATTTTTTGACAATAGTGGGCCTTCGATTTTCTCTCCTATTCTTTTTTATTCATAGTCAACATTTTATTGTTTTGAGTGTTCATTATGGTTGATTCGCTAATAAAGTAGGATTGATTGTATATAGTTTGGAGTTCGTTCTCATATTTATTTTGTAATTATTAGCCGCTGTTATATTTTGTGGAGCTCTGACTAAATTTGAGTTCATTTAAGCTAGAATTTCTACTAAATTGCTTCACTATAGATTAACCGAGTCACACTTTAATTGCTTGATGTATTGCTACTACAATATTTTTGCATTGAAGATTTGTATCCTTCTTTTGTGTAATCATAATAAAGTTCATAAGTCAGTTGGATTTTGTTTGGAGTTAGCCAATAACGGGTTATAGCATTAGTTTACATCCTAAGCCTATATAAATAGGTAGCCAGTTTAACTGTAATGAGGTTTGTTAGAACATTATGTGATGGCTTATTGCATTTCCCTTTTCTCTCTGTTGTCTGCTCTTTTCCTGTTATTTTCTTCTCTATACTACCTGCTTTTACTCTTCATCTCATATAGATTCACTAAATTATATTTTTGTGTCATCTTCCCCCATCAGTGTTTTGTTTAGACTGCCGAGTGTTTTTCTTGTTGGTGGAAACCTGTGAATTCACTCACCATGGTGGTTGTGTAGCTGGTTGTAGAAGCAGTCAAGCAAGCATTGCTTGAACTTTTCTATTAGTGAAACAACTAAATGCAAAGTCTTCCATGGAGATTTAATTCCTGCCTGAATCAATTATTTCTTTGTTTCTACGCTTCTCTAACCATCTAGACCTAAATTTGGGTGCTGTCACCGAAACCCTGTCTTTGTCAATGAAGAATACATTGTGGCCCAAATATATATAAAAACCAACACTTGCCTTTTTATAATTTAATCACATTTTTCTTGTTTCTTGTTGTATTGTGTTCTCTGTTTTGTTTTTATATTGATCTTTTTAGTATTGTCAATTGATTGATTGTTGATTCTAGTCTAGCTGATATCATTTTTCAGATCAATCAATTAGAGAAGGACAAGGATGTTGTTGCTCAAGCTCAAGCAATTGCAAGCCTAGAGGCATTACCTCAGATGTCATTTGCTGTTGTAAATGCCTTGAACAATTTTCTTACTGACTCTAAGGTTTGGTTCCATTCTGTTGTCACATTTTCTAATAATTATTTTTAAAAATCTAAATCTAATATATAGTAGTTTTTTCCTTCATAACTCAAGGCCTTTTGGAGAGTTCGGATTGAAGCTGCATTTGCATTGGCCAGTACGGCATCTGAGGTATTTAAGTGATTGATAACTGCCAAAATTACTTTTGCTTCTCCAACCTACAAAAGAAAATCTAGGAAGATATTTTCTGATGGTCAAAATTTTGCATTGGAGATTTATACTATTTTGGAGAAAGAAATATTCCCCTCCTTATAATATGAGTTCAAATGGTAAGATCAATCAAATTAATAAAGAAGTTGAAAATGATAAATATGTATGCAATAATTGTTTTTTCTCAAGTTTTTCCTTATTCATGATGGTTATTTAAGAGAGAGAGAGAGAGAGAGAGAGATATATGATTAATGATGGATATAAGTAATAGAATGTCTAGAATTATAACAATAATGGGGTAAAAGGAGAAAAAAACTTATCAAATGCTTTGACAACTAGGCAAGCTCTTATCATAAGGTACAACCCATTCAAATTTTGAACTCTTATATATGTCGACGGAGGACGTAGTAAAGTAGGGTAGCTTTAGGGTTGCTGTTCGTCAAAGGCTATGATTTTGAATCTTCCCCTGGTCCAGAGTGAGGGTGTGGTAATGTTTAGAAGTATCGTGAGGATTAGGAGTGTTCTGGCCTCTTGAAAGTCCAGAATTTTGTTGTGTTTCTGTTCTGTTTTTTCGTTTCATCTGTTATGGTTATTTTTATTGCAGTTTATTTTTGTGAGTATAAGAGGAACATGTGTTTGTTTTAAATCATCCTGCCCCTTTTACTCTGATTTAGTTATGCGGTAACTGCACTATCCACGTCAAGTTATTCCCACTTTTAGTCGTGTGATCTGCTGGTTTGAGAGGGGGCTCTTTCAGTTATCTTATGCAGCATGAGTTCTGAATATCAAACAGTCGTTATTAGTATCTGTAAGTAAATATGAGGGCTGTCTTCAGAGGTTGAACTGTGAGTTTAAGGATGTTTGTTCAGGGCTAGTTGCTGAACTACTTGAGTTTGGAGAGAAAAAAGGAATGGGAACAACTAGTGAGTTATTTGAGGTCCATTATTCTTCTTTCCAGATTGAAAAACGATAGAACCGTCAAATTTGATTGAACACACAGGAAAGAAACTGATTGTAGTTTCTATTACTGGGGGGCATTAGTGATTAGTGATTACAGTCAGTAACTCAATATTCCTCCAGAAAGCAAACACTCTTGCTGAACTAGACAGAAACCAACTGTAGCTGGGACTAAAACCTTGAAATTATGAAAGGAAGCTGGCGGAAAAACAGTGGTAAAAGACCTAAATTAACCTGTTTTTTTGTGAGCCCAGGTCCTCTCCCACACTTGGCTCAAAAACTTGGCTAGCCCATCAAAATATCTTGTTGATCATTATTCTCAGTGTTACAAATTAGTCATTCAGACTCTGCAGTACCATTGCTATGGTAAAATGTCAAACATAGTTCGAGTCCACACTTGGTGGGGTGTTGAGGAAGGGAATATACTCAACAATGTTATCCTTGCTTTTATGTAGAGAAGCCTGAATCAAATCCATGACCTTAATCCCATGGCCAGTGAGCTTATCGTTAAGCTAAACCGGTCTTTCTACCATGACTATGGTACTGTGAATTAATTGCCTATCTGTTTATTCATGGAGAATGTTCGCATACATATGAGAAATAGGAGTGAATCTAATCAACTCTCCTAAACCTCTTATAATCTCAAGAAATGAAGTCTGAGATAATCATAATGCTGATTTGGAAGACAAGCAAATTGCGTGTTTGTAGATATGTGATAAATTATATCCTAAATAGGCCAATAGAAGGCATCTGACACATTTCTTACAGAATTGAACTCCAGTGTTGGTAAGTCTAAAGTAACCAGCAGATTAGTGCCAGTAAAGTTCATGGATTATGAACTAAAATCTGAATCTGTAAATTGTTTAAACTCTGCTGCATTCTTCTAGATTAAAGATGGCAAAATGTTTTTAGCTGTTCTCTTTTCAATCATGACATGACAGAAAATACTGACATTGTTATGAAACAGGAAACTGATTGGGCTGGTCTGCTTCATTTGATGAAATTTTTCAAGAGCCGTAGGTTTGATCCTGATATTGGATTGCCAAAGTAAGGCTTTTGAAATCTCTCTCTCTCTCTCTCTCAATTGAATAGTGACGTGACAAAGGTTTTTTGCATGCTACTCTTGCCAGGCCAAATGATTTTCACGATTTTGCGGAGTATTTTGTTCTTGAGGTAATGCAAGGAGGTAGGATGTGTTTTATATGATGTGATTCACCTCAAAATAAATTGTGATGGATTGACTCTTCCTAACATTATATGTCATTGAGTGGAGCTGTTATGATTAATTTTTCTTTTTGCTCCCTTCCCCGCTTGCAGTTGGTTAGATCAAAAATTATAATTTTGAATATGAATTTGTTCCTAATGAATAAACCAAATATGTAAATTAACACATTATTAAGGTTTTGTATATGTCATGAATAGGATACACATGCCGCTAATCATTAATTGATTAGATCTACATAATATAATCTAATTGTTATTTCGGCGACAATGAGTTTAATCTTTACAAAGTATACAATTAATAAAAGTTTATGATCAAAAGGACATTGAAAGCTTGTTTGTTAAGAACCTTCTTAGAGCGATAAATTTGATTTATCTAAATGGCTTGGATATTCACCTGCTAGATCCTTAACTCTTCACTATGTGTTTTAATTAAATTCTGTCCCTTCTGTTTTTTTATTTGTATCTTCTAGGCTATTCCACATGCCATAGCTATGGTCAGAGCTGCAGACAGGAAAAGCCCCAGAGAGGCTGTAGACTTTGTTTCACAACTATTGAAGGTTATTGTTTTCTTATTTTTCCACCATGATGATATCTGCAATAAAAGCCACAAAATGAGGAAATTAATACTCCCTTTGTTCCTAAATATAGGACCTAGATGACTTTTTTGAAAAATCCTAAAAAAAGCAAAAAATAAGTTAATTATAAATTGATTTACCTAATTTTTCTCTTAAACTAGTTTATTTCACCTATAAGCTAATGGATAATCTAAAAAGATATCAAATATGTCATCATTTAATAACCTATTTCGCAACCTTAATCTTTCCAAAAAAAAGTTATCTAGGTCTTATATTTAGGAACGGAGGGAGTAATTTTTTATTTATGATGCATTGTATGTATTTTCTCTATAATATTAGTTTGAGTGCCTAGGTTGAAGGGTCGGCTTGGTTCAACGACAAGCTCACTTGCCATGGGGTCTGAGGTTATGGATTCAAATCAACCTCTATAAAAAGCAGGTGTAAGGCTGCCTAGGCTATTATTTTCCCCAACATCCTCACAAAGTGGGGACTAGAACTGAGTTGACCCTTTTTTAATCTAAGTGCCTAGGTTAGGATATAGTGTGTTTTAAATATGTTAGACTGAAATCATTTTTGTTACCATTCAATTTGAATGTAATGGGGCTTTAGCCAAGTTGGATTTAATATTTATAGTGTGTTTGTGTGTGTGTGTGTTTTATAATACATAAATTTTGAATTTCAAGATGTTCATGACTGCAACATAAATTTGAAATTCAAGGACAATTTACAGCGTTTTGACTTTTGATTCAATGCATTTTCTTCAAATTTAAGACTGCGCTTCGACTAAAAAATTCCCTCTAATTTAAGTAGATACAAATTTTGTTCCATTAATGTGCTTATATTGTAGTAATGGTTCTATCATTTGAGAAATTACCTCTCAGACTTATTTGTTTATACAGTGCTGTCAACTTCTTTATATCTTATTATTATTCTTATTTGTGGCAGTATAACGACAACAGCGGGAACCCCTACTCAGATGTCTTTTGGCTTGCTCAACTGGTCCAGTCAGTTGGCGAACTTGAGTTTGGGCAGCAGGTCAATAGATTTGATTTTCCTTGACCATGATTACTAGACTGTTTTTACAACCTTCTACTAGATAATATACTATGGTCTTGCCTTTTGTCTCTTGTTTAGTTAGTCTAAAGGATAGCTGTCAAAGTTGTGTCCTTTACTTTTCTAATCTTATGATTTACAATGAATCATATAGCCATTCTATTAACCATATGTCTTGTTTCTGACTCAAACTAATGACAGAGTATCCTCCTATTATCATCATTCCTGAAGCGTATTGATCGGCTCTTGCAATTTGATAGGTCAACAAACACATACCTTGTAGTACATTTCATCAAATTTATATGTAATGGTATCTTACTTCTTTGGAAATCACTTGTGCCAGACTCATGCCGAGCTACAATGGAGTCTTGGCTGTTAGTTGCATCCGAACCTTGACACAAATTGCATTAAAGCTTTCTGGATTCATCCCCGCCGTAAGTTTGTTTTCTGTTTTTTTCCATTGATATGCTTATTAGAGCTGTTCATGGTCACAAGTAATGCTTGAGATTTACCACAGGATCGTGTCTATAGACTTGTAGAAACTTTTCGAAACTCAAAAGTAATGTGGCAAGTTCGCATAGAAGCAAGCAGAGCACTCCTTGATCTTGAATTTCATTCCAAGGGAATTAATGCGGCGTTACTATTATTTATCAAATATGTGGAAGAGGAGCTTTCCTTAAGAGGTTGTGCATTATTTGTGGCCAAGAATCTAATAATATTACTTGATAATACTCTTTCTAGGTTCCTTAATTGTTTTCCTTGATCATCATTTTCTGTCCCTGATCATCTGTCTTCATATTTACATTCCTTGATTGCAGGGCAGGTAAAACTGGCTATCCATGTTATGCGGTTATGTCAGATGAGAAATGATTCCAATGATGATGTTTCAAGCGAAACTTTTGTGGCTTTGCTTTGTTTGCTTGAAGGCCATTTATCATTCAATAATGTCTTTCTCCGTCACCATTTGTTCTGCATATTTCAAATACTTGCGGGAAGGTAGGCATATGTGTAATGCATGATTCTTTGTAGAAAAAGTTATTAACGTACATAAATGAATGTGATTGTCTTGATTATCTAGTCAAACTTCTGCATGGATTTTTTTGCATATGTGATATATTCAATGATAAGATTGATAGTCTTGAGACTGAATGGTTGCTTACCCATTAGGATGGAAGCTTTTTGTTGGTGTTTTTTCTTTTGTTTTTTTTTTGGGGGGGGGGGGGGGAGTAGCTCCTGTTTTCGTCCTTGAGTAAAGCCTTTTTTAATTTTTCATATTTCTCTCTTTATTGCAGGACTCCAAAGATTTTTTACCCTTCTATAGCTATCTATTTTGATGATTTATATAATTTTATAATTTGAATGTTATGTTTTTTAGAGAAAATATTGTTTGGATTCACAGGTAGAGAGTGGTATGCCGGTGTGTTTATATACAGAGAAGGAAATAAATGGCAATAAAAGCTTATAATCCGGAAAAAAATATTTAGTAGAAATGCTTAAATATTCCTCCAGGTTTTCAGCAGAAATTTTGTGAGCTGTTTTTGTAAGTAATTCTGATTAATTATCTAATATAAGTGGAGGGCTGCTTTTTTATGGCATGTTTTAATTGTCTAGTATTTGGAGGCTAGCTATTCCTTAATTCCTAGTAGCTGCTTCTGTTTCAATGTATGTGGAACCTTGCCTGTCTCCTCCTTATCTAGTGGAATGGAATATTTTGGATTTTACTTTAGCCTAGTCTAATTAAATCGTTTTATCTTCCTAAATACAGTTAGTTAGCTTATGCTTCGGTAATTTGTACTTGTATATTTTAGGTATTTGAAAGTTTCTTAATATTGTTTATAAAAAATCAAACTCAATGTGAAATTTTATGTGTATAAATATTAATATATGAACTGTGTTGACTAACTTTTTTTTCAGTGCATTTGATGATATGAACTTGAATGGAATGGTCTGTGTTTAATATGATTTGTTAGATGTTTGCTTTTGATTGATGATTTCTGAACTTATACGTGTAGTTTCTTTTTTACATGGCCTAAAGCCCTTACTATGTAGTTTGTTTGTTTTTGTATTTTGTGCGAAAAAAGAAAATAAAAACTAACTGTATGCTTCTGCCTGCAGACCCCCAACTCTATATGGAGTACCTAGAGAAAATAAAACGTTGCAAACGAGTCTTATGGAAAATTGTAGCAATCAGAGAGATATACTTGTTCTTGATCCAGAAAGTAAACCTCCTGAATTGCCTGGCTCTACTCAGAACCTGACAGAAGATTCGGGCATGGTAGAGGATTTAAAGGATACATTTGATGTAACACCTGGGAGTACAATGCCTGAACCCCTCAAAGATGTGCACGTCAACACTCCAAAGGAATTATCTATTGAGGCTCCCAAAGAAAAGGAGCTGCCTACAGAAGTTCCCATTGAAGTCCCAAAGGAAGTTGATGCTGTATCCATTGGCCAAGAGCGAAAGAAGCCGGTTGTTAAAATCAGGCTCAGACAATCTTCTGCTGCCAGTAGGGCCGACACTGACGATCAAATGGTTGAACGATCAATGGGAATTCATAATGGAGTTGATCGTGCAGCTAGCAGTTCAGTGTCGGTAGATGCACCCCCAAGGAATTTTGGAGAGGCTCCGATTAATCACAATGTTGAGGAAGTTAATTCTTGGCATGATCATGGTTCACGCTTGACTGCCAGCATTGGTAGTGCCAAATTCTTGGGTGATGGCGATGAACTAGTTAAAGAACTCCAATGTACTGCTGACTCAAGTGTTGTTTTTCCGCCTCGGCCTTTGGATCCCTCATCATCTAGCATCATCCAGGACAACAATGTTGATGCCGATGCCCGGCGATTTGTCAGCCTCCAATCCCTTTCAGTTGCTGATTCATTGGCTGGAGATGTTTCTTTGCATGGGAAAGAAAAGAAGAAGAAAAAGGAAAAGAAACGGAAGCATGAAGACCACAAAAGGCACCGGGATGATCCGGAATATTTGGAAAGAAAACGATTGAAGAAAGAGAAAAAGCGGAAGGAAAAAGAGATGGCAAAAGTGCAGGGTGATGAAGCGAAGAATCCTGCAGTAGAATTTTCAAGTAAGAAAGAACCAACTGAGAGTGAACTTGCTACACAAGAACCGAAACCAATTGAACCTAGTTCATCTAAAGCAGACGCCAGCAGGGTCGATGTCAAGCCGGAGGCGGCATCGGAAGGTACTTCTGCTGCGCCGAAATTTCGAATCAAAATAAAAAATAGAGTGATTAGCAAGTCATAGAGAATTCAAATGACCCATTTATTCAATAGGAGATATTGGAATGAAAGTCAGAGTTCTCCCTTATTATATACCAAGGTGTAGAGACAACACGGGTTCTGGCACTAATTGTTGATTATGTGATTATGAGCTTATTTGTTGGCTGCCCTTCTATTTGATGATGTTATGTAGATATGTCTTCTTAAAAAAGAGTTCAAACATTAATCAACGGATGGGATGTTGCTTTTCCAGTGTACTTTTCACCTGTTTCGGATTAAGAAGGTAGAATCACCAAGTAATTGTGTATAATTTGTAATGTAACTCTTTCCAATTGCTTGAATATAATTTCAACGCAACTATCATATTTCCAGGTAATTAATACTCCCTCCGTTCCTAAATATAGGACCTAGATGACTTTTTTGAAAAATCCTAAAAAAAACAAAGCTTTACATTCCTACAAGTTTTCCTTAAATAATTGAACTCCTGGTTTAAAGAATAGATAAGACCTGCAATTTTTTTGTTTTTCAGGTTCATCAATATAATAATTAACAACAACAACAATAACAAAGCCTTATCCCACTACGTGGGGTCGGCTACATAGATCACACGACGCCATTTTGTAAGATCAATAGTCATGCGTGGATCCATGCTCATAAGATTCGACAAGATTTTTATGTTGGCTGTCGAAGCCTAATACAACCCTACTCCTTTATCCGGACTCAATATAATAATTAACAGATGTAATAAAATTCATTTACAATCGCATTATGCTAATAACCATCTCCTTGCATCTATATAAATTCTATAATATGATTGATTTCAATTTTATTCAAATGTTAGCAGAATTGATCCGAGTGTTGAATGAGAGCCATGGATGTCTTCCTTGTAAACTAACAAATTCTAGAATTTGACGTGAAATATTTATTTTTGTTACATAACCACAACATTATTAAATAATGAAAATCTTTAAAAAAAAAATTAAAAACAATTTAGAGCACAAGCAAAAAAATGATTTTATATTTCTAAATAAAATTTCACATACAAATGAAATGGGATATAATACAAATCGCAGAAAGCTTCCTGAAGTGGAAAGGAAAAAATGAAGACAAAACTGGATAAGCATACTTTGACCAGATTATAACTTCCTTTATATTGGCACACAAGAATACAAAGAATATACTCAAACCAAACATTGCCATTAATATTATTAGTGACAATTAGTTGACTTCAGTGCTTCTATCTTTACACAGCATATGCCATTCCTGAAGCACAGCTGCTTGAAGAGCTCGATGCTCAGCCTCTTCAGCAGTTAATTTCGATAATGTTGAAGGTCCCTTTGTTTTCTCTTCTTTATCAGTATCACCATCCTTTTCTTTTTTCTTCTCTTTATCTTCTTCATCTTCACTGTCTTCTTCCTCTTCCTTGTCTGATTTTGGAGACTTTGGAGGTGGTTGAGCTGCCTTCAGCATGGCTATCCTTTCCATTGAGATCCGGAGCCTTTCGGCGGCGGCTATTTTCACTTCGTCTTCCGGCATATACTCCACGCCACCATCCGTAAGGTCATCTAGCCAGCCCTGAAGATCGGACCCGATCTCCTTTGTGATTGATGCGTCAGATGCTCGAACCACAAACTTGCACAACATGGTGGTTGTTTCATCACCCAGGTCCACATTTCTACTCACTTCACTGGCACCAAAAATCATCATGCCCAAGAAGCCACCATGCCAAGTTTTTGCCGCATAACATAGCTGTTATGTCAGGGGGGAAAAGATTCAATAACTCATTTTGGTTAAGATTCTTTTGCATTAGGTATGTTGTTACAGTTTTAAAGGGAATAGAATCCAAGTGAAAACATGAATTCAGATAATTGTTGCAAGCTACACATCAACCAGGAAGACAGTTTATAGAGAGCACATTTTACTGGAAATATACTAACAATAAGGAAATCCGAACCTGAAACCCTGCCACAGTGCGGATAATATGCGAACAAACTTTGTGGAATGGCTTGGAAGACAAAGATTTCAATCCACTTAAGAAAGGAGAAGCTCCGTACTGCTGGGCTGCAGTAGCCTGGAAGCCGCTTCCTTCATATGTATAGGTACCAGTGTATTCCAATACAGAAGGCAAACTTGGCCACAGCCGAAAATATTCAACGGGTGAGATTTGATGTGGTAAAAGAAGCTCAGTCAATGGAATCTTGTACGGTTGACATCTAAGTATCACAGGTTCCCCTAATTCAGGCCTTAAGCTTCTCTTCTGTCTAACGATTTGAGGATCCTCTTCAGCATAGTCACCTTCATAGTCTCCAACAGCACCACTTCCATAGAAGGGGTAGTACAAGACCTGAGTCCAAAAAGCACACCTTTCGAAGTGGGAAGCACCAACAGTCACGCTGCAGGGTACTGGATCCTGAGGATGCCAGATAATGCATCAAGATGCCAAGAAACATGCATTCTCAGAGTTATCTCAAGAAATAATGGAAACCTCAATTCTTAAAGTAATAGAAGAAAGTAAATACTCATATGATCTTTAATGCAGGGCATATTTAACTAATTTGATTAAATTAGGGTAATTCGATTAATTAAAGTAAAATAAGACTCCCTAACAAAGACTTCAAGAGAAGCCATAAACACAATGTAGTTGAGTCAGACTCCCTCAGGAGTACAGGCATGAACATTGGACTGGGGACACAAGAAAAAGGAAAAAGAATAACATGGAAGCACAACCAAAAAGAGCACCATCTGAAACAGGTAAAAGTACACAAAAAATGCACTTAGTATAGAAGGAGAAAAAACCTGGGAAACAAGATTACGCAGCTGCCGAACTGCTTGAGAAGATCCATCCATATAATATAGGGCGCCGGTTAATCCAACCCGCACATCCACTCGGTCTAGTTCAAGCTCAGTTAAATTTAAGATCTGAAACATTTTTATCCATAGTAAAGGGGAAATACTGAAATAGATATAACAGCATTTGATGAAAATTTGCCACAAACAAAAAACCTCCAGTAACATGAATGATCAGATAACTAATTATGAAAGAACAAATCAAGAAGGCTTTAACCTTTAAATGCAGACTAATACGCCCATCAGCAGGATCAGCTAAATGATAACCTTCAATATAACAGGGATCACTACTACCACTCAAAGTGATTGCAGTAGGAGGAACTTTCAGTAAAGTAGAATCAATCCCTTTTGTCAGTAAGAGGGTTAGTTCACTAGGGTCAGGTCTCCAGAGCTCCAAAATAGCCTTATGAACCAATCCTTCCAGTTTTCTATCTTGAGCAGCAGATGATTCATAAAACTGAACCGATAATTTGTGGTGGCTAAATGGATAATCCCCTCTAGCAGCGGTAACCCCTGGCCACCTGGAAAGGAAGCACAATGACAGGTTATCACTTAACAAACAAAATGTATTACATGGCAAAAATCAATGGGCGAATTCCAAAAACTTTGCAGAATGTTCTCACCTACTCTCTGGGTGACTTGAAGTATATTTAATTCTTTGCAACATAAAACGGCATTGATGCTTACTAACAGAATCAGCCATATTACTGTTCCTATACTCTTCCAGCTCCTTTGAGAGTAACTGTCCAGCCCTGGGGTGGCGTGATCCCAAACGCTGAGCAGATAAAAGAACTGCCTGGACATCTTGAACCCTATTGGTCGTTTCTGCAGACGAATCTATGTTAAAAAGAACCTTGTGAATATTTGATACAATGACATTGAGGGGATCAGTTGGATCATCTGCGAGGAGTGGATCCAATCCTTCTATATCTATGTGTTCTGAAATAGCCCAAATAAGTCGTGCTACTATTCTCGGAGTATGCACCTGCCAGGTAGACAAAAGTGTAAGATAAGTCGCAAGCAAATAACAGTAATTCAATTTATACTGAGAACCATAAACCAAATAACATTTGAGGTCACACATACCAAGAACCAAATGTGTGAGAAAAAATCAACTCATCCAGGACTAAGTCATTGATGACAGATAAAATAATAAAGAACAATTCTACAGGGGTACAACAAAAATTATTCTTATAATATAATTATTAACTCAAATTATGGCTGAAATAAATAATGACTCAAATAGGTAAATATCCATTCTTTTTTTCGGTGAACTGTAAATATCCATTCTTAAAACATAGCACTATAGTTCCATCAAGCTAAAATAACTAAAGGATTGTGAATCAAAAGATTCATGACCAAAATTTTAAAATAAATAGAATTATATTATGGATGACATTAAACAAAATTCAATCACTCAAGAAGTGACAAATAGAATGCTTACATTTTGGAATTGACCCACAATTACAAATTTGAAGCTTATAATAAGGGACCAAAAGAGTATATGCTACTACATGCACTGCTCAGGATGAGAAATCTGGTTACCTCATGTAAGTCTTTCACAAGTTCCCGTTGCAAATTTTGCAATCTTGTTTCATTCAAAATTTGATCCTGAGAGGCTCCATCTTTGACCCTTTTTACACCACCCCTTGTATCATATATGTTGCATAGCCGAACAAGCAACTTCAAGTAGCAGTCAATTGCATAGGTTCGACCATCACAGTCCCATTTAACACAAGGCCGACAAACTTCCACCACTTCTAGAGCAGGCTCTGTCCAGTTCAATGCACCATAACCAGTTCCATATGCTAAAGCTCCTATCACCCTACTCTCCATTCCAGAGTTCTTCTGCTCAGGCAAAGGCAAAGACAACTGGAAACAACTTTCCACTAGTGACGCAACTAACTCCTCCCTAAATATGCTTTTACTTGTAATGCTATTAAGATCATCTTTAACTCTAGCATCCTCAAAAAGAGAGGCAATATCAGTTCCAGCAAGAGGCTTCTGACCTCTTCGGACACTTTCCTTGGCAAAAAGATCAACACAGAGAGCCGTTCGACATATACATGCTAAAGCATGCATGCGATCAGATTCTGCTCTCAAATTTCTCACCATTAAAAGTAGCCTCTTGAACAATGATACCTACATACGACCATTTATAAATAATTAGTGGATACCTTTATAACCCTACATACGATCAAGCATTACTGGGATTGTATCGGAAACCTTTTAAATCTATACCCGTAAATGGTCCACAAGCACTTGTATAAATGGCATACAAACTAGGAACATAACAGCCATTGAAAATGAGTCAGCAGAAAATGCATGAAAGCCTTATTATATATCAATAACTAAGACTAAATATGGATAGCTATGCACAGTTTGTCCCATTAGTTAATATTGTTAAGATGAAAGGAAAAAGAATCCAGCTACGTACAATTTCTCCCATACATTTCCATGCTTCATAAGAAAACTAGTTATTTACGATGTAACTCAGGTGAAAGCAGTCCTTCACTTTCTTTAAGTACACAGGAAGAAAGGATTCAGCCTAATATCTCATGCAAGTTATCAAAACTTCTCACAATGGATAGGTCCACACTAAATCCTTCAAGTTTCCCAATCATTTGGTAGAATACTGGTCTAGCATTGGGGACCAGCATATACTACAGTGCAAAACGTATAAACAGAGATACTATCATTTTAGAGTAAAGTATATCAGGATTAGATCACCTGCATATGGAGATCAAGGAGATGAAGATTGGTAACAACAGCCCTAACTATACTTTCTCTGGCAGAGGAGAATTCTTGTCTATCCCACAGTGTAAGAATCGCAATAATCGACTGTGATGCCCATTCAGGCTTTCCTCCAGGCACATCAGCCAGATACAACATGTTAATCCCCACCTCATATATCAAAGCTGGTTCCAAGGAAGAAACCAAGAACGGCGCCAAATGCGAAACCACATCCGAAACCCCCACCAATCTCTCCGCATTGGAATCAACCTCAACACTCCCAGTAATAGAAGAGTTTTTCGAAAGCTTTCTCATGACCTCATATCCACCGGAAGCAACCGCCTTCACAGCATACACAATAGGAAACACAGTCACTCTAAAACTCTCCACAGGCAAAATCAAAGACCTAGCCATCAAAGCATTACGATTCCTCCACACAAAATCAACCATATCCGAAATCCAATTCGAGCGAATCGCAAGCGAATTCTCACTATCCACAAGCTTATCACCAGCCAGCCTACTCATCCTCTTAGAGCTAAACTCCTGAAAAAGCCTACCAACAGACTCAAAGGCAACCTTAGAGACATTATCAGATTTATCAAGCATGTTCTGTGCAATACGATTCCACCAAATAGAAACCCTATCAAGCAAGTTAACATTATTCTCACAGAGAGTCACGAGGTCGTCACGTGCGAGGACGCAGCCTAGGGTTTCGGTGATGGAGAATCTGAGATTGTCGCTAGGGGAATCGAAGCAATCGGAGATCTCTTTGTTACAGTCGGCGATGAGCCTAGCGAGGCGGAAGGAGGGGAGGGCGGCGAGGACGGAGACGGCGGCGGCGGCGACGTCGGGGTCGGGGAAGTGGAAGTCGGAGCGGACGGCGGAGGCGACGGTGTCCCAGAGGTCGGGGGTGAGGCGGGTGGAGCGGATGAGGTCGAAGGCGAGCTTCTTGCAGACGGCGGAGGCGGGGGCGGCGAGGATCTCCTCCACGGCGGACTTGGCGAGGACGGAGATGTCGCGGCCGGCGGCGGACTGCTGGAGAGCCTGCAGGAGGGCGCCGGATTGGCGGAGAGCATCATTGGAGCGAATGTCGGCTTGGATCTCAGCGAACAGAATGTCCATTGCGATGATTGTGATGTGATGGTTGAATTGAAGATTGTGTTATGCAGAATTAAGAGGAAGACGAAGATGGTTCATTGTTGTTGTCGAGCACATTCATTCATTCATTCACTTCTCCAGGTAGAGAGTGGGGTGGTGTGAAATAAAATGGACAAGAAAATTATGTTTTGCGACAAATTAATGGATCTATTGAATTTGGATATAAACAGTTAAATACTCCCTCCGTTCCCTAATTTAAGAGCTAGCCGTCAAAAAAACGCTTCTTAACAAAACATGTGAATGTTAGTTGGGTGTCTGGAGTTAATGCTTCTTTTCCAAAATTGCCCATATTTATTATGGTACTTTTAAGAGAGAGAAATACATAAGCATTAATAAATATGAAAGAGAGTTAGGGGTAAAGTAGGAAAAAATGCATTAAATGAGGAGAGAATATGGGGTGAGCTCTTATATTAGGGACCAAAACCATTCAAATTTTGGGCTCTTACATTAGGGACCGGAGGGAGTATATGATTTATTATCTAGCAAAAAAAAAATGTAAGATTTGTTATTAGGTTATTATATAAGAGTGTTGTTGGCTAAATTTTTTTTATCTATGATTAAAGGAATCTCACTCGACAAGTAGGAGATTAATCCTCCGCTGATTAGGCAACTCAAAGGGAGGGACTGCTGACTAGAGAGATTTTCTCCATACCCAACACTAAGGATCATTTGTAGGCAACTCAAAGGGTGAGATAGCTGCCCTGGATCGAACCTCAGACAAATGGTTAAGGGTGAATGAGTCTTTGTCACTCAACCACACAGCCCAGGTTGTGTTGTTGGCTAAATTATGTGATATTAATTGTATAAAATGATACTACTTCCATTCCTAAATATAAAATTATGTTAGTTAATTTAGTTATCATCACATAATATTACCAGTTTATCCTAATTATATATCTTTATCCCCACCCTCCCTCTTTTTCTTGTTATTATATATAAACATTATTAGTGTTAACTTAGGAAAAAATGAGAAAATTTGAAAATAAGTTTATATGGAGGAACAAATTGAAATTAAAAAAGGATCTTATATTTAAGGAGGGAGTATTACCAATACATGTAGTCAATTATCATCCTACATTTGATAAAAAAAATTATCATCCCACAGAGCTTGCTGTTTATTATTATCGATTTTGCTAAATATGAGATATGATTCTCTTAATGGAGTTAGGTAAGATGGTTAAAGTCATATAACATTAGCATATGACCTTAATAGTACATTTTATCTCTTTATTTATGGTTGAAGAGCCATCAATCAATAGACATATGTAAAAGAAAAATTGAAAAAAATGATTGAAAGAGTGAATATGAATTGCATCCCAACACTCAATCCAAGATGATCATGTGTTGCTCAAACATAGGCAACGCGTATGGTATTTTGAAGCAAACACAAAATGATATTATAGATAATATAAGGTTGCGAAAATTCCAAATAAATCCCTCCGAATATCCAAAAGGACAAGTGAGGAACTTAAACTTCTAAAAGACCATGAAGGAACCAGCACCTATCTGTCATTTTAAAATTTTGCGAAAAGACAAAATTGCCCCCATCCTAAAACACAAATTCCTACCCCACCCTAACACCCACCCTCTTCTCGCAATTTGTGTTTTAGGATGGGGGTAATTTTGTCTTTTCGCAAAATTTTAAAATGACAGATAGGTGCTGGTTCCTTCATGGTCCTTTTGGAAGTTTAGGTTCCTCACTTGTCCTTTTGGGTATTCGGAGGGGCTTATTTGGCATTTTCCCTATAAGGTTTGTATAAATATACCAATAGTCTACAAAGTAATGTTTCAAAAAAGGGCAAAAGCGCTGATCTAACAACTAACTATTTTACTTTGGGCAAAAATAATAAATGACTGTTTCGCGGTGCAAAAACAATAACTAACTTTGTGACCCGGTGCAAATGTAACAAAACCGGTGACGGTGGGCTATCTGTCGTTCGATTTTTGTGAGTCAAATTTAAACGGCGTTAAGCCCACCGTCACCGGTTTTTTTACATTTGCACCGGGTCACAAAGTTAGTTATTATTTTTGCACCGCGAAATAGTTATTTATTATTTTTGCCCAAAGTAAAATAGTTAGTTGTTAGATCAGCGCTTTTGCCCTTCAAAAATGTGTCTTACCAAGGAACATTCTTTTTATTTTTATTGGTTAAAAATCGTATTTGCCCTGAAAGTTTTAGACAATAATCAATTTTGCCCCTGAATGTTTTTAGGGTCAATTGATCAATTTTACCCCCACATTTTACATGGATTGTCGCTTCATCATGTATCTCGAATCTAACGTCACCTCATCATTTTCTCGATTCATCTCCAAATTAAATTTTCTCAATTCATCTCCAAATTATTCCACCACTTCCTCTCCTCCACTCCCCTCCCTTCTCCACCACCCCCTCCCTCCTCCACCCTGAAACGGGTTTGATTTAGGAGGCGGTTGGGGGGGGGTAGGAGGGAGGGAGTGAGTGGAGGAGGGAGAGTGAGTGGAGGAGAGGAGATGATGGGAAAATTTGGAGATGGGTGGGGAAGATGATGAGGTGGCATGGGATTTGAGATGGATGACGAAGTGACAATCTATGTAGGATGTGGGGTAAAATCGATTCATTTTGTATATTTTAATGGCAAGATTGATCCTAAAAAACTTCCTGGGCAAAATTGATCATTCCCTAAAACTTTCAAGACAAATATAATCTTTAACCTTATTTCTTTTTTTGATACATAACTTTAACCCTATTTCTATTTGGCTAATAAAAAGTAAACTCTTTTCTATAAAAACTTAGTTCCACACGGGTATTTCAACCTATGAAAACCCATTGAAATGCCCTCTTGTCCAGCTCAATTTTATGGGATTGCATTTCGGGCTCATCTCAAATATTTCTCATCCTTCTCATCCCTACAAAACGGTGATTAAAAGACACACACTTGGCCATAAAAAAATACTCACCACACACATAAAAAAATAAAATAAAAAATTTATTTTTGAACACTTTTTGTGATAAAAATTTCAACTGTCTAGACCTATTTTATTTCAATATAAGGATTTATAAAAGATACAGACTTGGTAAAATAATTTTACAGTTACTGTAAAATTATTTTACAGTTAACTGGACAATTTTGTATCTCTTATATATCCTGATATTGAAATGAAATAGGTCTAGATAGTTAAAATTTTTTATGCTAAAATTTTTTTATATTATAATATATGTTAGTTTTATTTTTAATGGTACAAATGACAAATTATGAGCTCTTACATGAATCTTAATGGGAAAAATAATACCCCATACCACCCACCCGCCACCTCCTCCCACCGACCCTTCTCTTTTATGTGTGTTGCGTTTTTTTTTATGGCCAAGTGTGTGTGTTTTAATCACCATTTTGTAGGATGAGAAGGATGAGAAATATTTGAGATGAGCCTGGAAAGCAATCCCCAATTTTATATGTGACCCGGGCGGTGGGTTGACTTAGCATGGCAAGGTCTGACTACAAAAAAATTGGTAAAAACCAGGGTTATTGAACCATCCACTCTTTTTTCAATATTTGTTTGTTATAATACCCTTTATTATCAACTTTCACTCATTCCATTTTAAAAACCACATATAGAGGACTATAATATAATTATGTCGATTATTCTATATGTTATTTTACTTCCAGATAGATGTTTAATATTCATTCGTTGTTGATCTTTCTATTTGTATTTGGGTCTTAGTCTGTTATTGAACATTTATTCTCATGTGTGATCATTTTCTTTTATTCCCTCTTCACAAATATTAAAATATTTTTGTTTCATTTAATGAGATAAACATATGTATCTATATTTAATTTTGATATATGGTAATGATTAATGTTAATGTGGTTGTATTTATTATTATAAATTGAATTGTATGTATTAATTTCATTGGGCCGGCTTGAGCATAATTTAACCCCTGTTCCACCCATTAATTAAACTTGTGCCTTAAATGTTCTTGTAGGATATATTGGGTCTACACTTGATGAAATATGGTTCAAAATTCAAGTACAATAAGAATTGTGGCCATTATGTAAATATGAAAAATGATGGGTTAAAAGAAATTGTTTTCTCCGTGAATTTAATATTCAAAACAATGAGTCTTTTCACAACCAACGATGTATGTCAAGAGTAGAGTCGTCAATGTGGGCCGAGCCTATAGGGCTGGCCCGTTTTTACCTAAACCCTAGTAGGGCTGGGCTTGGGATTTAGAGGAAAAATAGGGGTGTGGACCCTTAAGGGCCGGCCCTTTAGGGATAGGGCTTTTGAGGGCCGGGCTAAGGGCCGACCCTGTTAGACCTGACCTTTTTTCCTAAACAAAAAAAAATATATATATATATAGGTGTTCACTCTCAGAGTCATTAGTCTCACTGTAAGTATGTAATAGTGTCATGGGCCAAATATGCCAAATGAAATTGGTTGCATCCTTCCAATGATCAGGCTCTTATTTGTACAAGGAATTGGTTGCATGGATTTAAAATATGATTATGTGTTTTTTTTTCAAATATGCTTGAAGGACAATTAATTATTTGCTAATGGATTCAAATATGCTTAAGGACAATTTATTATTTGCTACTTTTTTTTTCAAATGATGGAGGTGATAATGCTTATGACGGTAAAGAAGAAATGAAAAAACTTGATATTTTCGTCGGTGGAGAAGAGGAGGAGACAATTCAACACAATCAAATTCAAATGTGGTCGAATGATATTTATTGAAATTTTCTTTTTGTGAGTATTAATTGTGTCTTGTGAATTATTAGTATTTGAATGTTTTTGACTTCCTTTTTTATGTTGTAGTTTATTTATATTAATACTTGAGTTTTATGTAGTGTACTTGTGTATTAAAAGTTAAAACTTGCTTAGTATGTGGTTGAAATTGTGAATTTTTTAATAAGGGCCAAAGCCCTAAGGGCCGACCCTAACCCGATTGCTCTAGGGCCGGGCTTTAGAAAATAAAGATATTTTTGGAAAAAAGTCCTGATGGACTTGACTCGTTTAGCCCTGACCCTTAAGGGCCGGGCCGACTCGTTTTGACAGCTCTAGCTCTAGTAAATAAAGAGTTTGCAGCTTAAATGACATCCACACAGTACACTAA
Source organism: Mimosa pudica (assembly GCA_029929735.1). Taxonomy (NCBI): domain Eukaryota; kingdom Viridiplantae; phylum Streptophyta; class Magnoliopsida; order Fabales; family Fabaceae; genus Mimosa; species Mimosa pudica. The sequence goes on from JAKELP010000002.1 coordinate 10,891,308, forward strand.
CGAATTAGATAAACATTGGGTATTGTTGGGCCCTATCCCTGTGGGAAGAGGCACGTAGTAAAAGAAAATGTGTTTTTGTAATTGGATGCGAAGTCTAAAAGGGGGTGTAAGCACGATACGAAACATATTTAACTTCTTCGCCAATTAACTACTTAACTTTGGATCTACAAGGTAGCACATTTATTTTTCCAATCATTACTTATTTTTGTCAAATATACAACAGGTTATTGTTGCCATTTACGATTGTATATGATAAAAATATTATTGAATCATTTTTATAGAAATTCATTGGTAATTCTATGTGTTAATGACTAATTTAACTAAAATTTTTAATCTAATCAAATTAAAGAAAATGATCTTATATTTAGGAATAGATGGAGTGATATATTACAGGTGATTAGATTATGGATATGGATCTTTTGGAGGCCCACCGGCCACCTTTGATGTTGCTGGATACTATCAGGGTTCAATTGCATTATAATATTAGTCATATGGCTTTCATAATTTGGTTTGCTAATTGTTGGAAATATTGAGTGGGTGTGTCATAAGGAACAAGTCTCACATTGTTTGGAATTGTGAGTTTTCAAATTATGAGTCAATTTGGAATACTATATTGGAGAAAAGGAAAAGTTAACTCATACGGGCCACAAGAGGATAAATCCGGCTATGTTCCCCAACCATTTGTGTGAGTTAAAATGTGAACCAAGCACCTTTTATTAGGTTACTATATTTATGGAATCTGAAAATTAAAGTTGTTATAAAATCATTCATTGCTAATTATTTTCTTTAATTCACATGTTTTGGAAATATTTAAAGTTGCTTTATTTGTTTGGTTTTTTGAATCAGAATTTGATTAGCAATGAATGGTATTCATTTGAATGTTTCATACGTTTTGGAAGGCATTTAAAATTGACATTATATGCCATTTATTCTTCAACGTATACAAACTGCAAGAAATGATTTTAATGGTATTAAAATCATTTATGTATATTAACATACATTTCAACGTGAGGCTAGAGATGTTAGAAATGTGTATTGTTTAAATATACCTAGAAAGTGGTGCTTTGATATAGAGAGAGTGTGACTCTTGGTTTTTGAGTTAGAGCATTTTTCTTCCTCCTCCTCTTGAATATTTTATGCCTTACTGAGTAAAAGATCTTCCGTAGTTCTGTTGATCCTTGCTACTTAGCAAGAAGGATTTGTTTAATGCTGGGGAGAGCCACGTCCTAAGCTTGCCGGTGGTCGCGGAATACCTCTAAAGTAAAGTGTCTTTGAGGACGCGACTCAGATCGTTTTTATTGTGTTGTCATTGTTTGCAGACAAGTTGCTGATTAGACATTTTATCCATTGGTGGGGAGCTAGAAGATATGCATGAATTATTTGATGATTTTGGAGCAAACACCAACACTAATTACTCAATATATTAACTTTCTAATATGTAAGAATTATGTGCTAATTGGATAAATATTGTGAACTTATCTGGATTTGGACTTGGATTTGGGTTAATTATAAATTTGAGATGTATAATAAGTGTTGTCACTCTCTTGTCTTATACGTAAGGGTTAGTTTAAAAGTTCGTTTTAGTCTAAAATTACAGTTCTCAATCCGTTTTATCCCCTAATTTACAAACCTTTGAGCAAATGAGGATTACTTGAGCATTATACCTCCATTTTATTTATGTCATTTTATTTTTATTTATTCTTTACTTAAGTTATGAATAGATCACATTATTTGCGCTAAATTGTTCTTTACTTCTCTTAGAGGGCCAGAAATGCTTAACGTAAGCGCGCGGAAATAAAAAGCATTAAACCCAATTCCTTCTTCTCTCTTCATTTTAGTTTTCTTCGTTCCTTAGCTCAGAAAAAAGCATTATAGATGTACTGTTGTTTATTCTACTATAGATTTAATTTGAAGGATTAGACATTATCCCAATAAATAAGCTCTCTGGAAACGTGAGTCACCAACCTATCTTCTCCTGAACTCACGTACGTGTGATCAGATATCCATAATATCCATTAATAACAATATGGATCCATCTTGCATCACTGGACCTTTATGGGAAATGACCAAGTGTTTGTGTGGCCATGCCAAGACAGAAGCCAGTTATGTTTACCAATTGGAAGAGAATCTTCAATTGCTGCAAGAAAAATCCCAAAAGCTTGAAGACATGAAGAAAGATGTGGAAACATTTATTGACGAAGAAGAAATTTCCAGAGAAATGCAAAGGTCTCATCAAGTGAGCGGATGGCTGAAAAGAGTCCAGAACATTCAAGAGGTATATATATAATACCTATTACATTTATCATTTTAATTTTTAAATGAATTATTTATATACTCGATTAGTTGCAGATCGACTGGTAGGGAATATCTTTTATAATGGAATTAAAAATAATGAAATGTGGGAATATAATGTCTTAACAAAACTTGTAAATGATCTAGCTATAATATGGAATTGCTACTTAGTAAACAAAAGTTAGTAATCCATTTAATGAAATGTTGGGAATTCCTTCAAAGACACATGAGAAATGAGATGAATCAAAACCTTAAGAGTAAATCTAACCCTCTCCTCTGCTCTATCAAATATTTGATCATGGTATTCTGCCATCACCAAAGCTCCAGTGACTGGTTGTCGGCCGACCAACAGAGCTTTGGTGACGACGGTGCATGTTTTCTATTTGTAGGAAGCTGATGAGGGATTCTTTTAATTATATGAGGATATTTATGTCATTTTGCATTGATTTCAGAAATTTTAGATTGGGAATCATTACTTTTACAAGAAACTTTATCCTCTACCATTTTTAACTATCTTTATTTGTGGTTTCCCTTGCTTTAACTATGATTATCAATTGATATTAAAAGGGTTACCAAATGTACAAGTCCTTATAGTTTTATCCAATTTTCAATGGGTAAAAGCGCTGATCTAGTAATTAACTATTTCAGTTTGAGCAAAAATAATAAGTAACTATTTCGCGGTGCATAAATAATATTCAACTTTTTGACCCGGTGCAAAAATGACAAAACCAGTTCAATATGTCAATTTGTAATTATGTGGAACCTTAATGATATTACTCCCTCCTGTCCTAAATATAAGACCTAGATAACTTTTTTTTGGAGATGTTAAGGTTACAAAATATGTTATTAAATGATGACATATTTGATATATTTTTAGATTAGTCATTAGTTTATAGGTTAAATAAACTAGTTTAAGGGGAAAAATTAGGTAAATCAATTTATAATTGACTTATATTTTACTTTTTTAGGATTTTTCAAAAAAGTAAACTAGGTCTTATATTTAGGATCGGAGGGAGTATTTCTCAGAGTGAAAATACTATTTTGTCCTTCTTATTTAAATATTTAACCCTTTTTCATCTTCCCCATAATCCTTCCTTTCCTCTGCTCCTACTTCTTGACGAGTCCCAGTGTATAATAAAATTCAATAGAAACAATGAACGAATCAAATATGAAAACAAATAATTAAATGAGCAGACAAAGAAAGACTTGTTTTGGCAAACAAGCATTATCACCATATTGACCTTAACCACAAGTCTGAGTAAATTGTAGAGTCATGTTGCCACCCATAGAGTGACCAATAATAACCTTAGGCCAAGGCCAACATTCAACTTTCACCAAATCAACCAAATCTTTGGCTGCAATATCCATAGTATGAGGAGGATTAATACTCCTAGCTATCTGCTCATTGTCCATGATTCCTCAAATCCAATAGCACCACCCTCCAATCTACATACAATTAAATTAGAGAATCCATTCCACACTAATTGGGCTGTTGAAAGTAGAATGAGAGATGTAAAAATAATTAATGGAGGAAGAAGAGGAATTGGAGAGAGAATTGAGGAGATTGCGAGAGAAAGATCTCCAATTTCGTCTTGACCCCAAAAAGGCGTGGATGAAGTCGTGGATGGAGAGCTCGACGAGCATCTTGGAGATGAGCTGGAGGCCACAGGCGGAGTCGTTGGTGATGAAGAGTTAATAACTCTTCATTTGAGAAGGGAGGAGGAAGGAGGATGGGGAAGATGAAGAAGGATTGAATTTTTAATTTAAGAGGGGCAAAATAGTATTTTCACTCTGAGAAATGATATCATTAAGGTTCCACATAATTACAAATTAACATATAGAACTGGTTTTGTCATTTTTGCTCCGGATCAGAAAGTTGAATATTATTTATGCATCGCGAAATAGTCACTTATTATTTTTGCTCAAACTGAAATAGTTACTTACTAGATTAGCGCTTTTGCCCATTTTCAATTGGTTGCTATAATTTTTTTCTTTTTATTTTTCAAGCCCTTATGCTTTCACTTATTTTCAAATAAGTCTTTGTGGTTTTCTTCTTTTTATCAAGTATTTACAGTTTACTTGAATTTTTAATTAGAACTTTTAATTGTTATTCTATATTCTATAAATACTAATAACATTTTCTTATAAATGCAAAAAATAGTATTCTTACAATAAAATATTTTAATATTATAAAATAATAATATTTATTTTCTGATATTAACTTATTTTTACAATTAAAAAGTTTAAGGCTAAAGTATGTTTTTGGTCCCTTAAGTTTGCAAAAAGTAATGTTTTGGTCCCTTAACTTTGAAAAGTGTGTTTTTGGTCCCTCAATTTTGGAGAAAGTGTGCTTTTTGGTCCCTTAGCTTTGAAAAATGTGTTTTTTGTCTCTAACTTTGGATAAAATAATGTTTTTAGTCCTTTGAAAAAAGGATAAAATGGTTTTAGTCCCTTCCTTTTCAAAATTAAAGGATTAAAACATGACTTTTTGCAAACTTAAGGGACCGAAAACATACTAAAATCGAATTTAAAAGGACTAAAAACACACTTTTCAAAGTTAAAGGACTAAAAAGATGACTTTGTCCAAAATTAAGGGACCAAAAATACACTTTTCAAAGTTAAGGGACCAAAACATGCTTTTCTCCAAAGTTAAGGGACCAAAAACATACTTTAGCCAAAGTTTAAATCATTCCTAATTAAAAGTAGGCTAAAGTATGTTTTTGGTCCCTTAACTTTGGAGAAAGTTATGTTTTGGTCCCTTAACTTTGAAAAGTGTGTTTTTGGTCCCTAATTTTGGAGAGAAAGTGTGTTTTTGGTCCCTTAACTTTGAAAAGTGTATTTTTTGTCCCTTAACTTTGGACAAAGTGATGTTTTTAGTCCTTTCAAAAAAGGATAAAGTATGTTTTTAGTCCATTCTTTTCAAAATTAAGGGACTAAAACATGACTTTGTGCAAACTTAAGGACCAAAAACATACTTTAACCGAATTTAAAATGACTGAAAACACAAATTCCAAAGTTAAAGGACTAAAAGATGACTTTGTCAAAAATTTAGGGACCAAAAACACACTTTCCAAAGTTAAGGGACCAAAATATGACTTTCTCCAAAGTTAAGGGACCAAAAACATACTTTAGCCTTAAAAGTATGTCTGAATTATAACAATAAAAATGTAATTAATATAACTATAATTAATTATTTACAGAAAATTTTAATTTTAATTAATATTTTCTGACTATGTAGTTATTATTTTAAAATTAACATTACTATTTATATTTTTGGTGTAATATTTAATCTAGTTTTAAATTACTCGATAATTAAGAAATATAAAGACTAAATTAAAATTCGTATAAAGCTAAAAAGGACCTAATATAAAAATTGAAAGTATAAGGATCTGATAAAAAGGAAAAAAAACTATAAGGACCGAATTAAAATCGATTGAAGCTACATGGACTCGCAAACAAATTATCCCTATTAACAAATGAAGCATGCTTGGTATATTCTTGTTCGGCAGGATGTTATTACGCACATGCGCGCGCGCATGTGAATAGCCTTTACAATCAATATGTTGTTGATTTCGAAGTACATAATAATAGCATTGTGGAGCTCATTAACTATATTATTTGATAGGAAATAAAAGATATTAAAGTTCCTGGAGTCATACAAGCTCAAAACAAATCTCCAAGTCAATGTGTTCCAAAGAATTGCATGTCAAGCTACAAGTTAGGAAAGAAGGTTGACAATATTCTAAGGGATGTGCACAAACTAGAAACAGAAGGGGAAACATTCTGTAAGGACTTTAAAATTGCCCACAAGCGTTTGCGTAAACCAAATGAGATGCCTTCTGGTGAGACGGTGGGCTTAGATTTAATGTTTGATAAGGTTTGCAAAAGTATTGAAGAACCAAATGTGGGTATCATTGGCATATATGGGATGGGCGGGGTAGGAAAGACTACCTTGTTAAAGAAAATTAATAATGAACTTGGGAAGAGATCAGATTTTTACATTATATGGCTGGTGGTATCCAAAAGTCCCAACTTTGAGAGTATTATTGACATCATCAGAAAATTGGTTGGGATTGGAGATAATCTTTGGAATCGTTGCAGTAATCAAGATGAAAAGGCTGTGGAAATTTATGAAATCTTGAAAAAGAAGAAATTTTTTCTATTGTTGGATGATATATGGGAAAGATTCGACCTAGAAAAGGTGGGAATACCACATCCAAAGGAAACTAATTTTCAATCCAAAGTGTTATTCACAACACGATTTGAGGATATGTGTGCGAAAATGAAAGCTCAAAGAAAATTCAAGCTTGAAATTCTACCTGAGAGGGAAGCGCTAGAGTTATTTTATTTGAAAGTCGGTGAGGAAACTCTTAAATCTGACCCTATCATACCAAAGATAGCAGAGGAGATGGCTAGAGAATGTAAAGGTCTGCCACTCGCATTAACTATGATAGGAAATACAATGACTGGTCTGAAGAGTGTGGATGTGTGGGAACACTCAAAGAATAACTTGAGAAATTCTTTGTGGACATCATCAAGTTTGGAGACAGAGGTGTTTTCTATCCTCAAATTTAGTTATGATCAATTGCCAGATGAAACTCACAAAAAATGTTTCTTATATTGTGCCTTATATCCAGAAGATTATGACATTCTAGTGCACGATGTCATTGAGAAGTGGATAGGAGAGGGATTTCTTTATAAATATAAGATGAGAAGTGTACATGATATACGTAGGTACGGTGGATTTATAATTGAAAAGTTGAAGCTTTCGTGCTTGTTGGAGAACGTTGAAGATGATATCTTTTTGAAGCCCGCAATCAAGATGCATGACGTTATCCGTGACATGGCACTGTGGATAGCACGAGATGAAGATAGAAACAAAAAGAAGGTAATTGTACAAGAAGATATAGGTGCAAGATCTCAAGGTAATGTTGACAAGTGGGAAATGATGGAAAGGATTTCAATCATGAATGGTGCAGGATCATGTATACAAAGCATAGTTTGGACAAATCTAATAACATTATCATTGATGTTTGATGCTGATTCTAATCCAATACATGGACTACAAAATATTCAATGTGCCAGACAATTGAAAGTCTTGGAACTATATGGAGTACCAAATGTCCCCACAAAAGAAATAGGTCGCTTAAATCTTTTGGAATATCTGTTGTTAGAGGGATTCGAATTAACGAAGGCTTCAGACATCTCAAGAGATTTGAAGAATTTGAAAAACCTGAAAGTTTTTTACTTGTATATGTATCATGATTTTGTTCCTTTTGGACTAATATCCAATCTTCAACAATTAAAAGTGTTTAGATTTGGCATCTATGGAAGTTCTGCAGAAGAGAGAGATGAGAGAGATGAGGTAGAGTTTTTAGAGGAGCTGGAGCGCTCATCAAACTTGGAAGAATTGTGGATGCAAATTGCAACTGAAAGTGGCCTCAATAAATTATATGAATCGACCATGTTACAAAGTTGCACAATAGGCCTTGTGCTTTCCCAAGTTAATGGGCAATTATTATTGACGACCATGTCAAAAATGAAGCAGTTGCAACATCTTGTCTTGTATAAATTGCATAATGTGATAGATCATCATTCTGTTTTTGACACATTTTGTCTATCCACACTCCGAGCTGTGGAAATTTTTAATTGTGATACAATATATGATTTAACATGGTTGAAGAATGCGCCACTTCTTCAACAACTTACTATTATATGTTGCTTGTCAATTGAAGAAGTGATAAAGGGATCAGAAAGATTAGAAAATGAGAGTGATATATTCTCTTCTCTTGTAGAGTTGCAATTGATCAATTTGGGTCGTCTTAGGAGCATTCATGAGGGAGTCTTGTCTTTCCCTTCCTTAAGATCCATTCAAGTGCATGGTTGTGGAAATCTGAACAAGTTACCATTTGATTCCAATTCAGTTTCTAAGTTGAGGCTTATCAGTGGATCTCAAACCTGGTGGAGCAACTTGAAATGGGATGGCCCAACCATTGAAGCCACTTTCCAATCAAAATTTCAGGCACACAAGTATTATTGAGCACAACTTTCTCTTTCCGGTAAAGGTAAGGGCATATATTTTAGTTGTAATACATTATTAATACTTCATCTCATGAAGCAACATCTTTTCTCATATAGGATTGATCATATCATATTTGTAACAATTTAGCTTTATCTATAAAAAAAGTAACACATTTTTTTACCTTCATTTAAGCACACGCCTTTCTCATCTCAATATATACCCCAACCATTTTTTTATAATCATTTAGAAAAAATATTATGAATTTAAGAAATAAAATGAAATAAGTTGTTGTGTTAAATATTACTTCCATTCAATACAGATATAAGTATAGTATGCTATCAAAAAAGAAAAGAGTATATATTCATGATTATTTTGGTCAAAGAGTAGTATTCATGGAATCATGGTCGTTATGCTTGTCGTTTTTTACCATTTTTTTATTAAAATTATTTTGGTTTTTAGTTATGGTTAATTATTTTTATGTTTTTACAGAATATTATTCATAATAATATATTCATCAACCTAAAATTCTCTATTATGATGGAATATACTTATTACTTAAATACATGCAATGTATTATCAATAAAACGTTGAAACCAGATCCTCTAATTTTGATCGTAGTTTTCGTTCCTCCTCTCAAAACATTTCCCTAGTTAAATTTGATTCTTTAACTTAAATAAATTAACGAAATCTGTTAAAAAATTGAGTATAATAATGTGATTTTTTTAAGAAACACTCTTAACATCACTTTATCCCTTTGGTCTTCTTTCATATAGATATACAGTATTTTGGAATAGAAATAGTCGTGTTTACAAGACATACACACTTAAATTATGTTTGAAAGTTTAACCAATTTTTTTCTTTTAAATTTTTTCCTCTCGTTATATCTTTTATTCTTTTACATATCATGAAGTATAATACTAGTGTCCAGCAGCCTTATTATTTATGTGAGAATATGCCACTGTATTTCTTAAACATTTAATTTGCATCAACTTTTGTTTAACACAGGTTCATTTCATCGTTTCATGATGCGATGGTTACATAGGAACATGTGGTCTTTCTCTCTAATTCGTTCATGTTTGGGAATGTCTTCCTTCTTTGCCTCTTTTTTCCTTTGTCCTTCTTTTCCCCTGTTGTATTCTGTTCGTATGATTACCTGCTTCTTATATTTCTCTCATTGTGACGAGATCATGTAAATGAATTTACTATGTGCCTTAATGAAGTTTAATCTTCTTGTACGTTAAACTCAAAGGAGTTTGTTTCCCTGTTTTTTCCTTCTCTCTTTTATTACTGTCTTACCACAGGGAGCGTATCTTGTTTCCAACCTCACTCTTGGAATTAACGTCTAGCTAGTTTTTACTTTTTATGCAATGTATGATTAGAAAGCTAATAACACATTGTGTGCTATGTTTTAACCAACTTTAACTCATTTTTGGGAAAAAATATATTTTATACACATTAATTATTTTTAATCACCTTTAGTTCATTTTTTAGAAAATTGTAATTCGGCTATAAGGACCTTATTTAAAGGGAGGGACACATGAATTACAATTTAAGCTCATACGTGTCCTAAAGGACTTTAATTCCTTATATGGGACTTGATGTGTCTCATTCGTATATTCTAATCTAATTGATAATAAGCCTTATAGTAACATTCATGAACGTGGCAATAGATCTATTGTAATGTAGTGGTTGGAAATGGAATAAAGCCAATCATCTAAACCGCTAATCCAAATCTAATCATGTCATGATGAGATGACCAATAAAAACCTAAAGGTTTCACACATTCAAACACGCATATGTAGTGGTATAGGTATCTATCTATCTATCTATCTATCTATCTATCTATCTATCTATCTATCTATCTATCTATCTATCTATCTATATATATATATATATATATATATATATATATATATATATATATTGATCAGCAAAATGGGTTAGGTTGCCAAATGCCTACGACATGTAAATTGAAGGAGCGTGAATATATAAATTGTTCTCAATGGAAACCATTTATGCTGATCATTTGGATAGATGCATTGATTGATTGATTGATTGATGCATGAGATCTAAGAATGGGGTCAAGGATAATATTCTGCACAGCATTTTGTCTCGCCACAATAGTAGTCATTCTCTTGGCCTTGCTTTCACCTAATGCATCCCACAAAAGCAAGAACCATTCAAGGCCATCATTGGATTTATCCTTGTACATACAAAAACCTCACATATCATCAGCCTCCTTAAACATACAGCCATCACCTCCAATGGGGTACAACAATGCTTTCATCTTCCACCGTCTCCTCACAGAGGGTCCAGAGAACGATTCAAGGGTTGTTGGTAAAGCACAGGGCTTCATAATTCCTACGAGACAATTTTCACAATCGCCATTCAATCTCATATATTTAACATTTGAAACTGCAGAACATTCAGGTAGCTTGAGTGTGCAGGCAAGGGAGGGTGCAGGTGAGGATAATAAGGATAGTGAAGAATTTAAAGTGGTTGGAGGGACAGGTTGGCTTGCTTTTGCTCGTGGTGTTGCAGTTTTTAGACGTACCAATATTATGGGGTCAAACCAAGTTGATGCTAGTTATTATGTGAGATTTCACCTTAATTTTCCAAATCAATCCCACAACATGCCAGCCTAATACATAATGCTACTTTTTTATCCTTAGTTTTATAATTTTAGGTTCTTCCTTCAGCTATTGCAAATTAAATGTCCAATAAGAAAGCTAAGGCATATTAAGGTTGTTCTAGTATCTCATTGGCCATTACTATGTGTAAGTAACCTTTAGTCTAATTATAAGGCAATTTTTTGAAAAAAAATTACTAATGCAGAATTAATTACTTTAAATAATATATAGTTATATTTTTTCTTCAAAACTAATTAATTCTACATGTAAATTAATGTCACACCCTAAAATTCTATAGCGTGACCGGCACGAAGTTTAGGGAATCTAAACTTCGTAAGCCCTTTTAAATTAATTATTTCTCTATCAAATCTTTATTCTTTTAGATTATGCGACCATGTATATAAACTAACACACACATGTAGACATTTAAAAGAGAATAGACTTCAAATATACAAATTTGTAATGAACCTCAATTATACATCGCAAAAAGAAATAATATTACCATTTAGTTAGAAAACTCAACAATCAGATAATCCTCACTTCTATATCTACCAAAAGGAAAAAAAACGTGTTAGAATTATAAATATTGTACAATTTATTGATAGAAATCATAATAATAAAAAAAAATCAACCAAATAGTATTGTATCACTGTCACATTTCTCAAGAGTTCATAATCGTTTTCAAATGAGTAAAATACCTTTAATATCTAAGAATAAAAATGTCACAATATTGAAAATATGATTCACAACTTTATCGTTGCCATAATATAATAAGCAATTTATTCCAAATAATGTAAAGTAACTATGAAAGTATAACATTTTAATCATCCTTATGAAAACTTGTTTTCTATAGAGGAACTGACACGCAGCGAATAACAAGCGCAGCACAGAGACCACGAAACAAGCGCAGCTCGAAATCTACAAGTCAAACGCAGCCCGAAGGCCACGAAAAACTAGCGTAGCTCGAGACTACGAAACAAGCGTGGACACACAGTCACACGAGGGTAAATAACCAAGCGTGGCAAAACCACGAAACAAGCGTGACATGAAGTCACGAAACAAGCGTAGCTTGAGACTACGAAAACAGGTCAAGCGTAGCTCAAGACCACGAAAACAGTTCAAGCGTACCTCGAGTCTACGAAAACAGATCAAGCGTACCTCGAGTCTACGAAAACAAATCAAGCATAGCTCGAGTATACGAAAATATTTCAAGTGTAGCTCAAGTCTACGAAAACATTTCAAGCGTGGTAAAACCACGAAACAAGCGTGACACGAAGTCACGAAACAAGCGTGGCAAAGCCACGAATCAAGCGTGACACTAAGTCACGAAATAAGCGCTTTGTGTCTAGTTCCTCTAATAAAAATATATATGTAGCTAGTAATAAATAAATCAATTCGAAATCAGATACAAATCTCATCATCCGTAAAACTTCAAAATGTTTTGAAGCATGCTTGATGCCAATATACCAATAACAATAACAAATATTCTGGGAAAACGATAATTTCTATATCAAATAGTTTATAATAAAATACCTCAGTATGAAATTCCACATCAATATCTTTACTTTAACCATAGCACAAAGAAAATATAAATTGGTTGGCAACCCATATCCCACCACCCATGCCAAGAGTAAACAAAGCTAAAGAGAACCAAGAGAAATTTTAAAACATGACTCCCAAATCTTTATTTACTACATAAGCTTCAAAATTTTCCGAATCTCAATATTCTAAATTTCATATATATGCAAATTGCTATCATTCCTTATTCTTTCCTTGCCATTATATCTCAACAAGCGATTGTTATATCCTCATCAAGAAGTATAGACCGAATCCAGTAATAACCACATATTTTTCAATCCTTATCTTACATTCACATCATATTTTTCTAATGTCCAAAATGTAACCATCTATTTCAGTAACTTCAACATGAACAACCCACACAAGTTCTTCCAACATAATGTCATAAAGGCATATTCAAACTTTACACTTTATTTCATAACTTAAAGAATCACATCAACTGAAATCAAAACAAGAATGGACAGCCTTTAATTATCATTGTTGCAAAAACAACTACACACATGCACAATAATAAATGCCTTAAGTAGTCACATATACAATTAACACATACAACTGATTCGTACTATTCAAATTTACTGTCAAGATTTCCAAGATATTCAATGGCTAACTCAAAAACAACTCCCTTAGCTCCCTTTTGAGCATAATATATATAGAATTCCATAAGACAAAATTTTCACTGCACACTAGGCATTCATTCAGCTAAAACAACACCATTCACATACAAGGTAAGAAGGAAAATATAACTTCAAAAAAAAATCAGTAGTGAAATCTCAATCTTTAACATTCACTTCCTAAATAATTCAGGCACCATAATAAAGTTGAAACAATTATTTGAAAGTCTCTAAGCTCAATCCAAACCCACATACTAATTCAACTTCATTGTACAATAAGTTAACAAACCACACTCTCCATCATTTCTCTATAGTTCCATGATCCATTCAGCCAATGCAGAAAATAAAAAAAAAAGAGTTTCCTATTGATCATGCAAGCACTAACATCATTAGTCATCTTCACAAATCTTACACCTTTAATCATTCCTATGGTTTATACACACATGCATTTCAATTCATCTCATTCTTCATATACCAATGACAGTTAAACACAGAGAAGAATTAGCTTTTTATCAAAATTTAGTAAACTCAAGTCAGTTTCTCTACTCTTCTAAGCATTTCAACAAACGCCTTAACTGCATTGATGTTCATATATCATTAAACATAAAACAAAGACTACTGCCACCATCCAATTAGAACAAAGCTTTAATTCATCTTTATCAAACCAGAATTAATATTCTCCAGAATCTTCTCACAACTTCTCTTAGTTAATTAAATCTTAAAATCTTTCAAGCATTCCATTTATTCCATTTAAACTTTCAAATCGTTCACTATTTCATCAATCATGAACAACATAGAAAAATATCCAAGTAAAGCAAACACCTCCATAAAAAAAAACAATTTATATACATATATGTACATATTAGTTTATGTGTTTAGATTCCAACAGAATAACTTTCACCATTATAGCCCTCAACAAGCATAACTCAAACAAGTTCTTCTCTTACACATTTTTACAAACACCATATATGCATCAAACTTTCAATCATGCAAGAAGAATGAACATAGGCACAACTTCCCATTCTAAATGAAACCAAACAAGTCAACTAAACATTATCATTGAACTCTAATAGCTTTCTTAAAACACTAGATCAAGTTTAACAACTAATATTCAAAGGAGCTCTAAATATAAACCCATCTTAATTAAACTCTAAACAAGAAAATCTCATATAAGACTAAATCAAACAAAACTAGCCCATTCATCATCATCATATAACTCAATTAATCATGAAGGAATAACCAATTTACCCATTTAACACAGATTTCGAAAATCAATACAAAGCCTAGAAATTTCTCTTTGGAAAGAAAATTGGCACAAAAAGGAAGTAAGGCAATGAAGATTACACAGTACGAGTGTCACTTTCTTACTCGCCGGAATCTCGCCGGAGAACACCCAAGCGCCGGCCGAAATTCGTCTCCTCCTCTTCCATTTCTTTCTCGGGTCAAAAGGGATTTTTTTTTTTGGATGAGAGGCAAAGAGCATAGAAGTAAAGATAGGGGAAATGGAGATGGGAGGTGCACAGCACGGTGGCCTCCCTCTCCGGTGACAGTGGCGCCGAGTTTGAAGGACCCGGGAGAAGAAGAGTAGAGAGAAGAGATGATGATGGTGGTTCCATCCATCTCTCTGGAAGAAGAGAAAAGGAATTTTCTTTTTCTTGTTTTCTTTTCTTTTTTCTTTTAAAGGCTCAAGGGAAATTAACAATTTAAGACCTCTTAATATCTTGTATTTCACTTGAGTCTTCTCTCTTATTTTTCATGTGAATTTTATTATCTCCAATTTAATCACTTATTCCTTATATCTCAATAAAAAATAAATTTCACTTCTATATTTAGAATTTTCATCAACCATAATTTACATAAATCTAAAAATATTTTGCATAAAATTATAAATCTAAACCTCACTTTCTAACTATCTTTCTTTAAATTCAAAAGAAAATAAGCATAATCATTCCCTAAAAATGAATCTATTCCCAATTGTTTATTAACAATGTTTTTTTTATTTACAAATGATATTCTAATACCATAATTATACTCTTTTTATCTTTATGTAAAAATTGGGGTGTTACAATTAATCTATAATTTAATTACATGTGACATGTATTATAATTTAGTGGTCTAATTTATTTCATCAATTTCCACAAAAAATATCAATGAGGCATTATATTTACGAACGGGGGAGGGAGAGACCGAATACAAAATTGCTTTCATATAGTACTTTGGTTACTTGAATTAATAGTTGATTATTTGGTCGAATTCATGGTTCTTATTCTGTGAGATTTTCGAGCAAAAGTGTGATTATAAAACAAACTGTTTTTATGGTATATAAAGATCATTCATGCTGTCAGAGAATAAACTTTGTTCTTCATACTTTGAATTCATTCATTTGCATGTGCCTCATATTTGTTCAATCACAAGTTTGCATGGATTCACGTGGATATAAAATTCTCAAACAATTATCCGCGCGCGTATTCTATTCCGAAATGAAAAATATGAGGTAAATAGATTTGATCTTTACCTATCTTCAACAATCAACAAAACACTACACCACTAATCTGACAGTTCATTGAGCTCCAACCTCAATCTTTAAGATCAAGATGAGCTATGTCAATTAAGGAAGAAAACAACACGTACACTTGATTGATTCTATATGCCTTCACATTTTTTACTTTGTTGGGTTGGCACATGTATTGACCAACTCCTAGTAAAGGCAATGATAAAACTTAGCTACCACTAGCTAGTGTGCACCAGCAAAGTATGCAAGAGGTCCAACAAAAGCACCATTAATGTAAGTGGCAGGTTCCGAGTGACTATAATCATCCCGTTCATCTGGGAATCCGTCGCTTTGGTTTGGCCCACCAACAACTGCTCCGACCAAAATATTAGGGTTAGGGCTCATGGAGTGGAAGAATGGTTGGAAGCCACCATCACAACCTATGCTTTGAGGATGAGTTGCTAAGGAGGGCAATGATGATCCTCTGTGGTGAATCCTCTTTGGGAAGTAAGGACCATAGCCCACCATATAGGACATCCTCAAAGGGTTGTCTCCTAAAATATAGTCCACCTGCAAGTATTTAATCAAAATTTGTTTAGAAATTAGCTAGTTTAAGAGATATAACTGAAGAAACATGAGGGAAGATATCTAGGTGGAAAGGACTTGCCTGCCTCTTTGCAAGGCTTCTTAAGGTAGTTGGAGTGACTAAGAGATTGCCACAATTGAATGTGTGCTTTGTGAATGACATGTACTTGGAATAAGTTGTGAGTAGGAATGTTATGGACGCCACATACTGAAGATTGCTCTCAGGAAGCTTGAACATAAGGCCTCCTACATGACAACAAATATCTTAAATTTGTAATTGCATTTTCACTTGTATATAAAATAATTAATGGACATTATCAAAAAAAAAAAAAAATAATTAATGGAGAATTTTATGCATTTATCTTAAATATATAATGTTGGCTTCAATTTACCTTGTGTATATTGAGTGCTTGAAGAGGGAGAGTTGGGCAAAATCTTGCACATAAAATTCTCAGCTTCTTGTTGGTATTGAACGAAGTTCTTGTCATGATTTAACAATGCTCTCTACATTAATTAAAAATTAGAAGTGGTAATTAATAAAAATTTAATTTCAAAAACAAGAATTATTATAAAAACTGCATTTCATGAGTAAGTTAAGGGTTTTTATTATTTAACATTTACCCTTGAGAGAAGCACGTGTGCACCAGCATACTTGTTATCCCAACTAAAGAGATCAGGTTGGTCACCAGCTCCCAAATTCTTGATTAAATTATAGTAATAAACAGCATTTGTGGCCTTAAAGAGCCATGTAGCTCCCCATAGTAGCTCATCCTATATATATAAACAAAAAAAAAGGTATTTTGAAATCATAGTTTTTAAAGAACCAATTTGGTCAAAAGTAAATATGTTACAATTTTAAAACAAACATAGAGTAGAAGTAGCAATTTACCTTGTAGCCAGAATATGAACAATAAAATGGGCAAACTGCTGACCCAAGAGAACTACTATAAGAACCCTGATATTGCAAAGCAAATTGAAATACTTTTTGGGCCGTCCTCAACAAAATCCTTGAATATGTTGGATCAACTCTACGGAAAACAATGGAGGCGGCGGCAAGGGCGGCGGCAGTTTCACCGGCCACATCTGAGCCGGGCTTATCGGGCGAGACCCAATACACGGTTCGGACCGTATCCATGTCTTCGGGCCTTTCCCAACACTTGTGGTCCACATTTGGGTCACCAACTCCAACATAGAGTCGGCCTGGTGTAGCAGTGGCACACTTGAGGAGGTAGTCTGTGGCCCAACGGATGGCAGCTCGGGCCTCTTGGACTTGTGGGCCCATTCTTCGGCCATATTCAAGTGTACTCCATGATAACATTGTGGTGGTGTAGGCCATTGGAAAGTTGAATTTGACATTGTCACCGGCATCATAGTAGCCTCCTGTTAGATCCACCTGCCAAATTTTATAATATAGAAAAAGGCTGAGATATATTTTTATTTTATTTTCTCAGATTACATAAATTAAATTGATTAATTATAGTTTTATAACATAAAAAATAAATCCATATTCGGCCTTCGAGGCTGAAGGATTAAAAGATTAAAAAAATATATTAGTAACAGTAATTATTATCACGATATGACATGCTCATTGACAAAAGGGAAAGGTCACAAATTTATCTTTTTTATATTGTTATAGCTTATTATATTGCTTTGTCATCGCTGTCTACTTTAGGATAATTTCTTGTTTTTTTTTTTGGAAATATAACTTTAGGATTAACTTAATTCTAATACTCTGGAAAATGGAATATCCTTGCAGTCTTCGAGACACAGCGTTCTTTGACTACGCGCATTTTAAGAAATTTAAGGCTTTTTTAAGTTTTTTGTTTAATATGCTCTGATGTAATTCTACACCAATATCTTTTAAAAAATTGTTAATGAAAATTCCAGTATTGAAAAACGAACGCAAAATCATTCAATTCCAGTACTAGTGGTCAATGAAAATTTCCCCGTATTTGGAAAAACGAAAATTTATGTGCATTTTTTAAAAAGTAAAAGTCTGTCAAGTCTCTACAACGTTCATGTGATTTATGCTTTTTTTCTTTGCAGAAATCATATAATTGTTTAAAAACTGTGAAGTCATTCATAGATAGTTTACTTCCTCAAATGCTTTGAGCAGGTTAAGTGTATTGAAAAAAATACACTTGCTCTAGTTTGAACAAAGGAAAACTACGAAAAAGCCAGGAGTTGCGCTACGAGATTGGATCAGTGTGGCTCAGAAAAAGGGGCAGATCAGCTTAAGACTGAACGTGCATGACTTGCTTGAAAAAACTTAAATATCCTCACGTTATTCTTTGAAACATCCTAGGGAGCAATAAAAGTCCATATCTTTCCGACAAAAAATGTCTAAATTCACCTAAGGTAAATGTAAATATATATATACATATATCCTCCAACGTCTTTTACAACGAGCATAACATTAATATGTGCGCGCGCGCATAATATAGCATAACATTTCTAACTATATGACCAATGACACTTGTTTTTTCCAACTCAATGCAACTACTATTTTATAAATCAGACGAAGAAGAGCTACTGGTTCACAGTTTTTACGGTCCAAGTTGTCAAGCAGACAATTGAACCGAGGTTGTAATAATTGAATAAGAACTGTAAATAAAAACTATCCGTCTAATATTAACCATTCATTCCGGTCCAAGTTTATTTTATATATATGGCAAAATGCAACAAACATAAACTATATATAACATTTCTGAAAATGTCACATAATAAATAATAGAAAGAATAATATATATAGTAACGTACATTGGCAAGGCGGCCATCGGAGAGGCCGGAGTTAGAGCGCCAAGTTAGAAGCTGGTGAGGAGGGAGCCTCCCTGACCTCTGACCTTGAAAGAACAACAATGACTTTGTCAATGCCTCTCTGTAGTCATGAGGGTTTCCCTCAACATTGTCAACTTTGAACAAAAATATAAAGAAGAAGGACAAGAAGAGGAACTTGAACATTTTAACTAAAATGCACAAAGAAGATCCCTCTCTGTCTCCCTCTGAAACTAATTATATTGTTTGGGAGTGAGATCCGTAGGGTTTTAGGGATGATTCTGTCTTAAACGTGAATTGCCCCTTTATATAAGCCAAACTGATTATGGAGCGCCTCAAAGCCAAACTCTTAGCGCAAATCATGGCTTTATTTCTTAGACCAACAAATTTCATATTTATATGCACGATCTTATATCAACTCTCGACCTTCTAACAATTCAACTTTTTTAAATTTAATACAGAATTATGTATGTATGTATGTATGCATGCATGCATATGTGTGTGTGTGGGAACGATATTACATTAAAAGCATTGAATAACGTTATTCAATGTTTTCAATGAATTGCCAATATGCATTTAATTTTTTCATAAAAAATTACCCATTCTGTATATATATATGGGCAATTAATTAGATTAGTTAACCATCTAATTAACTTTTGCATCTATGCTAATCAATTTAAAAAAAAAAGAATTATTTTATCATGTACTATTCATTATGATATTAAATCTTAAGGGAGACAAGGTCGGGACAGTTATAAGTGGGGATTAAGTGTCATAACGACCTAACTATAATTGTCTAAGATAATGTTAGAAGAATCCGCATCTGGATATCACCTGTTTCATCTTCATTTCCTAATATTCCATTCTCTTCGTCTAACTTTATTTTTTTCAGTTAAAAAAATATTACTTTAATTTTGACAGTAAAATGTATAGGGAAAATGACATATAAAGCCTGCCCAATTGGGACTTGGACAATTGAGGTGGGTAAATTGTGGAAATGACAAGTTGGGTCATTTGAACCAAAAACAAATTACCATATTTGGGGAAAAGACTAAAGTGTCCTTAAAATTAAAAACTCATCATCCTTCTTCTCTCTGCAGTCATCATCTTCTCCTCAAACCCTAGCCATTATCTTCCTCACAATAAATCTGAATCTCAAACCCTAGCCACCATCTTCTCCTCAAACCCTACCTAGCCCACCCCCACCCATCATCGGCCTCCCTGTCTCTCCCTCATCTCTTTGTCGTCATCTTCACCCGTCGTCGGCTTCAACAAGGCCCTCTGCACAAGTGAGTTCGTCAGAGCGAGTTCGTCATCTTCACCCGCCGATTCTCACAAGCGAGTTCTTCATCGACAAGGCCCTCTACACAACATCAAACTGAAGAGTTCGACAAGGTTCGTCAGAGCATCTCCAGCTGCCGTCACATCTCCAGCCGCGTCGCATCTCCAGCCGCTGTCGTATCTCTGTAACATGCCGTGTAACCACAGTAACATGCGTATTAACCACTGTCGCATGCATTTTAACCATAGAAACATGCATTTTTATTTCCAAAACCTAATCAATGCAACAATGAATGAACTTCATCATCTTCATTACATCTAAGTCCACGTGAACTTCTTCTTCCACCAATAAATTCCAGACAAGGTTTTAGGGTTATACACTACACATACATAATTTTTCTATTTCATACCCTAAAAGACACCATGACCAAATAATCTTGAAGAGAGTAGTTTTTGCTTCCTTGTAACATGCCGAATAACCACAGTAACATGCGTATTAACCACTGTCGCATGCATTTTAACCATAGAAACATGCATTTTTATTTCCAAAATCTAATCAATGCAACAGTGAATGAACAACTACTTCATCATCTTCATTACATCTAAGTCCACATGAACTTCTTCTTCCACCAATAAATTCCAGACAAGGTTTTAAGTTATACAATACACATACATAATTTTTCTATATCATACCCTAAAAGACACCATTAGCTTTTCTTTTGATCATGAATTATTATAGTCCTCAACAATTTTCAACCCAAAACGGAAGAAGAAAACAAAGTTGTTAATGTGTAAATACCTCCTAACCTCCACCCAAGAAGGATAAATACCTTAGCTCCGTCACCCAACGTTCACCGCCATTAGCTCTGTCACTGTCACCGCCGTCACCTTCACCGTTAGGGTTTTGTGTTCATTCTCTGTTTCATTTTTGCTTCCTAGTAGGTGTGGGCATCGTGATTTTTCTTTTTGTTTAATGTGGGATTCATATTTGGTTGTGTTGTAATATATTAGATTAGTAAAGAGCACGTTAGTCTTTTCCCCAAATGTGGTAATTTGTTTTATAATTAAGTTCAAATGACGCAACTTGGGATTTCCACAATTTACCCACCTCAATTGTCCAAGTCCCAATTGGGCAGACTTTATATGTCATTTTCCCAAATGTATATTTAGACATCAATTACAAGTATTACAATTGAGAATCATCCCAGTTTAAAAGAAAGAATTGAGAATCATATCGATTAATATATAATACCCATTTCATTTGTGATATTAACAATATGCTAATTATAACAACGCTTTTACTACTTAAATCTGCTTTTATTGATAAAGACATTGAAACTCAATTATTAAATTTTCCGACCAAAAAAAAAGAAACTCAATTATTAATTTGTTTTAAGAGAGGCTAATATTAAAAAAACATATAGACACCATTTGAATTAACGTTCCTCAGAAACTATATATAAATCTACACACACACATTGTATGTGTGACCACATTTTAATTAAATGCGACACAAATTATTAACATTGTTATATTTTATTGTAATGTCGACTTGTAAATGAGAATGCTTTTTTTTTAACACATTTTTCGGACCAAACACAAAAGCAAAACCAACTAACGCGGTTCGCAAGCTGAAGTGTGAATGTCCTACTTATATACTCACACACACATTTCTGGTCAATGTGGGACTAAGAAATCCCACAGGGACCCCCCAGTACATGAGAATGCTTTGACTCGCACAAATAATAAGGTTGTTAGGCAGAGTTAGGTGAACCAAGAATAAAAGAAAAGGCATTCTCATGAACTGACTCAAAATTGATATGTTTGACTCCATGTCAATTATATATTGAATAGTGAATCTTTAAGGGTCATCTCTCAAGCATAGTTGATCCCACGTCAAACATTGATTAGTGTATTTTGTAACTTAATTCTTTTTTTTCCAAGTCAAACGGGGAAATTAAAATATAGGCTAAGGTATACTTTTGGTCCCTTATGTTTGCATCAAATTTCAATTTAATTCTTTATGTTTGGAAAGTACACTTTTAGTCTTTTTTTTGTTAACACCGTTAGTAACTTAACGGAAAATGCTAACTTAACAATTTTAAATAATTATTTTAAAATGAAATTGGACCAAAATTGATAAATTTTGAAAATATAAGAATATTTACACTCAAATATTTTAATCTGAGCATTTTTCTGAATTTAATAACTATTTAAAATTGTTAAATTAGCATTTTCCATTAAGTTAAACTAACAGTGTTAACAAAAAAAGACTAAAAATATATTTTCTAAACATAAAGAACTAAATTGAAACTTGATGTAAACATAAGGGATCAAAGGTATACTTTAGCCTTAAAATATACTATGCTTGATAGTAATTATATAGTCCTTAAAATATACTATGCTTGATAATAATTATATGGGCAATGGCCCTATTTTATACCCAAACTAACCACCCTGGACCACCCACCACCATAAACTAACAGGTGGTACAATATTACGCCCAAAGTAACCAAAATGGTCCAAAAATACCCTCAACTGACGGTTTTCAACGTTTGACCGTTAGTTGGATGATTTGGCGCCCACGTGTCATATTTTTTCCACGTGGCACCAGTGCAATTGCCACCTGGATGGGCAATGGCCCTATTTTATACCCAAAGTAACCACCCTGAACCACCCACCACCATAAACTAACAGGTGGTACAATATTACACCCAAAGTAACCAAAGTGGTCCAAAAATACCTTCAACTGACGGTTTTCAACGTTTGACCGTTAATTGGATGATTTGGCACCCACGTGTTATATTTTTCCACGCGGCACCTGTTCAAATGCCACCTAGATGCCCACGTGACATTTCTCTTCACTTCTTACAATACACATGCATCCCACTTCGAATTCACAGTTGGATTTCGCAAAATGAACACAGGATTTCGCACTCCCTCCTCTCTAAATCGCTGCCCTAATCACTGTCGATGCCCTAGGCTTAAAAAATTAAACAAAAAGCTTGTCATATATGCGTCTCTGCCATATGCTTGAAATATAGCATGTGGGCATCCGTGTGGCATTTGCACAGGTGCTGCGTGGAAAAAATATAACACGTGGGGGCCAAATCATCCAACTAACGGTCAAATGTTGAAGACCGTCGGTTGAGGTTATTTGGACCACTTTGGTTACTTTGGGTGTAATATTGTACCACCTGTTAGTTTATGGTGGTGGGTGGTCCAGGGTGGTTACTTTGGGTATAAAATAGGGCCATTGCCCAGGTGGCATTTGCACAGGTGCCACGTGGAAAAAATATGACACGTGGGCGCCAAATCATCAAACTAACGGTCAAACATTGAAGACCGTCAGTTGAGGGTATTTTTGGACCACTTTGGTTACTTTGGGTGTAATATTGTACCACCTGTTAGTTTATGGTGGTGGGTGGTCCAGGGTGGTTACTTTGGGTATAAAATAGGGCCATTGCCCTAATTATATAGTGGACGTGTTATTTGGTACAACATGAGCACATTGCAACATCAAGATTGACAAACAAACAAGCTCTTTTTTTTTATATTCAAACAAACAAGCTCTATCTTATCGTGATGATTTAAAAATTTATAATGTTTTTATCTTTATCCAATGGATTTTTATTGGATGGGTGGATTTCATTCATAATTGAAAGGTTGTATTTGTATATATTATATTATAGAACATTAACGATAGCATTAACTTTACTCGGCTTTTATATGATTTAAAAATTGAAAAATGAATAGGAGTAATTTACCTGAACCAAGAAGATTATGAAATAATAACTAATAATAAACGCACACTAAAAACAAGTTTTGTTCTCTATGTTACATAATTTTGAGAATATATGCAAATTTGACAGTGACAATAGTACTTTTTTTCCTATCTTTATATCATGAGGATTTAAGTAAGTTACAAATGACTTGCGAATCGTAAATTTGAGAATATATGCAAATTATCTTTTCAGTTGCATTTGGCTATAATTTTATTACCTAAAGAAAATTAAGTAAGTTACAAATGACTTGCGAATCGTAAATTTGAAAAGTATATGAATCTGTTTGAAAAGGAAATAAGTTGAAACAAGCATGCGCATAAAGGGGGCTGCCACAACAACTCATAAGGTAAGGCCATATAATGAACTAATTTAACGTACGTTTGATTGAAATATGATATATATAAAACATGGAAAAAAAGAAAATGATATATAAAAGGGGATGAAAATGATTAAAATCATAAAAAGAATACTATATTTTTAAAATTTTAAGATGAAGTCAGGCCCTAATCCTCTCATGATGTTGTTCACGTGCTTACCTTATCCAAGACCATCGCATAAGATGATTTGATTAATGGCCTGGTGAATTCAAACATGCTCCTAAAATCATGGCCCTGTCTACTCAAGGTATTGGGGAGCATCAACACTATAAAGTAGTAGTATTCCCTGTTTTGAGAAGCTGCCCACAAACTTTTAGTTTTAACTTATTAGTACTCCGTCCGAGAAGAGATTTTTTACAATCATGTAAGAAAATAAGAAATATATTTTTTAAGAAGTGTTTAGTTTTTATTGGGTAAATGGTACTCATAATAATAATAAATAGGATCGATGAGAAAGAAAATGTGACATCCTGAAATAAATTGAGGGTAAAATGAGTGGAATGCATTCATTAGTAAGAGGAACCCAAAAAAGACCTTATATGCCAAGGAATAAATCATTTTAAATTTTAGGATCTTATATATAAAATTATAATCAATAATATATGGAATTTATACATTTTAATATTACTTTTATCTTATACGGCTTATTTATTGATTAAACCAAACTTGAGAGAGCAAACCTCTTTATTGAGATTTAATAGAGATCAAATGCAAATAAGCATAAACTTGAATGATCAAGTGTTACGTTGTACATGAACCTCATACTCACACACACAAGATAGGTGATTTAATTTGTTTTTTACGTTAGATTTAATTTGTTTATCTCTTCAACCAGCACAGTAATAAGGTTTTGTATAAAAAAAATAAGCTACAATTATACTATAACAATTGAAGAAATCAAAACATTGCAACCAATAACCTGAATTTGTGTGTAATTACCCAAACAAATAAATGAAGAAAACAAAACATGAGAACCAGCCGTATATATAGCATCCATGAGGCAGTATTGGAACTCCCTCCATCCTTTATTATAAGAGTCATTAGAGTAAAATTGATGAATACAGTACATATTAAGAAACTGGTTTGGAGGGATAAATGTGTTGAAATAAGTGTTTTAATTTTCTCAAGTTTACACTGAGGGTGTATGAGAGAGAGAAATGTAAAGTAAAAAATAAATGATAGCAGCTAAAATAAAATGAATAGTGAGGGACAAAATGAGCAAAAAGTCATTGAATATTCTAATCACCTCATGTAGGTTCTTATATATAGGATACAACATTTAAAAAAATGGCTCTATAAGGGACGGAGGGAGGGAGTACTTGGTAGTACATCTGTATTTTTTGAGAATTAAAATAACTAGCTCCTATTTATATTATGCACACTATTTACACATATGATGATTGTGAATGAAAATTCAAAATTGGCTTATCTATGCCGGCCTAGAAAACACTTTGACTCCGACTTTTGTTAATTATTATTTCAAAAGCCGGAGTGATAGGTAATTATTGTCTCATTCTCATTGAAAATGGAAGCTTAAATTTGATGGGCACATGGAAATATATTAAGGCATATATGATCGTTTAATCCCTCACTAACTCGAGATATAAAGGGCTGAAGAATATAGTTTTCCTAGAAGAGCTACAATTAAAAATAAATTATAAAATTAACCAACGTTCAGTTGATCTAGTGGTATAAAGTCTCATTAGATTTTTTGAAACTTAGTTGTTGAGTCATAAAGTAGACAATTATATTAAGAGAGGAAACTATAAACCTCTAAACTTTAGTTATTAGTTGTAAGTAGACAATTATATTAAGAGAGGAAACTATAAACCTCTAAACTTTAGCTATTAGTTGTTCAGATACCTAGTGATAGGATCTGGAAAAGAAGTTAATGACCAGTTTATACACATACAAATTAGAAAAAATTATAAATTTAAAAACTCTAAAGCAAATTTATTTGCGAGTTAGAAAATAAAGTACATAAAGCTAAGAGAATATCGTGAGACTTGTAAGAAATTGGCTACGTATTATGACTCCCTTTTTTAATGCATTTATTATTTTATTGACAAAAGAATTAAGATAGAGTAGGGAAAGAGGCGCGAAAGGCGCCATTTGGAGGGATTTTTTTTTTTTTTTTTTTTTTGGACATACATTTGGAGGGATTGATAGCCCTTGATTGCGCAAAGCAAACGGCGCCGAAACTAATTGATTGATTTAAAGTTAAATGAACTCTACTTTTGTCCAAAAAAAAAAAACTCTACTTAACATTTGGTTCCAAACTTTTTTTTTTGCCGGATGGTTCCAAACTTATACCATGCGATTTGTAATACCATTCTAGTTAAACTTTTTAGATTGATTAAAGATGTAAATAAATTACCTAATCATGATACACACACACTTCCTCCCGTCTTAAATAAAGTTCACTTTGAGTTTTTTATGGATATTAAAAAAAGATTAAACAACTAAATTATCACATATATGTCACATATAATTAGATTATAAGTTAATATATAAGTTGAATAAATTAGTTTTGATGAAAAAAAGATAATTATAGACAACCTAAAGCGATTAATGTTGTATCCTTAATTTTTTTAAAAAAGTCAAAATTCCCTTATAATAGGAAGTATAGAGCAAAACAAGAAAAAATAATTATAGATGTAAAATGAATTGGTTAAAAAAATTTCAACCATATAAAATTATAACTAGTTTATTATCTATTTATTAATTTTAAAAAATAATTAACTCTTATAGTAAAGAAAAGAGATAAGAATAGAGAATTTTCTTTTCTTTTTTCTCAAAAAACCATCATATGAAACAAGCATTCTTACTCTTGGTTTAATTATTCGTTTATGAAACACGATGCTTTTTCTCCTTTTTCTTTTTATAAATTCTTGTTCGTCCTATCAAATTGCATCGAATACAGAGAGGAATCAAATATACCAAACATGTTGTCTTTGCGTCGATCGTGATTGTTAACCCTCGTTTACATACTACGAGGGCCCAAGCAAAGTTCACGGGTCTGAATTTAAAGTAATGCTTTTTTAAAAAAAAAAAAATCTAGTTGATTATTAAATTTGTTGAGGTAGTAATTCGATAATTAATATTTTTTTGTGAATAATCTAACTATAATTCAGTTTTATAAAGCGCAAAGATAATGAATTTGATGCTATCTTCCAAATTTCATCACTATGATCTACATTCTACCACCACTTTTTTTTTGCCATAATTCTACCACCAGTTAACATAACCTTTAGTAGTAGTTGGGTCTTCGTATATCTGCGTTGTGTGTGTGTGTGTGTTTCATTTTGTTTTAGAATAATGACCCCTTTAAATATTTTTCTTTTCCAAACTATATACAAATATTTTTATATTTCTAATGCTTATATTTTTCAAAGTGACTAATTGATTAGTTGGTAAAAAGAAGTGAATAGTTTATTAAAATTAGTTCAAAACTATAGGTAAACCATTAAGTCATTAACAATTAAATAAGTATCCGATCTACATCGTCGACTTATAGTACCTTTCTCCTTACGTTCCTACGCCTATGTAAACTGAAATGTCATAGAACTGGTTTATCTGCTCATCAGGTAAATAAATTTAAGATTAAAAGTGGTCTAGATCAAAAATATTTTTCTCAAAAGAAAAATATATAATGTTAACGTTTGATCTGAACGGTCTCCTTATTGCAAACTGATCTGGTTCTTCCATCGTACAAAATTTAGCTTTTTCAGACCTCTTACCGGATAATCTACCATATTTTCCTCGCTCTTTGGGAACTCTAAAAAGAAAGCCGGCTAATGCAATAAGGTCGTCAACTAACAACAACATTTTTTCTTTAATACGCACGTCATTACGGTTATTATATTTCTATCAATATCAATATTTATATTATTGGGACATTGTGACAAATGGCTGTATGATTTATCGTTATAATTCTCATCAATAGGCAATTATTGATTTTCAAAAGATATATTTAATTGACTTTCAAAATAAGGTTAAAGCAAGAAGGGACAAGGCATGAGGGATCAAGAAGAAACGGTTGAGTAGAGAATGTTCAACATTTGTCAATTGTAGTTACGTTGTTATGTCAACTTTATTCAAGAATAATAAAAATCTTAATACATTTCTGCAAGGAAAATTTATCCTAACGCCATAAAATTACGGATGATAGCTTCAAGTGAACTTATATTAATCCAAATTGTCTGGCTAATCAATTCATGCTATAAAATGGGCAGTTCAGTGTAAGACTGAATCTCCAACCTCAAAGGTATCAAAATTAATACTCATCAGTTTCAGAGTTATTGAGTAGCTTCTTTGTGCTACAATCACACACAAAAAGAATTATGTTTAGATTCTTCTTCTTCATCTCTATCTACTTCTTGGCAAAAAATGTTGAGAGTAATCCTCATAATTACAGAGAAGCATTGGCAAAATCATTATTGTTCTTTCAAGGTCAGAGATCAGGGAAGCTACCTCTAAACCAGCAAATCACTTGGCGTTTTGATTCTGCTCTCTCTGATGGTTGCCTTGCCAATGTACGTTGTTCTTTCATATTTATTTTTTCACAATATATATAGAGAAAGAAATAATACTTCTATTAAGATCGCCGAGAATCTAACACAATTTTATCATTTGACATAAGTATATTCTTGTGAAGGCATCAGAGATTATTTCTGAATTACACATTCTTTTTATTTTGTGTGAAACGAACAAATTATCCAAAGTGATCAATCGGCTATTATTGCTTTAGTCATTATCATTAACATTATTTAAAGTTTTAACTTATCGAACTATTCATGTCATTTATATTTGATTTTTTTAACTGAGTCATTTATATTTGATTATTGGTAAAAAATATTTATTAATCAATCAGTCGCCATTTTCTTAGTTGTATTATATTACGCTGGACTATATAAAGACAGTTATATTTTTACAGGCAAGACTCTAGATTGATTAGAGTTACCTTTTTTTCTATACTATTTCAATAAATAAGTTATTTTATCTCACATTATCATATATTCTTGCTAAAAGAAGACTTTGGTCAAATGTTTTATATCAATCCAGTCAACCTTTTTAGTCACATGTGGTCATGTGTTTCATTTTAAAAAAAAAATCAATTAATTATTAAATCATATATTAGTGTATAAGTCAAACAAACTATTTTAAAGAAATATGTAATTAAATCGATTTATAAGTGACTTATTTAATTTTGTTAATATTTTTTTAAAAAAAAGATAGCTAGAATTTACGTAGGTTTAGTTAAGAAGAAAGTACAGTAGTTTTTTGATACATTTTTGTGTATATACTCACTCACTTGGAATAATATGCATTGAGTTCAGGCACGATAGCAACCTTGCCATTTTAATTTTATGCCTTCAATTATTTTGAGTGGGTATGGATATTTTGAAGAAAATATATCTGATCATTTTAATAAACCTACAGTGAACAGCCATTGGAGCATCTGGGCCAGACTAATTTATTTGTTAAATAAAATGCTCAGTCAAAAAATTTGTTTAATTTTCTTTGAAGACGGCACATATATTCTAATCTTCGCCTTATAAATAAAAAAGTCCAAAGGTGGACAAAGCAAAGACAAAACGGTGCAATAACAATAATAAAATTAAAACCAGTCACAATCATAACAACATAATAATAATGCATTGCACGACATGCATGATCTTTCCTTTTGTCAAAGAATGTTTCATGTCTTTCCACACTTTGCTAAATTGCTATGCTCTAACAAAAATATCCATTTTTATGTCCAAAAAAAAAAAAAAAACAAAAATATCCATTTCATCTTAATAGAAATATTACTGTTAATAATACTTTAAACATTTTTCTTAATTATGTTCAAAGAACTGAACATAAATCTTAAGTTATTTCCTCTAAATCAAACGAGAAAAAGTAAGTACCTTGCTTATGATCACAATTATATATATTATACTATATGGTAGGTGGACCTAACAGGAGGCTACTATGATGGTGGAGATAATGTCAAATTCAACTTTCCAATGGCCTTTACTGCCACGATGTTATCTTGGGGCACAATAGAATATGGTAAGAGAATGGGCCCCCAAATCCATGAGGCCCACACTGCGATCCGTTGGGCATCCGACTACCTCCTCAAGTGTGCTACTGCAACACCTGGTCGTCTTTACGTTGGAGTGGGCGATCCAAATGTGGACCATAAGTGTTGGGAAAGGCCCGAAGACATGGACACGGTTCGATCCGTATATTGGGTCTCACCTAATAAGCCCGGTTCGGAGGTGGCGGGTGAAACCGCTGCTGCCCTTGCTGCTGCATCCATTGTTTTCCATAAGGTTGATCCAATATACTCAAAGATTTTGTTGAGGACAGCCAAAAAAGTGTTCAAATTTGCTTGGCAATATGAAGGTTCTTATAATAGTTCACTTGGATCTGCTGTTTGCCCTTTTTATTGCTCGTATAATGGTTACAAGGTAATTTAAAAATGCTATTCCAATAATTGTTTTCAGATTCTAATATTTAGAGTGTTGTTTACTATGATTAAACATGATTGGGCCTCATACATAATGATTAAAAAAAATAAACAGTACATACATAACGCCTAATTTATGGTTTATTTATTGTAATTTGATCTCATTTTTTAAGACATAAGTTGCGTGAAGAGTATGATTTTCAACAATTTTGTCTTTTTGATATAGGATGAATTATTGTGGGGAGCTGCATGGCTTTTTAGGGCCACAAAGGCTGTTCATTACCATAATCTGATCAAGAATTTGGGAGCTGATAATGACCAACCAGAACCAGATATCTTTAGTTGGGACAACAAGTATGCCGGTGCGCATGTGCTTCTATCAAGGGTAATTAAATATCTTTAGCCAAACTCATGGGACGTGCCCTACCTACTCTTGTATATCAAAATTTCTTTCAGGGATAATTTTTATTCCTGATCACAAGAGATGCAATACTCTGTTTAATCAAACGATTGATTAGTACTCAATTTAATTCCAATTAACTGTAAAAGCTAACAGATCAATTTGTTTTGGTTCTAAACATAAAATTAATATATTTTATCTCCTATATTTATAGTATGTTTTCTTAAACTCCATCAATTACACATATATATTAAATTAGTCATCTAATTTTTCCGTTGGAGGTGGTATATATGCACTCAGTCACTCCATAAATACATGAGTTTTTTGTTGAAATATTTATATATTTATATTATTTGATTTTTAAAAAAAATGTTCTATTCGATTATTTGTATATTAAAAAGGGAGTGGAGGGAGCACTTTTCACATAATCAATATGTTAATATTTTTTTGAAGCAGGTCAATATGTTAGTGTTAATTACATGCATGTATATGAAGCACCATACATCAGTGAATTTGTTGGTATATTATTTTGGGCATTTTATTTCCATTTTCGGTGGGTGATGTAGAAAATATTGAACTTGTCATGCTTATTAATTATGTTATATGGATATGAAAAATTAAATTTACGATCAACATAACAATTATTAGTAGACTCAAAAATGTTCCTTCAAAGGGCATATTCCATGTCCATTATTATATTAATTATAGAATGTAATAAGATAATTGAAGGGCACAATAATAGACTTAAAAGACGCTTTAAGGGGCATATTCAACGTGCATATGCCCCTTGAGGTTTGAGGGATATTTTTAAGTCCATTATTGTTTTACAGGACATTGCATATTTTTTAAAGTTCTTTTTTTCTCAAAGAATTGTCGTGAATCAGGGCATGATGATTTATAGATTTTGTTGTAGTGAATCTTACGTTAAGCCTTTGGTTCCTATAATTACGTCACTAATTTTAAATGCTAACGCAGAGAGCATTGTTGAATTATGATAAGAACTTCAATCAGTACAAGCAAGCAGCTGAAAATTTTGTGTGCAAGATTTTGCCCAACTCTCCCTCTTCAACCACCCAATATACACAAGGTAAAAGGCAACACTTCTGAGTGGATAGAATATGTATTGACAAACTAATTAACGTATTTTGGTGAAATTTTAATTAATTAACGGTGTATTTCATTGGTGTTGTGTAGGAGGACTCATGTTCAAGCTTCCTCAGACCAATCTCCAGTACGTGGCATCTATAACATTCTTGCTCATAACCTACTCCAAGTACATGTCATTCGTAAATCATACATTCCATTGTGGGGATCTCTTGGTCACTCCAAAAACCTTACGAAGTCTTTCAAAGAGACAGGTAATATGACTAAGTTTTCATCACTTATTTGATTTTTCAAATTTCAAATAATGGGTAAATGAAGAGGTGATAGTTTTACCTTTAATTCATCACGAATTGATATTGTTGCTGAATGAATAACATATTTTTTATTTTTTAGGGAGAGAGGGAATTAAAGAAAATGATAGGGTATTTCAAGGAAAAAACATATTTTACTAACCAATTTAACCAATGTCATTAACATAATCAAGCTACATAAACAGAACATATATATTTTAAACGGCAGGGAATGAGTGGTGATATTTTTGTCAAATAAACATTGGTGAAATTTTTGACGAGAAAATATTAAAGACTACTTAAATCATATCAAGTGTAGATCTCTTACTTATCTATTTTCTTCATGTGTTTTTTAAATTATTCAACACTTGATTTTCTATTTCATAACACAATTAATTGATTTAGATATATTTTATTAGGTGGATTACATTCTTGGAGATAATCCTTTGAGGATGTCCTACATGGTTGGCTATGGTTCTCAATTCCCAAGGAGGATTCACCATAGAGGATCTTCCTGGCCATCCATAGCAACTTACCCTCAAAGCTTAGGATGCAAAGGTGGCTTCCAACCATTCTTCTACACCATGAACCCTAATCCTAACATATTGGTTGGAGCCATTGTTGGTGGTCCAGATCAGAGCGACAAATTCCTAGATGATCGCAAAGATTATAATCACTCAGAACCTACTACTTACGCCAATGGTGCCATTGTTGGACCTCTTGCATACTTAGCCGCTGCAAATTTGTAAAATCAAGTCTATCAAATGCCTTCATTAGGAGTTGGTCTATATGTGCCAACCCAACAAAGAAAATAAGAAAATGAGGCGTTGAAATTAGTTGGGCGTGCGATCAGTTTTCAATTATATAGAATATTCATGAGCTAGCTACAATTATATATGAATGAGTTCTGAACTCTAAGACATGTAGAGCTTAGCTTGTCTTAATTTGAAATTTGGAATACCAAAAGTAATGTGAAATCTTGTGCTAATACAAGTGAATCGTATGATGAGCTTGGAACTCTAATTAAAATTTCTTGCATCGCATCATCGTTGAAGAAATTAAATAGCATAGATTAAATAATAGGTTGTTCTCCGTAACAGTAGTGGGAAACACTTTAAAATTAAGGGTAAGAGTCAATTTTGCTTGCCTTCCAGCCCTTGAAGACATGGATTTCCACTTCCAAACTTACCTATGAGATAAATATTTTCTTTTGTCTTAGTGACATGATCAATTTCTTTCCAAACTTAACATCATTTTGCGCCTGGAAGGTCTCGAAATGAAATTTTTCAGTTTGTCCTCGGGTTGATTGTTAATCATTCAGACTGTGGGACTTGCGTGAAATTCTTTCTTTTATTAGAAGGTAGAAACCTTCCTTATCTTTTGTTTTAATTCAACTTTATTTATGCATTGGTAAATTGAGTACATAGGAAGCATAAAAACAAAATATTGCAGAAGAACAAGAATTGAATTATCCAAAAATTGACAAGACATAAATTAAAAACACAATATCGATCATAGGTTTTTCTTTTTGACCAGAAGCTCATAGGTATCGAAAGAGTTGAAGTCCTAGATAGATAAGATAAGAGTAACATCTAACATTGACAAGACTCTCTCCTAAAGAGATAAGTGTATGGAAGAAACCAACGCGTAACGTATTCCGTATGAGCTTATCTCAATCTCGTTAGTCGTTACATTTCGTTAACTAAATGAGCACTTCATATAACTTAAACTAAAATTAAATCTATTTGACAACTTAAATCTTAATATTATACGCCTTCTATCCTTATTGTTCTTATTGTAATTGCCCAACATATTGCAACATTTGAAATGATTTTGTCCCTGGGATGTCAGAATATTTAATGATTTTGTTCTCCCATTTTGACTCGTCATTATTACCTTAACATATTTATCTTTATCATCTAATTTCTTAATATGTGAAATATTTTTAGACCGATAATATATGTGAAATTTTACTTCTAAACTTTAATTTTATAATAAGCCACAGATATGGACCCCCACTTTTTGATGACCAAACTAGCTAGAGTTCTTTTTGTGGACCAATGGCGTCGGGGAAAATGAATGAAGACACAGGGAAAAAGGGACGTTACATGGTTGATAATGATAGGAAAGCAATGAGGATATTTATGAGACCCATCCCATTTTCATATCTCAGCGTGTTGCAGAAGCACCAAATTTTTGTCCATAGCACCTTTTGTGGCCTTATAAAACAATTTACGTAATGCGAATTGCCAAATATACCAAAATTTAAAATGCATGTTTTATTAATTAATATTAAATATCAGGAAAATTACAATGAGGTAGACAATTAGTCACATGCATGCATGTCCAAAGAAAGCTAAGGTGAAATAATTGAGTTGAAGTTCTAAAGGCTTGAATGATATTAAATGGTTTATTGAGTTGTCTTGACTCGTCAATATATGAGTTGTCAATGCAGCTCTTGCATTTCTTTTTTACCAAAGCAGCTCTTGCATTGACAACTGAGAGACATAGTGTAATTGATCATGAGTTGTTAGAGGTCATGTCATTAATTTGTGAGTGAGCCCAACTCTCCTTTTCACATGTTAAAAATATTTAAGCCGTTGAAAATCCAAATTATGAATTTTAGAACTCAATTATGAACCACACAATCACAGCTATTAAAATGTTACTCCATCAAATAATACTATAATAATACTATGTTTAAGAATGGAAATAGTAATAATCATCCTTCATGTGTATGTCTTAAGGCTTGAATATGTGTGTGTATATTATATAAGTTGAGTAAACATTGAAAAAAATTACCTCCGTTCTTAAATATAAGACCACTTTCATAATTTAATTAGATGAAAGATGTTAGTAGTTAAGCTAATTATTAGTACATGATATTACTAATCTATCATAACTATATATATATATATATATATATATATATATATATATATATATATATATATATATATATATATATATCTTTATTCTCACCCTCCCCCTCTTGTTTATTATAGATGAACATTATTAGGTTTTATTTGCGAAAAAGTTAAGAAAAATTAGAAAACTGCTTATATTTTGGAATAACTTGAAATTTGAAAGTGATTTTATATTTAGGAATAAATGTAGTATTATCCATGAACTTTTCATTTCATGAAATAATAAATAAAAGGCTAAAGTATACTTTTGGTTGTTGTGATGATATTTCAATTTAGTCCTCTATATCTAAAAAATACACTTCCAATCCTTTTTTGTTAACACTATTAGTTTAACTCAAATCTAAAACATTATTTCATAATTAAATGAGCATAAAAAATGGAACATTTTAAAAATACAAGAATAATTAAATTAAATATTTTAAATCAAACATTTTTTTTATATTTAAATCTTAAATTAACCATTTAAAACTATGGAGTTAATATTTTCCTTCAAGTGAAGTAACACTATTAAAAAAAAAAGACTAAATGTACTCTAAATTGAAACGAACTGAAAAGCGAAAAGGTAGATTGGCGCGTCCCCACCACACGTGTCTCATCTTCTTCTTCATCTTCTCCTATTCTCTTCTCTTCTCTTCTCTCCTCTCTGTAACTCAACATGGACCCCTCCAAGCAAGAATTCCTCGCCGAATTCGGCCAAGACTACGGCTATCCCAACGCTCCCTACAACATCGATCACCTTCGAGCCTCTCAATTCTCTAGATTACAAGGTCTCCCACTACTTCCACAATTCCAATTTCAAAAATATACTACACTTTAATCAAATTCATATCGGATTTTCTTACGTTGAACTTATTGTGAGCTGAACCGGTGGTTTACTCATATTTCCTATATATTATTGGAATTCATTGGAAATATTTATAAATTTGTGTGCATGATTATTAGTATGATCAGTTTGGATTAAGATGGCTGTGATTAGTGGTGAAATTGTCCTGTTAGGTTAGGAGATGAATTTAATAATCTTAACATCTTTGTTGTTGTTGTTGTTTTCTTTTGCAATTTGAAATTTTAGATCTTGTATACTTGGATCATGCTGGAGCAACTTTGTACTCTGATGAGCAGATGGGCTTGGTTTTCAAAGACCTTACCAGCAATGTGTATGGGAATCCTCGTATCCTGATGTGACAGTGATGACTTTTTTGAGATAGATGCACTTTTATACTGGCTTATTTTCGGCCTAGTGGAATAACTTTAAGTTTTTCGTTTGAGCTTGTTATTCTTGACATTAGTCTATTTGTAGTGTGTATGGTTTTCCTTTTCCTTGTTCTTGCATATGTGAAAGTATATGTGATCAGTTTACGGTGGTGCTTGCATTGAAGAAATGTTTGGTTCTGTCTGATTCACAATTCACGATAAACAACTTATTAAGGTCTTTCCTGTCATTTGCTTGCCAGTTGCTACCAGTCTGTACTTTGGATGTTTCAATACCAGCAGTTTTATCTGCCTCAAAAAAATATTTGCTTGTACAATATTGGTAGATGACTGATTTTGAAGAGAACTCGTGCTGTGCCATGTCCTGTTACTCTGTATTGTTTCATTTAAAAGGGTTTCTGTTTTCTCTTCAATATTACCAGTTACACTACTTTTCAAATGCCTGTTCAACTTT
Source organism: Mimosa pudica (assembly GCA_029929735.1). Lineage (NCBI taxonomy): Eukaryota > Viridiplantae > Streptophyta > Magnoliopsida > Fabales > Fabaceae > Mimosa > Mimosa pudica. The sequence continues at coordinate 10,928,576 of JAKELP010000002.1, forward strand.
TTTAGGTTGATGTTAAAGCCTGTAAAATTTGAATTTTAAAGCATACCTGTATACTCCAGGATGTTGCAAACATTCTTCTGTCTATAGCAACTATGTTTGCTTTGAATAGTTTCATTTAGAAAGGTTTTGTTTGCTCCTCAATATTACCAATTACGCTGCTTATAATTCAAATGCCTGTTCAGCAAACCTTAAATTTGAATTTTAAAGCATACCTGTGTGCTTCAATGTGCTACAAGCACTCCTGTCTGTAGCTACTATGTTTGTAATATGGTAAATTGGATCTAGCTTCTATAAATATCTGAAGTATTGGGCGGAATTAGGGACTTATGTGTAATAAGCAAATTGCATCTGTCCGGTCTGTGTTTTGATTAATTTGGTGAGCAGAAACTGAACAAGAATGAAACATTTTTTAAGCAGTACTTCCTAAATCCTCATTTCATGTGATGATATCTAATTCATGCTTTCATCCATGAATATTGCTTTTGGTACTTGTGAGAGTTTTTGTTGATTTATACTCAGATTAAATTGTATTTCTTGGCATTAGTGTAGTATTTGGTGCTTTAAATTAGTCTTTTAAGGATTCTCCCTTATTATTTTACTTTTTCTTCGATTCAGTAGATCTTCTACCTGCGGCGAAATCCTCTTCCCTTGAATTGTATTCTTACCTGTGGGACTTACATATTTTGCTGATAGTTTAGGATGTTAGTATTAGAAAAAATTCCTTAATATGTGACGTAGATAGCCAGAGTGACTCCAGTTCTGCTACATTGGAGATTGTGAAAGAAGCTCGTCAGCAGGTACATTGAATTGTCTCAACACTTGAGCTACCTATTTTAAAAGTCAATCAGGTTAAAACAACTTTTATTCTAAGTGATGTTTAGGATCATAGAATATTATATCTTAAATTCAGTCCTGTTGATGTTGGAAATGGTGCATGAAATACTAAGTTAAATTGCCCGATGGATGCTTGAATTTGTTCATTTTTAATGAGCAACATGCTACTGTATGTGGTCTTGTCATTTTCCCCTGCTTTAAATAAGCTCTGCAGAGTGGGCCATGTTGCCACTGGTTACTCACCAGGCTATTGCTATTTTTCATATTTTTAAATTATTTGCAGTGAGAATTATCATATTTTCAAAATTTTATCTTGAGCTCATTTCATTGTGCTGTGGGCCATACAGGTTCTTGACTACTTTAAAGCATCTCCAAAAGAATATAAATGTATATTTACCTCTGGGGCTACTGCAGCATTGAAACTGGTTGGTGAGGCTTTTCCGTGGAGCTGTAAGAGCCATTTCATGTACACAATGGAGAATCATAATAGTGTCCTTGGAATAAGAGAGTATCCTTTCTGGTTAGTAAATTATTCAAGACTAAAGATACAATGAGATTATGAAAAACAAACTATAACAGATTGGCAGTTCATGTGGTATTGAGGTCACTTTTTAACTCTATCTAATTTTAATTGACCATTTTGTAGTACCATTCAATCATCTCTGATTAGTAATTGGCTCAAATGATAGTTGATCCTGTTGTTTTTCCTCCTTTACCAGCTGTGGAACCAATAACATATCTTGTGCAATCTGGGCAATTATTTATTTGGCCTTTGTTTCTTTTGCACCTTAATTGATCACATACTTGAATTGTCTTTAACACAAGGATGCACATGTGGTATTTTGATCGAGTCACACTATGTTGCAAGGGAAAGAGATGGAATCATGAAAAATAGTATGTTTAGTATGTGAAAGGTTTAGATCTCACAATGTATTAGACTTGGTATGTGGGGGTTAGATGTCATCTAACCTTTTCTGTTTTCACCCCAATGTGAATGTAGGTTAATTTAACTTTATCAACATCTAAAAACCATATCTATGTTGGAATTTGTTTCTTTTATTTTCATGATGATTATCGACATTCCATGCACTTAACCAGTATTAGATATGCTCTAAATCAAGGAGCTGCAGCAATTGCAGTAGATATTGAAGAAGACATGCATCCTGGTATATCTGGAGACACAATTTCCATGAGGATATCACCACACCAAGTACAAAGTAGAAAAATAGCTGGATTGCAAGATGTAGAGCCTACTGGTAACTTTTACAGTCATATACTGTTCTTGGTGTTTTAGACTTTCTATATGATATCTGGTCATTCATTCCCCCCCAACCCAATGCAGGTGATGTGTATAATTTGTTTGCCTTCCCCTCAGAGTGCAACTTCTCAGGGTTGAGATTCAGCCTTGACCTGGTTGAGATAATCAAGGAAGATTCAATAAGGATTTTGAGCGGTTCTTCAGCTTGCAAGTAATATGCTACATTATTTGTCTTATTGACACCTTGCGTTTAAGCCTTACAGATTCCTGATGCTTAAAACTAAACACTTTTTTGTTACATACATACGAATCAGCATTTTGGTTTAGATATTATTTTGTCTGGATTAGCTGGATATAAAATCATAGAATCCTATACACATATCTTTGTTTTTGCCTTTTTGTTTTGTTGTTTATTATATTTGTTTTTCCTCAAAATAATGAATTTTGGTTTATGTTGTCATGGTGATTTCTACAAGGAATAGCAATACCATTTTGGCTTAGGTGGAAGCAAAGCTGATATATTTGATTTAGCTTAACAGAATTGTAGCTGCTTTTGTGTATTTTGTTTGCCTATGAAAAGATGCCTTATAGACAGGCACATTAGTTTTACATTCAATGAGATCATGCTACTTTGACGTTCTCCTCTCCTTTTTCTATTCCTACTGGCTTTACATTAATTTGTCACATTATTCTGTGTGACATCTTCAAAGCAATGATGGTATATATTGTATATGTATTTTTGTTGTTGTTGTAGAAATGGAGGCCAGTGGATGGTCTTGATTGATGCAGCGAAAGGATGTTCTACTAAACCTCCTGATTTATCCAAGTATCCTGCAGATTTTGTTACTATCTCCTTTTACAAGGTAGTTTATAAAATTTGAGATTGTTTTTATTTACCATCAATGATTATAAAAAACTGATGCCTTACTTAGTGGATTTCTATTAAGATGTTTGGCTATCCTACCGGGCTTGGAGCTCTCATTGTTCGTACTGGTAAGAAACTTAATATAAAATTATATATTGTTTTCTCACTTTTATTTCTTTTTTTATCAGATCTCACTTTTATTTCTCACTACCCTGAATTATTTAGTTTGTTCGAGTGCTAGAATTATCGTGTTCGCTAAAAACAGAAAATCCAAGCATACTTTGTCCGAAACCCTCTTTATCCTCCTTTTTTTTGTTTTAAATTAAACAAGATGCTAATTTAGTCATGATTTTGATGGAAGTTTCATACATGTTATGTTAATCTAATTTTATGAATGTTTGTCATCTTATGACGGCCTTCTTTTTCCTTTTGAATCACAGATGCGGCCAAGTTACTCAAGAAAACTTATTTTAGTGGAGGTTTGTGGCCTTGTGGCTTGATGATCATCTATTTGACATTAATGCCTAAAGCAGTAATTTATCCTGTCCTCGTTACAGGTACTGTTGCTGCATCCATTGCTGACATTGATTTTGTTAAGAGAAGGGAAGATATTGAGGGCGTCTTTGAGGATGGAACTGTTTCCTTCTTGAGCATTGCGTCTATTCGCCATGGCTTTAAGACCTTGAGGTCTCTAACCATATCAGCAATATCACGGTATGCAGAAAAGAATATGTGCATATACATAAAATTGTTATTACTCAACTCTTGGCTGCACAAATACGATATAATCTCTTGGTAACTATTGCACTTTGTCTTAGTTTGGTATTGCTTATAATCACAAAATGTTTCTTTTGTAAAACATTAAGGTAAGTTACTTGAAGAAATTTTATTGATGACATTTGTAGCTTTGTGAAGGTGCTTTCAAAACCTTTCTTCTGATTGAAAGAAGCACATGTAAAACAATCTTGTAACTTTCGTTGTTAAAACACGAGAATATTAAGAATTCAAACAAAAAAACAGTGAAATGCCGTTGGATCATTACTTGTTATAACTTCTAAAACCAGCTGTTATAGACTGTATTCTGCAATAGCTATTATGCTCTGATCTCACTGAATTTTGTTGTTATGAAACACCTGACCATTTTGGATCGGGAGGCATTCATATCATTCCTATCATTACAAAGACTGTTTTAAGCAAAAGGTTAAGCTGTTTGGTGAAGTCCCATGACTAGTTTTTTCACAATCTCCAACATCTAGAGACATAAAATCAGAGAAAAATAATGATATTATCTGTGATTTCAATGCTCCAAGCATTGTTTGCCATAAGCGGAATAACATCTGTTCTTTGGCTTGAACCTGACTATGTTTTCTTTTCCCATTGTATTCTTTCTTCTGAGTAATATTAAATCTTTTTGCTTTGTAGGCATACAAGATCCTTGGCCTTATATACAAGGAAAATGCTTTTGGCCCTCAGGCATGGGAATGGATCTAGAGTGTGCATAGTCTATGGACCTCATAAATCAAGGGTAGGAAATTGAGCTCCCCTTAACTTTTGATAGCTGATTGGCTATAGATTAATATCATAATTTCCTGTAACTTCAAGTTGTAAAGCTTTTTAAAATGAAGCGGCATAATTTCCTTACCATGGTATAAGAAAATAAACAGGCCATTTTCAGACTCTCTTATTTATCTTAATTTTCTTGGAAGGGCGAAGGGGCAAAAATAGCCACCGTAATTTCCAAAATGGACAACTTTGGCACCCGTAATTTCGATGGTGCAAAACCGTTCATTATAAACCAAAATGGGACAAATTTAGCACTCTCAAACAGAGGTGTTAAGTTTGACCATTAGTTGACTAGGAATGGTGATTTGACATGATGACATGGCGAAATAAGGAATTATGTGTCACATTCCATATGATATGGCAAAAAAATAAAGATAAACATGTCATATTGGGGCCCATGCGAATACATATGTTAACTAAAAATAAAAAAAAAACAACTTGATGCCCCAAAAACAAAACACACTATCATGCCCTAACAAAACACAAATATAACACACTCAAAGTGCCAACATGTTCGAACCCTAGCAACCATTGGACCCAAACCCAAATCCTAGCCACCAACATTGAAACCCAAGCCACCATCGAAGCCACGCGAACCCAGGCGAAGCCACACGAGCCATCGGACCACTCGACCCAGGTGACCACTCGCCCCAGCGAAGCACTCGCACCAGCGGACCACTCGAACACATTGGAGACTTTGTATGGGGTCTGGGTTGCTTCGTGGTACCTGGTATGGGGTATGGGTTTCACGCAGGAGAGCAAATGGAGGTGGGGATGGTGATTTCAGCGACAAATTCGAAGGTGAGTGTGGTGAGGATGAAGGAGCGATTTGGAGATTAGGGTTTTGTGCTTTAATTTGGGGATTTGGTGATGTGTCAGGGCTTCCCAATGTGGCTTCACTTTACTTGCTGACTATCATGCCACGTAGGTTAATGAATGTGGGCCCCGCGCAGAAACACACGTCTGTTAGCTTCAACTTAACGGCGTGGCTAGATTTGTCCCATTTTGGTTTATAATGAACGGTTTTGCACCATCGAAATTACGGGTGCCAAAGTTGTCCATTTGGAGAATTACGGTGGCTATTTTTGCCCCTTCGCCCTTCTTGGAATTGGTATTGTTAGAAATTGTAATAAGATTTTGTATTCCTTTTATTATTGTTGTTGAAGTATTTTAAATTGTTACAAGTTTTTGTCTTCTTTTTATTATTTTTGTTAAAGCATTGTCGCCATTATTTTTTTTCACTATAAATGGATCTAGCTTGATTCAATCATTTTTCCCAATCCAGGAATTTTGTCATCAAATGGGTCCAATTGTCTCTTTCAACTTGAAGAGGCCAGATGGTTCTTGGCATGGATACCGAGAAGTGGAAAAGCTGGCATCTCTATCAGGAATTCAGCTACGGGTAGAAATGATGATTTTCTTCATGTCATTGATCTGTCCTTTTGAATGATAATTTTTTCCATCTATCAAGATGAAACCAGTTCTTTCCTATTCTCTTGTCTTGCTCTAGCTTAGTGCTGATAATATATCTATATCTGTTATCTATTTAGACAGGATTCTTCTGCAATCCAGGCGCTTGTGCAAAATATCTTGGGTTGTCTCACTTGGATCTACTTTCTAATACTGAGGTTACGGTTTGTTAAATGTTATTATTTTCCAGCAATTTCTATTACGAGTTTAAGTTTCCATTTGGATATAACCTCAGAATGATAGTCAGACTTAAAAATACAGGCAGGCCATGTTTGCTGGGACGATTATGATATAGTTAATGGAAAGCCTACTGGAGCTGTAAGAGTATCCTTTGGTTACATGTCAACATATGAAGAGGCCAAGGTTTGAACTCTTCTAGTCATCCTATCTTTTATTTAGTATATGAAGAATTATCCTTTGATTCTGGATTCTGAGTTGATTCAGTCTTGTCGGGGTAGCTAACATTTACCTGTTATGTCATGCTCAACAAAGTTAAAATGAAGTGAGAGAAATCTCATTATGATTAATTTGTAGTATAGCTTGGCTTATTGTTTCATTTGTTATATGATGTTTTTTAATGCATTTTCCATCAATTTTAGGTCATTATTCTTAGTAATCTAATTATTGTGTTCCTCTTTTCAGAAATTTATTGATTTTGTAGCAGGTTCCTTTATTTCACCCGAAAGTCACATTGGCCATATAAAACATGAGAAAGGTTTGTGCTCTTTAATCAATAAATATAAATTCTGCACGTCCATCCCATTGAGAGGGCTTAGCTGCTCTTGTACTTCTCTCCTTTATCTCTAACAGACAGAAATAAACTTGCATTGCATTAGATGCAAAATAAAAAAGCACACATATATGTAGCTAATTAATAGGTCTACATATTGTAACCAACATATAATTTTCAGCCAGTGATTTGACCGTATGTATGAACATTTACTTGATGCAGGCTTTGACAGGTGTTCCTTGTCTTCTGGTTATTTTCTTCATTCCATTACTATATACCCAATAAAATCTTGTGGTGGTTTTAGCTCAGAAAGTTGGCCTCTCAGTAACCATGGTAATTATTTAGTTTTCACAGATCATCTTCTCCTTAATTGATGAGATATATTAAGTTATCGTCAACCTTTATAATAAGAAATGTTTATTAGGGACATGGAAAACATTGGGCTGCAATTCCTTCTTTTACTTGTTCCAGAAGCATGACTGATGAACTGATTTCTCATTGGGAAAGTTTATTTTACCAAAATGCTTTCTGAACTTAATTTTGAATCCTGTTTACAGAACTGATTGTATGGGAATGATATTTTTTTTTCTTTTTAACATATCATTGATCAAAAGTCTGTTTGTGTAGATGGGATTTTCTCATTATTTTTCTATTTTCCGTTTTCATGGTCTTATTTGTTCTATAAAATTTCTACCCCTATAGGATGAATATTCTCTTTTATCTCAAATAATTAATGAAGATTTGTTCTCTAAAACAAAAAATGCCGTATACATTTTATAATTACACATGTGATACATGTTATGAAGGAAGTTAAATATTCTTTCTGAAAATTTGGAGCAGGCCTGAAATACGATCGGGAGTGGATTGTTAAAAGCCTTAATGGTGAAATTCTTACACAGAAGAAGGTAAAATTATCATTTTCTTCTTTATCTATCAACATATCTAAATTGTCAAATGTGCATTTGGCACCATAATAAAACCTTGGGTGCATAAATACTCATCATAATTTAAAAGGGTACAAAATGTAAGTTGATTTATCTGTTTACAATATTTTGCTGTATCCTCGCTGTGGTTTATTACAAATTGTTGTATTCCATGTTGTACTGTACATGAATCCTCTTGATTAGATTCGGGTTTCAGGGCAGCATTGAGTATTGTTGCTTGCTCAAATTATACAGTGTCACATATGCTAGCCAGTTCTATCCATTTGTCTATCTTATTCATGTTACATCATTGTGTCTTCATTGTACAGTGTTGGTAGCTTATACTGATATTTTGATTTGTTGTGTTTGATTTTGTAGGTTCCTCAGATGTGCTTTATAAGCACATATATTGACCTCAGTCAAGGAATGTTGTTTGTGGAGTCCCCACATTGCAAAGAAACACTAGAGATTAAGCTCGATTCTGATATGGACACCGGTAGTAGAGAGGATGTCGGTTTATTTGGTCAAAGGTATATGATTGTATAGGTGTATCCACTATTATTTTGTCTTGCATGTTTCTTTGTTATACACCAAGTTCTTTTTTTTTTTTTTTGATATAAAAGAAAATAAGACTAAAAAAATACTAAGAACTGTTATACACCAAGTTCTTGTGGATGGTATTGGGTGATTATTTAGATGGTGATTAAACCACTTTTGCCGCTCCATTGTGCTTGTCAGTGGGCATATACTGGCAACCTTTCTTCTTTTCTGTTTTTGACCATTTTAGTTCTTTTGGGATCTTTGTTGACAGCATGATCCTTGAGGTATTTTTGTTATGTATTAGGGTGTTTTTGTCAGCAGATAGGTCTTCCTAGTGTTTCGATGCGGTCTACTCTACATTGGAGTAGTGAAAAAATGACTGGATGCTTTTGAAGCAGGCTAGCAGAATCGTAATTTGGCTGGTCAACTAAGTTCTATTGATAAAGTGGGGAATCATATGATCATGAAAACCAGTCACATAGTTATGATCATGGAGTCTTTCTTTATTCATGTATAAATAACTTAATTGATATAACAAAACACTATTTTTGTGACGCATAGTTTAATTGAGTCGCACAGACTGGCACTAATATATGTAATTATTTAATGTGAATTGACCTTGCTCCTTAATTAGTCATCCTTTTCAATTATTAAGGTTTAATTTGTTTTTCTTTCTTTCATATTAAACTTTTCTTTCCATTTGTGGTTTTACTTTTGTGTACATGAATTTTTCAAAATCATATTGCAAATGCCCTGATCAGTAAGAATTATGCATGCCCTTCTATTGTTGTGTTCTTCAGGTATATAGTCCATAGTTACGATGAAGACATCAATGTTTGGTTTAGCAAAGCCATCGGTAGGCCATGCACTCTGTTACGCAATTCTATTTCTGATCATGATTTATTGTTGAACGAGGCCAAAGATGATGTTTCATGTAGAGATAGAAAGAGCATGCTCAACTTCGCTAATGAAGCACAGTTCTTGCTTGTGTCAGACGAAAGTGTATTTGACCTCAACAACAGATTAAGTCCAAGTATGCCCTTGTACTCATTTTTTCATGACATGCAATTTCTTCTATGCAATGAGTCAATTTCTTCTAAATATGCAACAGTAACTCTTTGTAGGATTTAACTTTGAATATTTTATCCATTATATTAAGGAAGTTCATAAACTATTTGTTAGAATTAGAAAATTAGTATTATTATTATTTCCAATTTTGTATTAGTAGAATTGAGTCATAATTATCAATTATAGTATAGGAAATTAAGCTATTAGGGAATCATGTTAGGTTAACTTGTAGGAGAAGTTTATTATCTTTTAGAAAGCTTTTGTATTATAAATATGTTATCATATCAATGAAATATTCATTGGACTATTTAGTCATCTTTGTTTCCACACTATTTCTTAATCAATAATGGCTTATATGATCATTGATTGAGTTACAAGGGGAATTTGAATGTATTAAATAATAACTTGATTAATCCTCACGGAATCCCTTTTGCATACAACTTTCCACTTTCAACATTTTTACTATATAGAATTTGGACAAATTCTAATTGATGTCTCTAGATGTACAGAAGAACCTATATCAAGCAGACATGCAAGTTAGTCCAAGTAGATTTCGGCCAAACCTTGTGGTATCTGGAGGCAGGCCGTATGATGAAGATGGATGGAGAAGCCTCAGAATTGGAAACCATTATTTTAGAGTAAGTTCTCTAACCCTCATTTCCTTTTAGATTTCAAAGTGTTTGTTGTGCTATTTGAATTGCTGCATATTGTAAAAACATCCACATTAGTATTATGTTCAATGAACTCAAAATGATATCAGGTTTTTACATTATCATTGAGTTGATTTCTGAACCATTTTTGTATACACTGTTTTGGTTCCGTTCCTACTTTATGTTGATTCTCTCTTTTGAAGAATATTATTGGTCACCATACTGCATGAAAGTTGTCCTAACTACAGAATATAAAAAATGTAACTGTTACGATTTAGATACAACTTACATCTTTGGTTTGAGATCCCATAAAGAATGCTTAATTATTTTATTCTGCATATCATCCACTTATCATTTTACCTTTTTATTATTATTCTATTTAAAGATACAATCCCTCCTTGAAATCACTTTTTTCATTTATATTCTTCAGTATTCTTTTTCACTCTGCTTACAAATAAAAAAGTTCCTTTGGGAATGGCTTGCATTGTGATGCTTAATAAAGACGTGATTGTTCTCTGTGATTTTGATATTTTCTTCCTTTGCTCACCAGTCACTAGGGGGATGCAACCGTTGCCAGATGATCAATCTTTCACAGAAAGATGGACAAGTTCACAAGTCAAATGAACCCTTAGCAACCTTAGCGTCATACAGGAGAGAAAAGGTTAGCCAAATATGTCATTATTATGTATTACTCTCTTTCTTGCATTTTTATTTTAATTCTATATTCATTGGTTAGCATGTTTGGTTTCATATTGGAAACTACTGAAACCATAGTTTTTAATGGAAGCAAGCACCCAGTTTCACCAAAATTATATTTTTTGTAGGTTTTAACGTGAAAATAAACACACTAAATTAGAAAGATGTTCATACCCTTGATGCACTTTCACTGAATTGTTTTTCACATTATAGTGAGCTGATTAACTTGGGAAATGGGGCATCTAGTATGCTCTTCTTGTTCCCGTTTCCTTATATGCTTTCGACAATTCTTTTTCACTGGGAAAAGGCTTTATATTCTAACTCTAATTCTGACTAATGAAACAGGGGAAGATCTTGTTTGGAATTTTACTAAGATATGAACCTAGTGATGGAGGAGAACAACGATGTGATTCATGGCTTCATGTGGGACAGCATGTTAATCCAGATCCTGACTAGTTTGGCCAGAAGTTTTTGATCAAAACAAGGATGGAAATATCTGATCGTGAAGCATATACATACACACACAATAATCCAATAACACCATCATGCCAGGTAGAAAAATAAATTTAAATGCCACGAGAGAAAAGAGAATGGAAGATCTCAGTGGCGTGGATAATATTTTATGTTGTAAATTGACAACAAAAGTTGAGTATATGAACATGGATCCTTTCCAATGTAGATAAATCAGTTATTATATATAGAAATCAAAATAAGTTATTCATGATATCAGCGTGGTTTCATAATTTGCAAGTTTTAATTTTCAGTTAAAAGTACATTTTCTTGCATTGTTTTAATTTAATTACTCGGACAGTTCCTTTTCCTTGTTCGCTAAACATACATTACTTCTTTCAATTCTTGTCTTGCCATATGCTAGATGCTCCTCTCCAAAGTCTATTGGCCTTTAGCCTTAGTCTTGGTTAATTTGTCAGTACTCAATACCTGCGTTAAATAACTTACAAGATTTCCATTGTTATTTTTAGTTTCCCCAACCTAGAATCAGTAAATCGCGTGATCATATTTCATCACTATCAAGGTATTTAATGTGAATTCTGTTGTTTTCTAGACGAGAGCTCAAGTTAATGAGCACTTACAGCTGTGTACCTAATTAGCTGTGATCTATTCAACAAACTAATAGGATGGATCACTACTAGTAACATTTTGTGGTTGATAATATTTGTTGTTTCGACTTGCAAATTTTGCTCATTGATGATTATGAAAAACATTAATGTGCAATGTATGTGGATTCAGCCATGCCCTTGCTTTGGACGTCTAGTTTAACAAATTTATTAGTCACTCCAACATAGTCCTATTTAGGGATGTGAGTTTGTTCCTAAATATAAAACATATTTTTAATTTATCTCAACTTCTCCATAAATTATTGATGTTTTCAATGACAAACAAGAGATGGATGGTGAGATTAAATATAGATAGTTAGAATATTTTGGTAATATCATGTGATTCTAACTAATTCAACTAATTCCTTTAGTATAACGAAATCCAATAATTATATCTTAGTTAAGCAACATTAAACTTAGTAAAAAATTTGACCTAATGCTTACATGTGATAACTATTTTAACACATGTTATGTCCCATTTCTCAATTAATTTGTCAAATAGAATTAGAAAATTTTCCTTTTTATTTTTTGTGGCAGAGTCCATTTTTTTAGAATATATATAATATTGCCTCAGTGTCCCCTCAAACGTAGCCATTGATGTAGCTGTGAAGGATGTGTTTTTAATACTTTTTAGCATCAATCAAATAAAGCAACATGCTTCTCTTTTTGCAATCCCCAAATACATTCCTCAACTACACATTCTTATTTCAGTTCAAAAAACTACACATTCTTATACTTTTTGAAATTGTCAAATCATCTAAAAATTCCCCTTCGACTAATTAAATAATTCTTACTTTAATTGACATTGTTATGCGCTTTAAAATTCATTTGATTTGTAATTTTATGTTCAAAAGTTATGGTTAGTTCTTCATTTATCAAAATTGGAAGCTTTTATGTTCTAATTAATAAATCATTTATTCAGTTTCTGAGGTAATTAATATATATTTTCAGCCACGTTTTTATGTCAAAAGGATAAAACTCAAAGTTACTATGGGAACAAGTTGGAGTGACTCCATTTAATGAGAAAATGGTAGAGAATCGTTTGAGGTGGTTGGATATGTCTAAAGATGTCCACTAGATACGTCAGTGAAGAGGGTAGACTAAATAACATGGAGTCAATTAAAAGAGGGAGAGGGAGATAAAGGTGAACTCTCAGCAAATTTATAAAACGATATCTATTGATGAATAATACATTTAAAAAATTTGTTATTGATAGAGCATAATAGCGTCATGTAATAGTAATACATGTAGTCAACCTCAAATACTGATAGAGCAAAATTTTAGGAAAAAAGTTTGATCCACTCATGATCCAAGACCTTAAACTCATGATCCACTAGGGGATATCCCTGAGAGTTTTGGAGCATGATAAGCAACCCTTTTATTTCTATGCACGCATGTAGGTTTCGCCCAACTTCACTTAGTTGTGACGATGTACGTCTCTTCAAGCTTCACGAATGAAACCACAACAAAACAATATTCTCCAAGAATTATACACTCATCAAGATGGTTAAATGTAACATTTTCATTTTCGATAACTAAACCAATAGACTCCAAAGGTTTACAATAGTTTGCATGGATATTGTTAAACAACACCAATTATACTAGAGAAAGAAGTGGGAAAATAATGATAGTGAGACTGAATTACAGTAAAAATTAGGAATTTGTTTTCATTAAATTGAAATTTTCGAAAAGATAGATTAATTTTAAATTATTTTTTATACTAATTAAATTAAAATAACTCATAAATAAGAATAGAAGAAATACTATCCTCAATGATCAGGGTGGTCTTGATAAAAAAAATGACAATGGCGGTGAGCAATAGAAATGAGCATTGATGTTATTGTAACTCCTATTTGCCAACCTAATTGTTATCCACCTACAATAGGTATGTTACATGATGTGCTATCAAAACAAAAACAACATAAAAGACATTTTTTATATCTAAAGTTTTAGAAAGTGGTTTGGCAAACTTTGGCTCACTCACCATATAAAAATAGGGCTCCCAAAGATAAGTGTTCAATGTTTGTTTGGTTGCAAGAAACCCAAGAAAGTGAGTTGTAAATAATTGAAAAGTTAAGGGGTAATATAGTCATTTACATATATCTCGGGGCCACAAGTCTTCTCTCTCCATCTCACACTTATCGTGGGGCCCACAAATTTTACTCTCTCATCATTACCCCTACTTTCCATCTTACCCTTTCCAATTTTAATTTTTTACCAAACTTTCCTACAACCAAACAAGCAATAAACATTATGATGTGTTTGCATTTGCTTACGGCACGACTTAACGAATGAGCTGGAAGATAAATGATTATTAATTGGATTCCACATAAAGTCATGATGGAATGACTCATCTAGTCATCTTTCACTACCACTAATCGATTCTTTATATTCAACTTTTTCAAATTTTGAACACATATAGATATGTGTCTTACTTTTTATATTATAATTTAACAATAAACTACAAGAAATAAATATGACATGCCGTTTTATGTCATTTGTTAACTTGATATGATGAATATAAGGAATTTGATGAAAGTATGATTTTTTATATTACTATTTAAATTCCATTGTTTTCATTTTTATTTACATTTGACTAGCATACATACGCAAAAAAAAATGTCATCATTTTATGTCTTTGATTATTTTATTTGATGACAGTATTTTCAGATTAAATGATGTCGGAAGTGAGCAAAGTAATATTCCTTTACATGTATAACTGTCATGTGAATATGTGATGATGGTTCAATTACGTCTAGTACACGAAAGTATAATACACATGAAAAAAGTGAGAATAACGCATGGTTATAAATTTATAATAAAAAAAAAAAGTAATCTGTTAGTCACTACATTTTCATCATTTTTTATTAAGTTATTTATAATTTTTTATTGGATTGTTGTCATTTCATCACTATAACTCTAAATTTTTATGCTCAAAGTTTTGATTAAAGTTTGAGTGAAAGTTGACACATAAACTGCCTTGCATAGAATGAAAAACATTTTAAAAAATAAAATGATGGACTAGTGTTATTTATGACAAATTAATATTTTATGATCATAGGTTTTTCCCTAATCGTGGGTTAATGCTTATAATCGAGGAAACTATGGAGATTAAAAAACATGTGTGTGTATGGAAAGCTAATTAAAATCAAATAATATTATAAGAAATTAGGAACCTATTGATTTACTTCCTTTTAATCAGTTATGCATTTGGCAAAGAGATAGACTTAAACTATTTTCTTAGTAATACAAAATTGTGTTTGTATATCTTGATTAGTTTAAAAAAATTTAACCAACTGTATGATGTATGTAGTTTAATTACGTTTTTTTGCCAGCAAGATTTGTGACGGGACTTGGGCGGCCACTTATTATATTATTTGTGAGGCAAACTATTATTAAATTGAGGTTGTTACACCGCCCCCAAACAATCTTGGCTCAAACATACACATTCTTTGTTGGACATCATTTTTTTGGGCAAGACTAGACATTTTAACTTTTAAGCAGGAGCATGGGCAGGGGTAATCCTGGGTGGCGGGGCCACATTAACACCCCTATTATTTAGACTCAATCATGTTCCTTAAATATTTGATTATTGTTGCTTATACAATAATGCTAAATTTCTAGGTACTTCACATGATTTAAGGACACATATTATTTATCTATTATTTAGGGGGAGCACATATTATTTATACAACTATATTTAAATTTTCATCTACCACATTATTAGCGTCTTGCCCTAAACTTGTTTTTGTCGGTAATTGCGTTCAGATTCATTAGGGAAAATCCCCAAAATAAATATCACATGAAACCGAAAATCACGCATTAAAAGATTTCTCCTATTTAGCTAAATGATTAACTACATTGACACGTCTACTCCACCTACACGGATTTTCGGTTAAAAATGGTAGTATTTTTTTTTTGAAAATCACCATATAAATTATCCTAAATATAGATGTAAATAGTAAATGAATTTATGAAGAGAATGAATGTAAGGAAGACAAATTTCAAAAACAAAAACGTAGACGGCCAAATAAGTGACCAATTAAAAATAAAATAGAGAGAAAAGAAGAAGAAACCATTAAACCAATGAGTAGTAGGTTTTTTTTAATCACCGTACTATTACAATCAACTAATCCAGACGTGAGGGATATGAGTGCTGCCCACATAGACAAGACTGTCTCATTTCTTAATGATAACGTTTCCGTGATTCGAACACACATTCACATAGACAAGACTATTACAATCAACTAATCCAGACATGAGGGATATGAGTGCTGCCCACATAGACAAGATTGTCTCATTTCTTAATGACGTTTCCGTGATTCGAACACACATTCTCATCCTTTCTTGAAAGGGCTCTCATTAGGAAATGAGACAATCAGTCTATATGGGCAAGACTTTTACCGAGATTAGTCTGTCGCCAATAGGCGTCAGATTACCAGCTGTATTTAAAAAAAAAAAAAAAAAGAGTGACCGTTACAGAAAGTAAGAAGCAGAAGGTGACAAAGAGTGAAAGGTTCGTTACGCGTAATAAGACCATCTCCTTAAACTACGCCGTTTTGACGCTCTTTCTGTCTTCTTTCCCTTCTCTCTCATCGTCAACTCCTTTTCACAATTCACACCTCATTCTTTCAATCCCACTTCTTTCTCCATCTGGGCTCCTTCAATTTCCAATCTTTCTCTCTTTTCTGCTCTCTCTTCTCACATCCCATATTCCATCTTCATTCATTCACCGTTGTAGTTGAACAAAGTTTTTAACTTTGTTCTATTCCATGCTGATTTGTCTTTTTTCTCCTTTTTACTTTGGTGGTTATTGTTTTAGCTAAGTGGGATTACTTCATTTGTTGTGTTGTCTGTGTGGCATCTCATTTTCTATCACTATCGTGTTTGGTGGTGACATGTTGTATGGTTTAGCTTTACTGCTAAGATCCATGTTTTATTGATTGAAACGTGGCTTGCTGTTATTGGAGCTTTGCTTTCAATCGAAAGTTGCTTCCTTTTATAGGTAGATCATCATCATCTGTGTTATCTGCAGTGCTTTACTTAATTGAGAAGTTTATTGTGCCCTTTTTGTTTGTTTGAGAGGATTGAATGAGGAAAATTCTGTGTTGATTGCAGGGATTAGATTGATGTGCAATGCAGAGATCGCGTAAAGCTCTTCTGCAAAGGAGAGCATCAGAGAAGGGTGGTGGTGGAATGAACCATTTGTATAATGTTTCATTGTCTTTGGTTTTTATTTTATGGGGGCTTGTCTTCCTATTCAGCTTGTGGATAAGCCATGGTCATGGTTTCAGAGGTAGCTTCCATTTTTTGTTCTTTTCCTTTTCATTTTACCTCTGCTGACTGCTGTGAATTATGATCCTTTTCTTGTTGATACTTGTCCTCATTGTAATATCAACAATATTCCATATTTACTTTTGATGTCTAACCTGGATATTTTCTTTCATGGAGATATTAATGCCATAACATTTAGATATTCACTTTTATATGTATTTCATGGCAATTCCATCTTGATATGTGTGTCTTAAGTGTTTTCGGGTGGATTCTCACGGTCGAATTGACTTCCATTTGATGGTTGGAAGATAGTTTGACTTAGGAAATTGTTTAGGGCATCTGGTTGTGTTTATGACGTTTATAGTATATATTTTGTGAGATTATCTTACAGTTGTGGGGGACAGTGATAAGTGAAAGGAGGTGGAACTATAAGAACAATAAAAGAAAATTACTGCTTCTAACTTAATTATAAGAAAATCATTGCTTGAAGAAACAATGGCAGGAAAGAGATAAAGGATGTCGTATTTCCTTACCACTTAAAAACAACTTTCCTGTCTCAATTACCATTTTCTGAAACACACAACTGGTGTTTGCATGCCCGGTATATGTTAGTTACCTTGTAGTATTTGGCAATCATATTGTCATCTCTATGGTACACATTCCCACACCCCCCATTGCTATGATAATTTCCTTTCCTTGTATGTGAGATTTTTCATGCTCCATTTCTGAAATTATTCTTACCAGTCAATTTATCATCTTTGGATTAGATGGACCTGAAGAACATCCTGCTGGGGAATCAAATTGTAGTGAACAAAACGACAAAAATGTTGATGACTCTAAGTCAACAATTGATCATTTGAGTAAAGAAACGGATGATTACGATCATTTTCAGGCTATGTGCTTGAGTAATGCTGAGACCGATGACCATAAGGATTCATTACCTGCTGGCGAAAGCAACAAATATGCTTCACTTGATGAGAAAGATAAGTTTGCATCTCCTGCAAGAGAACAACTTGGAGTTGATATCTCTGAACAGGAAGAAAATAATATGTCAAAAGCTGATCATATCTCTCAGGCTGTGCCTCTTGGTCTTGATGAATATAAAAGCAAGGCATTTAGTTCAAAAATCACATCTGGTAGTGGTCCAGCTGGAAGTGTTATTCACAGAGTTGAGCCTGATGGTGCAGAATACAATTATGCATCAGCGTCAAAGGGGGCAAAAGTTTTGGCCTCTAACAAAGAATCCAAAGGAGCATCTAACATCTTGGGAAAGGACAAAGACAAATATCTTCGAAATCCATGTTCCGCAGAAGAAAAATTTGTCATTATAGAGCTTTCAGAAGAAACCTTAGTAGATACAATCAAAATTGCCAATTTTGAGCATCATTCATCAAATTTAAAAGAGTTCGAGCTCCTTTCCAGTTTGGTCTATCCAACTGATGCTTGGGTTAAACTTGGGAATTTTACCGCATCAAATGTGAAGCAAAGTCAGACTTTCGTTCTTTCTGAGCCAAAATGGGTGAGATACCTCAAGTTAAATCTTTTAAGCCATTACGGTTCAGAATTTTACTGCACGCTGAGCGTAATAGAAATTTATGGTGTCGATGCTGTTGAGAGGATGCTGGAGGATTTAATATACAAGCCAGATAGTCCATTTCCATCTGCGGAGGGCAATGGTGAAAAGAGAGCAGCATCACTTCATCCAAACCCTGCTGACGGGGAAGATGTGCAACAGAATACATCAAGTGGGGTGAATTCGGAACATGATACAGAAACCTCTTCTGTGAACAATGAAGTTGTAAGTAGTAATGTGCCTGATCCAGTTGAAGAAATACGCCAACAAGTTGGCAGGATGCCTGGCGATACTGTTCTCAAGATTCTGATGCAGAAAGTCCGTTCTCTAGATTTAAATTTGTCTGTTTTGGAGCGATATTTGGGGGAGTTAAATTCTAGGTATGCTGATATTTTCAAAGAGTACGGTAAAGACATGGGGGAAAAACATAAGCTATTACAAAAGATCAAAGAAGACATTAGAAGTCTCCTTGACCAACAGCATGCTAGAGTATGTTAAACTCATCCTAGATAATGATTTTATTATTCATGCTATATAATTATCTTCATTCTAATATTATATTTATTTTGGGTATTGATATTTGCTCTTGCAGACCAAGGAAGCCAGTGATCTGCAAATATGGAAGTCCCAGTTTTCTATGCAATTGGATTACATTATGAAGGACAATGCAGTTCTGAGGTGAGGATTTTTGATAATTTTTTGAATGCTTCAGTTCAAGGATGTAATACAAATATAACCATCAAAAGTTGTAGCTTAGTAATTTCCTCATAACTCAATCATATGGGGATACTTTCAATATTTCTGCCACTTGTGGGCAAAAATTACTAGAGAATTTGTTTTGGGTGGGACAGGATGTATTTTTGATATGACAAATGTTTGTCAAGACATTATGATGAATACATGATCTTGTTTGCCTCTTAATGCGGCTATCATAAGTGAAAGTAACATGTCTTTTTGTTCTTTGAAAATGCACAGGGCTGAGGTTGAAAAGGTCCTGAAGAATCAGAGGCATTTGGAGAACAAGGGTATCATTGTGTTTCTTGTGTCAACTACATTTTTACTGATAGCTATAGTGCGGCTATCTGTGGATATATTGGTGAGTGTGTATAGATCATTGAGTGTTGATAGAACAAGTAAATCCGGGAAATTTTGTGCGACTAGCTCTTCCTGGTTTTTACTTTTATTGAGTTGTAGCATTATTGTTTTCATCTTAACTTCATAATAATTTAATTCCAGATTTTGTGGCCATATTTTGAATTTATTAATTTAAATCTAAGCTACAGTTTTCTATTATATTACATGGGATCCTCTTACGCAATATTGATGACAATATGTAGATTACTACTTTTCATTCTGCACTTTTTTTGGCAATAATAAGCGATATTGATCCAGTGGAAAATTAGAATGTCTAAGCTGGGATTGATTAGCTATGAGTAGTTTCAGATTAATTAGTGATCTCCTATTTTACTAATTTTACTAGGTCAGTTGAGTATTCTCAACTCCATGGTCATACTTTGGATTGACTTGTCGTGTGTTGTTTTAACTTCACCAATGGGCTTATGCTCAAGTTTTTAGTTGTGTATGCAACCACAATAATTCATTTGTGATAGAAATATAACTATCAGGATTGAATATCAATTTATCTTATAAATTTTTTTTATCAGAATTTATCTTATAAAGTTGGGAAAAAATAAAAGTTGAGTTTTTTGAAAGTAAAAAAAGAGTTGTCTATTAGGTCATAACCACTATTAGTAGCCCTTTCCTACAAGCCAAGGGGATGGTGAGGATGATTTTAACATTGTTCTATTATCAGTCGCGTGCACACTTCTTATTACCGAGAATAAAGTGAGAAACAATTTAAAAAAGGGAGAATTAATCTCCAATGATCCAATCACAGCGGGAAATCCAATCAACTAGCAAACTGAATAAAAAATTAATAAAATTAACCCCTTAATTAAATCAATTTTCAAATACTTGTACGGTTGTACCTATCTCTTGAGTCATTCAGAAAATGGTTTTGCTGCATCAAAATAAACTCTTTATTATGAATATAGACAGATTAATATTTAGTTCATATGTGTTACTCAAAACTTGAAATGAAAATCTGCAAATTTTCTAAATTATCCATTAATTAGATGTACTAATATACAGTAAAAACACATGAATTTGTTACACGAATCATTCTCTTGACATCATCACCATCCCTCTGGCACGCTGCCTCCACTGATTACTGATCATAAATTTATACCTACAACGTGAACATGACTTCACATTCAAAATTCATGAAACGAAGGAACCATTCCCAAGCTGGAGAAGTAGATGATGGCCTGTGTAATTTTTTAAGCTGCGACATTTTTAACTAGTGCAGGATTAATATACTTCTAGCAAGAGAACTGTAATCATCATGGATACATCCACTTTCAAAGATTGAAGATTTGAATATGTTCAAAGATTGAAGATTTGAATATGTTGGCACCCACAACAATAATTCTATGGAAGTATAATCAAAGTATTCATATATTTAGAACATAAAACGGGGAGATTTGAGAACTATCCAATGTCAGCCAAAGTAACTATGATCGAGAACTGAAGCAAGCTGTTTAAATGCAAAAACACTTGAGTTATCAACTAGGACTGGAACAGGACACAGGCTGGATGGAAAAGCAGGCTCATGCCCCTTCACTGGAAGGGGCTTTTCTAGTCCCATCATGTGAACATCCCTAGTAAGCATGATAATCTCAATAACTTCAAGAGTGCATCATTTCAGTCTAAGCTTGAAGTCTTGAACATGTCATATTACACAGCAAGAGTTCCCACTTTGACATAAATTTCAATTTACCATGTCAACAAAGATGTTTCATTTCAACCAGAGACATACATTTCTTTACCTCATCTAAGTCATCCACTCAAGCTGATACCTTAGCACCTTCACGCTCACTTTTATCCTCTGCATTGCCCAAATTCTCAGCTTCAGCTGTAGTTCCTACAGAGTCTGATTCAGTAGCAGTCCCAGCAGTGTTCTCTTCCTTTAAAGCTTGAAGTTCACCTTCAGGTTGAGATTCAGAATCTGTTTCCTTGTTCCCAAATAACTTAGACGGGAGCAAAGAAGCGACTGCAGCCCTTGCGCTTCGTTTTGCAGCTTCGGCAGCCTCGGCTTCCTTAGCCTTTGCTTCAGCCTTCTTCCTTTCCTTCTCCTCCATCAACTTGGTTAACTCCTCCTCCCTCCCTTCTTTTCTCAACTCAGCCTTAACAAACTCCTGGAAATCCTCATCGAAATACACCCCATTGTCATCCAACAAGGTATCAACAATGCCAAGAACCTCATCCAACCTTCCTGCATTGCTGAGCACTTTCATCATAAACTGATAACTCGAAACATCCATTTTAAGTTTCTGCACCATCATATCAAAGAACGACTTTGCCTCATCAATCTTCTCAACTTTAACCAAGCCATCAACCAGCCTATTGTAAACCGCCAGGTTCGGTCTCAGTCCAGACTCAACCATTTTTCTAAAATATGCAGCCGCATCGTCCGGCCTATCCTCTTTAAAGCATGTATCCATCAACAAGCCATAAGTGTACTCATCCGGGCTCACCCCCACGCCCTCCATCTCCCCATATACCTC
The DNA here is from genome assembly GCA_029929735.1 of Mimosa pudica. NCBI lineage: Eukaryota > Viridiplantae > Streptophyta > Magnoliopsida > Fabales > Fabaceae > Mimosa > Mimosa pudica. Next base: position 10,950,761 of record JAKELP010000002.1, read on the forward strand.
CTCAGCATCCGCCAGCATTCCATTACCACACAAATGCTCAATCAAATTATTAAACGACAACGTATCAGGGCAGCACCTAAACTCACCCATCTTCCTAAACACCTCTATCGCCTCCTTGAACCGTCCCTGCAAAGCATACCCATCCACCATCACATTAAAGCTCCCCAAATTAACCGCCAACCGCCAAGGCCTATCATGCTCCCTCATCATCCTCCCAAACAAAACCAACGCCTCATCAAACCTTCCATTCTTACACAACGCATCCAACACCGAATTATACCCCTCCGCGCTCATCCTCACCTTCAAAGCCTCCTCATAGCACTCCATCGCCTCCCTCTCCATGCCCTTCAAAAAATACCCCTTCATCAATGCCCCAAACACCACCCCATCTTCCAAAACCCCACCCAACCTTTCCTTCAACTCCTCAAAAAGCCTCAACACACCATCCCCATCCCCCTCCCTCACACACCCCACCATCAAATAATGATACACCACCGCATCCACCGCCATCCCCTTCCCATCCATCTCCTCCTTAATCTCCAAAGCCCTCTCCAGCTTCCCACAATCCACCAACCCCTTCACCAAAATCCTATACGTCGTCCGCGACGCATTCATCGGGGCATCATTCACAAACTGCTTATAATGCTCCAAGGCAGTGTCAGGCCTTTTACAGTCAAGATAAGTCTGAAACACAAGATTATGCGTAATTAAATTGGGGACTACACCAGCCTGAGTGATAAACCTATGTAGAGACAAAAGGTCAGAGTACTTAGATTGTCTAAGCAAAGCAGTAAGGACAGCGTTAATAGTGAAAATGGTAGGTCTACAGTTGGAGTAAATTGAGTGGCGCGTGTAGAGAGAGGCTTCGTCGAGGTCGTTTTGGCGGATGAGAGAGAGGATGCGGTTGTGGAGGTTGAGGCGGTTGCCGGAGAGGGCGGAGACGTGTTCGGGGAGTTTGGGGTTGTTAGGGTTGAGGTAGTAGGGAGGGGATTGGGGTTTGGAGGGTTGGGATTGGGGGTTGGGGCGGTGGAGAGAGGAGAGGGGGGGTTCGATGCGGAGCTGGCGCTTGCGGCGGCGGCGGTCGGCGGCGGCTTCTTCGGGGGAGGAGAAGGAGAGGAGGCGGAGGTGGCGGAGAGGGAGGGGCTTGGTGAGGTGGAGGAAGAGGGGCTTCGAGAGAGCCGTGGTTAGGGCTAGGGTTTTAGGGATGAAGATGAAGATGAAGATGAAGATGAAGGAAAGGGTTCTGTGAGGGTTTATGACAGTGCTGTTATTTTGAGTTTTGACTTTAGACAAGCCTCCATGTTTTTAGTCTCCCCCAGTCTTGCTTTGCTTACATCTTAGAAAAATGAAATGTTTTAAATATTTTAAGTTGAGTTTTTTTAGACCTTACTTAGGTGTAGTTTCTCCATCCAAGTTCTCCATTTCTCCAATTAAAAAGGGACAGCTGACCATTAGATTGAATGAATGGTTGTTATAAAAGGACACATGTCACTCTTATATTAAAAGAACTTGAAAATCTGGAGAAAGGAAGTTGATATAAGTTTTTTTCCTTTTTTAGGGTGTTAAATCATTAAATTTGAAAGTAAAAAAAAATCATTAAAATTTTGGTGAAAAGACAAATAAATATCTCTGAATCTTTGTTAAAAAATATCTTTGAATTTGTAAAAGTACAATTAAAGTGTTTAAATTTTCAAAAGGACAATCAAAGTAACAGACACTAAATTAACCATTGCATCATGGGCTAATATGAATGAGAATTATTTAATTGTCACACACTAGTTGTTAACGTGGATGATATAGTGATTGATATATGTGAGGTTAATAGGAATGTTGTAGTGGTTAATTTAGTATGTGAGTTTGGTTGAGGCACTTTGACATATTGGGTAGTGGTTAAATGTTGTGGTCTATCACATGGTTTTCTATTTGAATTTATCAAAGAGGTGAAGCATTATTGAAATCTTTTTTACTTTTTCTTATACACAAAATTTCACAAAAATATTTGGCTCACTCACGTTCTAAGAGTAGGGTTGTCTCTAACTCATATTCACTAGGCATGTCCCTGTGGACTCTATAGATGACAAGTAAAACATTTTTTTCTTTCAATGCAATGTCTAATTTCACTTGATGTAAAAAAGTGGTAGTTCCCATTGATTAAATAATTGCTAAATTGTCAAATGTCTAGTGAAACCAAGGAACAACTGAATTTCAAAATCATTTTAACTAGTTAAATAACATAATTAACTATATGAGTAGCAACATTTATAACCCAATCTCCTATGATTTTGAAATTAAAGTGTCATTACGTGGGATTTCCCCTTATCATTATTGAAGATTCAATTAGAAATATGAAATATCACCATTTAACTTTGATGACCAATTATCATTTCTTCGTTTTAAGAGAAATGGAAGTTGCGCTTTGTCATAAGGAGTATAATGTTTCTTTGAAAAAGTGCATTTTACAAGTTCAATTGTAAATTTTCAAAACTTGGTAAACAATCCTGATGCAAATGCATTAAAATAATGTGACTAAACACCTGAACCATATGAATTAAAATAGACATGACCATTGATAACTACATATAACCAAAAAAGAGGTATGATACAGGGGAATGTACAATATCCCCTCAATGTCAAGTATGATCCAAAGCTTTGTCTGAAAGAAAAGAAGCAAAATATTGCAACAGCTTGCAAATACATCTGTTGCATAAAAAAATGAGCAGACTTCTTTTTGTTTCGATAAAATCAACTAAAAAACTATAAAAAAGAAAAAAGAATATGAATAGCATAATATAATCAATGGTTTCAAACCCTCCCGGATCTCCCGATAATGGGACATGCCCAAATACTTATACTAACTTAACTGCAATCTTCTATGTACACAACACTTCATCGCCTAAACATCCTTCCAGAGGAAAAATCATTTCCTGTGACCTATTATATCCTCCCACTTCGAACTGGGGTGAGGGTAGGCACCCTCCAAAAATGCGTAAAAATGTGAAATATCAATTAAATCATCATCAGTAAACCATCTGTCAGAATTTGTAACCTGAAGCACCAGGTGGAGCTGGTGGTAAACGGTTTGGTGTTCGACGGCTGGCTGAGTTTGGACCAATGTCACCATTCTGAGTGGGCCGACTGTGACCATTGGATCTGGATCTCGAAGAAAAAGAACCACTGCGACTGACAGAGCCATTGGCTGCTGCATCAAAGGCAGTTCTCCAGTCGTCTGCTGAACCATTGCTTCTGGGACTGCTCTCTGCAAAATAACATTCCAGAAATTTAGATAATGAGAAAGGCAAAATGAAAAAACCGTGGGTCAACACCGCAATCAGGATTGATGAAGGGCGCAGAATAAAATTGGCAGAGGAAAAAAGGACTAGATATGACAGTTTTTGGAACTTCATACACAAAAAAATAGAGTTCTTATAATTTACAGCACCTGAAAAAAGATTTTCAACATACCTGCTGAATTATCATCTGACCAGTTAGAGGCGGCAGCCGCTCTATCATCATGAATACTCAGCTGGCGCGTCAGTTTTGAGAGAATTGAGGATTGTTTCTCATAACGCTCTCTCCTACGCTTTACATTATGATCTTCTTGAATCAGCTCCTCAATCTTAGCTGTGCTTTGAGCACTGCCCATGAAAAAAATTATGGAAATTGATCACCATGTTTTGTACCAAAGAAGAACTATGATTGATCAACAGTAAGTTACATTAAAATGGAACATGAATAATAATCAATATCAATCCCATCAGAGATAATCAAATACATATCAAATACATGTGCCTGTCAAGAATGTAAATTATCAAGAAGGGTGCTATTTGACAAATTTGTTGGAGCTGTTTGCTGTTATTTTTATGTCAATGGGAGCTTTAGCATAAATAAACATTGAAAATCAAGGGCAAATTTTTAGGTAAGCTTGGTCTGCGAAAATTTGGTGGACCAAAACAATCAGACATATAAACACAAGTAGGGCATATAATATGACGCTTACAGTTAAGTTAATGATAGTGTCGGTGTATTTTTTTTTATTTACGCAATGTTTATACAAGACATCCTCAAGAAACAAAAGCAAATGCAAAGTGACAGGAAATTTTAAAACCTGACAGAGCTGTATAATTGATTTAGCATGTCTTCCTTAGCCTTGTCAACTTGGCAAAGGACAACTGCCTGCTCAAACAATCAACCAGCAAATGCGTTAAAAAAGTTGACAAATGGCAAGGACAGAAAAAGGGGAAAGATAATAACAAAAAGCTAACCTTTGGTACATTAGCAGCTAAACTATTCAGAACAGCTTCAACATAGCCACGAACTTCTTGAGCCATCCATCGGAGTTCTTCCTCAGGATCAGCAGGCCTTCGAGCCATTGTATCCTGATGAAGGATAAAAAAAACAAAATGAGTAATTTATATTTATATGGTATAGGCTATTGATTGCACATGAGAGTAACAGCTATGAACCAGCAACATACCAGTGAACCGTCAGAGAGACTGTGCCTCATGGTAGAGCCACCATCAGATGAAATCAATACTTGCCCTCCTTTTTCCCGTATAATATTACTTATTTTATTGATCCATTCAACCTTATCAGCAGTGCTCTCAGCCTTTAAAATGACAGCACTATGTGCTGCAAGAGAAGACAATTATGATTAAAAGTATTCTGAGTGCTCTACAAAAATCACATGGATAGAAGTAAGGAGCAGAACCTTGAATAGCATATTAACAAGAAACTTTACCTTTCAGAACAGTTTTATATGGAATTCTGGAAGTAATCTTAAATACAAGGCTGGGTTTTTTAGAATCAGGTCCATTGGACTTCTTATCCTTGGAGCTTTTTGATGGAGGATCCTCTTCCTCAGCAATTTCTTCAACACTGCACTCCTGGATAATAAATAAATATATTGTTATCACTCACCAACATATATAATGAATCCATTCAAATACCCATTAAACCAGGTTAAGAATATCCCTTTATATTAGTTAAATTATATATTCTCCGTCCCCAGAACTCTCATGCAAGCTAAACCATGACATAAACCTGATAGAGGAAATATACAGTTAATGGCAATCTACATACCTCTAAAGTAATAACACCACGAAAGTTTCTTTCCTCTTGCTTTTTGGTGTAACCAAGCTGTGAGCCAAAACAAAAAACTATCCAAGTCAACAACACATTCAGCAGATTGTATAAGTAGTCAATTTTATCTCTCAAACCAGCGTAAATCAAGGGGTCAAGATGCAAGAAAGATAAAAGAATATGATTATACACAGTTCGTAAACTTATATGCATTTTAAAATAACTAATATCTAATTCACATGAGATCCAAGTAACCAAGATTTAAGAGATCAACGCTAAAGATTAAAATATGGAATTTAGGGGGGGGGGGGGCAACTATGATGCAATTCCAGCAAATGCAAGTATAAATATGACATTCTGGTAAACAGCCGCAAACCTTTCCAGTCTTTGCATTCAGAACAAACCATCGCTTGCTCCAGCCATTTGTTTTAGCACTTTTCTTTAACAAATATCCTGCAAGATGGACTAGTACTTAGTTACCGATCATCAGTAATTTCAATTCATGAAATAAGAATATTGTCATATGTTAGGAATTCCTCGAATGCCTTTCTAGGTAGGTCAGATAGTAAAGAAACAGGAATACCTGAGCTTAGGAAGTGAGATAGAACTACCAGAGATCATTGAGTATCTTAAACTATTTAAGTTTATTTTACAAATACAGTAATTCACTTTCAAATATGCACGGTTAAGCCACCTAAAAACAGCAGAAAATTTGATGTTTGACCACATAAAATGTCATTCAACAGCCAAGAATTTGATCTATATAACATTCAAAATTTTCTTTTTGATTTATGCAAATCGCTCATGTCATTTATTCAATTCCTAAAATCTAACTTATTAGATGGAGACAAAAAACCACAACAAATGGCAAGATGGGAGCTAAACCCGCAGTAAAAAAGTAATGTAGGAGAGGTGGGCAGACATGAGACTAAACAGATGGTTAATAGGGCTAAAACTTCAAGAATTACCTTATAAACACTTGGTCATTTTCTAGTAAATTAACATCCGAACAATGTAACAATTCAAACTTAATAACCGCAGACAGTCCTAGTCCACCAAATATGAGAAAAACTGACAAGAAGCCCAAAAACAACAGCTGCTTTACAAAGAAACAGAGCATGGAATATACAGATAGACCTGCTGTTATTTCTCCTTCAGGACCAGCAGTCTTTAGACCAGACGCTTCTTGTCCTTCTTTCTCTGCATCAGATCTGCCCTTTTCTTTTTCTTTGTCCTTCTCCTCCTTCATTGATTTCATGCTTCCACCAGTTTGGGGGCTAGTCGCCTACAATATTGTAGTTAGAAGAAAACAGAGAAAAAATTATGAGTCTAAATTGGGGTTGCAAAGGTGCAGCCTCTTAGTTATTATTACAATTTGAAAATTCAAAGTAACAATATAGGAGCACCTACCCGGTTAAGTAAAGATTTCTCGGCAGCATGCCCTTTCTTTGAGGACCCCATTTTCAGCTCCTCCTCACGACGCTGCCTTTCCATCCTAAAGTAAATAGCACAGAACAAATAGATAATTATTTCAGACATGGCAGAACCTATATGTCAACTTAAATTGGTCAGCCATCTAAATAAGTATGCCTATTTAAATAATCCAAAATGACCGTTCTATGACAAAAGAACACATAATCATCAGTGACTAACATGTCAAGCGTAATCATGTTTGGAAGCATAGACAGAGCAAAATAGATATTACAACTCAAGTTCTAATCATATCTATCAATTACCTCCTTTGTACCAAACGAATGAAATGTTGAGGAGGCACAAAAGCTCGTTCCATATCAACCAGTGCTACCACCATTTTCTTTGCTTCATTTTTAAACCCTTCAAGTGCAGCCGTTGCAATAGCCACCACCTTGTTAATTTTAAAAAAACATATCAGGATTGAAAGAGATGTATCTCACCCAGTTGATGCTCTCAAGAAAAATAAATTAAAAGAAATAAGCTTTAATTGGCAAACAAAAACAATTGCTAAGTAGAGAAGGAAATATAATGATGAAGTTCATAACCATACCTCCCTCTTGAAAGGAGGGTATCTTCCTAAACCAGGTGTGGCATTGGCTGAAGCTGAAACAATATCTATCAGAACCCGATGCACCTGAACCACCACCAAAAGAATATATTTTAAATATCCATAAGATCACATATACAAACATAATTCATTGGGAATAAACATATTTTAATAACTACCACCTGAACAAATTTTTGTAATTTAAGGAAAATGTTGTACCAATCAGAACATTTAAGTTAAACTACTTTAAATAATATAACTAGACAAAATGACAGATGAAAGGAGTAATTAATCTACGCACTTTTTACAGTTGCAAACCGAACAAATTTATAGATATTTTAAGTTGGATAGACAACATTAAACCACTAAAAACAAGTGACAGTAAGGAAGAAGGCAAACATGGATACTAAATGTAAACTAAATATTTGAACGACAGGAATAATGATACACAGCAAGCGTTAATATCAAAAATTTAAAGTAATCAAACCAGAAATGGCTCGAATTAAAACAAAGTATAAAACATAAATACCTCATCCACACAAAGCCGTGATGGTTCTTTTGCAAGCTCCAGGACCCCTTTAATTAGAGATCTTAATCCCTTTTCAGGGGAGATAAGATAAGGCTGATAACCATCAGCTTCTAGCACAATCTAATATGAATAAACAAGTCAGTAGAAGTAGTAAAATTTGAAGAAAAAATGCAAAACTACACATGCACAGAGGTAAGACAAAATTTACCCTTTTCACATTGTTGATGTCAAAATGCCGATCTAAAGGTAATTGCTTCATCCTATTAGGAAAGTTCCCCTCAAAACTTGCAACAATTTTCCATCCAGCTCCCTGCAAGATTATTCATTATAAATGTAAAAATATGCACAACCTACAGAAAATAGATTTATGATTGGCAAAAAATGTTCAAATCTACTTGTCAACAGATCAACAAGCGATGCAAAAATAATCAGAATAGATTTATAACATAGTAAATATTTTACAAATTCAGTAGTGAGCATGAGAATGATTTAGGATTGATGTGTCAGAAAGCCTGTATCTAAACCTCCTGTCAGCCGATTCTTGGGGGAAATGGGTTTGAAAAAGGATATTTCAACACAAAGTAATCAAATATGTGATTACTTAAACCTCCCAAAATCTGCCCTCATAATTAAATTGGATATCAAATCATAAAAAAAAAATCATAGACAGTGACTCAGATGAACTGAGATAATTAACATGTAAACACAGCAAACATGGTGCAGGAGAGATTAACATTCCTTGTAGCAAATAAAATGGAATGGTATAGTTTAAAATATATTATGAGGAAACTCACCTCACCAGTGTTAATGTGTTGTAAGAACTTATCTTCAAATTCACGACAAAGTTCCAGAGCTATGGCACGTGTACCCTCAGAAGTGGTAACCATTTTCTCACCAAGCCTCACCAATTCGTCTTGAATTATACTAGACTTCCCTTGTAACCTAATCAGTGAAATAGAAAGATTGATGAAATATTTCATTTTCAAATACAATTCAAATGCACTATCAATGTGAGTATAACCAAACATCCTCTTCAAAAATCAGCGTCAATCAACTTATTCTTTGCTTCAAACATTTCTATTTTAACTGGTACATGGAGTTCATGTGGATAAGGATTAAACATAAAATTTTAACTGGTACATGGAGTTCATGTGGATAAGGATTAAACATAAAATTTCATCAAACAGTTTAAAAAAAAAGGAGGAAAATCAAGATCTTCATGGTGACAACAATTCAATGTTAACATAAGAGATAAAAAACTCCAAACTAAATCAGTACCTTCAGTTGAGTTGCCAATACCAAAAAAATCTTCTGAGAAGGTAAAAAGAAATTGATGCATCCAATTATTAATAAAATGTCATTTTTACATATGCAAATTACCCTGATAAAAGGTTAGGTAGCCTGAGCTTCATACGACTCCGAATCTGCTTTGCTAAAGCATCCACCAAAGCTATCCTCCCAAGTTTACTTGGAGGAGCTCCAGACAATATTGATTTAAGGCTTTCAGTCTCTGCTCTCCATGCAGTTTCCAATGAACTTTCAGAACCAGTAGATCCAGACTGTGCTGTTGCTATTGAAACTGATTGGCCTATTAAAGCAACCCAAGGTATGTCTGATGCTTTTGCAGGACCCTTATTTGATAGAAGTGCTTGAACTGCAGCTATAGACTTTTGGTCTGATGATGCTTGATCAATTTTACTTATAATACCAATGGTCCTTGTACCTACAACATGATTTTATAAGTTTACTGCTCTTTATTCAATTTATGAAAAGATAAAGCTCAAATAACTCTAAAGTAACAGAGCTACACAATTGACAAGAGAAATAAATCAAAACAATATACCTTCCCCATCACATTCCTTTGCAACTCTTAAGGCTCGAGATGAAGCAATTTCAGAGGCTTGAGCTGCAGGTACTATAACTAGTAATATGGCATCATTATGCTCTGCATATTCACTAATCTGTGCAATAAACAGTGCATATAACTTTAGAATTTCAATATCATTTAGATATAACTTATCAAAAAACATAATCGTACTTACAAAACAAAATATAGGAGCAAAAAGCTTAAGATACTCTATTCAACTTCTAAAGATTAAAGTCCAAGCTAAAATAATCTCAAGATCAGAAAACCATATGAAAAGGGCAAGCTGCCATTTACCATTGATTCATCCATAATGCGCTGATCGAGTCCAGGTAAATCAACTAACTTGAGCGGTGGTGCTGGAAAGACAAAATATTAAAGTGAAAAGCCAATTATAAACAAGGAGAAGTCATGCCATGACAACAGTGGTTTGTTAAACACTTAAACTAACTAATTTGGCAAGTATAAAATAGAGATCATTAGTGGGTGCAAATAAAAGACAACTTTCAGAAAACATCTAATTCAATGTTAGTGTATATTCATTGCATGAAGCAACCGGAAACTCTTAACTTCCAGCAAGAGCCACCTTCAGCAATAAGAACATTGAGGGGACCAAGCTTCACAGCATCAGAGGTAAGTGGCATACTCATGGGTTAAAAATATTATAAGATGCTAAAGTTCTATGCAGACATATTGATTGAATTGAAATATTAATAATAATAATAAATTAATATTTCAAATGGCACATTTTAAGTAACACTGCACTAAAGCAACAAAACAAAACGGAAACCAGAGAGCAGAATCAGAATGTTGCTGCGCAAAATCCCTAAGTAGCTAGCAAACCAAGCTGAGTTTCTAAACGCAACAATGGTAATAACTATCGACCATTACTCAACAACATACCTGTGCTTGTCCGTAGCTTCAAATATATTTGATCTCTGCTTTTTCCTGAGACACTTTTACTCAATCTATCCTGTAATGAATGTCGTAAAGCACCTGTAGCAATCAAGCAAAGCATATAGAAACCTTCAGCAGAAAAGAAAAGCGCAGACTATAGAATATAGGCCACTAAATACAAATGAGAAAACAAAATAAAAATGTCAGTAACAAAAAGAACAACAACCCCCTAAAAGAAACTTTGTTACATGCACGTTGCATGCAAAGATATTATGAAATCAACATCCCAAAATCATTCTGAATAAACCATGCTTGGTACCAACAACAAAACACAGTTCAAAAAAACGAAACCACACAAGGAAATAGAAACTAACTTGCAGAAACTTGCTGCGACTTATTGTCAATCTGCAAGACAATTGATTTACTGCTCAAGGAACCATCTTGCTGTAGATCAATGCATATAGGAGCACGCGTAGCACCATTTTCACCAGTAGGCTGGGAACAAAGAAGATTTTCTAGAATAAGACATGTATGTAAAGAAGACAGTGTACCTAAGGTTGAACGAAACTAAATGAAACTCCATAAATCCAACTCACCAGAACAGGATGTCCAATCAAACTGTTCAAAACAGCAGACTTACCAGCACCCTAAACAATGCCAACAAAACAAAGAAACAAAGTAAACATACATCACCTTTAGCAAACAGAAAAAGTAGCATCAAAATATCAAGGAAGTATATAGCAAGAGAAAAATACAGAGCTCAAAGATAAGTTCAGACTAATAATAATTCACAATCAACGACTGAAATTCATTCTAATTTTAAGTTCCTTCAATACAAGGATACAATTTTAATGCTTGTTCATCGTGTAAATACAGAATAACTGTTTAATTATACAACAAGGCACCTTCTTAAAAATAAAGTCATAAATTCAACTAATCCAAATTTTATTGCCAACAAACACACCATATGATTGTTCTGTACAAAAATCATAAAAGATCTACAAAAACTCAGAGATAAAAATCCATTAGCTCAAACAAATTAAAAAAAAAAACAAACAAATCCAGCATATTCCTTCAAAACCAAACAAATCCATAAAGTAAGTCAAAAGGCTTCAACACCAAACTAAACTAATTACTCACAACGTTGCCAAGTGCTACAACATTGAGAAAAGTGGAAGGCCTTTTAGAAGACGAGCTAGGATTCGATTCATCAACATCTTCATCAGCAAGCACAGAAGCAGCTTGACGCATCGAATCAGCAAGCTGAGACAACTCTTCGATCGCCTCCATCAAATCAATCAACGATCGTATAAGAGTTCAAACAAACAGATCGAAAATCGAACCCTAACAAGTGATTCAAAACGATCTAATAAGATAAATTATCAATTAGATCGTTGAATCCGAAAGGCCTAACTTGAATTCCACCAATGAGATTCGTGACAGTGAAATGGAGAGAGGAAATTTCAAAATCGCACCACACGTTCTCACTCTCTCTCTCTCTCTCTCTATGTTTAATAAGCTTTTTGAAATGCTTCTTTCTTCTATGGGGTCGCTTACTTTGAATTTTGAATCTTCATTTGTTTTTTTAACTGTTCCATGCTTTTACTGTTTCACTTGTGGTAAATTAATTACTGCTGATCTTTGTGTGCAGAAATTGTTACTCCATTGCCATTTACTTTCTTCAGCTCAGATCAGATTTTTCGTGTAGTCAATCTAGGATGTGAGATTAAATTTCCGACAAAAATGGTGTCTTAAAATTTGTATTAGGGAATTTTTTAATTTGATTAAAATTTAACAAAAAAATCAACTGTGGAGGGAGAGGGAACCGAAATTTGACAATTTCTAGTTAATTGTTACTAAATACGTAGTATATTCTTAATTCTTAATATAGAACTTATTTACCTTGTTTATTTTTTTATCCTCACTCTTGCTTATTTGCTATGAATGAGTTGCTATGAATGAGTAATGAGAGGTATAATAATTCTAGGAAAAGTTAAGAAAAATTAGAAAAAGTTTTTATATCTAGGATCAAGCTCATCTAATTAAAGATTTTTATATTTAGGACAGGAGAGAGTAATTAGTAACAATAGAGTTTTCATAGTTTCTTTTTGTGTAGTTAGTTCAAACATCAAACTATCATAGTAAATTCAGAATAAAAATAAAATAAAATAAAAGAATTATCAAATTTATATAATATTCTCCAAAAATATATTCCCTCCAAAATTAGTTTACCCTCATAAATATTTTGATTTTCTAACAATGTCGCCTCCCCTCAAACGTATCTTATTTATGAAATTTTTAAAGGTGAATGCATATTTGTTAAATCTAAATGTATTTTAATTGTGTAATTCTTATTGACAGAGCACACATATATTACTTTATTTTAGTTTGTAACTCATAATTTGGCGTGAAAGTTAGATCAACCACTAGCTCACTATAGCGATTTAGAATTTCACCCCATTTTTACTACTATTAAGTATCAGAGTCGGATTTTCAATATTTTGTGGGTAATTTTGGTAATAAAAGACAAATTTTTTAATTTGCATTGTTTCTCTTGATTTTTTTGGATATTCTAATAGTTGTTTCGCTTAACTTCTTGAAAGCTTCTTGTTATTGCTGATTTGATGGAGTTTTCATGTTTTTTAGTTCAAACCATCATATTAAATTCATATTTGTATTAAATTTATATGCTTAGTGTATTTAAATTATAGTGTGACTTTGTATTATTTTCTTCACTCAAAAGTAGAAAAAATTATATGTATTTGTATTATAATCCAAGAGTCATACATAATACATAATTTTATAATGCATCGCACACAAAAAAGACACATATATACATTCAAAAAGATAATTAAAATAGTTACAAAAAATAAAAAATGTCATACACTCCCCTTTATTCCATGAAGGCGTGAATGTTATTCACCTAAAGTATGAAGAAAGCTAGCAATAAATAATAAGATAGTGATGCCTTAGAAAGAAAAAGAGATTAGACTACTAACATTGAATCAATAGGGTAAAAGGTTGTAAAATATAGAAGATGATGCCTAAAATATTAAAAATATACTTTTATATGTAACCTTTACAATAACATTCTTTTTTCAGTTTTTTTCTTATAAGATCTCACTAATCACTATCATGATTCATTGTGGATCCAAAAAATAAATGCTTTATATAATGAATTGCTTTTTTACCCTATAACGGTTCATGTAATTGAAAAGTTGAGCTAGAGACAAGCAATCATTTTTACTTTAAAAAAATAAATGTCTCCTGTTACCAAAAACAAATAAATAAATAAATGTTCACTCTTATCCCTTCATTTTATTTCTTAACACGGCTCTAGATGTTTCACTTTCATAAAGTTTTAACAATTTTTTGGTAGCAAGTGGTTTCTTTTTTTTTCCCCATGAAATATTATCATTGCTTTAAATCATAACTTATTTCACAACATCTTTTTTGTCAGAACTTATTTCACTACATGTATAAAAAAAGAAGAACTTATTTCACTACATGACATTTTAGTGTGTTATAATGTGACTACCCAATAATAACATGTCTTGTGAGTATTGAACACTAGAATTAACGGCTATAAATTATTTCAATTTACACGTTGGTTATGCGTTTGATCATTACTAACAAATAGAGAAATATGTGTTCATTGCAAATTTTCAAAAATAATATTTGATAAAAAAAATTCAAAAGAATTGCTTGATATGGGTATAATTTGCAATGTTAGAAATTTTAATTAAAACACTATAATATTTACTCCATAATAGCAACTCTTTTGATACATGTAATTAAATTGTAGTTGTTAGAAAAAAGGTTCAAGGGCAAATTTAAGCCATAAATTTGTAATTTAGGACACTGAGTACTTGAAAGGTTTTAGGGGACAAATATGCCCTAGAAGTTTTAAAAGAAAGGTAATTTTGCCTCAGAGATCAAAGTTGTTGACTATTAAATTGTTGAATTAGCTCTAACATATTGTATCGACCTCATGCCACATCACTTTTCTATTAGAGTCAACTTAGCAATTTTTTCAGTCAACAACTTTGACTAATAGGGTTAGTTTTTTTTTATCAGAAAACTAATAGGGTTAGTTAGTGAAGGGTCCTTTATCAAAACTTCGGAACCTAATGGCTTTCAAATTTCATTTGGTTTAAACTTCGTCTTTATCCCACCAAGTATGTATGGAAATATTCCTTAAAAAAAGTTAACATTATCTTATCTGAGTTACTCCAATCTTCTCACTTTTGCTTTTCCATGAAAAACCTAGCTTATGTTCCCATCTCGTATACATATTCAACAATTCCTGGAAAGCATCCACTAATGAAGGCTGCCATGAGACTACATTCCCACAAACCACCCTACTCTAACAGTTTTGAAAATCAAAGTACACTTTTAACTTTTTTTTTATCCATAATCAAGGTATCCCAACTCGACAAGTGAGAGATTAATCCTGTAGGCACCTCAAAGGGTGGAACAACTAGCCTAAGAGATTTAATGCTTCTCTATACCCAACGCCAAAGACCGAATCCTAGACAATTGATTAAGGGTGAATGAGTATTTGCCAATCAACCATACTTGTCACTCAACCATACACCGAGGTTAATGCACTTTTAAATTAGGCCTTATATTTCAATTACTCCTTCCCACCCAATTATAAAATTAAGACGACTTTTGTTTCTTTCTTTCTTTGTTTTTTTTATAATAAAAGAAGGAAACCCTTAGACAGTATTAGCCTACATCAGTAGACATATTACAATCATTCTCATCCCTAAGAACTCGACCACATCGACTACCAAATTTTAAGCTAAAAGTTCCATCCACATTAAGTTTAAGGTATCCTTGCGTTTAGTTCTTCCAATCCACTACAATCATTCTTTGTTTTTTTTTTTGCCATGACTTTTGTTTCTGAAATTAAGGAAACAAAAATTAACACCTAAATTTTATAGTACAAAAAATAAAATCAACCATAAGGGTGTGCTTGGATGGAGGGAAAATGGGAGAGGAAAGAAAATGGGAGAGGAAAATGGGGTGAGGGGGAGTATTTTCCCTTGCTTGGATGAGGAGAAAATGGGAGAGGAAAGAAAAGGGGAGAGGAAAATTGGGTGGGCCACATGCCCCATTTTCCTCCCAAAGTTTTCCTCCCAAAATGGGGGGATTATAGGAGAGAGAAAAGTTACACATCATTGTCCAATGACCATGCTCCACCTCACCCACCCATTTTCCTTCCTTTCTATTTTCCCTCATCCTTCCAAGCATGATGAGGGATAACATTTTCTCTCCCATTTTCTTTCCTCTCCATTTTCTCTCCTCCCATTTTCTTTCCTCTCCCATTTTCCCTCCATCCAAGCAGACCCTAAGGGTTGCGGCAGACCCAGAGAGCAGAGCAGGGGCTTAAATAGAGCAGGGGCTTAAATAAAATAGGTGTTGTTTGTTTGTGTTGTACAGAAGTTTCCAGATTTTTACACTCAATCTCTCACCAACGTAGTACTCTTCACTTTTATTCTCTCTCTCAAGTCTCAAGCCATCAATCAAATCAAAGTTTTTGTTGTTTTGTATTGAAGAATTGATTGATAAAATGTTCAAGAAGGCGGTGGAGGCAAAGTCACACCAGAGATTATCCGGTGCTGATCGAAAAAAGCTAAAACGAAGCATCAAAGATAAATTCCCCAGGGCCTCTGATTCCGATATCGACCTCTTGCTTCCTCCCAAGGTACCTTTTTCCAATGACTTTTCATAATTTAGCCCTTTTTATAAGCCCAATTACTAACAAAACAATTTTTTTTTTATTTAATACAAGGCCATTTAATGTAGAGAAGGGAAATTTTGAATAATAAGGCATATTTAATGGTGTAACTAACAATTATTGGTATGTGAGAATTATTTTAGATGGACTTATATTAAGGAACTGAGTGGTATATTTAAACGTGCTATGAATATATTATTATTGTTATATAATCTCTGATGTGAAACTTTATGTGATGTCTACAAGTGAAACATCATCCCTTTTTGTGGTTATTCAATTTTACGGCTGTCGAAAGAAATAGATATGATACTTATTTGCATGTTTTTTTTCATCTGAAGGCTGAAGTTATAGATATTATACTACTTTGTAATGAAGTCATATAAGTTATTGTGTTGCCTTCAATATACCAGGCAGAAATAATAGTGGAAAAGTATCAAAATCGTGTCCTTGTATATGGTGTGGAGGGAGGCTTTCCTATGTTTTTTGATGTTGATGGACGGGGCTCAGACATATTCCCCACAGGTGTGTCTTGTTTTTGTTTTTATTTGGGCCTTGATTCTGCTAAGCTTGCCTAAGTTGCTCTGTGCCTGTGAGGGTCGACACGGTAGTCTTTTCAGAGATGATATTATGTCCGTGTTTCTTTAGCTTATTTTGGATTTTCTGTAGACTGTAATAGTCTTTTCATAGTTGATGTAATGGACTTGTGCTCTATGTTAAATTTCTTTGCCACATTTCCTTTGCAAACATGGTATGATTATCTAGTAAACGCGGCCTCTTTTATTTTGGCAAATTCTTTTCTATGTTCCTTTTTATATTCCAAAATCTTGTGAAAACATGCATTGTGGGTAGTAATTGTATTTGCATTTCATAGCAAAGTTCTGGTTTGAGTATGCTTCATTTTCTGTTTGTTTAATTCCGACCTCGTTTTGTTACCAAATTAGTGACTTTATGCATTAAGTTCCCCCTTCTTTAATTTAATATCCATCTTTTTGCTAATAAACTGTTGACTGTGTGGATTAACTGCCCACTTCCTTAATTTAATATCCAACCCTTTCACAATTTTACCGACTGAGGAATGTATTGATTATTGAAGCTTCTGATATAAGTTGCAATTGACCTATTCTGTTTTATTTCCTTTTTGAAACTTTTCCTAAATTATGATTGGTTAAGCAAATTTTATGCCCGTTAATCTGTTATGATTGAGCTCTGAATAGGTTAATTTTTTTTAGCATTCTTTTATTGGATTTAGTCCTAAAGGAAATGGACATTTAGTGTGTATCTGCTCATGCTCACTTTAGCATATTGTCTTGCTTTTCAATTTTGCCGATACAGTTTATGCTCTCTGGAAGGTTCCTGAGCTATTGCCTGCTTTCATGTTGAAGGGTGGTGAGGTTTCTCGGTATGTTATAGGTGGAGCAGACTTGATGTTCCCTGGTATATATGTACCTCCTGAAGGTCTTCCTTCATTTGTAGCAGGGGAACCATGGGCAGTGAAAGTGCCAGGAAATCCTGCTCCAATTGCGGTAATTTCTAATGATTTCTTTTTCATGTTGACTGTTGGTAGATTCTATAATTAATTCCTGTTAGCTGGAAGTCATTGATTTTACTATTTGTATTACAATGAAGGTTGGGAGTACAACCATGAGCAGTGTCGAGGCATTAAAAGCTGGTTTACGTGGGAAGGCATTGAGAATAACTCACTATTATGGTGATTTGCTTTGGCAAGTATATTAGGGCCCTGATTCTTTGATTGATTAAATGTTATCAAATCCGACACAACTGACATTAAGTTTTGTCTTTTCTTCTTGGTCCTTGGCAGGGAATCAGCTGAGAATTGTTATGTGCCTAATACTGGTTTTTATGAGGATGCTGTATTTGAGGATCCCTCGACAGTATCATCTTTTCAGACTTCTGATTTAACTGAGGGTGACTATGGGACTTCAAATGATCAAAAACAGAATAGTTCTGAAAGTATTGACGGGGTGGAATCTCTGGATGTAAATGATGCTCCAGCTGACTCTGCCCATGCCTTGACAACACCAAATGATGCTGCAAATGATTCCACTAATGAATTAACTGATGGTGTGGGAGACTTGAAGTTGCAAGATGTTGACTCTTTTGATGAGCCTAATGACCAACCTAGTCTTTCAACTGCAGACATAGATTCTATGTTGGATAAGTGCCTTCTGCAGGCATTACATACAACAGTGAAAGATAAAGACCTTCCAATGCCTGGAAGCACTTTATGGTAGAATATACAATTTTCATGCTTTGAATACACACTGAAAATAGAACTGGTTATCTCTATTTATAACCATAGCTCCAATCTACCTAACAACTGTAACAGCTATATTATAACTAATTCTTGCATTATTATTTTTCATAACATAGGCACTTATCCCTAAACAATGCAGTGCAGTGGGTGTAGACATTTGAAACAGTATGTTGTGGCTATTGAAGATAGAACATGTAACTAGGGAAACAAAAACTTAGTCAAGTGTTATGTGAATCACGGGCATTGTTCTGTAAGAATGAAGTTCCATTTTCTTCATTCTTTTGTAAAATTACTTATCATGCCCTCTAATCACATCTAGTTGGGATAAGGCTTTTTTGTTGTTGTTGTATAAGTTGCACAAGCTGTTATCTAAGGCATTAGCTAGTTAGGTAATGGAATAACAAAGCATGCTGGCTTACAAATCGTTTGTACAATGTCTAATTGTGACTTCAGATTACTAAAGGAAAAATGTGTCGTACTTCAAATTTTAGAAAGCCTGATTATTCTTTCCCTTAATACATGTTTCGGAATGTTTCAGGTCAAATCATGTGTTGCCATGCAGGCCTTCAGGGGTGACTTTAGACATAAAGAAGTCGTCTCACAAGAAATTGTCAAAGTGGTTACAATCAAAATCCACCTCCGGCTTGGTGTGTTATATATTAGCGTCTCTTATTATTATTTGACTTCTACTAAAGATGTGAAATTATTAATTCATCTAAAATACCACTTCTAGATTTACATATTTTCATACTGTACAGATTTCAGTCAAAGAAGATAAATATAAGAAGGAGGCTATGCTGTTATCAGTTAATAAAAACCATGTTGATTATGCTTCCTTCAAGCCAGAAAAAAGACCAGCTCAGAAAAGTGACCAACCCAGTGTAAATGCTGCTAATGAAAGTCGCTCTTCCAAAACTCTTGAAGTAGCTGAAATATATAAGCCAAGTGTTCATGTGAATCCCATATTCTCAGCGGTAGAAGCAGACACTGGGAAACTTTACAGTGCTTCTGAGGCTTCTGATATTGTTTTCAAATATATTGAGAAAGAAAATCTTGTGAAGCCAACCAATAAATCCATTGTGGTTCTGGATGTAGTATTATGTGATGCCCTGTTCAAGGGGGTAATTAAAAAGGGAACAACATATCCTACAGAAATTCACAAGAAAGACTTGGGATCAGCATTCATAAGTCGTATGCAAGCTCATCATGTTGTAACAAGAGGAAGTGAACAGGTGGTTCGTAAAGGTGCAATCAAAACAATTCAAATAGTGACTGAACGGCGGCAAGGAAATAAGAAGGTCACCAAACTTACTGGTATGGAGACCTTTCTGATAGATGCTGAAGCATTAGCAGGAGAGCTGCAGAAGAAGTTTGCTTGCAGTACAACTGTTGCAGAATTACCAGGTATTTGTTAGGCAAAATAGAACAGTACCTTTTCTATTGCATATTCTCTGCTTGTTACCCGTAAGATATATACCTTAATGTCATCTTTGTTACAACCGAAGAGCATTAATTCCGGTATTGTTAGTTTGTGGTAGTTATTAGACTCGGCAAGGATTTGTCCCAATAATAAGGTCTGGTAACGGGTCTTGCATGTATGCAAGGATTTCTGTATGAATTCAGAGAGTGCGAATTGAATTAGAGTCTTTGGGCTGGGAATTATACACCAATCTGAGCTTAATTTTTGAACAAGACCTTTTTTCTGATTCAAAAACTAAAAGCTACTCATCAAAAGTGGGAGTAGATCGCTTTTACTGTTTTGGAATCCCCTTTGCATGGTTAATTTGATGGTTAGTGCTGGCAGTGTGATCTATTCTTGAAGGGTCAATACTAAATTTGGGATTGAACATATATTTTACTGTCGGAAGAAAAAGGATTTCTTTCATTCTTGAAATGTTTGTAGCCATTTTTCTTTTAAAGCATCTAACGAGTTCTGATGTATTCTCAGAAGAATTATATACTTGCAAATAATTGGTTTCTACTTGACAAATGTGATTCAAAATATTTTTCTAATCTTACTCAGACTAACGCCTGCCTTACCATTTATGGGAATGGTACCCTCAGTTTGCTTCATTTCTTTTTCATCTTGCTTTGACTTATGTTGTTGATCGAATGAAGGTTCTATATTCATCTTAATATCATCTGAAATTTGGGAATCATTCTCTCAGGTAAGAAAGGGAATGAAGTCTTGGTTCAAGGTGGGGTGATTGATGACCTGGCAAAGCATTTGATTGAACATTATGGAGTTCCAAAGAGATTCATTGAGGTTCTTGATAAAACAAGAAAGTGAGCTTAAGATTGTTGGATGTTTGCAAATGCTCGTGTTTTGGGGGCAGTTTTGGGGTCCATTATGTTTGGTTTAGGGGACAATGAGGAAAAAATATGACATTCTCCGGAAGAGCCTTGTTATTTATACCTTCTCCAACAAAACCATTTTGAATCAACAAATTAGTAGTGTTGTTTTCATGTTTCTTCCTCCTGTTTTTACCCTTTCAACTAATTTATTTGATTTATTCATCTAAATCAAGGCATTTTTGGAGTATGTGATAATTTGCTTGGATTTAAGAGACTGAATGGATAATTTGCTTAGGTACAAGTTTAGACATTCAAAAATTCAAGGTTTCTTCATGCACAATATTTTTTTTTCTTTTTTTTTTTGATAAAAAGACAATTTCATTAAAATTAAAATGATTACAAAACTAAGACTCACTTATATATTTCTATATAAGAGAGTCTGTTATTAAAGTACATGCAGGAAAAGAAAGAGCAGACTGAAACACAGAAAAAGTTAGAAAATAACAAGCATAATAAAATTGGAACCAGAAACAACTAACACTAACCAACTCTATTTGAGGTAGATATATTTGCATCGTAAGGAAGAGTAGATTGAAGAAGTGATCGCCAAAAGAGAGAGAGTTAAAGCAGATTCATGATCTGCAGGGAGCTGCGTATAAGTTATGCCACTAAGAAGTATAACTCTATACTTCACGATGTTGTCACCCAAAATAGGGTGATAGATGAAAACAGAGAGACAATCTCCGTAAGAGTCTTTGACGACACTCACAACCATTTTAGCCAAAGGATGCAAAGGAACCCGATGAAATGTGATCATCATAGTTGCCTCACATAAAGAACTTTGGCAACCAATCCAACTATGCCTTAACAGAACACCTTCTACTCGATGAAATAACCAAACAAAGAAACAAGAAAATAACACCAAGAAACCGGGAGCAGCATTGCAGGATGGACCTCTAAGTAGCTGCTAATGAACTTAGAGGTCCTCATCGTGATCATCCACTCACGCAGAACTTTTTGTCCGCTAAAACCTAGACTTTGAAAGTGAATGTCAACCCATGCATGGTAAAGGTGAGGTGTGTTGTGTTGAAAAAGAAAGTCATCCCATAACCCTTTCCAAGACGAGTTTGGATTTGTTGGAGAGAAGGTATGCTTCAACTTGTTAAGGCAAGAGAGAGAGAGCATAGGGGAGGACTCTCAAAACCAACCAATGCTCGCTTCTTGGAGTTAAAATGTGAACTTTCTAGTTGGTGTCATTCAACCAAAATTAGTGTTTACTTGGAGAGTGTTGGTGTAATGTTGTATGTGCATATGTACACACGCTTTTAGTCATAAGGTGTTCTTTCATTTATACAACAAAGTATGTACTGTAAAGCTATATTTCCTGGGAGCTACTATAACGAAATAGCCACTCCTCTTTATTAAAAAGTCGGTAGGTAAAAACCTGACGAGTTGGCGTGAGTAGTAAGTACTTCGGTCCTGTAAACAAGTGGTTAGTATACGCAAGTGGGGATACTTTTGGAAAACAAAATAAGTCAATAGGTAAAAATGCTTTTTTTTTTAATTCCTAAAGTGTTTTAAATGTTGTAGTTGAACTATGTACTACTCTGATAAAAAAAAAAAACTATGTACTACTCGTATAATTGTTCCAACTATTTCTTTATAACATTTTGATGGAATATATCAAATGAAGAGGATTAAAGAAGAACATTTTAGCCATGATTTTGAATAGCAATATTCAGATAAAAGATAGAAAAGAAACAAAATGTAACTTCTAAGTTCTAACCATCCACGAGTCATATCCTAAATATGCAATCTGATTATTAGGAAATTGTTTTAGTCCTTGTTAGGAATTGAATTTCTTTATCTTGTGGATTTAATTATTCTTTGCCTCCAGATTAAGTACAATTTTTTGGTCAACTCTTAATTGATCAAATTGGCTACACATGATTTTTTTTTGGACAATGGCTACACATGATTTTACGTGTGTGTGTTTGCTCTTTTTTTCTCCTGTTTACGTGATCTTATATTTTAATATACTAAATGATTAAGAGCAAGAGCGTTCTATAAAATGTAATATTTATTAAATATAAACTATAAAATATAAATATCTAACATATATTTTCCAGTGCGAATTAGTTACATTATTGGAGTTAGAGAGTATAGGAGTATTATTAAAACAGTTACTACTATTATATTATGGTTGTTAACTTGTGTGATGTTCATGCCTAAAGAATATGCAATTGTTTTCAGAGCTTGATTAATTCTTTTTTTATTTTTTTAAAAGAATTTATTCCATACACTTTCTTAAAACATCTCATTGTTCAATAGTTAGAGCTCTGTTTTTAATGTTTACAAATTGATATTTTGTTGATATACACAGTTACATTTTAATGCAAATATAATTTGGTAGTAATTCCTCTCAATTGATGCTAACTCAGCTTAGTATTACTAAAAATTACAAGAGTTTAAATAATTGGTTTATTAAGAACATTTATATTATTTAATTATTATGTAGGGTCAATAATCATTTTAATCAATAAACAATTATGTAAGTATCCATGTAACTAATAAACATTAAATGGTATCAGATTGATCAACAAACAATAAAAAAGTTATCATATTAGACAATACCATCAATTTCCTTTGAATACCGTTTGAAACTTGCCAGTGATTGACGTTTTTAGAAATTAATTGACTGGTAGGACTAATATGGTACTTTTTTTATTGTTTGTTGATCAATTTGATACCATTGGTAAAATGAATACTTGCATAATTGTTTATTGGTCAAATGACCAATTTACTTTTTTATTGTTTTAGATATTGATTGACGGTCAACCAAAATTAAAGTTTATTTACGAAAATTTATTTAAATTAAAGGGTAAAGGGTCAAATCTAGCACTGAACTATTGGCCAAAGTACACCTCACATAAAAATGTATTTCGGGGCTCAAAACTAGCACAGTTCAAGTACAATTTGGGTCAAATATAACAAGTCCGTCAATTTTGAAGGAGTTGACCGTTAAATTTGACCTGACTAGAACATATCATCTGCCACATCACCAAATTAGGCCAGGTAGACTACCACGTCAACACCTGCTCCACATCATCATCATCTTCCCCAACCGGTCCGGGACACCTCCTATTCCTTGACCTCCTATTTTGTCCTATTCTCTCCATCTTAACCATTCATTTCATCTAAGGGCTCCCATCTAACATATTACCATACACCCCACTCCACCATATTTCTCTCCCACTTCCCCACATCTCTTCTTTCTCTCCACATCTCCCCTACCCCACGCCCAACCTCACCCCTCACAAAACTTCTGCCGCCATCCACACCATCATCTTCCATGTAGTCGCCATCGCCGTCCACGACGTAGTCGTCGCCGGTCTCCAATGAGGCTGAACCACACAACATCCTCACGATCTCCCTCAACCTCCACGTCGTATTCATCTCCGCTGCCGCATTCGTCATCCACAACCGCAAAGCACGAGGCGAGGTTGTGCTATGTGTCGCCGGAGACTGCATCGTCGTCGGCGCGACCACCATGATGGGAAACTAACGTTGTCGGAGTGGCCACCGTTGGTTGTCGGCGAGGCCACAGTTGGTTGTCGGCGAATCTAGAGATCGATTCACATTCCCTGTCATGGTTGCCGCAGTTGTGGCTGGTGAGGATGGGGTGGTGAGGGACAGTATGCATGGAGAGTGGAGAGAGAAGGAGGTTCGGCGTGGGGTAGGGGAGATGTGGAGAGAGAGAAGAGATGTGGGGAAGTGGGAGAGAAATATGGTGGAGTGGGGTGTATGGTAATATGTTAGATGGGAGCCCTTGGATGAAATGAATGGTTAAGATGGAGAGAATACGACAAAATAGGAGGCCAGGGAATAGGAGGTGTCCCTGGCCGCTTCCCCAACACCCCCAACACCTTCAAACCTTCCCTCTCAAACCCAGCAACTCCCTCTCCCCTCTTTCTCTTCCTCCCCTTTCAGACACACCAAACTCCCATATTACATATCTTTGCCACAAGAACAAACATCAGCCCCACCATCACCTGCCACAAACCACACCCAAACAAAAACAAACTCCCTCTCCCCTGCCTCCGCCATAAGCCCCACCACCAGCGCTGTCATCCATCTCCGCCGTCATCCTCAAGTTCCAGGAGGTCAGCCCCTGGACCACCTTCGGCCACGTGGCATCCAACGGCGCCATCCTGGAGGCCCTCGACTGCGCCGTCACCCTCGACGGCGCCTTCACCGTCGACGACATCCAACGCCGTCACCCTCGTCTTTAACGGAGGAGGTTTGTCCTCGTCATCATCGTCGTCAGTGGTGATGAAGGAGGTGAGGCAGAGGATGGAGAAGTTTGCGAAGCTGATGGGGGTGCCTTTTGAGCTGAACATGATAAGCAATGGGGGGATGAAGCTGAAGGAGGTGATGACAAAGGAGAGGGTTGGGGTGGAGGAGGGGGAGGCGGTGGCGGTGAACTGCGTGGGGGGAGGAGAGGGGAGGGGTGATAGAGGCGGTGAGGCGGTGATAGGGTGTTGGGGAAGATGATGATGATGTGGAGTAGGTGCTGACGTGGCAGACTACCTGGCCTAATTTGGTGATGTGGCAGATGATGTGTTCTAGTCAGGTCAAATTTAACGGTCAACTCCTTCAAAATTGACGGACTTGCTATATCTGACCCAAATTGTACTTGAACGGTGCTAGTTTTGAGCCCCGAAATACATTTTTATGTGGGGTGTACTTTGGCCAATAGTTCAGTGCTAGATTTGACCCTTTACCCTAAATTAAATTTGAACTGCTGGTTTTTATAAAATTTTGATATATATATATTAGACATAAATTATGATATATAGGTGTTCGCATGAAATATCTGCGAATGGTGTTACGTTACGTGCATCAAGGAGATTGTGGAAAAAAGTAACCCAAAACACTTCTTTGTCAATACTACCGATAAAGAATTGCAGGAAGAGTTGTGTAAGATATTTATTACAAAACTCGGGTTTACTCTTAAACTCTTTGGCAGAATCTTTCAGTTTTCTGTTAATAGTTATATAATTACGTTTGTAAAAAAGTATTGTTATTATGTCAATTTTAAGACCACAGAAAATATAAATTAAAGTGATTATATTCCTAATCTTCAGAAGAATATTACTTATTCTTTGTTTGAGTGGCATATCATTACTCTCGTTTAAGTCATTGTTTCAATAATGCATATATTCTTTCAGGGAAATTACTATTTAGCCAATTATTCTTCAAGTTAACAAGTAACCAACTTACACTTTAAATATTCATGGATAAACCTCAGTCATCAATTATGTATCCCTTCAATTAAATTTTCATGAATATGATTAAATCACCTCGTGCCTTTTTTTCAGAAAAATCACCTCATGCTTTGAGTTATATGCATATGAGATCCAAAAAATTATATATATGTATATTAATAATGAATAAAAAGAGTTTTGCATAAATTTAAGAATGCAAGGAATTAAAATTTTTTTAGTAACATAGTTTCAAAAGTTGAGATTATATATCTTAAGGAATATATAATTTTTCCACATTTTTCATTTTTATTACTTTGTAAAACATGAAACCAACTAATTATATTACATAAAAAATAATGAATGGGATTGTATCAATAAAAGCTCTGTCAACAAAAAAAAAAAGAATAAAATTGATGCAGTAGATCTCTAAAGCCAAATATATTTTCTATTTTGTCATGTTTTAATTTATTGAATCATATACATAATATAAAGAAAATATCAAAGGTGTTGGTGATAGGTTACTTAGGTATTTCAATAAAAAGTTAGAGCAAACTAAAGGGAGAATAATAATAAAGGATCAGTTAAGAATATTTGGTTCATATTCTTCTCTGGGTACAGCAATAAGAACAAGAGAATCAAGGCCACTCGTTGTTTTCAAATTCTTTTTGGCACATTTAAGTTATTAGAAGATACATTTCTTATTCCCCAATGAAAAAAGAAATATGTTATTATACTAGTCGTTAAGTTTTATTGTAAATTGTAATTACTTAACTTTTGCGTGCTTAGCATTAGGCAAAATTTTCTTATACTTTTAAACACTAAAAAGTATAATTATGTATATATATAGGTTCATCAAATAAAAGAAAAGAAGGTCTGTATAGTTTATTTCTTCTTTTGAAAGAAGATTAGTACTTGTAGTTTTAAGAATTATAAAGAAAATAATAAAGTTTAAGAAAAATTCACACAATCCATTTCTTGAAAAATGCTATAAAATCCCCCATTGAAATAATTATTACCAATATATAGTACCTAAAATTCACATTCAAAGACAAATAATTTATATATATTAAATCATGTGTAAACGTTACCATTTTGCACACAATCAAAGATAAATAACATGTTCAAAATGAGTTTCTTAAATTCTGTTCCTCGATAGCAAAATGAAAGACATTTTACTATAGTTTTTTTTTGAACTGAAACATTTTACTATAGTTAAAGATATTTATTATACATAAGCTGAAAAAGTGGTGTAATATCCTGCCCAAGGACACATGATATACCTTCGGTCAATTAAATAATTGATGGAGGATTTTAGGCAATTTTTCATTTCTTTTTCAGCAAAAAACCATATAAAAGAAGAGTCCACACACACTTAAAACTATAATTCCTCTCTCTGAGGTTCTAACATACATATGCAAAGAAAGTTGAAGTTATAATTTTCTCTGTCACTTTTTGTCGTCCTCCAAACAGAAAGATGGAAGTGAACGAATGGGTGAATGGATATTTGGAGGCAATATTGGATGTAGGAAGCAGCTCAAGGAAGGGGAAGGATGATGGAAAGCACAGAGTAATAAGGTTTGAAGAAGAAGAAAGGAATTTGGAAGAAAATAGTAATAATGGTAATTACAAGTTCTTCAGTCCTACAAAGTATTTTGTTGAACAAGTTATCGATAGCTTTGATGAATCTGATCTTTACAGAACTTGGGTGAAGGTTTGTATTTCTTCATCTCTATTTCTTTCACTTATTTATTTATATATATATATCCCTCTTTATTAATTCCTTTCTTGTTTCTCTTTAATATTATTAGTACTATGGCCACTTTTTATAATACATTACTATGGCCATTTTAATCGTATGAAGTTTGGTCGTCATTATTGAAGAGTTTGGAATTCACTTTAACTATTGCTTAATTATTTTATAGTGCATCGATAATTTTGTTAGTTTTTGTTTTTTAAAAGTAATGGACCGGGTGTGTGTTATAAGTTTTCATTGAAGTTAAACACTCTTTTCTTTTATTATATTTATATCAAATTGAAAAAGGAAAGAGTAGTTTGCAATGTTTTTAAAGTCTTATTTAGATAATATATCTTTCTTTTTATTTTCAAGTTTGATATGAATTTTCTTTAAAAATTTCTAAATCAAAATGTTTACCTTTTATTAAAGAAGATGCATATACACATTAAAATAATATGGTATCTTTAAATCACATGATAAACAAAGTAAGAAATGTCCACCCGATTTATCGCTATTATTCATGGCATACTAATTAAAGTTCAGAGAAAATGATAGAGAAAATTTAATCTACAAGTGTCTATAATTTCATTTTAAATATATTAGGAAAAATTAATTACAAATCTCAAGGAAAGGATTTAATTAGAGACGAGTCCTACAAAATGTTAAAATTAAAGTAAGGTCCATATATGGACTTATGTTTAAATATATGTAAAACTCTAATTACAATTTTACCAATTTAATTAGTTCTCTTCTATATGTGTGAGTCACCTCACCCATATTTGTTTGCTCTCCATCTTTACCCTAAAGACCTCACTTTAATAATTTTTACCTTTTGTGGGACTATTCCTTAATTAAGTCACTTCCTAGTTGCATGTAATTAATTTTTCCTTTTTATTAGGGAGTTGTAAATTTTTTTATCATGTACTCATATTTCAGGTAATAATGATTCTTTTTATCAATACCTAACTTTGTTATGCATAAATAAGGCAAAACTATGGGCTTCTATGAAAGGAATATAAGGATCGGACCTGTTTAAATTTGCGTGAAACAATAAAGGCCTTCTAAAAAACTACACAAATCAAAATGAAAAATCACATGAAACTGTGAGGTGTTAATTAGTTGCACGAAGTTGGCACTTTTCATTTTAGGTTAAGCGCACTTTAGAATCTTTTTAAGTGGAGTGAAGTAGGCTAAGGTACAAAAACGATAGATGGAAAAAGCGAATTATTCTTTTGCTTTATTATTAAGCTAATTAAGTGAATGAATAAATGGTAAAACTTTTGCAAATTCTTCAATTTCGTGGTGATTTAAATTTCTCATGATTTTTGTTTCAAAGGCATTAATTTCTCTTGAAACTAAAACAATTTTACTCACTTATGAAAAGAATAAATATAGAGATAATACATAAGGATATGAGGTACTCTATATCCTTAATGTGTGTGTGTATAATTTCATTGATACTAAATTTTTTATTATTTTTCTAAAATATCATATTAAATTATTTGGATTTGGATCGAAAGTAATCCTTATAAAAAATTTCTTTTAATATGTATACTCGCTTTAAATATATCAAAAAATCATGTAAAAAGATAAACAGATTAAAGATCGAGTTCCTGCATGCATTTAAGAGTAAAATAAGTTTTTTAGCTAACTCCTAAGTCCTAATAACTCCTATGCCTAGGAAGCTAGGATAGATTTTTTTTTTCCATGAGAATATAATATATAACCTTTATTCCATAGATATGGGGGGAAATTCTACACGCAAGTTATGTGTTCATTTTAATTTCTGGTACTTCAATAATTCTTGCACGTCATGTAGTTGGGACCACATGAAACAAAGCATAACGCTATACATTGTGTGTAGAATAATACACTATGCATGCATGTAATGCACTTGCAGTAATTTTTTGAGGTGAAAAGTATTCAATTTTGTAATCTTTCTTTCACTCGAAATTAAAAGTTGCATAAGTTATGTATTTGATTGATGTGTAAGAGTGAGAGGGACTTTTAAACGACCATTTTGAAAGAGATTTAATCCTAATTTTATAGCATAACAATTATCTTTATTATGAAAAAAAGAAAGAACAAACATTTAGTCTTTGTTATATTAATACAAGTTAAATTTATTTTTGTTTCAAACGAATATTCAATATCTTAAAGTGTTTAGAAAAAAATAAACTATATTCTGTCCAAAAAAATAATACACACACACAACTATAAACTCAAATGTTAATTTAAATTGAACAGTGTAATCTACTTGGTTTTTTATATAAATAATTCTCCTTGAAACACGAGCAAGGTGTCATCGGGGGGATTAGTGAAGAAAACAGAATTTAAATATAAATTCTACGAGATAAAAGAGAAAAAATGCTTGTAACTGAAAATTGCTTGCATTTCTCCAATTCAAGCAAATTTTCTCAAAGTCTAATTTAATCCATATATATACTTTCAGAATTTACATGATGTACTTGTAAAATTTATTTTGTCACTTAGTTCAACTGATTTTTTTATTTGGTTTTGATATTTTGATTGAGTTGAAGAATGAATGAATGAGCAGGTGATAGCAACACGGAATAGCAGAGATAGAAGTAATAGGATGGAGAATATGTGCTGGCGCATTTGGCATCTCGCTCGCAAAAAGAAACAGGCATATCTCTCTCTATATATATATATCTGTGTGTATGTTTATATGCACGCATGCACGCACGCACGCACACATGCATATATATATGTATGCATGAATGCATGCATACATGCAAGGGGTGTGTGTGTTTGATTCATTAAATGTACGTGTATTTAAATAGTATTCCCTCCGGTCCTAAATATAAGACCTAATTGACTTTTTTAGAAAATTCTATAAAAAACAAAATAAGTTAAATTATAAATTGATTTACCTAAACTTTTCCCTTAGATTAGTTTATTTTACCTATAAACTAATGTATAATCTAAAAATATATCAAATATGTCATGATTTAATAGTCTATTTCGCAACCTTAACCTCTAAAAAAAAGTCAATTAGGTCTTATATTTAGGACCGGAGGTAGTACATATATAAGCCACCGCTGAACCGTGCAAAGAGAAAGAGTAGAATTAATGTGGTCTGCAGATAAGTATTCAAAGGCCACCAAACATGAGATGAGACTCTTGTAATAATCTTTTGAAATAAGTATTTAATTACTATTAAGTGTTTTTTATCGAAAATTACTATGAAGTGTTTAAAAATATTGATGGAGTATAGTGTTTAATGAGATGACATATTTGTTCTTAGTAAAATTACTGATTCCGGTCTTTCTTGTTATTAATGTGATCCGATACACTAAAATTGTCCTTTATTTAATATAGTTCCTAAAAGTCTACAGTGATTTGGTAATTTTGAAATCTTGAATCAAGGTTTGCTTTGCAAATTTGAGGAAATTTTTGTGTTTAATTGGATGGGTGTGAAGAAGAATCTCTCTTTGCATTTTGTTTCGTTTTTTTATCTGAATATTCACGTTATGTTTCAGAGCTTGATAATCAACGAAAAGATAGATATACACTGAAAAAAAAATTTCTTTTGAATTTAAACACAATGTAAAGCTGTTGAAGTATCTCTAAATGCTTGAATGAAAAGAATATAAAAGAAAATGAAGAATTAAAAAAAAACTGATGTGACATGAATTTTTTTATTGAAAAGCTAAAAGAGTAAAAATAGTTGGGCGAAAATTTCCAACTCTTACAAATGTATCATGTCATTTGTATGACTTAGTGATGGAATGTTCTGCATGACTCAGTGCTAATATTGCATTGGTGTTATAGGCTTGTTATGACAACATAGCCATCCATGTGTTAGAGATTTTTAGATCTATTAGGAATGTAAGTGAATGGAAGAGAGCATCTAAAAAAGTGACTTTGAAGTTGAGAACCAAATCAATTTTGAAAAAGAGCAATCCTATGGCAAGAATATAAATTTACTTGTCAATCCTTCTTTTTCCCAATTTGAAAAACTTGACAAGGAAGTAACTCAATTCATTACTAATACTTGTCCTAGAAAGTTTATAAAGAATCTCTCTCACACACACATGCACAGATATAAGAGTTTTGGGAAATCTTTTGTCACAACAAGCTAATTTCATTATCTTGGTCTACAATATTTAAGGCACACCAAATAAGTTACAGGATTAACTATTTATTTTAAGGTAAATTATTTTTGTAACTTTCTACTATTTCTCCCAAATCAATGTTATCTCTACTTCGTTTTGAATATGACAGAGGACAATGACGTCATGTGATTCATATAGTAAACCCAACCTAGTTGGGATAAGACTTTGTTATTGTTGTTTTTATTTTAAGATCTATTGATATAACCATTGTTTGTTTACTGCAGACTGCATGGGAAGATGCACAAAGGCTTGCAAAACGGAGAATTGAGAGAGAACAAGGCAGGAATGATGCTGCAGATGACCTTTCAGAACTGTCAGAAGGAGAAAAAGAGAAAGATGTTAATGCTCCAGAATCTAATAAGAAGGACATTCCCAGGATCAGTTCTGATATGCAACTTTGGTCGGATGACAATAATAAATCTAGGAACCTTTACATTGTTTTAATCAGGTATCATATTCACTTCCATCACCACCAGAAGCATAAAGCTAAAGGGATGATTGATCATGTAGGAATATTTGTACTACTTCATCAAGAGAAATTATAAAAATGAAAAATAAATTTTATGTTTTGCAGAATAATAAACTAACACATATTGTCAGTTTTTCATAATCTATGTAGCTATAATATGCCTTTTTCTACTGTAGTATTCATGGATTGGTAAGAGGTGAAAACATGGAACTTGGGAGAGATTCTGACACTGGTGGTCAGGTACTTATTAGCTTCAACAAACATTTCATGGAAAGCCTTCCCTGTGGAAACAATGTATCATACTTCATTCTGGAATATAAGTGTTAGCTATATCATGGTGTCTGATATGCTCTTGACACCTTCACATCATTGCTAGCTAGTAAATGACTTAATCTATTGAACATTTATAACTAAACTAGTGTCAATTCCATCCTTGTTTTTTTTCTAATTATAGTCGATTTTTAGCTGCATGAGATAGATTTCTAATTATAGCACAGTAGTGCTTAAAATAAGTGTTAACAAACTGGCACCACAGTCTGAGAAATATAATGAACTGCATCAATAATGGCTCATGAACAGTATGACATGTTAAGGCTTTAATATTTTTCATAGCTATAGGTTGGCGTGGTATTGCACAAATCTAAGAGACCAATGGATCAAAGTTCAAATAAATTTGAGCTGAACTCCAAAATTATAAGAAAATTATAAAGAGAAGCTTCCAACTTTTGATACTCTTCAGATGTTTATCTCTAATCCGATTAACTATGCTTAAGTCAGATCCAAGATAGCATTCATATTTTATCCGTAAATTTAGTTGAGTTCAAATTAATCAGGTGAAATATGTGGTGGAATTGGCTCGTGCACTGGCAAACACAAAGGGAATATATAGAGTAGATCTACTAACTAGACAGATAGCTTCACCAGAAGTTGACTCAAGCTATGGAGAGCCCATTGAGATGTTGTCTTGTCCTCCTGATGCTAGTGGTAGCTGTGGAGCTTATATCATCCGTCTTCCATGTGGTCCTCGAGACAAGTAAGTTCCACAAGATGTTTGTATTGATTACTCCAAATCAAAGATATGTTTATACTTAACAATTTCATGTTTTGAAAATTTTCTATATGATTCGGACAATAAATTTTTACCAGTATCCAAAATTGTAATTTTTTTTCCTTTTGCACTTCCAAACATGTCATTTTCTTTAAATCACCTTGTGTTTGGATGATGAGAAAGTTTGGTGGGGATATGTGATACAGGTACATATCAAAGGAGTCACTATGGCCTTACATACCAGAGTTTGTAGATGGAGCCTTAAATCACATAGTGAACATGGCAAGTGCTTTAGGTGAACAAGTGGAAGGAGGGAAACCAATTTGGCCTAATGTTATCCATGGTCACTATGCTGATGCAGGGGAGATAGCAGCTCACTTGTCTGGTGCACTGAACGTACCAATGGTACTAACAGGCCACTCCTTGGGACGTAACAAGTTTGAACAGCTTCTGAAGCAAGGAAGGCTGTCTAGGGAGGCCATAAATGTGACATACAAGATCATGAGGAGGATTGAAGCTGAGGAACTGGGTTTGGATGCTGCAGAAATGGTTGTCACCAGTACAAGGCAAGAGATTGAAGATCAATGGGGACTGTATGATGGATTTGATATCAAGTTGGAGAGGAAGCTTAGAGTTCGGAGACGGCGAGGAGTAAGCTGCCTAGGAAGATACATGCCTAGGATGGTGGTATGCACATTTAATCTCAATATTTTATGGCCTTCAATTACTTGTTACATAGCATGTACTGATAACAACAAAAAGCAATTACACTTAAACCTCTGAAGAATATAAAATATGTGACTATATATGCTCTGATGAAGACTTCACACTCCATGGGATGTTCAATGGGGTATTTAAGTGAGTTGTTTCACCTCAATAGTTAGCTGTTGAGATAGAATTTACATTACACTGAAGTATTCATCATATTCTCACTATGCATGTGGAGACTATTAATTTTCAGGTCAGTGATTTGATAAAAACAGATTCAATTTACATGAAACTTTAGAAGAATGGCAGGAGCAAATAAATCAAATGCATATATTGTTAACCTCCAATTAATTATTATGAACATTAGTATTCCTAGATCTTGTTTGTGTGTCTGTGTTAGTGTTCAGTGCATCAATGTCGATGTGAAATACTTGAGAGTGAACTTGAAAGCAAGAGCTTATTGTGCTTTATGAAAAGAAGCAAAATCCCATTATTCCCTGGTGTTTACTTGCGCAACAATATTCCAAAAGTTTTTACTAAGACATGTTTAACAGTTAACTTTGCTGCTATAAATTGTATCTATAGGTCATTCCACCAGGCATGGACTTCAGTTATGTTAAAACAAATGAATCAATGGATGGTGAGGGAGACCTCAAGTCAATGATGGGATCAGACAGAGCTCAAAGCAAAAAGCACCTACCTCCTATATGGTCTGAGGTTGTTTATACTTCCGAGCCATGTTTATTTCCTTAAGGCCTATGTGAAAACAATGAAATAACAATTTTAAGATATGAAGCACCACAAGTTTTTTCTTGATATCCTAGAAAACTACATTATGCTAATATACTTCTTGATAAACATGATATATTTTCAAAACTGGTATATGTAAACTTTGAATGTAAATAGAACACCTTTTCGAAATTCTAAATTAAAACCATTAAGTCCCATCAAAATGAAATGAAAAAGGTAAAATGATCTTGTTTAGTAACTTGTTTATGTATTTTCATCTCAGCCTCTGATCTGTGAAAATTGTGGAGGCTAGGAGGCAAATTCAAGGAATTGTTTTGATATATTTTGCAGTTCATGTACCCATCCCCACCCTCCAAATATTTAACACTTAAAATAAGTATGAAAATTGATAGAGCATGGCACAATGGCACCATGCAACTATGTAGCCAACATCATTTGGTTGAATAAGGCCAGTTTTTTGTCATGACAAAGTATGAGAATTAGTTTTATATTCTATGCAGATAACACGATTTTTCACAAATCCTCATAAGCCAACTATACTAGCCTTGTCCCGGCCTGATCCCAAGAAAAATGTCATGACCTTGCTCAAGGCCTATGGGGAATGCCAGCGCCTCAGGGAATTGGCCAACTTGGTAAGTTATACATTACTGTTGTGGAAAACCTTCTTTAGCTTTTTAACATATCATTTTATTCAACTTTATAATGTGAGAGACTGAATTGGAACTAAGACTTAATTACAGCATTACTACCCGCTTTGTTTTACAAATTATTAACACTTAGTGTGTCACCATGAATCATGGTAGACACTGATACTTGGAAATAGAGATGACATTGAAGAGATGTCTGAAAGCAGCTCTACTGTTCTTGTGATGGTACTCAAGCTCATTGACAAGTACAATTTGTATGGCCAAGTGGCTTATCCCAAGCATCATAAACAATCTCAAGTACCAGACATATATTGTCTTGCCGCAAAAACTAAGGTGCTTAAATATATGCTTCAACTTTAGTATCTATCTTCATCTTTGAAACTTTGAAAATCTTAAATATTTCCAATAAACATCTCTAAACTATAACACATATACAGATAGCTCCCATTATTTATCTATAAATGACATAAAGTTTAATGGGCTTATATGTACATGACTCAATTATGCATGTTTATATGCATACAAAAGATAAAATTTAAGGGACATAAAGTTGATCTCATCTGGCGTTAGTGGCTTAAACTTGAATATTTATTGGGGTTTTATAAGCTTTATCTTTTATTAAAATGTGAGACCAGTCTTGCTCTTTTGGAAAGCAGTAAAGTGAAAATCCCTATTGAACTTGAATAGATCATTATAGCAGTACAGGGTAATTAATTGACTCATAATGTGAAATTAAGTTTTGGAGCTTAGTTTTCTACACACATTCTCTTGTTATTTTCTTAATTATATACCACAATAGAAAGTTGTGCATGATATATTTGCTAACATTAACGCTTGGACTATTTATCTTCTGAAGGGAGTTTTTATCAACCCAGCCTTGGTGGAACCATTTGGCCTCACAATAATTGAGGTAAACCACAGTTTTTTAATTAGAAGAAATGTAATCTGATTCAGTGAAAGGAGAATATATAGAATTTACAAGGCTTCGTCCATTCCTTCCCATACTTCACAGGCAGCAACTTATGGCTTACCTGTCGTGGCCACAAAAAATGGAGGGCCTGTTGACATTCTCAAGGTAGACTATAACCAATGCACAATATTTGGTATTTAAGCATCATTCACTACTTTTTGTGTTACATGCTCATTGTGATAAATATCATGTCCTTTACTTATTTATCTTAGGTACTCAACAATGGACTCTTGGTTGATCCCCATAATGAAAAGGCCATAGCAGATGCACTGCTAAAGCTTGTTGCTGACAAAAACCTTTGGCTAGAATGCCGTAAAAATGGCCTCAGAAACATCCATCGTTTTTCATGGCCAGAGCACTGCCAAAACTATCTCTCCCATATTAAACATTGCAGAAACCACAACACTTCACGCTTGGAAATTCAGCCAATCACAGAAGAACCCATAAGTGATTCACTAAAAGATGTAGAAGACCTTTCTCTGAGATTCTCCATTGAAGTAGACTCCAAGTTTAATAATATCAATCCAGAAACAGATCCAGCAACCAGACAAAAGGAACTTATTGAAGCCATTATCCATAGGTTCACATCTACCAGTAATTCTAAGGCAAGTTTTCATCCTGGTAGAAGGCAAAGACTTGTTGTGATTGCAGCAGATTGTTATGACAGAGAAGGAAACATATCAGAAGCTTTTGAGGAAATCATCAAGAGTGTGATGAAATCTTCTGGACCAGGAATTGGAACAGGAAGAGTAGGAGTTGTGATATCAACTGGTTTAAGTTTGAAAGAGACAATGGAAACATTAAACAGATTCAACATAAACATAGAAGAATTTGATGCACTAGTATGTAACAGTGGGAGTGAAATGTATTATCCATGGAAAGATTTGATGGTTGATGCAGATTATGAAGCTCATGTTGAGTACAGATGGCCTGGTGAAAATATTAGATCAATGGTACATAGGCTGGTTAGAATTGAAGATGAAGGTGAAAATGTGGAATGTATTGAAGAATATGTCAGTGGTTTTAGTTCTAGATGTTATTCTTACAATGTGAAACCAGGCATGAAGGTAATATTTCTGTGTATTATAGATAATGGTTCATATGTTTTAGAAAAAACCTTTGCATAATCATGGTTCTTAACGCGTTAATGATGAATCACACAGGTTAGAAAGATTGATGATATTCGTCAAAGGCTAAGAATGAGAGGCTTTCGGTGTAATATAGTCTATACACATGCAGGATGCAGATTGAATGTGATACCATTATTTGCATCAAGAAAACAAGCTCTGAGGTAAGTAACATCATGCCTTCCATATTTCTTGTGTTTCATAGAGAAACTTTGTTAATTGCTTTGAGCGTTCTTTTTGGTCTTCCTATGCTTCTTTTAAGAGGATTTCATACTAGTCTATGATGGTCTTCTTTGCTTCAATGGACATAACACTAGCTCTTTCTCATAAATATGTTCACTTCAAATCTCTTTTTTTCTCGTATTTTGGCTATAAATCCTTCTTAACATCCTAATCTTTGTCACGCCAATTTCATTATATTCTTAATGTCCCATAAAAACGTCTATTTTCATATAGTATATTTGATCTTATAGGTATACAACAAAAAGTTTTCTTTAAACTTATTATTAAATATTTTCTTATCACAAGTACCTTCAATAGCTTTTCTCTAATTTGAACCACCTAGCCTTTATAAGTGTAAAATCTTCATTAATTTCACCATCCTTTTGTATATTGAATTATTGATCCCAAATATTTAAATTCGTCACTTGTGGAATGATTAAAATAATAATAAAATGGCATGTGTCTTCTCTCCTATTTATATGCAGGTATTTATCAGTCAAGTGGGGAATTGATCTCTCCAAAGCAGTCATATTTGTTGGAGAAAGAGGAGATACAGATTATGAAGAACTCATGGCAGGCCTACACAAGACTTTTGTTCTAAAAGGAGCCGTAGAAGAAGGAAGTGAAAGGCTTTTCCACAGTGAACACAGTTTCAAAAGAGAGGACATGTTCAACCTAGACAGCCCCAACCTTGTCTATTCACAGAAGAACTACATGGACTGTGACATATCTGCAATTCTAGAGAATCTGGGAGTATCATAATAATGATCTCTACTTGTTCACTTTTTAATCCTTCATATCATTTTACCATATATTTTCTTATGGAAGAAGTTTTAGAAAATGAAAAACAAGAACATACAAATAAACTTCATCTCTAACATCAGATCAAGATGTAGTTGTAACTTGTAAACACTATGTTATTAGATATTGTTTATATTATTTAATCACGCCTTTCTATTCAGCTTCGTCACTAGAAGTCCATATTATGTAGTATTATATTTGTATTTATTAACAGGGGAAGACCCAATTTTATTTTGATACATAACTATTGGCTAAGGAACGAAAATAATACATAACTATTCCAAAGTACGTCAATGAAAACCAACTTTTACCATGATATCAACAATGATATTTTCACTAATACGTCAATAAGATTAGACATGAGAAGTCTAAAATGCCCTTATAAATTAAATAAACTTTCTTTGACCTCCTTCTTCACCCTCTCCTTTCTTTTTCCATGTCTAATCTTCTTCACTTCTTCACTCTCTCATTCCTTCTTCTAAAATGCCCTTATAAATTAAACATTTTATTTTCTTCCATTTGTAAAACTCACCGCCACCATCATCATTACCAAACCCTTTCATCTTCCTCACTTCCTCACTGCCGAAATCTACCTCCTCCTCTTCTTCGTTACTTTCTCCTTTGTAACTCTCTCTACTCAAGTCTCGGCGGTGGCCGGTGAGTCTCGGCGGCGAACAGAGAACGTGGTAGGTGATATGGCGTAATAAAGTCAAATTTAACAATCAAATCCCTCAAAATTGACAATGTTGCTACATTCAAACCATTTTATAATAACTGTTTGCTACATTATTTGACCCTTAAAATTGTTTTTATGTTGAGTGAACATTTGCCAATAATTGATATCAGATTTGACCCTTAATCGCAAAAACATTATCGGATGAATTTAATTTATATTATATCTCATGTAGAGGGTCTTAAATAATTATAAGTTTATAGGTCTGTCATACCAATAAACTTTTTTTGGGTATCTTAAATACCCATTAATTAATGTTTCATTGCTAACTTCAGTAACAGTGGACACTCAATGCCGCTTAAATGTCTTCTATGACCTTACACATATTCGCCACATCATGTCATGTAACTTATATAGGCTATGAGCTATCATGTCCAGAAACTCAAGAAATTTTTTTATGGACTTTTAAATATCAATAAACTATTATGTCAGGAGCTGTGATACCCATAAACTTTTTGTGGGATCTTAGATACCAAATACCCCTAAACTTATAACTCGGAATAAATATGGTCCAGAGTATGATTTATCATTTATATCTTGGAAGAATGGAATATATCTAAACATGACCTGTAATGTCCATAAATCTCTTTGGAAGTAATTTCTACCATATCTCCGATCCCTTGCGAGGGAATAAGTTATGCATTTATCATTAGAACTGTTCTAAAGAGTGATCAATAGTAATAGGGTAAAGGAGCAAATCTGGCCCCTAAGTAACCACCAAGGAGCGCTGAGTACCCTAAACTAACCACAGGCCCGGATCTGTACCCCAAGTAACCAAGATGTTAAAAAAATACCCCGGTTGGACGGTCAACTACGTTTGACCGTTACTATGCCTACGTGGCCGCCACGTGAGACCGGTTTTTGCCACTTGGCGCCGCGTAGGATAAGTGTGTGGGTCCCACATTAAATAAAAAAAATTCTCCCTCCCTCTTCTTCAACAAAACCCGCCAACCGCCCCCCCCCCCCCAACCCCTCCACCTCCCCCCACCCCACACCCCACCCCCTTCACCTCCCTCCCTCCCTTCACCTTCCCCCACCACACACCCCACCGTATTCGTATAAATCCCTCACCGTATTAGCCCCCCACCGCCTTACACATTTCCGTCATCATTTTCCATTTTCCCTTCCCAGCTCGATTCCTCTGGTTTCCTCTGTTTTGAATCTCCGTTATCTAAGAATGGCGACGGGGATTGTGAGAAGGTCAATTGCTAGGGTTCCATTCTCACCTGCATCTTCCATGTTAATGAAAATCCGCCCCCACGCTTCCGAATCTCAAGCCCAGCAAGTGGAGCCCACATCTCGCGACACCTCTACCTTCAAGACCTTCCAAATCTACCGATGGAACCCAAAAAACCCATCAAAACCCCGACTTCAGGAGTACAAAATCAACCTCAAGGATTGTGGGCCCATGGTCCTTGACGCCCTCATCAAAATAAAGAACGAAATCGATCCCTCCCTCACGTTTCGCAGGTCTTGCCGTGAAGGGATTTGTGGATCCTGTGCTATGAACATTGATGGGTGTAATGGTTTGGCTTGCTTGACTAAGATTTCTTCTGGGAATGATTCTACAATCACTCCTTTGCCTCATATGTGGGAGGGAGGTGAAGGGGGTGGGGCGTGTGGTTGGGGAAGGTGAAGGGAGGGAGGGCGGTGGGGCGTGTGGTGGGGGAAGGTGAAGGGAGGGAGGGAGGTGAAGGGGGTGGGGTGTGTGGTGGGGGGAGGTGGAGGGGTTTGGGGGGGCGGTTGGCGGGTTTTGTTGAAGAAGAGGGAGGGAGAATTTTTTTTTTTATTTAATGTGGGACCCACACACTTATCCTACGCGGCGCCAAGTGGCAAAAACCGGTCTCACGTGGCGGCCACGTAGGCATAGTAACGGTCAAACGTAGTTGACCGTCCAACCGGGGTATTTTTTTAACATCTTGGTTACTTGGGGTATAGATCCGGGTCTGTGGTTAGTTTAGGGTACTCAGCGCTGCGCTCCTTGGTGGTTACTTGGGGGCCAGATTTGCTCCTTTACCCATAGTAATACATTGTTTTGCGGTTTTATATCTAATATTCATGGTCTCTAAATAATCATCAGCCATCAATTGTACCACTAATTCAGATTGCAAGGATTTAATATTGTCTCAATGAAATCAAATTAAAAAAAAAATCAAATCGAACAAATAAAAA
This sequence comes from Mimosa pudica, assembly GCA_029929735.1. Classification (NCBI taxonomy): domain Eukaryota; kingdom Viridiplantae; phylum Streptophyta; class Magnoliopsida; order Fabales; family Fabaceae; genus Mimosa; species Mimosa pudica. The sequence continues at coordinate 10,992,254 of JAKELP010000002.1, forward strand.
AGAGATAAAAAGTCCACACTTTTTCCCCTCGAAATATATAACAGCAAAGCCCAAAAGAGCATTTGACAAACATCAAATATTCATACAAATTCCATAAGATTTATTCAGTGTCCTGCATAAGATTTATTCCATAAGATTTTCAAGTGCTATGTGTACCATATAATATGTAAAACCCCCTTATATATAAAGATTTATTGTTGCTCAGTTCAGAATAAAGTCTGAATTTGTTGCTGCTTTAGCTTGAGGTGGACAAGAACAGTAGCCTGCTACACAAACAGCACGTATAACTCCACCATAACAGCCTTTATAATTTGTGCAATCCTCAAATTTTTCGCAACGACGAGGGGCTTCTTCCATCATTCTTGCATTATCAATTAACGCCTGTGCCTCCCGTCCTGCATCCAACATATTTATAAATACACACACATGTGTATGTCATACATATAATTTCCATGAACGTTAATTAGACCATGTGCATATAATCCCCTTGGTCTTTATAACTTGACAAATTAAAGAACCTCCACTAGCTTTTGAATGTGCGCGCGCACTCCATTGAGCTTTATTTGTGTATGCATGAGACCTTACTCATTAGATATAGTTGGCAGTTGCAGACAACTTTCTTAAACTTTAAGCTATATATGCGGATAAGTAAGAAATATAACTAATTATTTGTAAAGTAGTCTTTTGCTTAAATATAGGAAGATAGTATGTGTACATCATGTACACGACGTTAAGTTGACGAGGGTTATATATGATTCAGCCAAAATATATGTATGTGGATGGGTGTGAGAAAATTATTAGAACTAGGATATAGGGGTATTTTCCTTCTGGTGGTAAGTACTTAGGGTATATTATGGGTTGACTGTAAGGATTTGGGGGTCTTAAGTGTGTCTATCATGTGTGTGTATTCATTATACAGAATTATGTTGATTTATACCGTGATTAATTTACAGGTCTTTAGCTTTCTTCGAAATCATTTCAAGATCTAGCATATTTTTATTTATTTTTCATGATTACACAAAATACAAATTTATGATAAGAGAATTATTATATAGAGTTAGATTAAACAAATTATTCGCATTAATTAAAATAAATTAGTGTATCAAAGAGATTAAGGAAATGGCAGCATTGAACTATATAAATAAGACAATAGCTCACTTTATGTTTGTGTATTGGATCGAAGGTTAGAAAGCAATACCATAGCAAGTTGAAACAGCAATAAGAAGAAATAACAAAGCTATGTTGAAAGATGCCTTTGCCATGAATGATTGGGATTCGATCAAATGACCCTTTAAACCTGAAAAAAGTAGAATAAAAAATTATGTTAAGGACATCTTCTAGTAGTACTAGTATATATTTATATAGCAGAGTGTGCATGTTATTGAGATGGTAAGTGTTGGACATATTTAATAGGATCCCCACTTGATGGAACGGATAGCTCAATTGCGTAATTTGATGGCCTACGAGTAATGCTGATTGATTTGATTGGGAAATTAAATCAAATAAGTCATAATAGCTGAGTGATGCATTAATGAGAAACAATTATAACTGTGATTGGGAAGTAAAATAGAGATACTCCTTTCACTCTAAATATGAGTGTCTGGGTGTCTCGTTCAGTTGTCACTCACCTAGTCATAACATTGTCTGACTTTCCTTTTCACATTTTTTGAGAGGGTGATTTTTTGTGCGGATCTGATCTGGGTTATAGTAACACGGTTTTGCGTGACCTGAATACTCTAAAATTCTTGGCTCCAAGTTTAAGATTGTTATCGTAGTTTTGTTTGTTCTTATTTCGTTACAGGAAATCTGTTTGAAGTTCTAGGATTCGGGAATGCTGGTGAATTGGACTACTACCTTTAGTAAGTAAATTTGACTGAGGAAAAATGATACCAAATTAATCAAAGCAAGGGACATATACATTTTTTTTGCTCAGGACAAGGGACATATACATGAATCAACATTGATTACAAAGATTATGTTGATAAAAACATAAACCTTAAAAACAAATGTATGAGTTATATTCTTCTAAGATATGGACAAAATGAGTAGATAAGTATAATTATGATCCTTTGAATCATATGAATGTACTATTTGTATTTAGAAAGAGAGATAAGAGAAAAATAGTTAAGAGATGTAAACAAGCACCAAATAAAAAAAGTTATATGCATGAATAATAAAGAGGGTATTTGATTAAAAAAGTACAATTAATAAATTGTCACAAAATTAAAGAAAAACTAATATGTAAATAGACATCATTTGTGAAGAAAAAATGGATATACATGAATTTATAATTGCCAAAATCAATTATGAATCCAATATCAAATATACAGAACATGTCAACATTAATTATGAACAGAAAAGCAAAGTTATTTCATAAGTTACCAAAAACTCCTCTTAACAAAATCAAATTTAAAAGTAATTAATGGATAATGAGATAATCATGCTTTAATTTTATAATTTAATCCTAATATGACACAGTGACACGTAAAGAGGTGTTTGATTATAAAATAATCATAGTTTTATATTCACAATTGATTTTAAGATGCATACTGCAGGCTCGGATAATTTAGATATTTTGAATGTTGAAGCATTTATGTCACATACAGAGATATCCAATTTCTTATAATCTAATTAAGATCTTTTAATGTAAGTACTATCAAGGGACCTTCAATATAATCAACAAGAAATATAGACAATTACAGCTGAACAAATATTTTACAATCTTTTTTTTTATTTTACAATCAACAATAATATATTGTAGTATTTTCTACTATCAGAAAAATAAACTTAAAGGTATATTTTCTAATTATAGTAGATATTGACCATTTTGTAAACAAATATAAGTGTCGAGATATACTAATTTAAAAAAGTAAGAAACTATGTCGTGGTGTCATGGAAAAATCAGTAGACGGTAGACCACTACACGCTGTTTTTAACCACGTTCAAAAAATTTTCAAATCAAGCGTTTTGCCGAAAAACACTGAAAATAACCAACATATCGGCGTTTTTCAGACAAAAACCGGAAAACGGGTACCATGCCAGCTGGAATGCTTGCGCAGGTAAGTGCCAAATTTTTTTTAGTGTACCTCCCTCGGTGATATATACATACATATCTCACAACATGATTTAATGATTTATCGTTTATGTCTTGGAAAAATCAAATGTACCTAAACATGAATTATGAATATGACTTAAGTTATGCCTTTATCATTAGAACTTTTCGAAAAAGTGATTAACAATATGTTGTTTTGCGGTGTCATATATATCTAATATTCATGGTCTCAACAATCATCAGTCATCGATCATATCATTAATTCAAGATTGCAGGGGTTTAAGCTAGTGGTTTCCCAAAGGCATTTTCTCCAAATTCCATCACCTCATGATGATATAATTGTCTCAATGAAATTAAATAAATAAAAAATTCAAATCGAGTAAATAAAAAAGAGATACAAAATCTAAACTTTTTCCCCTCGAAATATAAAGCATAAAGCCCAAAAGGATATTTGACAAATATCATTTATTCTTACAAATTACATAAGATTTCTTGGTTGACTGCATAGACACATAAAAGATCTTCAAGTGCTATGTGTACCATATAATATGTAAAACCCCCTTATATATAAAGATTTATTATTGCTCAGTTCAAAATAAAGTCTGAATTTGTTGCTGCTTTAGTTTGAGGTGGACAAACACAGAAGCCTCCTACACACACAGCACGTACAATTCCACCATTACAACCTATATAATCTGTGCAATCATCAGATGTGTAGCAACGAGGGCCTTCTTCCATCATTCTTGCATTATTAATTAACGCTCGTGCCTCTCGTCCTGCATCCAACATATGTATATATATAAATACAAACACACACACACATGTATGCTAAATTTCCATGAACGTTAGACGACATGCATATAAATCCCCTTGGTCTTTACATTGAGCTTTATTTGTGTATACATTAGACCTTACTACTTAGAGATACTTGCAGACAACTTTCTTAAAACTTAAGCTAAATATGCGGATAAGTAAGAAACATAACTAATTAATTGTAAAGAAGTTTTTTGCATAAATATAGGAAGATAGTATGTGTACATCATGTACACGACGTTAAGTTCACGAGGCTAATATATGATTCAGCGAAAATATATGTATGTGGATGGGTGTGAGAAAATTATTAGAACTAGGGCATAGGGGCATTTTCCTTTTGGTGGTGAGCACTAGGGTATTTTATGGGTTGACCGTGAGGAATTGGGGGTCTTAAGTGTGTTTGTCATGTGTGTGTATATCACACTATATTGAATATACAGAATTATATATATGTTGATTAACTTCCTTCGAAATCATTTCAAGCCTCTAGCATACATTTTTATGTATTTTCCATAATTACACAAAATAAAAATTTATGATAAGAGAATTATTATATAGAGTTAGATTAAACAAATTATTCGCATTTTTAAATATGTAGAGAAATTTGATTCTAATTATAATAAATTAGTGCATCAAAGAGATAAAGGAAATGTCAACATTGAACTATATGAATAAGAAAATAGCTCACTTTATATATGTGTGTGTGTATATATTTTGGATCAAAGGTTAGAAAGCAATACCATAGCATGTTGAAACAGCAATAAGAAGAAATAACAAAGCTATGCTGAAAGATGCCTTTGCCATGAGTGTTTGGAATTCGATCAAACGACCCTGTAAACCTGAAGAAAAGTAGAATAAAAAATTATGTTAAGGGCATCTTCTAGCAGTGTTTAAATAGCAGAGTGTGTGTGATATCAATGGTAAGTGTTCGAGATATTTAATAAGACTCGTGCTCGATGTAACAGATATTTCGATTACATAATTCAACGACTTACGAGGAATGAGAAAGTTGATAAATCAACATCAATACGTGACTAATGCTGATTGATTTGATTGGGAAATCAAATAAGTCATTATTGCTGAGTGACACATTAATGAGAGACAATTATATATGATGGTGATTGAGAAATAAAATAGGGGTGTCTAAGTGTCTCGTTCAATTGTCACACACCTAACCATTACACTGTCATACTTTTCTTTTTACGGTTTTCTTGAGAGGGTGATTCGCTGTGTAAATCTGATTCGGGTTCTAGTAATTAACACGATTTTGCGTGAGCTGAATCCTCTAGAATTCTTGGCTCCAAGTTTAAGATTGTTATCAAGATTTTGTTTGTTCTTGTTTCGTTATAGAAACTCTGTATGAGTTCATGTTCACGTTTGAAGCTCCAATATTCGGAAATGCTGGTGGATTGGACCACTAATTCCTTTAGTAAGTAAAATAGAGTGAGGAAAAAATTATAGCAAATTAATAAAAGCAAGGGACATACACACAAATCAACATTGATTGGCCTATGGAGCAAATTGACAGTTCTGTTGTCTACCCCTATATGGGATTTCAGAACAACGAGTGATTAGTCTCACTTGACAGTTGACATGTGAGTGAGATATCCTTGGCTAACCCAAAAAAACATAAACCTTAAAGTGTGAATGTATATATAAATTTATTACTTACTGCCTTTGTTTCGATTTTTTACACTCAATATTAAAACAAATGTATGTGTTATATTCTTCTAAGATATGGACAAAATGAGTAGATAAGTATAATTACGATCGTTCTGAATCATATGGATCTACTCTTTGTATTTACAGAGATAAATAATAAATAGTATATTGTAATTATGAGATATAAACAAGCACGAAATCAAGAAAAGTATATATGCATGAACAAAGAGGGTATTTGATAAAAACAAAAAAGTACAATTAATAAATCGTCACAAAATTAAAGAACAACTAATATGAAAATAGATATCACTTGTGAAGAAAAAAATGAATATACATGAATTTATACTTGCCAAAATCAATTATGAATCCAATATCAAATATACAGAACATGTCAACATTAATTATGAACAGAAAAACAAAGTTATTTCATAAGTTACCAAAAACGCCTCTTAACAAAATCATATTTAAAAGTAATTAATAAATTAATGGATAATGAGATAATCATGCTTTAATTTTATAATTAATTTGTTCTTGATCTGCACAATTGCTTGGTTTTAAGTTCATTATTAGTTGATTTTTTTTTGTTTCCCAAGGGTGTATCCCCACCCACGTGTTAAGTGAGACTAATGCATCGCTATTCTAAAGTCCCATATAGGGGTAGATAGCTGACATGTGAGTTTGCTCTATGCACAAGAGTTAGGGATCGAACCCCAACCACTTGGACGAGAGTATTTACCACTCACATCAATCCCATTAGGTTACATTATTGATTGATTTTTTTTATACAACATTATTGATTGATTTTAGCATACACACAAAACATATTTGGATATTTTTAAAGAAGGCCATGATTTTGGCAATATTGCAATAGTTGGTCTTTATATGTATAATACTTTTTTTTGGGGGGGGGGGGTGTGGAGTGTTTTGGTGAGCCGCTACTCTATAATATTCTGGAAATCCCTAACTGATCATTTGAAAAAGTTATACAATATATAATACTACATTTGGTTCTAAATATAAGATCTATTTGACTTTTTTTTAAAGATTAAGGTTCCAAAATAGGTTATTAAATTACAACATACTTGATATATTTTTAGACTATCCATTCGTTTATATGTAAAATAAACTAGTTTAAGTGAAAAAAAAATTAGGTAAATCAATTTATAATTAACTAATTTTTCTTTTTTAGGATTTTCGAAAAAAGTATACTAGGTCTTATATTTAGGATCGGAGGGAGTATATAGTATACATTAGTAAAACCTAACCAAATCAGAGTCTCTATGCTAGGACTTAATTTAATAGACTTTAAATAATTTGAACAAAATTTAAACATTATTTAAATTAGTGTCCGTAAAATCTAACCTAATTAGAGTCTCTATACTAGGACTTAATTTAATAGACTTTAAATAATTTGAACAAAATTTAAACATTATTTAAATTAGTGTCCGTAAAACCTAACCTAATTAGAGTCTCTATACTAGGACTTAATTTAATAGACTTTAAATAATTTGAACAAAATTTAAACATTATTTAAATTAGTGTCTGTTGAATTAGCTATGGACAATCGTGGTTTCAATAAATCATGATATACATAAGTTATATGGGGTAGAAATGATACTGGACAATCTTGATTTCTGTTTGAGTAATTTTGTTCATAAGTGATATTGACAATTTTGATTATGTTTAAATTTCATTTGTTAAACATACGTATAAATGTATAATACAAAAAAGGCCATGAGTTTAACAAATTTCATTAATAGTTTCGTTAATCAAAATAATGATAATAATATAGTTTCAAATTTTAATAAATAAATAACATTTAATATAGTAACATAATAACTATAAAAATAATTTTAATAAAAATTAGTAATACAAATAATATTAAAATAGAAGAAATAGATGCAAAACCTAATTATTTTGTACAGAAGGTACAATCTCATCACGGATAGAAATATATAATCTTTGAGTTACGATCTCCCTCATTATACCACTTCGTTCTAGAATACTGCATCCACATAACTTCCTCTCTAATTAAAATCTTCTCAAACTCACTCCATAGTTCTCTTTGCGTCAACTCTAGAGATGAAGAGCAACCCATACGAGAAATAGTATCATTTGAAACATCCAGCTGCCTCAAACTTTGAAGCAGCTGGATGTTTTAAATGATACTATTTCTCGTATGGGTTGCTCTTCATCTATAGAGTTGACACAAAGAGAACTATGGAGTGAGTTTAAGAAGATTTTAATTAGAGAGGAAGTTATGTGGATGCAGTATTTTAGAACGAAGTGGTATAATGAGGGAGATCGTAACTCAAAGTATTTTCATGTGATAGCTAATGGGAGACGTCACAGAAATAAAATTTTATCTTTGAAGTTGGAGTCAGGAGAGTGGTCTTATGATCCTGATGAAATTATGGAGATGGGTAGGAGATTCTTTGAGAACTTATACACTTCATCAGAGGTATATAATGGTTCATTAGTTTATGGATGTACATATCCTAGGATTGATGAGAACTCTCTTTCAATGTTGGGAAGAGGGGTAAATGAAGTGGAGGTCAAAAAGACTCTTTTTGATATGGGTCCTTTGAAAGCCCCGAGTCCTAACAGTTTGAATCCTTTATTTTACCAGAGCCAATGGGAGACAGTGGGTGGTTCTGTTGTGAAGTTGGTTTTATCCATGTTTGAGAAGACAGATTTAATAGAGCATATTAATGAGACGCGAATAGTATTGATTCCAAAGGTTGTTATCCCTCAAACTATTCAAGATCTTCAACCCATTAGTCTTTGTAACGTGATTTATAAGATTGTTACAAAGATAATATCAAATAGATTGAAACCAATTATTTCACGTGTTGTAGCTCCAAATCAGTGTAGTTTCATAAAAGGGAGGCAGAGTTCTGATAATATTATCCTGGTTCAGGAAATTATTCATTCTATGCGAAATATGAGGAAGCAGAATGGTTTTATGGCAATTAAAATTGACTTGGAGAAAGCTTATGATCGTATCCAATGAAATTTTATTTTTGATTGTCTGAGAGAGCTTGAGATTCCGGAGAATATTCAGAAAGTTATTAAGAAATGTGTGTTCACACCATTAATGAACATCTTGTGGAATGGTGCTGATGCTGGCTCTTTTAAACCCACACGCGGGGTCAGGCAAGAGGATCTACTATCTCCTTATCTTTTTGTCCTTGCTATGGAGAAACTTGGTCATTTGATTCAAACAGCTGTGAATGATAAAGATTGGCAACCATTTCAGATATCTAAAAAGGGTATAGCAATCTCTCATTTGTTTTTTGCTGATGATCTTATTTTATTTGCTAAGGCAGATATAGAGCAAGCAAGAGTAGTAAAAGCTATTCTTGATGATTTTTGTGAAGTGTCGGGACAAAGAGTTCATGCTTCCAAATCGAGAATTTTCTTTTCAAAAAATGTAAATCATATTAGATCTAAAGAGATATGTGACTTTCTGGAGTTTACTCCCACGTTAGATTTGGGAAAGTATCTTGGTATGTCTATTATCCATGACAAAGTTAGTAGTTCAACGTATAATTTTTTTTGGAGAAGATAGAGACTAGGTTATCTAACTGGAAGGTGAACATGTTATCGTTGCTGCTCGTCAAACACTTGTATTTTCGGTATTATCAGCTATGCCATCTTATGCGATGCAAACAGTCCCATTACCGTTAGGTATGTGTGATCGAATTGATAAATGTTGTCATAATTTTCTATGGGGAAACTCGTCATCTGGAAGAAAGATTCATGCTATCTCATGGGAGAGAGTTTGCTCTGGGAAGGAATTTGGTGGCCTTGGCATCCGGAAGGCTAAATACCAGAATAAGGCATATATGTCCAAACTTGGTTGGACTCTGATTAGTTGAAGGGATTCTTTGTGGGTTCAATTCTTGAGGGAGAAGTATAAGGGAGGGGCAGACTTGATTCAAGAAGTAAAGAAACGAAGGGTAGAATCATCAACATGGAAAGGTATTAGATGCAATTGGAATACAGTGAAGGAAGGTATTGCTTGGCGTGTGGTGAATGGAAGAGAGATTTCTTTTTGGGAGGACTCGTGGGTTCCCCATTTGGGGAAATTAAGTGCACTTACAGTTCTGGTGATTCCTGAGGATATAAAAAATTGGAAAGTTGCTAATGTTCTATCTCCTTCAGGTACCTGGGATTGACAGAAATTTAGAAACTATTTTGTTCAGGATGTGTTAGAGGCTATTGAGAGGGTCTCATTGAGGTCAAGTGAGTGTCAAGACTTCCCGGTTTGGAGGTGGACTTCAGATGATGTTTTCACAATTAAGTCGGTGTATGAGCAACTAAAAAACCCAGTAATGCTACGATATCTAGAGATTGGAAGGTTGCTTGGAGCTTAAAGGTGCCTCAAAGATATAGAACTTTCTTATGACTATGTCTTCATGATAGAGTTTTGACTAATGAGTTGAGGTTGGAGAGGAAAATTTCTGCTACGAGTGCTTGTGAATCTGTAAGGATTCAAAGTAAACTCTTATTCATGCTTTAAGAGATGTTTGTGGCTCTGATCAGGTTTGGAGGAAAGTGCTCCCTCAGTCTATTGCAGTTCAATTTTTTAACTTCACTAATGTATATGAATGGTTAAATTGGAGTATGAGACAAAGAATCTTAATTCAAGGTTTTGAATTTAGGTTATGGTTTGCTATTATTTGTAGAAATCTTTGGCTAAGGAGAAATGAGTTTGTTTTTAACAATAATTTGTGGGGTGAATATAATGTAATTGCTCGAAGTTATGCTTGTTTGGGATGAGACAGACCTGTTTTGAATCAAAAGTTGAAGGAAAATAATTTGGATAGATGGGAATGTCCTGCTTATGGGTATTTGAAAATCAATATTGATGGAGTAAGAAATTTGAGTTCAGGATATTGTACGTGTGTGGGAGTGTTGAGAGATCATAATGGGGATTTCATACAGGCTTTTCAATATCGTATTGGTATTGGGTCTTCTTTGTCTGCTGAAGCTTGGGGCTTTTTATGGGTTCTCAAGTTATCATGGGAGAAGAAAGTTCAAAGTTTGATTGTTGAGAGTGATTGTCATGAATTAGTTAATATTTTGCATAAGACGATTCCAGTTTGTCATCCAGATTTCGAGGTTTTGCAGGAAATTAAAAGTTTTTTGAGAAAGAAATGGACAGTGATCCTTAAGATATGCCCAAGAGATGCCAACTGTGTTGCTGATATGCTTGCGGGAGTAGCTCAAGATATGAAAGTTGATTTTTTGGTCTATGTTGACCCTCCAGATGTGATTCATAGCCTATTGGTTTTTTATTTGAGTTTGTTGTCTTACTGTAGAAACTCAGTAATTGTTGCTGAGTAATTGTTTTATATTGTAGTTCTTTTTATAAAAAAAAAGAAATATATAATCTTTTAATATTATTTTATTACAAATAATCTTTTAATATTCTTGTAATAAAAAAAAGAAATATATAATCTTTTTGTAATAAAAAGAAATATATAATCTAACCTGGCGGGTTGGCGTGAGTGGTAAGTACTCTCGTCCCTTAAGCAAGTGGTTGGGGGTTCGATCCCTAGCTCTTGCGAATGGAGCAAACTCACAGGCCAGTTGTCTACCCCCTATATGGGACTTCAGAACAGCGAGGGATTAGTCTCACTTGACACGCGGGTGGGATACCCTTGAGTAAAAAAAAAAGAAATATATAATCTTTAAGGTCGCCATTTCTGGTGTAAGAAACTATGTTGACACTTGGTGGCAGATCTGAAACAACTTCACATTCATCCTATTTTCCTTCTAGAATATTTTATTTTTCATTAATGTGATGTTTTATCCTCAAAATGTATAAATTAATGGTTTGAAATATAACCTTTTTTAAAAAAAATGGGTGCACCTAGAATTATCTAAGGTAAATATTTTTTCTTTAAATGAATAAAAATTTGATGTACATATATCTATGTTAATATTATTTATTTTAATGACATTTTATTTTTATAACTTCTTTTTTTTATTTCAATTTTTATAACTTCTTTATCATAAATAGATTCTGTGTTTACTAAAAAAATAACTATTTAAATACACACACATATATATGACTCCAAAACATAAGATTGCTAAAAAAATAAGATAAGATTGCTAGAATAAGTATGTAAAAAACAGTTATCACAATAGAACATGTAATCAGTATATTTTAAAACAGACGCCTACACCATTTCAATTATAAGAATTAAGTACTTTTTTATTTTAAGCACTTATTTTGGTCTCCACCATTTAACCAAACAGACACTTAATCATTGGTACAAAACAATATTTTGTTTCTCTAGAATATCCTCTCTATTTTTTTTTGATGTCAAGGCAATTATCATTAATAATCGTGAAGTACAATATACTTGTCCTCTCTAATTATTTACATTGAAACTATCTAATTTCTACTTATGTATTGAAAATTTTAAAATGAAGCATAGACATCATTTTGATTTTTAATTAGTTTAACGAGATTTGATGAGATTTTATCCTTATTTTTTTAGTTTACTTATCTAATGTTTGGGAAAATCCCAAATAAAGTACTCCAAATATGTGAAAGGACAAATCAGGAAACCAAACTTGCAAAAGAATATATTAGGAACTAGGAACTAAATTAGGATTATGAAATGTTGAATAAGGACTCAAATACTCTCTCACTTCCTTCCCTCCCCTCCCCTCTCCACAAACTCTGCCACACCCACCACTACCACATCACACCCCCTCCCAATATCAAACCAACGGCCAAAACCACATACAACACCATATTTTTTTCGTTTTTCTTTATTGTCATTTTTATCTATTTGCTTGTGGTCAACCAAAAGCATAAGAGGCCAAATCAATGTCTGTGAAAAAGCATAGTCCACGTAGAAAGACTATACATAATCAGTAGTGGCTTAAAAGCAATCAAATGCAGAAGTATGTTATGTTTCAGAACTTTAACACATAGTACATATGACCTTTTTTTTATTTAAAGGGCAAGCACTAACGGCTTGAGGTTACAAGCGGGATCGAACCCGCAACCTCCCACCTAAAGGGGAGATGTCATACGACTGGGTTACAAGACCCTTGGTGTACGTATGACCTTTTAAATTATAAAAATCGCTTAACAATACATACTAAAACTAAACTAACCTTAAATGATTTCTGATAAGGCCAACAGCTTATGCTCTGATAACAAGTTTAACATTTCCTGAACCAATTATTCTTCAATGCTCATTTCACTAGGACAAACGAGCACATGGAAGAAACTAACATCATTATTAAACGCTTGATGGCAAGGATGCTTGGGGAACGAGGTACTGATGTTGTAGAAGTGATACTGACATTTGTTACTTTGAAATTGGGACCTATTGTGTGTTCGTCAGGGGAATAGGGGAAATTATTGTAGAAGGAAATGGAAGTGTTAGAATTAGTTTCATGAGAGCCTATAAATAAAAGGTGCTGTGATTGTGTGAACATATCTGAATTTTGATTAATGAATGAACTCAGTGTTGGAAATATTGAGTGGGTGTGTCATAAGAACAAGTCCCATATTATTTGGGATTGTGAAGTCCAAATTATGAGTAAATTTGGATTACTATATAGGTAAAGAGGAGGAATTAATTTGCACAATAATGACCCACTAGAGACCAAATCCGGCTAATATTCTCCATCATTTATGTGCAAGTTAATTGTGGATTGAACACCTTATATTGGAAGTTTTGGATTATCAAAAATATACTATGAATATTTTTGATGACATAAAAGCAAATTGTTTTTCTTTGATTGTATCTGAACGTTAATCAACATAATGGCACATTATAGCATTTAAATGCTCTTTACTTTAAAACTGATTCAAAGGTTTTATAACCTCTTAATTCCTTCCTTTATATGCAATTATCACAATTAAAATGTTTTATTAATTTTATTAATAGTTTTGTAACCGATGATTTATTGGCTTGGGAAGGTGCAACGTTCAGATGTTTTATCGGTGTCTATATAAGGTGTTCAATCAAGGTGTGAAAGTAACTATTGAGTTCTATAGCACCACTATCTTCCTCTTCCTAAATATCTTGCCTTACTAAGTAAATATCTTCCGTAGTTCTGTTTCCCTGTATGTTTTACAGGAAGGGTTCGTTTAATGCTGGGGAGCACACGACTTCTTTTGCCGGTAGTCGTGAAATAGCTCTTAAGTAAAGTGTCCTTGAGGACGCGACTCGAACTGTGTTTTTCAGTGTTTGCAGGTATTGTCAGTGATTGTCGTCTATCACATCGTTGTCTATCAGTGATTGTCGCCTATCACATCGTCACCTATCAGTGATTGTCGCCTATCAGTGATTGTCGCCTATCACATCGTCACCTTTCAGTGATTGTCGCCTATCACATCGTCGCCTATGAGTAATTGTCGCCTATCACATCGTCAGCTATAACATTGTCGCCTATCATAGAAGATATCCATGGAAGTAAATTTAGGAGCGAACGCCAACACTCAGCACGGTTTTTCTCTTCTCTCAGAACTCTCTCTACAATCTCTTTCTTCTTCTCTAAACCCTCTATTCTTCTCAGCCTTCTTATTGCTACTTCCACTCTTCTATTCTTCATTTCCACACTGTCCTAACTATAGAACACTACATAGTCGTTTTTACTTGACATGCAGACAACAATTCCAACCAACACCAGCAAGCCTGCATGATCTCTTTCCTTATTTAACATACCAGAAACCAACCGAGAATCTTTATTGCTCCAACCAGCTGAATGACTGACAAGAATAGGGAGAATAAAAAAAGGGATGAAGTGCCCCAACACATGTTTGGGATTTTTCATTCTGCAAATGCTAAAAATTCTATTTTTTGGTTAGGCACCGTCTGGTAATCCAGCGCCCTATTGACAAATCCGGACTCTAAGGGTAGAAGTGTTGCCTATTTAGGCAAGGTTGTCCCCTCTCCCAATAAGAACGCTTCCCGGGATTCGAACATGTGTTCTCATCCTTACAGAGTTGTAGCTCATTTATCAGCTCAACCAACTTGTCATTGGTGCAAATGCTAAATATTTCATCAACTTTCAGTATGTCCAACGTACTGGAAAATGATGAAACATAAAACAAAGGCAAAGCTTCTCCTTTTACAACAGTGGTTCCCTTTCTCGTCTCCGCTTCCTTTGTTGGTGTGGAAATTGGGAAGCAATTGTTATTAGTTAAGCTCAAGCTAGCAGCAACTATATCAATATAACCAGACAACTTTTTATCTCATCACTTCTCCTTGCTTTCAATCCTCAGTCACTTAAAGCCATAGAGAAGAGAGTTCTCAGAGAGAATGAAATCATGGAAAAAATAATATGAAAATAAAAGTTAGATAAGCTCCTTCTTGTCCTCTTTTTGGGCAAGACAGTGCAGTTGGGGATATTACTTTTGCAATCAGAAATCAATTATGCAATAAAAGGAAACCAGAGGAAAACAAACAGGTTTAATTGTGCCTTTGAAGCTACAAGCCAAAGCTTATAAACCCAGAAAATCCTTTAAAGGGAAAAAAAAAGTTGGGGCTAATAGAAGCACAAAACTACAAATCTACAACATATAACAATGCAATCAGAGAACCTGGAAGTCATGTATGAGAAACAAATGGTCCACATTAAATTCAGAGTATGAAGACTTAATAGCTCAAATCAACATCACCAATACTAAAAGTTGTTGAATACTCAAGTAATTTAACAACATATTCATAGTGTAGCAGCAAAGCAATCAGAGAACTTTGAAGACCTAAATTAGACAAATATTCAACATCAAAATTCAGCCAAACTACTTTCATCATTTTGCTTTGCTCATTAAGGATCATTACTCCACATCTGAAACATCAAAATAATTAACCTAAAATTTTCTACTTCAGAACACACTGAACCACCCAACTACAAAAAATCACAGTAAAGAGGCAAATCAATGCGACATAATCAAGAATTGAAAGGCAACTACAGCAGAAGCAAATGGAGATTTGTGGCAAACCATACACACGTGCCTAGTTTTGACCGTGCAAAGACAATAAAACATGGTTATGCCAAGGCTAAATGTTGCACCTAAGAAACCTTTACTCGTAATTTCCTCGCATCGAGACTTTACGATGCGAGGGGCTACATGGTGCATTAAGTGAAGTATACTAACAGTAAAATCAAACAACATATCTGGTGGTCGCAAGATTCAGATAGTGAGCACTAGTCTCAATCTCTGCTCTATAGTATCACAAACAAAAAAGATTTAACCAGAAGGGTCAGGTACAAACTCCCATAAATACAAGAACAATTAATTAATTAAGAAATATGGAGGAATAACCCATAACAGAGGGAAAAGAATAAATAAAGTCCTATCAATATGTAAAAAGGCAATTATAGTTGCTAAATTTCCAAAAAGACAACCAATGTCACATACACTAAATTAACAACGAATCTAGTGGTTAATGAGAATGGTAATATTGCTGTGATTCATGAGAATGCTGTTATGATTAATTGCTACACTCTAATTGTTAATATGATGATATCATTGTTAAATATGCATGTTGTTAATGTGATGTTGTAGTGGTTAATTTAGTGTATGTGACCTTAGTTTTCTTTTGGAAATTTAACGACTTTGATTGTCGTTTTACATATTCAGAGAGTTTTATTTGTCTTATTCCCAATAATATTCCAAAACAAAATCCAATATTGAATAAATTATTCCCAACATGTCTCGAAACCTTACTTAAATGTTACAGGTTCGTTACTAAATTGTGATAATGTAATAATAAAATGTCATTAAATACCAAGAAATTAAAGGATATTCAAACACCGACTTTGTAAAATAAAAGAATTTGTCCTAGGTATTTTGTTTAGGGTGTGCAAATTGATTTTCTGGTTTCAAATCGAAAACGAAACCAAAAAACTGATTTTTTTTAATGGTATCAATTTTCAGAATCAGTTTTGAATCGCTTGTGTCTCTAAATTTTCAAATCGTAGTTGCTTGCAAGTTTTGTTAGTGTTTGACTTCTCGTAAATCAAAATTTGTGCACGCATTTTGTCAGGTTTTCAAATTGGAATTGGCGGTCTGTGTGTTCTTATTTCAAATCAGAGTTGATACCAAGCAAAGTTTTCAATAAAATCGGACCTTCTATATTATATTCATTTTGTAAACATTATAACTAGTATTTATTCTATCAAGCTTTATTATGAATCGTGTTTATTGTTTAAAGACAACTTCATATGCAATCGTGGTTATTGATAATCTTCCTATGCTTTATCCACTTATTAACCAACATTTGTCAAAAAAATAAACAAGCAAGCAAAAATAGCACTCAGATATACGTACGAGGCAAAATTTGAACAAACAAAACATGATTATTGATTGAAGTCGAGAGGTCCTTTGAGTATTCACAAGCTCATTCTCATCAAAATCAAGTCCAGCAAGAACGTGAGGCTCAGGTTCTTGTATAATTTTGAACTACATTAATAGTTACATTTGTTAAAAGTGATCTAAAAAGTATATTTAGAAATCGGTTGTTACAATTTGGTATCAGAGTTTAGGTTTACGGTTGACCAAACTAGTCATTGGATGAGGAAGTATATAGAATCATATATGTAACGATGACTGCAGCATGGATTACGGGAAAGAAGTTTCTACCACCAAGTCCATATGTTATAGTTTGGTGTAGTTGAAAAGGTTTTCTAAAAAAAACGAATATTTGTCTTTAATAAATATGGAAAAGAGAATTATATTTTATGAAAGTGATGAAAGAATGGCCGACGAAGAAGTAGGTTGGTGCTTTCCTTTTCGTTTCTTTTGTTTTACAGGCTCAAGTTCTTGCATAGCATTAGTGTTTTCAGGGGTCTTCACTGGGTACTCCTCCATTGAACGAGTGACCGATAACGAAGTAGTCTTGTGCTTTCCTTCTTTTCATTTTTTTTGTTTTCCCCCGCCATTAGGGAAAGAATGATAAATTTAGGGAGGGAGTGAGGGATATTTCACTTATTCTCATTTCTATAGACTTATTATTACTCTAACAGAAAATGATACGCAACACCCACTGGCCACTACTACCCTGCTTGACTAACTACCTCACAGGTCACGGCAATAGTAACAGACAAAAATATAATGATGATGATAATAATAATAATAATAATAATAATAATAATAATAATAATAACATGAGATAATTAATTACAAGTCCCTTACCCTTGTAAGGGATATAATATAGTAAAAGTCCCTCTAATTAGAGAAATTAAAGTGTAGTCTCAAGGGACTTCAATTTAATAAATTTTGAACACGCGGGGCCCACGAATAATAATAAAAAATTCTCTCTCACTCACCCTCTTCTCTCCCCTCCTTCCTCCCTCACCACTCGGCCTCCACCCACCCCACCAAACTTTGCTTCACTTTCCCTTCCACCCTCCGCTACGTCAGCGGTCCCGCCACCACCACCGCCACTGCCGCGCCGCAAAAACAGCAAGGTGGGTCATCCATGGAGGTCTGTAAGTACCTCTGTAAGCACTCTTTGAACATGGAGGTCTGCTCTGGCCTGGTGAGCCCGCGGGATACTTTATTATAAAAAAAACTTAGATACTTAATTTTTATTAAAATAATGCAATATTATATAATTTTTTTTCTTTAATTTTATTAAAATATTGTTGAGCTATTAAACGTACGCTTTAACTAGGGCTGCACAAAAGCCCGGTGGTCTGTTTGGCCCGCCACGACCCGACCCGGTCATATACAAAAAATGGTCTGTCATGATGTTGCCCGGAACCAACCCTATTAGGACATGACTAACCCGACCATCGGGTAGGACAGGACCAAGGCATATGCTCCATGACCAATCGGGCGGCCCGACCTGATTATTTATTAATATTTTTATAATTTTTTTTATTATTTATTAATATTTTTTATAAAAAAATGTTTTATTAATTTTTCTATTAAATGTTTTTTCTTAACTAGTTTCTATTATAATAGCTTCAATTCCTATATGGTTAATGTTTATTAATATCTATAGAGTAAGTTATCAGGTTATGTTAACAATTGTATTTGCATTTTATTAATCTTCATTTAACCATCTTAATTTAAAAGTCACTCAACTATCTCTTTGATTTTCAATTTAGAGTAGTTGGTACTATATTCAAAGTGATTTTATTTTAGTCGAGAGCTATATTCAAAGTGATCACTAACTCCTTTTTGTAATAGATATATGTAACTCATTATATTTATCATTGTATTGATGCTTCTTGATTGTTATTGATGAATGATGATCAAATTTTTTCTCTCTTCTTTCTAAAATTGGGGTTGAGTTTCACTCATTTTGTGCTTGGCATGACCATCATGGTCCGTCATGTGGCCTTGCGGTCATGTCTTGCCCAATCTTGGTGTCGGGCCAAATAGGACATGACCGGGTCTCGGACCAAAAATTTTGGCCTAACAATTATTTAGGACATGACCAGGGCATATAGGTGGCCCGATCATATCCGTTATTTGTGCAGCCCTAGCTTTAACAAGTAGGTCATTAAAGAGTTGAAATTTAAGACCATTTTACCCAATATATTATTGACAACATTTTTTTTTGTGCCAAAACGACGTCATCCTTGCTATATCACAAAAACCCCTAAAACCTCCCATCATCCTTTTAACATTATCCATCTTCTTCCCTCCAAAAACAACAACGCTAACGTGACCCTCACTGGTTAGTAAGTATATTCTCGTTCTTCCCTCCCCATCTCCCAAGTTCCAAACTTTTCCATTTCTTCTTCCTCGATGGGTATTCAAACAATAGACATGTCACACTTTTGCAACTGGATTTCATGCTTCAATCAATAATCAAAAGTTCTGATTTTGAATTCTATCCCTCCAGTGTCCCTTTCCTTTTTTGCTGCACATCTCATTTCCCATCACATTTCTTTATCTTCTGATCTTAGATTGGACCATAGGGGTTACGTTACACCCACATATGTAATCCCTTGTCTGAGACAAGTTAATTGGAAGCTGTATTTATATTTATTTGTAACATTATTACCAATATTTATTCTATCAAGCTTTTTTCTGAAACGTGATTAGGGGCAGCTTCATATGCAATTTATCATTTCATCTGCATAGAAAGGAGGCTCTATATTCAGCTTGTTATGCTCATAGCTGACAAATCATGCTACGCAGTTGTCTGGTGGTCAAATTCACTCCACAGTTATCGTTCTTCACTCGATTTCCAAGGCCATCATTGACTTGCTGCAAATTTAGCTATGGTTCTTCTTGTGTTTGTTATTACAATGCTTCTTTGAATACAAAGTGCATGCTCAACAAAAATTTTTGCTATGATTTCTTAGTGGGTCAGATGTCTCATTTGAGTACTTCGAGTCAAGCAGTCGCGTCATTAAGTGAGTGCTGTGAAGGTACTACTAGTGTGGTTTCGAAAAAAGCAAAGAGAAAAGCTTTGCATGAATCTCCTGAGGGAATCCTCAGGCGTAAGCTAAATGAGTGCTCGAAAGGCGGTGACATGGTTGAGGCACTTAAGCTTTATGATGAGGCACGGAGTAATGGTGTTGCGTTGAATGTGCAACACTTCAACATGTTGCTATACCTTTGTGCTTCTCATGCTTCTGTCGAAACAGATGATAAGAGTGATGAAAGCATGTTGAATTTGGGCCTTGAAAGGGGTTTTGAGATTTTTCAGCAGATGTTTGCTGATGAAGTTTCTCCGAATGAAGCTACTTTTACAAGTGCAGCCAGGCTCGCGGCTGCAAGGGATGATCCTGAGATGGCCTTTGAATTGATCAAGCGAATGAAATGTTGTAGTATCGCGCCCAAGTTGAGATCATATGATCCTGCCCTTTTTGGATTCTGCAAGAGGGGTGATGCAGACAAAGCTTATGAAGTTGATGCTGACATGATTGCTTCTGGGATTATGGCTGAAGAGCCTGAGCTTTCTGCTCTTTTAAAACTTAGCGTTGATACAAAGAAGGAAGACAAGGTCTATGAAATGTTGCATCGTTTACGTGCTACTGTGAGACAGGTGTCAGAATCAACTCTTCAAATTATTGAGGATTGGTTCAAATCTGAAGGCGCAGCAAAAGTTGGAGAAAAAAATTGGGATGTTAGCATGGTAAGAAAAGGGATCCTTCAGGGAGGTGGGGGATGGCATGGGCAGGGATGGCTTGGAAGTGGGCAGTGGAAGGTGGTAAAAACTCATGTAAATGATGCTGGTATGTGTCTCTCATGCAGTGAAAAGCTTGTGAGCATTGATATTGATCCAAAAGAGACTGAAAATTTTGCCAAATCCTTAAGGAAATTGGCTTGCGAAAGAGAAGCTAAGGCAAACTTCAACCATTTTCAGGTATGGCTGAATATTTTTGAGCTGTCTGGAAGATAGAGAATGATTTTCTTGAACAGAGCTGAATATATTTGTATACTGCTATTTATCAGTTTGTTCCTTACTGAGTGGTCATTTGCTAGAATAATGAGCAGTGCTAATAAATTTAATCCAAACATTAATTTGAAGCAAGATATAATCCTACACCAAGTCATCCAAGAAAGGCCAAATCAGTAAACCAGTACATACTATGTAACCAAAGTGGTTCAACTGACCTATAAGAATATGCCCAATTGAGATAGGGTTATTTTATAGTTTTGACTTCCAAAATGATAAATATTTAAAATGCTAAGTTTGATTGGTGTTGCATGGTAATAGATGATAATCAATCCTCAATCATTCCTTGTTAGTAACAATTACATTGATATGTATAATCATTTTAACCTTGGTTAGATTAGCTTGCGGGATATATTGTAGTAGCAAGGGAAGTAATTGTGCATTGGTGTCAATGGTCAGATATTTTTTGTTTGTTCACATGAACTTTCCAGATTCTTCTAGATCAGTTTGTTGCTAAACATTTGAACCTTTGAAGTTCATGGTTTTTATTGCATAAGAACAATGAAAGTATCATTTTTGAACTAGTGAACTACTGACATGACATGTATTACCGATTCGTTCATAGCATGCACCCTAAACATTGGGGATCCAGGGGAAAACAAAAGATATGATCGAATTAATAATTGGAGAAGTTGGCTTGATGTGATTAAATTTCATGGTTTTTCTTGAAAAACTCGTTGTTTTCTTATGGGCGTGTTTTGATGATGGTTTTACACTTTATATATTGAGCTTTTTTGTATAGAGTATGAAATTGCCAGTCTTGATAAATTGGTTGATATAGAAAGTTAACTTTTCACAGGAGTGGCTTCTGCAACATGGTCCTTTTGATGCAGTTGTTGATGGGGCCAATGTAAGCCTTGTCAACTCGCAACATTTCAGCTTTTCACAGGTGGGTGATAGTTTGCTAAAACTTTAGCAGCATTTTACTATATCATCTATTTGACACCTTCTTTCCTCTTGGCTGCAGCTTAATTCTGTTGTGCAGCAACTGCAACAAATAAGTCCGTCTAAAAGATTGCCACTTGTAATCTTGCATATAAGTCGGGTTACTAGTCGTGTTGCTCAGAAGCCAAATAACAAGAGACTGTTAGATTATTGGAAGAAAAATGGTGCTCTTTATGCTACACCTCAAGGTTCCAATGATGACTGGTAATTGAGTAGTCCTTCAGTATTTCAATTACATTTACTTGTCTGATTTCACCATATATCCCAGAATCTTTTCTACCTTTGATCTGTACAAGTATAGTCTGAACAAGTTACTTTCTCTTATCCAAAAGTTTTTTTTTTTTTGTAAATAATAGGTATTGGCTATATGCAGCTGTTAGCTGTAAAGGCTTGTTGGTGACAAATGATGAGATGAGAGACCACCTGTTCCAACTGTTAGGTTCTAGTTTTTTTCCAAGATGGAAGGAAAAACATCAGGTATGTAGGCTTCAGGGAATTTAAACCTGATCTGCTTAGAGCTGATGAGCTATAAGTTTGTTGTTGATGTAATTTTTACATGGTTTTGAAGAGCTCAAATTTGTTGCCATGGTATCTGACTTGTACAACTCTTTGTCAATGACCAAGT
Organism: Mimosa pudica; assembly: GCA_029929735.1. NCBI lineage: Eukaryota > Viridiplantae > Streptophyta > Magnoliopsida > Fabales > Fabaceae > Mimosa > Mimosa pudica. The sequence goes on from JAKELP010000002.1 coordinate 11,014,761, forward strand.
GGTTATCTGTATATTTTGTTTTTGACTCGGTAAGAGGATTGGATGCTTTGATGTCTTGCAGGTTAGACTGTCAACCTCAACTAGTCGATCTTCTCTTATCATGCCTCCACCATATTCAACAGTCATTCAGGTACCACTTTTCTCTCTTTCAATTGATTGATTATAAGGCTCTATGTTTTGACCAATGGCCTAGTAAAGATAGAATGAGACCATATAGAAACTGCAATATTCTTTAATCAAACAAAAAGTAGTTTATTTTGGCATATTTTGTAAACACTCCCTCCACCTATAATAGGCTAGTATTTTTTTTTATATTTCTAGGACATCTTAGGCAAAACGATATAAACTGCCATTAAAATTGCGTAGAATTCTTTACATATTGAAATATGGGATTTTCTTCAAAATGCCTTATAACATAAAGCAGTGGGAGTAAAAAGCTGTTCAGTTAAGAGAAGGGAAGATTGACAGTGGTGGTTAATGTAATTTGAACTGCAGGAATCAGCCAATGGTAGTTGGCACGTGCCAGCTGTGAGTAATGATGATTATGAGACCCCAAGGCAGTGGTTGTGTGCTTCCAGATCAAGAAATGCCCCTTCACTTAGTCAATTGTGGACTTCTACTACCCCCACGTCTATGACTGCATAGCAAATTTTTTGTTCTGATGCAATCTTCTCAAAATTGATCCATTAAAATGTATGTCATTTTATTAAAATTTTAGTTTTTTTAGATCCAGAGAAGAACCCAATGTAAATCCAACAATTTTGTGACTCTCCCTGGGGGGTTTATTAATAATTTATATTTATCTTGAGAAATGATAAGATTTACTAATATATTTAGTAACTTCCTTGTATCAAGGTTCAGTAAAAACTAAGCTCCATACAATTGAGTTACGAGACAAGCTAATCCCAGTGAGTAGGTTCAGCTCAATTGAGCTATCAATTTATCAGGGAAGAGCCATACAAAAAAGTTAATCCTCTCCTTACCAACTCAACACAGAAATGAAGATTTCTAACCTCCTTTCTAATCCTATGGAGGCTAGAAATCTCCACATTTATGTTTGGTTAAAAAGTCTTCACCTTATCACAATATACAGAATGAGCACAAGCGTATGTAGGTTTCAATAAGACTTGATCCTAACCTAATGCCTACAATCATGGGATATTACACAACTATTTACAATAGAATATTTTTAGCAGGTCATTTTACTTATCCCAATCTAAGCAGTATTATGGAAGCCTCACTGATACAAACTGATAGAAACCTGAAGTAACTAAATGAAAGGCACCCATAAAGAGCTTCAAAGAGGAAAGAAACATGTCACTTTGGACTGCAAGAATTACTAGTGGCAACACAATGAAGGTCTCTGTCAGTCTCCCATGTCTGTTCATAACTCTGTTTATATCTTTTATACAGAACTGATATAATACCAAGTTTATCAGTTGAAATAAGTTTTTTGTTATGTATATGAACCTCCATAAGAAAATGAGCTAAGATATATCATAAGATTTTGAAAGATATCTCAACTATGTAGTCCTAGAATCTTGTCATATACAATTCATCCCTTGAATTGTTCAGAAAGCATAGCACAGGGAAATTTACATGCCATAAACACTACCTAATAGCTATTAAAAATGCAGGAACTGAACCATGTGAAGGTGAAGTACAGAACAAATAGTTGAACTTATTTTTGAATGACCAATATATGCATGTCATCCATAAATAGTTAACGATCTAGAGTATCCGACTTTTACCAGGGATCCCATGAATAATTTTTTCATTCAAATATTTTTGCTTCAAAGCTTACTTCTATATTCTGCATGAAAACTACTTTCTTGAAACATAACAAGTGATCTAGATGCTTTCTTCAACTTCTAGCTTATGATTTTCTATTATCTACCTCACTAACTTTGAAAATTAACAAAGAAAGTTAAAACAACAAAATAAACTATCTTGAAGAATTTTGGCGCTTTAATTACTAAACATGTAGGTCCAATAAGGCTTACTATTGTTATCGTTGTAGTAATTACTGGACATGATATAGCAAGAAAATAAAAATTTAGCCGGCATCATCTCCAAATGATCATGCCATTACTCAAAGCAATATAGAAAAGAGTGGACCAAGAACCATATAATTTCTCCCAACATTCATTTATAATAAATACAAATGTGTTAAAATAGAGAAACTGTACAGTGGAGCCTTGAATGGGTAACTTGATGGACAGGCCAATAACTCATGTCTCACAGACATCAATGTGAAACTTCTTTCTACAAGCTCTACATCACCACATGATAAATTATAATTTTCAGCTTAAAAAAAGTTATATAGGACAGAATATTCAGCGAATGCAGGAAATTCCACCACACACTATTAACCATATGATAAACAATATTAAACAGACAGCTGCATCAATTGCTAGTACAATGCGTACTTGGCGCCACCATTTTTTGTGAATGCTTTGATGACCTGATCTCATCCTCCTTGAACCCAAATCTTTTTGTAAAGAGAATGGACCACCTACTCCACCTTGGCTATCAGACTCCATTCCTGAATCAACCTTTATTCCCCTATCTGTAGATTTCCGAGGCTCCTCCACCTCAACATCCCGCATTGCAATCACATGATCCTTTGCTTTCTTCTTATCTTGTTTGCTAGGTTTTCCCAATAGGGGGGCTTTTGTTGAGCTAGCACCTTCGATCTGTCCATTTAAATTACTTGGTGATGGAGAAAGACCAGCCTGAAAAGAAGAAGTTTCATCCCTCCAATCACGGCTATTCTCTGACACCGTCTCTAACGAATTGATCAGGCCGCGGATGACAGGAACTAATTTTTCCTGAATAGATATAGAATTCACATTTGACAAACTTCCTCTCGAATTCTTTTTGGTTAAATTTCTGAACTCATCTCTAACATGCTCCAAAAAACGAAGAACTCCAGAGTTACCAAGACTTTCATCAACAATTGTGAAGTAAACATAACCTTCTTCCATCAAAAACCCATAAGTTCTTTTTCCCATCGTCTCAAAATACCACCTGTGGTAAGAGGGAGCCCTCTCCAAGCACAGGGCTGCAACATTCTCAATTTCATGGTCTCCGCCACTATATGCATACAAAATGCGATTACCCTTCGAAACACAACAATAATAAACTTTATGTTGAATTGAATCCATTATATAATATAGCTTGAATATGATCACAGCCAAATCCACTCAGATGCTAAGAGACTGTCTAGGACCAATAATCAAATACACCACTCCTCTCTTGAAGGATCTTGAATTGATATGATAGCCCTTTTATCATGCAAGCAAGCCGAAATCTTGAGGACTGGAATCAAGAACCTAACAAATGAAGATTAGGCAAAAGAAGCATCCAATGAGCTCCTCAAGGTAAGAGGCAAAAACGAAGGAAAGTACAAGAAATTGGTGAGCAATAAATTCAAAGGCCTCCATGAAATACCAATGCAGACATTCAGCTAAGTATTGAAAATCAAGAAGCAAGTCCATGTTGATAGGCTACCAGTGCCGTTTCTTGTGTGACTCAAATGATCATTGCCACTAATAAACAATAATAAACAACATACAAATATAAGATCTTTCAGCTGACACTACAACATGAAATTAACACCACTCGGATCACAAAGCTTACGGCAAGAATTACTTCAAAACACAATTTCTTCAACAAAAGATCCTTTCTTTTTATGGTCAATCGAAACCCCAGATGCCCAGTTCATTCGATTAGTGAAATCACAAGTAAAGTTGTAAACTTTTCAAATTTAAACACAACCCATTAAGCTTTTAGGGGGATAAAATCTTTGGAGTGCCCATTTTTTGTTAAGGTCCTAATCTTTTTGCAATATTGATTGACAGCAAAAAAAGAAAGAAATAGAAAAGATTGTGGGGCAACATACCTGATATGTGTAATATTGAGTAGATAGATTCATGGATGAAGAAAGAGAAGACTGGAAGGAGAAGGAAGGAAGAAAAATATGAGAAAAAATGAAGAGAGAGAGAGAGAGAGAGAGAGAGAGAGAGAAGAGTGAAAGGGAAAAACTAAAAAACCCATGAACCCAAGAAAAGAACACAAGCCGCGTAACATGGCTTATGTATGCCTTTTAGCTGCAACTAATGGGAATTTGACTTTTGACTCCTTGACTTTTCTTTTTCTCTTATATACTCCCTCCGGTCCTATTTATAAGTCGTCAACCGCCCAAATTGTACATACCAAGGAATGGAGGTTATATGGAAGTTGCATCATTAAATTGGTCTTAATCTTTTGTCTTTTCCATTTTTACCCCTCTCACCTTTATTACTATGACCCACTACCTCTTTCATCTTTATGAGTTTACATGTGACTTTTTCATCTTCTCTCTCTTCTCATCTTCCAATGTTCATTTTCCAATGATAAGGGTATATTATGAAAACTTCAATAAATGAGTTAGTTAATGTTAGTTGGTGACTTATATTAAGGACCAAAATTTAGAGGCGGTTGACGACTTATAATAAGGACCGGAGGGAGTACTTCTAAATGACTTTTCTAAAAAAATCTTAATAAAGTAAACGGAAAATCTTACATCAAGTTTCTTTCTCCATATTCTCAATTTCTTTTAATACACACTCCTATATTAAAAGAAATTGAGAACCTGGAGAAATGAACTTGACCTAAGTAAGGTCCTAAAGTAAAATATGTTTGGGGAAATGACAAATAAATACCTTCAAAGATTCAAAAGTATAAGTAAGGAACTCAAACTTCCAAAAGGATAAGTAAAGAACTTCAATAAAAATTAACAATTGGAACATGATTATTAACATTTGGAACATAGCAATTAACAATTGTCTGGTTCCTTAATTATCCTTTTGGAATTTAGAGTTCCTTACTTGTCATTTTGAAAGTTTGAGTTCCATACTTGTCCTTTTGGATATTCGAAGGTATTTATTTGTCATTTTCCCTATGTGTTACCTATAAATTGATTTATGTAATTGTTTTCCATAAATTAGTTTATTTGACCTAGTAATATAAAAATATATCAAATAAATCATAATAATAACTTGTTTGTTCATTTAATATCTAAAAAAAAAATTATTTAGGGGAGGAAGTATTTATTTACCTCTTATTCCTTGTGAGCTATGAGATTGTTTAGATCAGATTGGCTTGTTGGAAAATATTACGTGGAATTCGTTCAATATTTAAATGGGGGCAATGGATTCAGACTAAGCAAAGGAAAGAATAAAGGGAAAATACACTTTGCCCCCTTTCTTAGTTAATGGGCAAGAACAAATCAGAATCTGCTAGGATTCTTTTAAATTGATTTATTTGACTTATAATTGACATAATAATACCCTAATAATACACTATATTTTATACAATTCTATGACTTAATTAATCTTCTTAATCCCTAAACAAAAATCAGCTAAATCATAAAAATTAATATGACAAATATTTTATTCATAATATAAGAGTTAACATCTAAAAGTTAGAGTAATAAATACGTTTTTTATTTCTACTATTGTACATTAAAAGTAAATAGATTTGAACAAAACGTGTATTATAAATGATTCATGAATACAAAAATGGAAAATTGATGGGATCTACTGTTCGATTTTTTACCAATCAAAGTATGGACACTTGGCAGCAATATGAAAACTTGGCGGCCATATGGGAGTCAAAGTATGGACATTTGGAAGCCATATGGAACCCACAAAATGGCAGTTCAAAACTTCTAACAAAATTGTTTAAGCTGCATTAGTTTGTAAAAATTATGCATATATTTGCACAGGTGTAAACATAATGGTGCCAAATAATACATATTGAAGACATAATTGTCAATAAGCACCTTCACACTAAATTAAACTAACCATTCATTATATTACATGAGTTGCTTGAAAATCTATATTTGAGGTTGTTGTATTGTGTGGTGAAATTTTCTTCTAACTAAAAATTCATTGGTTACACTTATTTGAAAGTGAAAAAAAATTTAATCCATGACATATCTAACAAGTAATTTGTCACTTTGATTACATTGCATTAGTTAGCAGTGACTTTAATTCTTTAATTCATGTGAATTAGTTTGAGTGACTTATATTGTGAATCAGGAGAATTAAGAACTAAAAGAAATATGTCATCACCAATACATATACTAATTAAATATGAGTTGAATGCATTGAGAAAATATGAATCAAATGTATGAAACTAACTTAATATGTGTTAACTTTGTTGACATTAAATATAGTGGCTGAAAAGAAAAACTTTACACACTCAGTTTACCCTGTTTAAAGAAGGATTCACTTGAGAATTTTTCATAAGAGCTTCGTCATTAGAAAAACTCTACTTCATTATATCTAGCATCAAGTCAGAGATTTTAATTACTTGAGATCTGCAAATTTTGAGCAACACCTTCCGAAGAAACTCTTAACTCGTTGTATTCAACATCCTACATCCTGTAAGAAATATTTCAATAAAGAGTCATTTAATAAGCATATCTTTCATAAAAACACTAATTCACTAGTTTTAAAATTTTACGGCTTAAAAATTCTGAGATGCCTTAACCTACCAAACTGTGCCTTTTTTTGGATTAAGATGTGAGCTAGGCTCATTACCAAACTGTGTCTTTGATTGGTTATTTAGAGTGATCCAACAATATAATCTGGAACTGGACTCATTCTGCAAGATATTAATAGCCTCTGATGCTAGCACTCATGAAGGAGTTTTAGTTCTGCAGAAGCATGCGATAAGTGTCTTCCTCGGCTGGTAATTTTTCTATTTATGGTCTCTTTCTATAGAAGTAGGATGGATTAGGATTTATATGTTCTGTAGGATCCAAATTTCTTTAATTGCATATTGCTTCTTCTTTGTTACAGGACATGACTTAAAAAATTTCTACTTAGGAGTATGTTGCAACATACTTAAATGAAGATTTGAGTGTAATAAATAAGGATAAAACCATGGAGAAAACAAACCGGAGTGTGTCTTTGGTTGCTGCTATGGCTTTCGATTAGTTGAATGAGTCAGTCTCTAACAATGTGATAAACCAAGATTAGTGTGGGAGAAGTGCTTGATAGAGCATCAAATATGATTGCATGCAACAGGAGGATACTTGTGCCCAAAAAAAAAAAACTATGGAACACAGTTTCATCTTCGTGGGCCATTTCCACCAAAAAAATCTTCGTAATGTTGGGTGTAAATTGACCTATGCTACTTGAATATTTTTAAATTATTTCCCATTAATATGATATAAAATTTGTAAAATACTCTTTAGTTAGTTAAATACTCTCGTAATCCATCGGAAAAAGAAAAATTATCCTTGGAAATCATCACAGAAGTGAGGAGGTGGCGGTTGATAGAATAAATACTGGTAATAATGTTCACAAAATGAATATACTAATATAGAACCTCCAATGTTATTGAAAACTTTGCTTGGTGTCAATTTGTCTCAGACAAGGCAAGTAACAACATCATTTGCAACGTAACCCCTATGGTGCACTCTGAAATCAGAGGATAAAGAAATGTGTTGGGGAATGAGATGTGCAGCAACAAAGGAAAGGACACTGCAACGATATAATTCAAAATCAGAACTTTTGATTATTGATTGAGGAAGCATGAAATCCAGTTCCAAAAGTGTGACATATCAATTGTTTAAATACCCATTGAGGAAGAGGATGGAAAATTTTGAAAGTTGGGAGATGGGGAGAGAAGAATGAGAATATACTTACTAACCAGTGAGGGTCACGTTAGTGTTGTTGTTTTTGGAGGGAAAAAAATGGATAATGTTAAAAGATGATGGATGGAAGGAAAGTTTTAGGGGTTTTTGTGGCGCATCCATCAAGATGAGATGACGTCGTTTTGGCACAAGAACATAATACTCCCTCCGTTCCTAAATATAAGATCACACTGGGGATGTGGATAAGTTCCTAAATATAAGATCACTTTCTCTTTTTTCTCAAGTTTCCCCAAAGTACCCTTATATTCCTTTAAAAGCAAATTACTCCTTCCATCCTTATTTTTTTCCCTAAGTGAGGGGTATTTTGGAGAGATCATGTCTTCCTAACTCATTGGAATGTCTTCATTAATCTCTTCAAATTAGTTAAAGTGATCTTATATTTAGGAACGGAGGGAGTAATGGGTAACATGGTCTTAAATTTCAACTCTTTAATAACCTAGTTATTAAAATCAATGAAAGTTTGTTCTCATAAAAAAAATAACAAAGGTTGGTCCAGTTGGTAAATATATTTTTTTATCAGAATTTGGTAAAGGGGGTTTCACTCATAACTATGTGATTGTCAGTTCAAATCCTCCGATGTGAACATCTTGCTGGTGAGCAATATGTCTATATGCACTCTTTATAATTGGGTGAGCCTCTAGACCCAATTCACCTAAACTTTTTTATATAAAAAAATCCTAGATATTAAAGTGTACGTTTAATAACTAACCAAAAAAATATATATAATAAAATGGTAAAATTGCATTAATTTAATAAAATGTGAGTATTTAGGTTATTTCAATTGATTAGGTGTAACTAAATAATGAATGAAATGAGTATTCATGGGTGTAAATAACCATAAACGGAAACAAAAATGAAGGAGAAATAAGGAGCAAATTCATGAACATGACAAGCAGTTAAATTTGAATATATTACGTTAAAACTGATTGTAATTATCTTAAATTGAATGTGAGCTGTCAAAATCTAGCTTAACTATCTAAAATCGAATGCTGGAGGTGTATCATAGAAAGTGGGTTAGGAAACTCGCACAATAATTGAAATTGTTACATATTCTATCAACCAAATACATGAACTTGATGAAATTTAAAGACTTTCCATTTCTAGAGGCATATTGTCAAACAAACGGAGGAGGAGACCCTGATACCAATGTTATGCAAGACGTGAAAAAGAAACATAATAGAAGAAAGCGCTCTTCTTAGCCGTAATAGAAGAAAGTGTAGGAAGATTATCAAAGTTTTTACTGGCCAATTTAGATTCCGCAAGCATTTCAAGGTTTTGTTCGACGGAACCTTTATGATCAACCTTGTTGAGAACAAACTAACTCCGTTTGAAGAGATTCTCTTTGAATTCTTCGTTGTCTATATGTCCGCCTCTTCACTACTAGGTGGGTGTGTATTTTTGTGTTCTTTTTATTGTGTTTATAAAACAAATAAATTAATTTTTGATATATGTTTTGTGATTTAGTTGTGTCTATCTGGAGATGTGACGAGTTGTTGTTCATCATGAAAAATGTAGTGAAGGGTTTCAACCTCTTGCTGAGGCGTTTGAGAGTAGGCGATCTTTGTGTTGCCAAGTCACCCTTCTTCTTTAACAATATACTTGTCCGTTATGACGGGTACGGGTATGGGCCCATACCTATTTATCACTTAAAAAATCACCATCTTCTTCCTTTCTATACCCTTTTTCCTTTCGTTTTTTTTTGGAGTTGATGGTGGAGGCCCGAAATTGATTAAAGATTTTTTTGAAATTTTTTTTTAGTATAGACTGGAAAATAAGCTTAATCAGACCTTACAAATCTAGATGAACAGATTTAAGTTATGAGTACAAACTGGAAATTGATTAAGGACTTCTGGGATTTCAAATCATATGAAGAGCATCTATTAATAACTAAAGCATCTATTAAGGACTTCCGGAAAATAATGCAAAATGGTTGCTAATAACCTAGTTAGTAAAGCTTACATTTATTAATAACTAAACAACAAAAATAGTAAAGAAATAAAAAGGGGGATGATACAAAAATGATATTACTACAAAACTTTACCCAAAATTACGTTTCTAATACTAAATTTTCGCGATGTGCAAAAAGAGTACCCAACTTAGAGTTCAGGTACAAATGAATAAAATAATCCGACTTTTACTTTAAAAAGTTGACGGTATTAAAGAAGTATTGTCTCCTATGTTGCAAAGAGAACCCTTTTAGTTACGAGTTTTCAAACATAATGTACTGCTCCAATTACAATAAATGGTAAAATCAAACACGCATTTCCTTGTATTTAAGCTACATAAGTCACTTCAATTATGTCTAATGAATAGAAGGTAGCTAATCTTGAGTTAACAGATTTTTCTAATTTTTACCACATTAATAAGATTTCAAAGGAAGGAGAAAAATATAATGACTCAATCTTAAGTGCCCCCTTGCTTCCTTCCCAATATGAGACATGATTTTTTTATAAAAAAAATTCTTCAAAAAAATCAAATAAGGTACTTATAAATTAATTTGAACGAATTTTTTAAATTGATTTATTTTAATCGCCGTCAAACATGACTACTAATGTAACCGGCCTCGCTTAGTTGAGATAATGTTTTATTGTTGTCTATATTTTACTCATAAATTGACATATACCCTAATAAATAGATTGAATATCGTATGATATCATGACTTAATTAACACTCTTAATCCCTAAACTAAATTAGCTAAATTTTATACTCTCATGTCCAAATAATAAAAAGTAATATAACAAAAAATTTTTATATTTATAATATAAGAGGTAACATATAAAAGTTAGAGTAGTGAATACTTATTTTTTTTCATTTCTACAACTGTACATTAAAAGCAAAGAGATTTAAAGAAACACATATAATAAATGATAAAAGAAAAGGGAAAATTGGTGGGACCTACTTTTTGAAATTTGTTTTTTACTGGCCAAAGTATGGACACTTGGCAGCCATATGGAATCAAGTATGGATACTGGAAAGCCATATGAGACCCAGAAAATGACAGTTAAAACTTCTAACAAAATTGCTGAAGTTCCATTAGTTTGGAAAAAATTATGTATACTTTTGCACCCATGTAAACATAATGGTGCTAGATAACTCATTAAAAACGCATTTGTCAAAACTGCACATTCATGCTAAATTAAACTAACTATTATATTATATCTGTTGCTTAAAAATATAATATTTAGGATGTCCTGTGGTCATTTAGTTTTCATTATTCACACTTATTTTAAAAGTGAAAAATTCAATCTATGACATATCAAATGAGTTAATGGTCACTATTATTACAATAAATTAATAAATTAGCTAGCAGTCACTTTAATTCATGTGAATTAGTTTCAGTGACTCATTTGTAAATCGCAAGAAGTAAAATAACTAGAAGAAATATGTCATCAGAAATAAATTTACACCGACTAAATAAATGTGAGTTGAATGCATTGAAAAAATATAAATAAATGCAATTTATTAATTGAATACGCATTAACTTTGTTGGCATTAAATGTAGTGGTGAGGAAGAAGCTTTCTCACCCTATTTAAAGAACAATTCACTTGAGAATTTTTCAAAAGAGTTTTATTATTAGAAAAACTCTACTTCACTACATCAAGTATCATGTTGTCGAAGATTTCATTCGAGAGCTGTAAATTGTAAGCAACACCATCCGAAGGACTCTCAATTCGCCGCAACATGCATCCTGTAAGAAAGATTTCAATGGAGTCATCCAATAATCATATCTTTTAGAAAACTTTAATACGCTAGTTTTAAAATTTTACAACATATTTGGTCAAAAACAAATTTCACAACATATTATTTTCATTTTGCTAACTTGTTATAATAGTAATTCTCACACATTATTAAGCAATTTTAAGCATTTTTCATATGTGGATCTTTATTTTATTTTTATACAGCGTATCCATTCAATTTTGCCAATTCAAATTAAAATATTGCTAGCATAGTGAAGTATTGGGCCATCAAAATCAATCATGTCAGGTAGCCAAGGTATCACATAAATTTTAATATTTTATAACTATTACTATGTGCTGAGAACAGTTTGCTCTTTTGGCATAGCAAATAAGATCTGATCATATTCTTAAGTATTTTTTTCACTGCGGATCCATGGGATGAATATTCTTTCAATTGCTTCTCTATTATAATATTAGTATATTATATTACATCTCATAATAATACTCGTTAGTGAGTACTCATTCACCAAAAAAGGTAAAAACAAAACTCTAGTGAGAGGGATTTTTAATAATCTTACAATGGCATATAAGCTCTCAGAAAACATGCTAGATACTACCATAAGACGTTCTAATGAAAAGACTTGAGGGACAAAAACCTTTGCAACAGAGCCATTCTCATGGTGAAACAAGTCAATGGCTGAAAATGTGTTTACATCAATTGCTTTTTTTGGTTATTAAGGAAAGGTAAGCAAAGAAAGGGAGTGTATGCAGTGTCTTTTGGTTGATTGTAGGGAGTGCATGTAGTTTCAACATTAATTAATGTTATTTATTCTTGTGAAGCAAAGAGAGATTGGTACTCACAATTAAACCTCTTTTGGTAAAATTTGTCTCTTCATATATTGGACAGCAAATGTTTTTGTATCACTCTTTATGATACTTCCTTCAACCATATTTATTTCATTTTCATGTTTTCTTATAGGCATTATGAAGGGATATAAGTTTACACTCACTCATTTAATATTTGAATTTTTGTTTGGTAGGTCTGACAAAAGTTCTATATGAAGAACTATGGAAGCTATGTGCTGGACCCTTGATCGATATCCCCCAAGAGGGGGAGAGAGTTATATATTTCCCACAGGGTCATGTGGAGCAAGTATACATATATTGTTTCTATGTGGCAGAATTATTGCCTTTCTTTTGGGACTCATAGTTGCTTTCTTATTTTTTCCCTTTCAAGATATATTTCTCTCATTCTTTTCTTTACATATGATACATTCCACTTCTGTTCATGCAGCTAGAATTCTTGGCAAATCAAGAACTTGGCCAGGGAATTCCTCACTTTAATATTCCCTCTGAGATTGTTTGTCGAGTTTTGAAAATTCAGCTTTTGGTACAACTGATGTCTGATACTTATTGTTATTTTACATTGCTAATAAATTTTGTTACTTATAATGAGCACTAATCATTGGAATTACTTCCTTTCTAGGCTGAACCAGAAACTGATGAAGTATATGCCAAAGTCACTCTGGTGCCTGAATTCCATGTGAGTAACTTTGTGTGCCATCCACCTTTTTTCGCTTTAAAATTCAAGGCTTGTTTTGTCTGACATTTTCTAATCTACTCTACTATGCCATTAATTGGTTTATTTAGAATGATCCAATAGTTCCAGACCCTCATTTTCCTGAAACCCATAATCAAGAAGTGGACACATTCTACAAGATATTAACAGCCTCTGATTGTAGTACACATGGAGGAGTATTAGTTCTGCCGAAGCATGCTGATAAGTGCCTTCCTCAGCTGGTATTTTTCTATAGAAGTAGGATGGAGTAGGATTCACATCATGTTTTATAGAATAATCCAACTTTTCCTTTATTGTCTATTGCCTCTTTTTTGTTGCAGGACATGACTAAAAACATTCCTACTCGGGAGTTGGTTGCTAGAGATCTACATGGGGTTGAGTGGAAGTTCAGACATATGTATAGAGGTAAGTTGTCATGAATAAAGATAAAACCATGAAACACATCAGACAGGATTGAGTCCAACAATATGTCGAATGAATCAGTCTCTCACAATGTGATGAGTCAAGATTAGAATGGAAGAGGTCCTTGATAGTGCATCAAATATGATTGCATGCAAGAGGAGGTCATTTGTGCCAAAAAAAACTATAAAAAACACAGTCTCATGTTGTTTTATTTTCCTTTTACTGGTTAATTAGATCAATCAAAGACACATCTTCTGACATCTGGGTGGAGCAACTTTGTCTCTTCCAAAAAATTGAATGCAGGGGATGCTTTCTTGTTCTTAAGGTATTTATTGTTATTGGTATTTATATTTTGGACCTCGTGTTGTGATGTGTTTGTTGATTCTTCCTGGTTATGATCCTTGAAGGGGACCAAATGATGATGACCTATGGTGTGGTGTTAAGCATCTAACAAGGCAAGAAAGTTCATTGCATTCATATGCAATGTCAAGACAATGCATGATGGCTGCTTCATATGCTGTAATGACTGGCTCTATGTTTACCGTCTTTTACAAGCCAAGGTTAGGTTTTTGTACACCTTGATCTGTATTTCATAAAAACCCATTGTAGCATACCATATTGTTGCACTTTTTAATTAATTACTATATCTCATTCAGGATTAGTCAATTCATTGTTCGCTTCAACAAATATCTAGAGGCAATGAACAGTACTTTTCAAGTTGGTACACAGTTGAAGATGGGATTTGAGAGTGAAGACACAATGGAGATCATAAGGTATCCTTGTAAATAATTATCATTACACGGCGTCTCTATTCATTCCATATCTTTGTTTTAATATTGTGTGATTCTTTTTGCCAGGTTCACCGGTACTATTGTTAGTATTGGGGATTTCTTTCCGGCATGGCCAATGTCTAGATGGAAGTCATTTCAGGTTTGTCATTGTTAGGAAAAAAGTAAATTTTTTGTGGAACTTTATATGAGGTTTTAGTTTACAAGGCTCTATCATATGGGATTTGGGAAAGAATAAATGTACACAATCTTAACTCTGAGATGACATGACAACAATCTTACTATTGCCAATCAGTATTATACTTTAAAATTATATTAACCATAAAATCATTTGCGAATATTCAGTCAATATTTGAAATTTCAATGTCAACATTTGTTGTTAACAGTGTAAGGATTAGAAAATTGAAAAGAAACTTGGCAGAATTAATGTAACGTGATGATATTTTGCGTAAAGTTGGAGGATTAGAGATGCATTGTTCTCTTGTTTGAATTACGCGCGCACAAATATATATTGCTGCTATTATGACTTGCATAATCTTCATGTTAAACATCCATGATGACTTCCTATATTAAGGTTGAATGGGATGAACCTGCAACTATTGCAAGGCCTGGGAGGGTGTCCCCTTGGGAGATTGAGCCTCTTGCTCCCCCTGCTCCTGAAAACAAGTCTCTTTCAGCATCGGTCATGAACAGAATGGTTTGGCCTGCTAATACCTCATCTTCTGGTAATACTTTGCCCCATATAAGTAGCTCGTATGGTTTGATTAATCTATTTGATGACCTAGCATTATAATGATCATGAATTTCAATTCATATAGGGGCTACTCCCAGCTCATCTACTTCTCCTCCATCAAACACCACCAATAGCTCAAGGATGAGGGTTGATGGAATAAGGTCAAATTATCCATTGTTGCATGCTTTTTCAAGCCTTTCTTTTGAGCCAAGAAACGATGGAGCTAGTTCATCATCACAAGCTTCTGTCTCTGGCCATGCTCCTGGGCCATGGAGTCTTAACCATGGCCAATATGATCAAGATGAAAGTGAGGAGAAAAGTGAGGATTTCATGGACATCTAGATTTTGGAGTCCATTTTAGGTGGATTGTGTGTGTGTGTGTGTGTGTGTGTGTGTGTTTGTGTGGTGAACATTTCCTTGGTATTACAGTGATGTTCTTATAAAACTACCTGTCTATGTGTTTATTAATAAATTCCCATTTGGATTCTAAATGAGGCTATGTATATTATGAAGCTTTGATTGTTCTTGCAAAATTTTAGTTATGCTTTGTACCTACAAGCAATGTGTATATTGAGTTTTAACTTTCAAGGCACTTGATATTTTCGCGATGTGCAAAAACTTTACCCAAAATTACGTTTCTAATACTAAATTTTCGCGATGTGCAAAAAGAGTACCCAACTTAGAGTTCAGGTACAAATGAATAAAATAATCCGACTTTTACTTTAAAAAGTTGACGGTATTAAAGAAGTATTGTCTCCTATGTTGCAAAGAGAACCCTTTTAGTTACGAGTTTTCAAACATAATGTACTGCTCCAATTACAATAAATGGTAAAATCAAACACGCATTTCCTTGTATTTAAGCTACATAAGTCACTTCAATTATGTCTAATGAATAGAAGGTAGCTAATCTTGAGTTAACAGATTTTTCTAATTTTTACCACATTAATAAGATTTCAAAGGAAGGAGAAAAATATAATGACTCAATCTTAAGTGCCCCCTTGCTTCCTTCCCAATATGAGACATGATTTTTTTATAAAAAAAATTCTTCAAAAAAATCAAATAAGGTACTTATAAATTAATTTGAACGAATTTTTTAAATTGATTTATTTTAATCGCCGTCAAACATGACTACTAATGTAACCGGCCTTGCTTAGTTGAGATAATGTTTTATTGTTGTCTATATTTTACTCATAAATTGACATATACCCTAATAAATAGATTGAATATCGTATGATATCATGACTTAATTAACACTCTTAATCCCTAAACTAAATTAGCTAAATTTTATACTCTCATGTCCAAATAATAAAAAGTAATATAACAAAAAATTTTTATATTTATAATATAAGAGGTAACATATAAAAGTTAGAGTAGTGAATACTTATTTTTTTTCATTTCTACAACTGTACATTAAAAGCAAAGAGATTTAAAGAAACACATATAATAAATGATAAAAGAAAAGGGAAAATTGGTGGGACCTACTTTTTGAAATTTGTTTTTTACTGGCCAAAGTATGGACACTTGGCAGCCATATGGAATCAAGTATGGATACTGGAAAGCCATATGAGACCCAGAAAATGACAGTTAAAACTTCTAACAAAATTGCTGAAGTTCCATTAGTTTGGAAAAAATTATGTATACTTTTGCACCCATGTAAACATAATGGTGCTAGATAACTCATTAAAAACGCATTTGTCAAAACTGCACATTCATGCTAAATTAAACTAACTATTATATTATATCTGTTGCTTAAAAATATAATATTTAGGATGTCCTGTGGTCATTTAGTTTTCATTATTCACACTTATTTTAAAAGTGAAAAATTCAATCTATGACATATCAAATGAGTTAATGGTCACTATTATTACAATAAATTAATAAATTAGCTAGCAGTCACTTTAATTCATGTGAATTAGTTTCAGTGACTCATTTGTAAATCGCAAGAAGTAAAATAACTAGAAGAAATATGTCATCAGAAATAAATTTACACCGACTAAATAAATGTGAGTTGAATGCATTGAAAAAATATGAATAAATGCAATTTATTAATTGAATACGCATTAACTTTGTTGGCATTAAATGTAGTGGTGAGGAAGAAGCTTTCTCACCCTATTTAAAGAACAATTCACTTGAGAATTTTTCAAAAGAGTTTTATTATTAGAAAAACTCTACTTCACTACATCAAGTATCATGTTGTCGAAGATTTCATTCGAGAGCTGTAAATTGTAAGCAACACCATCCGAAGGACTCTCAATTCGCCGCAACATGCATCCTGTAAGAAAGATTTCAATGGAGTCATCCAATAATCATATCTTTTAGAAAACTTTAATACGCTAGTTTTAAAATTTTACAACATATTTGGTCAAAAACAAATTTCACAACATATTATTTTCATTTTGCTAACTTGTTATAATAGTAATTCTCACACATTATTAAGCAATTTTAAGCATTTTTCATATGTGGATCTTTATTTTATTTTTATACAGCGTATCCATTCAATTTTGCCAATTCAAATTAAAATATTGCTAGCATAGCGAAGTAATGGGCCATCAAAATCAATCATGTCAGGTAGCCAAGGTATCACATAAATTTTAATATTTTATAACTATTACTATGTGCTGAGAACAGTTTGCTCTTTTGGCATAGCAAATAAGATCTGATCATATTCTTAAGTATTTTTTTCACTGCGGATCCATGGGATGAATATTCTTTCAATTGCTTCTCTATTATAATATTAGTATATTATATTACATCTCATAATAATACTCGTTAGTGAGTACTCATTCACCAAAAAAGGTAAAAACAAAACTCTAGTGAGAGGGATTTTTAATAATCTTACAATGGCATATAAGCTCTCAGAAAACATGCTAGATACTACCATAAGACGTTCTAATGAAAAGACTTGAGGGACAAAAACCTTTGCAACAGAGCCATTCTCATGGTGAAACAAGTCAATGGCTGAAAATGTGTTTACATCAATTGCTTTTTTTGGTTATTAAGGAAAGGTAAGCAAAGAAAGGGAGTGTATGCAGTGTCTTTTGGTTGATTGTAGGGAGTGCATGTAGTTTCAACATTAATTAATGTTATTTATTCTTGTGAAGCAAAGAGAGATTGGTACTCACAATTAAACCTCTTTTGGTAAAATTTGTCTCTTCATATATTGGACAGCAAATGTTTTTGTATCACTCTTTATGATACTTCCTTCAACCATATTTATTTCATTTTCATGTTTTCTTATAGGCATTATGAAGGGATATAAGTTTACACTCACTCATTTAATATTTGAATTTTTGTTTGGTAGGTCTGACAAAAGTTCTATATGAAGAACTATGGAAGCTATGTGCTGGACCCTTGATCGATATCCCCCAAGAGGGGGAGAGAGTTATATATTTCCCACAGGGTCATGTGGAGCAAGTATACATATATTGTTTCTATGTGGCAGAATTATTGCCTTTCTTTTGGGACTCATAGTTGCTTTCTTATTTTTTCCCTTTCAAGATATATTTCTCTCATTCTTTTCTTTACATATGATACATTCCACTTCTGTTCATGCAGCTAGAATTCTTGGCAAATCAAGAACTTGGCCAGGGAATTCCTCACTTTAATATTCCCTCTGAGATTGTTTGTCGAGTTTTGAAAATTCAGCTTTTGGTACAACTGATGTCTGATACTTATTGTTATTTTACATTGCTAATAAATTTTGTTACTTATAATGAGCACTAATCATTGGAATTACTTCCTTTCTAGGCTGAACCAGAAACTGATGAAGTATATGCCAAAGTCACTCTGGTGCCTGAATTCCATGTGAGTAACTTTGTGTGCCATCCACCTTTTTTCGCTTTAAAATTCAAGGCTTGTTTTGTCTGACATTTTCTAATCTACTCTACTATGCCATTAATTGGTTTATTTAGAATGATCCAATAGTTCCAGACCCTCATTTTCCTGAAACCCATAATCAAGAAGTGGACACATTCTACAAGATATTAACAGCCTCTGATTGTAGTACACATGGAGGAGTATTAGTTCTGCCGAAGCATGCTGATAAGTGCCTTCCTCAGCTGGTATTTTTCTATAGAAGTAGGATGGAGTAGGATTCACATCATGTTTTATAGAATAATCCAACTTTTCCTTTATTGTCTATTGCCTCTTTTTTGTTGCAGAACATGACTAAAAACATTCCTACTCGGGAGTTGGTTGCTAGAGATCTACATGGGGTTGAGTGGAAGTTCAGACATATGTATAGAGGTAAGTTGTCATGAATAAAGATAAAACCATGAAACACATCAGACAGGATTGAGTCCAACAATATGTCGAATGAATCAGTCTCTCACAATGTGATGAGTCAAGATTAGAATGGAAGAGGTCCTTGATAGTGCATCAAATATGATTGCATGCAAGAGGAGGTCATTTGTGCCAAAAAAAACTATAAAAAACACAGTCTCATGTTGTTTTATTTTCCTTTTACTGGTTAATTAGATCAATCAAAGACACATCTTCTGACATCTGGGTGGAGCAACTTTGTCTCTTCCAAAAAATTGAATGCAGGGGATGCTTTCTTGTTCTTAAGGTATTTATTGTTATTGGTATTTATATTTTGGACCTCGTGTTGTGATGTGTTTGTTGATTCTTCCTGGTTATGATCCTTGAAGGGGACCAAATGATGATGACCTATGGTGTGGTGTTAAGCATCTAACAAGGCAAGAAAGTTCATTGCATTCATATGCAATGTCAAGACAATGCATGATGGCTGCTTCATATGCTGTAATGACTGGCTCTATGTTTACCGTCTTTTACAAGCCAAGGTTAGGTTTTTGTACACCTTGATCTGTATTTCATAAAAACCCATTGTAGCATACCATATTGTTGCACTTTTTAATTAATTACTATATCTCATTCAGGATTAGTCAATTCATTGTTCGCTTCAACAAATATCTAGAGGCAATGAACAGTACTTTTCAAGTTGGTACACAGTTGAAGATGGGATTTGAGAGTGAAGACACAATGGAGATCATAAGGTATCCTTGTAAATAATTATCATTACACGGCGTCTCTATTCATTCCATATCTTTGTTTTAATATTGTGTGATTCTTTTTGCCAGGTTCACCGGTACTATTGTTAGTATTGGGGATTTCTTTCTGGCATGGCCAATGTCTAGATGGAAGTCATTTCAGGTTTGTCATTGTTAGGAAAAAAGTAAATTTTTTGTGGAACTTTATATGAGGTTTTAGTTTACAAGGCTCTATCATATGGGATTTGGGAAAGAATAAATGTACACAATCTTAACTCTGAGATGACATGACAACAATCTTACTATTGCCAATCAGTATTATACTTTAAAATTATATTAACCATAAAATCATTTGCGAATATTCAGTCAATATTTGAAATTTCAATGTCAACATTTGTTGTTAACAGTGTAAGGATTAGAAAATTGAAAAGAAACTTGGCAGAATTAATGTAACGTGATGATATTTTGCGTAAAGTTGGAGGATTAGAGATGCATTGTTCTCTTGTTTGAATTACGCGCGCACAAATATATATTGCTGCTATTATGACTTGCATAATCTTCATGTTAAACATCCATGATGACTTCCTATATTAAGGTTGAATGGGATGAACCTGCAACTATTGCAAGGCCTGGGAGGGTGTCCCCTTGGGAGATTGAGCCTCTTGCTCCCCCTGCTCCTGAAAACAAGTCTCTTTCAGCATCGGTCATGAACAGAATGGTTTGGCCTGCTAATACCTCATCTTCTGGTAATACTTTGCCCCATATAAGTAGCTCGTATGGTTTGATTAATCTATTTGATGACCTAGCATTATAATGATCATGAATTTCAATTCATATAGGGGCTACTCCCAGCTCATCTACTTCTCCTCCATCAAACACCACCAATAGCTCAAGGATGAGGGTTGATGGAATAAGGTCAAATTATCCATTGTTGCATGCTTTTTCAAGCCTTTCTTTTGAGCCAAGAAACGATGGAGCTAGTTCATCATCACAAGCTTCTGTCTCTGGCCATGCTCCTGGGCCATGGAGTCTTAACCATGGCCAATATGATCAAGATGAAAGTGAGGAGAAAAGTGAGGATTTCATGGACATCTAGATTTTGGAGTCCATTTTAGGTGGATTGTGTGTGTGTGTGTGTGTGTGTGTGTGTTTGTGTGGTGAACATTTCCTTGGTATTACAGTGATGTTCTTATAAAACTACCTGTCTATGTGTTTATTAATAAATTCCCATTTGGATTCTAAATGAGGCTATGTATATTATGAAGCTTTGATTGTTCTTGCAAAATTTTAGTTATGCTTTGTACCTACAAGCAATGTGTATATTGAGTTTTAACTTTCAAGGCACTTGATATTTTCCTTGAGCAACATGTTTGGATCGCCATGAGGTAACCTAAACGCATGTTTACATTAGAAAAGTTCAATAAATATTGACCTACTAATTAGGTCCACACAACTGATAAACAGAATGTCATTGATCGCATCCTTCACATTGAATAAATAGAAAATGAGTTGTTTCAGTTACAGTTGCATTAAGTTCTTCACCTTGTAGAGCTTGGTTCATACAAAAATAAAAAAAGGGTCAACCCAGTTCTACACAGATGGTCAGGAATCACTGAATTGGATTGTAAATCAATCATATTCATTAGACCTATTAGTATACTGACATTTGTTAAACTAGAATTTACTCCCCCGCGCTTTGCGCGGGTAGTAATATTTCCGGCAACACATTTAGGAGCAAGTCTCGCTTCTAATTTGAACTATATCTCAAATCACATGTAGAAAACATAAAATCTAATTTCAAAACAATAGTAACCATGCTTAAAGAAAATATTATTTCAATGGATAAAAAATATAATCTCCTATTTTAGATATATTTCTATATTATATATATAAATTGGTATTATCAATTAGATAATTCATTTACACATTATACATTCACAATTAGATAAATTTTTTTTAACTCAAACCCCTAAATAAAATCTAATGATATATACAAACTTTTCAAAATATAGATTAATATATCACTATGTTCAATTCCTATTTATAAACAGTTTTTAAACTAATTCTAACCTATCAAATAGTGATGGATATACAATTTAATCAGTACAAAAAATTGATCCATCTTTCCAATTCTATGCTTATGTACAAAGGAATATTAGAAAAAGCATTTTATACACTCTTTAATTTTTATCAATGTTCTCTCAAATATTTCTATTCCAACTAAGGGTATTAAACGCAAATCAATCTCTAGCCTGAATGAGTCAATGGGTCAAGAGTTAGGGAAAATATGTTTCCATGTTGCACTTCCAGAATCTTGTAGGAGTGTTTTAATAGTTTTCTTATCAAAATTTTAATAGTTTTCTCCCCTTTTAATACATGTCATGGAAATGTTTGGGATGGTAAAGATGATAGAAATCTTTGGGGCCTTTCATTTTTATTGTTATAGTTGAACAGGGCCCAAGCCCAAACAAATAGGAAAACCTAATTGTTGAAGTATGGTTAGATGTTGCCTGCATCCCTCCCCATGAGTCGGCGCCGCTCTTACTCTTACGCAGGTTTCTTTCATTTTTCATTTTCAAGAGTTGAATGTCCTCCAACAATGACCTTGCTCCACCATCTTATAGTTGCCAAAATTGTCCTCATTATTAGATTTTCTCCTATTTTATTCTTATGATCCTATCACCTTCTTAAACTCTTCTTCTTCACCGTCCCTCCTCCGGCTTTACTCCAAGACTTACCTTACCCATTTCATGGTAAGAGAAGAACTATTTTATTTGTAAACTTGCTCCATTTTATTTTTTTCCGCCACTCCCTCCCGTGTTAACTTCATTTAATTTTTTTAAACCTTTTTCTGGAAAAATATTAAATATTACTACTGTAATCCAGGGGATTATTTCAATTTTTTCCATCAAATTCTACTTCTACTTTAGATTTTTATCATCTTAGTCAATTTTACAGCCACAGACTTCTTCTGCCATTCTAATTGATATTGATTCTCCACTGGGCTCGAGTTTTACTTCTGCTCTTGTGCTGATAATTATGAAACTGAAAGAGGATTGTGACATTGAAGAAGTTGATTATAGGCTACTCAGCGTAGGACCACTTTCAGTAAATAGCAAAGTGAAAGGCATAGATGGAGACAGTGTTAGCCTGTTTGGAGTTGAACATGCAGCAAAGAGCTACCAATGAAGTGACGATGCATGACAACCTCAGAATGAGGTGGAGTCCGTCAGGCTTTCGTAGGAAGATCCCGTGCAAAGTTCCACCAGTGAACTCTTCCACGTTATCTTCCTCCCATCTTCAACGGCAGACTTCAATTGATGGTTGATTTTCAAGAGATAGGAAGAATCGACCACTTTCAACCACTTTGCTGAAAATCAACCACTTTCAATTGATGGTTGATTTTCAGTAAATAGGAAGAATCGACGGTGCTGGTGGGGGAGGCTGTTCAAGAGAGTTTGGTGAGTTTGGGTTTAGGGATGAGAAGGGATAGAGATTACCAGGACAAACAAAGATGCTATGGAAAATAGTGAAAAAGTAAGGCATTTTATAGGCAGTTATGCTCTTCAAGCTCTTTATTGGAGGGTAATTTGAATTTTGAACTATTCCTTCCCCTATACTCTTCTTGCCATCTGAAGTGCACCGAACCCAATGAATGCTCCCCACATGACATGGCCAGTGCACTTTAACCGATAAATATTTGTGAAATTGGCGCCAAAACTTCTTATGTACAGTGAAATGAGTCTATTAGCTAAAAGTTAGTAATCAAAATTCAAAAAAGTGGTGGATGAGCTTTTATTGTATAAGTTGATAATCATTTTGCATTTAGTAGCTAATTATAAAGTGACACGGTACTTCTCTCCAAGGACAATAATAGTATGGTTTGAAGTTCTAATTTGTCTTAAAAAAAGATCAAAATATGACAAACATTGTAAGAATCCCAGAGAGGACGTAGTGGAGGCTAAGAAAACTGAAGTATGTAACACTGCAGGTCTTAAATTTAGAAAAGTAGGTGTAATGCAATATTCAAACTTACCTGAAAAAGTTGCTCAACTAAAAAATTGAAAATGCTCATCTCAACATTGTATTCTATTAGCAGAAAGCATTCTCCCTACTAATATAATAACATGGTATTAAATCATCTTACAATATGAAGTATTAATAAATTATTGTAAAATTGTAAAGTTTTATCTCCTTACTGAAACCCACCCCCATTATCTTCTCTTAAGATTATGACCGTTTTCTACATAATGTCTCTCTTGAGCTCCTCAGCGAAAATCATAGAATCAAATTACTTTCTCAGCGAAAATGCAGCTGATATAAGCATTCGACTGATAATAAATATTTATGTAGCATTTGACACATCACACGTCTAAGAGTTTCAAAATATCTTTATTGAGCAATGATATATTAGTTCAACTTAGTTTCACAAACAGATGAAGATACTATTATAAAATAAAACCGAAATTACCATCACAAGTCTCTCTCTTCACAACTCTTCTAACTGCTTTCTGCATTTCCTCTTTCAACATCAATGCAGAGGGCACTGCTCACATTATCTCTAGAGCAACTTTGAGCAGCACTATTATCTGGATTTATAGTAGGTCTTGATCCAGAGGATTGTGCGCCTGGTGCTTCCTCATTGCCAGATGGTCTCTGCGAAAAATGATTTCATTGTCAGTATTATATTATAATCATACATCTGAGCGATAACAAGCTAACTCTTACTGATTCTAGTCTCATCAGGATATGTGAGGTTGATATTCGTACCCATAAGATCTGAATGTTACTCTTAACTATAGATAAGTATTGTATTTGAGTGTACAATATTGATGTACATGTGTATTTAATGAGTATAATTGTCAAAAACTGATTAAATGCACATGCATGACACTGGAGTTACATGCTTGCAGTTGTGCCATGGTTGAATGATTATCAGTTATTTCATAATGAAATCACTGCAAGCATCTGAAGTGTCTTGCGTGCATCTCTCCAAAATGATCAATA
Source organism: Mimosa pudica (assembly GCA_029929735.1). Lineage (NCBI taxonomy): Eukaryota > Viridiplantae > Streptophyta > Magnoliopsida > Fabales > Fabaceae > Mimosa > Mimosa pudica. Next base: position 11,039,668 of record JAKELP010000002.1, read on the forward strand.
ACAACTTCTACCTGTAAATTAGATGTCTCAGTTGAAGATTTAGCAGAAGCAAGAAGGGACAAGCGGCAGAGAGGGCAGGTACTGTGGTTGGTGAGCCAAAGGTCAATGCAGCTCATGTGAAATGTGTGGCCACACGCAGGTATCTGTTGAAGCTTGTCTTCTGGCTGATAGTCCAAAAGGCAAACGGAGCACCTGCCACAAAATAACTCACAATTGAGGAAAGATAATGCAGGTAACGATCCTTAAAAGAGAGCTTATCTCTACTACTGATTTAAAAGTAAACACAAATATACACGATAAAACACTAAACAAATTAAGTGCTAAAATTCATAGGATCCCTAATGCTAACTAGGAAGAAGGTTTCTAGAAGACTGTTTCAGAGCCATTTTTTTTCATTTGAAATTGAGGAGTTATAAACAGATTCCAAAGAAGGAAATCAGTTATTGCTTCAGTCCCATTTACATGTCAAACTATTGTATCACAAGTGATTAGGACTTGTGGGTATAAATTTTCTTATTTGGGACCTGTTAATTCCCCCTTAAAATTATCACCGCTAAGTGAAAGAAAAATAAAAAGTAAGCAGGTATCACATGCTCCAATATTGTGTCTAATACGCAAGATTACTTGCTTTTAATAGCATATACATATCCGATAAATATCAGTATAGGGTATACCATATGCCGTTATCCCCTCTGGAAAACTTTTCCACGTTTCATTTTAGGCAATGCCAAACTGGTACAGGTCAGAAACAGGTGAAAACCTTTCTAACCTGCATCAAAGCATTCCAAAATCCCAAAAAATAAAGCAATTGCTTTTAAACTAACTTCAAACTGAAATGAAATATGACAATGTCAAAGAATGCCCTTTATATGCTTGAAATATAACAAAATGGCCAAAAAGGCTTTATTTAACCCCGACAGAATTGAGCTTGATCAAGTTGAAGAACTCTCCATAGGAGAAAATTTGACATAGACTTAAATTTATAATAGGTCAGAACAAGGCAAAATAAACATGTAACATGTCAATTTTGGGTGGACCTCACTTTATTTTTTTTTTTAATTAGAGGGCCAGGTGCTTAGAGGGATCAAAATCACAACCCCCACTAGACTACAGGGCCATCATCGATGGTGGATGTCAATTTTACATTTCAATTTGGTGAACTTTCATATCAAAAACTAGTAGACCAAATCTAGTACAAGAATTTTCATTTACAAAAAGTGCTTCATTCAATCATCACAAAAAGAATAAACACCACAAAAATCTAAAGAGGCCATCAAACTCACTGTGTATCTTTAACAGAGAAGCTTTCTTTGAACACAATAATCGGCAACATCTCCCTCAGTTCTTTCTTCAAACCCAATTCAGGCTGCTCAATTAATCACAAAAAAAAAAAACATCAACAGCTAAACATCAGACACACAAGCACAAAACCAGTTCCATTTTCTCTACTACTCCTCCCTCCCTCCCGCTACTAAACATAGGATCTAGTCGACATTTTTCAGAAAATTAAAAAAAAAAAAACAAATTACTTATAAATTCTCTAAACTAAGTTGATTTAAATACTACTACTATAATCTAATACTCCCTCCAATCCTATCTATAAGACCACTTTGACTTATTAATCCCTTTAAAATGTCTATAGTTATCTTTTTTCATTCAAAACTAACATATTCTACATATAAACTACTCCCTCCGCCCCTAAATATAAGAGCTAGTTGACTTTTTGGGAGAATCGTGAAAAAGATTGATTTTCCTAAATTTTTCTCTAGATTAGTTTATTTGACTTATAAGCTAATATATGATCTAAAATTTTAAAAAACACCAAATATGTTATCATTAAGTGATTCATTTTGCTTTCTTAGATTCTAAAAAAAGTCAACTATCTCTTATATTTAGAAACGGAGAGAGTAACATGCACATGTTAAAAGTGAAAGGCTCTTATATATTTAGGATCGTGCTCCCTCCGATCCTCAATACAAGACCTAGTTAACTTTTTTGGAAAATCTTAAAAAAGTAAAATAAGTCAATTATAAATTAATTTACCTAATTTTTTTCCCTAAACTAGTTTATTTAACCTATTAACTAATGACTAATCTAGAAATATATCAAATATGTTATAATTTAATAACATTTTATAAACTTAACATCTCCAAAAAAAAAGTCAATCTCTTATATTTAGGAACGGAGGGATTAATACACAAGATATGCTATTAAATAGCACTAGCTTCTCTAATTTCTTTATTTGCAAAACTTACACAGATAATTTGACAAAATTTAGAAAGAAGCAGCAATATGTACATGATGTCGGTTAGTATGTTACCGTGGAGGAGTTAGGGGCATTATGGTCAGACGGCGTAAAAGGTCTCATCCTAAGTGAGGACCAGTCAACCCTACGAGGACGAAGATAGAAGACGTAGAAGAGAAAAAGAAGGATAAAGGTGAAGAAGATTGGGACAGAGAAAATGAATGCTCTGTATAGCTTGAGCTCAGCTGAAGCTGAAGCTGAATCCAGATGATCAGATCTCGAAGAAGAAGAAGGGTGTGAGCTTTCTTGAGACATTACCAGTAAATAATGATCATGTTGAGCTGAATGCAATCACTGAAATGAGGAGGAAGGAGAGGAGGGTAGTTTAGGGATTAAAGAAAATAATTGAAGAGGTGGAATTGACGTGCGTGAGAAAAGGGATTTATTTAATTTAGTATGTATATGTATGGGATGCTGCTTGATTGATTGTTGCTGTAGTTGAAGAAGGAAAAGAGCAGAGCAAGGCAAGGGGTAGAACAAGTCTTGTTCTTTCTAGAACTATATATATAATCTAGTGCTGATATAAATATAATTGAGAGAGCTAATTATTTTTCTTTTTTGATCAGGAAGCTAATTATTTTTCTTAACCTCATGATTATTATAACTTGTGGGGCATCTTGATTTTTTTTCTTTCATTGGATCTCTAGTTAATTCTCTCAAACACTTTTAAGAAAGGTAAATTTGAGTGATTTTTTTTAAAAAAATTTAGATGCCAAAACTAAACTCAAGCTAAATTAGTAAATTTTGAGGGTTAAACCCGTTGAAGCATATTACTGTAAGAACATCTTTTGGAACCACTTGTGGTGATTAATTCAGATTAGGATTGTATAGAAATATTAGGGATAATTAATTAAAGGTCCAATTGAAGAAATATGATTAAGATGAGATCCTATAAATTGTAATCATTAAGTCAAAATTTCTTATTGTAATTTACGATTCGTTGGACCTCATCTTAATTATATCTCTTTTATTAGACATGTAATTAATTCTCCCTAGATTGTATCTATAGGGACAATCCAAATTTAAAACCGTTTCAACTGCTTATTTTTTAATGATTTTTAAAGTGATGATAAAGATTTTTATTAAATTATGTACTTAATGAGATTTATTTTGAAAAAACGTTAAGGGTAAGAAATACTCATATGATAGAAGTTAATACTATCTAAATTTGGATTGTTTAAAAAATTCAAGTTGATTGTGGGTGATATAAGTAGTTTTAAAAAGCTTCTGTCATTATTTTTTATTGAAAAATCCCCCTGCTTTCGTAAAGAGATTTAAGGTTTTTTGTGAAAAATCCTTCACACGCATACTAAATACACATGGATTTTGTGCCTTCCCTTTCTATATCATACCCGTTTCCATATGGAAAAAACGAAATGGTCAAGTCCAACACAACTTTAAAAGTTATTGACAGGTATCTTGTATAAAAAAATTTGATGCACACATGCACACTAATATAAAATATCCAAATGTAAATTATTATAACTCATTGAAATGCCAGCTTTGGACAATACCATTATTTAAATTTATATCCTTAATTAAATGATGATTAATATGAGAGTGGTAGCTTTCATTAATTATAAATACGATATTTGAGAAGGAGACATATAGATAATTAGATATTTCTTTCATAGAAGAAATATTGTAACCAATTTGCGGGTTGTTTAGTAGATTATGGGAGCATCTTTCCGACATTATTTGACATTGCCAACAATGACATGTTTCATATCTATACTTTTCAATTCTTAGATATGAATTGAAGCTAGCAACCAGATTGAATATTTGATTTTAGATTAAATATATCAGAAAAGATTTTTATTGTTACTAATAATTCATTATTGTGTAAGCATTCATAAACTAGAGGAATCCGTACCAATCAAAATTAAAAATCAAAGGAATAGTACGACATGTACCCATGAGCTCTAAATAAAATCACATATGGGAGACTTGAGCTTCCACCACTTTATTTGATATCGTATTATAATTTAATCGTTTGTGTATTTTTTTTATATAAATAAGGATCAGACTTCATGAAGCAAAGATACAAATATCACATAGTTCATGCCCAACTTGCAAATCATAGACGACAAATAATGCAATTAACAATTATTCTGTTGAAAGTGAAATTTCAATAATTTATAATACTTGAATAACAATATCTCTTATAGAATCCTCAGCTCATGAGACTAACAATTATTTGACTTATTCATACCATTTTTCATACAGCCAAATTATAATTTGTAATTTTATTTTGATAAAAAAATTACAATTTGTAATTAAAACAATTATTGTCATGGATGTATATTTTATTTAATATCAATATACATAAAAAACGCGTGCTCTGTTTTTTTTTTTCTAATACAAATTGAGGCTAGGGGATGTGAAATTGAATATGATTTTCGCTGTTCAATGAAATATTTTTTTGTTTTGGCGTGGAGAGGCGTAAATCACATAAGGGAAACTTTACACATGGTTTACCAAACTGGTCATGAAATTGGTTGTCCAATAATAAAAGATCAATCTTCTGGATCCACCTTTTTTAAAAAAAAAATCTAAGAGAGGGAATAATCCTTTCTAGAATTAGGGTGATATTTGGTTACGGGAGGGGGAGGGAAGGAACATAAAAGTGCAAGAATTGGATATAAAAATTGGAAAAATTTGGTTATGAAGTTTTAATTAATTTTCATACTTTTTTTATTATCTTACCTCTATTATTTACTAAAATTCTATAGCCTTCGCTTCTTCAATGATTTTAAATTCGAATTTCAAACATTTCCTCCCCTCATACCAAACAATGCATTAAAGTATAAAAATACTTTTATATATCCAACAAATGTACTTCTTGCTCTTGGTATTCATATTTGTGTACTCTTCCATAGTTCCTTATAGGAAAGAGGTTAACTTTCAAGGGGAGGATGAGCTTTTGAAGAAGCTTATATGGATTTGATACTTAACCGCTTTTTCAATCTCAAACAAAAACACATGGTTTTTTAAGTTTCGCCCAAAAATGATACATAACTATTAATCAAGGAACAAAAATAGTACATAACTATTCCAAGGTACAAAAATGATATCCAACTTTTACCATGTGATCAAAAATGATATTTTCATTAATATGAAAATAATATTAGACCTGAAAAGTCCAAAATGCACTTATAAATTAATCGCCGCCCTGTAAAAATTTATTTAATTATAAGCATTTTTGGACATTTCATATCTAATATTATTGTCGTATTGGTGAAAATATCATTTTTGATCACATGATAAAAGTTGGGTATCATTTTTGTACCTTGGAATAGTTATGTACTATTTTTGTTCATTGACCAATAGTTATGTATTATTTTGGGCATTCACGCTTTAAGATAACTAGTGATTGACCCCGTGCGATGCACAAGGATAATGTTATGTCACGCGAGCTACTATAATCACTTGATCTTAGGATAAGTATTAACCCACTTAGTAGTCTTTGTCCAATGCATATTAGATAATTGAAGTGTAATTTTAATTTTTCAATGCATTTCATTATTTCCAAACTTAATTTAACTTGGTTTATGTCCATGCGTTGCACTGGTTCATTCTGTTAGCTTACAAATAAGATGTTATCTACCAAGAGCCTTGTAGCTCAGTGCTATGACATCTCCCCTTTATGTGGGAGGTTGCGGGTTCGATCCCGCTTGTAACCTCAAGCCAATAGTGCTTGCCCCTTTAAATAAAAAAAAAATGTTATCTCACAAATGAGTTAGCTTTTACCAAAAATCATATTTACAACAATTACATATGGTCAAAATACACTTAATATTATAATGAGAATGTTGATTTCCTTGTTATAAAAAAAAAGAATGTTGATTTCCAAATTGGTCTTCTTATTGCAATATTTATGATTATGATTTATGATGTGTTATTAGTTAGAAAAGATAGAATCTTATAAGCAAATTTGACATCATCCCTACTTAGTCAACATGAGATTAATCTCACTTGATAGTTGATACAAGGATGATATATCCTTAGAAACATAAAAAAAAAACAAAGCAAATATGAATGTTTCTTTGCCAATAATATAAAACACTATAAAGTCATTTACCTGTTTTAAGGCAATCTTTTTTATACAACTAAATTAACCTTTTTTTCAATTTGCAACTTGTGCGGTAATAGATAAAAGAACAACAGAAGAAATAGAAAAGCTTTTTATTTTATATTTTTAAATTTGATTTGAGGCAAAACTACAATTTCTTAGTTTATAAAAAAACATAATTTTGTTTTCTCACTCAAAATAGCACAATTCAAAGGTTTGATTCAGATGTATTATGCAATGAAATTCATGCCCTTTGTGTTCTTTCCATACTCAACTTACTTTTCAACAAAACATCATCCAAATATGTTTGAGTTAAATGGGAAATAAGTCACTTTTTTCACAATTCATCCAAACATAAAAATAAGTCAACATATTTTACCAAAAAAATAAATAAATAAGCCAACATATAGCTAATTTACAAACTGACTTAAAAATAAGTTACTAAAAAATAAACTACTTTTCAATAAGAACTACTAAAAACAGTGGAGAAGGCAGAAAAAGACATGAATGCGGCTAATGCCTCACAAATTGGCGGTTACCATCTGCAGCGATTTTGTTACCATGTCCATAAGGATGGTTGTGGCTGAATCCAAGTCTGCCTTCAATTTTACGCATTTTCTTCCTGTGCTTTGAAGCGCTACTCTCAATGCCTAAACTCACATTTGGTGGCTTTCTAAAACCGAATGAACTTGCAACAGCCTGTGATCAAGTTTACACCATCCAAAATATAATATCAACATGTGCCACAACACTATCTACTAATTAATTACATGAATATGCCACAACACAAATTATTAGAAACAATTTCACACGAGAACAGTAAAATTTTTAAAAGGTTCAATAGACGCAGTTATCCATCCAGTTACTAGACACCTTTATTTTCTTTTTTCTTTTTTTTTGAAAGAAGGGGGGGAGCCAAGATAAGGTAAAAAGTAACTGAACCTGTAAATCAAGGCGATGAACATTAAAAATGTCCTTTATAGAGTGTGAATTGTATGCTAAAATATACGATCTGAAAGCATCTTTTGCTTCCTTGTTCAGATAGTAATTGCTACCCACCAACTTTTCTTGCATAAATTCGATCATTCTACATATGATGTTATCTTACAAATAAGATGTTATCTACCAAGAGCCTTGTAGCTCAGTGCTATGACATCTCCCCTTTATGTGGGAGGTTGCGGATTCGATACCGCTTATACACTCAAGCCGATATTGTTTGCCCCTTTAAATAAAAAAAAAGATGTTATCTCACAAATGAGTTAGCTTTTACCAAAAATCATATTTACAACAATTACATGTGGTCAAAATACACTTATACACTTAATATTATAATGGGAATGTTGATTTCCTTGTTATAAAAAAAAAGAATGTTGATTTCCAAATTGGTCTTATTATTGCAATATTTATGATTATGATTTATGATGTGTTATTAGTTAGAAAAGATAGAATCTTATAAGCAAATTTGATATAATCCCTACTTAGTCAACATGAGATTAATCTCACTTAATAGTTGATACGCGGATGATATATCCTTAGAAACAAAAGAAAAAAAGACAAAACATATTTGAATGTTTCCTTGCCAATGGTATAAAAGGTTATAAAGTCATTTACCTGTTTTAAGGCAATCTTTTTTACAACTAAATTAACCTTTTTTCAATTTGCAACTTGTGCGGTAAAAGATAAAAGAACAACAGAAGAAATAGAAAAGCTTTTTATTTTATATTTATAAATTTGATTTGAGGCAAAACTACAATTTCTTAGTTTATAAAAAAACATAATTTTATTTTCTCACTCAAAATAGCACAATTCAAAGGTTTGATTCAGGTGTATTATGCAATGAAATTCATGCCCTTTGTGTTCTTTCCATACTCAACATACTTTTCAACAAAACATCATCCAAATATGTTTGAGTTAAATGGGAAAATAAGTCACTTTTTTCACAATTCATCCAAACATAAAAATAAGTCAACATACTTTACCAAAAAAAAAAAATAAGCCAACATATAGCTAATTTACAAACTGACTTAAAAATAATTTACTAAAAAATAAACTACTTTTCAACAAGAACTACCAAAAACAGTGGAGAAGGCAGAAAAAGACATGAATGCGGCTAATGCCTCACAAATTGGCGGCTACCATCTGCAGCGTTTTTGTTACCATGTCCATAAGGATGACTGTCACTGAATCCATGTCTGCCTTGAATTTTACGCATTTTCTTCCTATGCTTTGAAGCGCTACTCTCAATGCCTAAACTCACCTTTGGTGGCTTTCTAAAACCGAATGAACTTGCAACACCCTGTGATCAAGTTTACACCAGCCAAAATGTCATATCAACATGTGCCACAACACTATCTACTAATTAATTACATGAATTTGCCACAACACAAATTATTAGAAATAATTTCACACGAGAACAGTAAATTTTTTAAAAGGTTCAACAGACGCAGTTATCCATCCAGTTACTAGACACCTTTGTTTTCTTCCTTTTTTTTTTGAAAGAGGGGGGGCAAGATAAGGTAAAAAGTAACTGAACCTGTAAATCAAGGCGGTGAACGTTAAAAATGTCCTTTAGAGAGTGTGAATTGTATGCTAAAATATACGATCTGAAAGCACCTTTTGCTTCCTTGTTCAGATAGTAATTGCTACCCACCAACTTTTCCTGCATAAATTCGATCATTCTATATATGATCACAATAGTTGATTACTTTTATGAATAATACAAAATAAATTGAGAAAGTGGGAATGCACCAGGTGAGGCTGAATTTTTGCCAGCTTTTCTTTATTAATATAAAGTTTTTCCATAGGAACATTTGCTGCCTGAAATTCAATGCGGATCCAATTTTGATGATATAAGCAGAACTAAATTTCCAAGAACAGTTGTTAGCAAAAAAAAAATTTAGAAAGTTGAACGAATGAATTCAAGGGAAAGATGCATCAACAGCCTTTCACTTGTCTACTCTTGTAACGTCACTCAACCCTCAAGTTACTATTTTGGAACATGCTTTATTAGGGCCAATAAATGGAAAGACAGAACTACAGGACCAGCTTATTAATTAAAGGGTGAGACTGACCTTCAGATAGCGAAGAAATCGCAACTCGTCAGGAGTTAAGAAAAGCAAAGCTTGTCCATTGCCACCTTCCCCACGAGCAGTCCGACCAACCCTGTGGATATATTCCTGGCAGCAGAGTGAAAACCAAGTTATAATTTCCATTAAGCATAGTAAAACCCATCATCAGTGAAGAATAACAAATACCTTGGGTTCATCAGGAGGATCATACTGCACAATCCAGTCCTACAAGACAGGAAAAAGTGAAAATAATAAAATATTAAACACAGGCATTACATATTACATAATTCATAATGAATCATCGGCCAATAGATCCTAGAAGAAACCAAAATTTTAGTATCACTAAGCTATCAACCTCTGTGAGGTCAGCTAATCCTGCCAAGTAGACATGGTAGATTGTTTGATTGCATGTAACGCTTACAAGTACATGTTTGTATTTTCATACAAGTATCATTTTTTCTCAAAATAATAAACAGATAATTCAAAAATAAAAACATACCACATCAGGTATATCGAGTCCACGGGCAGCAACATCAGTACAAAGCAAAATTCCCTTTTTTGCTTTGGAAGTTAAAGAAGGTAGCAGTACGTGTCTGCTGCTTTTGTTGTCCATGTATATTATAGCAATCAATATCTATGAAATTGAGAAGGTCTGCATGAAATTTCACAGAGTTGCATGAAGAGAAAAAGACCATCATCTTTTTCGAGCGGTTTCTCTTCAAGAAGGAGAAGAGAACAACAAAACGCTCGGCACGGGGAACAACAATATAGCCCTGCTTCAATCCTTCATTCGTGACCTACATTAATGAGGATTGGGTGGGAGACTAATACAAAGTGAAACCAAACAATAAATTGTATAAATATAAAACAAGTGGAAAAATCACCTTGGTTCTCCCATCATCCACACCAACACGGATAGAATTTGTCAATGACAAGCGAGCAAGATCCTCAACCTGTAAATGGAATGAGCAGAGGTTTAAATATGAATCCAAAACAATATGAAGGCAATAAGCCTGGCATTGCCCATATTCTAACTTTCAGGTACAGTAGACATCATTCAGCACCAACTTCTAGTGATCTGAAACATATGAATTGTACACATTCATGAAGGGGCGAAGGTCCATTTTTGATACATAACTCTATTGCCCGGGGATCAATGATAATATATAACTATTTCAAAGTTCACCAATGATACCCAACTTTTACCATGAGATCAAAACTGAGATTTTCCTTGATATGGCAAAAAAGTTAAACGTGAAAATCCAAAATGCCCTCATATTTATAAGGGCATTTTGGACTTTTCACATTCAATCTTATTGGCATATTAAGGAAAGTCTCATTTTTAATCTCATGGTAAAAGTTGGGTATTACATGTGAACCTTGAAACAATTATGTATTATTATTGATCTTAGAGCAAATAGTTATGCATCAAAAATGGAACTTCACCCTTCACAAAAAATTACTTGAAAAGCTGACAGAGTTCTGTTCCAGAGGAAAAACATTAAAAATTAGACAAACCTTATTTGTTAGGGTGGCTGAAAACAAAGCTGTTTGCCTATTCTGTACAGAGAAGCAAATTCAATTAGCCCAAAGACAGTTTAAAAAAATGTAAAAATTCAAAAACAAAAAGTAAAATTCTTCTTATATTTGATAAATAGAGATATCTTGAAACAAAATGAGAACTAAAAAGTATGCAACTATGGATAAACCTCAACCAAGCAACAATCCCTCTTAACTCAAGTTTGCTCCAATAGCCCAAACTTAAGAAAGGATAAAAGGATTCTTGTGATAACTGATTTCGTTTTCAATGGTGATCTCCAAGATGAGATTCACATATTCAGAGAAATAGGCAAAAAGATAAAGGCATGTCCACCTTTGGCAATATTTTAATAATCTTCTTCATATCCTCCTCAAAGTTTGCTTCCAAAATCCTGTCAGCTTCATCAATGATGAGGCACTGCAGATTCAAGAAGAAATTAAGAGATAGATGAAAACATGTAATAGTTATTATCAAAAGCGTCGATCAAATAAATTTTAAGAAACAACATTTAATCTATCCAATCCAAATGCAACAAAAATTTTCAAGCAAGAGATGGCCATGTATCATCTAGACAAAGACAAACTGATTGTTGCATAGACATAGACAAACTGCTCAGAGGGAACATTTCAGCATCACATTAACTATTAATAATTAGCTTGAAAAAAGCTTAGCTTACTAAGAAACAATGAAACTTGAGGCATTATAAAACATTAAAGAAATGATCATTAACATCATAGTATTGAGCACCAGCATCAGTATCAGTGATTAGCGATTAACTCCCTTGGGTCCTTTTCTGTAAGACATTTCTAGTTGATCCTCAGATATTAGAAAACAGTTAAAAACATTAAATTCGTCATAAAATTAAGGTGATTTCCAGTATTAACCTTAATAATCACACGAGACTCCAAAATATGGGTATATAAGGGGAAAAACACTTAATCCACCTTGAAACTAATAAAATACATTTTTGAAGGCATCACCTAAGATGGAACAAAAGAAATTTTATGGATAACAAATAAAACATACCTTCAGGTTCTCATATATGAATCCCTTTGTTCTCTCAAGATGATCAAGAAGGCGGCCAGGAGTTGCCACAAGTAGATTTACCCCTTTAACAATTCTTTCAGCTTCTCCTTTTCTAGACGAACCTCCAATAACCAATGCAAGAGTCTGGGAGTGATACTTGAGAAGTTCTTGTGCTACAGCATGAGTCTAAAGTGAAGGTAGTGACGTCAATGGGGGAACCAAATTATAAAGTTCAACATTAAAGCAAATTCAAGCACCAGGAAGAAAAGAACTCTAACAAAAACTAAGTTAATTCTAGAGAGAAATTGAAAGGGAAGGAAGTATTTACTATTTAAGGCGTGTGAGCTAAGAAACTATTTCATCAGTAATCCAATTAAGATTATAAATTTATAAGCGCAGAAAATACATTTCAACAACACAACAGTTTACCTGTATTGCAAGCTCTCTAGTAGGGCATATGACAACAACACCGGTTCCGTTTCGGGGAGTGAATTGAGCGTGGTACAACAACTCCACGGCTGGAATTAGGAAAGCAAGAGTTTTCCCAGAACCTGTCCTTGCAGCACCAAGAACATCTTTCCCCATCAAGAGGGGCGGGATTGCTTCAGCTTGAATCTGCATAACCATATACATACATGTACATAGGATCAATACTAATAATACTAATGCCTGCAAAATATTCTTGTACAGGCTTCCACAAGATTCTTTCATTAATTAACATAATTTGAAAAGATAAAAAACTTGACCCTACAATTACAATCACAACTGTGTAGAAAACAAAAAAATCCCATCATCCTAAGGCATATCATTATCATTTACACTTGTGAGGCTTGCTTGCTTAACACGAGCAATTATGAGCTTGTAACAATAGATTATTGAATTGAAGCTTTTAGAAACATGCATGTCATGTCATGTCCGAAGATATGATATAAACCTCCTTAGATTGGCATGAGAGACATACAAGTACTAAAATACTCCCTCCATTCTTAAATATAAGATCACTTTTGAAATTCAACTTGTTCGTAATCATAAGATCACTTTCTATTTCCCAACATTAACCCTACAATACTCATCTATAATAACAAGAAAAAAAAGAGAGTGAGGATAAAGATATATAGTTGGTATATACTCCCTCCTGTCCTAAATATACCTAAATATCTAAATATACCTAAATATAAACCTAGTTGACTTTTTTGAAAAATCCTAATAAGTTAATTATAAATTGATTTACCTAGTTTTTTCCTGTAGACTAGTTTATTTTACCTACAAGCTAATGAATAATCTAAAAATATATTAAATATACCATAATTTAATAACCTAATTCGCTACCTTAATCTCTCAAAATCAACTAGCTCTTATATTTAGGACTGGAGGGAATAGTTGAGATAAATTGGTAATACTATCATGTATAAATAACTAAACTAACATCTTAATTTAATCAAATTAGTGAAAGTGATCTTATATCTAGTAACAAACGAAACCGAGGGAGTATAATATATGTGAAAAATAAAATAAAATAAAGGTACCTGAGTGGTATTTTGGAATCCCATATCGTTGATGGCCTTGAAAGTAGGCTGAGACAATCCCAGGGAATGAAACGTGACATTGCTCATAATTCCACACCCATCGCCATCATTCTTATTAGTATTTAACTTCCTTTCTTCCTCAGCCTCAGCCTCAGCCTGATGGGCAGACTCTTTAGGGTCTGTTTGGTATGAGGGATTTGGAGGGAAGGGGAGGGGAGGGAAAATTTTTGTAAGATGAATTTTTAAATATTGAAGAAGTGGGGTTGTGATATTTTAATAAAGATAAGATGTAAAATATAAGAGTTATATATATTAATTTAAAATTTACAACCCCACTTCTCAAATTTTTATAAATTCATGTCACAAAAATTTTCCCTCCGCCCATTTTCCCTCCCCTCCCACCGTACCAAACAGACCCTTAATTGAAACATGTAGCCTTATTATACAATGTAGTCACAAGAAAATAAATAAATAAGTATGAGCCAAGAGAATTGTAGTTTTGGTAGTACCAAAACCAATTCTGGGGTAACAGTAATAAATTGTTGACGGTAATAGATTGAAAGAAAGAATTTAAAAGATTAATAGCAATATATGTATTACATCTTACCTCAATCAATTGATCCCATACTTCATCCTCTGCCTCCCATCTATTACCGGATGAGTTCCATGAAAACCCACTCATACCCCCCTTGAAGATGTCATAAATTTCACTAAAATTCCTCTTCAAAGTCTTCCAACGATTTTTGATTTTGTCTTTATCTACTTTGAATCCAAAGAGGGCACTCAAGGATTTTGTTATATTGTCATAAGCTGTAGTTGTGAATGATCCACCAATTTTGTTGCCAATATTAAGTTCATGCATGAAAGCATCAAGTAATTAATCATCCATCTTAACACTCCAAATCAAGCTCTTCTCAGTTGTGTTCTTCTCAATTTTATTCTTACTACTAGTGCTCTTATCATCTGATGTCGTGAAATCAATGATCTCATCACCAATGATCTTATCTTTGCATGAAGCGTTTGCAACAACTGCCACCTTTGGGGCCATACTAATAATAGGCAAGATTACAAACAGAATATAACATGCATACAATCAGTCACATCATGCAGCAAAACATCATCGTTTTAATGTGATAAATGCAAATAAATATGGTCCTGAAATAATAACAGCGACAATAATGGCAGCAAAATAACAGCAACAATAATGGAAACACATATTACAGCACACAAATAGAGATTGAGGAGGAAAAATGGAAACTCAAAGCCAACTCAATTTATTCAGACTGAATTGAAGTGAAAACAGAACCAGAAATGCAGGATTCAAACATGATTCAATCCAAACACATATTACAGCACACAAATAACATGTTAATCATCTTACTCCTTCATTCTTATGGACACTATCAAAACAGCCAAATGCATTAAGTTGATAACAACATTTACACAAACACACCATTGTTCTCTATTTTTCGAAAGTGTAGGAAAGCTGTAGAAACCAAGGAAAAGTTTGGCATGCATGAAAGTGTTTTTTAGGACCAAATGTTACAAAAGTGAATTCCATTATCTACTATACACCAGATTTGGTGAAGATGTGATTTTTCTAGCCTTTCTATGAGAAGCAAAAGCCAAAATATCACTTGATATGAAAAATAAATATTCAAAGATCACACAAAATACATCTTGTCTTCAAACTCTTTCAAATCATTCAGACGCAAAAAGAAAAAAACTTTTGAAAAATAAGAGGCGCTTTAAATAAAGCACAATAATTTAAACATTCATCTAAAGTCAAATGTTGGCTGTCATCATTTTCATATGAGGAAGTATTTGGGCAAGTTCTCATGTATAACCACGTTTCAAGTATGACAAGCTCCACAAGTTCAGCCACAACATGCTTAGTTCCAGTTGCAACATGCAAATATTGTTTCTGAACACATTTTCTTATTTACTTTCTTTAAAGCACATTCAATCAATTGAAAAGACCTGACAACAAAACCTACCATCCAGAGAACTTGTCATGTAGTAAAACGTTTTACCCTGAACATATCCTTTCCTACTATTTTGAGAAGTAGTACAAACAAAAATCCACACGCCACCGGTAGTTTACAATTCCATTAAACAAAGGATAAGCTGAAGGAAATCATTAGAAGCAAGATAACTCATAAAGAAACCTAACAAAGCGAACAATGCCTAGAAGCTTGTGGTAATAAAAGTCCATTATTATCCTTTAAAGGATGTTCACATTATCAAACTAAGCAAGAAATAGATCAGCACTGAGCAGTCAAAAGGGGAAAAAGACAAATAACTCATGAAAAAAATCTTCTGCTCAGATCACAATTAATAACCTCAATATCAAAACAACAATTTTGAAAAGGAAACAAGGTTCATTAACTAATAACATGTCCAATCACAAGCAGATTTTAAATAAACAAACAAACCCGACTCATTTTCAATTTGTAATCAATGAAGAATAGAAAGAAGAATCAATATGAAAAATAAACCAAGCAAGAACTTAGACTCATTTAATCACTTGATACTTCATTACTTCATATCTTATTGAATTAAGAATCTTTTATTACTATTTTCCTCTTTCTCCTTGCTGCACCCAGAGAAATTCACATAAAGCAGCAACCAACTTTTATAAATCATCAACATAAAACCATACTAAAACACAATTTGAATATGCAGAACCATATACATATATTCTTATTTAACTTTATTATCATTTAAGCAATATGAAAGTCCCTTTCTAACTCAAATCCACTGAAACTTACTTCCAAGTTTCATCCTACAAAGACCATACAGCTGCACTGTTCTTTTGACACACCAATCAAGTAAGAACAAATAACAAAGAAACAATTCTCTTGAAACTTCAGAAATTTTGATTGACATATGTGCTTACTATATATATCATCATAAGTTTAACATTAAAACAACTATATATTCGTTTATCTTATACCATTTATAACCAACCTGAACAGAATCATAATCATCAAATTAAAGAATAGAAAATAATCAAGTAATTTTAAATATATATAAAACTCTCAACCATTCTTCAGAAACCAAATATGCTACTCCTAACATTCACATGCTATCTAACAAGAACAAGAACAAAATGAACAGTCCCTTTTCTCCATTCATTTCATTCAACCCAAAACAGAAAACAATTAGCATTTCATAAACAGAAACAGAACTTAAAATATAATCTGAACGCAGACGGTGTAGGAACTAAAAACAGAAATCCCAAATTCACATGCAAGCTTAAAAACACATATAATCTGAACGATTAAACTTTATTGTTTTGTCATACTTCATTATATATGTAATAATACGAAAAATAGATGACATAGAGATCGATTAAACTACCTGCGAAATGAGGAGACAAGATTAAAGAAGATCTGAACGAAGATGAAGAAGAAATCGATCGATGGAGATGAAACTTGAACGAAGATCGGCGAAAAAAAATGAGGATGGGGATGAAGAAGAAATTGATCGATGGAGATGAAGCTTTTTTTTGCTGAGACGATGGAGACGAAGCTGAACGAAGAAGATGGGCCAGAAAATTGAGGACTAGGGTTTTGGTGATTGATTGGGTGAAATGTAAATATTTGAAAATATTAGGGGCATAATAGTGAGCACAATAAAAATAGGAACAGGCTCCACACAAATCCCCACTTTTGGAGGGTAGGGTTTTGAGGGAAGGGGAGGGGAAATTTTAAAAAAAAATCCCTCCCCTCCAACAAGATTATCTCAGCCAAACAAGGGGAGGGGTGTAAAATCACCCAAATCCCTTCCCCTTCCCTCCCCTCCCCCCATACCAAACAGACCCTTAATCTCATCGTTTTGTCCGCCTTCTTCCTCCCCATGCTCAGCTGAACATTTCGGAGCTTTGTTTCTCTTCCTCTTCCTCTTCTTCTTTGCTTTATCGATCGGTTCAAAGCCATTACACTCCTGTTCAAATTCATCCATATATATAGTCATGTTTGATTGGAGATCTTCTATTAAGCACGTCTACTTTTTGCCACGCTGGAGGTGGTCCCCTCTTCTTATTCACCGTCACCACTACCGCCGCGCCTAGTCTACCTAAACCCTCATCTTTTTTATAACAACCTTTGAAAACAAAGGATTAGCAAAAATATTCTTCCCTTTATTTCATAATACTATTATAGATTTATAATATAAAAGTTTTTTAAAAGACAATTAAACTTCTTCTACAAGTTTACCTAATAAAAACATAATATTCTTATACTCTAAGTATTTCCTAATACTATAATTATTTCCTAATAATCTTCTAACACCTAAACCCTGATCCTAATACCTCACTAATTAATTACTTTCAACCTTTTTGCTTACACTCTATTTAAAACGAAAAAATTTTTTTGGTAAAATATTTATAAAATACCCAAAAAGTGTAATAAGAGAATTTTAATTCTTTTTTTATTAAAATAGAATTTTAATTCTATCTTTATTAAAACAAAAAAAACTATTTTTAAAATATAAAATTAAATTAAAATAGTAAAATATAATTGTGATTACCTTTAAAAAAACAAAATTCCACTCTCGAAAATGAGGAGTGAATAAGAAGATATTAAATGAAGTTAATATGAATAAAATATAAGACTAAATTGAAATTTCATGCAAATATAAGGAACTAAAGGTATACTTTAGCCTTTTTTTATGATCTCATATAGTATGATTATCTAGATGAAAGAAATTTGAGGACAAAAAATAGTTCTAATGTGTAGGGTAAAAAAATGAAAATGGACAATTAGAACGCGAAAAATGAACACCAGACGACGGAGTTATGGAAGTGGGAAGAGGCGGGTCCGTCAGACCGCCCCTTCATTTATTTGGGTCTGGCTGGACCCTGTTGGAGGTAGGGGACGACCCCATCCCCATGAAACTACATTGTTTGCGTCGTTTCATCAATTAACATGTTAAAAAAAAGGTTAAATATCATTCTGATTAATAAACTATTTTGAATAGGTCAATTTGGCCAACGAGTAATAAAAGGTCTCATTTTGGCCCATGAACAATAAAAAGGGGGTCATTTTGGCCAATGAACTACTGGAAAATATTAAAATGTCCTTTTTTATAAATAAAAAACATTCATCTTTAATTCCTAATTAATATAATTTCTGAATATGTGAGTCTTACATTCAAATTAAAAAATTACTCACACCCACTCATCGCTCTCTCTCCTCCCTTTATCTGAATTGTCTCTCTCTCCTCCCTCACATCACTTTCGGCAAACTCACCACCCCACCATCAGCCATGTTCGTATGTTCCGATGTTGGAGAAGATCAGAGGAGGGCACGTTTGGAGAGGAAGAAATTGCGAGAAGGGGAGAGATGTCAATGTTGGAGAAGACGGGGAAGTGAGAGGGTGGGGTAGAGGGAGAGGGAGGAACGCGACCATGATGGAGTGGATTGTGACTTGTGGGAGCTCCTTGTAATTTTGATGGTGTATTTGGATGATGAGGAATGAGGAATGAGGATTGAGGGAGATGGAGGTGGGAGGGAGAAGAAATGTTTTTTTTTTAAAAAAAAAGAACATTTTAGTATTTTTCAATAGTTTAGTGGCCTAAGTGAACCATTTTTTTGTTCATATATCAGAATGAGATTATTTATTCTTTATATGCTGAATTGATAATATAGAAATAGTTCATAGGCTAGAATGATCTATAACCTTATTATTTACTTACTTATCACATTTTTCAAGGGCTAAATATTAAATCCATCCCAGAAATCTCTCTAAAAACTCATCTCCACCGTGAAAGATTTTGGAGGAGCAATTAAGCTTCAGAAGTTTTAAAAATGCGTACTTTCACATAAAATTAATGAAATGTAGCAGTGTCACCCTTAACTATCAATAAAATTAATTTTGACCGTTAAACTAAATGATTTGACACTAGAATTCTAGGTGATGTGTCATATCGTCCATCTCATATATATTTTTTTAATTGGGACTATCCCTTTCTCCTCTCATTAAATCAAACACGCTTCAAAAAAGGAATTGGAGAAGTCAAGGGTTTAGGCAGGGTTTAGGCTTTGATGGATAATTTAGAATTTGTTTGTTTCTGGGAAGCGTTTGTTGAAATTGGTTTTGTTGAAAAAGGTACAAAGCTGTGAGAGAATGTTAGAATTGGAGAAGATGATAGGGAAGTTTTGGGAAAGTTTAGTGGAATTGAGGAAGAGGTTGGAGAAGTGAGTGAAAAAGACCCCGTTGATGTACTCTGCTCACACCATTGTAGTCTGCTCTCTCTACTACACGACTTTGTTAACGGACCATTGTTTCACGGTAGTGGGTTACTTATTTAAAAAAAAAACAAATATATTCTTTATTGTCCAGTTGATAAAAAGAGTGTGATAATGCCACGTGGTCATGCCAAATAATCAAATTTCGTTCAACTTACATTTGACTGGTAGGGATGTTAGTTTGGAGGGCAACTTTACTCCTTTTTAACACTCCTCGGGCTTAAGTGAGAATGAACTTTCGGAGAAACTTATATGGATTTGGTACTTAACCCCTTTTTCAATCTCAAACAAAAAGAAAAAAGAAAAACACAACTTTTTAAGATGATGGATTTTTCTTCACAAATTACAATTAGTGGCCCCAACAAAACTAATAACATCAGCTTTATCAAAAGAAGACCTAGAAAAGTGCACAAGATGTGCAGTTGAACAATTTTTGTAAGAATATTTTTACTGATTAAAAAATCATGCTTTTAGTTGATTAATTTACAAACTTATGGCCTAAACACATCAGATGTTACTTGAATTCATAATATTAAGCTTTATTGATGGATTAATTAATCAGATAAAATTAGGAAATTACATGAATGTAAAATAAATCACTTTAACTCAATTAAATTTAACTTTATTTCTCAAAACTAATTGTTTTGTTGTACACACTATTTTTATAATTCAAAACAAGCAACAAGCGAGTCTAGTCGACAATACAATTGATCCAACTACCGATCCAATTAGCTTTTTAATCACTGCATACAAGAAACGTCTCAAAATTAGGGAATGAAATTGAAGATGGAATTGGTTGCCCAATATATAAATCAGTTTGGCGGATCCAACTTTGAAGGCTTGAATCACATACAAAAAATTGCTTATAAATGGCAGTGGACTGTTTGCTATCATCACAAGTCGGTGGGTCCAATGAAAAACTAACATGAACCTTATCAAACTCGATTTAAGCAAGCACAAAATAAGAGACAAAGATATATGATTGGACTTCTTTTATAGGGCAAATGAGTAAATCACAATACAAGTACTCATGCACTACATAATACTGGAAATTATCCTTTCATTTCTCCGTTATTGATATTTTCTTATTTTATTATCCATGTTCACTGCACTAAACTAATATTTTAGTACAAGTCTCTTAAGATTTCTGAGTAATTTGATTATTTCAAAGTTAGTTGCACTGAATTGCTATGCAAGGAAACTGAGTGCCATTTTCCTGAAAATTTCGCCCCACAGAAAAAATGCATAGAAATCTAAATATCTCACACATTGGAAATCCCATTTATGGTCATCAAATTAGCTAAAAACAAATCTACTGCAAGAAAAAGAATAAGCAGCAGCTCAGTCAAACTAGACTTCATTTATGTACAATGCCATTATCATTAAGGCACGCTAAATGAATGAATGATCACCACTTTCTTCGAGTTACATAAAGCAACAATGAACTTTCTATACCTTGCTATATTTTAAAATATCTCTTACCTTTATCTTGGTTTCTAAGCTTGGATGACCCTTCTTTGGACTTGTAGGCACAGAGCCAAACTTCTGAACAAGAATCTTGAAGCATGGTATAAACACAATGTATAGCGTTCCCATAATAAAAGGTGCTGCTACAAGCCACCCCAATAACTGTACATATAAAAGAGATATAAGATCTCAAATGTCATATATTTTGTAAAAGAAACAAAACATGAAAATCATGGTGACAAGATGCCAACTGACACTTTATGTACCGAACACACAATGTAAACAATGCAAGCTTCTCGAAATGAATTATACAAAACAAATTAAAAAAAAATTATTATATAGATACTGAATGGAGAATCGCTAATGAAGAATTATTAAATTTATATCAACATGATGTTAAAAAAATATCAGAATCAGAAAGCGGCTCAATTGTCTGTGAATGTTGATGTAAGGTAGCATCATTACATTGTCTGATAAGTGACTCATGTTATAATAAAACTGTGAAGTTTCATGCTGCCATTGACATATTAGTCAGACAAAAGCAAGAGTCAGTGACAGGAATGAATCATGACGAATTCAGGAATGTCCAACATTGTAGTTTGGTTATAATTATGGGGAGTAAACAGTTCTGGAATACAAGTAGGTTGTATGAATTCAATTTCTATTATCTGCAAAAGAATCCAGCACATCAACTACAGCATTTTCTGGCAAGGTGTAATGGCCATTCAAACCCAACCAAACTTGTTCAAATGAGTCAAGGTTCTTTTCTAGTTATACTTTCCAGTCAGTGAAAACAAAAGAATATGATTGACCAGGAATCATTGGACTTACGACGCTGAAGAGATTCTATATACCAAAAGAACAGAATTGGGGATGAAGAGAGTGAAACATTGATTAAGGCAATGACTCATTTCTGAAGATGCCAAGCAAAGAAAACTAGTAACAAAATATGCAGTGCCTCCTAGGGAAGAAGGTGAGCCCACAGAGAGAGACCGATATTGACTATTGTAGTGGGTCTGTTGGGAGTGGGATGATGAGAAATGGATGTTGACGGAGATTCCCTAGCATTTTGAAAGCCTCAGGGTGTCTATTCCTTTTTCATTCTGCATCTTATATTTAATTTCTGTATATCCTTGAATCTGCCTATTTCAATATTTCTCTGATTTCCCAAACAAACAAAGGAATCATCTATATATAAATAATATCAGCTTCTGTTGGATTCTATCGGTCTCAAAAAACTATCTTCCTAAGATTTATTAAAGCCAAAGGCATGCTACAAATGGCAGAGAACGAACCACAGTAATTTTATCTGTGTCAATATACAGAACACGTCTATTTGTTCATGCAAATACAGAAGAAGTTACAACTGCACCTACCGCATGAGCGATGCTTGAAAAGACTTCATAAGAAGCATGACCCGTTAGAACTTTCTTTAAAGCATCAGATGTTAAAGGGAAATGAGGTCCCCCAGAGATAACTTCACCAAGCCGCAAAAAAGGTACAATGAGACTGAAAAATGCCAAAAATCAGAAATTAAAATCGATTTTTCTTATTAGAATGAAATCGTAATCAAAGCTGCATAGGTCAAAACATTAAAAAGAAGACCCAAGGGGATCACCAGGTCAGGGAGGGGCTGTTGGGGAAGGGCCATAAAATGGAATATATGACATATAAGGGAAGTGTAAAGAAATATGACCATGATCAAGTGATATTTTGCATTCACTCAAAAATTTGAAGAGTTCAAAACCTAAATATGCTTACATGAGTGTGTTAGCTTATGCTTGAAATAAAACCTAACAAACAAGCGTCACAATGTGCTCCAATGATGAAATTGATACAAACAACTTTCAATGAGAAATTAAGAAATAAGAAACTCCTCTTAAGTAAACAATAATAGCAAAGACATATAGAAGTCATTTATAGTATAATTGCAGAAAACACCTGAGAATACAAGCAAATCATCATTTCATAAAAAATACAAATGAATAGTGTTGAATGTACTGCACCTCAATTCTATTGGAGTAGCAATAAAGTTAGCAAGCATCAAAGTCGGAGCATGACAGAGTGATCGGAGCATTGCAATAGCCACCCCACAAAGGAACACCGTGACGCCTGCATCAAAAAATAAGCTTGTATGTAAAATCATAGTAGAACTTAGTAGAATTTTGTAAGCTTATACTCTATAATAATTTATGCAACTATGAATCTGCTCCTCTGTCATGAAATCAAACACAAAATTTATAATTAAAATCTCCATTTTCCATGAGTTGCACCTCCACTTCTGTAAAGTACTGTTCTGAAAATTACATATAACTGACTATGAAGATAGCCACCGATACTAAGCCGGGCTTACCTATCTTATGCAGTTTAACAAGGTTTAACTCAAAAATCGGCATAGTACCATGGATTTTAACCTAGCTGAACATCTAATTGCTATACGATTCAATAAAAGGCACTCTATGAAATAGCTGATTTAATTTTTGATCAACTTGAATATTCAAGCAATCCTATCATCCTGCATTTGATCCAATAAAATATTTAAAATTAACAAGTATATTAAGTGTCATCACCCTCCCCATTATTTCTGCTAAATAAAAAAAATAACTACTCATTTTGCCAGTCATATAGCATTTTCTTCATGATTTGAAACATACTGTCAAACTTACACATTGTAAACCAGTGGGAAGGCAATAAGCAGCCAAGCAAGGTGGACAGTACTCCCACATAAGCTAGGTTAGAGGATAACTTTATTTTAACACCCAAGCGAGTAACCCTGCCCATACTAATTAATAGGGAGTTATGCATCCCATGCTACTTTGGTCATTGTCAATCGGTCTCCCTTGTAAAACCAACAGTCTATTGGCTACACTTTGCAACATATCATTAAAGTTGCAACCTTTATAAGTTAAAACTTTCCACGGGTAGCCTTTTCTAGGGAGACCAATCACCAGCTCTATTGACAAATGATTGCACTCAAGCAGGGTGAAAACCTGACTTGAAGTTATTGAGATGGGAAAACCATTTGGCTCTCCCTGATTTGCAAGGTTTATACAGAGTTTAGACAGCCCATACTACCATCCAATCAGTTGGCTAGCCCGAAGAAAGCTGATAATTTTGCAACAATGACATTTCACTCACCCTACGACCAGCCAAACTGTAGGCAACAGTTCCAGGAAGTACTTACCTCTAGCTCTCATAAAGAACTAAAGACATTTATAAAGGGTAAATAACTTTTTCCCAGAAGATATCCAGTCACTTACCGCTTGAGTGTCTATTGAACAGTCTACATCACTTGATGAACGAGTTAAGTATATCCCATTTACCTTGGTCCTCATTACAAATTCAACAAAAGTTCTAATTTAATTAGGACACTGCTTACGATCAATCAGCTAAACAAAATGGATCTTGGTACATAGTGGAATTTTAATTCACATATTCCAATGCAATGAAGATTGATTAATGGCAATGAATAAGAAGATAAACTAGAATGAAAATAAATGAATCCATAGCAGTCTCATTCTAGTAATTCTATTATACATTTCACAGCAATTAAGTTTTCAAAAATCAAAAAATATTAAATAACAACATACCGCAAATTGGAAATATTCCCAATGTAATGCCAATAGCAGCAGAGAAAGCCAACTGCTTAGGCTCAGCACCTCTGAACAAAAACGGAGAACAATAACCAACATGTATAAAAAACTCAACAATGTAAAGCATAATAGCAGACAGATAAGAGTTCAAATGATTATCAATCTTTTCCATGTTCCCAACTTCAAACATGAAAAAAAAAACATCACATGGCTGCCCAGTAAATGGAATCCCAATTCAGTATGACAGAGGAGGAATAAGAAGTTGCCGGAAGATGCAAGGAACAATCTTCCTAAGACAGGGTCTGGACAGGTACTGCACTTGATGAAGGCATTCGAGAAGCTTTTTCGCTATATGTTTGTGAAAAGGCTTACATCAGGAGGAGTAAGAGAAGCAACTAGAGAATACTAAGAAGGAGAGTAAGTGGACACTGCCTGTATTACAAACAAGAAGGAAGCTCTTGTTTGTAATCCATGCAGTGTTTATTTCATCTCCTTCTTATTCTTCTCCTTTTGCTTCTCCTTGTCCTGCTGATCCAAGCCTTTTGACAAACATATAGCCTGAAGGTTTTGAAAACCCTTCATCAAATGCATTACTTATCCAGATTCAGTTTCATGATCATTCTTCCTCACATCTTCCAACAACTTCTTGTTCCTCCACTATTTCAGCTACAAAACAACACATGACATAAAACCAAAATCCTACACTAACTATTACAGGAAAGATTATAAGACCAAAATCCCTGCCTACATACCCTACAAACCTAAACCAACCATTGACAACAAACTGAAAAATCTGATATGCCAACAATAATATACTCCCTTCGTTCCTAAATATAAGATCACTTTGAGAATGTGGATAAGTTCCTTAATATAAGATCACTTTCTATTTTTCTTCAAGTTTTGCCCAAATTACCCCTATACTCATTTTACAAGTAAATTACTCCCTCAATCTTTTAAATTTAAGTGAGAGGTATTTAGGGAAGATCATGTAATCCTAATTCATTGGAAAGCTTTACTTAATCTCTCCAAATTAGCCAAAGTGATCTTATATTTAGGAACGGAGGGAGGGAGTATCATATAAGAAATTATAATTGCATAATAATCTGGTTATGTCATAGAAGCAAACCAATCCATCACTGCTGCACAATATAGCCAACATGGTTAACCAAATGTGATTTGGTCATAATTGTTGACAGGTGATACGTGAGAAGTATGAATTGTAAGATGGGAAGTGAAAGTACCTTTGAAGAATGAGAAGAAGAGGATCAATTACTTTGTTTTGGAACCAGTCGGTTAGACCCATATTTCAACTATTCGATGCGATGCGATGCGATTGAATTGAGCTCAAATTTTCTTCACCAATCCACAGCTCAAAATCTTCTTCAAATTCTATATTCTACCACTTTTTATTTTTTTCTCCTCTCCCGATAAGCATCGAACTTTAAAATTTAAATCAATATCAATCTCAGTATCTATAATCTATGTTAATATTAATATTCATATCAATTGCCTTGATCGGAAAACAGATCTTTTATCCATGTGAGTGATCATGCTCTGTTTGGGATAATTTTTACATTTTTTAACTTTCATTTAATAAATATTTAAATTAAATACTCCATACTCCTATAAAATAAAACATCCATTCCTTGCTTAAGTTGAAATAAAATTAGGAGAATGAGAGTCATTACCTAATTTTGTTAGACCGAGGAAGTTAGTTAAATTAGTTGAAATGACATTATGTTAATAAGGATAGTAACTTTCTAGCTATACTGTCACTCTTCTTTTATTGGTTATTTGTCATTTATAAATTTCAATAGAGTGATTTGAGGGAAAATGTGAAAAAAATTTAGAAAAATGTTTTGTATTTAGCAAAAAAACTAACATATTAAAGTAGGTCTTATATTTAAGAAGGAATGAGTAACTAATTAACTCTTTTTTCTAGGGAACAAATACTACATAAGAAACTCAAAATTTACTGGTTTCCAATGACCTTCTGACAGTGTACCCTTCTCAAGGGTATCATTACCACCTGGACGCATGTTCGAACCCAGTACCTTCGACCTCTACTCTCTCTCTCCCCCCATATACACACACATACATATATTCTCAAAGAAACTCAAAACTTATTTTAAATAGAAACCATTAATTTGTGATATTACAATTTTACCGTCTTTTTTAGGAAATGTTTAAGGATCCACTCTTTAATTTTTGAATCTACATTATCTCCCTCAGATCAACAAACGAAGTCAACCACATTCCATGGTGATGACTAATGAGTATAAGACCTTATGTTTTTTTTTGGACATCCCTTGTTAATTGGTGCCTATTGACGACTAATTAATTCGGATTCGAGAGGTAGAAGTGTTGCTGCTATAGGCAAAATTCCCTCATCACTCAATAAAAGCTGATAAAAGCGATATGTTTCTTGCTAAGAGATAATATGTTACATGTTCTGTGATCTATTCCCTCTAATAAAAAATACATGACTCATTTACTACTTATTACATTTAATTTTTGCCCCCTTTTTTCTAAAATTACCCCAGAGAAGAACCTCTCTACCTAATTTTCTTTCCAATTACCACAATTAAAACTACATCATTTTATTAAAAAACTTTGTCAACTATTTTCCAGAAACAATGCTTTATGTTTCAAAAGTAAACTAATTATCAAAATTGATTTTTTAATAATAAAACAACATAGTTTTAACTAAGTGGAGGTAAGTGGATAGAAAATTAAGTAATGAGATTCGGATTGAATGATGTCACTCAACAATAATCATGTTAAATCATATTAGTGAGCCTTTTAAGATAAATATGTGCTTAACTGATCTAATCTAATCAAATATATTCACTCACTTAAAAATTTTATTCTCATTGGACACTTAAAAGTTAAAAGAATTTGATGGTTTATAGAGTTTTTTTCTAAGTGATAAACTGGTTTTTTTACTTGCAAACTTTTTTAAGAAAATAAAAAATAAATTATTGGTAAATTGGTAATGTTTGTAGTTGATTATACATAGACAAAAAGTAGGGGTGTTCAACATTTTTCAGTTGCAGTCCATCTCTTAGGGGCGGGAAAGATACAGGACCGCCCTGAATATATGTGTATATTTCTTTACATTTTCTAAAAAAGTTGTCATTTATGAGTATATATGATATTTTTAAATGAATATATGTTACTTATAAATTTCAAACTTTCTCGTCAGTTTCTGATAAAAAAAACTTTCCTGTCAATTTTGATATTTCCCTCTATATATTATATTTTTATTTTTATTTTCCTTCACAAAATTTCTCAGTTCACAAGCGAATATGTAGGCAATTCTAAATCCAAATTATCCTTGCAATTTATAGAAGTAAATGGAAGATATGAGCATCAAAATGAAATGGTCCATTTACTAACTCCTACTTATTCTGAGATGCGTCATGTTCTGCATAGCTTTTCTATAAAATTGTTAGCGGTTGAAGTTTAATAGGATATATGTATGTTTTCTTATAATATGCATAGCAATGTTAATGAGCATAAACTTTTAGGTCAAGAGTTTGCAATCATTTATCACTATTTTTTTTATGTTTCTTGCTCCTTTTCCCTATAATGCTATTGTCTCTCTTCCCACTGCCTTTCCTATTATATTTATGAAAAAAACTCATACCA
The DNA here is from genome assembly GCA_029929735.1 of Mimosa pudica. Taxonomy (NCBI): domain Eukaryota; kingdom Viridiplantae; phylum Streptophyta; class Magnoliopsida; order Fabales; family Fabaceae; genus Mimosa; species Mimosa pudica. The sequence goes on from JAKELP010000002.1 coordinate 11,068,170, forward strand.
TTTTCTATACATACGAATTTTATTTCAATCTAAATTCGTGATAGGTTTGGTATCAGAGTCATAACTAACTGTAATCACACTCGTTGAAATGATTTAAAACTTTATTTTTTTAGTTGGAATTTTGAGGGAAACCATTTTATTAATGTACACAAGCTAGGAAAGTGCAAAATTCGATGTTTTCTATTAATAACAATTCCTTAAATTTTCATTTTTCAAAGTTTAAATAAGTTTAAATAATTTACATTTTGTATTAGGTAATGTTGAGCAAATTACTACCAAAAATGAAACTAAAATCAAAATGATCTCAATTCAATTATTTTGGTTTAGTTTTTTAGATATAATTGAAAAACTAAAATTCTAATAGTCATCATATAAAATACTAACTTTTATATTGTTATCACTGTCGCATATTGAAATATATATCACATCAATATATAAATTTTACTTTTAATATATACTCTAATATATTTTTTTATAAATAATATTAAACTCAAATACAACTAATATTTAAATATTATACATTAGGCCAAAGTATATCTTTGATCTCTTAACTTTGATAAAAGTCATTTAGTCCCTTAACTTTGAAAAGTGTGTTTTTAGTCCCTTTAAATTAATTAAATGTGTGTTTTTAGTCCTTTTAAATTAACACCGTTAACTTACTTAATAGAAAATGTTGAATTTGCAAAACTAAATGCTTAGTCACCTCATAAAAAATAGGGAAAAACTTACATCAAGCTCCTTTCTCTAGGTTCTCAATTTCTTTTAATATATGTGTCCTTTTATAATAACCATCCATACACGTGTCACTTTTATATTAAAAAAAATTGAGAACCTGAAGAAACGAACTTGACCTAAGTAAAGTCCTAAAAAATAACATGTAGAAACCAACTTCCCCAACACGTGGAAACAATCTTCCCCCTTCTTCTTTCTCCTTCCCCACCGATCTAAACTTTCTTCCTTCTCTCTGATAAAAAAAAAATCTCCTTCCTCCTTGTCTCTTCTTCCCCTTCCTTGTGTTCACCATCTTCCTTTTCGTTTAATGTCTTCTAAATTTAATACAACAATGTCACTAAATTTAAAATACTTATTACTATCCAATTTTGAAATCACACTTGAAGCCCATTCATCCTTGAAAGCAGCAAAATACTTGGAAAGGAAATCACTAACCTAGCAAGTTGGCGTGAGTGACATGCACTTTTTTTCCTTTAATCAAGTGGATGTAGGTTCTATCTTCCAGGCAGGGATACCTCCTATTCAGTGGCCTCCTATTTCATTCTATTCTTATAATCTCATCTGTCCATGTCATCCAATGGCTCACACCCCATGCACCCTACCACGTCACATCATCCCCCATAATTGCTTCCCCATTCTTCTCTCTCACGTTCAGATCTTGCAGTTCGCTCCCGTCCCTTCTCTCCTTTCTCCGTTCAGATCTGATCTCACCATCTCCACCAATCTCCTGAACGGCGACCTATCCAGTTCCCCTCTCATCTTCGTCGCGTACGCCGTCAGCACGACGTTTCCGACGAAGCCATCTGATGCCCACCACATGGAGGATCGTTGACGGCCGATTCGAACCGTCTGACGTCAAGAATCGGGGGCGGCCGGAGTCGGGGAAGTAGAAGATGAAAAATGGTGTTGGTTACTTGCCATTTTCCGGTGAAACTCGCCGGAAAATTTACCGTTGAAGTCAGTACGACGACTTCGATGTGGTGGTGAGAGAGAAGAAGGAGGATATGGTTGGGGGAAGAAGGATACCGAAAAGCACGCCGCCACCACCTTGGGTGGTTGCCGATGAAGGTGGGAGGAGGAGGAAGGATGGAGGTGAGGTGTGAGAGGGATAAGATATGATTTGGTAAGGTGTATGGGGTGCGTATGTGGTGTAAGCCATAGGATTATATGAAAGGTGGAGAAGTGGAGAACAGGATGGAATAGGAGTCCAGAGAATAGGGTCGGCTATCTTAAAGACTTAAACTCTTATAAATGAAGCAAAGTTAATCAGTTGTTTACCCCTATATAGGATTTTAAATTACAAAATCTTTTTATCGTATTTAGGAAAAGAGTCAAACTAATTTTAAAATGGAAAAAGGTCATGTTTGGAGAAATTAATTACCCATAATAGAAAAATAGTAGTTTGTTATAAGAAAAATAAATTCCATCATATATATAAACGAAATCTTTGTAAATATTTTCAAAATAAACCATACGAAAAAAGAGTTCGCCTAACAATATTAAAACTTAAAGAGTCTCAAGTGAAATAACTTTTCTAATGGAAATGGATTCAATAAACATAGTCACTATATAACCGGTGCAAGAAAAATTCTAATTGGGCCCTTAGAATAATCAGCTAGTTGATAAACTTTTTCTTAACTTGCAAGTTTTTTTTTTAACTTTGATGGGTTTGATTACTTATCATAATCGAACTATCCAGCGCCGTTAGTTTACAATAGGGTGCAGATTATCGCAAATGAGACGCGCCACAAAATACGCCTAATATTATAGGCTTAACCTTTGGCGCCAATTTTAATATTTCCCTCCACATCTTATATTCTTATTTTTTCTTTTCCTTCACAAATGACAAACCTATGAAATTTTGTGCTTCCAGTGAGGGATCTACACATTGGCTCTTTCTTCACCTCTGATTCTACCATCGAAAAGTCATTAAAATCGCATTAGAAGAATCTGTCAAAGATGTTAACGCCAATGCTATTATGATGATAGCTATCTCTTAACGAGATTGCGGTTTTCCTTCACAAAATTCCTCACTTCACGAGCTAATAAAAATGGACAAATATTTAGCTAATTCCAAATCCAAATCCTCCTCTCACACTTCTCGAAGGTAAATTTCTTTTTCTTTTACTCAAACTTCATATCTCAACTGAAATTTTTGTTAATTTTTGCTTTTCTTTGTTTGTTTGAAAGACCTATTTGGAAAAGACAATCTATAGAACTAAATGGAAGATACAAACCTAATGATCGACATCAGATGATCGATTTGTTATCTCGTTCCTATTTTGAGGTGTGTGAAGTTGTTCTGTTTAAGTTTTTTATGAGTTAAAATTATTAGTGGATGAAGTTTAATTGTGCGTGTGTATATATGATTTTGTCTAGGTTGGAACTTTTCCACATGTGTATAATGTAAATGGAATTAGAGGACGGCCTTGCCAATCTCATGTATGTGTCATTGAGTTTAACTTTACTTCTAGCAAGTGTATTAATCAATTTCTTTCAATTTTGTGATTTGTGTCTTGCTAATCTTTTGGTTATGATTTTCAGCTGAGTCGGATTGTAAGCGAGGTCAATATTGGTTCCCCGCCACATTTTAGGAGGTGAGTCTCCACTTCCTTTTGTATTGTGGAATCTATGTTGATCATATTTTAGAATTAATTTGATTGTTTAAATCATTGATGATGTCTGGAGTTATAATTTTCATTATTGGAAATAATTTTGTTTTCCTTTCTGACAGGCTAGGTATTTCTGCGGTAGATTTTGACAATAAGGTAGTGAAAATTTTAATTGACTGATCAAATTTCATAGCCTGCAATACTAAATTTAAATTTTATGAATGTTAGTACGATGATCATTCTTTTGCACCATAATTTCTTGCATGGATTGAATTATATATCTTGCATCCTTAATTGTGCCATGACTTTTTTTTGTTGAATTTTTCTTTTTAAACTGCTTGGGAAACACAGTTAATTTCATGATATTTGCTGGCATTCTCTTAAACACAAATTTAATACTCTATATTCATCATTGCTATTTTTGGTTTGCATTCTAGGGAATATACTTGGTCTCTGGAACAAAAGCAGGTTGCCTAACTGTGCATGACTTTGAATCCCTATATTGCCAGATACATGAGTCAACATGTAAGTTCCTTGGTTGTTTTCTGATTTTAATAATTTCTAAAATGCTGTTCTGATTAACAAATTCAAAGTACAAAGCAACAAAAGTGTCGTGTTCTTTGAGCCAAATCCTTGATTTCATACATTCTAGGCATGAGAGCACAATTATGGTGTAATCACTATTATTTTTAATCAATTTTCCTGATAGGCTTGGAAGAAGATGAAAGCAAGCATGTAATGCATCTCACACTAGTTCAACCACTTGATGTTGTAAGATGGAATCCACTTAACCAGTATGAGGTCTTGACTCGATCTACATTTATTCTTATTCAGCATTGTACATTCAAGATTATGATTGAAGATACTTTACTTCAGTCATACTATCACTTATAATGGAAATTGCTTGGTCTTAACTTTTACCTTTCTTTGTAGTATTCTGATAAATCAGAACCCTTTTCTTTATGATGTTAATGTATACAAGGGCTCTTATTCTCTTTTCCGTTTTAGGTTGTCTGTGCATCTTTAAAAAGTAACGAAGTACTTATATTTGATGTTGGTATTATCTCTTCTGAACCAGTTGAAGTAAGTCCCTAATCTTATTTTTATTTCTTTCATGTTGCAGACATTGGTTTGGGTTTTCCAATGTATATGTTTCAGAAAAAACACTTTTCTTCTGTTAATTCACAATCTATTGGACGTATGCTTTAGCATGGACAGCGCACAATTATGATTTTTGCTCTGAATTATATCATACAGGTGTTAAGAACAAGACAAACGGCCACAGTACATGGAACTAGCATTCAAAAAGGTCTATCTGATGTTGCCTTCATGCTAAATGACTCAAAGTGAGTAAGTGAGGCCTTACTATAATTTATTGAAACTGCTTTGTTAAGACGACAGGAACTGCTTGCGCTGATATAATTAATTAGTCATTAACACTATGCCACAAATTTTAGCAGCTATAACGCATAAAATTATAATTGAATATGGTTGTATTGATATATTTTCAATATTTTGCTTGTTTTCATAGCAAACTTGATTAATAAGTCTATCATGACCATAATAGTAGGTAAGATATATGCTTGTTTGACTTATACTGGATGTTACTTTCCTGTTCCTTGGTTTGATATTTTTTCGTAAATAATCATACATTAAATAGTTTGGAAGCATTCTACAAAATGTTGTAATCTGTGATCTTTCATTTTAGTAAATTTTCTTCTACAGAAAACACAGTTTGCTTGAAATATTTGTTTGAGGGTATTTACGTTTTTTTAAAGGACGTGAGCTTTTGTTTTTCCTAAATCCTAATCCTTTTTCAGGACGGATTAAGTTATTTATTAACTTTTATTCAAGAAATCTTTGAGGCCTTTCCTTCGAATTTGAGATGTCAATAAGCTATTTGTACTCATTTTTGGACAAGAGAGACTAATTGTATGCCCTTAAAGGATCTTTTGTTTGATTCCCTAGATCATTATCCAATTTTTTTTCCGAGTCAGGAATGCTGATTGTAGTAAGTGTGACACTGTAGTTCTAAACTTTGTTGGTTACTTTCACCAGGATACTTGCTTCTGATACGTATGGTGGAATCAATGTATGGGATAGAAGAGTGAAAAATCTCCCTTGTCTTGAGCTTGCATCTGGTTCCTCAGATATGCTTAACAGCATCCAATTAAGTGCAGAAAATCAGGTTGAGTGTTGTGTCTTCATTCTACAATGTTACTGATTTTTGTGCTTTCCTCAACTTTGGGAGGTAATATTTGATGCTTCTAAAAGTTTCCAGCATAGATTGAGTTTATATAGTTCCAGAAGTAGGCATGTGTATCTCATGTTCAAAACTTGTATATTACTCATGAAGTTCTGAGAATCTGTGTAGTTTGAACAACACAAGCTTTTCATATAGCCTAACAAAGCTAACACATAACCAATTAACCATGACCTCACAAAACTAAAATTGATAGAGGGTATTTCACTTATGTAGGTTTGATCTCCCCAGGTTTTGATAAATTTATTATTCAATTTTTGTTCTGTATTTATAGTATTTTGGGGAAAATATTAAGGACTGTTCCCTTTTATCCAGATCATTTTTGGTGCTGGGAAGCATGGTATGGTATATGCGTGGGATGTTCGGGGTGGAAGAGGATCTGCTACTTTCCAAAGTCACAAAGAGGTTGTAGTTGAGATTGTATAACTGCACATAATTAATTGATCTTTATTATATTTAAGAAGTAAGAATCAGAAAGAAATGAAGAACCTAGGACTTTCCAATGCTAAAGCCTGATAACATATAACTTAAAAAGCTTAATCAGTTCTTAAGTCTGTGACCTTGTGATATAATCAACAGTTTATGGGGGTGGCCCAGTGCACAGCAGTATTGCTTGATTCTGATTTAACTTCTATTTAGGCATGTTATCCCCCAGTGTCATCATTGAAATTGGCATCATTGATGGAGAAGATTGAATCTCTGAAGGTAATATTCCTCACCATCTTTTTTGTCATTTGAAAAACTAAAACTGGACCATAACCTCTTCCTCGTTAATTTGTGATTTTGACACAGATTTCTAATTCTTCAACTCAAATTTCTAATTTTAAAATATGTTCATTTGTAACTTTTGTATTTGTTTCTGTAAGATAAGAAATCATTAAGCTTAGACCTAGTATCATGTCCAAGTCATTTTGAAGTTTGAACCAGGAAAGGTTTGCCCTTTGGTGCAGAACGCTTAAATGGCTTCAAAATGATATATTTAAAACGGTGTAATTTCCTGTAATTGATGAGTTTAGTTCCTAACGTAAGCTATTAGCTCCCCAGTGTTTTCTTTAGAAATGTTGGACTTTTAATAGCTTTTTAACAACCATACCTCACCACCACCCTCTTCAAATCAGCCTGTTACTTTGCTTCTAATAGATAAATAGTACCAGAAGTTGAAAATCAGATGTTGAAATTCTACATTACAACTATTTTTCATTGCTATGTTTTATGCTAAACCAAAAATTGTGATGCAGGCGCAATCAGATATTATTCCAAAAGAGATACACGCTATCAATTTTAATCCATCTTGTCCATATCAGTTGGCATTCCACCTTGATGATGGCTGGTAAGTTAGGAAGTTAGTCTTTTTCTTTTTATGCCGTGAGAAAGGAAAGGAAATGAAGAGAAACAAAATTAGTGACTATCATAGTCTTAAAAATTAGTGACTAACTGACTATCAACCTCTTTGTTAGTATTAAATACTAACAAATCTTACAGACTAAAAAAAAACTTACTAATAGATAGAACTGCCAAGTGATTTTTCTCATATTAATTTACTGCCTAACACGTGCTTCCATCAGCAATATAATTATCATTCCCAGAGCCAAATTCTCTTAGAATTATTATGAGATTTTGCATCATTTTAATCATAGAAAGGAATATTTTATCCATGATTGAGGTACCAAAATGAAATGATTGAATGTTATCACTTATTGTATCACTCAATAACAGTGTTATTTCTATACAGGCGTGACAATATCTTGATGATGTACATCTAGCTTAGCTAAATGTACATCATCACTAGTGGGATTTTAACTAATCACTTGTTGTATTCGATATCAAGATGATGTACATCTAGCTTAGCTAAATTATGTTGAACTTCATGTAATTATTTTCCATCATTTATGAAAATTTGCCTTTGTAATTTGATGTAGGTCAGGCATTCTGGATATTTATAATCTTAAAGTTACGCATATTCATTGCCCTCCGCCTGCCTGGTTGTAAGTTCATAACTTAAATTGTTCTTTTGAATTTTATCAAAAGGCCTTCCGTTCAACATCTAATCATTTTGTATTTACGGTTCATTTTGTGCTAGAAACGATTCTTACGTTTCAGCCGAGTCATCATATATCAGAAAACCTTCATGGTTATCCACATCTTCGGTGAGAATTTCTGATGCATTCCCTTTTTGCACATATATTGTTCTCTTTAATCTATCTTAGTGCCAACATTAAACATTTTGTATGTTGTAACCATCTACATTAAACATTTTGTATGTTGTAACCATTTGCAGATTTATGTAGTTGGATCGGCATTTGAATCAGGAATTCATCTCCTAAATTTTTATCCCAGCCCTAGCTCACCAAGCCATATCGATTTCAAGTAAGACACTGCCAGTTTGGAATTCAAATCGTAGCCTTACCTCATCACTTATTATAAGTCTTGATTTTTTTTTATAGTGAATATAGTTCTTGATTTTAAAAGACACTCAAATCAAGCTAATAATTAAATGTACGTGATATGTAAAAAAAAAGTTTTTTCCTTTTCAAACTCAACCTTAAATTCCATGGAAAACAATAGATTTTTAAATATTCTAGTATTTACTGTAAAGGGATATATTCTAGGACCAAGGTTGTCAAACTCGTGAGTTTAAGTAAACTCGTGGAGATAAGGTAAACTCGGATTGGTAGACTCGTATCGTAAACTAGTAAGAGTTTACATTTATAAAAAAATATGTATGTCTTTTATATAATTAAATAATTAATGCAATAATAATAATAAAATAATTAAAATTATTTTAAATACAGATAGTAGATTAAAAAATATCAATATTCATATTATATCAATCTCAATAGATAAATTTCTATGAAATTCATATTTAAATTCATTGAATTTTGAAAATTAAAAATAATTAAAATTAGTTTAATAGCAAGTTAACACAATTTCTGTAAGGTAGAAACGTAAAAACGGTGAATTCACAATGTAAACACGTAAGTTTCTACCGAATTTTCAAAGACTGAAAATTTAGATGACTCGTGACACATTTTGTTTAGGTAGTGTCGTAAAAACGGTAAAATCGGAGAGTCAACTCGCGAGTTTGACAACAATGTCTAGGACTATGTATTGATCACTTCTCTAATTTGTGTGAGGGCTTATATTTGGGGACAAAGAAAGCTGAAAATTGGGACTTAATTTGAGGGAACAAGAAAGCATTTGATCTCATTGTCTAACTGTAAAATTTATTATTGAAATATTACATAAACATAGAAGAGATCTTTTTTTATTTTGGATATCGTTTCATACCTATGAACATAACTTGAAGTGTCTCCATTCGGTCCTAAATATAAGACAATATAAGACCTAACTGACTTTTTTTTGGAGATGTTAAGGTTACAAAATATGTTATTAAATTATGATATATTTTGTATATTTTTAGATTAACCATTAGTTTATAGGTTAAATAAACTAGTTTAAGGAAAAAAATAGGAAAATTAATTATAATTGACTTATTTTGCTTTTTTTAGGATTTTCTAAAAAATTCAATTTGGTCTTATATTTAGGACCAGATGGAGTAAATAATATCAAACAAAAAACTTGAAGCGTCAATATTTACTTGTATGTATTCTCCAAACTTGCCCCGCTTAACTAGTTTTACTTTTAACTATCTTTCAGGGAGAATGTTGAGGAAATGATGGGGGTGAAAAATCAGAACAGGTTTGTTGCTGTATCTGAAGGAGTAACTGCATGTGCTGTTCATCCCTTGTATGATACCATCGTTGCCGGCACAAAGCAATCTTCTTTAATCATGATTTCCCAAAAATGTGAGTCATACAGAGGTGGAGATTAAACTCCTTCATTGTGTCATGCACACATAGTATCAGTACTAAGTAAACTTAAATGCATAGGAAAAGTAGTTTCACTAGATTAGTTTCACTTGTCAGCTAAAGTTATTTGAGAGTATGAAAGGTGTTGTATTGCTAGAAATGCACCTTTTCTCATGTATATGAAAGCACAAGTACATCGTTAAATATAAACAATTACCTTTTACTAAATAAATTTATTCTGTAAATACATTTTTTTCTTAGAATAGAAATATACAATAGTGAAAAATTAAAATAAACACGTTGCTATAACTAAATTATTCTAATTGAAGTTAGCTAAAAGGAAATTACATGTATAAGTATTACAAATCAATAATTCAATTGATAATAACTCTTCCAATTTCAGTTAATTTTACAATTCACAATTATTCTTCCCAAGTTAATAACATCCTCTCATCAAAATCTCCTCCAATTACAATTGTTCGTCATCTTTAGATGTTTGGTTTAAGTGGAGAGAGGAGTACCATGGTAGTCAAATAAATATATAAGAGTTGGAGAAGTGGGATCACAAAATTGTAATCAATCAATAGATGTAAATTAAAGGAGTATGAAAAATAATTTATAACTTTTTAACAGCTATTCTCTAATTTTTTTTTAAAAAAAAAATCAAATTCCTCTCCTCCTAAATGTGCTGCCACTTAAGCAGTAATAGCTGCAACCGTTTATGTATCTTCAGCATTAGGCTTATGGAGTACTTCCTCAGGCAACAAAACTCTGAAAACAGCATAATGATGATTCAAGCTTTTCTCTCCCTGTAATCTGTAAACACTGCCCAAAGCCCCAGCATTAGGGTTTGGAAAAGCATAAAATATTCTCCTGATTCTCTGATGGACCAGCGCCATAGCACACCTGGCATCAAAGAGATAGAATGATGCCCAAGAGAAAGGTACAACAGAAGAAGAAGCCAAAATCATCTGATAAGGGTAATTTCAAATGCTCCAATAAATCAAAAAGTTCAGTCATGAACTACTAAATCCCAATCTGTAAAGTTTACCATGGAAAGGAAGGGGTTCATTGCATTAAAAAAACGATGTGCAGTATACCAAAAAAAGGTGTCCAGCATTTATTGTAGACTCAACTATCATTCTCAACAATGAAAATCGTTTTTTATTACATGAATAAAAGGGCATAACAGCATTTTTTTTCATTTACAAAATCAATATTCTTGTTTCCATTCACATTTTAATTCTATTTTATTCCATATATCAAACAAGCAAAATAATATAAAGGACAACGAGAGAAATAATAATGCATCAAAACCGGAGAAGTATCTTACATTGTGCATGGTTCATAAACAAGAAAGATGTCATAACCGGTGCATAAGTAAGGTCGTGTTGACGCCTTATCAGAACTCTGACCAAGAGCATCTAATTTTCCATAATCCTCAACCTGAAACACCATAAGGCAATGGATTACAACTTTCCACAAACTAATCTTCTACTAAATTTTCAATAATTTTAGTTTCCGTATTCCATGTTACTACTTTAGCCCCAAATCATCAGCCCATAGAGTTGAATAAATGACCTCAATGCCAATGGCAGCAATATATACGGGCTTCACAAAAGCTAAGGACTCCAGAGTCCAGACAAACATAAAATGTATTCATCAATCCCAGTTCCATTAATATGAAGGAAAACTTACATTCTCAGGAATAATTTTTTGTCGCTTTGGAGGAAGGGCTACCCAAGAAGTTTTTTCCTGATCTAATTCAAAAGATTTTTCATCAGTGTCACTCACAGAAGGAAAAAGGCACATATCCCTGGCGGCAGAAGATTCTATAGCTACCATAGCAGCATGTCGTAAGGGGTGCCACTTAAAACTCTGCATATGTGATTGTTGCTCGGTCCATTGCCAAGGACATAGGCAAGCCACACTTGTATGAGGTTGTTTGAGCTGATTGGATGGGTTGTTTATATGTAACGAGTCATTCACTCCAACATTGTTGGTAATGGGATGGCAACTAAACGATTCTGGTGTTTTTATGCTGCAAGAGTCAGTGCTGCAAGTGTCGGAAACATAAACCTCATCACAAGCACGTGAAATCACCTGTTTAGCTGAAGGATCCACTATCACTGCTGCGTTGATTACCTGCTTTGCAGATTACACATGCAGGTTAGCAGGTGGAATCAATAATATCATTACCTAAAAATATTTTAACTTGACAATCTTGTTATATTTTTGGAAATGTCACATGCACCATAAATTAGCTGTGAGAAAATTGATCCCATACCAACCCAGCCCCTGATGTTGCCAACTCCACAGCTGATTGCATGTACTTGAAAATTACCTGTGAGTCATCCTCATTGAATCCAGTGATGCCATCAATGGAACTGAAGTTTGAGTAAGAAAGCAAAGCCAAAACCGGCACCATAATCAGCTATTCTTCTAATGGAAGTAACCATGCTACAAATCAGAACCGATATATCAAGAATACAACAGAAAGCTTACTAGGTCCTTGGATGATATGATGTTGGCCAAAATTTGCATTGCTCTTGCCACTCTTCTTTTGACGTTGCAGCATATTTGCAAACCTAAAGATAAATTAGATTCAATTCAATGCATAAATCGCCAGTATCAGAGCAAAACATGCCGTGAAGACCATTAAAGCATAGAGCAATCCAGTATGAACAGGCTTTTTCCGGCATATTTGTACATGTCAGTGTACTTTTTTATTTTCTATCTATTGATATTATGGACAGATGGAAATGTTCTAAAACTTGTAGCAAATGGCCAGGAGAATTAAGGTATGAATAGAACAAGTCCTCCCGAGGCCATATATATAGTGTCTGAAAGTTCATTAGGTATAATTTGAGGTATGAGTTCAAAAATAACATTTACACCACTGAAGATCCATTCAAGGGCTCAAATTGGCTCACAAATGCAAGATTCACAAATGCAAGACCCAATACTACGAATTATATAACAACAAGCCTTATCTCTTTATTATTCTGTTTGAGCCACATCAGTCTTCTCTAACTTCAGAGGATTACAGTTAATATTAAATTGATGATCTCTTCCCCAAGCAATGAAACCATCCCCTTAACCCTGATCGAGTACCACATCAAAGAACTCTACTGAAATTTTGAAACAGCAACGAATAGAATTCCGAAAAATTAAAGTTGATCAGATTTAAGCCCCAAAAATAGTGCACAATAAGATATTTAAAACTATCTCCTATGAATGGAGCTGAAGGTAAGCCCCAAAAAAAAAGAAAGGCATAAATTATTCCACCCTATGCTCTGGCATGAAGAAATCAGAGCACCTTGTGTCACTTCATGTAACAATCACAGCACTACATTTAACATTTGAATAAGCAAATGTATCCTTTCCCAAACTCCCTCTAAACACGCATGAGTCATGCATTTAATAAACATAGCCACATCGCTTTTCTCAGATTAAGATTTGGTGAACACCTTTACTTCCAATATAAAACTAACTGTTTTTCAGTGTTATTATTCAATCACCCTTGGAGAGCACCCAACACACACAATACGAAACATTTAAACCGATTGTTATCTTTCAATTTTAGAAAAAAAGAAAACTAACTAGTTGACATAAATAGTTGTATCATATCTGTCATGTTAGGTTAGAAGTTGCAATCAGTACAATGTTAAACTCACAAGGCAGAACTAAATAAAAAAGTTTAAATACAAATATATTCAACATTCAAAATATATTTCCATCTAATACATTTCCAATTATTATCAGAACAAAGCAGGACATAATGAAAAAGATGACAAAAAACAAAGACTTACTTTTGCAATAAAAGGACTCAACTGAAAGGAAGCAATCAACTCCTGCAGATGAGGTGGTAAACTATCCAATTGGTTTTCACCTTCAGATGCCAGACACAGAATCACAGATAACTGTATTTGTCCTGTCAAATTTGTCCACATTTTTTTAGGTTTAAGTTTAGTTTTCAAGTTTAGAAAGTTGAATATGATCACTATTTACTCACTTCAAGAGGTTAATAGAAAAAGAAAATATAAAATATTAATTCATCTCTTGACTTTTACAATTTCCACAATTTCATGATGCATATGGTAAGGGTAAACAGTTGAAGAATGCAGCAAATATAACATGCCACAACAATGCACACATTACACACAAATCACCAAACCTGCTTCAACAACTTTCTTCTGAACTCGTTTCACATGTCGCAGATTTTCCAGCGGTTCAATCCGGTTCAAAGTCCTAACAACAAAGTTAAATAAGTTGTGCAGATTAGCTCACAAAGCACAGGGACCTTAAATAACAAAATATAGAACCTAAAAAACAAGGCTTTAGCTAGTACTCCCTCCGTTCCTATACATAAAAGATCACTTTGAATTTTTTTTTTCGAGAAAGTAACCTAGAATCTAATTATACGTGGCATATGTTATCACATATATAATGGTCTAATGTGGTTCCTTAACTTGAAAAAATAAAATAAAATAAAAGTGAAAGTGATAGTGATGTTATATTATTAGGAAGAAAAAGTAACCTTATAATGTGGTTGGCATGGTTTGGGTGAATGAGAGAAGCAAGAACATTCACTGTGAAAAGCAAGAAGCGAAGAATGAATGAATGAATGAATGAATGTTGTTGTTATAATAGGTAGTAAAGAAGAAAGGTGAGAGAGAGAGAGAGAGAGAGAGACCAGTAGGTTGGTGGTGAAGGGGAAAGGGGTCCTTATCTGGGATGTGAATGATTTCATACATACGCATAGGCATAGGCATAGGCATAGGCATAAGCATGGGTATGTTATTCATTTGATTTCATCATTTCATTTCATCGGCTGTGAAGAAAGAAACGAGAGAGAGAGGTCAGGGGAAGGGATCATATGACAAAACAATCAATCTTTTATTTATTTTCAATCACACGGCTCTCTTTATTGTTCTCCAAAGATCAAATACCGTCTTAATTCTTAATATAAAGATATTTTTATGTCCCGAGTGAATGGAAGTCTTATATATAATACTCCCTCCGGTCCTAAATATAGGACCTAAATAGAGAATTCATTTTGGTCCTAAATATAAGAACTAGATACATTTTTTGCCACCTTTTTCCTAAACTATCCTTCTTCTTAACAAGAAATTTGATAGGGGAGGAAGGACTACTAAGTAATTAAACTAATTAAGGAGGATATTATTGGAAAGACATCTAAAATTAAGTCTTCCTTAATTTCTCAAAAAAAAGTTATCTAGGAGAGGGAGTATTTAATTTAATGTATATCTAACTATTGCCATTTACTGATGCAATATACTACTCCCTCCGTTCCTAAATATAAGATCACTTTAGGGAAGTAGATAAGTTCCTAAATATAAGATCACTTTCTATTTTATCTCAAGTTTTGCCCAAACTACCCTTATACTCCCTCTTTTCATTGAAAACTCCTCCTCCTTTAAAAGTTAAGTAATTGAGGGGATTTTGGAAGATCATGTAATTTTATTGGCTTCCTTAATCTCCATCACCTAGATATTTTGAATATAACTCCTTCACTCTAGACTGAATATCTAGCTGTATAAATGGAGTATTTTGATTGGCACTGAGCCACCTCTCAGAAGAAGAGCGTTCAATAGATTTAGAACTTACACCTGAGACAGATAAATTTTCCAGTGGCAAGTCAATGATCTCTTGAGGTATATCTTTGTCAACACTATCTGACAAAGATCTAAAAACATTCCTGCTGATTGACAAGGGAGCCTGGACATTGGCTCTTGCAGGTGTAGACTTTCTTGCAAGGCCATCAAAGATTGGATTATCTCTAGAACGAATAAATGTATTCTGCACATAAGGAAAAAGGTGTGGATGAAATGATACACTGAGACAACTATCAAGTATCTAAAAAAGCCAATTTTTGGTTCCTACAAGACATGTGCAAAGAAATCTTGAGAAAGAAAAGGGAGTGCAAAAGAAATAACTAAGTTAAAAAAGCTTGATGAAGAGTGATGATTTTCAATGCAAGAGTAAATAATGAAGCACTTCTAGGACGTGCTTAAACATAATCTCATCAACTGTTTGAGGACCTTTGAACAGAAGAAAAAACGTATTGATTTTTCTTAAAACACTCTTTTAGAGTGAAACCTCAAACACATAAACAAGAACATAACTGTTGATATTGTTAATCTAGCAAAATCTCTTCAATCAAGCGTAACTTCCAATGGAAAAACAAAAGGACAAAAATAATAATACAGTCTGCATTTAAATGCGTGTCAGTCCTCAATTCAAATATATCCTAACAGGAAAAATAAAATGTCATATGAATTCTAAACCACATGAATTGCCTTGAATAAAAATTCCACTTAACATCCATTTCTTTTCATTCTTATAAATCCAAAAGTACTCAAAATTTATTTCACCTGTGGCTAAAATATGAAATTCAAACGAAGCATCCATGTTTCTATGCTAATATAATCACAGAATGCAAACCCACAAATGTATCAACATTTAAAAAACAAGAGAGCCAAATGAATACAATAATCTTATAGGAAATAAAAATAACAAGTCCAAATTAGCATCATCCATTACACATATCAAAATGTTCACCTGTTCATCAAAATGTCTCATATTGGAGATGAAAACTGAGAGGAGAAAACAATGAAAGTGGTTGGAATTCCTTGAAGCCTTGAGGCAGACAGCCAAACATGCAGAGAAAAAGAGTGCAAGAAGAAGAAGACAAATGAAGCATTGTTGGAGACTCCGGAGAATTGAAAACCATTATGAATGGGTCAATTTGTAATTTTCTGATTGATTTCTATAGGCATTATTGGGAATGGAAAGATGTGTGCTTTCATTGTTGTCATGCATGGAACAACACCTTTGTCTCTAGTGCACAACTACTGAACAAGCTGTTCATAGGATGGTACATGTTGAGTCAAGTTGACTTTTGCCGACCAAAGAGTCTCCAAGGAAGTCAAACAGAAGAATAGAGCTTTATACTTATATAGGTGTAATATAATGCAATTGTCTAACATAAAGGCATCTAAAGTTGTTAATGAATACACTCATACTTTTCAATGTTTTTCTCGTTCTATTAATAAGTGTAACGAGATAATTTCACATTTCCATTATATCAGTCTCAAGCCACTTAGGATTTATTATTGGTTTTATAGTATTAATTTTCTTTATTTGTTTTTTTTAAAAAAATCAAAATAAAAAGTTAACCATCTTAAATTGTCTATAGTTATCATTTTACCTCAAAACTAGTTTATTTATAATGCTTATAAATTCTATAACCACACTTCTCTGTCTTTATTTCAAAGATTTGATTCTGAAAAAACAAACTTTTTTAAGTCTTAATACTTGATACACTTCAAACGGCTCAATGGATTTTGTGCTGAGGTATCGTGTATGACAAGACCAATTAACATCACAAGATAGTCAATACACGAATTAAATATAAACCATCGTTATTTTCTCTAGTCTGAAATGATGGATGATTATGCAAAGGAAAAGGTTAACAAAAATTGGGCATTTTTAAAACAAAAATATGACTTGAAATAACACCGCCCATCAAACATAAGTGGCGCTACTCAAACCTCTAGTTTACAACCCAGCACTTTTTTTCTGATTGAATAAAAGTTAAAATGCAGCGGCTAATTAGCCAGCACCAGGAAAAGCAATATCATTACAATCCTTCTGAATATTAGATAACACATCAGCAGGATGACACAAAATAGGGTGATACCCCGGCACATCTTCAATAGTATGTTAAGTAAAAAGATCTGCCACAGCATTGACCCTCCACAGCACATGGCTTACTACAACCTCCAAAGGCTTAGAAATCCAAGATTTGGCTTCTTGAATCATTTTGAAATCCTGATGTTGACTTAATGATTCCTGATCCAAAAGCTGAATAACCTCACTAGATATTCAGAATTCGTTTTTGATATTCAGAAGTCTCACTAGATATCCCACCAAAAACATACCAAAACCAAACAAAATTGTATCAGAATCTCTCCTCCTCTAATTTAATAACTAATCTGTTACGTTAGCATGTTGATGTCCTTTATGTTTCCTGTTCCTCTTCCTCTTTCTGCTCCTTTTCTGGTCTCCTTCTGTTGTTACCTGCACCATTAAATTCCTTGAATTAAAGCTCAAGTAACACACTAACATGTAAATCAGCAATATTCCAATTTTACCATTCGCATACGCCCACACAATGTATAAAACTAACAATTCTATGCAGCATATGTGCAACAAAAATAACCCATGCTATCTTCTATATATATATTAATTTCCAAACTAAAACTAAATCCTTATCACCAAAAAACATCTCAATTTCACTTAAACATTTTGCTCCAACCTTATGCTATGTTCTTGTGCACCACAGGCATGTTATAAATCAAACAAATTAGTTACTTAAGCCTTTTTTTACAAAGGAGGTATTTTGACATCAGTGAACAAATTAACAAAAAAATTTGCTAAAAACGTTGACAAATCACAAATAATCCATGATGATAACAAATATTGGAGATGTAAAAAATCCGGAAAGCTCACCTTCAATGAAGCAACCTTGTGGTTTTCATTACTGTTCTTCTTCTTCTTGCAAGATAACGGGTTTGGACCCTGCAAAAATGAAAAGTAAAATAGAACAAAACATTAATGACCATTTTGATGAAACTTTAAGTTAAAATAAAAAAGTTTGAGTACAATGAATTCACCTTTGCCTTCTTTCTCTTGAACTGGGGTCTATCCTTAATGGCCATGGTCATTTGTTTCCTCGTGCTACGATTTATTTTCACTCTTTTAACATCTATAGCTCGATTCTCTAAATCTTTTTCTTCATCTAAAGTTGTTTTAGTCTCAAACCTATTCTTCAGCATTTCAAGCTCTAACTCATTTACATGGGACCTATCTTCTTGTAATTTTTTGACATATTCTCTTTGATGAGTGGATACGGGTTCAAGAAACAGGCCACTATTTTGGACATAATATATAATGGGCACACCAGGTAGCTACAAACAAGAAAACAAATGGACATTAATAAAGATTACATTCAAATGGAAGAAATAGATGGCTAATTATGTACATAACTATTTCCAATATTTCATTCAACTATACTAAATAAAAACTAACTTTTTAAACTAAAGAGTAATTAAAAGGTCATACCTTACGCAACTGTTCTCGCAGTTCATTATCTGTGCTACTGACGAAAAAACGTTGCCCGTTGTTTTCCCCTACAACCTCCATGATGCACTTGACAGCGTTCTCACACTTTTCATGCCCACACCTAGAATAGACATATCAAAATTTTGTACTCATGAATATCAGTCAAAACCGGCATTTCAGAGTTCAAACATTTACATATCAAATCAGACATTATTCACTAATTGACAAGTATAGTATTGTTAAAGAAAATAGGGGATGGATAACCTGGCAATTTTAAGTTGACTTGCTGCCTCAAGGGCAGCAACAATTTTAGGTTCAAACATTTTACCACGAAGTTTATCACGAAGCCGTTTCATCTCCAGCAAGACACATCTGCATAGGTAGTTAATGAAATGGGTAAGCAATAAAACAGAATTTAAAAATAAATTTGTTTTATCAAACACAATAAAAGGAAGACAAAAATACAGACCTAGTAGTGAAGAGGTGGACATCAGAATGAAGAAGGTGGGAAAGAGAGTTTTGAAGTGGAGATAGGTTATTGTCAACAAGGTTGGTAATAAAAGTGCCATCACAGAGAACCTTGTAAGGCTTATGAAAACCAAAGCAACCAGTATAGAAATTGAGAATCTTCCTATGCCTCTTCTGCCTATTAACCCCCATCTGTCAAAAACAAACAAACAAAATTGCATACCACTTAGATATACACATAGATATATATATAAAAATCTAATGTTGCATCCTAGAGCTGTGCCTCCTCCTTATTTCTTCAACAACCTTCCCTCTGTCCTAATTGCCAATCTCCCTTTTATATCACTATAAGCAATAAGTTCTTAAAGCCCAAAATGCACGCACACAAGCACCATTCCTTTTCCTTAAGGCTCTGTTTGGTTCAACCAAGGGGAGGGCATAAGCTTATTGATTTGAGTTAATAAGATTTGCTACATGCTACTCCCTCCGTTCCTAAATATAAGATGACTTCTTATTTTATCTCAAGTTTTGCCAAAATTACCCTTACACTCCATCTTTTCATTGAAAGCCCCTCCTCCTTTTAAAGTTAAGTAATTGAGGGGATTTTGGGAAGATCATGTAATTTTATTGTCTTCCTTAATCTCCCCAAATTAACCAAAGTGATCTTATATTTAGGAACGGAGGGATTACCTACTTCCGGTCCTAAATATAAGATCTAATTGACTTTTTTGGGGAGAGGTTAAGGTTGTGAAATAGACTATTAAATCATGACATATTTGATACTCCCTCCCTTCCTAAAAATAAGAAATTAATGAAGACATTCCCATAAGTTAGGATTACGTCATCTTCCCAAAATACCCTTACCTAAATTAAAAATGTAGGACCCTCACCTTTCACCTTCGATTCCGCCGTCTTGTACAAACAGAGCCACTCTTCTCTTTCACCTTCGTTGCTTTTTCTCTTTTTCTTAACCTTTCTTCATTTTCTCAGGTCCTTCCTACAAATGCTTGTCGTCTTCTACAAACCCAAAGTTTCTCTAAAGTGATTGCTGTAGGCTTATAAATTAGAACTATATCATCATATACCCCAAGATAATTTGGAACGAATCAAACAGAAAGGAAGGGGAAAATAAAAGCCCTAGTTTGAGTGAGTAGAAATCTCTAATTGAAATCTCACTTCGTTTAAGCCTGTGAGTTGATTATAATGATAGTGTGATTTATGGTGGTATAATTATGAACGTGGATTGTGAAATCTGTGATTTACTCTGTTGAGGCAAAATCTGATTGAGGAGAAAATGAAGAGTATCGCGAAAGATGAAGTGGATAGAGAGAGAGAGTAATCTTTCTTGTAAAAGAGTATATGGGTAATTTGGTCAGAATTTGAGAAAAAAGAGAAAGTGATCTTAGGAACTAATCCACATCCCCAAATGATCTTATATTTAGGAACGGAGGGAGTATATTTTTAGATTATACTGTACATTACTTTATAGGTAAAATAAACTAGATTAGGGAAAAAGTTAGGTAAATCAATTTATAATTAACTTATTTTGCTTTTTTATAGGATTTTCTAAAAAAGTCAACTAGGTCTTGGTCTTATATTTCTTGGTCTTATATTTAGGACTAGAGAGAGTATATGAATACTACCAATGAATCATTTTTAAAATAAATTAGATTTCATATAATATTTTATAACTTAGTCGATAATCAAACTATGCACCCTTTTATAAAAACAATAGAACAGTCCCAAAATAAACAAACCAAATTTGCGTGGACACCTCCTCAATCTAAAAGTTCACTTGATCTAAATTTTTTTAATAGTTGATTTTTCAAATAATTCCAATTTATATTACATGAGTTTTTTTTAACATGATAAAAATCAGACTCGCATATCAATAAAAACAAAAGAGTCAAACTCTACCTCCATCCTCCCCCATGTAACCGGAGAAAAACACAAATCCCCTTAACACCTTCTCATCCGAAAGTTTACTTGGTATCAATTTTTTTGTTATTAATCTTTTCAGATAATTTCAATATAAATTACATGAAATATTTTTGAGTTGTTCAAGAATTAGACTCGTCCATTTATAAAATCAAAAGAAGAGTTAAACTTCATCTCAAATCTCCCCATCGGAATCCCCAAATTTAAACTACATGTAATATATTTTTAACTCTAATCAAACTCGCTCATGTATAAAAACAAAAGAAAAGTCAAACTCCATCCAACCACCCCTTCCAAACCCTGAAAACCAAAACCTACATGTCTAATAGTTCAGTTGGACTATACTTTTTTATAGTTGATCTTTCCAAGTAATTTCAATTTTTAAGATCCTCATACTATATAAGTATTCATAATTAAGTCCTTTAATGACAATCATGCATTATCATGAATTCAATTTTTCAAAAAATTCAATCATACTATCAATATGTCATAAACCAACTTTAAAGTATAAAACTTGTAATAGAGTAATTATTGGAATATTAGAATATTTATAGAATAAATTGACTTAGAAAAAAGGTATTCAATCAATCTAACACCATAATCAATGGACTTGTAAAAGACATTTATAGT
Source organism: Mimosa pudica (assembly GCA_029929735.1). Classification (NCBI taxonomy): domain Eukaryota; kingdom Viridiplantae; phylum Streptophyta; class Magnoliopsida; order Fabales; family Fabaceae; genus Mimosa; species Mimosa pudica. Next base: position 11,089,772 of record JAKELP010000002.1, read on the forward strand.
GAAATTTGGTTAGTTTGGCATGGACTTGCAAAAGACATTTATAGTGGAGTTTGGTTAGTTTGGCGTGAATTCAATTTAGATCATTTTTTAAATAAAATTTCCTATAAAATCATGTTTCTTTCTTTCTTTTTTTTGGCCAACACACGTTTCTTTCTTTCTTTTTCTTTTGTATAGCCAAATGATGGAATGACATTCCTTTCTGCTATAACCTTCATATCTCAGATTAAAAAACTAATTACATAATTATGTTTCCTTTAACTTATGATGGAAATAAATATATCAAACATTCTAAATTTTCTTACAAGGATTTTTTGAATTTTCAAATTACGTTTAACTCATTATTTGTTTTCAAGATTTTGAGTTTTATATCTATTTATCTTATAATTAAAATCTAGGGTTAATGGTCAAATCTAGCACTCTACTATTGCCAAAAGTTCACCTAACATAAACAAGAATTCGATGGTTCAAATGTAGCACACATCTTTTCAAAAATGGCTCAAATCTAGCATTTCCGTCAACTTTAACGGGCTTGACCGTTAAGTTTGACTTGACCATGCCACGTGACCCGCCACGTCACTCAGTTTTGCCACGTGGCATGCCACGTCACCCAATGGGCCCACTCACTGCCCATTATTGGGTGACGTGGCAGGCCACGTGGCAAAACTAGTTGACGTGCCGGGTGACATGAACATTGTCAAGTCAAACTTAGCGGTCAAACCCGTTAAAGTTTAAAGTTGACGAAAATGCTAGATTTGAGCCATTTTTGAAAAGATGCGTGATACATTTGAGCCATCGAATTCTTGTTTATGTTGGGTGAACTTTTGGCAATAATAGAGTGCTAGATTTTACTCTTAATCCTAAAATCTATGATGTTGGATAACGATGCTGCTAATGTAGTAAGATTAGTGAGAGGCCAATATGATGAAGATCATCCTGAAATCAATTTGATCATGGAGATTAAGTCTTTCTTAGGACGTGATTGGGAGTTGAATATCTGTCAAATTTCAAGATAGGTGAATAGTTGTGCTGACTTTATAGCCAAACATGCTCTTCAATGATTGCCTAAGTACATCCAATTCTTCACATCTTTCTATTGTCTTGGGTTGATGATTCAATCTGAGAGGGAGGAAGCTTATCTTTTAGATACTGATTGATTGTTAGCTAAGTAGCTTTGGATTCCTTTTTTGTATCAAATAAAAAAATCTATGATGTTGCGAGTACTTCACTTCACCTGCAATCTTGGAAGATGAGGTCACTTTCATTTACTAGTATTTATTTTCTTTTTTTTAATATACAATGAGTAGTAGTTATTTTGTTCCATGATTAATTTTCATGGGTTTTCGTGCTTGGATTTTGTTAGGTATAATGTAGACATTTGTATAAAAACTTTATTAGATAGAATGTAGTAATTGTACAAGGAAAAAGAGAGGTAAAAGAAAGAAGAGCATGGAGACATAGAAAAGTAGAAGAGAATAGAAGAGAAGAGACTTGAATCACTTTTTTTTTTATCAGCAAAGAGACTTGAATCACTCATCCATTTGAATAATGAGGGTCTTAATTATAGATCTAATTATCCACCAATCATCTAACTAACAACCCCTTATTATATTAACATGTCCTCATATGCTTGAGGATCAATTAAGCACAATAAAGAGAGGAAAACTTGAAATTGAAAGACTTCTAGGGCTAACATGTCCTCTATCCCAATGTTAACAAATTTGGGGTTAGTTTTAAGAAACTTTTGTAAGAACACTTTCTAAAAAAGTGCTAATAAATTTCAAACTTTGGGATTAGTTTTGATGAACATTAAGTTAAAACAAAAAAGTTTGAGTAACTTTGTCTTTTTTTTTCTTTTGAATTGAGGTCTATCTTAAATGAACATGTCCAATTTTTTCTGTGTGTTGCGATTTATTTCCTCTTTTTTTAACTGGTTTTATTTTCTTTTTCTTATACTCCCTCCGGTCCAAAATATAAGACCTAATTGACTTTTTTGAAAAATCCTTAAAAAAATCAAAATAAGTTAATTATAAATTGATTTACCTAATTTTTTCCCTTAAACTAGTTTATTTTACTTATAAACTAATGGATAATCTAAAAATATATCAAATATGTCATGATTTAATAGACTATTTTGCAACCTTAACCTCTCCAAAAAAAAAGTTATCTAGGTCCTATATTTAGGACCGGAGGTAGTACTTTAGTTTTTTTATTATGTAAACTATTTTTCTCTTTCACATATATGTTAAACCAATATTTTTGAAATAAGTGTTGTTTTGTAGGTAATATATGATAGGTAACTACAGACAAGTAAAAGTTATACGATTAAAAATAGTAATTATCGATTATTAATTACGTGAAACAATCCCTTAACTAAATTTGTTTGCAATTCTTTTTGGGTATACGAATATACGTGAAACAATACCTTAACTAAATTTGTTTGCAATTCTTTATCGGTAGTACCGACAAAGAGTGTTGTATGTTATTTTCTCACACAACCTCCCTCATACACGTAACAACATTCACATAGTTTTTATGCACACACCTTGAATAGAGTAAGGAATGAAGGTTAAAGTATGTTTTTGGTCCCTTAACTTTGAAGAAAGTCATATTTTGGTCCCTTAACTTTGAAAAGTGTGTTTTTGGTCCCTTAATTTTGGATAAAGTCATCTTTTAGTCCTTTAACTTTGAAAAGTGTGTTTTTAGTCCTTTTAAATTCGGTTTAATTATGTTTTTGGTCCCTTAAATCTACACAAAGTCATGTTTTAGTCCCTTAACTTTGAAAATGAAGGGATTGAAAATATAGTTTATCCTTTTTTGAAAGGACTAAAAACATCATTTTGTCCAAAGTTAAGGGACAAAAACACACTTTTCAAAGTTAAGGGACCAAAAACACACTTTCTCCAAAATCAATGGATCAACAACACACTTTTTAAAGTTAAGGGACCAAAACATGACTTTCTCTAAAGTTAAGGGACCAAAAACATACTTAAACCAGGAATGAACAATCAAATCAACTATGCACACATAGTTGATTATTTAGTGTGATACGTGTTAAAGATATTTAGTCTGATACTTTCAAATTAAATGCATAGCATGAGCCTGTAACACGTAACACGTTTTTGTAAAACGTTTATTGGTTTAGTATCAGAGACAAATTCAAACATAGTCCTAGAAATATAGTATCCTGCCGCTGCTGTAATCAACATTGCTCCTATATTGATGAATGAATAATTTGTCAAACAAAAAGGATAGTGGACAGTTGAACCCTAGTACCAGAATGCTCAAAACTATCCTATTCAACCTTCTTGAAACTTTAATTTTCATCTTCGATTTGTTGAACATTATACAACATTAAATGATTTTTGGAATGAAAAAAAAGTAATTGATATCCGCAACCCAAGACTAAGAAACCTAAATCCCAACCCAGACCATCCGGTGTAAATGGACATTTCGCTAGTCCAAGAGAACGTGAGAGCAGTAGGGTTTCATAAACCATGGTGCACAGAGATCGTGATTGGTGCTCAACTTTCAAAAATCAAAACCCTCAAGACAAGAATCGTGTTTGGTGAGGGTGACCTAAAACCCTCACCTTTATGTTTGTATTCCCGCCCAATTGCCTAATCTCTGATTGTGTTACCTACATTATCCTGCTCGTCGGCCTCTGCAGTTTTTCCGTCAAGTCTTCTCCGGTTTCAGCGAGAAGCACGGTGGACGGCGGCAATAGGGTAGGTTATGGTTTCTCTTGGATTTTCCAAGCTTATTCTTTCCTTTCCTTTTTAAGGTGTACGAAATCCTCTCCTTTCTAAGGTGTATGAAATCCTCTCCTTTCAAATCATCCTCACCACCCTCGTCTCCCTCGTCACCGTGTTCTACGCCCCCATCAACGATCTCCTCCGTGGCAGCCTTATGTTTCCTAATCATCTTGTATCACCCGGCCTCCTCCTCTTCATCGTCTTCCTCCCTTTCCTCTGTACGCTTTTCTCTAATCCCTTTTTCGATCTGCCTTCAATTTCTACCTTTTGTTTCCTAATTGATCTTTTTTATTGGTTTGGATGAGTTTTCTTTCGTAAAGTTTGAATCTTTATGTCATTTCACTCTGGGTTTTGTTGTGTTTTTTATGGTTTTGGATGAGTTTTCTTTCATGAAGTTTGGATTTTTAATATAGGAGTGACACGTGCCCTTTTATAACAATCATTCATTCAATTTAAAGGCCAGTAATTGGAGAAATTGAGAACCTGGATGGAGGAACTTGACTTAAGTAAGGTCTTTTTTTTAACACATTTTCGGACCAAACACAACAGCAAAACCAATTAACGCGGTTGGCCGTGTCATCCTAATTTGACTTTTAACCGTTCCTCCCTCCCTCACATACATACATACATACATACATACATACATACATACATACATACATACATACATACATACATACATACATACATATATATATATATATATATATATATATTGCATTTGTTTTGTTTTTATTTCTATTATTTTATTTTGTTATTTATTTATGGGAAAAACTTACATCAAGTTCCTTTCTCCAGGTTCTCAAGTTCTTTTAATATTGGAGTGACATGTGTCCTTTTATAACAATCATCCATTCAATCTAACGGCCAGTAATTGGAGAAATGGAGAACCTGGATGGAGGAACTTGACCTAAGTAAGGTCCTTTATTTATTTATTTATTTGCTCACTTCCCATATATTTGCCTTTTTTTAGGAACGATTACTTCTTTTTATTTATTTATTTATTTATTTATTTTACCGTTGCTTCTTTATATATATCCGCTCGATCCCTCATATATTTGCATTTTTTTGGAACGGTTACTTATTTTATTTATTTATTTATTTATTTTTACTATTTATTTATTATTATTATTATTAGTATTATTTATGTTATTATTATTACTATTATTATTTTAACAGTTGTGTCTTATACAACATTTTTTTGTGTATATATATATAACGGTTTATTAAACTCTTTCTGAAAGTAATGGATGCACAAGAGGGGGGGTGAATTGTGCTACAAAAATAAATGCTCAAATAAAACCAACACAAAAGTTATACTGGTTCGGTCTACCTGACCTACGTCCAGTTCTCAACCACCCAGGCCGAGTTCCACTATATCTCAGGTTTTAAATCGGGTTCACCTGAAACCTTACAACCGCAAGTTTTGGACGGGATCACTTGCAACCTTACAACTACAAGTTTTACACAAGGCTCACTTGTAACCTTTCTAACTAGCTCCCCCTCACACCTAGCAAGGGGTTAACCTTTACAATTAAAGAATTTCTAACTAAGTTCTCTCAAAGAACAGATAGTGTTACACACTTAAGTACAATCAATGCTCTTATAACAGAAAGAGACTTAACTACAATGAGTACAGAATAAGTAGATGAAAAGATCACTCAAAGTGTTAAATGCTCTTCGCTTTTCTGGGCAGCTTTGAATGCTTGAAGATGTTCTTAGTTTCTCGCTCTAACTTCTCTCAAGAATATCAAAGATAATTGTTCACTTCATAAATGAAGTTTGAGCTTCTTTATATAGTCTTCAAACAATCTGACTCTTGGTAGGTGGGATAGCCGTTTGAATATGGTCGTTTTTCCCTTGTTACCGTTTGCCCAATAAATGCTTCATTAATACATAGCAGGGTTGACTTGCTTTATCTCTGAAAAGTAGTCCTGACACCTCTGCTCTGACAAAAGCATTCTGACACTGTACTTCTGACATTCTGATTGCTTGCGGAAGCAGATTCTCATCCGGAAGCAATTCTACTCAGTGTGCTGCACTTGAAGGTTAGTCTAACAATATAAACATATAGTCACATGCAGTGGGAGTGTTCTTAGTCTAAGTGGTGTTCCTTGTATCCGGAAGCACTTCTACATCCGGAAGTAAGACTACTGGATGAAGGATCTTGTTCACTATTACTTACTCTCGCTCAGTGTCCTTCAATTCAACAGTCAGCGCCAGTCATAGTTTATCCGGAAGTGATTCTACTGGACGTGGCTTAGGTTCACTGACGCTTAGTGTTATTCATTCTATCAGTCAGCGCCAGTATAAATCTAACAGGAAGCAAATTCACTTCCGGTTGAATCTTAGCTTAGTCTTAAGGTTTTGTATATCTAGTGCTCAAGGACTAGGTTATTTCCTTAGTAAATTATTTGCTCTCTCGCTGGGGGATGAGTTATGCATCCGCGAGCGCTAGTCCTAGTCTATCCGGAAGTAAATCCACATCCGGTTGCACTCTTACTTGGGATTCTATGTTCACCTATTGCTTTCTAAGAACTTGACCTATTCTTTCATATTTTAGTCTTCATCAAAACTTAAGATTCTAACACTTTCTATATTATATAACGCTTGTTTTCGTGACTTCGTGTCACGCTTGGTTATTTACCCTCGTGTGACTATGTGTCCATGCTTGTTTCGTGACTTCGTGTCACGCTTGGTTATTTACTCTTGTGTGACACTATGTCCACGGAATACTCCGTCTATATTTATAGTCGGTCTCAAGCCATCATAAAGGAGTAGGGTTGTGTTAGGCTTCGGCAGCCAACGTAAAAATATGTCGAATCTATTGAGCATGGACACATGCGTTGTGCATAACAATAGGTCATTGTTTGGTACTTCACAAGGGCTATCACACTATCATGGGAGAAGACATATAAAGAAACAAAAGGTTTAAAAGAAGAGAAATGGATGGGCAGTAAGAATAATTGATCAAACGGTATGGAAACACTACAGAAGAAGGAGAGGAAGATCGAAGAGAACTCTTAATGTAGCATTCAACGAGATATTTTGATGAAAAGTTTATCTCCAAGCATGACTATTGATAGAGCACAATGACGCCGTGTGATCCATGTAGCCGACCCCGGCCACTTAGTGGGATAAGGTTTTGTTGTTGTCGTCGTCGTCGTCTTATTCTAATTTATATTAGATTAAAAATATTAGTAAAATTAGCTAGTATCAATTTTTTTTTTTGGAATTAAAAATTTTTAAAACATTCTAATAACTAATAAAAAAACACTCTAATAATCTTTAGTGCTATCCCTTCCCTACTTTTTTTTTATCGGAACCTCCACTACTTGATTGTTGTAAACTAAGTATCAAAAGGAATAATTAAATAAAATTGAAAAAAAAATTAAAAATAAATCATACATTTAAAATGGATGTCATCTAATAAGTAAGTCACGCACTGAGAACATGATAAATAATATTTTGTGTTAGCTGATATTATGTTAACTCTTTATGTTTATAAATTAACGAACTGTGATTGTCAAAAACAACTTGTATAAAAAAAATCTAACTTAGAAATTCAAGGAACTCCTCTGACAAAACTAAGCTTTACCGTGAAGATCAAAAAATTAGGGACAAAAATACAGCACTCACTTTGAAACATCATCACATTTTAAACCAGCAGCAAATGTAATCAATCGAAGTGAAATTAGGTTGCTACAATGATTTTCATGTACCCATTCGCCTCAATTTTTATGGCTTCAAGAAAGTTAATTATCTCCAAATTTACTGATCAATTTCTAGTTCTGAAACCTGCCCTATTAGGCTTTTCTTATCCCAACAAACTCTTCTATCAGTTCTTCTATTGTTTTCCTTGGTGTGATCTTATCGATCTCAAAAGCCTTCATCTCCTTTTTCAGACCTGCATGGGCATGCATGACATGAAGAAGTAAGATCTAAGTGATGAGCCACTACACAAGAATACAGACAATATCCATTATATAAAACGAAATGGAAAGGAAATATTCTAAATTAAATATTTTGAGAAACAATATATCTTAGCTCTCTAAATCCTAACTTCATTTTGTAACCAAAAAAAAACTCAAGCTTCATTATATCAATTTTGAAATGTAACGAAAAACAGGAAATTAAAACTAACCTGGTAGATTTAAACTTTTAAGTGGCAGCCGGGATGCGTTGAAATCGAAGAAAAAGATCATGCTCTCCAGTAGCTTCACAGATTCAGCAGAAACTAATATTTCTCTCTGAACATGCAGTTACATGTGCCAAAAGGGCGATTAGTTTGATTGGTTTGATGAGGATGACAGGCGACAGCGGAAGGTAAAAAAAGAACAAATGGGAGAGACTATAATCTAAATGATTTCACAAAAACAAGATCCACTTTTCGGTTCTTAAGAATATTGAAGTAAGAAACTTATTATTGTCAAAGTTAGCCTATATGTTGAACGTGTCTTGAAATGATTGAATACATACAGAATACATTTTTTCAGTTTGTTTGCATGATTTAGCTTTCATTTGTTTGGTCCTAAGCAATTTTTAAGTGTTAGATTGACAGGGATAGGATCTGTTTGACTTTTTTGAAGATGTTAAGCTAAAGTTACAAAATATGTTATTAAATTATGACATATTTAATATATTTTTAGATTAGTCATTAGTTTATAGGTTAAATAAACTAATTTAAGAAAAAAATTAGGTAATCATTTTATAATTGATTTATTTTGCTTTTTATAATTTTCCAAAAAAGTCAACTAAGTCTTATATTTAGGACCGGAGGGAGTATTAAGTAATGTTTCAAACCTTGAAGTTCTTCTCCTCATTGTAGTACCCAGAAACAATGATAAGCGCCTTAAGTTTCTCTATTGCTGAAGGTTGACCAAAGGAGGAAGGAAAAAAGTGAGAAGTGATGGTAGAAAAAAAAAATCAAAATTGAATGCAGCTTATTCATGTCTCTTATATATAGGACTTTAAACATTACAAAATAAAAGAGTTCACAATGATAAAGAATAATTATGATTCCCAGTAAAATAAAGGGATACTCTAGATAATGAGAAATGCAAATTTCATATAAAGTCCTGATCCATTAGGAGTTTGACTCGGGTTTTGCAACATGATCTGATCTACAGTGCTCAATCCTCTACTTTTCTAAAATAATTCCTCTATCCCAATGTTAACAAATTTGGGGGTTAGTTTTAAGTAAACTAATGAATTCCAAACTACAAAACACTCCAATTATCCTTTCAACTAGTGCTGTAACCTGTAATAATAAATAATTACGATGGCTGTAGATTTCTTTTAGACCATACTGGAATAATATGAAAATGCCTACTACTCATTGACACCAAATCCCAAAATTAGTATTTATCACAATAATGATTGAGATTTTGCTCAAAAACAAACTTTCAACCAAGAGTTAACTGAACGATAGTCAATTCATCTCAAACTCACATTGGAAGTATTGTATTTCTTGCACTAGATGCTCTATATGGGAGACAAGTTGTCCAATCGAAACTCCAATACAACTAATGCCAATTTCCGATGGTGACCTTGGATCAGCACTTGCTGTTTTACGAAATTAAAAAAAATACCATATTAATCAGTGGGTGGAAATCAATTGATTCATCACTATAATGTTTTTTGTCTGAATAACTATAACAAAAATTCAATGCAAGTATTAGCGATGAAATGTGGATAAAAACTTGATAATTAATTGTATTCGATGCATCTTTTCTGTAAAAAAAATAATCTTGTTAGAATGTTCAAGTGATAAGAAAATTTTAGTATAATGAATTCACGTGGAACCAAAGTTTGCTCCGCAAACAATAACCATGATGTAAAGATGAATTAACAAACTCATATACCTTGTTCTGTCCACTTCTTAAAATCTTTTTGCAATATATCGGCAAGCTGTAGAGTGGACACATCATGCGCTTTGTATTTCACTGAATATCATAAATGCTTGTTAAGAGAAGATTGAAATCGTAAAATCAAGTTTTTAAACATGTATATAAATTCAGAATGAGCTTCATTATGATTGATCACATTACCATTCATATAACATTCAATACTTGTGTGACTTTCTTTTTTATCAGAATACTTGTGTGACTTTCAAAATAACAAAATTTGTACAGGTTTGAGCTCCGAAAAGTTAAGACTTGGAAATAACCAAAAATTACACACAGAAGAACACATCAGCCATGTATAGACTAAATAGATGGATAATTATTTAATATACCATCGACGGTTCTGTCCAGCATTAAAGCGCTTTGCTGCAAATTTACTTTACTAATAAATACAAACACAAACTCACTATTTTCAACTTGTTATCACTAACTGTATGTTGTCATGAGTCCAATTAATTTTTTGGTGATCACATGACAAATAGTATTCCCTAAAGTCCTTATAATAAGACCTGATTGACTTTTTTGAGGAAGATTCAGAAAGCCAAAATAAGTTAGTCAATTTAACATGTGTGTTATATCATTAGATTATATATTGATTTATAAGTCAAACAAATTAATTTGGAAATTTAGCCAAATCAATTTAAAAGCGGCTCATCTATATTTCTAGAGATTTTATAAAAATATCCAACTAAATATTATATAGAGGACTGGAGGGAGTACCTCAAACCAATGGAATTCTTATCATAACAATTAATCTTAGCCCAACTTTAATAATTGATCTAATTTAGGAGGGAAAGCCCTGCCTAAAAAACTGACATGCAATATTTCAGCACCAAACATAGGCAAAATACCAACAAATATGTACCCCAAGAAAGAAGAAAAAAGCCAACAGTAATCATAGCCAATTTCACTATGTTAAATCAAAATTGCACTGTATTAAAAAACAAAAACAAAGTAGAAATGGCATGAGGCTTACAGAATTGGTAGAGACCATTGCATCCAAAACGGCCAGCTCCATTGAGCAATAGTGAAGCCATGTACTTATCTTTGGAGGTGCAATGAGGGTCTTTCAGATTGGCAGTATCCAAAAGGATACCAGCTAACTGCAGGAAAATAAAGGTAGCAGAGTAAGGTTTGACGTTCAGGCAAATAAGCTACACACAGCAATCATATTTTTGAAGAAAGATGAATTATGTGCTAAAAAGAAATCCCCATCAATAAACAAATAAATTGTGTAAAGGGGATATGGATTTCCTCAAGTTAAGTAATGAAAAATTGAATCAAATATTGAACTAACAAGCTGAGCAGTTTGCAGTTAAATGATTTTGATTTTAATACATGCATTAACAATAGGATAGTGAGTACTTAAATGTTGAATGATATAAAATTATGGTTGAATTTAAATATTATAAGATATTTGTGTACCCTCAATCCATCAGTTATTAACTTGTTAGCATTTCATTAATATCATAAAAGCACCTTCCCTGTTGTTTATTGCATATATAATGGATGAGCCTCAATATCATGTTTAGAGATAATTCCAAAAATTTAAAATCTGGTAAAATTCAAATCATAAAGGATATAATGCAAGAAAAATAAACATCTAAATCCTAAGCTAGAATTCTGCAGTACCAAAAGTCTGCTGAATGATCTGCCAGCCAGCATTTCGGGTGAATACATAGTAAACTTCTCAGCTATCGAAGTACAGCATGAGCAATCCTGTATGCAAAGGCCCAAAATCAAATTTTTTGGATTTAAAAATCGAAGGAAAATCGAATTCTTAGTTTATGCTTGTAGTGTATGACCATACCTCTTTTACCGTGACAGTTTGAACCCAAGGATATATAGTGTCACCCTGCAAAAGAAAATATTAATGATATCAATGGCATGTAGTAATTTGGAGGTGTTTGGAACTTAAAATACTAACATAAAATTAAACCACACTAAGCATAACAGATTTACCTTCATGCAGTGAAATATTTCAACCACAGCATGCTTTAATTTCTGTAGCCAAAAGAATAAAATTCCTATCATTACTCGGAGTAGATTAAGAGCAGGAAAGTGTCCCAAGCATATTCATTTACCTCTTGCCTGTTGGGAATTTTGCTTGTCTTCACCAGTACAATCTTAAGACTTCCAAATAGATCATAATATGAAAGATCAATCTGTTTTGAATTCATTGATGAGAATCTCTCAGTTGGCTAAGCATTCAGTTATGTGGAAAAATCTCTACATAAATTATGCATGGGATGGTTGTTATGAGAATGAAACAGAAAGGATATGATGAAGGAAAAAAATAGATCAGGCTTAGGTGGACACACATGAACCTGCTCTCATTAAGATGAAACCAATCGAATTTTTACTGATACAAAATAATAATGAAAATCATGCAATAGAGTGGTGAGAAATGTTAGAGACCATAACAAAACTATTCAAGTGAATGTCTATGAAATACTTGTTGTAATATCTAATAACAGGTATATTTTCTGCAGAAGTCCATTATTGCAAATCTTAAGCAATGGTTTGGCCAAAAAAATCGTAAGCAATAGACAGAAACAAAAACATATGGTGCTCTTCTCCAAAACTACAAATATATTATTGTGAAATCAAGCAGAAACTAGTTCTAGTTTGGCAAGTGTATTAATTCCAATGAAAGATAGTTTTGAAACATTTCTCTTATGGGTTCATGGCTACAACTTCATATCAGATATTAAATTACAGACTCAAAGAGAATACCCTCTGAAGGGTCTCTTCAAGTCATATTTCTCCAGAGTTTCTTCTTAATCAAGTCTATCTTACCATCCAAATATCAAATGAAATTGGTGTCAATTCAATAACTTGAAATAACATAAAAACAAACCTCATCAGCAAAAATTAAGGATGACTGATCGATTTGACATGAATCAAGCAACCACTTGAGTTCTGCATGGGAACTAAGATTTGCCCGCTTGATGTTAATGATTGGCACCGTGCAGAACTGGTCGCTTCTCAAAGTTTCATTTAAGTAGAAGGCATACATGATGGTTGAAGCAACAATTCCAACATCTGTAAAAGGCTTAAATAAGTACCAATCCAACTTGTGTTGAGGTGCATGATGTTGAGAAAAACCTTTGAAAATACTTGTAGACCACGAAATATAAAGAAAACTGTAACTCAAGATTACCATTAGTTACCATCAACCATTTTATATGGTATATTTCCCATTTAAAGTTTTAAGACTCTTTTGATATTATATTTCATCTAATCAAGCTTTCAACCTTTGATTGAAGCTTGATATTAAAATATAAAACTTAAAAATCATAATTAGATCAAACCCTACATCTTACAAAAAACCTTGTATCAAACTTCCTTTATGAACACAATAGTATATGGTGCCATTCATTCTTAGTAAATGATGACAAAGAATTTTTAAATACTTTATTCGTGTGGGCATAACAATGTGATAGAGTTCAATGCTTCAAGAGATTGAAGAGTTCAAAAACAGTTCTGCACAAGAAATGAAACTTGAGTATGAACAACTTGATAGAGAAAATGGAGTCAAGTAATAATTAGCAGAAAAATAAGGATTATAAGGGAAATTTAAATGCTCTATTTGACTTAAATTCATCTTAAAAAGCTTGGTTTGTCCTCTTTGACAGCATCAAGTTTCATCTGTGACTAGGTGGAAATGACTTAAGAAACTCACTTAAGACTGGCCTCATTTTCTGGTTATAAATTACACTTGTATAAGTAATGGAAGATCAGCATACCAGCATTATCTGAACTCATAACAGCATGTAAGAATCTTCCAGGGACACCAGCATTGACATCATCTTTTCTTTCTCTCAAGTATGCATTTAGCTTGATAATGCTTTCACATGATTCAATAATTTCAAACTGTGGTGAAAGTCCACTATAATATAAACCTGCAGATAGCGGCAATGAGATACTTGACAGGTTTTCTTTTGTTTCCGAGACGATGTATGTCGTTTCGATTTTGAGTCTTGGAGGTGCTTCAAAAGCATTATGCCCTTCAACAGACTCAGGATTCATGGGGCTATCACCATCACCTAGATATTTTGAATATAACTCCTTCACTCTAGACTGAATATCTAGCTGTATAAATGGAGTATTTTGATTGGCACTGAGCCACCTCTCAGAAGAAGAGCGTTCAATAGATTTAGAACTTACACCTGAGACAGATAAATTTTCCAGTGGCAAGTCAATGATCTCTTGAGGTATATCTTTGTCAACACTATCTGACAAAGATCTAAAAACATTCCTGCTGATTGACAAGGGAGCCTGGACATTGGCTCTTGCAGGTGTAGACTTTCTTGCAAGGCCATCAAAGATTGGATTATCTCTAGAACGAATAAATGTATTCTGCACATAAGGAAAAAGGTGTGGATGAAATGATACACTGAGACAACTATCAAGTATCTAAAAAAGCCAATTTTTGGTTCCTACAAGACATGTGCAAAGAAATCTTGAGAAAGAAAAGGGAGTGCAAAAGAAATAACTAAGTTAAAAAAGCTTGATGAAGAGTGATGATTTTCAATGCAAGAGTAAATAATGAAGCACTTCTAGGACGTGCTTAAACATAATCTCATCAACTGTTTGAGGACCTTTGAACAGAAGAAAAAACGTATTGATTTTTCTTAAAACACTCTTTTAGAGTGAAACCTCAAACACATAAACAAGAACATAACTGTTGATATTGTTAATCTAGCAAAATCTCTTCAATCAAGCGTAACTTCCAATGGAAAAACAAAAGGACAAAAATAATAATACAGTCTGCATTTAAATGCGTGTCAGTCCTCAATTCAAATATATCCTAACAGGAAAAATAAAATGTCATATGAATTCTAAACCACATGAATTGCCTTGAATAAAAATTCCACTTAACATCCATTTCTTTTCATTCTTATAAATCCAAAAGTACTCAAAATTTATTTCACCTGTGGCTAAAATATGAAATTCAAACGAAGCATCCATGTTTCTATGCTAATATAATCACAGAATGCAAACCCACAAATGTATCAACATTTAAAAAACAAGAGAGCCAAATGAATACAATAATCTTATAGGAAATAAAAATAACAAGTCCAAATTAGCATCATCCATTACACATATCAAAATGTTCACCTGTTCATCAAAATGTCTCATATTGGAGATGAAAACTGAGAGGAGAAAACAATGAAAGTGGTTGGAATTCCTTGAAGCCTTGAGGCAGACAGCCAAACATGCAGAGAAAAAGAGTGCAAGAAGAAGAAGACAAATGAAGCATTGTTGGAGACTCCGGAGAATTGAAAACCATTATGAATGGGTCAATTTGTAATTTTCTGATTGATTTCTATAGGCATTATTGGGAATGGAAAGATGTGTGCTTTCATTGTTGTCATGCATGGAACAACACCTTTGTCTCTAGTGCACAACTACTGAACAAGCTGTTCATAGGATGGTACATGTTGAGTCAAGTTGACTTTTGCCGACCAAAGAGTCTCCAAGGAAGTCAAACAGAAGAATAGAGCTTTATACTTATATAGGTGTAATATAATGCAATTGTCTAACATAAAGGCATCTAAAGTTGTTAATGAATACACTCATACTTTTCAATGTTTTTCTCGTTCTATTAATAAGTGTAACGAGATAATTTCACATTTCCATTATATCAGTCTCAAGCCACTTAGGATTTATTATTGGTTTTATAGTATTAATTTTCTTTATTTGTTTTTTTTAAAAAAATCAAAATAAAAAGTTAACCATCTTAAATTGTCTATAGTTATCATTTTACCTCAAAACTAGTTTATTTATAATGCTTATAAATTCTATAACCACACTTCTCTGTCTTTATTTCAAAGATTTGATTCTGAAAAAACAAACTTTTTTAAGTCTTAATACTTGATACACTTCAAACGGCTCAATGGATTTTGTGCTGAGGTATCGTGTATGACAAGACCAATTAACATCACAAGATAGTCAATACACGAATTAAATATAAACCATCGTTATTTTCTCTAGTCTGAAATGATGGATGATTATGCAAAGGAAAAGGTTAACAAAAATTGGGCATTTTTAAAACAAAAATATGACTTGAAATAACACCGCCCATCAAACATAAGTGGCGCTACTCAAACCTCTAGTTTACAACCCAGCACTTTTTTTCTGATTGAATAAAAGTTAAAATGCAGCGGCTAATTAGCCAGCACCAGGAAAAGCAATATCATTACAATCCTTCTGAATATTAGATAACACATCAGCAGGATGACACAAAATAGGGTGATACCCCGGCACATCTTCAATAGTATGTTAAGTAAAAAGATCTGCCACAGCATTGACCCTCCACAGCACATGGCTTACTACAACCTCCAAAGGCTTAGAAATCCAAGATTTGGCTTCTTGAATCATTTTGAAATCCTGATGTTGACTTAATGATTCCTGATCCAAAAGCTGAATAACCTCACTAGATATTCAGAATTCGTTTTTGATATTCAGAAGTCTCACTAGATATCCCACCAAAAACATACCAAAACCAAACAAAATTGTATCAGAATCTCTCCTCCTCTAATTTAATAACTAATCTGTTACGTTAGCATGTTGATGTCCTTTATGTTTCCTGTTCCTCTTCCTCTTTCTGCTCCTTTTCTGGTCTCCTTCTGTTGTTACCTGCACCATTAAATTCCTTGAATTAAAGCTCAAGTAACACACTAACATGTAAATCAGCAATATTCCAATTTTACCATTCGCATACGCCCACACAATGTATAAAACTAACAATTCTATGCAGCATATGTGCAACAAAAATAACCCATGCTATCTTCTATATATATATTAATTTCCAAACTAAAACTAAATCCTTATCACCAAAAAACATCTCAATTTCACTTAAACATTTTGCTCCAACCTTATGCTATGTTCTTGTGCACCACAGGCATGTTATAAATCAAACAAATTAGTTACTTAAGCCTTTTTTTACAAAGGAGGTATTTTGACATCAGTGAACAAATTAACAAAAAAATTTGCTAAAAACGTTGACAAATCACAAATAATCCATGATGATAACAAATATTGGAGATGTAAAAAATCCGGAAAGCTCACCTTCAATGAAGCAACCTTGTGGTTTTCATTACTGTTCTTCTTCTTCTTGCAAGATAACGGGTTTGGACCCTGCAAAAATGAAAAGTAAAATAGAACAAAACATTAATGACCATTTTGATGAAACTTTAAGTTAAAATAAAAAAGTTTGAGTACAATGAATTCACCTTTGCCTTCTTTCTCTTGAACTGGGGTCTATCCTTAATGGCCATGGTCATTTGTTTCCTCGTGCTACGATTTATTTTCACTCTTTTAACATCTATAGCTCGATTCTCTAAATCTTTTTCTTCATCTAAAGTTGTTTTAGTCTCAAACCTATTCTTCAGCATTTCAAGCTCTAACTCATTTACATGGGACCTATCTTCTTGTAATTTTTTGACATATTCTCTTTGATGAGTGGATACGGGTTCAAGAAACAGGCCACTATTTTGGACATAATATATAATGGGCACACCAGGTAGCTACAAACAAGAAAACAAATGGACATTAATAAAGATTACATTCAAATGGAAGAAATAGATGGCTAATTATGTACATAACTATTTCCAATATTTCATTCAACTATACTAAATAAAAACTAACTTTTTAAACTAAAGAGTAATTAAAAGGTCATACCTTACGCAACTGTTCTCGCAGTTCATTATCTGTGCTACTGACGAAAAAACGTTGCCCGTTGTTTTCCCCTACAACCTCCATGATGCACTTGACAGCGTTCTCACACTTTTCATGCCCACACCTAGAATAGACATATCAAAATTTTGTACTCATGAATATCAGTCAAAACCGGCATTTCAGAGTTCAAACATTTACATATCAAATCAGACATTATTCACTAATTGACAAGTATAGTATTGTTAAAGAAAATAGGGGATGGATAACCTGGCAATTTTAAGTTGACTTGCTGCCTCAAGGGCAGCAACAATTTTAGGTTCAAACATTTTACCACGAAGTTTATCACGAAGCCGTTTCATCTCCAGCAAGACACATCTGCATAGGTAGTTAATGAAATGGGTAAGCAATAAAACAGAATTTAAAAATAAATTTGTTTTATCAAACACAATAAAAGGAAGACAAAAATACAGACCTAGTAGTGAAGAGGTGGACATCAGAATGAAGAAGGTGGGAAAGAGAGTTTTGAAGTGGAGATAGGTTATTGTCAACAAGGTTGGTAATAAAAGTGCCATCACAGAGAACCTTGTAAGGCTTATGAAAACCAAAGCAACCAGTATAGAAATTGAGAATCTTCCTATGCCTCTTCTGCCTATTAACCCCCATCTGTCAAAAACAAACAAACAAAATTGCATACCACTTAGATATACACATAGATATATATATAAAAATCTAATGTTGCATCCTAGAGCTGTGCCTCCTCCTTATTTCTTCAACAACCTTCCCTCTGTCCTAATTGCCAATCTCCCTTTTATATCACTATAAGCAATAAGTTCTTAAAGCCCAAAATGCACGCACACAAGCACCATTCCTTTTCCTTAAGGCTCTGTTTGGTTCAACCAAGGGGAGGGCATAAGCTTATTGATTTGAGTTAATAAGATTTGCTACATGCTACTCCCTCCGTTCCTAAATATAAGATGACTTCTTATTTTATCTCAAGTTTTGCCAAAATTACCCTTACACTCCATCTTTTCATTGAAAGCCCCTCCTCCTTTTAAAGTTAAGTAATTGAGGGGATTTTGGGAAGATCATGTAATTTTATTGTCTTCCTTAATCTCCCCAAATTAACCAAAGTGATCTTATATTTAGGAACGGAGGGATTACCTACTTCCGGTCCTAAATATAAGATCTAATTGACTTTTTTGGGGAGAGGTTAAGGTTGTGAAATAGACTATTAAATCATGACATATTTGATACTCCCTCCCTTCCTAAAAATAAGAAATTAATGAAGACATTCCCATAAGTTAGGATTACGTCATCTTCCCAAAATACCCTTACCTAAATTAAAAATGTAGGACCCTCACCTTTCACCTTCGATTCCGCCGTCTTGTACAAACAGAGCCACTCTTCTCTTTCACCTTCGTTGCTTTTTCTCTTTTTCTTAACCTTTCTTCATTTTCTCAGGTCCTTCCTACAAATGCTTGTCGTCTTCTACAAACCCAAAGTTTCTCTAAAGTGATTGCTGTAGGCTTATAAATTAGAACTATATCATCATATACCCCAAGATAATTTGGAACGAATCAAACAGAAAGGAAGGGGAAAATAAAAGCCCTAGTTTGAGTGAGTAGAAATCTCTAATTGAAATCTCACTTCGTTTAAGCCTGTGAGTTGATTATAATGATAGTGTGATTTATGGTGGTATAATTATGAACGTGGATTGTGAAATCTGTGATTTACTCTGTTGAGGCAAAATCTGATTGAGGAGAAAATGAAGAGTATCGCGAAAGATGAAGTGGATAGAGAGAGAGAGTAATCTTTCTTGTAAAAGAGTATATGGGTAATTTGGTCAGAATTTGAGAAAAAAGAGAAAGTGATCTTAGGAACTAATCCACATCCCCAAATGATCTTATATTTAGGAACGGAGGGAGTATATTTTTAGATTATACTGTACATTACTTTATAGGTAAAATAAACTAGATTAGGGAAAAAGTTAGGTAAATCAATTTATAATTAACTTATTTTGCTTTTTTATAGGATTTTCTAAAAAAGTCAACTAGGTCTTGGTCTTATATTTCTTGGTCTTATATTTAGGACTAGAGAGAGTATATGAATACTACCAATGAATCATTTTTAAAATAAATTAGATTTCATATAATATTTTATAACTTAGTCGATAATCAAACTATGCACCCTTTTATAAAAACAATAGAACAGTCCCAAAATAAACAAACCAAATTTGCGTGGACACCTCCTCAATCTAAAAGTTCACTTGATCTAAATTTTTTTAATAGTTGATTTTTCAAATAATTCCAATTTATATTACATGAGTTTTTTTTAACATGATAAAAATCAGACTCGCATATCAATAAAAACAAAAGAGTCAAACTCTACCTCCATCCTCCCCCATGTAACCGGAGAAAAACACAAATCCCCTTAACACCTTCTCATCCGAAAGTTTACTTGGTATCAATTTTTTTGTTATTAATCTTTTCAGATAATTTCAATATAAATTACATGAAATATTTTTGAGTTGTTCAAGAATTAGACTCGTCCATTTATAAAATCAAAAGAAGAGTTAAACTTCATCTCAAATCTCCCCATCGGAATCCCCAAATTTAAACTACATGTAATATATTTTTAACTCTAATCAAACTCGCTCATGTATAAAAACAAAAGAAAAGTCAAACTCCATCCAACCACCCCTTCCAAACCCTGAAAACCAAAACCTACATGTCTAATAGTTCAGTTGGACTATACTTTTTTATAGTTGATCTTTCCAAGTAATTTCAATTTTTAAGATCCTCATACTATATAAGTATTCATAATTAAGTCCTTTAATGACAATCATGCATTATCATGAATTCAATTTTTCAAAAAATTCAATCATACTATCAATATGTCATAAACCAACTTTAAAGTATAAAACTTGTAATAGAGTAATTATTGGAATATTAGAATATTTATAGAATAAATTGACTTAGAAAAAAGGTATTCAATCAATCTAACACCATAATCAATGGACTTGTAAAAGACATTTATAGTGAAATTTGGTTAGTTTGGCATGGACTTGCAAAAGACATTTATAGTGGAGTTTGGTTAGTTTGGCGTGAATTCAATTTAGATCATTTTTTAAATAAAATTTCCTATAAAATCATGTTTCTTTCTTTCTTTCTTTTTTTGGCCAACACACGTTTCTTTCTTTCTTTTTCTTTTGTATAGCCAAATGATGGAATGACATTCCTTTCTGCTATAACCTTCATATCTCAGATTAAAAAACTAATTACATAATTATGTTTCCTTTAACTTATGATGGAAATAAATATATCAAACATTCTAAATTTTCTTACAAGGATTTTTTGAATTTTCAAATTACGTTTAACTCATTATTTGTTTTCAAGATTTTGAGTTTTATATCTATTTATCTTATAATTAAAATCTAGGGTTAAGGGTCAAATCTAGCACTCTACTATTGCCAAAAGTTCACCTAACATAAACAAGAATTCGATGGTTCAAATGTAGCACACATCTTTTCAAAAATGGCTCAAATCTAGCATTTCCGTCAACTTTAACGGGCTTGACCGTTAAGTTTGACTTGACCATGCCACGTGACCCGCCACGTCACTCAGTTTTGCCACGTGGCATGCCACGTCACCCAATGGGCCCACTCACTGCCCATTATTGGGTGACGTGGCAGGCCACGTGGCAAAACTAGTTGACGTGCCGGGTGACATGAACATTGTCAAGTCAAACTTAGCGGTCAAACCCGTTAAAGTTTAAAGTTGACGAAAATGCTAGATTTGAGCCATTTTTGAAAAGATGCGTGATACATTTGAGCCATCGAATTCTTGTTTATGTTGGGTGAACTTTTGGCAATAATAGAGTGCTAGATTTTACTCTTAATCCTAAAATCTATGATGTTGGATAACGATGCTGCTAATGTAGTAAGATTAGTGAGAGGCCAATATGATGAAGATCATCCTGAAATCAATTTGATCATGGAGATTAAGTCTTTCTTAGGACGTGATTGGGAGTTGAATATCTGTCAAATTTCAAGATAGGTGAATAGTTGTGCTGACTTTATAGCCAAACATGCTCTTCAATGATTGCCTAAGTACATCCAATTCTTCACATCTTTCTATTGTCTTGGGTTGATGATTCAATCTGAGAGGGAGGAAGCTTATCTTTTAGATACTGATTGATTGTTAGCTAAGTAGCTTTGGATTCCTTTTTTGTATCAAATAAAAAAATCTATGATGTTGCGAGTACTTCACTTCACCTGCAATCTTGGAAGATGAGGTCACTTTCATTTACTAGTATTTATTTTCTTTTTTTTAATATACAATGAGTAGTAGTTATTTTGTTCCATGATTAATTTTCATGGGTTTTCGTGCTTGGATTTTGTTAGGTATAATGTAGACATTTGTATAAAAACTTTATTAGATAGAATGTAGTAATTGTACAAGGAAAAAGAGAGGTAAAAGAAAGAAGAGCATGGAGACATAGAAAAGTAGAAGAGAATAGAAGAGAAGAGACTTGAATCACTTTTTTTTTTATCAGCAAAGAGACTTGAATCACTCATCCATTTGAATAATGAGGGTCTTAATTATAGATCTAATTATCCACCAATCATCTAACTAACAACCCCTTATTATATTAACATGTCCTCATATGCTTGAGGATCAATTAAGCACAATAAAGAGAGGAAAACTTGAAATTGAAAGACTTCTAGGGCTAACATGTCCTCTATCCCAATGTTAACAAATTTGGGGTTAGTTTTAAGAAACTTTTGTAAGAACACTTTCTAAAAAAGTGCTAATAAATTTCAAACTTTGGGATTAGTTTTGATGAACATTAAGTTAAAACAAAAAAGTTTGAGTAACTTTGTCTTTTTTTTTCTTTTGAATTGAGGTCTATCTTAAATGAACATGTCCAATTTTTTCTGTGTGTTGCGATTTATTTCCTCTTTTTTTAACTGGTTTTATTTTCTTTTTCTTATACTCCCTCCGGTCCAAAATATAAGACCTAATTGACTTTTTTGAAAAATCCTTAAAAAAATCAAAATAAGTTAATTATAAATTGATTTACCTAATTTTTTCCCTTAAACTAGTTTATTTTACTTATAAACTAATGGATAATCTAAAAATATATCAAATATGTCATGATTTAATAGACTATTTTGCAACCTTAACCTCTCCAAAAAAAAAGTTATCTAGGTCCTATATTTAGGACCGGAGGTAGTACTTTAGTTTTTTTATTATGTAAACTATTTTTCTCTTTCACATATATGTTAAACCAATATTTTTGAAATAAGTGTTGTTTTGTAGGTAATATATGATAGGTAACTACAGACAAGTAAAAGTTATACGATTAAAAATAGTAATTATCGATTATTAATTACGTGAAACAATCCCTTAACTAAATTTGTTTGCAATTCTTTTTGGGTATACGAATATACGTGAAACAATACCTTAACTAAATTTGTTTGCAATTCTTTATCGGTAGTACCGACAAAGAGTGTTGTATGTTATTTTCTCACACAACCTCCCTCATACACGTAACAACATTCACATAGTTTTTATGCACACACCTTGAATAGAGTAAGGAATGAAGGTTAAAGTATGTTTTTGATCCCTTAACTTTGAAGAAAGTCATATTTTGGTCCCTTAACTTTGAAAAGTGTGTTTTTGGTCCCTTAATTTTGGATAAAGTCATTTTTTAGTCCTTTAACTTTGAAAAGTGTGTTTTTAGTCCTTTTAAATTCGGTTTAATTATGTTTTTGGTCCCTTAAATCTACACAAAGTCATGTTTTAGTCCCTTAACTTTGAAAATGAAGGGATTGAAAATATAGTTTATCCTTTTTTGAAAGGACTAAAAACATCATTTTGTCCAAAGTTAAGGGACAAAAACACACTTTTCAAAGTTAAGGGACCAAAAACACACTTTCTCCAAAATCAATGGATCAACAACACACTTTTTAAAGTTAAGGGACCAAAACATGACTTTCTCTAAAGTTAAGGGACCAAAAACATACTTAAACCAGGAATGAACAATCAAATCAACTATGCACACATAGTTGATTATTTAGTGTGATACGTGTTAAAGATATTTAGTCTGATACTTTCAAATTAAATACATAGCATGAGCCTGTAACACGTAACACGTTTTTGTAAAACGTTTATTGGTTTAGTATCAGAGACAAATTCAAACATAGTCCTAGAAATATAGTATCCTGCCGCTGCTGTAATCAACATTACTCCCTCCATTCCTAGAAATTAAGCCTTCCTTAATCTCCCCAAAAAAAGTTATCTAGGTCCTATATTTAGGACCAGAGGGAGTTTTTAGGAAGGGAGGGAGTACTTACTAATGATATGAAGTGTTAATGAGCAAAATACGTGTATCTATTTTTAAAACTTTCTAGTGATTGTTGAGGGTAAGGTCATATGCAAAGATTATGGAACATATATATGAATACAGATTTAGGGTCCCAGGAACATAAATTTGCAAACTTTATGTATAAAAACATGAAAGTAATCAGATGTGGGTGGTTATGTACATAAACCAATCAATCTTAGAGAGAGAGACGGCACAAAAAGTCGCTCACCTGAAGAAGAAGAAGAAGAAAGTGGGAGTGAGAGTTCGGAGATGACGGCGACGAACGACTCCGACGGCGTTAGGCTTCACAAGGCCAAGGCAAAATATGCCAGGAAAAAAGAATAAATGTCATTTAAATATATTTTAAATACCAAAATATTTTATAAATAAGGACGAAAATTCTAGGAGATTTAAGTAAATTGAATTTATAAAATCAGCTATCACCTAAGTAAGTAGGCGCGAATAAAGGAGGAGAAGGGATATATGAGTTACTCCCTCCGTTCCTAAATATAAGACCTAGATAACTTTTTTTTGGAAAGATTAAGGTTGCGAAATAGGTTATTAAATGATGACATATTTGATATTTTTTTAGATTATCCATTAGCTTATAGGTAAAATAAACTAGTTTAAGAGAAAAAATTAGGTAAATCAATTTATAATTAACTTATTTTTTGCTTTTTTTAGGATTTTTCAAAAATGTCATCTAGGTCCTATATTTAGGAACGGAGAGAGTATTATCTATGTGAGGAAAAATTTAATATAAATAAGAAAGAGTAATAAACTAAAGGAATGAATAAATAAGTTAAATTTGGTCAAAAAAAATAAATAAATAAGTTAAATATAAGGTAATATATTTTTAGGAGAGTGCATTTTTTTTATCAAAAAGGAGAGTGCATATTGAATATAGATCGGTTCAAAAAAAATATTGAATGTAAAAAATTAAATCTATTAGTATATAAAGGGATAAACATATTTTATTGGAAAACGTTGGAGAAGAATAATTCAACCCTCCCTTTATAACTAAGGGGATTAGTTGGACCATTCTTATGTTGGTGAGAGATAATTTTTGTTTTTTTATTATTTTACAATCATCATTTTTTATCAGAAATTTTACAATCGATCATCATGAAGCAAATGTGTTTGTTATAAAAATTGGTTCTTTCAACTAAATCACTTTTCATTACTGATTTTAAACTTTAATGGCATATTGAGAAACTGTGTTTTTCCATATAATACCTTTAGAGGAAATAGAATCAGATCCTCTCCTAGGTGATTTTTTTTTTACCAAATCTCTCCCTCGTGATTTTTTTTATTAGAATCTCCCTAGTGATTTAAAGAAAAGAAATAAGGAAAAACAAAAGGATCTAATTTCAGATCTTTGCAACTGAGATTCAAGGATCTAAAAAATAAGGAAAAACAAATATTAATCTCTAAGATTACTCCTATTTATTAGATTACAATTTATGATTGAGATAATTCACAAATCAAATCAGGTCAACCCCTAGCCCTAATTTACTATTAAGGGTATACATGGTTTAGTTAATTATTTGGGCCTAGGAAAGGAGCCCACTCGGCCAAATTCTCACACATATAGAAGGGCGCATATTATCCTCAATGAGTAAATTTTGAGATAATACTAGTATAATATAACTTGGAACGAAAAAATCTGACAAGGAATAATATTTATGTTTCTAATAACACCATCGTGAGATGATGATGATAGAGTTTAACCCCCAAAAATTTCTATTTTCCTTTTTTACTGTTGTAATATCAAAACGACATCATCCGTTTTAAAGAAGTAAGAGACTCAGCTGTTCTTTTTTTTTTTTTTGGACATAAGACTCAGCTGTTCAAATGCGGCTGCCTTTAACATCACACTGCTGTAAACAACGAAATTGATTGAATAGAGACATTAGAATTGGTAAATTCAAAAGGGTAAGATAAATCATAACTTTAAAACAAATTAATTTTTATCTGATATTAAAATCAGCAACTACAAATCTACATCCATGGTCTCCTGTTGCCACGCCTTCGAACAAAGAACAACTGAATTGTGATGGTAAAGCCTTACAAAGCCTTCAAACTCATCCTCTTGACTGACATATGGCCTTACAGGAGCAACTGTAAGTATTTTTGAACTACGTTTTTTAATATGGTGTCATTTACCGGATGAACATTTCATATGCAAATACGAAATGTTCACCTACATATTAGTAATATAAAGCATTTATAAGCATATATAGAAGCATTTTTACATTGATAATTTGATATAGATATGGATTATTTCCTAGCTATATTCGCTTGGGGAATGTACACACTTTATATAGTTGCCAAGTAATCATTTTGCTTAAAGAGAAAGTAAAGAAAACATTCCAATCAGGAAACCAACGCTCTTTACGAAAGTTGATTGCTTCGAGAGTCAAATTGATCGCTTTTCGCTTCTTTCGATAGAGATTAGCTAAAATTGGATCTATAGACGTCTACCACTTAATTACGAGTTAAGTAGGCCCAGATATTTTTTTTAAAAAAAAAAATTCAAATAGATTATAATCTTAAATATATTGTAGAATACAATAACATCAATCTTATAACTATCAAATCATAAATAGAATTTTCAACTCGGAAATTCAAAAACCAAACACAAAAGATGTGTGTGTGTGCGCGTGCGTGTGGACTATCTTGATATTAAACATGCATGCACCTAGCTACCTAATCCAAATATATGTATAAAAAAATAGATTAAAATACTCCCTCCGGTCCTATTTATAAGTCGTCAACCGCCTCTAAATTTTGGTTCCTAATATAAGTCACCAACTACCACTAACTAACTCATTTATTAAAATTTTCCTAATATACCCTTACATTGAAAAATGAACATTGGAAGATAAGAAGAGAGAGAAGATGAAAAAAGCACTTTATAGATAAAGGATTAATGAAGAGAGAGAAAATGTAGTGGGTCATAGTGATAAAGGTGGGAGGGGCAAAAATGGAAAAGACAAAAAAAATAAGACCAATTTAATGATCCAACTTCCATTAACCTCCTTTCTTTGGTATGTACAATTTAGGTGGTTGACGACTTATAAATAGGACCGGAGGGAGTATTCAGTAAGCATGATGATGAGATATGGATCTATGATCATCTAAATTTAAAGACATTTAGTAATTAAAATAAGTAGCAGCAGATTAAATCCATATTCTCAACCAAAACAAGCATAATGCATGGATGAGAAATACGAATCACGATCACAATCTCTTCCTCCATAACATTAATCCTAATTACAATCCAAAGACTTAAACATATAATTAATAAGTATCGAGGTCCATTATCTCTAATGATGTGAAAGTAGTAACAGAAAGTGATGGAGAGAGATGAATAGAGGAAGAGAGAGAGAGGGAGAGATTGAGAGAGAGATCGGAACATGATGACATAAACCTAAGTCCTAACCATGGTTGGTGAGTGAGTGAGCAGTGAGTGACTGAGTGAAGAAACCCTAAAGGGAATCAAAATACCTCCCTAGGGTTTCATGCAAAGTGGTTTTATGAGAACAACAAACATCCATTGATGTTGCTTCTCAAGATGATGATATGTACTACCAAAACCCTAAAAAGAAAAATCACTGTCCCTCCTAAGGATTAGTGAAAATTGGACCTAAACTCCCATAGTTCAGGCACAATGAATTTTTACAAGGAAATAATCTAAACAGATGTTAATTAGTACTGGTGATGAGAGATTAAAAATATTTTCCCTCTCCCTTACCCAAAGGGACGAGAAGAAACAAGAAGATGACTTATTGATTAGTTAAACCCTTTACCACCATGAAAATTGAAAATCAAAGTTGGTAAAGCATTTATAAAGACATGATCTTCATGACCTGACCTAATTATATATTATACTAATTGAAGTTTCTAGCCCTATATTAACCCTAAACCTTAGATGTTACCATACAAAAAACTTTGGACATCCATTGCCCATGATTGCTGAACCTTCCTCTTCATTCAAGAGGTGAGATTTAAGCAACATTTGGAGGGATTAATTTACTATTTTTTCTCTTAACTGTCCTAAATTGATTTCCTCTTCGATTACTGATCTTGATCATTTACAATTTCTATCCCCTTAAAAAACTTACACTCATTGGCCCTTTCCTGAGAACCAAACAAGCTTTTGCCCTAATTTCTATTCCCAACTTAAGCTATTTCCAACATAGCCTGAGCTGGTGATCCATGATGATGATGAATTTACATGTTCAGGTTCTTATCCCGAAGAACCCTAAATGACTGAGAAAAATATGCATGAGACTCTTCAAAATTTGAAGGAATTAACTTACAGTTTTAACTCCTATGGGGAGCTAACACTGTTTTGTGTGTGTGGGAAAAAAAGTCCATAAATGCCATTGATGGACCTTTTTTGGTGTGTCAGTGATGAAGGTGTGTGCGTGGGGGGAAGAGAAGAAGGAGCACCATGGTTAGGCTAAAGGTTTTTTCTTGATGATGATGATAATGAAGGAAACTTCAAAGAGAAGCGATTAAGTGATGATGAGAAGTTTCTGATGATAATGATGAGGGAATTATAGTAATATATTGATGATGAGTCTCTAACGATGAGGAATTGGAGGAGCTTGAAGAGCCATCTTCACGCCTGTGGCACAGCAAAACACACTGTCAAAGAAGTTAGTGTCTCATTTTAATCAAAGCTGCAAACAAAATTGAAGAAGTTACTCTCTCACTTTAATTAATTTTTAAGTATGAATCTGATTATTTAATTCACTCATGATTGGAAAAATAAAAATAATGTATGTTGCTCGAGTATTCTCCTTAATTAACTTATAAGTTAAATAACCAATTTACAGATATTGAAGAGAAATTATAGTAAAGTATAATAAGTTAATTACTTATGATAAATGTTTGTTGGCTGTCTTAAAAATATCATCTCTATTTATTATAGTAGCTCCTAAATATAGGAAATATTTGATTATCGATTATGATATTAATATTTAATGAATATATAGTGAAATTAATTGATACTCCCTCCGTTCCTAAATATAAGATCACTTTAGGGAGGAGAGCTTGTTCCTAATAAATATAAGATCACTTTCTAATTTGACTCAAATTTTCCTCAAATTACCCCTATACTCTCTTCACCAAAAAAATAGTGGTTTGAAGGTGAGAGGATATTTTTAAAACTTAGTTAAGGGTATTTTGGAAATTTCATATAATCCTAACTCATTGGAATGTCTTCCTTAATCTCTCAAAATTTACTAAAGTGATCTTATATTTAGGAACGAGGGAGTATTCAGCAAAGTGGTTAGCAAATGCACACCTGATTGCAAAGCTGGAGAAGGTGCAAGAGACATAGGTGGACCATAGTGCTGAGCATAACCACCGGCAGATGAAGTAATGGGAGAGTACTGAAAGAGATGTGGTGGGTAGTACACACCATAACCCTGCCCGGAAGTGTAGCCACCGGTTACGCCGTTGCCACTCCCTTCTCCGAACTGCAAATACGGGTAGATGGCGGTGGCTGCCGCCGCGGCCGCACTGCACATCATGCCTCCAGGTCCGGTTCCATACACTGGATACTGAGTTGCCCCTCCATACACACTATAGTAACCCTGCATACATTTTGTTGTTTACATCATAATATGTTAATTATATACTACCTTTGGTCCTAAATATAAGACTTAATTGACTTTTTTTTAAGAGGTTAAGGTTGCGAAATAGACTATTAAATCATGACATATTTGATATATTTTTAGATTATACATTAGTTTATAGGTAAAATAAACTAATCTAAGGGAAAAAATTAGGTAAATCAATTTATAATTAACTTATTTTGTTTTTTTATAGGATTTTCTAAAAAAAGTCAATTAGGTCTTATTTTTAGGACCAGAGGGAGTATATATTTTTCTAAAAGCTTAGATGAGATTATAAGATTTTCCAATTTTAAAAGTAAACTAACTATAATTTGTACATACCAAACTTGATATATGTTATAAAATGAAAAAAAAAACTCTTGAAAGTGAAAACGTAACTATTTTTTTAAAACTAGTGGCACCGAACAATTTGTAAACAAAATAGTAGAACAAATATAGAATAATATATGTATGACAGCAAATGTGGGGGAATATAGCGAAACATTGGACCACATGACGGGAAAATGTGAGATGATTGAGGATTGTGAATATTGAAAAAAAAAACTAATTAAGGCACAGAACCCAACTTGGAATAAAAAAGATCAAAAGAAGGAAAGATGGACCACAAGCATGGCTGTTCATGTTTTAAGAAAAAGAGGTAAAAGAGAGTGGAAATAGTAAGAGAAGACACTAAGTTTATTTTTCCTTTTTTGATTGATTCTTATATAATTTGTTACTGTACTGAGTCAATCACTTTAGATGTTATTTAAACACAAACACTATTTGAGGTACAATAATGGAGTCTTGTGTAAGAATGGAAGGACAAGCATGTGTTGAAGCTTTCATGGGTAGATATTCTACCCATCGTGTATGTACGGGCCTTTTACACTTAAAATTAATTTTATTGCACTCACAACCCCCCCCCCCCCAAAAAAAAACAAAAAACAAAAACAATCTAACTATTAGCATCATCCTCAAACGATTATATATGTGTGCGTGTAATTTTACTATTTTGTGAACATTTATTATATAACTGGAGTTATTAATATAATATAATTTATTTGTGTAAAACATGTTTGAAATGAATCGAATTATTAATATAAGTAGAATGAGTACTCCTTAGTAAAATTGAGAGAGAAAAAAAAAGTTAGTGTATTTTTTTTGATATAAAAAGAAAATAAGACTAAAAAAAAATACTAAGAACCAACTACATCCTTGAGAAGATGCACTGCATCAGCTTTAGTTAGTGTATTTTTCTAATCTCTATATAAAATTGAGAGAAAAAAAACATATTTATTATAAAAAATTGTTTCTGTTTTAACTAAAATTGGGTAGTATGTTTCCACTCCCCTTCAAGAACCCCGAAAAAGGGCTAGATCGTTCGGCATTGTTAGTGTATTGTTCTTAAGATCATTGAGACAATGGCTAGATCGTTCCCCTTTTGTAGTTCAGAACTTACCGATATACTCCCTCCGGTCTTAAATATAAGACCTAATTGACTTTTTCTAGAAAATCCTTAAAAAAGCAAAATAAGTTAATTATAAATTGATTTACCTAATTTTTTCTCTTAAACTAGTTTATTTTACCTATAAACTAATGGATAATCTAAAAATATATTAAATATGTCATCATTTAATAACCTATTTCACAATCTTAATCTCTCCAAAAAAAAGTCAATTAGGTCTTATACTTAGGACCGGAGGTAGTAATATACTAGTAGATGAAATTATTTTATTTAATATTTTGAACTTTTACTATTATTTAAACATAAACATAGAGTTATAACTAAAATTTTCAAAACTGTAACAAAAAATATTTTTAAAACTGATTATTATTTTTTATATACAAATAAAAATAAATTTTATGCGAACTACCAATAAATTCAAATAATATGCGCAGTGCTCGCCCAGTGTGTGTGTATTAAGAACGAAGAGAGGATTAATTAATTACTCAACTTCAAAAACTAATATATATTCATTCCTATAAAAGTTGAACAAATTATCCTTTTAAAAAAATGTTTAAAATACATGCCTTTATTTTCAGGTGAAAACCATACGATTATTTATCATAAAATATCAAAACAATTTCTCATTTTCTCATGAGATTAAAAAGCAAACTATCATTATTCATAGCATTTATTTTCGACTTAGTTATATTGGGTTAAAATTAAACTAATACAATAAAGAAAATACATTGAGCGGTGCATGTTTAATTTATTTTTTGCAAGTCTTTAATTTGATTTTATTAGCAATCATTATTTGTTTTAAATTTATGTGCAGATAAAGTACTATACTCCGTAGTGTATTTCAATAAGCAAACATATTAATATGTTAAAAATGTATAAAAAAATGAGCCCGTTGAATGCATTTTACTTAGATCTAAATCTGTTGCCGCTGAAATGTTCGCATCAAAGAAATTTTTTTTAAGGTTGATTCAGTTTAAAGTTAGTGTCTGTTAAATTTGATTTGAAAAATTTATTCTTTAAACTTTTTTGACAAATTAAAGCCAAATTAAAGAAGAACAATTTCTGCATAATTCGTTGAAGATAATTAATTGAGTGAGAATTGAGGGGTACGAGTACGACTATTGTCTGGAACGTGGACAAAAGAAAAACTAGTGATACAGTGAAAAGCGTTTTTGAAGAGAATTCAAAAGCTGTTGTGTTGTAAAAGGTGTGTTTTTAAAACGCATCCTAAGTTATAAAAGCCATGTATAAATATAAGAAGCAGTCAAAAGCTAATATAAAGACAGCATCATCATTATTAGGATGAGAAAAAGAAAATAAAGAGAAGGAAGTTAGATGGGTACAAACCGTAGGGTAAGTGTAATCTGGTGAGTATGGAGAGTACCTGAAATATTGTCATAAAAAGAATTAATACACAATAATTTCCTTATAATAGGTAATTAAGCGTATAAAATGAAGTTAATTTACAATAAAACGGACAAAATCAGACAGTTTAAGAGTTTAACTATCTGTCATATACAACAAGTACCCATTTCAAAGTAGTATTTCATTCTATTTCATATTGATGAGCTTGAATCGCAAATGCTCTTCCATAATACAGTACCCATTTAGCTACTATAGAGTACAAACGGATAGATGTGTTATTAAGTAAAATGTTGGGAGGGGGTACATCTGACTTATTATGTTAAGCTGCTAATAAACTCTGGAAGATGGTAGTTATAAATAATTTTGTGAAAAATAAATTAATTAGCAAAATAATAGGGTTTTTCATGGTGCAAGTGATTGAACTTGATGTTGAAGTTTCCATGTCACATTGATTGTAAATGATTTCATGCACCAAAGTTAGTCTACACTCATACACATGGGTATGTTCCCACTTTTCTTTGTCCTTGTGTGTGTGACAGAGAGGAGAGGGAAAGAAGAGAGAGAACAAAAGCTGTAACAATCATGTGGAGGGTTGATTCTATGGAAAGAAGAATACAGATATGAGCTAGCTAGCAATATATAGTAGCATGCTTGTGTTGGTGATAAAGCCTAACAAAGTAGTAATCATAACTATGTGTTGCTGTGTTGACTGTGGTTTCCTTGAGCTTCTATGGGTTGTCAATGCACGTGCCATCCCCCCCCCCCCCCCCATGTCACTACCCTCACGTGATTACTCCCAAAGAAGACTCGCTTACCCAAAAAAAAGGAAGAAGACGACTCAGAGAGGGAGAGAGAGAAGAGCGAGGGGGCATTAAGTACGTAGTGCCGTAGTAGCATGTATATATTAATTTGAGGCTATATTGTACATAAACCTCCATCACTTAGAAGTACAAATAGTTTAATAGGAGGTGCATACAACTCAAGATTGAAGGAGCTTATATTATATGCGCACGAAAATGAAGTTATACTAATGGGTAGAAGTGTTCGTGCATGTAAAGCATAGGATTGTGTAGTTACTTTTAAAGTTGAGAGTAATGTAATGTAGTTTGGCGTTGATTATGAAAAGAGAAATAAAAGTAATAAATAATTGATGCGTACCCATAAAGATTATAAGGAGTTCCTTGCTGGAGAGCATAATGAGGAAGTGTTGGTGCAGCTGCAGAAGGAAAAGTGGATCCTACTCCTCCAAATCCTGTCTGAAACGAACCCATCACCCTAAAGTTCC
This sequence comes from Mimosa pudica, assembly GCA_029929735.1. NCBI lineage: Eukaryota > Viridiplantae > Streptophyta > Magnoliopsida > Fabales > Fabaceae > Mimosa > Mimosa pudica. The sequence continues at coordinate 11,123,230 of JAKELP010000002.1, forward strand.
TGCCTCCTCCTCCTCCTGCATTTCATCAAAATTCAGTTCAGACTTTATTGCTTGTCAATTACTTTACTTCATTATATTAACAGTATATTCAGATAAAATTCACATCAATAGATAGAGTCCTATTATTCCTAAGATCATATAGAATTCAATATTTTTGGCAAAAAAAGAGAATGCAATATACGTTGTTTTTTTTAATAAATACAATATATATACGTTGTTCAACTGTGTGCATTAACATACAAATAAGTTTCAAAAAGCTAAGGGGGAAAGAAGAAATTGAGATATGTATGCGTGAAATTGTCTGAGTAAATTGACACACTCAAGTTTGTTCAACTGGGTTTGGTGATTCTTCAACCTTCAAATTTTAGTAAAGACAAAAGAAAAGCAATGTATCAATTCTTATTTAAGAATGTATGCATGTCACAGACACCGACATGTAGTAGAAAACTAAAGTAATATGATTTAAATTTAATTTAATCATAAATATATATCATTGACTTAAATTAACTTTTAAACTCAGAAGGAGATCAAAACAGCTGTAATAATGGTTGTATAGACGAAATACTTGTGCTAATGAGTTGGCAAATGAATGGAAGTGTACAATAAGTCAATAATATAGTGGGATTAGTTATGGAGTTGGATAAGAATCTTTATGAGGCAAGCGAATATGTAATGTCAGTTAGTGAAAATGGAGGGAACAGTAAATGAGAAGTGGAATAAATGCACATGCAGATAACACTGAATGGAACTTTCCACTCTGGAAAGAAAGGAATATTCATTCATAATTAAAACAAAATCATCAGTAATACATATATATGAAATATATAACAGACAGCTTTGTGTCTGTCCTCCATTCTTACCACAAAATATTTTTGACAGCGATGATTTATCTACATTTTCAGATTTATATACTAGATCCATGTATTTGTTGCTTCATTCAAATACAACAAGCTATATATATGCCTAGTTGTGTGTGTGGTGAGAGAGAGAGAGAGGGAATATTCATTAAAACTGGTGAAGAAGAAAGAATGGAGTGAGAGAAGAATGAAAGCATCTTATAAACAGTGACAAACTGAATAAGAGGAATTTATGATGCTTTTTGCCTCAGATCTTATCCATCATATCACACCCAGATACATATATGATGATTAGAGACAATAATAAGGAAAACCCATTTATGTATAGATATAGAAATATAGCTAGCTTAGGGGAAAACCATGCTTAGGGGTAGAGGGCTTGGATCTCTGGACACCCAAAGAAGCAAGATTGCAATTAGCCCTCCTTCCATCAATCACAGGAGCAGCATCCACACAAGCTCTCATGGCGGCTTCTGGCTCACGGAAAGTTACCTAAAATGGAAATATAAAAATGTATAACCATATAGATCGACCTTCATCACAAGAAGATGATTGACAATAAAATCAAACTAAACAAGATCGCTTATTCTTTTCTCATTGATCCCTGGCCTTATTAGTTAGTTAGGTGATGGATCATCTATCTATTATTAGTACTGTTGAAACAACTTGAGATCTAGTGGCCTGGCGGCTGTGTGTGTATATATAGTTATAGTGATACATGTGATAATGATATAATGTGAAGTGTAAGGAGAAGAGTGAAAGCGTACAAAGCCATAGCCTTTAGATTTGCCAGTAGCCTTGTCAGTGATGACAACAGCTTCCAAGATGTCACCAAACTGCTCAAAGTATTTCTTCATGGTATCCTTGTGAGTCTCCCAGGCCAATCCTCCAACAAACACCTTTGTGTATGTTGTATCTCCAAACTGCCCCGCCAAATTCCCCTGGTGACTCATCATCTTCTTCTCCTCTTCAAATAATATTCCTTAGCTAGCTTCTTCCTATTTAGTTAGCCCTAGCTTAGTAGAAAACTACACCAAAAACACTGATAGCTAGATCTCCTTCTCCTTATTCTTCTAGTTGTTATCTGGTTGGTGATAGATGAGGATGATGATGATATGGGTGAATGAATGAATGAGAATAGAGAAGAAAGAGAGAGAGAAGGGGGGATTAGGTCAGAGATCAAAAAATAAAAGAGGGAAAGAGGGTTGGAGAGAGAGAAAATAAGGAGGGAAGGAGGAGAGTGAGAAAGCAAAAGGTGGTATGAGAGAGGGAAAATAAAGAGGAAAGGAGGGCCGACATGGATTATACACAACTCAGCCCCACCTGCCTTCCATTATTTCTATCCCCAATCTTTCCCCCACTTTCAGCCATAGCGAGTGATACACACGCGCGGATGATTGCCCCCCTCCCTCCCATAGAGCATGCCATCATGATACGTAGCTTGGGCCTTCATGTGGGGCTCCTCCCATCCCACGCGCATTCTCAATCTCTATCATAGGAAGGATCACAAGCATGCCATTAGCCTCATTAATTCCTTATTTATATCTTAATCTCCCATTTCATATAACAAAGAGATTTAACTCATAATTATGTGGTTGTGAGTTCGAATCCCGCCGATGAGGACCTTGTTGGTGGGTGATTTGTAAGTACCTCTATAAGCACTTTTTGAGCCTAGAGGTCTGGGCAGGCCCTGATGACCTCTTGAGAGCCAATTAACCTAAACATTTTTGTATAAAAAAAGATTCAATATAAAAAAATCACAAATAGTTCCTTGGTATGGGAAGTAATCCCAACAATGTCCTCCAGTTGGGTTACATTGAAGTAATGAGGGAATTATGTGATATTAAATGACATGTCATTAGCAATTTCATTAATTTTCAATGCAATTCTCTGAGTTGTCAATGCAACATTTTAAAAACTTAGTTATCATTAACTCAAGGGCTAAAGTAGAAAAATGGACATGTAATTGTCATGAAGGTGCAAAATGACCATTTAATTTTTTGGAGTAAAACTGTTCATCGAATTTCAAAATTGGGGTAAAAATGGTCAGCACAATTAATTTTTTAACTTTTTTACGCAACATCTTCTGTCGATTCACCTCTCACTAAAATATGTGGCAGACTTATGTATTTATTTGCAAAATGACTTGTGATGATACGATAGAGATGATGAGTGAAAAAGTCAAAAAATTAACTGTGATGATCATTTTTGCCCCATTGTAAAATTCAATGGTCATTTTTGCTCTAAAAAATTTCATATCGTCATTTTTGCACTTTCGTGACAATTATGTGGTCATTTTTGCAATTTAACCTTTAACTCAATGAGTTGTCATTAACAAACCATTTAATATCAATAAGTCCCTTTTAATTTTAATATAATTGGACATTTGTTTGGGACTTGGTTGCAAATAAACTTTATTAAGGACTTAGTTCTGATTTTCCCTAATATTTTCTTGACCAAAACTACATAACATTTATTTAAAAGAAAGCCCAAAAGAACTCATTCACCCTTAACCAATTGTCTGGGGTTCGATCCCTGGCGTTGGGTATGGAGAAACATTAAATCTCTCAGGCCAGCTGTCCCACCCTTTGAGGTGCCTACAAATCAGCGGGGGATTAGTCTCTCACTTGTCGAGTGAGGGGATACCTTGATCATGTATCAAAAGAAAGCCCAAAAGACTAATAGTCTAATACTTCAATAGCCTAAAATACAAATTCTAAAACTTATATTTTAATTACTTTGAATAGATGTAGTATTTATATAATTTTTAGTATTTCTTTATTTTCATATTGTTAAATTAATAGTTTAATTATTTTTAATAAGATGTTACGTTTGTATGGCTATTAAGATGCAATATATGTTTTTCATTTCTTTATTGAATTTCCAAATGGAATGAGTTGTAACAAAAATGCCCAAAAAAATAATCCTAAAACTGATTAACCATAAAACCAAACCGAAAAAAACTGGTCTTTTTGGTTTCAGTGTTTGGTTTTTTGGTTTTGGTTTCAATTTTGATTTTTTATGGTTTTCGATTTTTTTTGTTTGGAACCGAAAAACTGTTTACCATCCCTTTATTTAATATGTATATGATAGTTAGCCAACATATATTTAATAGATTTAGGTGATTAAACACACACCACCAACAATAAGCCTGATCCCCAAGATGAATTTAATTGTAAGGACCGCCAAGCATCACTGGTGCAGTAAATGTCTGGATGAATTGTTAATCACGAAGATCTTCAAGTGTTTTCTTATGCATTCCTCTATCCTTTTTTTTGTTAAACTTTGCCTATGTAAAACATAGTTGGTTTAATTTCAATTTTATTATGAGGGTTGTATAAGGCACTAGTCAACCAACACAACACTATCAAATTTTTGTGATTTTTGATCAACAAAGAGGAATAAAAACATTTGACAGAGAGTTAAGGGACACAAATAAATTTGTAGTTGTATGAGTATACTTTTGTTTTTTTATAAATAGAAGTAGATGTACTTTTTGATAAAAAAACAAAGGAAAGTTGCTCTATATATATAGTTCGTATAATTTTCACTTATATCAAGTTTTTCCAATTCACCTATAAAATATTGTCACTTGTTGAGTTTTTGCACGTCAACAAGGAGGTGTTTGTGGTCTCGCAGTACTCAATCCAAAAACCAAATAATAAAGAAAACAATTATGTAACCTAAGTTTTCCACAGCCAAGAATAACAGAATAGGAATCGACATCGGTTTCTCAGAATCGGAATTGACCCTTTATCCACACTAGCCCACTCATCTTCTTCATTCTCCAAAAACCAAATATGGCCTCTTCTTCTCTTCTCTCTTAGCTTCACTAAAACCCCATAATCTCCACCACTCATTACACCATGACCGCCTCTCAACCTCCGTAACCGCTCCTCACAGTTTCACCAACCATAAACTCTCTCCGTCTTTCCATTATCACTCCCTCCTACCTTCTTCTTCCTCCTCTCTCTTCCTCATGCACTGAATCCAAAATTCATCCCTCACCCATCATTGTCTCCTGAATGAGATGGTGGAGCAATGAAGGCGGGGAGAGAGAGAGGGGTCACATTAATCACCCATCACCATTAGTTTATCACCGTTTCCGTTTTTTTCTTTTTTTACCTTATTTGATTATTTCTTTTTTCTGGATCTTTTATGTTTTGAGATTTGTGAGACAACAAACACCTCCTTGTTGACGTGGAAAAATTGAACAAGCGACAATATCTTATAGGTGAACTTGACAAACTTGATATAAGCAACTTGATATAAGTTTTTTCCATTTTTTTATCTAATGAGAAAATGGCATTAATCAGATAAAAGGTTCTATAACAAATTAATAGAAATATAACTAAAATCAAAACACTAAATTAAACCTACTTAATGAGGTAAGATATCTATTGCACGAATATGATTGAGATTTTATGGATGTTAAGAGATCCTGTTTTATACTGGAAAGGATTAGTGTGTACATTTAATTCCCTAATTCCGCACAAGATTTCATTTTGATCACTAAATTTTATAAGCGTCTTTTTCATTCATCTAGGTACCATAATGTCCATAACAAAAAATGTTAAAATTGAGATTTTGAATTGAAAATATCAGGGTAAAATGACTAAAAATGTCTTTATATATAAAAGTTAAAGGATCAATATCAAAACATTATGTAAATTTGAAGGAATGAACAAATGTACAACTTATTGAAAAGTATATTGAAGATTTTCAAAATATATTTTCATGACTATATTTGTTTGTAAACTGTATAAGTAGTTCTCTAAATACGTATCTACCTTGACTTCTCAATTAACTGTGTCATTAACTATTTTTCATCTCATTTCTTTTTTATCCATGATCAAGGTATCCCCTCACTCGACAAGTGAGAGACTAATCCCCCGCTGATTTGTAGGCACCTCAAAGGGTGGGACAGCTGGTCTGGGAGATTTAATGTTTCTCCATACCCAACGCTAGGGATCGAACCCCAGACAATTGGTTAAGGGTGAATGAGTCATTGCCACTCAACCACACACCCAAGGTTTTTCATCTCATTTCTTATTGATTGTCATTTGATTTTTTTTTTCAATTTTATTATCACCTAATATAATTGACCCCAGGTGAGTCTGTATTACTAACAACTTGCAAATTATTCTTTCTATCTTTTGTCATGAAATTATCTCTAAAATATTTTAATTCTCCCATTTATAAATTTCCGTATATTATTATCACATATAAAAATACAAATATTTTATAAAGCGTCCTAAATGCCCTCAATTAAATAAAAACTAAAATAATGTTTTCAATTTGACATTGTTGCAAACCACTAAAAAGAGAATTATGTTGTGCTTATGGTAGGCTCCTCATATTCCTTATACCATGAATGTCTTTAATAAGTATAAAGTTAAAAGTTTTTAATTTTAAAATAAATATTATAATAAGTTAAAATATCCTATTTAATTGTGTAAATATCTGCTTATATATGTAGGGGTACATATTATTTTAATAGTTCCGACTCAATATTAGGAGAAAATAAACATGTACTCCCTCCGGTCCTAATTATAAGTCGCCTTTGACTTTTTTGGAAAATCCTAAATAAGCAAAATAAGTCAATCATAAATTGATTTAACTAATTTTTTCTCTTAAACTAGTTTATTTAACCTATAAACTAATGACTAATATAAAAATTTATCAAATATGTCATAATTTAATAACATATTTTGTAACCTTAACATCTCCAAAAAAAGTCAAAGGCGACTTATAATTAGGACCGGAGGAAGTAGCTCTCAATAAAACTTTTACGTTAAAGGGTCAACCCAATTGTGTCTCCACTTAATGAGGGTGCTGAGGAAGAGAATATAGTAGGCAGTCTTACTCATGTTTTTATGTATAGAGACTTATTTGAACTCACGACCTCATATCTCATAGAAAACAAGCTTACCGTTGAGTCAAACCGGTCATTCATAAAACTGTTATGGTATTGAACCAAAATAATGGCAGAACCATGCAGATTAGAGTAATAAATAATAATTAATCAAAGCCTATACAAATTCAATTATATTAATGTTTACACCAATAATTTTCACCTGTATATCTACCCAAAATATATCACCAACAACCCACAATAAAAACCTTAATTTAGAAAGACTATCGTGATTGGCAAACTTTGGACAAATTCATGTCTATTTTTTTTTTTTGGACATAATTCATGTCTATTTTATTCATTGAAAGTATGCGAATTTCCAAATTTCCAAATATTTCTATTTTCTTTTGGTAATAGAGCAATTGGGTTGAAGCATATAATGATTTCTCTCCTTTAGCTCAGAGTGGGTCTGGTCCCTCCTTTGGTACATGAATTGATGAGGGTCTGCTATAAAAAGTTACAACTTCTAAGAATACAATTTCCTTATTTTAATGGAGAAATGATGAAATTTAAGAAATAGCTATAGAAATCAATCTAGAAAATATTCTCTGCATTGTTTTAAAACCATATTGATAGCAAAACACCACATTAAATGCTATTCATATTATTCGCAAATAACTACTTGTAGGTTGAAAAAAAGGGTAAATAATTATTAGTAAATATTCACATACAAGTTATCGTCAGTGCGGGTTCTAGTAAGTATAATGTATGCATATTATTTTTGTCCAAAAAAAAATGTATGCATATTATATTAATTAATAATATATTATTTTGAAATTATATTTTTTTAAAAATAGTAGAAATAGATTATGAAAAAAATTTATGTGTAGAGGGTCCAGTTTTCCAGTGATTAGATGACACCTAGAGCTTTTTTACACAAAAGCATAAACTCTGTTAATTAAGGGGAATCTCCGTTCACGGTTATCTTCATATAATTTCTGCTCCTGATGAAGGCAATTGTAGTTGAAGGCCCCTTTCTTCTACAAATTCAACAAGCTATCAAGTCCATTGCCCATTGGGGCCACAAATTCATGAAGAAGGCATGCGATATAGACAGAGGGGAGTACCTTTAATTTCTACTACCAATGGAGATGAAGAGGGAACTCCAATAGTTGCCACCGTAAATTCTTTGCGGCAAAAAAGTGTGGCAATTCCGTCCTATAACTAATTAACGACACAAATCGTGAATAGAAATTATCTATTGATTAGACCTAATTTTATATAGTTAAACATGTGTAAATGTGTTTAATTAGTGTGATTTAATTGTCATATTTTTTCATTATTGGGGATTACTCATGCGCATGCTATTGTGAAGAAATTAATTAATATTTGCTTAATTACTTGCACTTTAAGCAATTAGGGATATTTTGGTCATTTTCACTTTCTACTTCATTTTTATATGTAGGGAGGTCCCAAGTGGGCCCCACATACCTCAAGAGGAGCTTGGAGGGCAAGGAGAAGCATGAGATTAAAGGCAAAGGCGAAAGGACAAATATTGCGTCTTTTGTCCAAAAAGAAGGAAAATGCCCCTTACCAAAAGAGGCAATTGGGAGCCAAAATTTGAATTTCAAGTCCAAAAGCCACATAAAGGGCATCTTTGGAAAGGCAATGGAAAGGAGAAAAAGGAGGGAGCTTTGGTGGATGAATCTACCCAAATTGGAGCCTCAATCACCCACTTATATTTTACTTTCTCATTTTGTCCCTCCTCTCACATTACACTTTCATTTCACTTTCCTTCACATTTTCTCCCACAATTTTGGCCATACACCTCCATAAACCCACATTCACATGTCATTTAGGGTGAATTAGCATTTCATTTGGGAGCTAATCCCAAAGTTAATCACCATATATAAACCCTAAACTCATTTTCATCTCTCATTCCTTCAACATTTTTCTCTCACTTCCAAACATTTTCTCTCTTCTTCTCTCCTCCATATCCAACCTAAACCCTAACTTTCCTCTATGAAAATGACCTCCATTCCACACATCCTTCTCCTCTTCATCTCCATTATGTGTGGCTAGGCATCCTTGACTTCCTTCTCCTTGTGAAAATGCACTAGAAGATGAACAACAAATCGGCCTCTATGTGTTTGTGAAGATCTTGTGTAGGTTTGCAAGTTGATGTAACTTTTACCTAGTTTTCACTTTGATCTAAGGCTAACTAGGTTAGGAATACTTGTAGATTGAGTTTCCTACTTCAATTTAGTTTGCAAACCTCTCATTTTGTACTTTTCATATGAGAACCTATGGTATAATTTTGTGTAGTTTCATTGAACATGTGTAGCGAATTGTTTATGTATGTTTGATGAAGTGAATGACATATATAGGTACTAGATTTAGTCCTACTTTGCCTAGGTATATGAGAAGTATGAAATGAGCTTTTGATTTGATTATCTTAGTTAAATTCTTTTAGGTTACTTTTAGATTTAAGTGATTCAAAGAATTTAGCTAAGATATATCAAACTTTCTCAAACACATAAGGTCTAAATCATCCTAAGTGCATAAGTAACTTGGAAAGGGAGGTAATTTCATATTGATTTCTCCTCACTTTTGATTCGGTCAACTTGTTATTTTTAGTGTTAATTGTAGTTGTTAGTAAAAATCAACTCTCATCCTTGTGTTGTTAATTTGCGTGGCTTTGAACTTAGGTTTTGCAAGATATTGAACTAGAATTGAGAGATAGACCCTTACTCATCACTTTACAAAAGTGAGTTTGAGTATTGTACTTATTTGCTTAACCTTTTTAGGGCGACAATTAAGGGTAATCATCTATCAGACTTTAACATTGTTTATGGTTGGAGGAACTGGTTGCAAGTAACTGGATGGATATAAGTATCATCCATAAATTATTTATATTTTTGAAGATCTTAAAATTTTTCTTACTTTCCCTTATAGTTTTAACAAAGTATGAAAAGCTTCATTTTTTTAAGGATTGTAAATATTTTCAAAAATTATAATTTTATAAAGTTTGAAAGAAAGACTATAGAAATTAAATATGTATTTCAAATTTGTGCTTATGTAAGTTTCAAAAATATAAATAAAATTTAGGAAAATTAGGGAAGGATTTAGGGAAGATAAATATATATACTTAATTTATTATAGTAAAGATACGTGTTAATTTTGTTGAGATGAAATTTTTTTATAAATACTCTGATTACCATTTTCCTTATTTTCACCCTCATTTAACTATTGTTGATGGCTAATAATCAAAGTATTTTGAAAAAATATTTAAAAAATTATTTAATTTTAGAGCTATAGTTGGTCTTATATCAAAGGCCTAATGAGGTAATGTTTATTTTAGTTTAAGAAATTTGAAACAAAATTTATTTACTATTTTAATTCATTTTCCCAGTAAACTTCGCTGGAACAAATTAAATTTCATAATTCCTTTATTTGTATGTTACAAATCAATTTTCACATTCCAAAAAGAGAACAATAAATCAGTATGGGGTCCAGTGAGAAAAGGAAAGAAACTAATCTAAAATTTTCATCTACTACAAGAAAATAAGTTTGTTGTCGCGCCCCAAGTAAAATGAAGTGAGTCATTTATGTGCTTGGGGACACTCTTATATGGTGCGTTAATTACAGATTTTTTAGGTTTTTTTGTTAAATGTAAGAACGTGTGGACCAATCATAAACTTGTTGTGTGTTAAAAATATATATAATAGATAGATAGATTTTTAAATGTCATGTTGTCTTCAATGAATACTTATTTTATTGGAATGATATAGAAATATATGTACATTTAGTCTCTTCGTTTTAAATTATTTGAAAATATGTACATTCAGTACAAATTTTACTTGAATCATTTGAATTCTATTAATCTATTATTCATCCTCAGGATGTCCAAAATCATTAAAGATAAAAACAGGATATTCTTCTATAAATCCCCTCAATGTGCATCTCCGTTTTACTAAGCTAAGTCCTTCCACTTTGAATTGATATCAGATATAGTGATTTTTATAGTTCCTTATCGCTTCATATCTTCATATTCATTATTCATAATGGCTATTTAAATTAAATGGGCCTACATTTGAGGACATGTCTGAGGAAGAAAAGCAATTAAGGTGAAAGTTAATAAAAGGTTGGTGCCCAATCTTTGATCAGGATTATTAGATGTTATTATTAGATATGTATAATTAAGTGTCTCATTTAATTATTGTACAAAACTTATATTAAAAAAAGTGTTTCAATGCATGTGTCGCGCATAATGTTTACTTTGTTGCGTTTTTATTACGTGACAAACTATTTAAACAATCAAAGAAATGAAAAAATAAATACATAAATATGTTTGTCGCGAGTAAATATTCCCTAAACGTGACAACAATAAAAAACATAATATTCCTGTAATAAAAAAAACATAATATTCCCCACACTGTTTGTCGCGTTTGGGAAAAGTAACCGCGACAAACTCAATTTTTTTGTCACTCTGCTTCATGAGTGACAAGACTGACGCGACTAGCGTCCATTTTTCTTGTAGTGTTAGTTTAGTATATACTTAAATTAATGGTTGTCAACGGTCAAATGAAATAAATTTTATAATTTTAATGGCTCGTTTTAAGAGAACCATGAAATAAAGTAGCGTCATTTTTGGAAAATTGACATTGTATATGGAAAAGTGACTTTCACACACAGTAGTGTAGATGTTGAAAAACGAAAAGCTTTGTAATAGTGAGTGGTTCTGAGATTTATAGAACTCCCTTATTGTACATGATTTCGATCTACCTGGACAAGTGATCAAAAGCTTGGAGCCAGACAGAGTACAATGATGAAGCGTGATATATATTAGAAAGTTTTGGATTGGTGTTTATAGTATGAGCGAAGAGAAAGAGTATTGAGAGTTATGTTCAAATTGTTTCGGCAAAAAATATTGTGTTTGTTAACTAGTGTGGGAATTCAATAATACGCATATAGCCTAGTAATTACTGCTTAATTCCTTCAATAATTTCAACCTTATTTACCAAATGTGCCACTACGCCCATTTCTCCCTTCTTTTGGCCGAGATTCCTAGTATTTATTTATACATAAAGTTTGGCCCGCATATTACTAAATTATATTTAATTATTAAAATAAATATATATTTTTGTGAATACATCTATATATATCTATGTGTGTGTGTGTGTGTGTATAACCAACCATATGATTTCTACCTTCTAACTGCACTAAGTTGCTTATTATTTTAACACAATAAATGTGGGTGTCATTGATACTCTCTTGACACGATATATATATTGAAAGGAAAAAAAATAATGTCACGTATAAATAATTGTCATCATAATCTTTTAAATTTGAGAATATATATTCTTAGAAGTGTTATATTTTAGATAACTCCCAAATTATTTGTCTTGTTTACAATTTGCATATAATAAATAACTTCAACGATTTATCTGCACATACATAACTCAATTTTTATGGAGCTATAGAAAAATAAAGTTTAAGAAGCATAAGTTTGATGATTTGAGGTCACCTATACTTTCGGCTAATTAGAGATTTAATTTGTATCTAGAGTTTTAAATATTAGGGATGTTCTTTTTTTTATATACATATTATTAGGAGTGTTCTTTACATTGGTACGATAACATTGAACTATTTTTAATTCTGTATATAAGAAATTAAAATAATTGAACTTATTTTATTCATTTCTAAAAATTACGCTTGTATAATCCAAAAAATCTGGACATTACTGATAATTATTCGGTTAGAAGCGACAATTGCGATATTTGAAAAATGCGTGCCACCATAAATAAATACTCGTAGATAGATCATGATTAATGAACATCATCATCATCATCAGCCTCTTCTTGTGAGATAGTAGTAGCATTTTAAGGTTTTGTAAATCATTTTTGGCGTTCCTGATAAAAAAATAAATCATTTTTGGCGCTAAATAATTTGAGAGAGACCCGTATGTTACCGCGCGTGCATATCACGTGCGTCCGACAAACTATGGTGGAAGACAAGGCAAATAAACTGAATGGCAATTAGGTAATAAGACCCCACAGACGAGGGCAAAATAATACACTCACATCATGATTCTAGGTTTTTAACTTATTGTGAGATTCCCTCGTATTTTTTATTGCAATGGGTTATTTTGGTTTATGAACTCTTGTAGATAGAAAAAAGAAGAATTAATATTGTGATATTTATTAAAAGGACCATTTCCTTCAATCATAAAAATAAGAGTTAATTGTTTGGCTAAAGTATACTTTTGGTCCCTTATGTTTGCATCAAGTTTCAATTTAGTCCTTTATGTTTATAAAGCACACTTTTAGTCCTTTTTTGTTAACACCGTTAGTTTAACTTAACGGAAAATGCTAACTTAACAATTTTAAATAATTATTTTATAATGAAATTGGACCAAAAATGATAAATTTTGAAAATATAAAAATATTTATGCTCAAATATTTTAATCTGAACATTTTTTCAGTATTTAATAACCATTCAAAATTTTTAAATTAACATTTTCCGTTAAGTTAAACTAACGGTGTTAACAAAAAAGTACTAAAAGTGTACTTTCCAAACATAAAGGACTAAATTGAAACTTGATGCAAACATAAGGGACCAAAAGTATACTTTAGCCTAATTGTTTTTTAGATAAGTTAAAGAAGATGAATTTATTACTTAATCTTTTTTAGGTCAATAAATATACTTTGTAATCATAACTTATTTAATTATAAGTTATATCTTATATGTTTTTTTTATACAAGCTATATCTTATATGTTAAATAAACAAGTTTAAAGAAACATTTAAGAAAATTAATTTTTAAATAGTATATTTAATTTTCTTAGAATTCTCTTATCTCAATTTAAGTCATACATTTATGAGCGAAATTAGTACTCCATTAAACTTATATGTATACATTGAGAATAGTGATATGACTACATAAAAACACATTAACCTATATATACAATGAGTGTGTTTGGTTGAACTTATTTTTCAAAATAAGCTGGCTTATTTTGAATAAGCCAGCTTATTTTGGGTGTGTGACTTTTTTTATGTTTGGTTGGACTTATTTTTCACTCAGCTTATTTGAAATAAGCCAGCTTATTTTTAAGCCACACAAGGTAGCTTATTTCTTAAAATAAGTCAGTTTATTTTTCAACATGACTTAAAAATAAGCTAGTTTAAAAATAAGTCTCTTTTAAACAAAAAGTCATCCAAACATGTTTATAAGTCAAATTAGAAAATAAGCCACTTTTTCAAAGTTCATCCAAACATAAAAATAAGTCAACCTAGAGTTTATAAAAATAAGTCACCTTAAAAATAAGCCACATTTCTACAAGTTGAACCAAACATAAAAATAAATATTCTACGATACTATAATAACCAGATGTTATTGTGCGGATATGATCGATGTGTTGTTATTTTTAACTGGTTGTTTTATATATATTTAACCAGGGAGCCCATAGTTTAGTTGTCAAAGGATTATACTAATTATATTGAAGTTGGTTGTGACTTCACGTGCTAGATCCAAAACCCGCCTAATTGTTTCTGTCTATGTTTTTTGCGTTTCTATTCTAAAGCTTAACGATATTTTTCTCTCTTTGAAATAAGTGATCTCATTATAGGAACTGTTTTTTCGTTTATCTATCAATATCTTCATGCTAATAGCAATAGACTGATTAATCATGAATACAAAAATATATTCTCAATGTTTGAACGTAATGCGATTGGCTCATGTCCACCTTTATCATTCTTTATAATGCATGATAATTTAGTGGACACTTTGGAAAGAATTATCATTCTGCTAAATCATTTATGGATGCTCAAGAGTACTAATGTTCATAGGGGATCTCATACTTGTTTAGCCTCTCGTGTGAATCAATTGTTCACCATACCATATCTTTTGATTATGTCATTTGCAATAGTAAAAAGTTCTCATGAGTGGAACTTAACATGGAAGTGGCCTAGACCTCAAAGAACTAGAACCTTTTTGTGGATGGCCTTGCACCATAAACTATTAACAAACATTGTAAGATTTCATGGGCATATGAGTTCAAGCATAATCTGTCATAAGCACTTGATGAGGACCTTGACCATATACTTCGACATTGCCACTTAGCGAAGAAATGTTGGAATTTTGTAATTCTACTACATATTTGAAGCAGATTCTACACTTGTTCAGTTCAAGAATGAATGGAAGCTAATATGACTACTTGCATGATACAGAAGGATAAAGGATTAGAAAGGGTATAACTGCACTAGTAACTCGTGATGGAAAATTATTTCTGACCCACTCTATTGGAGAATATGGGATGTAAGAAATCGCAGGCTCTTTGCAAGTGAGAAGACACATGCAATTAGATTAGTTAATGAAGTGCTAAATAAAACTCTTCTACCACCTAACTAATGTAGATTGTTTCTGATCTTCTAATCCTCCTACAATTTTTGAGCATCTTGTAAATTATTGTATATAATAAAATACACTTTTCCACTCAAAAAGAAAGTTCTTATATGAGTTCTTCCTCAACTTCGACTGCACCTATTTCCCTTAGTCTTTTTATACGACTAAATTATTGGAGGGTCGTCTTGATGCAGTGTGAGTGTGAGAATAGAGAAGGTGTGTGAGAATTAGAGAAATAAGGTAGAATAAGAAGAGAGAATAGAGAGAATAGAGAGACAGAATAAGAAGAGAGAAGGAAGAGATCAAGAGAGGAATACAACAACAATATGCTTATTATTATTCAATTCATCAAAAAATCTACATAGCAAATAGTTGAGGACTATATATAGGCCTCAACCTAACCCTAAATATTAATCATAGAATACTCTAGAATATAAATCATACTTAATGCTAATTGATAACAATAAATGCAAAATTAAAATAGAACAATCTAGAAATACTAATTTCTAATATGATAATCTTCAAATCTCTTTGTCATCTTTCTAATTCTTTTGTGATTCCCATCAAATAATAATTTCCTAAATATCATATCACATCACGTCTACTACAGATTTAAGGACCAAGCAGGCTTAGGATGCAATATGGTAGTTTTCTGAACTGCTCATCTGATTCAAGCATTATTCACATGGAAGAAGGATGCGAGTAGAGCATCAAGTTTTCAGTTGATATGTTTAAGGGCAAGTCTTCAATGGTTCCATTCTAGCAACTTAGACATTTCTCAAGTATCTTTATCTATCTGCTCATCTTACTCGGTGATCAATCTTTAACAAGGGTGACAAATGACTTCATAGCTATATATGGACATTCAAATGATGTTGGGAGCATTGAAAGAAATTAGAATGTCTGTAATTTGACGGGGCATATTGTCATTGTTTCTTCATAGTTTTAATTTCTTTCTGCTTTTCCTTTTCATATTTTAATTTAGTACAGTAGTTTCTTATTTATGAACATTCAAACTTGTTAATGATAATTGTCCGTTATCCCGGAAAAAAACACAATGCGATCAATCTCTCAGTTTTTCCATATCTAATAATGGTAATGGTAATATTAATGGGCTGTTAAATTTTATACCATAATCAACAAGACTCAGTGCTTTCATTGTATCCTGTTTTTTACACACACATATTTGAATAACACTTTATACAAGAATAATACAGTACTAGCTAATAACATAAAATTTACCCACTCTCTTTCAGCATTTTTTATTTCCCCTGTAAAAGGTGGAGGTTGATAAGAATATAAAAGTTCACAGGCATCCCATAAGACAATTTAACTAATCGACACAATTAAAACCCTTTCAATGACTTTATAATATAACTCTACTCTCCATTCCCTGTGGAAACCACTTCCTAGGAATTTATATATTTTTTATATGTTTTATTTTTTGTTTTCGGTAAAATAGAAGTGTTATCTATAATTAATCTCAATCAAAGTCAAGCTCAATAGTATTTATTTAAATGTCATGAAAATAAAATAAAAATAAAATGTTAAGTAAAAGGGCTTTGCCTCGCTCATAGTCCAATCCAATATAACTAGCCTAGTAACCTCTATGTATCATGTGGTTGCTCATTTATTTGGAGAAGAAGCAAATTATGGAAAATAAATTGGTGGGGGTGCAGGGTAAAGATTGGGAGGGGGGAGAAGCAGGGATGACAGCTCGAGAAGAAGAAAAAAGGGTAAAGGATAGGATGGCAGAAGGAGGCAGCTGTCTCCAACACAGTTTGACCAAAGAAAGTGAGTTTCAGCCACCCAAATGGCCAAATCCAACCCCCACTCTCACTCCTTATCTATCACACAAAAATAATACAGTGATAAAATAAAAGATTAAAAAATTTAAGAAAATAAAGCAAAAAGTCACATAGAAGAATGCGAGCAGTGTGGCCTGTCAAGGGGTCCACTTCCAGCTCACTTGAGAATACAATGTTTTCCCTTCATGTTTAATTAGGCTTTCCATGGCCAATGGAAAGAAAAACAATAGGCTATCTTTGAAGAATGCTTCCATTTTGCGTTCTCTCTTCTTTATTTCCAATTAGTAACTAATTTTGCTAAGAAAGAATGGAGTCATAGTGTTGATGACTAAATTAATGTTATAAAACTTCCGGTCCAACATCCGTCACCCGCGGGCGGCAAAGGGCAATAGTGTTGATGCCTTTATGGTGGATGGGTGATGGCTTCAAACCCTTAAATGTCGGATAAATTAGAGTTTCTCTATTTTTAAAAACAAAAAACAAGATTTTTTTGGATTAATACAGCATTTAGTTTTGAAGCTTTCCCTCAATTTTTAATTGACTCTTAAATTTTAAAATTGTTAATTTTGATTTTTGAACTTTCTGCATATTTAGTCTTGATCCTTAAACGTTAAAATTGATCTTTTTGATCTCGAATTTTCAATCACTTTTAGTCTTGATTCTTGAAATTTTTATCTAATATTAAAAATTCAATGACCAACAAAAATATCACAAAGCTCAGAGTCCAAATCATCGATCTAAAATTTAGGGATCGAGACTAAAATTAACTGAAAATATTAAGTGTCAAAATACTGTTTTTGAAGTTCATGAATAAAAACCATATTTGATTGAAAGTTTATAAACTAAAAGCAATATGAACCCACTTTTTTTAATAGTTAGTTTTTTTATGTTATTAAAATTATGTTGATATTTTATAAAAAAACACGACTAAAAACAAGTTACTTTTTTTACCTGTACAAAAGGCAAGTTACTTAATGAGTTAGTATTTTGTTTAAGTTTTTCAAATAAAAAAAGTTGTTCTATCTAGTAAATAAACAAGTCCGATATTCTTGAGAATTATTTTCCCTCATTTTATAACTTATTTTTCTTTTTTGCCAACATATTTTCTAGCATTGCTATTATTTTCATTCATTTAAACATTCTAGTTCGAGACTATTAGTTTTCGACGCATCAACGGTGTCAAGCCCAAGATCACTATGGTCCTTTGAAAAGTGATAGACCTCTAAAATAGCCCAATTCACATTGATTTAGTCTCACAATAGAAACGGCAGAAATTTTAAGGCCCATATATATGTAAGACTAGGCCCAAAGTGAGCTACATGCTCTAT
This sequence comes from Mimosa pudica, assembly GCA_029929735.1. Classification (NCBI taxonomy): domain Eukaryota; kingdom Viridiplantae; phylum Streptophyta; class Magnoliopsida; order Fabales; family Fabaceae; genus Mimosa; species Mimosa pudica. The sequence goes on from JAKELP010000002.1 coordinate 11,141,479, forward strand.
TATGAGAGGATGGGATTGGGAGAGATAACGAGGTGCCAAAATAGAAAATAGAAACAGGCCTATGAAAGCAGCGGCAAGCACCACTGCACGAGCAACAAAGACTCTTGCTATTTTCTGGCGCGAAAAAAAAAAGACTCTTGCTATTTTAATTATTTTGATCAACTTAGTTTCACTAGATAATTATACACGCTATTTTGTGTACTTTGGGAAAAAGTATGCTACTAATGACCTAGAAAATATCATTCACTATCAATTTTACATTTTATATCAATATGAATTGATATATTGATTTGAGAGCATTCAATTTTTAATGGATTATTTGTTAAGAATTTAATAGCGGAACAACTGTTTACTTAAATTACTAAATGAGTAGGGTATAATAGGAGGGACAAGTCTCTCACACTAAAGATTTCATTTATAAATTTAATCGGTTAAAAAATCTGGTATGAACAATTAAGATTGTAGACTATTATAAATTTAGATTTTATTTTTTATTGCATTTGTAAATTGTTCAGACCAGATTTTGACCGATTTAGTTTTTCTATGAAATTTTTAATTATTATGATTCTTTTTATTTTCATAAAAATTATAAATATGGGCCAATGGTGGATGGAAGAAAAGGAGGGCAGTGGAGTGGAGGGGAGTGGCAAAAAAGAGAGGCCACTCCCAAAGTTGTATGCCTATTAGTACGGGCGTGTGGCTCGGTTTCTTTGTGTATTGACTGAGAGAGAGACAATTAACCCAGCCAGATTAATATGATGAAGGTAATTTTAAAGGTCAATTTAATTTTTAATATAAAATATATTTCTAATTGTTGATAACTTTTCTTCAAATTATATCTAGTAAAGCTTCTCAATAACAAATAAGGAAGAGAAGGAGGATGGAAATAAGGATAGAAGGTTAGAGTGTTTTGGTAATATCAATTGATTTTAATTAACTTAACTAATATAATTAATATTATTGAATTAAATAAATACATCTTATATTTGAGAGTTGAGGGAGTATTACAATATAGGCCTTCCTCCATATGAATTGATCTAAATTAGAATTTTGTTAACCATAGTCTGAATCGAAATTTAATGTAGTTTAAAGAAATTATGGATTCAAACAACTTCTTGATTATTTATTAGTCTATTCTTGTTTACGTTCCATCAAAACCTGAAATTCAGGTTTTGAATATTATTCTATTGGAGCATTTAAACTAACATGTGCTGTGCTCTGTCTCATGAAGTTATTGTAGGCACACCTACCACATACACACACAATATGGTTATTCTGATAGGAGAAATAATATTAATCCAAAATAGAGAGAGAGGAGAAATAATACTACCTCCGGTCCTAAATGTAAGACCTAATTGACTTTTTTTGGAGAGGTTAAGGTTGTGAAATAGACTATTAAATCATGACATATTTGATATATTTTTAGATTATACATTAGTTTATAGGTAAAATAAACTAGTCTAAGGAAAAAAATTAGGTAAATCAATTTATAATTAACTTATTTTGCTTTTTTATAGGATTTTCTAAAAAAGTCAATTAGGTCTTATATTTAGGACCGGAGGGAGTATATATATATATATATTTTGTTTTTTACGGAGGGAGTATATTGATATTAATAATATCTAAATTTAATAAAGAATCTATTTTTTTTCAATTTTGTGCAGATAAAGTAGGCACGAGAGAGGAAGTTCTATTGTTCACGCATAAAGAAAGGAAGTTCTTTCTTTTAATACACCTTTATCTGTTGAAACATGAAAACTGCATGATTGAACTGCCAATATTTTTGAAGCAATACAAACATACCATTCCTATACTTCAAATTAATACACAACCCCAAAGTTGACTTGTTGAGATCATCATAAATGCAGAAATTTAACCTTTTCCATACAATCTTTCCATGATCCTGCGTTCAGACGTACCATTTCCTGGTAATATGCAATATTTTTTCGTTAGTAATAATCAAATTCATGATTCTGAGCATTTTATCCTTATGTATATTTTATCTATTGGGGTTATTTATTTTTGAAGTTAAACCTTTCAAACATGTATAGTTTGATTTCTTTTAATGATACCAACTGATTTTGGGAAGCAAATTAACTGAGTCTCACTTATAAGATTGGTTTTATTAGTTGATGGAATTCTTTATGAATAGTATTTCTTCTCAACCATCAACACTATTCTTCATAGAGTGGTCCCTATAACTCATTTAGCTTCCTTCTTTGAAGATAATTCTTTTGTTCTTCCTTTCTTTCTAATTTTAGTAAAGTAATTTTTTTTGGATTGTACCTTCATTTGTTATATGACATTTTAATCTTGGGTATTAAATTTTTTCTTTGGAGGTTGTTAATTATTTCATAATCAATTTTAATTATAAATGGTTTTTATTCTTAATTAATTATGTCAAAAGTAGAAATAAAAGTTTTTATTTCATTTGCCTTTTTCCAACGTCAAAATGATAAAGTAAATGTCATGTATATACTCCTTAACACCAGCACAGAAATAGCCATGGCTAATCTTTTTTTTATTATTATCATAGTACTTCTGGAACCCTTTATTGGAGTCATAAGAAAATTATACTATCAAGATTTTCTAAGATTGTTGATAATATTTCGTTATATATGTGCCTTCATTTTGTATCGTTTTTATATTTCCACTAATCTCCTATTTGTGCTAAATCTCCACATACAATTATATATCCATCTCTACTCACCATAACGCTTGAATCATTACCGTACTCAAACAATTTCCTCGTATGTATTTCATAAGATGGCGTATGAATGATCTATTTAATGATATCTCTCTTATAATTAAGTTGTTGCCAAATTAGGAATCGATAAGGTGATTGTTTAAGTGGACAAGAATTCTCTTAATAATGAACATATTTTGACATGTTCTTCATATATTCTACATATGTATCTGTGAAAGATACTACCTCCGGTCCCTAATGTAAGAACCCAAAATTTGAATGGTTTTGGTCCCTAATGTAAGAGCTCACCCAATATTCTCTCCTCATTTAATGCATTTTTTCCTACTTTACCCCTCTCTTTCATATTTATTAATGCTTATATATTTCTCTCTCTTAAAAGTACCATAATAAATATGGGCAATTTTGGAAAAGAAGCATTAACTTCAGACACCCAACTAACATCCACATGTTTTCTTAAGAAGCGTTTTTTTGACGGCTAGCTCTTACATTAGGGACCGGAGGGAGTATATATTATGACTACTTAATTGTATTTTCATTAATAACTTTTTTATCAACACCCCACATGTGGTCACATGACATAATCATCATGACCTACTATACATTTAATGCCATGAATAATCAGCCAAATATAAATTATTGATTATGGCACGCATGCGTTCTTGAAAATTTCCTGCACTATTTAGGCTTAAATTAAATTAAATCTGATTGATAAATATCTTAAGAGTTGTAGAACAAATATTTTATCTTAATTTGACTTGCATGATTTTTGGCTCAATTTTCTAGCAAGATGGAAAAGCTAAGTTCTTTTTCCAATAAATCACATTCAAATTTTTTTATCAATAGAAATTTTTAAGCCTTTTCTCCTTTTTGAAAAACGATGTAATGACCCTGGTCAGTCCTGAATATAATAACTAAATTAAAATTAATTTACATATATTAAAAATTAGTTAAAAATTATTTGTGAAAATGAGTGTTAGTTGGCTTTTTCTTCAATATAGTTATATACTCTTCAATCATTTACATTAAAACCTGTCTTTGTTAACGTAAATCTATTTGACATACGAAATCAATAGACTAGTAAAAAAATTAATTTTGAGAGATAAATAAATTAATATCTTACATGGGCCAAAAGCCCAAAACAGACCCTTCAACTAGTTCCTACATTTAGTAATTATTTAGTATTTAGTATTTCTTTTAATCTCTTTATTTAAACCAGACTAGCTCTACTATGTAAGGGTCATGGCCATGGGGAAGCCAATATCTTTATATGTAAAAGAGCCTGTTTCTATCACCGAAAAAAAGAGCCTGTTTCAACGCTGCAAGTAGGAACAACAATAGCATGATGATGGGATTTTCATGGTTTAAATTAAACTTATGAAAAATGGTCCAAAATTTAATTTTCAACCACTAATTTTTAAATAATAAATCATTTTGAGTAATTAATAAGTAAGAGATTATTTTTTATTGAATTATATACACATTAAAATAATTATTTTGAAAGAGAAAGTAAATTGAAAATATTCAACCCAAACCATTCAAATTCTATTAATGGTCTTTGGCGGTGAAGAGTTTTCTATTCTTATCATTAAAATGAGCACTAGAATTGTTTCCTTAATTATTGTTAGCCTATCTAAACTTTTTATTGAAAAAAACAAAAAAGAAGATGATGATGATGGTTAAAAATACCTACCTAGGATGAGAGTTTAACCAACAGAGTGAAATTGTGAAAATGTAATAATAAATAGTAATTCAATTTGAACTATGCCTATGTACTGTAGAGTGTAGACATACATATATGCATATGTTGTGTGGCACATCCCTTAAACATGCACTTGGCCTTTATCTTAATAAGAATACAACAAACACATACAAGCTAGGAAGATCATATATATGGCTTTTAATTTGCATTTTATAGCATATAGCCCATAAGTTTTGTTTTATCCAGCTTCGTAATATAGAGTTAATAATTTCTTTTTTTTTTATTACAAGAGTTAATAATTTCTTACATGCATATAATTGATCTTCTTCATCACTGTTATGAGATCATTTCCTCTCATCAATGTATACATCTCTTTCTTTTCTCTTCTTCCATGAAAATTCACAACAACAAGCAGGCCTTAATTAACATCAAGGTGGTACCATCAGAAAGAAATAGAGTGATTGCAGCATCATCACACAATTGCATTCTCTCACTGTGTCCTTGGCATAACACTATCAACAAGAAGATGAGAGGGAAGCCATTTTCAGGCAAGGCCATTCTCTTATTGACCCTCATCTGCTTTCTCGTTGGAACCGTATTCACCACTCAGATTTGGACTCGTCAGGCCACCGTTCCCGTTGAAACGCAATTAAGCTGCGATCATAAGCGGGTAATTAATTAATTAAGCACCTCTTATTAAAGATTTACATACGCGCAAACAACGCAGTTCGTTAATTCTTTTCTTACCATAAGATGACTGAATTGTAACATATCATGACAGACAAGTATAGAATTTTGTTATATATAGTAATTTGAAGAACGTTTAAAAATCTTATAATTTATTGTATCTTTGGCGACGCCATCAATAATTGTGACATGATTTTCTCGTTAGTCATTATACTTGGATTTGAAAGAATTAGCTAAAACAATTTCTACGTAATATATTTTTTTCTAATACGATATTCTTTGTTTCCCTCAGAAATTGTCTGAAGGACAACCTGGAGATGTCCTGGAAGAAGTCTCGAAGACTCATCGAGCTATTCAGTGAGATTTATTTAATTTCCTTTAATAATATGTTTTGCACTTTTTTCGTAATTAAATAAAGCAGTGATGCATTATATTAAGAGTGAATGGTTAGTGAATTTGTTGTGCCAAAAAAGGTCACTGGAGAAGGCAGTTTCAACGCTGGAAATGGAACTAGCAGCATCACGCAAAAGAAGCCAAAACAATAACATTAACAAAAATAATAACAATAGACAGAAAGCTTTCGTGGTTATTGGAATTAATACAGGATTTAGCAGTAAGAGCCGAAGAGATTCACTTCGGCAAACATGGATGCCTACAGGTAAATTTATTAGTAATACTTGCTAATTAATTAATGTCCCCGCATGTTTACCATGAAGAAAATCTTAATTAATTTCCTTTTTTATACAATCTTGATTGATTAATATCAAGTGAGATTTTAACCTTTTATATCCGTTTCAAAAGATAAAGGGATTGAGTATATATCAAGTTCCAAAAATTTAATCGATCAATTTTTCAATTGTATCATTAAAGTAATATTCAATTAATTGATGCAAAAATAGGAAAGGATTTGAAGGAGCTGGAGAGTAAGAAGGGAATAGTGATAAGGTTCATGATAGGGCACAGTGCAACACCAGGAGGGATTTTGGACAAAGGCATAGATGAAGAAGCAGCTAAATACAAAGATTTCCTTAGGCTTGATCATGTTGAGGGCTATCATGAGCTCTCTACTAAGACTCGTCTTTATTTCTCCACTGTCGTCTCCTTGTGGGACGCTGAGTTTTACATGAAGGTTGACGATGACATCCACTTGAATTTAGGTACATAAATCTCGAGTCTTATATGCATCACAAAAAGTTTTGAATTGAAACTTGTGGGCTTTCTAGTGTTAATTTATAATTTTTCTTTTGTTAAAGGTATGCTAGTGAGTACGCTTGCTAAATACCGATCAAGACCTAGGGTCTACATTGGCTGCATGAAATCTGGTCCTGTTCTATATCAAAAGTGAGTTTTACATTTCTTCTTCTTTTTTTATGGTTGAAAATTTTAGATTTCTTCTTAAATTGCCTAATTTGTTAATAAGTATACCTTAGTTAGCAATAATTTGTACTTGGATGCTTAACTAATGTTATAGTTGTATTATTGTTGTGTATAATTTCATAGAGGGGTAAAGTACCATGAGCCAGAGTACTGGAAATTTGGAGAAGAAGGAAACAAGTATTTCAGGCATGCCACTGGCCAAATATATGCCATCTCTAAGGACCTAGCAAATTATATTTCTACTAATTGGTGAGTACTTGATCTTCAAATTTTTATATTAAAATCGAAGTCAATATTTTATTAAAGAATATTATTAAAAATGTCATGAATTAATTTATTTGCAGGCCTATACTGCACAGATATGCAAATGAGGATGTGAGTTTAGGGTCATGGTTATTTGGCTTAGAGGTTCAGCATGTTGATGAGCGTTCTATGTGTTGTGGAACTCCCCCAGGTTAGCCACCAATATACTTCTTTAATTTACTTTATCGTAATAAAGTCTTTCGCCGGTTGTAATGTTCTTCCTTTCTTTTCTAATTCATGAATACCTACTGTAATGTGTTCTGAATAGATCTTTTACTTCAGTCCAAAAAAAAAAAAAAATCTTTTGCTCATGATAATTATATCATATGATAAAGTAAAATTTAAGCTAGTTAATTAAGTGGTATTTCATTGCTTCCATATATGACATGCATGTTTTATTTGTTTGTTCCATTACATATTTTTTCAACGGCAATCTTAATGTTAAATTTTAAAATAACAAGAAAAAAGAATACGTAGTTTCATGGCATGCCCGTAGTAATGATTATGTTTTGCTCTAACAGGAAAATGCCCTCTTGAGGAAAAAAGAACAGAAGAAGAAAAAATAGCATTTAGATAATAAATTAATAAGTATGGTGGACCCGTTTGGAATAATAGAACTATTCAATAAAATTTATTAAAATTATAAGAACTGTAAGTGTTACATATTAATAATTAAGAAAACATCACTAATTTGTTTGTTAGAAAAATGCATTACTACTTCATGTAACAAAAAAGGGCACTCTTCACTATTATTTATTTGAATGCTAAATTGCACAAAATACTTCTGACATCTATACTTTAATACACTCTACCATTTACGGCTCAATATTAAACCACCTTAAACTTTTTAGGTTTTATATATATATATATATATATATATATATATATATATACTAATCATCAATTATATATCTTTTAAGATTTATTTTTTTGTATATGTACATATAGCTCCCTCAAAATTTGAAGCTATATGCTTATATAGCTCGTATAGTTTGGGAGGTTTCTATACAAGCTAAGATATTAATGTTAATATCCATAATTATTTATAATCCTATCCTATATATATAAAAGCAATGAGTGGAATCCTGTTCATCCCACAGTAACTTTTTTTTATTATTATCCCTGCACGGTTCCCAACACTATCATTCAAAAGTGCTTTGGTTTATTTTTTTAAGAAAACTTCTATTAGCAACATTTAAAAAAGAATATTTAAATTTAATTTAATTTAATGTATAACATGTACTTAAGATATTTTCTTTTTTTTAGATAGCAGAAACATTTTCTAATTATTCCTAATTTTTTCTCAAATTAGTCCTAATAATGTTCATTCATAATCTATAATAAATAAATAAGAGAGAAGAATTGAGATAAATATATATTTTTAGAATGAATTGGTAATATCATATGCTAATAAATAAATTAACTAAAATCTTTAATCTAATCAAATTTGACAAAAAAACAACTCTAACATGTATATCTTCTCTTTATTAAGTCTGTGCTAATGGGCTTATCTCTAAAACAACGTATACGTTGGCTTCTCTCTACTTTTTTCACTGTTCATCTTAATTCTTATCTGTTTATGTTCACATTTCCCTGTTATCATAGAATATGTTTATATATTATTACTATTTATAAAAGTCATGGACAAAATCACTGAAACAAGTTGATCCTTTTCTTCTTAAGCCGATCTTCAGTCATGAACAACTTTATGTTGTTTTGTCTCGTGTTAAAAGTGCTGATGATCCTTTACAATGATACTTAATATTGTGTACAAGGAAGTTTTCACAAATATCAGTGCCTAGTTTGTCGATTCCACCTATACTTAATTGTTTTTTACTTTGTACAAACTTAATTGCAAATATATTATCCTTTTTTGTAACAAAATATAATATCCTTTGCCTATGCTCTCTTGTCTATTTTCTCTCAACCTACATTTACATTCCTTTTCCAGTTATTAAATCATTCATATTTTAAGAAGTTACATGATATTTATCGCTTGCAAGTTATTGACTTCGGGCATCCCGGGGCAGTAATATCTAGTTAATGATGAACTAACGTTCAGAATTTGGGTTACGCACAGACTGTGATTGGAAGGCAAGGGCGGGAAATGTATGCGTGGCATCATTTGATTGGTCGTGCAGTGGGATTTGCAAGTCGGTGGAGAAAATGAAGGCAATACATAAATATTGCGGGGAAGGAGAAGGAGCTGTTTGGAATGTTGAACTCTAATTAATTTGCTTAATTGGACATGCTATGTAGTACCAAAATAGGATCTGAATTAATCAACGATTTACTGCGTTTCCTTTCTTTTAATTTTTGTTTTTTTACCATATTTTATGCCAATAATAATGTAGATCTATGTAAGATACTGTAGTAATTTCATGCATTATACCCTGTTTTTGGACCTAATTTTAAGTTTCAATCCTTCCCTGATGGTGCTTAGCTTATTAGGTTAGACTACTTCAAATACAATTAAATACATAACAATTTTTTGGTATTTGGAATAGGTATTAAATAGAAAATGTGAGAAAAATGTTATCGTTTTACTAATTTGTTACATCAATATCATATATTCTTAGTTGTAAAAACAAACCCACACATACATATATGTATCTGGTATGGGTTTCAATTCCTGAGAGGTTTTTTCATTGTAGCATACCAAACATAACGGCACATGAGATCAACTGTCTCTTTTTCTTCAGGCCCAAATTATTTTTATTTCTCTATTTTTACCATTTTTATTTTACTTTTAGAACTCCCTCCATTCCTAAATATAAGATCACTTTAGGGAGGAGAGCTTGTTCATAAATATAAGATCACTTTCTAATTTGACTCAAGTTTTCCCCAAATTACCCTATACTCCCTTCACCCAAAAAATAGTGGTTTAAAGAAGATGATAAGATATTTTTAAAACTTAGGTGAGGGGTATTTTAGAAATTTCATGTAATCCTAACTTATTGGAATGTCTTCCTTAATCTCTCCAAATTTACTAAAGTGATCTTATATTTAAGAACTTGGAGTATTTTTTTCTTGGCACTTGAGTTGTACTACCGTACTACTTTCCTCCCGCGAGATAGAATAATCATTGTTCACAATTCACAAACAACCGTATACGCACACGTTCCTTGAAGCATAGTTCATGCATCAATCAGATTAAAATTCAAACACTTTTATAAAACCAATTTAACGGAAGGGATTCAAGTATACTAGAATTTGATTGATTCGACAGAATACACCACAGAGGAAGCATTCAAGTTTGGATTAATCCTTAGCTTATAACTCATATCTCTCTATATTCACATAATGGCCCAAAATTTCATTGGGCTTGGACCTAATCCACCAATGGGTTGGGTATATATTCCTACAGAAACCAATAAAAATTAGAAGATCCCATCAACATAGGAATGAAAATATTTAGGTTCATATTGGCTTGGCAAGCCAGTGATATAATGAAACCGCAACAAGGCCACAAGAAGCTTGTTCAAGCAAGCGCGCGCACATATATATTAAACCATATCATTTAAATCAAGAGCCAACATTCTCGTTCAATGAGTTTCCAATAAGAAGCAACATCCACTAATTTCACATGATAATTATGGAGCCTTCTTGTCATCAGAGATGGCGAGTAGCACATTTTCTACCGTTGGCTTCTGTGAATCATCCATTGTTCGCATGAGTGATCCATCTCTCCTTAGACGAGACTTGGGATTTTTGAGTTTAAGAAAGTACTTTTGAGCATGACTTGCAATTTGAGTTGGAGTTTTGGATGGCACTAGGTTCCTAGAGATGCTCCTCCAATCACCTCTTCCATAGTGTTCAAGTCCCAGCAAGAACATTCTGTCACATATATTATAAAATCTATAGCATTTGCTAAAAAATATAAAATCTATATTATAAGTTATACTAAGCATTAGTCACTGAAAAAAAAGTTCTGAATAAGTTTTACAATTCATGCAAAACAGTTTAACCCAAAAACAAAGTAAAAATGATAGTTAGGCGGCAAATCCGTAGATTTGATTTTACATTTAGTATTTATTAAAATATTTTTAATATAATAAAATCTAAACCATCTTAGATAATGATGCATAAATAGGCTATGTATGACTAGCTCCCTGTTCATCCTTTTATGAGTAAATAAACAATTCCATGAACTTCGTCAAAATCTTTAAATATGAACCATTGATTTAAATAATCTTGTATATACTTCTAAATAGAGTTGCCACGCATGCATATGATACAATACGTATGATCTATGATACAATAATTTCTGTTTTGAGATAGATACACGTATGTTCTATGATATAATAATTTCTGTTTAAGAGAGAGATAATACACACAAAATGAGTGGTGTTAAGCAATATGTCATTGCAAATGACAAGCAGAGATCAGAGTGTAAAATAAAGTAAACATTATAATTTTCAGTTTAAATTAAAGATCAGTCTTCATTTATTTTTAGATCACTGATGAGAATTATTTATTTGAGTTTCAAGGTTACTTTTGAACATTTCTATTCCCAATCTGTACGTATGTATAATAAAAAAAATGCACACTGCACTCTGCAAAATCGTTCAACAAATAGAAGCAATTAAAAAAGAAAACTTATAATAAAATAGACCAAATAAAAGAGAAGTATGAAAAAACATTGATTACTTAATAGTAGTGCAATTGATTGAGTAGCTAGTTGGAGCACATTATACAGTCCTGGCCTCAGGCTCTCTTGTTTGGATATTATTGGGTTTCCAATTAAACCTATTGGACAAATTAGTTAGTCAGTGCACCTAATCAATTAGTATGTTAAAATATAGCATTCGACAAATTAACTAATGTTATTTCTTATACCTAAGTTACATTCTTATTTAAATAATTTTTAGTAATTGAGCACTAAGCACATTGATATTGTTTTTTCGGTATTTTTAATACTCTAATCTTACTCACACCGCATCCAACACCCTAAACCAAAGCTTAAGGTGATAGATGTAACTGAACAACATAAGAATGACTAGATCTACCCAAACCCTGATATATATCGGTTTTACCAAGAAAAAAATGTCACGCTAATATTACTATACTGTACCCATTTTAGTATGGTAAAACCTTCAAAGACTATATTGATCAATATAAAGACACACGCTCGACAATGTTTCAACGAGTTTTGAATGGGTAATAATGCATTATCAATATGGAGTAAATAAGGATGCATGCCATTGATGAACAATTTCTTTTCGAAGGGACACAGAGTAAAACTCCTCAAATAACGAGTCAAAAAAATTTAGCTGGCCAATATAGACATTATACGTAAGCGAAATATTCTTAAAGACAATGTCATTATGATACTCAGCACTCTGCCTGCAGCACCCAGTAGTTCACGGTATCTTAACGAAATTCGACACACACACACACACACACAAAGTTAAAAACTCCGACCATGACGAGCACAAAGATAATCACATTTTGAATAGGGAATCTTCAGAAATTATCGATCGATGAATAGTCTTCTTGCATTTTCAGTTCAAAAGAAAAATAGTGCATGCTCCTCCTTCCCCATATTCTAAGCTAATATGCAAGTTCGATCAAGTTCTAGTTTAGTTTTGCAAATTTGTGGTATAGGGCATTGATGAAGTATATAACTATAGCTATTCTAGTTTAGTTTTATTATTATTGGTTAATAATAAAAGGGCAAAGGTGCAAAAATGGGTCAAAATTATTACGCCAGGAGCACATAGGGGTAACAAGTATTTTCGAGTTCAATTTTGGGACTGAAAAATAAATATTGGTGCAAAATAGGGAACGTCGTTTATGTTGACTGACGTTGACCGTTAAACGCTGACGTGGCGAGGGAAATAAGATTTTTTTGCTGACGTGACATGCCTATGTGGCAATATTTCCTGAGTGTGTGGGACCCACATTATTTAAATTAATAAAAAAATATAAAAAACACTCCCCCCGCCCCTTCTTCTTCTTCTTCCCTGGGCTGCTGCGCCCGCAACCCCCCTCCAACAAAAAAAAAACAAACTCCCACCACCCACCCACTTCACCCCACCCCCACCGCCTGCCGCCGCCGCATCCTCCATCGCCTTCCCCATCATCACCATCATCTTCCCCGTCTTCACCATCCATTCTCTGCTCTGCTTCATCCTTCCTCATTTCTAGCCCGCGACGGCCGGCGAGGAGTATGTGTGTGTGTGTTGGGGATGTGTGTGCGTGATGAAGATGACTGGGGGTTGTATTGTTGGCGGAGCGGTTGGGGGGTTTGGGGACTGGAAGGGGTGGGTGTTGTGGGTGGTGGGGCTGTGTTTCGTGGTGGTTGGGGGGCTGAGATTGTGGCGAATGTTTGTTTTGAGGGGGAGGCAGCGGCGGCGGCGGCGTATGGCCAAAGTGGTGGAGGTGTTTTGGGGGCGGGGGGAGAAGTGGCGACGGCGGGCGGTGGGGGTGTGGGTGAAGTGGGTGGGTGGTGGGAGTTTATTTTTTTTGGTTGGAGGGGGGGTGGCGGGCGCAGCAACCCAGGGAAGAAGAAGAAGAAGAAGGGGGTGGGGGTAGGGGAGGGGGGGAGTGTTTTTTATATTTTTTATTAATTTAACTAATGTGGACCCCACACACTCAGAAAAATATTGCCACATATGCATGCCATGTCAGCAAAAAATCTTATTTCCCCCGCCACGTCAGCGTTTAACGCTCAACGTCAGTCAACATAAACGGCGTTCCCTATATCGCACCAATATTTATTCTTCAGTCTCAGAATTGAACCCGAAAATACTTGTTACCCCTATGTGCTCTTGACATAATAATTTTGACCCACTTTTGCACCTTTACCGATAATAAAACTCAAATTAAAGTTGGAGGGTTTCAGTATAGTTTATTCCTCACTTGTGAACTTAAGAACTTTATATTTTCAGTAATTTGAAGCTGTTATTTGATGTTTAAGCGTTTATACCCGGGAATAAATTTTGAAGGGCTATGAAATTTCTGTTCTAACTATATTGGTAAACTTTTCAGGGAAACAGAGTATATAACTTATCTTCCTTTAATCATTATTATTACCAATCATATACAATGATCTCACTCGAGAAGCAGCACTTACAATATTCAATGCGGCTTTGAACTTCAAATGTTTATACTGCTTTCTTTAAATCCCTAATTGCACAAGAGTTGTTAGTTTTCTTTCTTCACCTCCAATATATATCTTAATTTCACATGGTTTCAATATAACTTTAGATTAGGAAAATATTAGAATTTAATTAATGAGGTACTCCTCTTGTCTTAAATATAATGCCTAATTGACTTTTTTAAAAAAATTCTAAGAAAGAAAAATAAGTCACCTATATATTGATTTACCTAATTTCTCCTTAAACTAGTTTAGTTGACCTATAAACTAGTTTGTAATTTAAAAATATATTAAATATATCATAATCAACTAACCTATTTTGCTTTTTTAATCTTTCTAAAAAATCAATTAACTCTTATATTTAGAATGAGAGGGGTATAAATTATTAAAATAAATAGATTTTTAAACTGAAAAGCCACGTAACGGTTAACAAATTAATTTCAATAAAAATTTTGGAAACTGGTTTTACTACTCATAAAAAAGATAGTGTATAGGGAGTAGTCAAGATCGTTGGCCTGGAATCTTATCAAAATTGTCTGAATTTTATATCTATTAAAAAAATTTCAATAGATAAATAATCTAGACCGTCGATATTATTAGATCTAACAATCTAAATACAAGTAGCTAGCTCCTCAATCTAAATACAACTAGCTCCTCATATTCATCTTCTTGGTCAGCAGGGAAACTGATTCCTAATTTTGAAGGTTTTTAAATTTGTTTCTCGGAAGCTGAATTAATCACGAAACTAAAATGTGCAATATATGAATTGAGCAGATGTAAATATTAATAAATGAACATAAAATCTTGGCCCGAAAATCCCCCCGCGGTTTGAAGAAGTAAGAACAAAAGTGAGAGATTGTAGATAAATAAATGAAGAAGTAAAATCAAATAAATTAAACGACTTACTCATGTTCTGTCTTAGTCCAAGGAATTCCTCTTCTACGCTGGCTAGGAACAGATCTTACTTCTGAACATTTTTTAGAAGCTTCATTTTCTTCATTCTTGTCCATCATGCAAGCTTCATTTACTTCTGAATCACTCTTCAAATAAAGGTCGAGAATTTCATCAAATTCTGAACATTCAATTCTATTAATGTCATCTGCCAGATCTTCAAGATGATCTTTCAACTGAGTTATACTTTTGGTTGGGATTCTAAAAGCAAGATTTGGAATTAGAATTTCAGATTTCAAGCCAAACTCTGCCAAAGCATTCTCAAATATCTTGTTCTCTTCCCAGGTCCATCCATCAACTTGAGGTCTTTTCTCTTCTGCCTTTGGTGAATCTTGGATCATTGCATTGTTTGGAATAGTGAACAATGGATTTTGAGAGCTTGAGGGATCCATTTTTGATAAGCATCTCAAAATGTTTGATTTACTTTTGATTGCAACCTTAAATGTGTTTATGGTGTGTAAGAAATTTGTAAAAGGTTAATAGGAATCCAACAATGCATTGCCCTTTAAATGTGAAGAACGGAACTTACTTCCTGTCTGTCATGTGGGTCCTACAGAAGTTACGTTGAGCTCATGCTTTTCTCACTTCAAGGCTTGGATACTTACTATATTGCTAGTCGTGGCGATTATATTAGCAATTGAGATTATCAATTAAATACTGTCAAGTTAGGGCAGAAATTTTAGTTAAATCAATATCATCTAGTGTGTCCCTCTTATTTTGTAAACTCTCTTATCTTTCTCACAAATGTCTTCATGACATCAAAGCGAAACTGACTCATTAGAAGTTAATCATTGCTCCCTCTCCTAGTTATTTATACGAGATTTTTAAGACTTGATTTCGGTCATAAACAATATTTCTAATTTTGATCCTTTCTCGTTCTCATTTTATATATATATATATATATGGCTCAACGCCAAGAGTTTGGAGATGGAGGAAATGATGTAAGACATGAATTCGACATAATTGAAGAATGGCGACATGACGAGCAACAGAGTATGGATTGGACATTGGGGAGTAAAGGGATTTTGTTTTTTGTTTTTGCTTTGATATTTGTTTGTATTTTTTATATTATATTTTTAATTCAGCTCATGTTTATAGCAAGCCGATAGTAGTTTGTTTAAGGTTTGATAAGGAAAAAAACTTGTAAAATTTTATGAACATGATGGAGGATAATGATTTCAATACAAATTTGTTTGAGAAGAAAAAATGGTTAAATGCCACATTTGCTTCAAAAGTGTACGTAGTGTATCATGCTTTTCATGTTGTATTTTTAGGCTCACTTTGAAGTGAAAAATAATTTATGTTGACCATTAATAATCAAACGACAAAGGGTGAATATGACACACTTTTCATACTTCCGAGTCAAAATTGAGACAAAAAGTATTTCTAAGATACATGATCCTCGTGCACATTTATTTTTTTTTAAGGAAAAGACAATTTCATTAATAACTCAAAACTAGTAAAATAATATGGTCCAAATAGTTGATAAATTACAACTTGAAAACTGAAAAGAGAAATTCCCTCACACTTCCAAGGAAAATATAACATTTCACACAACAAAAAATATCTCTTACAAAAATCTCTTTTCCAAGGAAAATATAACTTTTCACACGACAAAAAGAGAATTGAGATATTATATCTTACTGAAAAATATAAATTCAATAAGCTATGTTTCCATGTTTAAATGAGGAATTTTCAATTGAAGAGTGTTATTGGAACTCTTGGGAATTAAAAAGGAGGCGCGATGAGTGGAGAGAGTGACGGAAAGTTTCGTGCAAACACAAGTCAGGGTGGTCCGCCGCCCTTTGGTGGCCGGAATAGTTTTAACACCAAAGGAAACACTGGAGTTTCATATAGGGATAAACTGTTAAGTCTGGGGGAATCCGGTTATTTGGAAAAAAATGGAGTTGAGGACGAAGCTATTCAAGGATGGCGGAATTACTTCACAAAAATGAGTGAGGAAGGCTCTAGACAATCCCAAGGATCTGCTGAGGAGGGAGAGGATATGGAGTCTACTGATAAGGAAGCATGGATGGAGACAGGAGATCTTCCTAAGCTGGAAGTTTCAGCGGATGATTATGCTTCATGGTGCAAGCCATATATGAATTCATTGCTCGTTAAACTGTTAGGGAAAACGATGGCAGTGAACTTTATGATTCAACGAATGGAACGGATGTGGGGAGCGAAGAGGCCAATGAGAGTAACACCATTAAGTAATGGATATTTCTTAGTCTCTTTCTCTACACCGGAGGATAGAGATTACGCGTTACAGGAGGGTCCTTGGATGATCGCTGATCACTACTTGTTGGTGCAACGGTGGAGGCCAAATTTTCAACCTTGGAAGGCAGATCACACCAAATGCATTGCAGCTTGGGTAAGAGTTCCCGACCTTCCGGCAGAGTTATATAATGTGGAATCTCTTCGTAGAATAGGGAACTTGGTTGGGAAAACTCTTAAGAATGATAGAACTACGGCATTTGCGGAGAAAGGCGGCTTTGCTCGCATCTGTGTTGAATTGGATCTTAATAAACCTCTTCTTCCAGCCTTCATGCATCTGGGCGAAAGGTATAAATTTGAATATGAAGGATTACATTTGGTGTGTTTTTGTTGTGGAAAATATGGGCACCATATGGGTCAGTGCCCGTTGAAGGCTGTTAAGGAGAAGAAAAAGGCTGAGGAGAATGGCGTTGATCCTCAGGGACAGAAAGCTAGCTCCGGCAAGGATACAAACAAGGCTCATATTTTTCAAGGAAGCTCGGCGGCTCAGTCAACCATGTCTCCGACGGAGAAAGATGATGAGATTGGAAAACCCGATTTTTTTGGTCCGACAATGATTGTGAAACGTGATTTTCGGAGGAGGAATATTGCTCCACCTCTTAAGGGAAGTTCTGGGATTGGCTCGAAAAAAGTGGAGGAAAATATGGGGACATTTAAAAAGGTGGCAGAAAAAGGAAAAAAGGTGGAGAATCCCGTGATTATTGAGGAGAATGAAAGCACAAAAGAAAAGATAGAATCTGGGGGGGATATGGGTCGAAAATGGGTCGATGTGGGATCAAAAAGGAAAACAAAAGTTAATGGAAGGACACGTGTGAAGGTAGCATCCAATGGAAAAAGGGCTGTGAGTGGCGATATGAAGGATTGGGCCTGGTCAGACATTAACCCGTTTGCAGCTTTGAAGAATGGGCTTGAAAATGATCCAATAACACAGGCCATGGATTTAAACAATGAAGCAGACTTAGGTGGGGCTGGAGAGGTACGTAATAATCAGGAAATGAAGGATGTTACTAGGGAAGTTAGCATGGTAGATGGGACTGCAACTATGGATAATATTTTGAAGGATAATAATGTGGAGATGCAGGAGGTTAATTCCTCAATTAATAATAATGTTTCTCTATGAATTTTTTGATATGGAATTCTAGGGGAACGGGATCACAATCATTCCCGAACCTTATTCATGAGTTACGAAAATTTCATTGTTTGGACTTTGTAGCTTTGCTTGAGACGAGATGTAGTGGGGACAATGCAAAGAGGATTATTAATAAGTTGGGTTTCAAACATTCAGCTATAGTGGAGGCAGATGGTTTTAAAGGAGGAATTTGGTGTATGTGGTCTGATAAGTTAGCTAACCTTGAAGTGGTTGAGAAAAATGCCCAGTTTATTCACTTTAAAGTTATTGATCAAAAGCAATTATCTTGGTTCATGACTATTGTATATGCCAGTCCTTCTCCGGCCAAGAGGAGGGAATTGTGGAGGGATTTAATAGATGTAGGAAGTCGTGTTAATTTCCCATGGTGCTTAGGTGGGGATTTTAATGCTACTTTATTCTCAAGTGAAAGGAAATCAATAAGAGAAGGAGGGGGTGTTGATAAGGCTTTCTGTGAATTTGTTGAATGTAGTAGAGTGATGGATTTGGGTTTCGTCGGTCCTTTGTTTACATGGAGGAGGGGGAGCTCAGAAAGTAGAATTGACAGATTATTGGCATCTAGTACATGGATTAATCAATTTCCGAATGCGATTGTGTCACATTTACCGTGGTATAAATCCGATCATCGTCCTTTGTTATTAAAATTGGAGGGAATGGATTTTCCACAGCAAAGAAGAAGATCATTTAGATTTTTGGGCGCTTGGGTTCTTCATGATGAGTTTAAAAATTTTGTATCGGAAAACTGGAGGGAGGATGCAGTGTGGTCAGATAATATTGAGCAGTTTACTAGTGCTTGTGCAGAATGGAATAAAACAATTTTTGGCTTTACGGATAGAAGGAAAAGAATACTTATGAAGAGACTTGATGGTATTACTCGTACGGAAGCGAAGTATGGTAGTTCCCGGAGATTAACAGAATTATATGAGACCTTGTGGAAAGAACTTGAATCTGTCCTCCTTCAGGATTCTTTAATTTGGGCCCAAAAAGCGAGGTGTGAGTGGACTATTACTGGAGATAGGAATTCGAAAGCTTTCCATGCGAAAGCTAATGGGAGGAGAAAGAGGAATTTTATTGGAGCACTTAAAAATTCGGAGGGTGATTGGGTATTGGATAAGGATAGATTAATTTGCATGGCTACTAAATATTTTAAAGACCTTTTTTCGAAGGAGGAAGAATACTGCCGCTCTCTACTTTGTAGTGTCACTTATCCGGAGGTTAATGAAACTGAATTGCGGAGGTTGGCAAAAAGGATGGAGGACATTGAAATTAAAGAAGCTGTTTTTAGCATGGGAGCTTTAAAAGCTCCGGGACCAGATGGTTTCAATGCTTTGTTTTATCAGAGCCAGTGGGATACGGTGGGAAAGTCGGTATGTAATTTGATTAAAGAATTATGGGATTATCCTGAGAGGATTGAGAATATTAACAATACTTTATTAGTTCTTATTCCTAAGAAAGACCATCCTGAGGAGTTGAGGGATTTCCGCCCCATAAGTTTGTGTAATGTGATTTTTAAGGTGTTGACAAAGATCATTGCTAATAGGATCAAGAGGATTCTGCCGGAAATAATAGCACCGAACCAGTGTAGCTTTGTTCATGGTAGACATAGTTCGGATAATATAATTATTACGCAGGAGGTGATTCATACTATGAGGAATATGTCGGGGACAAAGGGATTTATGGCAATAAAAATTGATTTAGAGAAGGCGTACGATCGGTTAGATTGGAATTTTATTAAAAGATGCCTATATGAGCTGAAACTCCCAGAGGAAATTGTGCGTGTTATTCATTATTGTGTCTCTACACCCACTTTAGGCTTGTTATGGAATGGAGAGAAATCTGATGAGTTCCATTCAGAGAGAGGTGTCCGGCAAGGCGATCCTCTTTCACCATATTTGTTTGTTATATGTATGGAGAAGTTGGCACACTTAATCCAGGAAAGATTAAACGCGAAGGATTGGAGACCAATTAAACTTTCCTCTAATGGCCCTTCAATCTCTCATTTATTTTTTGCAGATGATGTATTTCTTTTTGCTGAAGCCTCGGTGGAGCAAGCTGAGGAAATTAAAGGGTGCTTGGATGAGTTTTGCAGCAGCTCTGGTCTGAAGGTGAACAACAATAAAACAAGGATGTTTTTCTCTAAAAACATCAATCACAATAGAAGATCTCAGTTGAGCGAGATTATGGGATTTCAGGTCACAAATGATTTGGGAAAATATCTTGGGGTGCCCATACATCATAAACGGGTCTCTAAAGATAGCTATTTGGAATTAGTTGAAAAGGTGCAGCAGCGATTAGCAGGCTGGAAAATTCACTCATTATCACTGGCAGGACGAGCTACACTGGTATCATCTGTGACATCAGCGGTACCTGAGTATACGATGCAAACAGCTCACCTTCCGAACTCTACTTGTCAGAAGATTGAGAGGATGAATAGAAGTTTTATGTGGGGTGACACTCCTGAAAAACAGAAGACTCATTTGGTCAATTGGGATACTGTTTGTTTGCCTAAAAGAGAAGGAGGTCTGGGCATGAAGCACATGAGGGCAAGGAATCAGGCTTATATGATGAAGATTGGATGGCAGTTAGCTACACGACGGGATGCTTTGTGGGTGAAGGTGATGCGTGCGAAATATGGATGTGGGAATGAACTGTTACCACGAATTAATATGGCAAGAAAGGGGTCTAACACATGGATAGGGGTGAAGAAAGTTTGGGATAAGATTGAGGGAGGTTGTTTGTTGAATACTAATCCTCAAGAGGTGAAATGGAGGTATGCTAATGATGGGGTATTTACTGTTGGATCAGCCTATGATAAGTTGAGAACTATCCAGGGGCAGGATGACCGAATTTGGCAGCAAGTTTGGAAGGTTGACACGATCCAGCGATGTAGGATGTTTTTATGGCTGGCATTACATGGAAATCTACTTACAAATGAAGTTAGATTTAAAAGACATATGGGACAGGAGAGTACATGTTCTTGGTGTAAACATGATTCAGAATCTTTGTTACATGTGCTGCGTGACTGTAGAGAAACTAGCAGACTATGGAGAGATATCATTCCCTTGGAAAAACAGCAGCAATTTTTTAATGGGGACTTGAAGATGTGGCTAAGCAGTAACATTATGAGGAAAGATAAGCTACTTGAGAGGAAGTGGGATAGTCTATTCTCGACTATATGCTGGATTTTATGGCAGAGGAGAAATGAACGAGTTTTTGAGGATAAATTGATGTCCAATACAACAGTAGTCATTAAAGCGCAGAGCTTAATCGATGTCATAGGAGGTTCCAAGGCTAGGATGAAGGGAGTAAATTTAAATGGTCATGTGATAGTAAATAGAGAGGAAGGCTGGAGTTTGCCTCCTGAAGGGTGGCACAAAATTAATTCAGATGGAGCTGTTAGCTCTCTAGATCATGGTGGATGTGGGGGAGTTATTAGAAATGATAAGGGGGAGTTTGTCACTGGTTTTATCTTCCGTACACAAAACAGTTCCAGCCTGCATACAGAACTAAGAGCAATGTTTCATGGATTGAAGATGGCTTGGGATAGAGGACTGCACAGGGTGATAATTGAATCGGATTCTTTAGAAGCTGTCAAGTTGGTACAGACTTATGCAGTGAGTGACGATCAAATTTCTATGCTTGTGGGGGATATTAAAAGGCTACGGGATCAACAATGGATGACTGAGATTAGACATGTTCCAAGGGAAGCGAACCAAGTAGCTGACTGGCTAGCAAAACAAGCTATGGATGCACCTACAGGTTTTCATGATATTGACTGTCCTTCGGATCAATTATGTAAACTGCTGCAGCAGGATTTGGATAGCCTTGTGGCTAAGTAGTTAGTTGAGGGAATTTCTCTCCTTTGTTATCAAAAAAAAAAAATGAGGAATTTTCAATTTTAAATTAACAATTCACGTCAACTGCTTTATTCTTCATTAAATATGTCAATCTTCAAATTTTAAATAAAAAGACGATATATATTAATATGCAAAAACATTACATAAAGTCATACATACCAAATTAGATTATGATAAATATGTTTAACTTATATCACATATCTTTATCATATTAAAAAGGCCCATATGAAATAGAGGATACAACATGAAGAACATGAGAGATGGGCCTTGATATTTATGTTGTAGGCCTAAAACGAACAAAACTATATATAGTACATAAGAACTCCTTATATTCTTGTAACATGCTGCTGCTAAAGATGAGAAACATCGCGCGAAGGACAGCTGGACAACAGAATAGAAGCCTTCACTTAGTCTTGATGGGTTTAGCCCAAACCTTGTATAATAGCAAACCGCTTAAAAGTATATGTTGCCAAAAGTGGACTGAAATGAAACAAGGAACCAAGCCCATAGAGTTGCCTACTAGGCTATAAGAATGTTGTAATCCATCTACACAAAGTCACAATTCACAAATGCAACCATTCCAAAATGCTACGAGGATGAGTTGGCAACCGAAAAAACAAAAGGTATCCCAACTTTGTTGAGTAAATAAAAGACGGCAAAGTAGATCCTCATGGATTGCTTTTGGAGAAACAGTTGACCAAAAATATGATCGTGAAGTGCACCTATGCAGAGTTGTAGAAGATAGGAGCATAATAATAGCATATAAACTGACATAGAAAACCCAAACACATACTCCCTCAGATCCTAAATATAAGTTCTATGCAGAGTAATATATAAGCAAGGATAGTGGTTGAAGGCGGTGGTTTTTTTTTGGAATATGACTATCTTCTAATAAATTGTTGTACTAACATAAATAGTAACAAATTGTCATAATAAATTGATGAATATGCTAGGCTTCAATGGGAGCACATTCTTCTGAAATAGCTCATTCCAAATTTTCGATCCCATATGAAGATAACATTTTTGTTGGGAACACACATTTATTGGCACCTATATTTTTCTTTAACTTTAATTAATTTAAGGCTCTAAAGATGATTTTTTCAAGCCCATCCCAATTCAACATGAAGAAAATGGTCACTCTTAAATTAACATTTTATTATTTATCCCAAACAACATCATACATCGCTTCTACAATATAGATGTAATAATCAAACTGTCACCAAAACACCATTTCTTCAGCTAATTAGTACACATCCTTGATTAAGGGTTATACTTAAAAGGAACCACACACAAGTCATTCTTTCTTCTCACAGTAGCGCCAAGAAACTCTTCCACATCCAATTCTTCAGGTTTCATTTCATTCGGAAGTTTCCAATCAAAATGATAAAGCATGCTCGACAAGATTAATTCCACAACCGGTGTACCAAATGAAGCTCCGGGACAAATTCTTCTTCCAGCACCAAATGGGATAAACTCAAAGTTTGAGCCTTTAAAATTATAATCAATTGTGGCATCCAAAAACCTCTCTGGAACAAAATGTTCAGGTTCATTCCAATGTTTGAGATCTCTTCCAATTGCCCAAGCATTTACAATAACCCTACTATTTGCTGGTATTTCATATCCATTGATCTCACATCTCTCACTACTTTGTCTCGGAACCAACAATGGCACTGGAGGATGCATCCTGAAGGTTTCTTTGATTACAGCAGCAACATATTTCAACTCAGAAATTTCTGATTCGTCTATATATCTTTTGCTTCCATAAACTCTTCTGACCTATATATAACCAACACATGATAATATTACTTTACTATTTTTAAAGTAATCTGCACAGCTTTATGCATGATTATATATACCTCATCTTGTGCCTTTTTCATTGACAGAGGGTTCTTAAGTAATTCTGTCATAGCCCACTCTATCGTTGTGGCTGCTGTCTCAGTCCCACCGATGAAGATGTCCTGCAAAAGGATTTAAGGTGAGACATATAGTTTAAGTGTCTCAATCTTTCATCAAAAGATAAAGAGAATTAATAACCAGAAGAACAGCTTTAATGTTGTCAAGAGATAAGGGGATCTCAAGGTCATCCTCTTTTTGAATCCTGAGAAGAACATCAACAAGATCTTCGGCCCCACCAGTATCGTTGGCCATGAACTTCTTTTCTAGGTGATCGCTGATGATGTTTTCAAGCATCTTATCAATCTTGTTGTGTATCCTAATCATTGTAGCTTTAATCCCAGTGATCACACCAAGGAAGCGGAGAGAAGGATAAAGATCAGTGATATTTAAACCTGAGGATAGCTTAACTGCATGATCAATAGCTGGTAGGACTTCTTCTACATTCTTGGTTTTCTTGCCAAAGGCTGCTCTTGCAACTATGGAATTTGAGGTGGGGGAGATTATCTTACTAAGGTTCACAACACAACCTTCAAGTCCAGAAATTTCCTTCATCAGCATTGAAACCTCCTCTTCCCTTATACTTTTGAAAGTTTGGACACGCTTTGCGGAGAAAAGCTCCAAAGTACAAATCTTTCGAAGCTGCCTCCAATAGTTTCCATATGGGGAAAAAACAACATCGGTGCTATTGTAAACAAAGATTTCAGAGGCAAGAATTTTGGGTCTATTGGCAAATATTTGATCGTGTGTCTTCATAACCTCCTTGGCTATTTCAGGAGAAGACACAATCATGCAAGTAAGCTGCCCAAGTTGAAGGTGCATCAAGGGTCCATACTTGTTTGCAAGGTTTTTTAGAGATCGAGTAGGTATTGAACCAACTAGGTTGTGAATGTTTCCTATGATAGGCAACTTTGGTGGCCCTGGAGGCAAGTTTTTACTGTGCTTTCTGGAATTTGATAGCTTAAGGATGACAAGAATAAAGCAGAAGAAGGTGAAGAGGATAGCATAAGAATCCTGAATCTCCATGGTTAGGAAAATGGTGAGAAATGGAAGCTTTATGCTGTGAGGTTTTTGGCAGTGAGGAGCTGTGCTTTTATTACATTATATTGAGCTTAGAGCACTTGAGAAGTGAGAGTCCCATGATAAGTGTTTTAATAATTTTGTGAGTTTGTAGTGTTAAAATTATTGATGATATATAGCTAAGGAAGATAATAATTCTTCCGAGTGGGAGATTATATAATTAATATCATGGAAGCAATTGGTCTGTCACGCTATTAAAACTAGCTAGTAAGGTCAATGGGCGTGTGAATTTATATATATATATATATATATATATATATATATATACTATTCCAATGTTTTGAAGTAAAAGAGACAATCTTTTCTTGTTTATAAATCAGACTTACTAATCTTATATATTTTAATTGTATTATATTAAAAGATGCTTGCTTGTGCCAAAAAAAATGATGCTCGTGAATACATCTCTTTCGCTATAAATTTAAAATTATTTAGCATGGAAAGATTAAAAAAGTATGTGAACATAAAGAACAAGAAAATTAGAGTATCATTTCCTTCATCTTTGACATTATGAATTTTATATGAAGTGGCGGCTTGACTATTAGGATGAAGATCGTGGTTTCGATTGAAGAGCATTAATATCCACATGTAATCTAGATAGTCCAGATTTTATTTTGTTTTTTATTCATAAATAGTCCAGTTTGAATATTAAGCATGGATAATTTCTTAATTGTCACTTAAGAAAATTAATTTCACTTTTACATAAAAGTGAGCTGTATGTACACTAATATGCACTCTGTATGTTCCTAAATTTGAGTTATTTTGACTTTTTTTCTTAAAAAATTAAGGATGTAAAGTTGTCTTTTAATTAAAATGTTTATAATGATCTTTGTTCCCTCTAAACTAATTTATTCTAATAATAAATTAACATATAATTTAATTACTTGCATCCTATGTTATAAATTAGAGGTCGAACTTGCATCCTTAACTTCCACAAAAAAAGTCAAAGAGTCTTTATATTTAGAAGCAGCTGGAGTAGTTTGATAGTGTTTTAAAGTTATAACATGAAATTTAAGTTGATGTAAGGACACATTAGCTACCAAAAGTCATTATGAAGGGGGAAAAAAAAAAGAATAGTGGTGGCCCCTCTCTTGGCAAAATTTCTTTAGACAAATAAGCTCCAAAGTTGGGAAAATAAAAGGGGACTGAGGAAAATTTTAGAAGTCAAGGTTCCATTCAAACTTACAATGGAGTATATTGATAGTGAATGATGATAGTATGAGGGCAGTCTTGAAATATGATGATGTCAAGGTATGATTTATATTGAAATATTATGTTGCTTCACAATTCTCTAGATTTTGCTCTTTATCGACCAGGCGAAAATGAAGTTTAAAAATACTTAAGTTGATTTATGTCATAAGTAGAGAGCAGCCAAATTCTACCTTTATAACACTTGTTAAGTAAGCATAGAATGCTCGTATAACTTATTTACAATAATCCATCTTTGTTGAATAGGCCTTATCGAAAATGCTTTGCAGTTTCCATATCTTACATTGGATATTATTTTTCTATATCATATATTACATGGCATACCAATATAGTTCCTTTCAAAATTTCGAAAAACTAGAATTAAGCAGTCAAAAAAATTTCAATCAATTTAAAGGAAAATGAAAGGTTGTAAAATCGCCCGTTTGCTTGGGCGAAAATTGAGAAATGAAATTGGAATTGGAATACGGTAATTTACATATATCTTGGGATTCATAAGTTTTCTCTCTCTATCTCATACTTTTCCTGGACACCACAAACTTTACTTTAACCATTTCCTTTACTTTCTATCTTTACTCTCTTAACACTCATTTTCAATTCCATTTCCGTTATCTCAATTCCTCTCCCAATTAAACGGCCCTAAAATATACTTTACAGTTCCAAAAAGAAGCCATATATATCATCTTTCTGACTCTCATATACAGAGTTCATCCTACATCTGGATTGTACTCAACCTTGGGTTCCTGTTTTTGTTCAAGAGACATTCCTTGGTGATAATGAAAAGTTCCTGAAGTCAAAGAAAGCACTGTCAGAAATAGCAGAATAGAGAAACTTTAGTAGGGAATGACATATTATATTCAGAAAGAGAATCAAAGAGAAACGAAGTTAATCTATGTGGCCACTGGCCAGCCAGGGGAGGATAGACTAAAATAAAGAAATCAAGTAGATATAATCAATAATGACTGGATAAAGAAAATAATCAGAAATAGTATACTTGCTCATGAATAAGCCAAAACAAAAACCAATTTTTTAATACAAGTTTCATTGCCAACTAACTAGCATTCTATAGAAACTGGATTCAACATCTTATATGCTTCTCTAAAGACAAAACTAGAGAGAATATTAATGGCGGCTTCAACTTTCAACTTTCAAAACTTGTCGGGAACATTTAGACATTGTCTCAGTTCCCAGAATCAAGCAAACATATGATAATAGGGCAATCAAACAAGATATCTGATTACACAGACTTTCTTTGCAACTAAACAGCAGCCACCATCTAAACCTAGACAAATATTTAAAATGTATCAGGTAAAGAGACAACTACCTATATAATAAATATGAACCAAAGAAAAAGTTGTTATTAATTAAATAGCTGAAATACAAATTAAAAAAATCATTTCCTTTCAAGGTTCATCCTACAAAACATCTGAGAATACTTGTTTCATTAAAAATGATTTGATCATGTTTCTCCAAACAAACAAGGCTAAAATGATGACAAACAGTGATTATTCAACAAGAGGTTATAAAAGGGATTTGGTTACAGCAAGAGGAGTGAATATTTTCAGGAACTATATCATTGGTCACAATAATAAATACTCCCTCCGGTCCGAAATATAAGACCTAATTGACTTTTTCTGAAAAATCCTTAAAAAGCAAAATAAGTTAATTATAAATTGATTTACCTAATTTTTTCCCTTAAACTAGTTTATTTTACCTATAAACTAATGGATAATCTAAAAATATATCAAATATGTCATCATTTAATAACCTATTTTGCAACCTTAATCTCTAAAAAAAAAAAGTCAATTAGGTCCTATATTTAGGACCGAAGGTAGTAATTGTTTTGGACAGAATATATGCCAATGTGAGGAAATTCAACAAAAATCCAATAAATTAATACAAACAGAGAAGCACTGAAGCCAAATATGAGTAGAATAACACCTCCAATGGTTAAAGAGTTCAAATAGATACTGTTGCTTAGGTTTTTATACATTGAACAGAAAGGGGGAGCTGATAAAGGCAGGCATTAATTTTTTTTTTTTTGGGACAAAGGCAGGCATTAATATTTAATAAATTAATAATCAAATACACACACACGGTTCATGGAGAATGGCGACATTGACGGAGGAAAGATCGTGACGGTAACGGAGTATGGATAATGGATTGGAAATTGGGGTGTGAAGGGATTTTTTTTCTTCAAGTTTTTCATTAGATATTTATATATAATTGTTATCTTTATATATTATATTTTTGAATTTTATCTCCATCGATATTTATATTTATTATAGCAAGCCCCAAACCCATATAGCAATATTAGCACTGGTCTTATGCGAAGAATTTGTCGATCTTCTAATGAATTCATGAATAGTAGAAAATTGTGATGATAAATTCATGAATAGGCTAAGCTTCAATAAGAGCTCACTCTTAAGAGTCCATTCCAAATTTCCAATCACATATAAAGATAATATTTTTGTTGGGAACACACATTTATTATTGGTACCTACATTTTTCTTTCATTTTAATTTGTGACTATGAAGATAATATTTTTCATGTCCATCCTCAACATGAAGAAAATTGTCACTCTTAAAATAATATGTTATTCATGATTTTTTTTTTATTATTTTTCCCCAATGACACTAAACATTGCTTCTACAACATAGGTGTAATAATCAAACTATCACCAAACCACCAATCATTCAGTTAATTAGCACACATCCTTGATTAAGGGTTATACTTAAAAGGAACAACATACAAGTCATTCTTCCTTCTCACAGTAGCGCCAAAGGACTCTTCCACATCCAATTCTTCAGGCTTCATTTCGTTCGGAAGTTTCCAATCAAAATGGTAAAGCATGCTTGATAAACTCCATAATTGCACACACATTTCATCTAAATTTCCTGATTTATCGCATGTTTTTGGTAAATAAATAGATAGAAATATAGCAATACTCATATGGTAAAGAAAAAATGATAAGAAATACATGTGCATGAGATTATGAGTTGAAATTGCTTAATTTTTGATATATATGTGTTGAGGAGCTCACCATCCCTTTCTAGTTAATGTGAGTAGGAACAAATGGACAAGCATAGGTACATCAAAAGAATGGAAGCAATAAACAAAAGAAGAGAAAAAGGGAAGAGAAGGTTCGCTGGAAGTTAGCCCACAGCGAACGAACCGCGAATCTGCCCCAAAATGCACCCATTCTGCCAATTTCTTCGCTGGAGGTTCGCATTTCGCGAACGAACAGCCAACCTGCCAAAAAGTGGTTCGCTGGACGTTAGCCTTCAGCGAACGAACAGCGAACCTGCGAACAGAAATGAAACTCTGCGTTTTACATTGTTTCCACTCGAAATTTAGGGTTTAAAGAGGGCAAAACAGAGGGAGCGGACATTCTTCACTTCTTGGGCATATTGGGGAGCTTTGTGGTGTGCTAGGGCATGAATTTTGGTGGAGATCAAGTTGGAGATTGAAGTTTGAAAGAGATTTTGGCTTCACACTTCGGTTCTTCTTCTCCATCTTCCTTCCTTCACTCTTGTTCAATGTTTATGATTAGTCTTGTGTATTTTTCTTTGGGATTCTTGAACATGAGTAGCTAAACACTTTGTTTTAGGATTATTTTGAACCCTTGTATGAATTAACTCTTGATTTTTCCTCTCCTTTTGTGATTAATGTTATATATGTGTTTATTTTACTCTAGCCCTAATGCTTCTAAATGCTTGATCACCATTTAGTTGATTTGTTCATTTGACTTATGACTTGAGAGAGCTAGGTTAAGTGTAGAACTTGGGTAAAATAGTGTGAGAACTTGAAGTTTGCATGACAAATGAATGGTTTTGTTAATAAGATAGACATATACTTATTAGCCTCACATAGCCACATTAGGGTTGAAACTTAGAAATTGGGTTTTATTAATTGTGACAAGAGATTGCATGGTTAATAGAATTAAACACTTGTTCTTGACTCGACGGAGCGTTTACAAGTATTCTAGAACCCTAGGTTAACAATTATATAGTCATTAAAAGCAATTGTGAGAGGAGACCATTTTAAGGTTAGGAAATACAAGGGGGATAAATAATCTTAAGTCCCCATTTACCCTTGAAGTTGGAGAATCACTTGTTTATAGTTTTTCTTATTTATTTTTATGGTTACCCTTCACATCTTGATATTTGAATCACTCAAATTGGGCGAGAGTGCGATAATCATTACTTGACCGGGTTTTGGAACCAAATCCTCGTGGGAACGATACTTTTCTTATCACTTTATTACTTGGCGCGACCCGTGCACTTGCGGTGCGAACAAGTTTTTGGCGCCGTTGCCGGGGATTTGTGTCCCAAAACCGTCCTTGGTCAATCTTAATTATAACACTAGTAGCTTAAGCTTGAGTTTATATATAATTGTTCTTTTGTTTCTTTGTAGATTTTTTATTTTTTTTCTTTTCTTTTTCTCTTGTGTTCATGTGTATATTTGTTCTCTTTGTGTGTCTTTGTGTTTGTTAATTTGCTTTTCTTAGAACTTTGTGCATGGACTATCCTTGGTGGACTAATGGGGCAAGGGATGAATTTGAGCATGATAATGATTATCCAACTTCTTTTTATGACCCTAATGCTTTTCAAACTCAATATGAGTACATTTGTTGTGATCATTGTGAAGATAATCATTATAATGAGCAATGCCCCCATTTTTCAACCGTGAATTTTGTAGAGGATGATTTTCCTAAGGTTCAAGCTAATTGGCATAATAATTCTTTTAACCTTAGTTGGAATCATGAACATTCATTGTCTAGGGATCCAAATTATTCTTTCCCTTCATATGCACCACAATGTCAAATATCATCCAATAGTCTAGATGAATCTAGTTCCAGTCATGAGAGGATGTCAAGAATAGAGGATATGCTTCAGCGTTTTATTGATAATGAAAATGAGTATAGAGCTAGGGATGATGAAAAATGGAGTGAACATACATTAGCTCTTGAAAATTTATCAATCAAATTGGGTGAGCTAACTTCTCAAGTTGAGTCTTTAAGGCAAAGAGGTGTTTTCATTGATACATCAAATGACTTTTGTGTAGAAAGTACCTTAAATGGAGAATTGATCATGGGAAGTGATGATGTGATATCTATGGTTTGTGACAATTGTGGGGGTGATAGTGAGTTGAAAATTGAAGAGGGAGAGAACAATGTTGAGTGTTCAATTGAGGTTTCAAGCTTGGAGCCTAATCTTTTATGTTATGAACAAGTAGAAATCCCTGCAATCTTTGTTCAAAATCCTCAAAGTGATTTTTTGACTTTTACTGATGAGAGTCCAATGGATTTTATTGGGTTTTCAAAATATTTGGGGGCTAGTAATGATAATTGTGAAGCAATTGAATTAGAGCCCACTATGTGCCATATTGAAACATGTTTCTTAATATCACTTTTGATGGAGAGATCATGTAAGTCTTGTGTGAATGAATTCCCAGTCTCATTGGAACCTTGTCTTTCGAGGAGAAATGAAGACAAGGTGATCTTAGTTTTTGATACCTATGATTAGTGAGTTTGTTGGAAAGTCTGGCTGAAGACTATAAATTTAGCGCTTCTTGGGAGGCAACCCATGTTTTCTAAACTATTCTCTTTTGTTTTAAGTTTCCTAACTAGTATAGTGTAGTTTGGTAGATTTGCACTTGTTTTTCCCTTTTTGTAGGAAGGAAGATTTCTCCTGATACTTGAATTGCTTCTGATGGGGAGTGCTAGAGCTTACAGTTTTGGAAGGCAAGAAGAGGTCTACAAAGGGGAGTACATCTTAAACCTCATCTTGAATTCAATTTTGAGTATTATTGTGGTTAATTGCATGGAACTGTTTTGTTGGACTGGATCTGTGGTGTTAGTTTATGCCTATTAGTCCAGTTGAATACCATGAGCTGAATTGTCATAGGGTGTGTGCTTATGTGTTGTGAAGTGACCATCTTGATGTGCAAATGATTTTTGATCTTGGTTTGCTCTGGCTGGAATTGTGGAAGTTATGTGTGGTTAGTTGTCTTGAAAGGGTGCATTGAATCTTGGGTGTAACTTGTACTTGTGTATTATTTGTACCATGAGTTATTGTCATTGGATCTTTGGGACAATTTCTAGTGATGACTTGCTAATAGTTGAAGAGTTAAGATGTTGATGCCTTTGAATGCCCATGTGTGAATTTGATATATTTTAGCTTGATTTGGGTTTCAATTGAATTTGGTGGTGTGTATGAGGTGTTTTATGGTTTTGACATGGGACTGAAGTAAATATGTGAGAGAAGGATTGACTTTGCTGCTTGTGTGGTGCATCAAAATTCTACAGAATTTATGCAAATTCTGCAGGATCTGTGCAGTGGCCGTTCGCTGTGGGTTGGCTGACAGCCAACCTATGGCGAACACTCATTTTTTTTTTAGAAAAAAATTAAATTAAAAAAAATTATACATTAAATAAAAAATTAAACCTTAGTCCTCTCCATTCACCATGCATTTTCTTTTCTTCTTCTCAAACCATCGACCCTTCTCCCTCTCATTTTTCTTCATATTCTCAATCACTCTTTCTTATCCATATTTTCTAGATATCCACCATCATTCCAATTTTCCTTTTTACACCCCCTCCTTCTTACACACCAACAGTCAAGCACCTTCCTAAAATACTTTGTCTTCTCCAAGTCCTCTCTAAACCAACACACCTCCTCCTTTCTCATGGTCTCTTTGACAATGAACTACTGATGGTTCATTCGTTTGTGGTGTGTGACTTCTGAAGGCCACTTTTTGGAGATCTAATATCATGTGTACAAGTTCAATCTTTTGTATGATGGCTCACTTATCAACATATTTGTACATGCTTCCTTGTTCGATGATTACTCCTTGGTTCATGATTCATTGCATGTGTGCTTTATGCTTGTTCCATGTTTGTTCCTTGCTTAATCTTATTCAACAGTGAGGACACTGTTTGATTTAAGTTTGGGGGAGGGAGATGTTCCTTTGCTCATTTTAAAACTTTTTGAGAATATGAATAAGTTTTACATGTGAATAATAAGTGCACGGGAAATTGTTTTTGATGTTTTTGATTGGTGAATGTGTGAACTCTTATCCCAAACTGGAGTTGTTGCATTTTTTGAATCAATTTGACCATGAGTTTTCTTGAAAAGATGTATGAAAATTCAATGATAGAAAGATGTTGCTTGACTAAGTGACCTATGAAAAGTAGATCTATATGTCAATGTTAAAGCAAATGTTTCCCTGTTTCTATTGAACAACCTAAGCACTAATGGAGTTAGAGTTATTTGATGAATTTTGTGAAGGAAACTTGTAATAATCATATGCATGTATTCTCTTTCATTTGATAATTTCAAAATTCTTTTTTGGAAAACTTCATCGTTTTTAACTTATGGCACATAATTTTAAAAAATGATTGAGGCAGTTCTTAAATGCGATTGAGCCTTTCAAGCCATCCTTGACAATTTCTATCCCCTTTGCACCCCCTTTTGAGCCTTATAATGAAAAAACCATGTGAAATTTCTTTTTGAAACCCACATTGGACTTAACCCTTGCAGCCCGAAAAACCAAGAACTACCTGAATCTTGAGATAATTGACATTTCATTAGTAGTGAGGATTTGTAGGGTTGCCAAAGTTGGGTAAATGTAAGAACATTTTGAAAGGGAAATATGGATTGAGAAAGAAAAGTTTGTACTCCTATGTAAAAAAAAAAAAGAATGAGGAATGAATGAATGAAAAAAAAAGAAAAGAAAATAGTAGAAAAGAAGAAAATAAGTATGAAAAAATTAAAAAAAGTTTGTTGCAATAAGACTAGGAGTACAAAGAATCAATGAGATAAGTTTGGGGGAATTTCAAGCTTCTTGGAAGAAAATTCTGTGTGTGAGTGAATCTAATGAAATGTATTCATTTATCTCGAGATATTTGAATTCCTTTATCCCATTCTTTCAATTAGCTAAGCAATTGAACCCCTAGCCCCATTACAAGCTTTAAAAGCCCTCTTAATTTTAAATTTATGTGCCACAAGTTGAAAGTGGAGAAGTGTGAAGAAAAGAGTGGAGAAATTTGAAAATGAAATTTTATACATGCATTGAATTATTGCAAGTGGCTAGATTAGAATCTGGATAATCTCTCTTAACTCCAACACACACACACAAGTTCAAAGATCTTGGAATGTTTGTTTTAAAATTGAGGTGCATACATCGTTACATATAGCTCATACTTTCTAAGACTCAATTAAGAGAGCAACATGTGAGGATAAGTAATTAAATCAAACTAGGGAAAACATATGGTCAAATCATAAAGATTTCTAAATTGCTTGAGGACAAGCAATGACTCAAGTTTGGGGGAGTGATAAACTCCATAATTGCACACACATTTCATCTAAATTTCCTGATTTATCGCATGTTTTTGGTAAATAAATAGATAGAAATATAGCAATACTCATATGGTAAAGAAAAAATGATAAGAAATACATGTGCATGAGATTATGAGTTGAAATTGCTTAATTTTTGATATATATGTGTTGAGGAGCTCACCATCCCTTTCTAGTTAATGTGAGTAGGAACAAATGGACAAGCATAGGTACATCAAAAGAATGGAAGCAATAAACAAAAGAAGAGAAAAAGGGAAGAGAAGGTTCGCTGGAAGTTAGCCCACAGCGAACGAACCGCGAATCTGCCCCAAAATGCACCCATTCTGCCAATTTCTTCGCTGGAGGTTCGCATTTCGCGAACGAACAGCCAACCTGCCAAAAAGTGGTTCGCTGGACGTTAGCCTTCAGCGAACGAACAGCGAACCTGCGAACAGAAATGAAACTCTGCGTTTTACATTGTTTCCACTCGAAATTTAGGGTTTAAAGAGGGCAAAACAGAGGGAGCGGACATTCTTCACTTCTTGGGCATATTGGGGAGCTTTGTGGTGTGCTAGGGCATGAATTTTGGTGGAGATCAAGTTGGAGATTGAAGTTTGAAAGAGATTTTGGCTTCACACTTCGGTTCTTCTTCTCCATCTTCCTTCCTTCACTCTTGTTCAATGTTTATGATTAGTCTTGTGTATTTTTCTTTGGGATTCTTGAACATGAGTAGCTAAACACTTTGTTTTAGGATTATTTTGAACCCTTGTATGAATTAACTCTTGATTTTTCCTCTCCTTTTGTGATTAATGTTATATATGTGTTTATTTTACTCTAGCCCTAATGCTTCTAAATGCTTGATCACCATTTAGTTGATTTGTTCATTTGACTTATGACTTGAGAGAGCTAGGTTAAGTGTAGAACTTGGGTAAAATAGTGTGAGAACTTGAAGTTTGCATGACAAATGAATGGTTTTGTTAATAAGATAGACATATACTTATTAGCCTCACATAGCCACATTAGGGTTGAAACTTAGAAATTGGGTTTTATTAATTGTGACAAGAGATTGCATGGTTAATAGAATTAAACACTTGTTCTTGACTCGACGGAGCGTTTACAAGTATTCTAGAACCCTAGGTTAACAATTATATAGTCATTAAAAGCAATTGTGAGAGGAGACCATTTTAAGGTTAGGAAATACAAGGGGGATAAATAATCTTAAGTCCCCATTTACCCTTGAAGTTGGAGAATCACTTGTTTATAGTTTTTCTTATTTATTTTTATGGTTACCCTTCACATCTTGATATTTGAATCACTCAAATTGGGCGAGAGTGCGATAATCATTACTTGACCGGGTTTTGGAACCAAATCCTCGTGGGAACGATACTTTTCTTATCACTTTATTACTTGGCGCGACCCGTGCACTTGCGGTGCGAACAATGCTCGACAAGATTAACTCCACAACCGGTGTAGCAAATGAAGCTCCAGGACATATTCTTCTTCCAGCACCAAATGGGATAAACTCAAAGTTTGAGCCTTTAAAATTATAATCATTTGTGGCATCCAAAAACCTCTCTGGAACAAAATTTTCAGGTTCATTCCAATGTTTGGGATCTCTTCCAATAGCCCAAGCGTTTACAATAATCCTACTATTTGCTGGTATTTCATATCCATTGATCTCACATCTCTCACTATTTTGTCTCGGAACCAACAATGGGGCTGGAGGATGCATCCTGAAGGTTTCTTTGATGACAGCAGCAACATATTTCAACTCAGAAATATGTGATTCATCTAAATATCTTTTGCTTCCGTAAACTCTTCTGACCTAAATATAATTAACACATAATAATGTTACTTTCCTATTTTTGAAGTAATATATATACACATCTTTATGCAAGATTATACCTCATCCTGTGCTTTTTTCATTGACAAAGGGTTCTTGAGTAATTCTGTCATAACCCATTCTATCGTTGTTGCCGTTGTCTCAGTTCCACCGATAAAAATGTTCCACCGATAAAAATGTCCTGCAAAAGGATTTAAGGTGAGACGACATAGTTCGAGTGTTTCAATCTATGTTCATTAAAAGATAATGATAAGGGATTAATGGAACATGGAGAATCAATAACCAGAAGAACAGCGTTAATATTGTCAAGAGATAAGGGGATCTCAAGATCATTCTCTTTCTGAATCCTGAGAAGAACATCAACAATATCTTCAGCCCCACTAGCATCCTTGCCTATGAACTTGTTTTCTAGGTGATCTCTGATGATGTTTCCAAACAACTTATCAGTCTCATTGTGTAAACTAATCATTGTAGCTTTAATCCCAGTGATTACACTTAGGAAGCGGAGAGAGGGATATAAATCAGCGACATTTAAACCTGAGGATAGCTTAACTACATTATCAATAGCTCGTAGAACTGACTCTACGTTCTTGGTTTTCTTGCCAAAGGCTGCTCTTGCAACTATAGAATTTGAGGTGGGGGAGATTATCTTACTAAGGTTCACAACACAACCTTCACATTCAGAAATGTCCTTCATCAGCACTGAAACCTCCTCTTCTCTTATACTTCTGAAAGTTTGGACTCTCTTTGTGGAGAAAAGCTCCAAAGTACAAATCTTCCGAAGCTGCCTCCAATAGTTTCCGTATGGGGCAAAAGCAACATCGGAGCTATTGTAAACAAAGATTTCAGAGGCAAGAGTAATGGGCCTATTGGCAAAGATTTTATCGTGTGTCTTCATAACCTCCTTGGCTATTTCAGGAGAAGACACAATCATGCATGTAAGCTGCCCAAGTTGAAGGTGCATCAATGGTCCATACTTATTTGCAAGGTATTTTAGAGATCGAGTAGGTATTGAACCAACTAGTTGGTGAAGGTTTCCTATGATAGGCAACTTTGGTGGCCCCGGAGGCAAGTTTTTAGTGCGTTTTCTGGAATTTGATAGCTTACGTAAGACAAGGATAAGGCAGAAGGTGAAGAGGATAACATAAGAATACTGACTCTCCATGGTTTGAGAAAATAATTTATGTGAAATGGTAGCTTTACTGTGAGGTTCATGGCAGTGAGGAACTGTGCTTCTACACTATATAGAGTTTAAAGCACTGTACTTGAGGAACTGAGTTCCATGCAATGTATTTTAATTGAGTTTGAAGTATTAAAATTATTGATGATAACTAAAGGAGAGATAATAACTCTTCCATGTGAATTAGATTATACAATTAATATCATGGAATCAATTGTTCTGGCATGTTATTGAAATTTGTAAGGTCAATGGTTGTGTTAATTAAAATTTTAGTGATGTGCGTGGAAGTTTTTTTGATACGAAGTGATGTGGAAGTTTTAATATTACATTTTATAATTATTATTTTATATATTTTATTGAAAGATGCTCGCGTCGTCCGGAAATTTTTATTGTTTATATTACATTTTTATAATTATTTTATATTAAACTAAAATTATTTTACTTCTATTAAATTAAAAGATGCTTGCAAATGCATCTTTTTCTCTACTGATTGAGCGAAGGTGCCTATGATGAAACTCCATGTGTATTTTCATCTTTTATTTTCACAGTGTTGAGTTTTTCCAAGCTAGAGAAAATAAAAGTTGCAAAAATATCAATGAGTTTGGTTTGAAATGCATAAATACCCATTGGAAAAATATTCACGGTGTTGGATGCACTAATGATGACCAAACTTCATGTGTATTTTTTCTTCTTTTATTTTCCATATCTTTAAAAATCTCAACACCTTTAATCTATATCAACTACATTGACATTTTTTACCCACTTTAGCAACTAGAAGTCTATAACTAATATTTACTCCCTTTAATCCTAAATACCAAACTCATTTGACTTTTATTTGGAAAAATTACCACGCATAATTGATCATTTTGAAATATTTATAATTATCTTTTTCTTTAAAATTAATTTATTTAACATATAATTTAATTACATGTATCTAACTTGCTTCATTAATTTCTACAAAAAATCAAAGGAATCTTATATTTAAAAGCAGGAGAGTAGTTGATTGTGTTATTAACACGAAACGAAGGATATAAATGCTCTAGAAGTTTTGAGCAGTAGAAAGTTTTTGTGTGAGGCAAAAATGTGGTGGAAGTTTAAAAAATGGGGCAATATATCTCCTCCATTAATCAGCCAAAATAATCAAAGGTTAGTTGACTGATCTTATGTGGCAGTTATATGTATTCTTAAACCTCCATTCATACCTACACCTGATTAAGTCCTTTTTCTTTCCCATCCTTCATGCTTTTCTTCCTCTCACATGACATCACCTCTATCTCTCACAGCATCAAAAATGGTTGTACCCTTTTGCAAAGCCACCTTCTCTACATTATTTCTCCATCCCCCTACTTCTTGTTGTTCATGGCTATCTAACATCCCAGACCTTGAAGCTTTAAAGGCGTTCAAAACCTTACCAATTAGCATCACAGACACTATGAGGGTGATAATTTCACATACTTAGTGGTATAAAAACATAGAAATATCATGCACAATCATTCCCCCACATTTAGACCTTTGTACTCCTGGACAAAGCATAGACTCACAATGATAAAGGTCTAAATAATCAAAATCTCAAGTTGGAACAAAACATATTTAAGACATATAAGGTGAATATAATTTAATCAATTAGAAATCAAACAGCACATGTGAGCACACTCAAGGGAAGCGATATATATTTTCTGAAGCACACAATCCTCACAAAAGGGTTCTTTCTCTCAACTTGCTTGACATGCAATTTAACCATAAGCTTGTAACAATTCTCAAAGTCTCTACTAATTTAGACACATACAAAGGATCAAGAGGACTTTATAAGCTTGTAATGATGGAAAGGCTAAATGATGGAATATAATGCATATGAACAAAAATATGGTTGAGATACACTATAGATGAGTAACTTGTAGCCAAAAAAATGACTGTCACCTTTACAAAACTAGCCATATATTTCTTTTGCTCAAGATGTCTTTTTCTTCACAACCTTTTTTTTCATTTTCTTCTTTCTTTCTTTCTTATTCATTCTTGAATTTTTTTTTTCTTTTTTTTTCACTTTTTTTTCAACACTTTCATTCATTTTTTTTCACTCTTCTTCAATCTTTTTCTCTTTTTTTCTTTTCATAACATCAACTTTCATATAATAAAAATTGGTCTCACATATCAAAAATAGTGCATAACAACCAAGCAATGGACTCAAAGGGGTAACTAAAGGGATGAATATTGGGGCTAAGTGTTTGGGACAAAGGGTTTAGAAAGATGGCCTCTATCATGTCCATCGCATGTGACTAATACCGCTTCAATCAAGAATTGAGACAAGTTCTAGAAATTGACACATTCAAGCAAGCATACACTCATATATATGGAAATTGAAATAGGCCGAGAAATACCTCACGACTGGCTAAAGCTCACACAATACTATTTGACAACCAATTAAGCAAGAATCAATTCACAATACATAGCTTAAATATTTTTAAAAATCATTGCTCATCACCTATCAAAAGTCCAAGAAAACAAGCAATCCAAGATGGGTATTTCTTGCACAAGTTTTGAAACAATATTCTCCCAAAACCACTAATCATATGAAATATGCAAGTCAAACTACTATGCCTATCAAAAATTCAACACACACCCCCACACTTAAACAACACATTGCCCTCAATGTAACATGTATCTAATAAGCACAGACAACATCAAAACTCATAGCAACCATCACCAAAAAGTATCAGGGGTCTAGAAATAAATGCAGACTCAAAGAAAAAAAAATGACTCTACTAACACTAAACTAACTTTCCTACTGTTTTACCCCATTCCCCCACACTTAAACTACATCACATCAATTCAATTCAATATCTAGTAAAAATATGTAGTGATAAGTAAAAGGGTAAAGGAAAGGGACAACTTGAAGTTTAAAACGCTTCAAACTCCTGTGGGAAAAGTTCTCGTCTCGAATGAGAAACATGAAAGTCTTCATATAAGCTCTTTCTCCCACACGTTCCTTCCTTGGTGTTGTTTGTTTTGTTTCCTGCAAGAAAAATTCCAAAAATGCAGCAGTACCAAATTCTAGGAAAGGAGACATTTTACCTATGCAAGTATCACAACCAAGGAAGTCAATCATGTCCACATCAACAAGAGTAAAACAAATATCTCCTCTATTAAAGCACTTAATTGCATGTGTATTAGAAATCACAAAGTCCAACTCAAGATTGGGACATGAAACATAGGTCACATCAGCACAAGAAGGGGTAGATGAAGAAGTAGGAGAAGAATGAGTGGTATTAGAAGCACAACAAACACTTTCTTCAATAGATATGTCTGGTGGAAGATCACAAGATAGTATTTGTTCAATAAATCCTCTTTCAACTACATCATCATGTATGCATGGAGAATCTTTCATAATTGCACTCACAACATCATTTAGTTCAATGGAACAAGAATCATAGTCATTCTTAACAACAACACAATTTTCACTCTCAACTATCTCATGCTCAAGAATCTCATCGCTCTCAACACTAGTAGATGCATAATGTTCATTATTAGAATCATTCATTGTGTCCAAGGCAAACCCATTAGATTCATCAAATAAGTGTTTATTTATATCTTTGCAATGCACACAAGTTTCAAATTCCATACACGAACAAGATTTTATCACATTCAAATCAACAACATCATCATGACTAGAAGAAAGGAGTGAAACATGTTCATCACAAGAAGAATCTACGATAGTGCAATCAACATTCTCAATTGAATTACTATTAATTGGAGCATTAGAGTGAGTATGTTCAATCAAGTGATACATCAAAGGATGAATAGATTTATTATAGATAGGAATATTACCTATAGAGGAGTGCATCTCCTCTTGAGGTTCTGGGGTATCCTCCTTTGTTTCTTCAACTTGTGCAAGAGGTTCACTAAAAGAATTTGCCATTGGTGAACATAAATCTCCAAGATTAGAACTTTTGATCTCTGACATCTCATCTTCCCTTTGACCAAAACTAGAAAAAAGCTGATCCAATTTAGCATTCATCGTGTTATTCATCTCCTTCATCATCTCCATTAAATTAGTCCATTCATTAGACTCATCCATTTGTGTAGGTGAAGGGTCAAGAGGTGGTGGTTGATATGGAGTATGATACGCTGAAGGGTTTGGAGGATAATAAGGCTTTTGGTAAGGGGAATAATTTGGTGGATATGAATTTTCAAAGTATGGATGATGGTTAGGAGGAGAATAAGGTTGGTCTTGCCATCTTGATTCGTAGGATGTACGAAAAGAGTTGAAACTGGGCGCTACATGAGAGAACTCATCACAAAATGAGGAAGGTTCTTTATGCCTTATGGTGGTATTTCCTACAAAAGAATGACACTCAAATGGATCATGGTTATAACCAAAGTTTCTATAATTCCAAGACATGATAATTCAATAAGTCCCAAAGAATCAAACAATCAAATGTGAGCACATATCAAGAACAATATTTTTGGTTTTTTTTATCAATGCAACCTAAAACTATATGAAATCCTAAATGCAACTATATGAACTAAATGCAACCTAGAAAACTCCTAACCCCTTGTCAATATGAAAATTGACACTTAGTTAACCTAGGGAGTCAAAAATGACTCCCCGGCAACGGCGCCATTGATTTGAGTCTTAGTCTTTACGCCTTGGGGTTCAAATGCAAATATAATTATTTACCAAGGATTGTAGCAAGTGTAATTTCCCGGATCGCCTCTCTACGGAGTCTTTAACCAACTACCTAAATTAACTAAGTGAATGCAATAACAATAAAGATGGGGTTTTTGTGATTACCTAGATTACTAAACTAAACTACTATATTTTTGGTATTTTTGATTTGTAAGAAAACGAGTAAAGATAAGGTGTGAACTATATGAGATGAGAGTGGGTCATTCAATGGATTTAGCAACCTTCCTAACTTCACTTATGATGTGGGAGTAATTAATCCAAGTTCTAATAGGAAACCTAGAGCAATCGCATCTAGTCTACTTACCAAATCAACTAACTAACGTGGCGCATCGCTCATTCAATTAATTAACATGACAAGTATTAAAAACCAACTTGGTAGTATTGATTCAAGACAAACATGCATAGAGACACTAGTTATGAAAACTCCCTAACTATGGACCTAGTGTCCAACTACACATACAATCGCACATATAATTGGCGGGTGAATGGGCAAAAATAGCCACCGTAATTTTCAAAATGGGCAACTTTGACACCCATAATTTAGATGGTGCAAAACTGGACATTATAAACCAAAATGGGACAAATCTAGCACTCTTAAACATAGGTGTTAAGTTTGACCGTTGGTTGACTAGGAATGATGATATGGCATAATGACGTGGCACAATGAGGTATTATGTGTCACCTCATGCTGATATGTATATGACATGGCAAAAATGAAAAAAAATTAATCTGATATGTATAATCTGATATGTAAATCCAGTCATACTTATAATCTGTCTGGATATTTAACTAATAAAAAAAACTAAACTAAATTCTCAAATCAATTCAGAGACTGTCTTCTTCTCCGAGTCAGAGGCTTCGATGGTGATGGGCTTCTAGGTCGTCGGACTTCTAGGAGCCTTTGACGGCGGCAGACTACAGGAGCGGGTAAAAAAGAAACTGAAGAAGAAAAGCGAGAGAGATAGAAACTGAAAAAAGGAAACGAAAATGAAAAGGGGAAAAACATATTCGGTTATAACCAAATTTGTAAGCCGAGCTAGAGAGCTTCTTCTCCGATTTTCAGTATTGAAACTCACGTTTTGCTTCCCTCTGTCTTCATCACCAGTCCATTTTCTTTTTTCTGCCCAAATTTCATCTTCTTCCATTTAGTTGCTG
This sequence comes from Mimosa pudica, assembly GCA_029929735.1. Classification (NCBI taxonomy): domain Eukaryota; kingdom Viridiplantae; phylum Streptophyta; class Magnoliopsida; order Fabales; family Fabaceae; genus Mimosa; species Mimosa pudica. The sequence goes on from JAKELP010000002.1 coordinate 11,184,963, forward strand.
CAATGGAGGCTTTGATGAGAGTGATGAATAAAATTTTTAGAAGTACAGAGATTATGGGATGGAATATGAGAGAGGAAGGATGATTATGGGAACTGGGAAGTTGCCGGGGGGTGTGCTGAAGCAAGAAAGACGAAGAGGGGTTCAGATTTTTCTTATTTTTCATTTTATTAATTTAATATACAATCAGATTATAAGTAGGGCGAAGGGGCAATGTCATTTTTTTTCATTTTTGCCGTGTCATATACATATCAGCATGGGGGTGACACATAATGCCTCATTGTGCCACGTCATTATGCCTTATCATCATTCACAGTCAACTAACGGTCAAACTTAACACCTATGTTTAAGAGTGCTAGATTTGTCTCATTTTGGTTTATAATGTCCGGTTTTGCACCATCGAAATTACGGGTGCCAAAGTTGTCCATTTTGAAAATTACGGTGGCTATTTTTGCCCTTTCGCCCTATAATTGGCATATACTACAAATCCAAAGTAGATTTAGAATGAAGAACATCTATAGCATTAAGTCATGAAAACAATACCAAAGGTTCAAACACATAATAGAAATCTCTAAATTACATGATTGACCAACAAAACCCATAGTATGAAATTGTTCCAATACACACACATACAACAATATGAATTGAAATACATATGTGAATTGAACAATTAAAACTAAGTAACTCCCCCTTGAAGAACTAGAAGCTCCGGTTGCTTTCATCCATCGAACTCCCCACCAATGGTTTAGCCGCTCATCGAACAAAGCACGAACACACGATCAATGGATGTGGATGCCATGGAATTGATGGTTGAAGGTTGAAAGTGATGATGGACAATGGAGGAAGGGATGAAATTTCGTGCTAGGCCTTTGAGGGATGAAGGAATTGGGTGGTGGATGGAGGGTGAAAGAAAGATGGAGAGAATTAGGTGCTTGAGTGTAGTGGAATTGCTTGGAGAGTGGTTGTTGTGTGGTGAATAGTTGTTAGGGTTGCAATTTCGTGCTCCTCCCTTCCTTATATAATAAGTGATCATAAACCATGCTTGGAGAGCAAGAATTTTCCAAATTAAGTGCCCAAAGCCAATAGGAAAGAGTTGGGGACCAAGAATTGCCTAAAAGAGATAATACTTTCCTAAAATGGAAGGAAGATTGCTTGGAGAATAAACTTTTATAGTATTTTCGTGCTCCCCCCTTATGTAGCATAAAAGATGACTCAAAACCATCCTAATTGACCTAGGATTTCCAAAATCGAATGCCCAAAGCATATAGGAAAGGTTTGGGGCACAAAAACTTCCTAAAATCAAGGGAATCACTCTCAAAATAGGAAATAATGAAGGGGCAAGTGATTAACACGTTTTTACACTCCTTTTAGGACTAGGATTACTTGGGGAAGTCATCTATCAAGATTAGGAAACAATTGGAGAAGAGTCATTCCTTGAAATAATTAGTCCTAATTGAAATAGGACTTTCCAAATATGTGTCTTGATCTTGCGCTCTTCAATATGATCCTCCTCCTTTTGCTCCTAAAATAGGAAATTAGGAAATTTGTGAAGTACATCAAGTCCATAAAATATAAAATGCTTTAGTTAATTGCCTAATATGCTCAATTATCATTAAAATGCAACTAACTCATCAAACCTAGACTCAACATGAAATGACCTCTAATTCCTATTATTTTTGACCAATTGACATGATAATTTCACATACTTAGTGGTATAAAAACATAGAAATATCATGTACAATCAGAGGGTAAGAAGAACAGCAGCAAGTTAAACACTTGCTTCAAATCAAATCTCATGATGTGCCTACCTCTTCCTTTACTTGGATCTTGAAAAATTCTTTGGGGTCTATAAAACTCACTGTAAGACTGTAAGACTGTAAGTAGCATGCTAGGATCATAATGAAGAAAGAAGCTTGGCTTCAGTATTTAAACATCAAATGGGAAAGTACTATGCATGAAGGAGATAATCAAGAAAGATTCTTTAAATTGAGATAGAAAGCATAGCAAAAAAAAAAATTGAAGGAAGAAAGAGAATGCACAACAACTATAGTGAAAGTGTCAAAGACCAAAACTTTAATTTCTTGGTTTCCTTGAAGAAGATCCCATTATACATTACGTACCACCGACACTTCCGATAAAAAAAAATCATGGGAATTCTCATACGTGGATTTTTCTTAAACTTTTATGATTTGATTTCTCAAATAATACACACACACACATATAGTGCCAGCTTGAAATGTAATAATTAGGGTAAAAAAATAGTAGTAATTTAATGAATAATGGGATTAGATTGGGAAGATGAAAGTAATGTGTAATCCCATCATTTGTCTAGGTAAAAAACCCAGATCTGAAACTCAGGGCCATGCATATTAAACAAAAGGCAAGTTGGAAAGTAGTCAAATCCATAAGCTGAAATATCATAATATTTCTTGTTCACTGGGATTTTTGAGCTATGAACAAGAAGAAAAGAGATGGAGAAGTGTAATTGAGGCTATGTCATGTGAGAGGAAGAATTTGCATAAAATATGTCAATCTTTTAATTAATTGTTGTACTAACATAAAATAGCGAACTATCATGATAAACTAGAAAATCCCTAATTTTAGACTTGTGAATATTGACGAATTCATCAGGTAGAGATTTTTAAAATTTCCCAGTATAGTTTGAAACTCCATAACAAACTTCAGGGAAGTCAACCCAACTTGGTATATATGTGTTTAAGTCAATTATGAATAATTCATATTCCTTCCTTAACTTCAGTTTGTGATTTTTCATCATAATTTGAGTGATGTTTTTTTTTTTCAAATTGTAAGTACTAACTCAAATTAACTACTTTAAATTTTTATGTTTGCTCAAAATAACGACTAAGTACTGACTCATATATCAAATTCAAAGCTCAATTAAAAATATAATAACTTAAATGAGTTTAACACAAACAGATGCCACCTAGGCACATAATAGAAGACACAAAAATTACCTCTTGTAGACAAAATTGATTTTGATTAGAAAAATAAATGTAAAAAAAAATCATGTTTTTTCTTATTACTTTTGAATTTGTTTTCATCAATTTATATTTTTAACAAGTATTAATATCTCACCAACTAAAACAGTGTTAATATCGCAACAACCAACGAAAACTCATCTAAATCTTGTTAAAAAAAACTCATCTAAATCCCTATGAAGTTATATGTATCAACATTTCGGATAATATATGGTATAAGGATAGACAAGGATAACAGTATGATAACTATTATGAGTCAAACTTTTTTATTAATTGGGTCAATTTTTGTTGGCGAAGCTTACATAGACACAGTTCAATAGCACTTTTAGTACTTACACTTTCACTGCTTCAAAGTTATGATATATCAAAATTAAAATTCCATGATTTTAACCTCTCAATTTTGTGCAGTTTATGATTGTCTCGTTGTTTGTTTATCACAGTAAAGCTACACCATCCAAATAACATAAAGTCAGATCAGGTTTGATGGGAAAATTAATTTTAATTCTCATGGAAAACTTAAAACATTTTTGTGTTCCTTGACGTGACTGACATTTATTTCATAACACGGGAAATTTTTTTTTTTGGACAAAATAACACGGAAAATATTTGGATACTAGAAGTAATGGCCATGGAAGTAGCTACACTGCTACATGTTTATACAGATCCTTGACCAATTTAAATTCTACACGATCAAAAAACTTAAAACTCTACCCTCATAACATTCAATTAATATAGTTTTTGAGCAGATGAAGCAACACTGCACATTGACTTATCAAATACATCAAACGCCCGGGGGTTTGAGAGATCAAGGAAAGAGATGGAGGACGATTTTTTTTATTACAACGATGATATAAAACAAGCTAATAAGAGCTCACATGCCTAAGATAAGGGAATTTGGAAATTAATACTACATTAATCTAGGTCTTACGAGATTTTCAATAAATTAGAGGGTTTCAAGGAATTGAACCAGATTTATTTTAATAGAATATCTTTTTTTTAGTAATATTTTTAATAGAATATCTAATGGACCTAAAATTACTTTTCCCTTCATTTTATAATCATTTTTTATTTTCTAAATATCACCTTTTAAAAAAATTATGATTTACAAAATAAAAAAATAGTTTAAGTATAAATGCATCTGTTAAAAGTAAAATTATGTAAAATTCAAATCCAAAACACCCAAATTTGAGTTGGGCTGTTCAAATTTTATTATAGTGAAAAAAATAAATAAAGCAAGGTGGAGATGTGGTTTTGTCTCCATGAGTCCATGTTCAGATATAATTTAACAGATGGTTAGAAATAGAGTTAACTTCTTTTTTGATCAGAAATAGAGTTAACTTCATTCCCTCACATTTTCATATAAAATTATAAATGTAGATACAAAAGGTCAAGAACACAATTTTTTCGTACCCACTTGTACTCCTTTATTGTCTCTATTATCATCTATCAATTTGCAAAAACAGGGCTTTTTTCATTTTGAGTCCATCGGGTTTGAAACAAGACCAGCTTTGCTGGCCCAAAGACTGCAACCATCTTAATGCTTTTTTCTAGTGAAATCTCGACCACATTTTGGGCCTTTTATCTCTTGACCACTAGAACAAATAATTTAGGAAAACATGACTTATTTTTTGAATTTTGTTTCAGATCAATTTCTTTTTAGTTTGGGACCATCGGCTTTTAAAACCGAGCCAATTTCAGAAGCTCGACCATAAACATTTTTTCTTTTTAATAAACGGAATCAAGAAAGTGACATGAGCTCAAGAAATAAAGATGGAGATGTTGATTGGACAGTTTTCTTTTCTTTTTATGTTCACTGCATTATTATTCCATGGGAAGCTTCGAATTATGTGAAGAAGAAACTCAGCTAGAAACTCAATCATGTGTTTGTTGATATAAATATAGAAAACGTGATGCAAAGTTATCTATTTGGGATACGAGAAACTCAACTATAAACTCAATCATGTGTTTGTTGATATAAATATAGAAAACTTGATGCAGAGCTATCTATTTCATATGAGGCCATCACATAAAGAGACATAGCCTTTGCAAGTGCCAAGTAGTCAAGACATTATTCGTGGTCTTTAGCTCAGATCTATCAATCACCCAAACACTATTTCTTATGGGCCAGCACAGAAGTCCAATGACCCAACAACATGTATTTTGGTAACAGTACACACAAATTATTAAAATTTCAGATGAGATATTTTTTAACATAAATGTATTAATTTCGATGAATCATTAACTTCTCTTAAATATGTACCATCTCCTCAAAATGTTTAAAAAAGTTTCCAGCTATCGAAAAAAAAAATTTCCATAAAAAGACTAAATAACAGGTAAATTAAACTTAATTTGACATTTTTAAAAGTAAAACAAACCTTATGGGACATACACACTTATATTTAGGATCACTAAGTATAATAATGAGTTAAGGTGCATTTTTGTCCTTGAAGTAGTCACTAAAAAACATTAAATATCCGAGTTGTGAACAATTTTATCTTTGAAGTAAATAAATTATATGACTTTTACCTATCATTGTTGGAAATATTAACATCCAACTTTTAGTTTTTTTAATGACAAGGACTAATATGCTCGTTTCTTAACCCTTTCAGGGGGAACATGTTCATTTTTTTAAAAAAATTACATATATCCAAATGCTTATAAACAGATCTTAATACCGCCCACTAAGACAGATTTGCATGGCACACTAACCCCTTGTAATAATAATAAAGAAAACTAGTTACTTCCAAGAGATATTGAAATTCTGGAAAGCCAGATGTACAAATCCCCCAATGGCTGATAAAAAAAAAGGTTTGAAATAAAATATCTGATAAAAAAATGGTTTGAGATACTAACCCCCTTGTAAGCATTTGGATATCTGATAAAATAAAAATGGCCGAGTCACGTGTGAGTGGGACTGTCTATAGGAATTAAAATAAAAGGTTTGAATTTTTTTTTTTTTAACATAAAAATGTTTGAAATTTGGTTAATTCTTTCACGCGCGCTTTTATTTTACATATTAAACAAAAACATTTTGAATAGGACCGCCAATTTCGTACTCTCTAGTCTTTATTTCTTCTTTTCCCGCCAATACTTCTTCTTTTCCCGCCAATTCCGTTTTCCCGCCAACTCTTTGGTGGACCTCACAACATCAATACTATGAGTTTTCATGTCCTTGACGTAACCAGTTGATCTTATAACATAGGGAAAAAACACTGATATGATAATTAATTGTTTTGGGTCGGACAAAAATAATAAATGACTATTCTGCGGTACATAAATAATATTCAACTTTTGACTCAGTGCACAAATGATGAAACTGATGTTAGATCTTAATTTGTATTTATGTGTAACTTTGCTGATATTATTTCAAAGTTTAAATACATTTTTACCCCTCCCAATTAAAACTTTGCTAATATTAGTTACCATGGGAAAGAGCAGAAGGAAGAATGAGTGAGTTTTAATTGTGAGGGGCAAAAAAGTATTTTTGACTAAGAAAATAATATCAATAAGATTCTATAAAACTACAAATTAACATTTAGTACCGATTTTATCATTTTAGCACTGGGTCACAAAATTGACTATTATTTATGCATCGCAAAATGATCACTTATTATTTTTGCTCAAATTAGAAATAATTAATTATCATATCAGCATTTTTGCCCTATAAGTTATAGTAACATTTATCCAATTTTTTCATTCAAACTATGTTTGTTTTACATGTAAACTAATTTGCCCTATAATAATGTTATAGTTCCTCCGTAATAAAATATATGAGCTATTTAATTATTCAAAGTATATTAAAAATATTAGTTATATGAGTTAGTATGTTGTGTTTTTTATAACCCAAATTGTGTTTCATTATCTGCTCTCCATATTTTATTTGATTATTGTTGAATGAGAATCGATATGGTTAATGATGGGAAGTTAAAACATAAAATTCGTTTATTATTTATCAGCTCCAAAAATAGGCTCAAATAAATTACTACTCAACATATGATATACTTCTTCTAGTCCTTATTATAAGTTATCAATCGCCTCTAAATTTTGGTCTTTAATATAAATCACCAACTACCATTAACTAATTCATTTCTTAAAATTTTCCCAATATACCCTTATTATTGAAAAATGAGCATTGGAAGATGAGAAGAGAGAGGAGATGAAAAAACACTTACTTGTATACTCATAAAGATAGGGATTAATAAAGAGAGAAAAAATGTAGTGGGGCAAGACCAATTTACTGAAGTAACTTTCATTAACCACTATTCCTTGGTATGTACAATTTGGACGGTTGGTGATTTATAAATAGGACCGGAGGGAGTAATATATATTGGTGAAAAAAACATATGTCATTAATAAATTAAGGATCTACCCTCGTAATCTCTTCATAGAAAAAGTCAATATGAATCTTAAAGGGAGGACTAAGCAAGTTAATTTAAGGAAATTAGAGAAAAGTGAACCAAAATAGACCTATTGTAATAGACTAGGATTAGACCGTGCATGCTTTAAACTCAATCCACCGTTTTTCTTTGCGTTACATACATTGTCTAGTGCTACCAAAATATTTTTCTTCAATCTTCTGCACCTCTCTATAGGTATTGAGAAACCCATACATGTCTCATATCGAATAAATCAAAACTAGACTAAGGGTATATATGAGTTGAGTTTCCATCACATTAGTTTAAACTTTTATGGTAGAATGACAAGACTCATAAAATGTGTTCTTATATCTTAAATTTCAACATGGTATCAGAGTCATATCGACCTAGGGACTGACGCTCAAAAGGATACGGCCCAGGCAGACTTGAAGGACCGATCCAAAAAGAAAAAGAAGTACGGTTTAAGTCCACTTTCTCATGAATTAACGGAATGACGATATATTTCCCGAGATAGTTTGTTTCTGAAAATCCCAAGACTTCACTAATCTATCTACTCCTATCATGATTAACATTCCTCGAAAATAAAATGAGATTTTGATAAAATAATTCAACTAGTCATAACTAACTTTTACCTATAATGTTGATAAAAAAAGTTATGATTTTTTCCTTTACAAATGTGAATAAGGACAGCTATATATTTAACATGTGAACATACATAAAATTGTAGTTCATGACTGGTTTGATATAAGACCCGACCATATTTTTCTTACAAAAACCATTCGGCCGATTTTAAAGCATTGGGAAGTATTTTGTGTTTAATTAATTGAATTGAATGGCCATAAGTGGGCCACCATTCTCTTTTACCAATCAATTGCCTTATTTATAATTCTGGCAGGTTCATAGATGATTGCCACCTATCACTTTCGTACACTTTCCCTCTCATCCACATTACTTAAGGGTCACATTTGTCATTTCCAATTATTTTGTTTTGTTCAGCACGTTTCACGAAATTTGCCTTTTGACCGGCTCATAAAACACTCCTTCAGACCTCAGTAGTACTCTCTCCGGTCCCTAATATAAGAGTCAGCCGCCTAAAAAACGCTTCTTAAGAAAACGCGTGAATGTTAGTTGGATATCTGAAGTTAATACTTCTTTTTCAATATTGCCCATATTTATTATGATACTTTTAAAAGAGAGAATACATAAACATTAATAAATATGGAAGTGAATTAGAGGCACAGTAGGAAAACATACATTAAATGAGGAGAAAATATGAGATGACTTCTTATATTAAGGACAAAAATCATTCAAATTTTGAGTTCTTATATTAGGAACAAGAGGAGTACTACAATACCATCGTTTTATCTTTTGGATAGAAGGTTATTTATTACACTACATCAAATATATAATGTAATTTCCCGTACGGAATATTCCCTTGCGTTCACACCTGATGCTGTTTTTAATATGAGTATTACCTAAGTTTTCGGTGCTCCATTCTTACAAAAAATATTATTTGTGTTGAAACTGATTGTCTTGCGTTGACACTTGAAGACTCATTAAATGTGGCTATTCATTAATTGCATCGCATCGTTTCTCACTTTCTTTTGGAGTTTGTCTGTTCAGATTCCCCATTTCATCCATTTTACTTCCATTTGATGCACATGCATGTATCCCATCACAAATGCATTTTCTCTTCTCACTACCGACTCTCTATCTCTCGTCATCTTCATCATCATTTTCATATGGTGGCTTGAAGTGGGTGCATGGTGGATGAACACAGAGCTTGCGTCAGCTTTAGGTGACCTTTCTTTTCCCCTTTTCTCTTCTCCTTCTGCTCCCATTTTGCTTCAATTTTTTATTTATATCACAGATCTTGGTTATTGTATTTTCTTATTAGGGTTAGCAATTGAAGTTTGTTTTTGAATCTTCGATTCCAGTTGTTTTTATAAATTAAAGCGAATTGAGAGGAGGATGAAAATATTTATGGATTCAATTTTATGTCAACACATGGGATTCAGATGCTCTGCCATCATTGAGTTTTGATATTTTTTGTTTCTTTTTTTTTTGGATAGTGTTAAGTGTTTTAAGAGTTATCTTCTGGGGTACAAATTCCACATCCTTGGCCTGAATGGGTGTACTTCATGGAGTGTTTGATGAAAAAGGGTTACTTTGATGCAGAGGGAAACCCATTTTCAAGTTCTGAATTGAGTTCCTCGAAATCTAACATCATTAGGACTACTTTCTTGAATTTTGGTCAGGATTGTTTGGATCTTTTAAGGTAAAGATTTCTTCTTTATGATCTCATTTCTCATACTTTTAGGCCGATTATTTCATACTAGCTCTCTTGATTCTGTGCAAAATATGGTTGGTAGTCCAATTTTAAGTATTTGCAATATTATATGTAAAGTATACAATCCGGATTTGATTTGTTTAAACTTTGATTTTTCTGTTTATTGGATTTACAAAATATTTGCTTCTCTTATTAATGTGTTTGGTCCCTGGAACGTGTGCTTTATAGAAAATGCAGACAAGGTGTTTGAGTTTATGTTTCTATGGCATAAAAAATGTTATATTGACTGTTGGATGATGGAGTGTATTATTATCTCTTGTCTCTGACTTCATCTTCTATGTGAATAATTTGGGTTGGGAAGACAAGTCATGATTGAGCCAAGATGGTTGATGCCCATTTGGTTTGTGCACTATGCCACTAACCAATTAGTCAGAGGTTTAAACTGTGGCAGGAAAGAAGAGAAGTCATGATTGATTAATTTTGTAGTTTTCTATAATCCTTATTAACTATTTGCATGAGTGTTATCTTATGATGTCCACAGCGAATTTATGTGATATATTAGTGTTATCAGTGGATCAGCAATACCAATAATAATTGGAACCCAGTTGCTGGATTCATTTTTTTGGGTTCAACTTTGTTAGCTTAAGAAATTTTTGTGTTCTAGAGCTTTTTGAGCTGAATTTATAATATGGGTATAATAATCATGAGGCTATTAATTTTGTTTTTGTTGTTTTGTGGCTTGATCTCCTATGTTGGAATGCTTATAGAGATTGTGCAAAATTTGATTGAAGTTATATTTTATGACCTGAATCGTTTTATGACATTAGTGAAATTTTTAGATATACCTGTGGGTTTTTAATACAAATTTATTTGCATTAAGGGTCGATTACTCTGTAACTATTATAGTTTACATCTCTATAGCTATTAAATTTCTGATTCCAGTAGTAGCACTAGCCGAGCCAATGAGGAGCAGGAGTCAGCGAGTCGGAGGGCGATTCGGTCTTAGTACTTGGCTCTCATCAATTTAATAAATGGTACACTAATACACTGCCTTTGCTCTTTTCATCAATTTAATAATAAATGGCTTTAACATTCATTGTGACAGAGAAAAGGCATGTTTTGGCTAAGAGGGATTCCCACTGACATACCAAAGGAGGTTTGAGATTTTAAATCAGTTTTTGAAATACTACCTTTCCCCCAAAACGAAAATATCGAGTGCCTTTTTGGTTAGAAATCGCAGACTCTGTACCTATATTCATACTTATTTTCCAAAGTTTATGTTATGTGCTCCTTGCCATTATTTTTAAAGTCAATTTCATTCCCGTTTTCTTTGTATAGACGTCTCAGGTTTTGGAAAATAAGAGGAAAACCAAAGTCAAAGGTGAAGATAACTGTTACATGCGTATGGTTCTTTACAATGCAGAGCAAGTTTATGAATATATAATGGAATTTATACATTGATATATCTTTTTGAAATGTGATGATTTATACATGCTATTTATGACTGATATATTTGTTATATTTTTCTTCAAGTAATAGTTCAGTTTGACATTGCTTACTAACTATTGTAACTTATGATTACCCAATAGGCTATCAAGTAATTGACAAACAAAAAAGTATGTTTTGATGTTCAAGCTCTCTGTTGTATACTTAGGTGCTGATGGTTCCATTTGGCTTTCAAAAATTATTAATTCACATTTGAAATGGTTCATTGTTCATAGTGTCATTTAGATTTGAAGTGGAAACGGTAAAAGACATTATTTAAAATATTTGCATTTGGATTTAAAACATACTTTGGGATGGGTTTGCAAACCCCATCCCAAATTTTTATGTGTAAAATCTCTGATAAGGTTATACATAGATGGCCTATTCCTCATACTATTACCTTTTAGCAAGGTTTTTCCTACATGGGTTAATGCTCATGTGCCTACTTTGTTGTTTAAGTCTGTGAAGGTTGACGAGAAGAAAGTGATTGCATATATGAATCCGAAGAGGTATAGGGGGAAGCCTATGTTGGGTATTGTGGTGGAGGGGTTGGGTATTGTGGTGGAGGGGATGCTCTATTTCTTCCCACTGTGGTAAGTATTATATGCAAGTTTAAAATGGTATTTGGATGTATCCTTTACGATTTTGTTTGTAAAGATTTGTGTGTGTGTTTGTGTGTGTGTGTTTAATTAGGAAACTTTGGATAAATGTTCTGTTAGTATTTGATTAATGTTTTAATAGTGTATATGTTTATTAGTATTTCTTACAACACTTCATAAATCTAATTAAATTATGTAAATAAATCTTATATTTAAGAACGGGGAGAGTGTAATTAAGTTTTTTGATAGTAAATAATTAATTTGTTTATTGGCTCTCAATCTCTTCTCTTGAATGTTCAACTACACACACATGTACAGGCTTTCAAGTTGGAGCCTACTTTGTCCAAAGAAAATATATATATATTTTGTGGTGTTCTCATAAAACTTTGCTCCTTCAAAATAGAACTTAGATGAATTCACTCATACCCTCCACTGTAAAAGAAATCTTCTTGGTTTTTAGACTTAGAACTGGATTTATGTGCTCACCTTTTTACCATTATTAATTCAGCATGTTAGCTTTGGGATTTGGCAGAGGAGAAATGTCGAGCCAGGAATGCTTTATGATGAATTTAATTTTGTTTGTGAAATCTCACATTTAAGATGCAGTAGCTTTGCCTTTTCAATGCAAACAGAATGGGGGCATTGCATTGCCTTTGCAATGCAAACGAAGGTATAAAGAATGATTATATAATTAAGGTGTGGTTAGTTTGAATGTTATATTGAGGAAAACCCATGGTTTGATTAAATTGGGGAATGTTTCTTAGTTAGTATTGATGTAGTAACCTTAAGAGGGAGAAATATTATCCCTTAAATGTGGCAATGAATAAGCACGTTGTGAGGTTCCATCTTAATTTGGAATTAATGTGACAAGACAAGTTTAGCAAATAATCTAATGTTAGTCTGTGAAGGTTGACGAGAAGAAAGTGATTGCATATATGAATCCGAAGAGGTATAGGGGGAAGCCTATGTTGGGTATTGTGGTGGAGGGGTTGGGTATTGTGGTGGAGGGGATGCTCTATTTCTTCCCACTGTGGTAAGTATTATATGCAAGTTTAAAATGGTATTTGGATGTATCCTTTACGATTTTGTTTGTAAAGATTTGTGTGTGTGTTTGTGTGTGTGTGTTTAATTAGGAAACTTTGGATAAATGTTCTGTTAGTATTTGATTAATGTTTTAATAGTGTATATGTTTATTAGTATTTCTTACAACACTTCATAAATCTAATTAAATTATGTAAATAAATCTTATATTTAAGAACGGGGAGAGTGTAATTAAGTTTTTTGATAGTAAATAATTAATTTGTTTATTGGCTCTCAATCTCTTCTCTTGAATGTTCAACTACACACACATGTACAGGCTTTCAAGTTGGAGCCTACTTTGTCCAAAGAAAATATATATATATTTTGTGGTGTTCTCATAAAACTTTGCTCCTTCAAAATAGAACTTAGATGAATTCACTCATACCCTCCACTGTAAAAGAAATCTTCTTGGTTTTTAGACTTAGAACTGGATTTATGTGCTCACCTTTTTACCATTATTAATTCAGCATGTTAGCTTTGGGATTTGGCAGAGGAGAAATGTCGAGCCAGGAATGCTTTATGATGAATTTAATTTTGTTTGTGAAATCTCACATTTAAGATGCAGTAGCTTTGCCTTTTCAATGCAAACAGAATGGGGGCATTGCATTGCCTTTGCAATGCAAACAGAATGGGAGTATTGCATTGATGAATTGTTTTGATTCCTGCTGCTGATCTTGCTTGATTGGATTCATTTTTAAGGACTTTTGCTCATTTTGCCGATGTAATATTTCGTTTCCCTGTTTTCTGCTCACTTATGTGGTGACTTGGTAGTGGGAATTAAGTTTTTTATTCTGCATCATGCTTCAGTTCTCATTTCAAAATAGGGCAAAATGAAATATCCGCAGGATTGTCTAACACTGTTTGATCCCTAACTGAATTTACATAGGGAATTAAATCATATAGAGTAGATTAAAGGCTACAACTAAAGGGTAACAAGTAATATGCAGCAGCATTTAATTGACAACTGCTAATGTGACAATTGTTTATTTCCCCAAAACAATTTCATGGAGTTCATTGCTAATATATCAGTCATGCAAGAAAAAGTTGCTACTGTTTTGGAGAATCACATCTGAATTTTAAATAGGCCAGACTAGGTACTTAACATACTATGGATGAATTATTGATCTGCTACATACTATGGATGAATTAAGGTACTTAACATCAGAGTTAAATACTGATATGTTTGCTAGATGTCCAATTTGAAGTTTGTTATGATAAAGGAATGCATTGATCTCAATACTCATTGAAGAATATTTATCAATTATAATTTATGGTTCTGCTGACCTGGTATTTTTTTCTTGGCTTTGCTTATTGCTTGACTGCATTACAGGCAGAGTAGAGTTTACTCAGCCAAATAACTTATCCATAGAAGCTGATTTAATTTAGGAACATCTTACCCACTTAACGTTGATGATTTATTAAATTTTTTGAAGTGTCATGCTTTCATATATAGACTTCATCGAAGTCCAATTGATTATGACACTAAACCAAAATTTTTATTAATATAGATAACTCATAGTGATGCTGAATCCCATGAAAATATGATAGGGTTTCATATTAATGTTTTATGTATTAACAATAGGTAAGGAGGGAGAAAATCAGTGAGGGAAATGAAACTTCTGCTACATCGTCTGGTTGGGATAAGGTCCATCCATAAAAGCTAATAAATCATATTATGACCTACTTTGTGTTCAATTTTATCCTTAATTACACATGCTAAACTATGAACAATTCTTTGTAGGCCACTGGAAAAGCCCTTATGCTTGATGAAATCTTGAACCATGTATAGTCATTGCAGGGTCAAGTTGAGGTAGAATTAGGTTTGGGCAAATGAGCTTTTTCCTCTATGCTAAAATTACGCAATTGGTTAATTGTAAGGCCAATGTCATGATACCTTTTAAATAATAAGGACAAAGCACAAGTTTAATTATAACACAATCTCCAAGATTTAATGGTAATATACAGAATATTATGTTTTTCATTTGGCCTAACAAGGTGATTTTACTTATGATTCTTTTTTTCATTATTTATGTGGTATAATGCGCAGGTTCAAGTCAGCTATACAATATGAAAGTTGAGCTCTGATCAACATTTTAAGCTTGAATTGGAGCCTAGAGGAGACTAGGAAGGAAGATTGTTGTAAACAAGAAAACGATTTTGAAACCAAATGGAAATATTACCTCCATTCATTTTAAGAATGGAATGATAGTTATATTTTTTAGAATATCAAGTTGAATACAAAACTTAATGATTGTGTTGATGAGTTATGTTAATGGTTTTTTTTACATGTTTGACTTGGAAACTTAATTATAAATAGTATAGGAGAATCACCAATTTGTTTGACATTAAAAGTCTACTTTTAATAATTTCATACATATGAAAATTGTCAAATAGATCATTAAATATCATAGTTCGATAGTATTTTCCATCAACACTCTTATTTAAAATTTCTACTTTTAATAATTTCACATATACCAAAAAAAATTGTTGAATTTACTACCAGAAGAACTCATTTTTGGAGGGGGTTGGGGATGAAGTTTTAATCTTCTTTAATTTTAGTACACAAATGATTTTGATTATTAGCCAAGTTGAATAGTAATACATGCGATTTAAATTTATATTTGGGTCAATAAGAGGAATTAGTCATAATAATTAACGAAAATTATATTACTATGATCAAATCACAACAATTATTAACAACAAAGTTTTGTGTAAATTACATAGTTTCATGTTATTACATCATTTGCCATGAAAATCAATAAAAACCAGGACCAATCATTGAACAACAAAAAGAAGACAACAAACATTACAAAAAAACGTTTCAACTTGTATTATAGGTAAGCATTAACCTCAGAATCATTAATAAAAGAATAATTTACTACTAATTAGCTTCAGCAACATGTATTACAGGTAATTTGCTAATGATTAGTTGCCTAAACATCATCCAATTTACTATTTAACTGTCAAGGACAAGATATATTAGTTATCTACAAAAAATTGTAATTAAATAATTGGTTTCCTATTAGTAAAAAAATATCTATCAAGGTGTCTTATTAAGAGATAAAATATTTTGTATTAATCCTACCGGGTAACCCTGCGCAACGCGCGGGGTCCTCCACTAGTTTTTGAAATTTCACGTAATGAAAAACTGTAAGGCGAAGGTTATTAAAAAAAATTTAAGCCGAAGAGATGAGTAAAATAAGTAGATTTTATGTCATTTAAAATTAAAACTTTTAAATTTTTAATCACCATATCCGTTACACAATTTATAAAATTCACGATATTAAATTCTAGATTACATTTACATTCGTAATATATATTACTTTTTTTTTCGCACATTATTTATAGAAATTTCAGACAAATATTGGCTCTTCAAACGTTACTATTCAACAGGTATTTTTTTGGAAATAACTAAAATTTCGTTTCGATCCGGATTTTCTTCTGATAAACATCACAAAGACACAAACACCAATCGATATAAACAAGGAAACTTTTACCCCCGGTACATGTATAGTAGTATCATATATGCATACGATATTAACAAGGAGTATTATTTACGTTGGATAGTACCGTATTATTTGCATATATAATATAAATGTAAGAATAAGTAAGTAAGATAAATTTCCCCCGATAAATATGTTATAATATTATTATTTACATTGGATTGGGACACTACAATTTAGGAATCCTTAAAAAACACGACACTCAGACAAAGAAACAAAGACTGGAAAATCGAAGAGTCACATGAAAATTGAAACCGCCTTAAACCGAACCGGCTATAAACCATAGAAAATATCATTAGGTCATAACTTCTCTTCTATGCGCCGCTCGTCACCTTCCTCCACGTGACCCACCCATCTTCTTCACCAAAATCCCTCTCACACACACACACACACACACTTCTCAGATCTGCTCACTCCCGAGCTTTCTACACACTCCTTTTTTCAAATCGATATGGTTGTAAATGAACGGCCGTTGAAGAGGTTGAAACGTCGGTTCTCCGACGATATTAACGACTTTTTTACTTTTCCCGCGGCTGGTGGAAGCATCTCCGGCGACGTCGTCGACGGCGGCGGCGGCGAGCCTTTTTGGAAGATGGTACCGAAGTTTATTACGACGTATGCGATGCTGACGTATCCTCCGTCGCTTTTCTCGTCACTGGTGACGTGGCACGTCACGTTGACGATCGGAGTTGGGGCCGAGCGCCCCGATCTGTCGCCGGCGACAGTTAATCTCGACGTTGTCGAGGAAGACGTGACCCGATCGAAGACCTCTGTGTACTGTGATCAGTGCCGAGTCGTTGGTGAGTCGACTCAATGAGTTTGTGACCGGAATCGTTGATATTTTGTTTTGGACTGAACTTAAAGAGGAATTAGTAGGTTCACATGTGAAGTAAAACTAAAAAACGAAGAACTGTAAAAAAAAATAATTATTGAATTTTTGAGTAATGTAAATATTTTAATATATAGTTTAGAAAATTATCGTATTATTAATAAGTGGTTTTCTATTATTTTAGTTATTTCATCATGAATAGAGTGGGATATTTGTGGCTATTATTCTGATATTGACTTTTATTTTATGATTTTTTTTTGAAACTAAAAGGCTGGAGTGGTCATCCTGTGTGTAGAAAGCGATATCATTTCATTATCCGAGCTTCAAGTAATCACATGGATGCATATGAGAGACCTTGCTCCTTATGTGGGAAATCTACTGGACTATCTGAAGCGAGGTTTGTTTTTATTACTCCCTCCATTCCTAAAAACCTAAGACACAATTGACTTTTTTGAGAATTCTAACAAAGAAAAATGAACAACTTAATTGTAATGTAACATATTTAAAAATGAACAACTTAATTATAACATATTTTGTAAATTATTAGATAATATGTTAGCATATTAGTCAAATAAACTTAGTTTAGTGGAAGAATTTAAGAAAATTAATTTTTAATTACATTATTTATCTTAAAAAAATTGTGTTAACTTACTACTAAACTCATTTTAATTATTTTTAATTGACCAAATTCCATGAATCTTTATATAAAATTCTTGGAAATTTATCTATTTAGTTTGATATAATATGAATAATTGAATATTGATATATTCAAATCTACTATTAATATTTGAACTAATTTTCAAGTCAAATTATTACTAATTTTTATATTTTTATTTAATTATATAGAAGAAACATGTGTTTAATAAATGTGATATGATTCAATTAGAATTCTATTCTACTATCCGAATTTACCTTATTCTACGATTTTACTTGAACTTACAAGTTTGACTACTTATATGGAATATTGGATGTGTCAGGTGTAAATGGTGTGACACTGTGATTACGGTGGAAGATCTGGAGGATTGGGTGTATAGTCAAATGGAAGACAACACTCATATCCTGCATGGGGTTGTTCATTCCAATGGCTATGGCCATTTGCTTACTCTTAATGGAAGAGAGGGTGGTTCAAGTATCCTATCTGGGTGTGACATTATGAGTTTTTGGGACAGGCTATGTGTTGCACTTGCTGTTAGGTTTGCACATGAACTTTAACTTAACTGTTATTTATTTTAGTATAGATTTTGGGTTTGATTATGAAAAGAATATACATGTACAGGAAAATTAGTGTGACAGATTTGTCCAAGAAATTTGGGACCGAATACCGGTTGCTTCATGCAATCACCAATGGGTGTTCTTGGTATGGGAACTGGGGTTATGAATTTGGGACTGGTAGCTATGCTCTCACCCAAGATTCATATAAAAAAGCAGTGAATACCCTGTCAAGCACGCCCTTATCGGATTTTTTATTCCAGGATCGCGGGCCTCTTAGTCGCTTGCAGTGTGTTATTTCACTTTATCAGTCTTTGGCAGACACTGAACTTTTAACTATCAAAGATCTGTTATCTTTTTTGGTGACCTTAATTCGTGATTATCGCACGCCTTTGAATACAAGAACGGCAAAGGCTGAAAGTTGCAATGTGTTGTGTGCTTGGACAAGCAATGATGTTGAAGCTGTGCAACAGGCTCTGATTAAGGTTCTGCTTGCATCGTCGTCCTCAGACCCGAAGAAATGGGTGTCAGGACGAGCTCTCAAGCGTGCGTTGAATAGGAGTGTTGCATCTCCAGAGCTTCTAGACTACAGTCTGAAACATCTTGGTGGGGAATTAGCTGAATGTGGTATGGTAGTTAGGTCAAGATGCAATCCCACATCTAGTGCTGTGGAGTTCTGGTAAGATTGTAACTGTATTGTATTTGTCCTATTTTTGTTAGTTGTTGTACATACAATTACTAAGACGTTTAATCTATCTTGAACAAGCACCCTTGAATCCTTGAATGCTTCGGAGAATGGTGCTAGCTCGAATTCAGGATACCCGTTAGAGGAGCAAGTGATTGCTGACTTGAGATTCTTGCTTGATTCTTTCATTCATCCTGATAGGATGGTGAGCCTCAGATCTAAGACTATGAGGAAGCGGGTGGCTGATTCGGCAAGGAAGCTCCTTGACTGCAAGAAGTTTTTGAAGGATTACAAGCCTGAGAAGATGGTAGGTGATCAAGTGGTTCCATGTATTAGGCTGTGGTGTCATGTGGAGCTCTCTGACCAGCCGAAAGAAGATCCGGTTTCTCCTCCAGAACTGATCTTGCTGCCCTTGAATGCCACCGTAGCTGACCTCAAGAAGGAAGTGACTAACACTTTTCAAGAAGTTTATGCCATGTATAAGAGGTTTCAAGCCGAGGAACTTCTTGGATACGGTCCCATTAAAGACTACCTTACTGTTAAGTTCCTGCTTGGAACAAGTGGGTCTGTCCGAATTTTAGGTAAATGCCCCGTGAAACATGGCCTAAGCCGATTCCGAATGGAGAGAGGACTGGAGATATGGAAAGTTGATTGCACTTGTGGGGCTAAGGATGATGATGGGGAGAGTATGTTAGCATGTGATAGTTGCAGTGTATGGCAACACACTAGGTGTGCTGGAATTGATAGTTCCATTGCTGTTCCTTCCAAGTTCATATGCTTGAGATGCATCAAATTGTACCACATGGAGGCCAGGAAAAAGCCAGGCCCTGTTGAACATAAAATCCACCCTATGGATGAAGCAAATGAATACAAAGTGAGTGGAGCAAAAGTTCGCCCTGTGGATGCAGTCAACACATCAGATGTGGGTGAGGTCATAACAATGAATTCAGTTGGTGAAGCAAAATCTTACGATGTGTGTGAAGTAGAAATGAACCCAGCAGAAATTGATGTGGAAGAAGCAAAAAACAACCCGCTGAATGGAGCAGAAATTGGTGTGGATGAAGCAAAAGGCAGTCCACTGAATGGAGCAAAATGGTATGATGTGGGTGAATATGATGAAAACTACTATGAGGGTGAAGCAAAAACCAACCCAGTGGATGAAGTAAGGTACTATGATGTGAATGAAGTAAATATAACTTGGGAAGAGACCAACGCAATGGAAGAAGCAAAAACCCCTTGTACAGCCAAGATTTCATGCAGGCGTGAGGTGGCAGCAGTAGGTAGTCCCGCAGTTGCATGCAACTTAGCAGTTAGATTTAGTGTTGGTTGAGTGTATAGTATTTTGTACAGTATTAGGTTAGTTTTTGTTTTGTACATGTACATGGGGGTTGTTATTTTGCTATGACTCTTTTATTTTAAAACGTTAACTTATCGGTCTAGGAAAACTAAGGCCAAAAATTCCCAAGATGTTACATGCTTAATTAACATTGTGCATGAACCAACCTCCATTTCTATTTAAAAATTAGCTATTTCTGCTAGTACAAGTATCTACTTGATCTCATCCTTTGCCTGTGATGCTTTGAATTTATTCTCCATAATTGGCTGTCCTACTCCTTGTGATTCTAGACGACGGAGTATTGGTTCTTTATGCGATGGTGGGAGGACATTGATGGCTCTTCTGAGAGTCGTGTACTTGGCAACTACATCTTTGTAGAGAATTAGCAATCTGTCAACATCTTTCGATGTCATTTCCTCACTATTTGCCTCCAAATATGGATATTCTGATTCATTTAGTGGGGTAGCTGCAAATATTAAGGCGTCATGTTAGCACCAGGTGTGTTTTTTTTTTCAAAAATAAAGAAATCTACCCGCCTTATCCACAAGTTCAACATATGAACATTAAACCAATTATCAACAAAGGTCTAATGGACTAATTCACAGAAATTAAAGAAACTAATACAGTCTTGTTAATTATAATGTTACTACATAATAACAACACCTTCTGTGTACCATATCAGGCAAAATGGTTGGGAGATAAAATTCCTATATTAAGGACTGAAATGGCGAAATCAATTTAAGTGACCCTTAAATTTAAATTTGTTGGTAGTACTCCCTCTTACAATAATTATAAGACCAGATTTTTAGAGAAATTAATGATGCAAAATTAATCACTATAAAATGTCTATAACTATCTTCTTACCTCAACTAATTTCTTTTACTTATAAATTAACCTACAATCTAATTACATGTCATATATTATAATTTAATGATTTCATTTGCTTTATTAACTTCCACAAAATAGTCAAAAGGGTATTGTTTATTTTTTAAAGTTTGTAAGAAAATACCGATGCATTCTTTTTTTAAAAAAAAAATCACTCCAAATTAATGACTGATATAATGGCATATATTCTTCCGGATCTAATGGATTACCCTATACTTTCACAATTACATGGCATGCAACAAGAGGGAATGCAGGATGCAAAGATTACGAACATTCCATACATAATAATTCAATTCTACCCGCTCTATGCTTAATGCATGTTACGTTACTGTATAGTTCTAAATGGGGACAACAGCCATGCCAAGTTGAAAAGGACAAACTAACCTGTTATAGAGCTGCCATGAATTTTATCAGATGGACTGCAGTCAACCTCGTCAAGTTGGTCTGTCTCGTTCATTTGTGTCACTTGAGAGGCTCCACTAGTGGCTTTAGTAGTAAATTTCGCTGCTTGCATGTTCTCCTCAAATTTGATTTCATCCATTGAAAGTGACTTAGCATTTAAATCAATTATAAATGACTTGGCTGACACTAGATTTGTGAAGTAATATTCAGGCTCTGATATGAGCTTTGCCTGCCTTCGATAAAGTTGAATGAATTTGAGGTTTGATTGCAACTGAGGCGGATTTGCCTGATAAGAAAAAAAATCTCTCAACTATTCATATTCAGCCATCACGAAAAATCAAGATAACAGGTCGATGACAGATCCAAGCGGTAGAAATGGAATTTGCCAACAAACTACAGTATTACTGACCAACACAACATGAAGCATGAGGCAACAAAGGGAGTTGAAGGGAATATCTGGAAACATAAAAATAGATAGTGGAGGCTCACATAGCATTGTATCCGCCACAAAATATAGAAGTTGGTTTCCACGCAAAAGAACAAGATCCAAATACATTTCAATAATCAAAATAATCCTTGTACCCAAGAGGTGGAGAGTAAGGGCCTTACTAGTCACTCCATGTATGCAAAGTATGCAAGTATAGAAAGACTACTCTTCTAAAATCAACTCATGTTTTCTTGGACTTATTTTTGCCATGGGGGTGTTTCAAGGAAGACAGGGTGCATTGGAGGCAGGTTCCCTCTGAATATTGAAGCAGGAAAGATAGTGTATTTGAAGAGTGATCTTGCACTTTTTGTCTACAATAAATTAAAAGTAACACTGAAAGGGATAAAGGTTTTCAAATAGAATTTGAGAAGAAAGCTCAATCAAGATCAATGAACAAAATAGATCAGCGGAGGAAGGAAGTCTTTTTTAAGAAAGGAAAATACACATAATTAAAACCTTGTAGTTGATGTTCTTAGCTAAAAGCCTCAGATAAACGAAGCCTCAAGTGATATGGCATAGAAGAGAATGTCTAAATTGTGTGTGTGTGTGTGTGTGTAAAAGAAGGGTATGTCTATAATAAGAGAAATTAATCTAAAAAAATATCTTGAGAACATTTTTACATGGGCAAGGGTTTCACACACCATATTTGGGCAGAGGATTAACAATACAATTTGGCGACCTCATTCAATTTCACAATACTTAGTTAATCCTTCTTAAACACTCACATTAAATATTACTTATTTACCTATTTATTATAATATATGATAATGATGAGATAAATCATTTTGAATCTGTTCATGAATTCAGGTCAACTGGAGGACCACTTCGACAAGAATTATATGGAAACAACACACTCAAATTGAAACTCACTAATGCACTTCCCTTGTGTGCCCTGCAGCTTCTTTGCTTGATAATAATCCGACAACCATTTAAAAAAGCAACAAACAAGGGGCAACACAACTAAAAAAGAGTCAGGAATCTAACAACTAGCAGACGGGTTTATTACCGAGGGTAGCTTGCCTTGATTGTAACATATATGAGAACAGGGAGAAATTCATCTGCCCCAGCTGGCACATGATCTTCGGTCATCGCTGCATTGAGCAGAAGATTGTTGATAACCCTACAACAATTCATTATACTTGTCAGCTTTTCATAAGGAGCTTTGAAAGTGTTGATCTTCTGCAGTTCCTTCTCTGCAAGCTGAACGTAAAGGGAAAACAGATGATTAATTCCTCAAAAAAATCAGGCCCATTTTCTGTAGCTAATCCAAGTTGAAGAAAAATAATATAAAATAAGAGAAGAATTAAAACTTGTTTATCAGAATTAAAACGCATGCACTGACAACATAGCAAAATTTAAAAAGTCTAGCATACTTCCTAAATTATGCCATACCAGCCATGAAGCTTCATTACGAAGAATTGCTGGTATGTCCAAATGTTCAGGCTTCAGAAAGGTTTGGACCAGGCATATCTTCTCTGAGATTTCATGGTCAATCTTAACATCCTCAGGAGAAACAGCGAATGTTCGAGAAAACAGTTTAGTCATTACATATTTCTCTAAAGCCTGTTGATAGAATAAAAATAATATAAAAATGACATTATAAAATTCGTCCTATATCAAGAAAATAAAGGTTGCACCACCTACAGTTCAATATCATGAAGACATCTTTTTTCAACTCAAATGTTGATCACAACAATTCCACATTAGGCAGCTTCATAAATCATAATCTTGAATCAAACTAGGTTCCACAATTAATATAATAACCATTTAGCTATGAATATTCATCTTCTTGTTTCAGTTTTATATGCCACCACGGCCTCATAAACAACACTTGTTCCATTAGGAATGTAGTTCCACAAACGGAAACATATAATATTACCAATGACCTAAATTGGTAAAACCGTCTAGTGTAACCTTTTTAACTTTTATCCCTCCACTTTAATTTTAGAGATGAGATGTAATAAGAAATTACGCAGGCACCAAAAACTAGTTCAGATGAGTACCTCCATTGCACAATCAATCTCTTCCTCAGTGGCTCCTGTCCATAATGGATGCTCTCTAATTGCATCCTCCATTGTCAAGTAAAACTCTTGGACTCTTTTCCCATCATTTTCAGGGTTGGGCGGGTAAAACGAAAATGACACAATAAAACTGAAGGAAAAATCATAAAGGAGTTACAATATGCAGCATTAAGATCACAGAAAGCTTGACAAATACAACTAAATACACAACAACAGACATGTATTTTATAGAGAACAAACGAATTCAATCAACAATTCAGAAAAAAAAAACCTAAAAAGAAGACAGCAATCAGAACCATATCTGATTGTTTCTCATACTGAACTTCAATCAGATCGCCTATAGGTAATGACATTGAAATCAAAATTTAGGCAAACCAGTTGCAAACCTATCTACAAAACATTTCAGCTGGAAATACATGTTTAGCCACATCACAGATTCAACGAATAGAACTCAACGCAGCAATCTTGAATTTTCAATGTATCTTACGACATGATCATTAGAAAAACAAAAGCCCACAAATCAATTACAATCTCAAATCAATTCAAGCTGTGATCGGAGCTATTTGGTTAAAATCTTACGGCATAAGCAACAATGCAATACCACAATCTCAACAATTAAGGCAAAACAAAACAAAGACGTAAAAAAAATCAGATTTTTAACATACACTTCAACATATAGGTGAACAAAATTGGAACCCAGAATTTAAAAAGCGAAATAATTTATGCCCACATTGTTGGGAATGACAATGGGTGATTGTGATAAACCTTTTGATGGATCGGACGAGATTGATGGAAGAAGGGTTTCGCATGCGATCGAGGAAATCGAAGAAGGAGAGAGATTGAGAAGAGGTTGATGCGTTGTCCATGGAATCAAAGGATGGACCCAGCAGAATTGAAGAAGAAGAAGAAGAAAGAGATGCATATTAGAGAGAGAGAGATCAATAAATGAAATGAAAGCCTTAAACTAAACGAAGAACATTAGGTATGAAACCACACCTATTAGTCCAACGTAGTATTCTTTTATATACTCTCTGACTGGTTGGTGTTGTTCCGGCCTAAACCCTTGCAAATTGCTCACGGGTCCTTCTTTGTTTGTTGTGTTCTTTTTTGGTGAAATGTTTGAATTGAAGGGTTAAGTTGCAAAACTATTTTACTTTAGTAAAAGTTTTTTGGATTAAATTATTAAGATATAATCACCCATATTTCCTGCGCTATTCCTAAAAATAAGATGCAATTGAATTTTTTTGATAAATTTGGGAAGCAAGATGACTAACTTAATCATACAAGACATTTTTTGGATTATCAAATTAAAATGTTAACGTATAAGTCAAATAAACTGATTTAAAGAAAAAAAATTAAGTAAATCAAGTTTTAGGTAACATATTTAATTTTTTAAAAAATTTATTTAAAAGTCAACTATGTTCTATGTTTAACGGAATTATTTTGTGTAAGAACATGTCTAGGGTTAAAATAAATCAGGATTAATAAATTTTTCATAACAATAACTTATTTTACATGTTCAATATTTGTTTTTATTAGTTGAAGGTGAACATTTAACTATTTGTCAAGTGTTTGATTCATAGGAGTGTCTCTTAATTGTGCTTTTAGTCACAACCCTTTGGAAGACACCTCTTTAAGTGAAGTTGTGAGGAGTCTATTTGTGTAGAAAGGAAAAAATTGTTGTCATAATGCACCAAAGCTCAAAAGGAATAATCCAGATAAGTTATGTGTTAAAGACCCTGCTATTTAATTGTGATTGAGGGGTCCATTCCTCCCTATATAAAAGGGTAAAGTCTTGCCGTCCAAAATTCTAAGTTATTTGCGATTAAGTTCAAGAGCTTATACACACTTACTTCCTCCGTTCTTAAATATAAGATCACTTTGGTTAATTTGGGAAGATTAAGGAAGACAATAAAATTACATGATCTTCCCAAAATCCCCTCAATTACTTAACTTTAAAGGGAGGATGGGCTTTCAATGAAAAGAGAGAGTATAAGGGTAGTTTGGGCAAAACTTGAGATAAAATATGAAGTGATCATATATTTAGGAACTTATCCACTTCCCCAAAGTGATCTTATATTTAGGAACGGAGGGAGTATTATTTTGTTCATAAGAACATGTTACAATAAACAGGATCTATAAATTTTCATATCAACAATTTATTTATATTTAAGTACTTATTATTTGTTAAAATGTTTACCTTATTTATAAAGTTACCTTTTCATACTTATTTTGCATATCAGGACATGTAAGAGTGGTTTGTAAATTTTTATATCAACTCATGTTCTTTTGTGCGTGTGAGTAGTGTTACAAAATGTTTGTTAGTACTTTTAAATTCACCTATTCACACTCATCTCATTTTGTGCATTAGAACCTATTCGCACTTATTATAACAAATGAAAATCAAGGCTAGTAATTTTCATACAACACTAATGATTGTGCACATGGGTAAATATCCATATATACTTTTGATACTGTATACTCATCAGAACATGTAACTAACAATGGTAAATGTTCACATTAACATTTATTGTCGTGTCTAAATGGCTACTTGTTAAAATGTTCATCAGCACTTGTGACTGTGTCTATCAGCACTAAGCCATAATTTTTAGATAAGGAAATAATCAATAAGGTGGGTTGAAATGAGGGAAAATGACAAATAAAGACTTGTGAATATCCGAAAGGACAAATAAGAAACTTAAATTTTCAAAAGGACAATTAACAACTGGAACGTACCTATTAACAAATGGAACATACCAATTAACAATTGTCTAGTTCCTTAATCGTTTTTATGGAAATTTGAGTTCCTTATTTGTCCTTTTGGACATTCGGATGTTTTTATTTGTCATTTTCCTTTGAATTTAAATAGAAGTATTGAAATATTCATTTCAAATTAAGAAATATGTGCATAATTATATTTTGAAATTTTAATTTAAAACCTAGACTCAAATTAGCTAATTTTTTTATCAGGACTCAACTAAGCTCTTTTTGCCAGACAACTAAGCTAATTGAATGCTTGGGAGTTCTGAACTAAAACTATAAAAGTAGACACATAAAAAAATAAACAGGATGTTTTAGAATACGTTAAATGTAATTTTTTATTCATTACAATACCATATTTCCCTTCTAGTAGTCTCATCACAGCCCTTCTTCTTCTTCTTCAAACCCCGCTTTAACACTTCGTTTGTGGAGTTTTTTCCCCACTTTTTCTAACACTTAATTTGAAGTTAAGGGTATTCTTATGAGTTTACGTGTAAGCATGTTTTCATTTCAGTCATCTAAAAACTAAACTATGGAATGATATTTCAAAATATTTTGGTCCTATTGATGCTACAATGCTCCCAAATTTCAAAGATTACTTTTATGAGGCAAGCCACTAGTAGATCCTATAATTGAGAGTTCTGATCCAAAGACGAAATTTAAGGTCCAATGCAAAGAAAATGTCTGGATCATCCAAATTGGGCCGAGACCAGTGGGCTTCTCAGCAAAAGGATTTTCAAAACTGCAAATAACCAACAGGATCCTTACTCAGCCTGTTTGGTTTGAGGGGAGGGTGGGCAGGGAATGTAATGGGAGGTTTTAATGTTACATTGTTTGCTTACGTTAGAAGGGAAGGAAGGGAATGGGTTTTTAATGATACTCTAAGGGGAGGTGAAGGGAGGTATTAACTATTTTACCATTTTGTATATATCAGTTCATAGTTTTATATTTCTATGCTATATAAATTAATTTGTACCTTAATTTAAATTAAAATATACGGTCATCTCATATATATGTTGTGACGTAAATGATGTTTATGAAAACTGATAGAATATTTATTTTTTACATTGTTATATTACCATCTGTTCTAAAATATGAATGTAATAGATTTCGTCTTATATATAACCTAATCTAATATTACACGCACAGTAACATGCAACGTCAATTCATGTGCGCTGAAGATGAGGACAACTAAGGAGCAATTGGTTTTAATCCAGCCATCACTAATGAGAAAATTTATTTCTTTCAATTGGGGCATTTTCTGTGAAAAAACACCACTGCTGGAGGACTTTTTGTTCCGAAACCACTGGCATCACTTGATTGACAATATAAGGACACAAAAGAGAGGATGACGAAAGACTGAGCAAGAAGAAGGTATAGGTTGTGAGTTTTTTATTTTCATTTTCAACAAGGGCGTCCATAGGAATATCATAAAATTAATAATGAGGGTGATTTAGTCAACATTTTTACTTCTCTCCAAAACACCCAATTTAGAAGGAACTAAAATAAGGGGTCTGAAGGGGGAGGGAGGGGAAGATTTTAGGCCACTTCCCCTCCAATTTCTCAAATCATGCAATTGAAGGGCTTTCATTATTCCCATCCCCTCTTCACATCAAACCAAACAACCCCCGAGTAAAATGTGTGGCATTCCGCTTATCTTTACTAAGAAGCAACATGACTTAAAGAAATACTGATGGCAATGACAACGGAAGAAAAAATAAAAATAGGTTGAAGAAGAAGTAGAGAACTTGCTTATGCAGAGCGTATATATGTACGCTCTACTACTTATTTCTTTCTATTAAGTTTATATGACTTTATTAATTAAGCTAGTACCCAAAACCAAATCCACTGTAACTTTTTTTTTTCAATCTTAACTTTTTAAGAAATAAGAGTAGATAAATGTCAGATTGTTTATTGTGTGATGTGATACATATTGGGCAATGGTGTCGTATGATATAATATATATAGTGACCCAAAATAATTGGATAAAACTTTATCATTGTTGTTAACATATGCAGACCTACCTATAGCTCATTATTTCACCATCAAAATTGTGAATTTGTGAGGGAGTCTTCATACACACACACAGCCATATACGTTTGAGGTATTATGCGCATAAAAATTATCCAAGGAATATTTATCATTGTTATTGATGAAGTAGTAACAGGCTAAATATTGACATGATTGTCAATACAAGTTAATTAGAAGATTTTTTAAACATTTATTATATAATAAGAGAATTTATATAGTGTTATATCGATTATAATTTTTAATGTTTAAGGTTTAGGGTTATATGAAACACCTATTCAAACTTTTCAAGAGTCAACTTGATTATCATTGAAAAGCTGGCATCTGCTAATGATTCGAATCAGAATATAGGATCGCCATGCATGAACACAATTGGGTTCTTTGAAAATTAAATGAAGTCTCCTTATTATTATATCTTTTTTATGTAATGTTTGTGTAAAAATTTTCACGAAAGTTTGAACTTAATAAAAAAAATACCAAATCAATAAATAATTAAATATACTATAGCGGGTCAAAACTCAGCCCCTATTAGATTTATTGTCAAAAAATGAGACACATTTCCTTCTGTTTAGTACTATGTAACAACATCAAGAATTTTTTTTTGGACTGAACAACATCAAGAATAATTGAATGCATTTTTGATCATCTATGATAATGTATATAGCTTAATAAATACTTTCACATCATATACATACTTTTATTTAAAAATTGAAAAGCTCATCAAGTATATACAAAACTTATTCAAGTTATGATCATGATGAAACACTTGCGATAAGGCACAGAGATACAAGGACTAATTACTTTTCTTGACACTATCCCAAATCAAAATCTTAAAGATTGACATCAAGCGCCTCTCATAGTTCAAACATATTAAATCAAGATATGATAGATATTGATGAATCAAGCACAAAGCGATATGCTTAATTATTTTTTCAAAATTCAACGGTATATTCTAGAAATAGGTCTAGATTGTAAGATGTGTCTATTTATTACAAACTACATACAGAATCTCGATCGTCTTTGAAAGTTTGAGACGAAAATGAAAATTCAATTAAATTCCTATGATTTTTATGTAATTTTTCCTTTTATAAAAAATTTATGATTTAGCTAATTCTAATAGTAAGGTTCATAAAGTTTTTCCATTTTTATTATATTCTTATAGTTTCAGTTATTTTTAATTAAGTTCAAGTAGTTTTTTTTTATTCTACTCATTAAGTCCTTAGAGTTTCACTTGATTTTTAATAGGTCTATGTAGTTATGTAACTTAAAAAACAAGATTATGTTTATAGAGATTTAATTAAAGAGGTAAAACTATTTTGCCAAAAATAAGAGGTAAAACAGTAAAGACAGCTAAAAGGGAAAAACTGCTAGACTTGATTGAAATTAGCTGAAATTAATCAAATTATAAACTTACAAAATATTTTAAGTTTAAACTTTTTAGATATCCGCCTTAAATTAAAGATGCCCTTATGAGGTGCAATGCTGGAGTTTAACTAATGAGAGAGAAAAACACTACAACACATTGATTTGCATAAGAAATATATATAGTGAGTAGTTATACAAATGACGGTCTACTTAGTAAGGAATCGACTCAACCTATAAGATGATGGATTAAAATCACAATGATAGTGTGAGATACTTGTGGTTGATGATTTATAAATATCTCTAAAAATGATATTCAAAATCGGAAGCATACATTGGCCATGGAGAGCTACATTTTTTTTTTAAAAAAATACTCTGATAATATTCTGATACTGATTAACAATAAAAAAGAAAAGAAATAATCATTATAAAATAAAGCTACATAGGGAAGGGAAATGATCAATCACAAAAAACAGAAAGAAAGAGTGCAATTGAATCAAGCGAAGCAAAGTGAAAGGCCTCAAGGTCATGCCCACATGTGCATGCCCCAGCTATGGCGACTGCATCTCCTACTGTTTCTATATCAACATTTAAGACCAAACTAAAAATAGTTAAAGCTCATGTATCGTTGTCAATAATTTCCAATATAAAATTACGTATAAATATTATTAAATTATTATAAAACTTCTACCGTCCAATCAAATGCGAAAATCCCTAGAAGCTTTAGTAGCTGTTTTTCCCAACCTTGCTTCAAGAACAAATCATGAATCTCATAATTATATTGGTTTAAATTTCTCGGGATCGTTTACTGAATTAAATATTCCTATATTTTGTATTCCTTTTTTTTTTTCAACAAAGCTTGGCCTACGGACTTTTATAAAGCGCGTAGAAAAAGTCTCTCAAATATAGATTCATTTACCCTCCTCTAATGAATGTACTAGTATTGTCTAGTTCATCCATATGCATATGGGGCTATATGTTGTTAATTCTTTAAAATTCTTTTGAAGGACGATTTTCTCATGCAAGTAGATGCTAGTTGTTGCCTCTTTTATTCTCTGAACACACGTTGCAAGTTATAATTTTTCAATATATTCAGTTGGTTGTTGTCAACTTGAAGTAGCTAGGTTTGTTATATACCATTTCCAGTCACATGTATATATATAAAAGTTACCGAAAGATTTTGTTTTAATCCTAAATATAATACTTTTTGAACTAAATCCTAAATATAATACCAAAGTTAACTTTATTTATAAATTTTTAGTTTTAATTAAACTTTCCTTACTGCTGATTGCTCATAATTCAGATGGTTTTCAATCAAATCAATAAAGTAATATCTAATACGAATAATGATTGAAATGAACACCATGGATAATAATCAGTACAGTTTTTTTAACAAATCACTTACTCTCATATTCTTTGAGAATTGATTATCTAACTCAGTATAGGATAAATATTATGTGAGAGCCTCGTGTGTTTTGTCATGGAGGCGAATCTCTGTTTAATGAAATATATAAAGAGAAGTTAATTAATAGTGAGGAATACGCAAATAACATCTAAAAACAAAAATAATCGGATGTGAAATAAACTTTCAGAAATTCTTAATTGAAATCAACACAAATTAAAGATACACCTGAGCTGAATTAAGAATAAATTTTAAAAAACAAATTATCTGTGGCATATACTGTAGCTTCATTTAGTCTTACGGAGTATCTCATGATAGTTACGTGATAGAATAAACCGAGTAAGAGGAATGTTCTGATTACTTTAGCAATCTATTCCCTAACTTACAAGAAAAAAAAATCTAAATTAATTTGCAAGCTAAGGTTGACTTACGTTAATATGACCTTACCTTCACCATAAAGCTTTAGATAAATTTAGTTATATGTGCCGAACACTGATTTCATGTTTAAATGATTGATGATTAAGGTCATTATAGATTAAAAAGTTATAAAATAGCTTAATTATATATGTATGTGTGTAGTTGAAGATTTTCACATTCTCTACCGCTATAAATATAGGGTCTAATTATCTAATTTGATTAAATCAAATATATCACTAATTAAGTTTGTTTATATATACAACTTAATTAATCTAACTTTCTCAATTTCATTCCTATCCCTTTTGTTTGATTAATCGAGGGAGTATAAGTGTGGGCAATTTAGAAAGTTACTGATATTTGTAAAAAAACAATATTGACATGAATTAATGAAAAATAAGTCTTGTGACTAAGGATTAAGATTAAATAATCTAGGGAGTACATGTTAGAAAACATTAAGTGCTCCGTCCATTTTTGTCTTTATTTCCATTCATGCAGGGTAAAATGGTAAGAAAACTAATACTTCAAAAAGTGCCAATATTTTGTAACAATCGATAATAAATCATATATTGCATCTAAGTTCCAAGTAAGATAATTAATATATGATTGATTCATTGACAATTCACTCGTTAATTATTAAAACCATTTTATTTGTTAATAGCGGCAATTAACAATTCATTGGAATATCTATGATATTTAATCCCTTACTTAAGACCAGTGTGTAATTGTTCCTAATCATTTTATAATAAATATATACTTTAATATGTTTTCGTGCGTGTTAAGATAGTATTTCTCAAATTACATTTTCATTTTTAACAAAAAAAAAAATAGCTGAGTCAAATCCGACATCAATATTTACAACTAACTATAAATAGAGTATTTAGATGATAGGGCTAAAGGTGAAATGCCCATGTAATTATCACAAAGGTGTAAAAATATCTATGTAAAATATTTTGGAGCAAAACTGCCCATCGAATTTCAAAACTGGGGCAAAATGCTCATCACAGTTAATTTTTTGACTTTTTGACGCATCATTTTCTGCCGGTTCATCTCTTACTAAAACAAGTGGCAGACTTACGTATTTATTTGCCCTTGTATGGTAATGATGTGATAGAAAATAATGCGTCGAAAAAGTCAAAAAATTAACTGTGATGGACATTTTTGCCCCAGTTTTGAAATTTGATTTGCATTTTTGCTCCAAAAATTTTAACATGGACATTTTTGCACCTTTGTGACAATTACATAGACATTTTTGCACTTTAACCCTAGATTATATGATTAACTAGTCGTTGATTGTTTTAATTAATTTAACTAGTAGTTTTGTGTTTGAACCGTAGATGTACAATCTTGATTATCACTTACAGGAAGTGAGAGTTGTTTCATAGTGAGCCTGCATTATGCACAGTAAATGGACTAATTGATTGCTAAAAAGGGAATAAGGTGGGTGCATACAAAAAATATACAAACTGGGATTACCGAAAACATATATGATACTTCTTCCGATCTTAAATATAGGACCTAGTTGACTTTTTTTTTGAGATGTTAAGGTTACAAAATATGTTATTAAATTACGATATATTTAATATATTCTTAGATTAGCCATTAGTTAATAGGTCAAATAAATTAACTTAATAAAAAATTAGGTAAATCAATTTATAATTGACTTGTTTTGCTTTTTTAGGATTTTCCAAAAAAGTCAACTAGATCTTATATTTAGGACCGGCGAGAGTAATTCAAAAATCTCCTTGAAGTCTTTATAAATCACCGATTCATGGAGTTGTGGCATATAACTGATGTATCTGAACCATGCTCTCGTGGTTTTTGCGCCTGCACACACAATATCTTAACTAAAATTACCTATCATTTTTGTTTGCAACCGTATTTAATCCAGATATGTAATATATGTATACATGTGTACGTCAAATAATTATCTAAAATTTTTCCGTGCCAAACATATAAGAATTAATTCGTTGAGAGTTTGTTTTGTCTTAAACATAAGATATTCAAACTACAGTACTTTATTATAAAAGCTATCTATTAATATTCCAATCCATTTAATAGCTTCCATATTTATCAATTTTGGCAATTTGCGCACGGACATTATAAAATGATCAAATAATATATATGTCTATTAACTACTTTATTTCTATTTTAATTACTCAACTTAATTACATACTAGTTTGTATATGTAACGCTGAAGGGTATAACTATTTAATCAAGCTATTCTTATAGATTACATTTTAAAGGAAGTTTCCATTAATATGGATAATGATTAGATGGCCTACAATTTTACATGAAAACCAAAACTTAATATTTATCATTAACAATTAAGTTAACTAATTTTTGTATACGGATAAGTTACTTACCTAATAACGCCTACATTTAGAACGGAAAAACATAAATTTCTAATAAGCTAAGACTTCCACTAATTTTACTAGTTAAACTATCAATCATATGGTAATAAGTTAGTTTCTCATTTGTTAATAAAGCTTCTTAAACGGTCTTTTACTTACAAAAACATCAACCCTTACTAGCTATATTGGCTCCTATAGATAGTGTCAACTCAGCTTAAATTTATAGTTTTGTCAAGAGAGATAAAAACATAAACATTATAATATGAAAGAGAGTTAGAAATAAAGTTAAAAAATATTAAATAAGGAGTGAATATAAAGTGAAATATTTTGTATCAAAACAATTCAAATAATTTTGTGCTATTATATTACTCTAGAGGGAGTACGAACTCCCCAAAAATTGAACACTTGTCAAGATGGTTAAATGTTCAAAATTTTCATCAGCTGAACTAATAGACAATGAGTGAAACAATATAGTGTTATTTTGATGGAAGAAGCTCAATGAAAGGGAATCACAATATTTAAAAAGGATATATAAAAGGGAATCACAATGAGTTAAATGTTCTGAACAGTTTCTTTTCGGCCAAAATATTTAAAAAACCAACAGTTAAACATCATTTTTTTTGATACATGATCAAGGTATCCCCTCACTCGACAAGTGAGAGACTAATCTCCCATCTGATTTGTAGGCACCTCAAAGGGTGAGACAGCTGGCCTGGGAGATTTAATGCTTCTCCATACCCAACGCCAGGGATCGAACCCCAGACAATTGGTTAAGGGTGAATGAGTCCTTGCCACTCAACCACACACCCCAGGTTGGTTAAACATCATTTTAGACACTCCATGCAGCTTAATTAACTAAAAGAAAAAGGATATATAATTTTGTTGTTGTCTAAATTTGTGAAAAAAATGTGGGTCAAACTAGTAGATAAGAGAGTGTATCTTACGCTCCAAACTTTGCTTGTGCGGAACATTAAATGGTATGAACAGTAAATATAAAACAAAATAATATAATAATGAAAAGATAATAATAATAATAATTAATAATGATATATATGTATACAGTCTCATTCATTCCGTAAACTTGCTTTTTACGACACATAGCTTTAACCTTCCCCGTCGGCGTAGTCACCGGCCGTCAACCCTTCCCTATCGTCACAGTGCTCTAATGCAGGCGTTGACACTTATGCACATATATAACCTCCTACAACAATTTCCCTCATCACACTTCAACCATAAAGGGAATATATACATATCTATATATACACGCACATAAGCACGTGTGATTCTTGTTAGTTCATTCATTTATAAGGGCTTAGCTTCAAATAGTGATTGTATTTCTAAAAGAAAATTGGAGCTTTGATTTGATTATTATTCATGGGTTCTTCGAACGGTGGCGTGCCACCCGGGTTCAGGTTTCATCCGACTGATGAAGAGCTTCTTCATTACTACTTGAAGAAGAAGGTGAACTTTCAGAAGTTTGACATGGAGGTCATTAGGGAAGTGGATTTGAACAAGATTGAGCCTTGGGACTTGCAAGGTACATCAGTTTTTGAACTAAAAACTTGTTTGGTTATTAATTGTTTGATTTGCTTTCTTGCTTGGCTTGTTTCATATGTTCTTGTTGAACCCCATCGGCAGTTTAGTTGAATTTTACATTCAATACCTCTTTGATTTAGAAATTTGTGGTTTTCCAATTTTTATCTTTTTTTCATCAGATTCCAATTTTTCTTTTACGGTACTTGAATTTGAATTTGAATTATGTTGTTCGATTTTTGTAATTCAGTTAATCTGAAGTGATTTTCTGGAAGTTCTGGGTTTTGATTTACATGTTTAATTCTGCCAGCTCTCATTTTCTCTTGATCTTCTTCTGCTATCTATAAATTGTTTTTGTTCTTGCATTAGATATTCCTTAATTTAAATATAATCTCATCCTGCATAGCTAGCTATAAGTAAGATCAGATATTCAGATTGGTCTAACAAAAAAGATCAATTCAGTTATATAATTGCTAATTAATTGTAACTCTATGATTTAGCTAGCTCAATTACATTGCAAGATACACTGGTTTACTTGTTTTATACTTTCGTTTCACTCCCTAAACTTTACAGTTTGTTATTGTTTATACCTAATATTTAGTTATATATATATATATATATATATATATATATATATATATATATATATATATATATATATATATATATATATATATTGTTTGTTTTCCCCAATCCTTGCGATAACATATCTCTCTTTGTTTTGGTTTGTGGAGATATATATTGGGTTTTGCGATTACTTCTCATACTTTTTGGTTATTTTGGTAGTCCCTTTTTAGTCTTTTTAAAAATATCTCCGAGCTGTTACAACATTATTACAAGTTTACAACGCTAGAGGCCCCAAATTTATATTTATAATCATTTAAAAAAACAATCATTTTAATACGCAATGCACAATTATCCTGAATTTAGTTTTTCAATTCAATATTATGTTCGACTACATGAATATACATGGTTTAGAATTACCTTGGTCAATTTTTCAGAATTATTTCAAAAAAACCATTATAAGTTCTCAAAACAAATAACAAAAATGATACAAGAAGTAAAGAGTGTACTCCATTATTATGACAGGTTCTGGATTTGCAGTGTAAGAAGCGATAAAAGGTCACTTGTCATGAAAATATTTAGTGATGAGATTATTTTCTTGCAGCCCCTCATAGATATGCTCCCATTATTATTTTATTTGTTTCCAATGTTCTGATACTTTTTCTCTTAAAGTTGTAGTGCTCATATTTCAAAACTCACATGCTAATTAAAATATTGATGAGCTCAGTCAGTTTTGCACCTTCACGGAGAAGGTTCATTTATGAATCCCTCTCTTTAAGTAGTGAATTGTTGAATAGTCTGTCTCGTTTTCTACGTACGCTGTTGAGAAAAAGTGATCATTTTTTTCCCTCCAGATTTCTTTTTCTAGGAAATATCAATAATCTTGATTTTCTTATACTCGTGTATTAGCTACGTCCACATCTATTTACTAATAAATTGTTTCTAATAGTAACATATATACATATATTTGAATTTAATATTCATATCAATTAATACATCATTGAATATTATCATGTGCACTTAATTGGAATTATCAACTTTCTGGATATAATATATAGATACTTTTGAAGAAAAAAAACCGTTTTCATCATAAAAAACCGGAGTTGCATATATAGGTTACAGTTTGTTTGAAGAGTTCGAAATTAAACGACATACCAATAAACTAACAGTTGAGAATATATATAAAAATTTTAAAATGTATAATCATACTCCTAATTAACATTTACATATATACACCAACAATAATATGTGGTTATTAGGTTGGAATGAGCTAAGCAAGGTCACGTGTTAGAACCTTGTATATGAAACAAAACAGTTAGAAGATCTATCTCACACTTGAGAATATAATGGTCAAGTTTGACCAGAAGAGAACTAAATATATAGTATTATAAATTAAACAAACAATTATTGAATGCATACTAATTATTAATTTGATGGTGATATACATACACATGAATGAAACAACAGAGAGGTGCAGAATAGGGTCAACACCACAGAACGAGTGGTACTTCTTCAGCCACAAGGATAGGAAGTATCCTACAGGGTCAAGGACGAACAGGGCGACCAACGCTGGCTTCTGGAAAGCAACAGGGCGAGACAAATGCATAAGAAACAGTTTCAAGAAGATTGGCATGAGGAAGACTCTTGTCTTCTATAGAGGCAGAGCTCCTCATGGCCACAAGACTGATTGGATCATGCATGAATATCGTCTTGAAGATACTGACGATGCTCAACCTAATCCCAATGTAAGCATTTAATTATGTCTCTTTAATTTCATCTCTGATCAAATACTTGCCCACATACACACATCTTGTTACCTTTGTCTGATTGTTTTTTTTTGGGTTTGATTGAATTTTCTAAAAGCTTTTAGGAAACTATTTGTGTGTTGTTGACTTACTTAAATAGTAGACTCTTTGAGTGTTGAGGGCAACCTTCAACTACTCGTGGCGGGCGTTTTATTTAGACTGACATTTTAATTTTTATTATGGATGTTGAGTATATGTCATTTTATTGGAATTCAACTGGACGGTTGGTCAACCATTAAACCAACTCTCTGGTTGTATCATCAAGGGCTTTGGAGTTTGTTTTGTTGAATTATGTGTGATGTATATATGAATATCCTATTTACATATAGATTACTGCACTTTAATTTAAATAATACTCTTTTCAATATTAATACGCAAATATATATTTTGTTTGTATTTTAGTGACAATTGAATTAACTTCAATTTTGTTTGTATTTTGTTTGTAAAATTAACATATTTAGAAAAATCTATCTTAATAAACAGAGTAATACTTATACTAATTACATTGATTGATTTGTCTTTTTTAGGAAGATGGTTGGGTGGTTTGCAGAGTGTTCAAGAAGAAGAATCTATTCAAGATTGGAAATGATGGAAGCTCCATGCACAACACAACAGACCAACAACTCAACAACAATTCCTCAAGCATCAACCAACCTCGCTCCTTCA
The DNA here is from genome assembly GCA_029929735.1 of Mimosa pudica. Classification (NCBI taxonomy): domain Eukaryota; kingdom Viridiplantae; phylum Streptophyta; class Magnoliopsida; order Fabales; family Fabaceae; genus Mimosa; species Mimosa pudica. Next base: position 11,224,034 of record JAKELP010000002.1, read on the forward strand.
TGCACAGAGAAAGCCAATACTTACTTCACCATCATCAACAACAACAAAACCCTAGAAACTCATCTTCTTCTTCCGGCTTCCAACTCGAAAAACCCGAGCTTGCCCTCCATTATCCTCCTCCTCCTCACTTGCAAAACCCTCAATACTCTCTCTTTCAAGCCCAACCTCTCCTTCCTCCTCCAACTCACTACAATTCCTATTCATCAGCCCTAGATACACCCACCATGGCTGCCAAACAACTCATGGCAAACCCGGGGACCGGAGATTGCGATAGTGGCGGCGGCGGCAGCGAGGGCTTGAGGTACCAAGTTTCAGAGACTGGAAACATGGAGGTTGGCACTTGTGAACCAACAGGTCAAGAGATTGGAACAACAAGAGAGGATCAAGGGTTTAATGAATGGGGTGTGCTTGATAGGCTTGTGGTAGCTTCTTCTCATCATCATCATCATCTTGGAAATGAAGAATCATCCAAAGGGGTTAGGTTTGAGGATGCAAAGAATAGTAATAACAACCCACAATCTGTTCATCAGATTAATCATCATCAGCATCAGCTCACTTTGCGTGGAGAAGTTGACTTTTGGGGCTATGGAAAACAATAATAATTCTCTCTCATCTGACTTCATTAATTGGATTCATATATTTATATTCATGAACTGTATGTGATGATAGATAGGGATTGAAGATGATCTCTAAACCTATTATTATTATTATCATTTATATTGATGTTATTGAAAATTGTATGTTAATTAAACTTTAATTTACTTATATTTTGATTATTTTGCTCTTGTTTTTCTTCTTCTTTTCATGCTTTGGTTGCATGGAATAGAGTTCAAATGGGTTTTAACACATAACTTAGTACATAGTTCATTATATTTTAAATCAACAACAGTTTGTGCCAAAATTGTTAGAGAATTTGGATTAAACATGGTATACTTTTCTGGTCATTTTCATAACATTGTAGTATAAATGAGTTTTGAATTGTGTGACTTATATTATTATATGGATAGTATATTAATATTTCATATTAATGATAACTTATCTGGTACATGAGGATGACATCTTCTCCTTTGGTGCTCCCAAGGAAAATTTTGATCGGTTTGAGAGACCAAACATAAGTAAATTTCTCAAATTCTCTGGGCACATAGCATATTAACAAAGGCAAGCATGACTACTTATTTTAAGCCAAAACCTACCTGGGATCCAAAATCCATAACAACAAATCTCTTAAGGTGGATGGAGTTCGGTTTCACATATTACATGACGCTATTATGTCAAATGCTACATTGGATAAATTGTTAACCAAAATTATATAATCTCATTGAGTGGTGTTGTCGCTTCTCCTTTTGTCTTTCTATATAGTCTCTACACTCGCCATACATTTTATCAACTTCAAACCCATCAATTTGTTGGTTGAGTTTCAAGTCTCTCATATATGAAGTCTGCATACGTCAGTATAATATGTTTTCTGTAAGTCAATTTTTTTCATGATGATTCTGTAAGTCAAGTTGCGCGAGTTTACTAAGCAGTCCAATGTGATTTATTCTTATCGGGTTTTACTTGAATATATTTTTACTGAAACGACTATGTATGGACCATCTATATTAAATTATCAATCCATCACCATAAAAAATATTGATTCTACCCATGGTCAGTTGGTTTCACAAACCAAAGGATTAAACACTCGACCATTTTATTAGTGAGTGTTCTTTCGATTCTTGAGATCTAGGTAGCACTAGTTAATTGTGGTTTCAGTTGTGATTGAGGAAACATTGTGTGGACTGAAAAATGAGTTTGTTTGTTATGTTTCAAAGCTCATAATTACTCCAGTAATTAATGAGTAAAGAATTTTGTCTTTGGATTGTGGGAAATGAAGCCAACCAGCGCCTTGCCTAAACTTTTGTCATAAAAAATATTGAATATGAAATAAATAAATTAGATAGGTTTCCTTGATTTTTTTCTTGTTAAGATCACTAGGGGAGCAGCCTGCAGGATTTCTAAAGTGAGTGGAGATTTTTTTCCCCATGATTAAAAAGGCACTTACAGTACAAACTACCAAGTTCATAAAACTTTTGAGTCAGAAATATATAAAACTTATACATTACCAAGAAAAAATATTAAAAACTCCGGGGGTCGTCCCTTCAATAGAATGTAATGAAAATGTGTTTATATCCAATGAATCTATTGGTCCATTGAATGTAATCTTAGTATATCCTTTTTTTTGGTGAAAAGTATATCCTTTTTTTTACTCATAATACAATAGCAGTAAGCATGCATGTTTCAGAAGATGGATCTTGTACCATATTTATAAATGCGGTAGAGCCTTGAAGCACATAAATAAGCCTAGCTATGCAACATAACAGATGATTTACTGCGATAGAATTGAAGTTGATCAAGCCATGAACGCCTCGATTTCTCATCAGCAAAACCATATTTCTCCTATTCATGTGTCTGTGTGAGATATCACATTCAAACAATGGACGGTATACGTTTTTGAAGGAGAAGCACGAATAGCAGTAATCAACAATTTAGAGGACGGCTTAGATCCAACCCTAAGCTGCGCATGAGCATCTATTCCTTGCAGCATTTTAAATAAGATTCAATTGACTTTTTTTGATCAGAAGATTCAATTGACTTATTCAAAGTGATTAATGAATCAAATCAACTATTTAACTATACCATATGTTACATGTCACTAATTATATTATATATCAATTTATCTGACTAGATAAATTAGTTAAGAAAATTTTTATAAATAGAAATACTTTAAAGATATGTTTTAGCTTCCCTTATCTCCGTAAAAAAAAGTTAACCAAGTATTGTATTAAAATTTATATTAGAGGTTCAGTTAAAAAAAGGATTATATTAGAGGGAGTAATATAAATCTAGCACAATCCCGAAGAAAATTATAATGTATGATATACCCACCAGTTGCGTGACGTATCATGCCATGTTACCCCCTAACTATGTGGCACGTTATGCCTGATTTTAATTCATTCAAGAATAATGTCTTGCCTTGGAATAGAATGTATGACCTCATACTCCAACTTTAAGTGAAGGAAACATTTTGACCCAAATACTGAAAATTTAATTTTGGACGATCAAGGCATTGCCAAAACAAAATATTATAACTATCCATTAGTGTTATTCGAAATTGATGCAGAAGGTTGGTTCTAACTTTTCTTATCATCAGCTTGATAAACAAAATGTAATTGCACATGTAACAAGCCAAGTATGACTTATATGAAAAGGATAGAGGTTAAAAGGATGACATGAAAGCAATTGGCAATAGATAGCCATTCCATGGGTTCATATCCAATATCAAGTCCTAACTTCAAGCTTACGCGCAGAAAGTCAAAAGTTGCCAAGAGATCAGCAAGCAATTAGAAGTATATTAGAAAAGCAAGAGATCAGCAAGCAATTAGAAGTATATTAGAAAAGATGAATTCTGGAGAATACGACTATGGATCTTTCTTGTTTAATTGTCCAGAAGCCCAAAAGAACATTGTATGTTGGGCTGCATATATTGAGCCCATGAGAAGCAAAGCATCTGGGTCCATGCAAATAGTTTTTTTAAAGTGGAAAGGGAGTAGAGTATAGAAGTTAGTCTCTTGAAAGCCCCAGAAGAAAGTTGTATAATGAATTAATGAGCCTTATGCATATATTCCTTGAATGCATATATATCTCATTTAAGAAACTGGAGCAAAAAATTTAAGAAAATATTAAAATTATTAAGATAACATATTATTTTATCCATATATATCTAACAATGACAATATTATTAATAGCATATTAAAACTATTAAGATAACATATTAAAATTAATTAAATTATCCCTTGAATGCATGCAAAAAAATTTCATATATTCATACATACGTATGAGATAACATGTTCAAATTAGAAAATTACGAAAAGAAAGGATAAAGTTGCCATATTAATTAATCACTCCCTCGTTAACCAAACAAGAAACGCACCGTAAAGGGAGTGGACATATTCGGTTTAAGGGTGCCAAGCAAAGGGCGTGGGGATGACTGATGAGGCTACGATACTTGGATAGTTTTGGAGAAGAAAATTGAAAAGATCATATGCCTCGTGGAGGGCCAATAATTTGGGTTCAGTGCGAAGGGGTTGAACTTTAATTACCTAGTCATCCACTTTAGTATGAGTTTGATTCCTGGGAATGACACTTAGTTGTGCATTCATCGCGGCGCTTGAGGAGACATATCTGTAATCAAAGGAGAATCGGCGGGGGTGTTAATAGTTGACTCTATTCTCACTCGTTCTATGTAGCCTTGATTGAAAAGACTACAATGCCCTTGATTGAAACAAGTAATTCCAACTTCAAATTAGAAATCAAGAGTGTTGTAGTCTTTTCTGAATTAAATTTTATTGCTCTCAAGTATCTTGAGACATGATAATAATTAGATGTATGGATTTAATGGTAATAAAATTCTAACGGAAATCATCAAAATTTAACAGTAGTATTACATTTGCTCCATATTCAATAGATTAGTATCATTGGTGCATCTCGTGAAACTTGGGTATTAGAAACGCTATAGGGGAAAAGTTAAGTATCATATTTGCACCTTTACCCTTATTAAAAGGTATTCTTTTTAACTCAAGATTAGATTAGAGGAGCATCTTGTTAGCATCTAATCTAACACCCTCATATAAATATGGGCAAAGATGCAAAAATATGACTAAACTTTACCCTAAGTTGCATTTCTATGACTAAAGTTTCGCAAGGAGCAAAAATACCACTAAACTTGGGATCGAGGTGCAAAACTATGATTTCCGTCAACTACGACGGTGTTGACCGTTAGTTTTGGACTTGTAGGATGCTGAGTGTGCAATAACGACCATGTGGCATGCTGAATAGACTCTTTATTGATGTTATGCGGAATAAGGGGTAAATGTATTTACAATAATGCAAAAAATATGATTATTTTATTCTAACAACATACCATATTTGCACTCAAAGTACATTTACTTTAAATACATTTACCCCTTATTCCACATAACACCAATAAAAAGTCTATTCAGCATGTCACATGGTCATTATTGTATACTTAGCATCCTACAAGTCGAAGACTAACGGTCAACACCGTCATAGTTGACGGAAATCATAGTTTTACACCTCGATCCCAAGTTTGGTGGTATTTTTGCTCCTTGCAAAACTTTAGTCATAGAAATGCAACTTAGAGTAAAATTTAGTCATATTTTTGCACCTTTACCCTATAAATATTTAGGCATATTTCTTGACCAAGAAATTGTACACTTTAATTTTATTAACCCCATTTTTTCAATACCTAACATTTGAACTTGAATGCTAAATCTCGACTATAAAACTATAAAACGGGTTCTTGTTATATTATTCTCCATCAGCAAAGTATTTTACATAATATGAGGAAACGATTTAAAATGGGAGCTTTTCTTCCTTTATGTTTATACATTATTGCTGTAAGCTTCATTGCTATTGGTTTGGCTAATGAAGACTTTCCTAGAGATGGAGTAAATTTTCCTCAACCCAACAATGAACCGCAAAGTCCATTTGAAAATAATTTATCACCACCACATGAATTTAAGTCTCAATCATTGCCTTCTTCACCAAATTACAGCAAACCTCCCTTTCTTCCAGGGCACTTGGTATTGGAGCCTATCCCTTATAGTTTGCCTAATAATCCTTCATCGCCCTCAAAAACAAATGAAAAACCTCTATATAGACCAAGAATGCCCTACTGCAACGGAGAACCATGTATGAATCAGATGCCCCCATATTATAGACCGCATAAACCATATCATCCAAAATATCCAGGTAAGAATCCTCCATCTCCCATAATAGAGTCTCCTCCACCTTCATATTCAATTGACAACTCTCCTCCACCATCTCCTGAATCACCACCTTCAGATTCTCCTTCTCCTTCACCTATGCTTCCAACAAATTATCCTCCACCATCCGACGAATCAAGCCCTACACTTTCTCCCGACGAAAGCCCACAATTTCCTCCCGTAATAGAACCTCCTCCTCCCTCAGAGCCAATTGATCACTCACTAGAACCATCTATTGAAACACCATATTCTGATTCTCCTTCTCCTTCACCTATTCTTTTAACAGATTATCCTCCACCATCCGACGAATCAAGCCCATCACCATCTCCTGATCAACTAAATGATGAAAGCCCACAATTTCCTCCAGTAATAGAACCTCCCCCTTCACTTTCTCCCCCTCCACCAATAGGTCAATCAAATACACCTCCAAATAGTGGTCATTGCATTATTTTACTTGGCTGGTTCAAAATATGTTTGTGATCAAGCTTCACAGTCTTAAATATACATCTTCCTTGACAACACACACATCACATTTACTAGCTCTACCGGGCAAATCTAAAATATTTAATGCCTTTATATGTCTCCTTAATTTATGAGCTACCATATACAACTTTGTCATATTCTCTAAAGCAAATTTACATCTTGTGGCCATTTCAAGCCTTTCATATATTCTTATGGTGCCATAAATAATACGTTATTGTGGAACAATGTTATGCAAATAAATAATATGTATTTCATTCTACCTTTGTGCTTTGTTCGATGTAATATGAACATGAATATGATGAACGATACATCCATTTTCACCGAATTTTAAAGCATACGAGTATTTTGATTACTATATTTAAAAGACAACCGATGCTTGACAATTATTGATAGACCATTTTGTTGAAAAATACTAGCTCCAACCGATATCAAATTCAATAGTTGAAGTAAACTAATGATAACATCGTCAAACTGTAACAATTTACGTTGAATATCAAAAACTGTTAAAATTATTTAATCAAAATATAAAATTGGTAACTATTTGTATTCAAATATGTTTGGAATCCAAATAAATTGATTAACATCCCTAACTCATCACACTCAATATAAACTTTGTATGACATACATTCATTATGATTTTAGTTTTTGTAATGTCATTACCTTCAAATCAACTTTCAGATCAATACCGAATGTTGAATTATCAATGCTCTCAATAGTTTCATGAAATCAAAAATTTTTTTCATCCGAGTTGTATAAAAAAATTGCGTGTTGCATATATCAGACAAATATGTTCAAAATTAAATAGTTGTTTTATACACACAGAGTGTTTAAACTATTAGCACAAATTCATATAGGATACAATGAAAAAAGTAATTACTATAAATTTCTTATTGCATAACATTCTATATACAAAAGGGCCAACCCATTTCTAGTCCCCACTTGGTGAGGGTACTAAGGAAGGGAATATACTAGGCAGCCTAACCTATGCCTTTTGCACAGTGGCTGATTCGAACCCGCGACCTCATACCCATACGGCAAGCGAACTTATCGTTGAGTTAAGCCGGCCCTTCTTAAAATATGCAAACATACCATACAAGAAATTTTAAAATATGTGTAGAAAAAAAGAAAAAGATAGATGTGAGTCGGTGACATACCATACCAAATATTTTAAAATATAAAAGATTAGTATAAATAATTATTCAACTTACTATCTTTCTAAATCTATCGAAAAAACTGATTAAATATCCAGGGAATTATGAACACGGCAATGGACTCGCGATCTAGCTGCAGAACGATCGAGCCTGTGACTAAGGCTACGTTTGTTTACCTTACGCATTTGCAAGCGATTCAAAACAGAAAGAGAAGTTGAATTCTTGAATACAAATGATTTCACGAGTTAGACCACGTCTTTAACAACAATGTTTCTAACTTTAATATAAGATCAAGGTTTTTACTGAAGATCTAGCTTTAAAAGTAGAATATAAGATCAATTTTTTTTATTAAAGATCTAGTTTTGAAAGTACAATATTTTTATTCGGGTAAATGTGCAAATATGATACTAAAATTTACCCCGATAAGCAGTTCTAATACCAAAGTTTCGCGAAGTGCACCAATGATACACATTTATTAGACTAAGTGCATTTTTAGACTTTACGATTATTTTAGATGACTTTTGTTAACTTGGTACTTGAGGAAAATAAAATATAAATGTGAAAAGACTATTATGCCCACATTACATTGTTCTTCTTCTTTAACCTCCCTTCACCTTTACTCACTCCCTCTCTCCCCAGCCAAAATAACATTATTTTCCGGCATCTATTAATTTTTATTATTAATTTGAGTCATTATTGATAAAATGGACTTCAAATTATTTGTATTTGAATGTAAATGTTGGATAGAAAAATAAGTTAATGATTATGTTGTTCTATTATTTTTATGATAATTCTTTATATTATCAACATGCAACGCATGCCAACTTTTGTAAGTCGTCCCATCAAATACATATTTCAAAAGTGCCTCATTTTTTATTTGAAAAGTTCTCCAGATTTAAGAATAATACTTAAATCGCCTTTTAATGTTCCCAGAACGTCCAGCACAAATACAAAACTCCAAATTAATCTTTTCTGTCCCATATTCAGGAAATGGCTAAGCTTTAGTTATAACTAACCTAAGACCCCCTGTTTCAATCACTCTGAATCTTGAACAATATTAACTTATGACGCATCTACGATCAATTTCAAACACCATAACTGACTTTCTAGAGCCTTAAAACAGAGCAATACATGCACACACGTAGAGAATGAAACCACCAAAAATAATCCTTTGGATACTACTCCTTTTAGTCTTTAATATATGATTACTTTAACTAATTTGAGTTTGTTTTGACATATTTTACATATAATTGTATTATAAGGTAGTTCAAAATTTAAGTAAATTATTTCTCAGAAAAAACACATTTATAGATATTTTTAAAGCGATTAATTTTGTATCCTTAATTTCTTACAAAAAAAATAAAAAAAATCAAAGTGATCTTATCACTAGAACAAGGAGTATATAAATTCACTGTGATTAGATTCAAGCAAAGAAAAAATTTTAGCTGTGGGTATTAGACTCAACATAAAACCTCAAAATAAAATCAAGAACAGATTTCAGATCGAATCACTGAACAGAATCCCAAATTGAACTTCAAAGCAAATAAAATTACTCGAGTTATTCTCATTTAGCTCATACTCACTAGTTTAATTAGCCTTAGGCCAAAAATGGAAGATTTTTCAGTGATGAACAGTAGCACTAAGCAATAAGTTTGAAATCCAGCTAGGCACTCCATGCAAGCAGCTCATGTTACTTCATAAAAGCTTCATCTAGTTTTTAATTGCATGCGCATTATATTTCTACACCTGTATTGTCGTCACCATCCCCGTGAACTTCCGACGCCTTCGTCTCTCTTACTCTCAACGTGGCACGGGAAAATGAAGAAATGGCCAAGGTAGACATAGACTGAAGATTTCTTTGGTCAAGTACATAGGTTGAAGGTTTAAGATAGATGTTGTTGCCCTTCTCTATTACATTGATTTTAGTTTGGTCCCTCTTGAAAAATGATTTCTGGAAATTAATCCTCACTTTTAGATGAGAATTTTCTTCCACAATAATAATGGTATAATGGTAATTTTATTTTCACACATAATTAGATCTAGGTCACTAGGGCAAATAAATTTGCTACACTTTTACAACTTTGAGGGCAAGTTTGCTAGCAAAATAACTTTCACGGAAAACTCGCCATTGAATGCATGCAAACTTTCAGGGCAGATTTACTAATTGCCCTAAACAAATGACTTGAAAAAGAAAAAAGGTTATATCCAATAACATAAATTCAAAAATAAAGTAAATACGACTAATTATTAAAAAGTATATCAGTTATAAGAAAGAAAGCATATGGATCTTCTCATTTTTCATATTGTGGGTATTACAATTAATTGGGGGGTGATTGGTCCACCGCAACCGTATGTTTGGCATGCCAAACAAGTGCCAAAAACTTGATGCTACCAAAATTTTGATCAAAATATCCACAAGTGTACGGATCGTATTTTAGTAAAGTGGTAAATCAAGGTCGATCCCACAGAGACTCAGACAATTAATAACTAGGCATTAGATCTCCTATTTTCATTCAAGTTGAGTAAACAAGAAAATTTGATTTTAATTACCTAATAGCTAAGAAAATAAAATAAACAAATATTCACACAGATGAAATTCACGAGTCAAAAGAACAACCTAGAGCCACTAATCCCTTATCTGCTTCTTAGATTTTATTCCCCACTAAATTAATTATGAATTAATTCAACTAGCTAATCTAGAGTACTAGTGTCTATAAATGCCTTTATGTTTTCACCTATATCCTTGCCTAGCTTAATTACACAATGTCTTGCACTAATTTACTAAGCCAATTTATATCGGTACTGCTCTAATGTGACTATGTAGGGCTTCTAGGTATATGTCTATCCTAGTCGCAAATCAGATTAAAAATCTAATCCTACACTATTTAATCCCATGGTCTATTTAAAATTCCCTCTTTCGAGTCCAATTCTAAATTCCCTAAACATGTCTAATGGTGATCAAGCACTAAACAAGTTAATCAATAATAGCAAGATTAAATAAACTAAATCAAATTAACCATGACTAAGTAGTGGGAAATAAAATACTAAGTTACAAACAAGTTCATAGTACTCTAGGTTGTAAAAGAAATTAGTCACACATAGGGTTCAACATAAGAATTGGGTGAAAATCCAAAAACATACTACAAGTTCACAAAGCAGTAAGAATTGTACAAGATTGAGGAGCTGCTTCCTTCCTTTTGTGTGTTGATGTCAATACATATGTGTGTGCCTTTGTAGTACGTTCCTGGTGCCTCCTTCTTCTTTTCCTTGCGTCAATAATATATGAACGTGTGTGATCTGCTTCCTCTCGACTTCAATTTCTTCGTGAATCTCGTGTAGGCTATAGGAATTGGAAGAATTATGACCAAGCCTCCCTTCTCCTCAATTGCATGTGTATATTTATAATAAAATAAATAGCCCAACACCATATTGCATTTTCCTTGCATGTTAAGTTTATTTTCTTTCCTTTTCTTGTATGATGAATGCACATAATCAAATCAACTCTTTCTCTTTATTTCCTTTTTCATTAAATCTGCATTCATGAAGAGAGAGAAATAGGAAATAATCACAATGACTCAATCACATAATCTCATTAATAAGAAACTTCTCATCAAAATATTTCTTTTAATATATTAAGTTTCCTATTTCAATTAAAATTTCAGATTTTCCAAGAGAATCACTCATATAATCCTCAAATTACTTTCTTTCCAATTCACAACAAAATCACTTATTTATTTAATTAATGACTCCCCAAATAAATATTTCCTAAAAACCAGTAAATATGGGGAGTCATCACACCCCCACACTTGCATTAAATCTTGTCCTCAAGATTTCAAATTGTTGACACATTAGCACAAAAAATGAAATCAAGATTTTATCATCACAAAATTGGAATCAATTCAAACTCTTAACAACTGAATCCTCTTAGAAATCTCTCTCACCATCTCCAAATGCAAGTAATAAGACAATCAATTTGATAGAGATAAATCACAAAAGCATGTCCCTCACCGGTCAAGTGTTTACACTCTACTCTCAAAGTATATAGGGGTTGTGTTTCACTCAATTCCATCTATGTAATCTAGCTACCATAGGCTTGTTTATCATCTCGATATCCACTCTTATATCTCAATGCACACAAAAATCAAAAGGACTTTTAAGGGTTGTAATGAAAAAGGTAGGATAATGAAATGAAAATGAGATGAAGGTATATTTGAAAAGTGCTAAACCATTTCAATTATAGTAAAGAATGAAGGAATCACATAACTTAACAAGCACATAGGGGGTGACTCTTTTGAACTTCACAATTCTTCGATTCTTCTTTTTGTTTTTGTTTTTTTTTCACACTTTGTGTGAATTTTTCTTCTTCTCCTTTTTCACCTTCACTTTCTTTCTATCTTTTTTATTTTTTTTCTTTTCTCCTTTCTTCAACACTTATATTTCCCCTTTTCCTTTTCTAATTCCTTCACCCTTTTTCATATGAATATAGTATAACACTTTTCAAAGCGTAAATGGAACAAATATATAAGAGATGAAAAATTGCATCAAAAGAATTCAAAGGCTAAAATATGCAATCTTTCTTTTTAAAAGAGAAGCAGGCTCAAAGGGGTTAAGCAATGGAAATAATGTAAAAAGGATGGCTATTTGGCTAAACTAGCTATGAAACGAAGGCCTTAATCATTTTTGTGCATGCAAGAGATTTGAGCGTCAAAAGAGATTCAAGACAAGTTCTAGAGGGGAAATTACAATAGATGTACTCACTCATGAAAGAATAAAATTAAGGCTCAAATTCCTCATAGGGCTTTTTGACATACTAGAGTAATTTATCTAAATCAAATAGCTTGCCTTTTCACTTACATTCAAAGAAGATGAAATCAAAGTCTAATCAAATCCAATTGTTTCAAGTTCAAATCAATCCCAAAATTGGCAAAAATATTTTTTTATCAAAAATAATTTGATAAAATGAAAGCTTGAGGACAATCTTTAGAGAACAATGATACCCTCATACACCCACACTTAAATGTCACATTGTCCCCAATGTGAACACGTAACATAAATAGTGGAATTACAAAAATATCCATAGCAAGTGTAGGAATGATAGTTATTTCAACTTCCATATGAACCAAGCAAAGTACTCAAGAGGCACACCATCAAATCTAACCCTCACACACATATCAACCAGCATAAAGACTCATCACCAAAACAATTCTTAGTCAAATAAAATCAAGAAAAAGTTAGAAGAATACTCCCCTTCCTCTTCTCGATTTTCACTCATAACTGCTAGTCCATCCAGATCAAGTTGAAGCATCCTTTGAGGTCAAAAGAAGAAAAAAAAATCCTACAAACTCAAAAACAAAGCATCAAATACCAAAACCTTGGGTTAAGTTTAAAGTCTTCAGCCAGACTTTCCAACCAAATCTTAGTCATAAGTATCAAACACAATAATCACCTCATCTTCATTCCTTTTCAAACAGTATAAGTAATCAATCAAACTAATTACTTGTGCCTTTTCAATCATAGACAATTTCAAAGAACAAACAATCACTGATTTCAAAGGAATTAAAATATGCTCATACAAACAATTAGATGTATATCTTTCTAAGAATAATGAGCATCCAATAAAATCAATTTGACTCTCATCAGGAAGAGTCACAACAGTAATAGGAGAATCATCCAAAGTAGCTATAGGAACACTCACATCAACATGTATATCAGAATCACAAGCATTTGAATTCATACTTTGAAGATCAATTAGACACCCATCACTTTCTTCTATATCAGTTTTAGACTCTAAGACAATCTCTAAATCTTCTTTAACTTCCTGTTCATCCCTATCCTCAACTTCCTCATATTCAATCTCATTAGATAACAAAGGGGAACTATGATTTAAGGAGGGATTTTGTTTTAATTCTTCAAGGTCTCTGCACATTTGACTCACCTGTGCTACAATATTTTGTGCGCTTGATTCAAACTTAGTCTCAATTGATTCTAACCTTTTGAAACATTCCTCTTGCATTATCAAACATATATCGGCTAATCTTTCTAATCTGTATAACCTTTCAAAACGAGAATTCTCATAATCAATGTTTTCTTGAACATGTGAATAAGACATGAAGGGTGGGTCTATTGCACGTGAATAAGAATCTACATGTGGGTTCCAACACTCATCTTGCTCAAAATTCCAACTACGCCTAGATAAATTATCAACATAAGTTTGTTGCCAAAGCAAAAATGGACAATTCTCAGGTACATGATTATTTCCACAACAATAACAACGATACCACTTATAATTAGCCTCTGAATAGTCCATCTTTCTATTTTCTCCAAAAGAAAGAAAAAAAAACTCAAACTAAAACTACTAAAGAATTTCTAATTCTAATTACTAATTGCCTTGAGTCCCCGGCAACGGCGCCAAAAACTTGATGCTACCAAAATTTTGATCAAAATATCCGCAAGTGTACGGATCGTATTTTAGTAAAGTGGTAAATCAAGGTCGATCCCACAGAGACTCAGACAATTAATAACTAGGCATTAGATCTCCTATTTTCATTCAAGTTGAGTAAACAAGAAAATTTGATTTTAATTACCTAATAGCTAAGAAAATAAAATAAAACAAATATTCACACAGATGAAATTCACGAGTCAAAAGAACAACCTAGAGCCATGTTCGCACCGCAAGTGCACGGGTCGCGCCAAGTAATAAAGTGAAAGTAAAGATCGTTCCCACGAGGATTGAGATACAAATCCGGTCAAACAAAATGTTTGGTGATTAATTTAAGTTGAGCTAACCATAACATGATTTGAAGGTCAAACAAGTAAGCTATTTGCTAAAACTAAAATGATAAAATGATATCAAATATTTTTGTTTTCTTCAAGGATTAATTGGTATCTATGATTATTTATCCCCCTTGTATCTTGTAACCTTTAATCAACTCTCTCCTAATTGCTTTAATGCTTATACATGTGTTAACCTAAGGTTCTAAAATACTTGTAACCGCTCCGTCAAGTCAAGAACAAGTGTTTACTTTCATTAATTATCCAATCTCTTGTCATAATTAATAAAACCCAATTTCTAAGTTTCAACCCTAATGTGGCTATGTGAGGCTAATAAGTATATGTCTATCTTATTAACAAAACTATTCATTTGTCATGCAAACTTCAAGTTCTCACACTATTTTACTCAAGTTCTACAATTAACCTAGCTCTCTCAAGTCATAAGTCAAATGAACAATTAAATGGTGATCAATCACTTAGAGACATTAGGGCTAGAGTAAAATAAACACATATATATACATTAATAACAAAAGGATAGGAGTTTACGGAGTTACTCCATACAAGGGTTCAAAATAATCCTAGATGAATGGATTTAGCTACTCATAATCAAATATGAACTACAATACCAAAATGAGTAAAGAGTCATAAGTGCTCACAAAATAGGAAGAAAAAAATGAAGAGGAAACCAAAATGGAGAAGCTTTAAATGTGTTTAATGCTCTCCACCAAACTCCCAAGCTTCAAATCTTCAAACCCCAAGCATAATCCAAGCCAAAGAACCAAGAGGAATGTGTTTTTGTTGCCCTAGAACTCCAAAAAGTTGGCCCCCTTTTCTTTCTTGCGAGCTGGCCTTTTATTTGCTTCTGAATTTTCACTTCCAGCCCACTCAAAACGCAAAGTTTTGGTTTTTGTTCGTTGCCTGTTAGTTGCACAACGAATGCTCAACGAACGGATCAGAGGCAGGGAAGAAACATCATTCGTCGTGCCTTTGTTTGGCAACGAAAGCTCAACGAACAACATTGAGAAATTTTTCTTTTTGCTCTTTTGTCACTTGCTTAGCTTGTCCTATGCTTTTCTTCATAGTTCCATGTTTTCTTTAGCTTTCTTCACTTGTACACCTCTTCCTACAATAGAGAAAGAGGGTTGATGAGCTCCAAAAATCACTTTGACACAAATATAACTTCAAATTTCACTCAAATGTCTATCTTTCTAATTTTCCCTTTTTCTATGTGTAATTATATACATCTCCATTATTTACCACCAAAAATCATGTACATTCAAGGGAAATTGAGATGGAATATGTGAAATTATAGAGTTTATCACTCCCCCAAACTTAAGTCCTTGCTTGTCCTCAAGCAATTTAGAAAATTTTATACCTTGACCACATGCTAACCCTAGTTCAATTGAATTACTTGTCCTCATATGTTGTTCTTCCTAATTGATATATAGAATACATGAATTATATGCAGAGATGAATGACTCATGATGTTAAGAACAAACTTTCCATAATCTTTGAACTAGTGTGTGTGTGATGGAGTTAAAGAAAATTTTCAAGATCTTTCTCCGGTCCTTTGTAAAACTCCAATGCATGTATAGATTTTCACTCTTCAAATTTCTCCACTCTTTTCTTCTCTCCCCACTTTCAACTTGTAGCACATAAGTTTAAAATCAAAGGGCTTTTAAAGCTTGTAATGGGGCCAAGGGTTTAAGTGTTTGGTTAATTGAAAGAATAGGATAAAGGGATTCAAATATCTTGAGATAAATGAAACATTTCATCATAGTCACTCTTTCACAAAATTCTCTTTCAAGAAACATAAACTTTCCCCAAACTCATCTCAATTTTCATTATTTGTACTCCTAGTCTTATTGCTACTTTTTTTTCATACTTCTTTCTTTTTGTTCTTTTTCATTTCCCTTTTTTTTTTCAATTTTCAATTTTTTTTTGACTTAGGAGTACAAACTTTTCCTTTTCAAAGCCACTATTTCCCTTCCACCAACACATTTTTTTAACATTTGCACACACTTTTATCAACCATACCAATCCTGACTACTAATGAAATGTCAATTATCTCAAGATTCAGGTAGTTCATGGTTTTTCGGGCTACAAGGGTTAAGTCTAATGTGGGTTGCAAAAGAAAATTATAATGGTTTTTCATTAAAAGGTTCAAAGAGGGTGCAAATGGGATAAAAATTGTCAAGGATGGCTTGAAAGGCTCAATCGCATTAAATGATGGCCTCAATCATTTTTCAAACTTATGTGCAACCTGTCAAAAATTTGAATTTTCCAAAAAGAATTTTGAAATTATCAAGTGAGAGAAAACACATACATCGGTTTATTATACTTTTCCTTCACAAAATCCATCATCCAATTATTTTAACTCCATTAATGCATAAGTTGTTCAAGAGAATTAAGGAGAGATTTGCCTTAACAACACAATCCACTCAAACAAAGCATATAAGTTCATCTTCTATATACCCTTTATTCAAACAACTTATTCATATAATTGGACTTTCATACATCTTTTCAAGATAGCTCATGGTCAAATTTTCTTTGAAAAAAAATGCAACAACATTAATTTGGGGCAAAATATCACACATTGATCATCATAACAAAGTCAAAAACTTCCCTGTGCACTTATTATTCACAAGTAACATTTTATTCACAACTTTTCAAAAAGTTCAAGCATGCTCAAAAGTGTTAGATGATCACATTCCTTCCCCCAAACTTAAACCATACAGTGTCCTCACTGTCAAATAGAGAGAAGGGCCAAACAAAAATCACCTATGAAATGAAACATCCAAAAGCTACAAGTCACATTAATGTCATAAATAGGTGCATAGGCACAATCAGTGACCACAATTGACCACAATCAGTTTGAGCTGAATAGCTCATAGTTCACCTGTCATTCACAATTGCAAGACATTCACAAGACCACAAAATATCGCACACAATCCAAACTAAGGCATCTAGCACAACAAGCACAAGACATTCACAACACAAGCACTACAACACAAACACACAAACAAGACAAAGCAAGACACTTAGCAACCAGCAAGAGATCCCAAATTCATAGTCTAGAAGGATAAACTTAAAGTTTCTCACTAAGGCCTAACTCACAACACCCATAATGCCTAAATCCCCCAAACTTGCACTTAACTGACCATGTAGCCTTTTCTCAACTTCAATGCTCCCTCTAAACCTGATTGCCATTTGCAACTCATTGGTGAAGATTCAATTGAAAAACAATATCAAAATAATTCTCATTATGAAAGAACTTGAGCATAGAATTTATTTCAAAATGAGCATAATTTATTCACTCAAGTTCTTAGACAATAAGAAATATAATGACATTAAAAATTTAAGCAATAATGGCAGCTAGCACTCCCAGAAACAACTCTCACACAAAATTCAGTCCCAAACCTAAGCTTAAGGGATAATGATGTTGCCAAACAGCCTTAAATATCATTCCCTTTCCTAAAGATTACTATTCAAGTTCAAAAACATTAAACTCAGGCTCTCTACACTCCAATCAGATCTGGCCAAGCTCAGTTACAGTATCAAAATCAATGAAGTCTCACAAACAGTGCTATGTCACAGTTCACCAACACCACAAGGCCAATACAAACATTTTCCTCACATAGCATGTACACTCACCTCTGTTTAGTCCTACATAACCCAGTAAATTCAGCTCAAACCTCAGTCCAAACAATTCGTGTTTCATTATCCATCCATTCTCACATTGCTACTTAACATAAGACCCCTTCAAAAATCCCAAAAATTTCTACATGATGTTGAACAAACTACACTAAACTAAACTAGCTATCTAACTAAATAACTAAATAAAAATCAAAGCAAGTAGGGGGAAGTACGAATATGAAGAAGGCAACAAGTGAGGGTTTTGCAGATTGGGCTTTCCGAGACAAAGGTGAAGCCGCTGATGTGTGGGGGGAGGACGCAGACATGGGTGACGACGGAGGTGACGGCGGTTTGGGGTTTGGAAGAGAGAGAGAGACGGAGGGAGTGGTTCGGTGAAGTGAGATCTACAGCGAGAGTGAGAACAAGTGAAGCCTACAGCGAACGATGAACGGCCGCCGGAAATGAAGACGGAGATTGAGTGGTGAAGGAGGAGAACGCAGGGCTGAGATGAAGTTGTGGGTGGTGGTGTGAGAATGGCGAACGGAAGAGGATTTGAAAGAGAAAGAGAGTGACAGATGAAATCGGCGGCTGGCGCTGGTTGCGGTGGTTGCAGCGGCGTTGGGGAAGGCGGCCGATGGTGGGTGGTGAGAGTGAATTAGTTGATGAAGAATGAAGGAAGGAGATGGAGTGGGATTTGGGATTAGGGTTTTGAATTTTTTTTTATTTAGTTTTTTTTATAATTTTTTTATTAATTAATTTTTTTTATATGCTTAGAAAGCGTCATTTGAGGAGAGAGAGTGCCAGAGAGGAACTCGCTTTCGTCGAGCCTTCGTCGCTTAACATACACACAACGAACACATTATCAAACAGACAAAGAAGGAATGGGTTTGTTGTGGCTTCGTCCCAAGACAAACACATGACGAATATCAGAACATTTGCTGCATAATTCTGCAGAATTTGCAGACCTGATCACAATTAACCGCCTCCTATACATCAAAATCACCCTATTCCTCCACTCAATTCATCACCCATTCAACACCAAAAATTCATTGTGCAAGAAACACTCCAATCACACCAAGCTTTAAGATCTATATCAACCACAATGTACTTCACAATCAAAATGCATCCACTTTAACACACAAGCCAAAGTTCACACACTCAAAAACTCATTAATCAAGATATGCCCTTTCATAACAAACAATGCAAAAAGTATGCAACTCACTTTCACCATTCCAGCTACAGCAAACCAAGGCCACACACATAGAAAAATGCATTCACACACCAACAATGATTCACAAGAACAACATGAGCACCAAATCAATACATCCAACATGAATATTCACCATTAGCTCAGTAAATGCAAAATGATAAATTGGCATGAACCAATATTCAGAAATTCAGTTCTCCACAGATCAATCATTCAATTAACTATGACAATGCTTAATATTGAATATAAAGTGAAGTTTAAGAGGTACTCCCCCTTGTAGACTTCTTCTTTACTTCCAAAACTGTAAGCTCCAGCATGTCATCTCCAAAAGCATCCCAAATATCAGAGGGGATTTTTCTTCCTACAAAAAGAAAAAAAAGAGTAAAGGTGCAAAACTAGCCACCGTAAATTTTCAAATGGACAACTCTAGCACCCCTAAATTGGATGGGGCAAAACCGTACATTGTAAAAAAAAATGGGACAAATTTAGCCTCGCCGTTAACTTGTGCAAACGGACGTTTGTGTTTGTGTGGGGCCACCTTCATTAATCTACATGGCAATACAGTCAGCAATCCAACATGACAAATTTTCTTGGGAAAATTAAATACAGGTCCCTTGTAAGGGACTTAATATTAGAAAAGTCCCTATAACTAGGGAAATTAATTAAAGTAGAGTCCCTTGGGACTATACTTAAATTATTTTTGGGCACGTGGGCCCCACAGATAATATTAAAAATAATTTTCCCTCCCCCACCCCTTCTCTCTCCTATCTCCTCCCATCTTCTTCTTCTTCGGCCCCCTCCCCCCACCACCCAAAAAACTCTCCACCCTCCACCACGGCCCCACCCTCCACCCCCACCCAAAATATATATACATTTTCTCTTCCTCTCCCTTTCTCTTCGGAATGCGCCGAACACACACATACACACTGTTATATCTTCATCATCATGGTTCCTCTCTTTTCTTCCTCCTCATTAACTCCAAAAGTCACCTTCTTCCTCCAAGCAAGAACCAACACCTTCAAGCTCAC
The DNA here is from genome assembly GCA_029929735.1 of Mimosa pudica. Classification (NCBI taxonomy): domain Eukaryota; kingdom Viridiplantae; phylum Streptophyta; class Magnoliopsida; order Fabales; family Fabaceae; genus Mimosa; species Mimosa pudica. Next base: position 11,244,135 of record JAKELP010000002.1, read on the forward strand.
CCTCCACCCCCACCTAAATTGTATTGCCATGTAGATTAATGAAGGTGGGCCCCACACAAACACAAACGTCCGTTAGCACAAGTTAACGGCGAGGCTAAATTTGTCCCATTTTTTTTTACAATGTACGGTTTTGCCCCGTCCAATTTAGGGGTGCTAGAGTTGTCCATTTGAAAATTTACGGTGGCTAGTTTTGCACCTTTACCCAAAAAAAAACAAGTGCAAATCTACCAAACTAAAATAAAATTACTAGAAAAATTAAAAACTAAAGAAGAGAGTAAGAACTTGGGTTGCCTCCCAAGAAGCGCTTAATTTATAGTCTTTAGCTAGACTCTTCGCTGCTTCAAGTAGGATCAGAGAGGGGTAGCGAGACCGATGCATGATCTATCTTACCACTCCAATAATGCTTTAACCGGTACCCACTCACTTTGAATCTTTCACCTTTTTCATTTTCTAACTCCACATCATTAAAGTTTGAGGCTTGAACAACAGTGAACGGGCCAGACCAATGAAACTTCAGCTTTCCCAAAAACAATTTGATCTTGCAATTATACAAGAGCACCTTTTGACCAAGTTCAAAAGACTTTGGAAGAGCTTTCTTGTCATTGAACCACTTAGTATTTTCTTTGTCATGCTCTGCAATATCACTAGTATTAAGACCACATTTTTCCAATTCATCACATTGAGGAGAAGGTAGTTTCAACTCCAAGATTGAAGGATCTTTACTGGATGACTGCCGCAAAGGAGTGTCTAATGCATTGGATACATCTAATGGACTAAAAGGCTTGAATCTTGCATGACCATAAGTATCCATAGCACATACTCTCATTGATTCTCTACCATGAACATCTTCAACACCTTTTTCTTCCTTTGACAATGCTTCCGAGGGATTTTTAACCGATGAAGAATAAGACTTTTCTTGATGAGTACAATCAAGTACAACCACAAATGCACATTGAGGAGAATCATATGGGAACTTTAATTGGTTCATGTTGAAACTCACTTTCTCATCATTGACCCTTAAAGTGATTTCACCTTTTTCCGCATCTATCAGGGTTCTAGCAGTAGCAAGGAATGGCCTCCTAAGTATGATTGAAATGTTCCAATCCACTTCGCAATCAACAACAATAAAGTCAGCTGGAAATATGAACTGGTCTACTTTTACCAAGACATTTTCAATGACCCCTCTAGGATGAGATACACTCCTATCAGCAAGAAGTAGTGTCACAGTAGTAGGCCTTGCCTCTCCTAAGCCTAATCGATTAAAAACAGCAGAGGGCATCAAGTTAACACTTGCTCCCAAATCACAAAGAGCTTTTCGTTTGAAGTTATTCCCAATGTTACATGGAATGTTGAAACTCCCAGGATCTTTCAACTTAGGAGGAAGCTTTCTTTGTAGAATAGCACTACAATCTTCAGTCAAAGCAACAGTTTCAAATTCATTGAACCGCCTCTTCTTGGACAACACATCTTTAAAAAATTTGGCATATTTAGGCATTTGCTCAAGTGCCTCTACAAAAGGAATGTTGATGTGCAATTGTTTAAACATCTCAAGGAACTTCTTGAATTGCCCATCATCATGATGCTTTTTGAGTCTTTGAGGAAAAGGAGGGGGAGGTACATATTTTGGCTTTGCCTCACATGGTTTCTTCCTGTCATCACCACCATCCTTATGTTGCACTTTGTCTTTCCTCTCAACAATATTTTTCTTCACAGAAACATTTTCATCAACTACAAAGTTTTCATCAATTTTGGCTTCTTCATAAAAAACAGTCTCACCATGAGATTCCTTGTTAACTACTTGAGGCTTAGGCTCATTATCAACTTGTTTCCCACTCCTTAGAATGATCACGTTGCATTCTTCTTGGCCCTTGCTCCTTGGATTCGGAATTGTGTCACTTGAGAGATTTCCTCTTAACATATGAGTTGCCATAGTGTTTAACTGAGATGCGAGTTGCCCCATTTGTATCTCAAGATTCTTAATGGAGGCGTCATGACCCGCGTGCCTAGTATCATTCTGAATTCTCGCAGCTTCTTGCCCTGCCAAGAGTTGGGCAAACATTTTCTCTACTTTAGATTCTTCCTCTTTAAGAGGCATCTGCGTTGTTTGACTTTGAAAACCCGGTGGGTGTGAAGGCTTGACACCTGAAGAAGATGAAGGATTCACAGCTTGCCCTTGACTCCATTTAAAGTTTGGGTGATTCCTCCACCCTGGATTATAGGTGTTGGAGTAAGGGTTGTTGTTAGGATTCTGAAACTCCCCCATATAGTTCATAGACTCAGAAGCCATGTGAAGAGGGCAGTGGTCTGGGAGATGAACATCTTCACATTGATCGCACACAATTGGGGTCATATGCACAGAATGAACACCTTGAGCTTTACTTCTCTGAGCCTGCGATTCAAACATATCAAAACGCTTGTTTATAGCAGAAAGAATAGTAGCCATCTGTGAGGAAGAAGTGACGTCTTCCTTTGGAGTAGTCAGAGGCTGTGAACGCCTGTCTGTACCGTGAGAATTGTTAGCAGCCAGCTGTTCAAGCAATCGGAACATGTCATTAACAGGGACATGTCTGTATCCTCCATTTGTCATTGAGTCAAGCATAGCTTGAGATTGAGGATTAATGCGGTTACAGAAGATCTGAAGGATGACCCACTTGTCTACCCCATGATTAGGGCACTGTTTCATTAGCAATCTGTACCTTTCCCATGCAGCATAGAGATGCTCATCAGGATATTGCTTGAAACTCAGAAACTCATCTCTAGCTTCAACAGACTTATCATCAGAAAAGAACCTTGCTCTGAACTTATTCTCAAGAGCATTCCAAGAATCAATGGTCCCTCTGGCAAGTTAGCAAACCACTCCCTAGCTTTCCCTTGAAGAGAAAAAGGAAACAGCCGGAGTCGAAGAACATCATCAGGAACTCCATTTTGCTTGAAAGAATTGCACACTTCCAAGAAATACAACAAGTGCTTGTTTGCATCTTCCTTGTGAAGCCCATGAAACATACCGTGCAGTTGAAGCATAGTAATCATGACCGGCTTAATCTCAAAGTTGTGAGGTCGCATATCTGGCATCCTGATACAAGACTGAACACCACCCATGTTTCTGGTAGCAAAGTCATTCACAGTAACCCGATCATACTCATCATCGGCCATGGTTTCAGATTCAATTTCTGTCGCGTCAACAAAGTTTTCAAGCTCCAGAACTACTTCCAAGCTGTCCGGATGTACCTGTTGCATAAACCTGTGTAACAACTAGCGGACAAACAACACAAAGCAAATAATGCACTAACAAAAGTATTAGTAGACAAAGAAAAGAGAAATTAATTATATATATTATGCTCAATCGAAATTTAATAACCAAGCCTGGGGTTGACCAAGGGATTTGTTTCCAAATTCCCGGCAACGGCGCCAAAAACTTGTTTGCACCGCAAGTGCACGGGTCGCGCCAAGTAATAAAGTGAAAGTAAAGATCGTTCCCACGAGGATTGAAATACAAATCCGGTCAAACAAAATGTTTGGTGATTAAATTAAGTTGAGCTAACCATAACATGATTTGAAGGTCAAACAAGTAAGCTATTTGCTAAAACTAAAATGATAAAATGATATCAAATATTTTTGTTTTCTTCAAGGATTAATTGGTATCTATGATTATTTATCCCCCTTGTATCTTGTAACCTTTAATCAACTCTCTCCTAATTGCTTTAATGCTTATACATGTGTTAACCTAAGGTTCTAAAATACTTGTAATCGCTCCGTCGAGTCAAGAACAAGTGTTTACTTTCATTAATTATCCAATCTCTTGTCATAATTAATAAAACCCAATTTCTAAGTTTCAACCCTAATGTGGCTATGTGAGGCTAATAAGCATATGTCTATCTTATTAACAAAACTATTCATTTGTCATGCAAACTTCAAGTTCTCACACTATTTTACTCAAGTTCTACAATTAACCTAGCTCTCTCAAGTCATAAGTCAAATGAACAACTAAATGGTGATCAATCACTTAGAGGCATTAGGGCTAGAGTAAAATAAACACATATATAAACATTAATAACAAAAGGATAGGAGTTTACAGAGTTACTCCATACAAGGGTTCAAAATAATCCTAGATGAATGGATTTAGCTACTCATAATCAAATATGAACTACAATACCAAAATGAGTAAAGAGTCATAAGTGCTCACAAAATAGGAAGAAGAAAATGAAGAGGAAACCAAAATGGAGAAGCTTTAAATGTGTTTAATGCTCTCCACCAAACTCCCAAGCTTCAAATCTTCAAACCCCAAGCATAATCCAAGCCAAAGAACCAAGAGGAATGTGTTTTTGTTGCCCTAAAACTCCAAAAAGTCGACCCCCTTTTCTTTCTTGCGAGCTGGCCTTTTATTTGCTTCTGAATTTTCACTTCCAGCCCACTCAAAACGCAGAGTTTTGGTTTTTGTTCGTTGCCTGTTAGTTGCACAACGAATGCTCAACGAACGGATCAGAGGCAGGGAAGAAACATCATTCGTCGTGCCTTTGTTTGGCAACGAACGCTCAACGAACAACATTGAGAAATTTTCCTTTTTGCTCTTTTGTCACTTGCTTAGCTTGTCCTATGCTTTTCTTCATAATTCCATGTTTTCTTTAGCCTTCTTCACTTGTACACCTCTTCCTACAAAAGAGAAAGAGGGTTGATGAGCTCCAAAAATCACTTTGACACAAATATAACTTCAAATTTCACTCAAATGTCTATCTTTCTAATTTTCCCTTTTTCTATGTGTAATTATATCCATCTCCATTATTTACCACCAAAAATCATGTACATTCAAGGGAAATTGAGATGAAATATGTGAAATTATAGAGTTTATCAAGCCACTAATCCCTTATCTGCTTCTTAGATTTTATTCCCCACTAAATTAATTATGAATTAATTCAACTAGCTAATCTAGAGTACTAGTGTCTATAAATGCCTTTCGGTTTTCACCTATATCCTTGCCTAGCTTAATTACACAATGTCTTGCACTAATTTACTAAGCCAATTTATATCGGTACCGCTCTAATGTGACTATGTAGGGCTTCAAGGTATATGTCTATCCTAGTCGCAAATCAGATTAAAAATCTAATCCTACACTATTTAATCCCATGGTCTATTTAAAATTCCCTCTTTGGAGTCCAATTCTAAATTCCCTAAACATGTCTAATGGTGATCAAGCACTAAACAAGTTAATCAATAATAGCAAGATTAAATAAACTAAATCAAATTAACCATGACTAAGTAGTGAAATGCGTGGCTGTCACCCAAGAGGGGGGGGTGAATTGGGTGGTAGAATAAAGTTAAAAATTCTCTTTTAACAAATTGACTGCTTGTGCTTGGTGAAGGAGATGACACGTTATGTTTTGCACAAGTATGGTGGTGTGTTGCTGGAAATAAGAATGTTAAAGATAAACTAAGCACACACAGATTTATCCTGGTTCGGTCACTTCCAGACCTACATCCAGTCCCCAGGCTCCACCTGAGATTTTCAATCCACTAAACTTCTTGTTTAAACCAGGCACAAGAAAGCCTTTACACTTTAGGTTTTACGAACACGGGTTCACCTAACAACCCACAGGTTTTGCAATGGGCTCACCTGCAAACCTTTACAACCACAGGTTTTACAACGGGATCACCTGCAACCTTTCAACCACAAGTTTTGCGGGCTAACTTGCAACCTATGGAGATTTAGAAAACCTCTAAATGCTCCCCCTTACTTTTGTAAGATAACAATTCTGTTCTTCAAGCGCAAGCTTTAGAACAACCTCTATCAATTAGAGGATTTGATAATATGTTCACTCTATGAACTGATTGTGATAAACACTTAAGTACAAAATGATTCTCTCTAAGAATAGATGATGTTACTCACTTAAGTACAAATGATTTTCTCTCTAAGAATATTACAACTCTAAGATCAGAGAGTAGAAGATGAGAGGAATGTAGAAATACAATATCTCAGACAATAGGCTCTGTTCTTCCAACCTCTCTTCTGAATGTAGATGTTCCTTTTATACTCGGCTTCAACATTCAGGCTTGGGCGTCAGATAGAATATGTCCGTTTGAATATAGCCGTTAATCCCATGTTACCGTTGAGAGGTACATCTTCATTAATGCTTAGCAGGGTTGACTTGCTTTATCTCTGAAAAGCAACTCTGACAACTCTGCTCTGACAAAAGCATTCTGACTCCTGAGTATGTGACGTTGGCTCTTGTACTCTTGCTGACGGATGATCATCGTTCATCTGGAAGCGGCAATCTTGCTCTGCAAGTGTTAGTCTCTAAATCCCAGTGCCAAGAGTATTTGCATCCGGAAGCTCATTTGCATCCGGAAGTAAAACTAAGTTCTGCACATACTTGTTAGTCCAACAGAGTAATATATATAATCAAGTGCAGTAAGAACTATACATGCTGTGGGAAGCTTGTTTGCTATGGGAAGCAATCTTGCTTAGACTATGTTCTGACTTAGTGTATTGTCTACTGACGCTAGGGGATGTCTAATCCAATAGTCAGCGTAAGTTTCGTTATGTTACTCTAAGTCTTCCGGAAGCGATTCTGCATCCGGTTGTATTCTAACTTAGGATTTGATTTTAGTCTAATTCTTCCTAAGTGACTTAGTGTGTCATTCACTCATGCTATGGGATGTGTAGTATACCAACACATAATCACATGCAGTGGGAGTTCAATTGCCTAAGGAAGCTTTCTTACTTCCGGAAGCAATTCCACATCCGGAAGCACTTCCACTGGACGTTGGGTTATGATCATATTATACTCACTGACGCTCAGTGTTGTCCAACTCAACAAGCAGCGCTAGTCATTAAGCATTCGGAAGCAAATCCACATCCGGTTGCCTCCTAACTTAGTCTCAAGGATTTTATACACCTAATGTTCCTAGACTGAGTTATGACTTAGTATATTACTTGCTTCCGCTGGGGGATGCGTCGTTCATCCGCGAGCGCTAGTCCTAGTCCATCCGGAAGTAAATCCACATCCGGTTGCATCCTAAATTAGGGTTCTATATTAACCTAATTTTCTCTAAGTGTTTAGCTTGTTCTTTCATATCTTTGTCTTCATCAAAACTTAAGATTCTAACAAGTAGTGGGAAATAAAATACTAAGTTACAAACAAGTTCATAGTACTCTAGGTTGTAAAAGAAATTAGTCACACATAGGGTTCAACATAAGAATTGGGTGAAAATCCAAAAACATACTACAAGTTCACAAAGGAGTAAGAATTGGACAAGATTGAGGAGCTGTTTCCTTCCTTTTGTGTGTTGATGTCAATACATATGTGTGTGTGCCTTTGTAGTACGTTCCTGGTGCCTCCTTCTTCTTTTCCTTGCGTCAATAATATATGAACGTGTGTGATCTGCTTCCTCTCGTCTTCAATTTCTTCGTGAATCTCGTGTAGGCTATAGGAATTGGAAGAATTATGACCAAGCCTCACTTCTCCTCAATTGCATGTGTATATTTATAATAAAATAAATAGCCCAACACCATATTGCATTTGCCTTGCATGTTAAGTTTATTTTCTTCCCTTTTCTTGTATGATGAATGCACATAATCAAATCAACTCTTTCTCTTTATTTCCTTTTTCATTAAATCTGCATTCATGAAGAGAGAGAAATAGGAAATAATCACAATGACTCAATCACATAATCTCATTAATAGGAAACTTCTCATCAAAATATTTCTTTTAATATATTAAGTTTCCTATTTCAATTAAAATTTCAGATTTTCCAAAAGAATCACTCATATAATCCTCAAATTACTTTCTTTCCAATTCACAACAAAATCACTTATTTATTTAATTAATGACTCCCCAAATAAATATTTCCTAAAAACCAGTAAATATGGGGAGTCATCAGGTTGAGATTGAAGTTTGGCAGTCATGTAACCTATGTTCTTTTTATTAGCATTAGCAATGAGACTCAACTTTTAACAGAGTGTACTTTTAATATAATGAGTTAAAAAAGGTTAGTAAAGAGGGATTTACATCTTACTTAGTCAATTTATATTTGAGTTTTTTTTAAAGTGTTGAATTTCTTTTTAAGAAAATATTGTTATGAATCCAAAAACATATTATCTTAATGATAATTGTTTTTTAAAGAAGATGTGTATAAAGTGAGTATTTTCAATGGTAGTGTAGCTTTCTTTCCAAGATGTGATAATGTGAAAATGGAAGAAAAGGTGTTGGAATAACTATAATGACACTCTCCAGTTCGACTTTTGAGTACAATTTTTTTTTGTGTCCTCAAAAGTATTTTAAATTTCCTCTCCTTTTTCCTCTAAGTTGTACTCCGCCACCACCTATTTTTTCTTTTAGATAGTGTAAATTAAACTTGGGAAAATGACAAATAAGTAACTCTGAATGTTCAAAAGGCTAAATAAGGAACTCAAACTTCCAAAAATTTAAGTAAGGAAATTTCAATGGTTTTATAATAATTTGCATGTAACTATGAGATGTCTAAATTTCAATGGTTTTTCCTGTCAAAATTTTAAAAACCTAAGTTTCCCGAGTTCAAGAACAATTTGCAGGTAATGAACACGCACACAGAGCTTATGGTTGGTTATATCAGCCATTAACAATAATAAAAGCATTTTGAATTGTTGTTTAATGGTTCAATAGCTTAAACTAGTTATAATTTATTACCTATAGGTCCGATGGGTGGGAACTAGTCCCATATGACTAACAAAAGCGAGGGTAAGTTTAATTGTTATCGTGTATATCATAATATAAGGGCTCAGTTAGCGTAAGTATATTTTGAAATCTCTTTGAAAAGTTATAGAACTATGGGTTTCACCTTGTGCTTAATATTTTGTAAAATTTAACTCACTATATTTTTATGTTATAAAAATTAACATTAATTTATGATCCGATGGATTTTTTAGCGACAAAAAGGTTTTAGAATTAGGTAATGGCAATTAAGAAAATAATTTTTGAGATTCACATTAATTTGTTCAAAATTTTTCCACAAGATCCAAGGTATTATTGATGACTCACTAATTTTCATGGATTCCGGGTGGTTTAAAAATCTAGTTAAAGAGTCATTTACTCTTGCTGGCTTTCCGATCAATTAGCTAATTTTCCTAGCATGATCATTTCCTGTGAATATTTTAGTTTTTCTTTACTTATTTGTGATTCGTAATTTGTTTCGTAATTGAATTTATCTTTCTCGTTCTACTGGGTGGCCGACTCTATTGATTGGGTGTTAGAATTTGCCTTTGAAAATAGGGAATTGCATGTTGACATTTGGTCAAGAAAACAAAGGATGATAACTTTTCAAGGGTTAGCATTATTTTTTGTTATTACGATTCAATTGAATTTTTAGTTTTGGTCCACATAATTTTAAGGGAAAATGAGAAATAGTTATCATGAAATTAAAGATAATTGAGGCAAAATATAATTAACTTTGATAGTTTGCATTGCTATCAAAATTTGGGTTTATATAGTATTGTGACTTTAAAATATATCCAAGTAGATAAATGGCAAAATTTGATTTCAGAATTAATACATATAATTTTCATTTGAGCTAGTTCGAAATGACAAAATAAGATATTTTAATTGTAATAAAAACATGTTACCTCCATGTTAGGCAGGCCCAAATCTTAATAAAACTATAACTAGATTATACTTTTAATTTTATTCGAATACATTTTTATTTTGATTCATTATTTTTTATTAAAATACATGTTTAGTCCTTCTGTTTTAACTCTGATAATCACATTTAACGAAAAGTGCTGAAAATTCAACTTAAATAGTAAATGCAAAATTTAAATCATAGGTGTTCAAAAAAGATCAACCTCTAAAATAGAAAGAAGGAGGTATGCTTCCAACCACACAATTATCATAGGAGCTAGTATTAGGTGAGGCTAACTAAGATTAAAATGTGGAGTTCGTTCTCTTGGATTGATGGCACACAGAAGCAATTTTGTTCCTCCCCCACAAGTCAACAGTTCCAACTGGCGCCAAAACAGAACTAAGATTAAAATGTTGCATCGTCCTTAAATTTAATGAGTTAACATTTTTCCTTAGATGAAACTAAAAAAAATATTTCAAAAACATCAAAAGCAAAATAAAACTCCATGCAAGCATACCGGATAAACTTATAATTCACCCCATCAATAAAAAAGTTATCTGAAAAAAACCTTGCAAGATAAGTTATCGTCAGGGTGCAGCGTCCTCCTGTGAATAAATTATAATAACTATTATTATAAATAATTCAAAAAGCGTTAATGTTTGAGGAAGTGTGTCTATATATATGTGTGTGTCTGTGTGTGTGTGTCTGTGCAGGCCTTGCAATATGATTAATTAACAAGATTGACCTTCCAGTAGAGGAAATTTGAAGAAGGAATGGTTGGATATATAGTAACACGGTGAAATAGATTTGTGTGTGTGTGTATATATATATTGATAGAGATAGATCGATTGATCAAGTAAGATAAGAAAGAGGCGCAAAATGTATCTGGACTCTATTTGGAATCTTAGAATATATTATCAATTATTATATACACATATATACATATTATTTTAATTATTTGAAGTCATAAATATATAAATTATTAGGAATCACTTTTGATCCTTAATATAATAAGACATTTTTTTCAACTTATCACTAATATATTTATCTTTCTTCTCCAAACTAATTTACATTATACATAAACTAATTAATATATAATACTTATAACAATACATATAATTGATTCAAAAATATCATGTAAACATATACTAAAATTAAACATTTCATTATTCAAGTTTTTGTCAATCTAACCAAATTAATTAATCAAGCTTTATGTTAAGGACATAAGTTATGGTAACTTGCATGAAAAGCCCGATGTAACTTTTCTTCTAGTTTTTAGACTGTATGATTTTCAACATTTTTATTTGATTACTAATTTGAGTCATTGATAAAGTTGAATCCAAATGATTTGTTTTTGAATATATTTATTGGATAGTAAAATAATTTTATGATTATGTTGTTCTTTTAGTTTTACGATAATTCTTTATATTAGCAACGTGCAACGCATGACAAGATCATGTAGTCGAATTTATATTCCTTGCATTGTAACACCTGTTATTGTTAATTAGTATATAGAATCTGATGACAAAATTAAAGAGCGTGAGAGCTAATTAAAGGCACAACAGAAAATTTTCATAGAATTATAAAAATATTATTCCTCGTTTCATTATGTTGTACTTACCGTTCATTAGACGTGAGTACAAGTAACTTCTCAAGTCAGGAAAATACTGCATATACACATAAATACAAGACTTATTTATGGTCAACTATATTCAGCTATGTTAAGAAATGTTTGTTCCTTCACCGGTTAAATATCATTCTAACAAAAAAACTATATCGAAAGTATCAATTTGGCTAACAAACAATAAAATGTCTCATTCTGGCCAATGAACAAAAGAATGACTCATTTTAGCCAATATACTACTGAAAAATACTTAAATACCCTTAACATTCTCCCTCCTCTATCCAACCTAACGTCGGTCACCCCGTCCTTGCCGGTGGCGACTTCCTCCTCCCAATGTGCTAATAGAGAAGAATTTGGAGGGATGAGAAAGCCAAGGCTCAACAAGAGCAAAGTGGAATATTACGTGGCTACCAGAGCAAGCATAGAGGATTGGAGATAATTCTAGTCAGTTACGTCGTGGTTGACGATTTTAATGTTATTGGAATTGGTGGGCGAAGTAATTAAGGGAAGAGAGAATCTGTATTGCTATTTGGTTACCTTGTTAGTGGGGGAAGGGGAGGGAGGTGTGGGTGAGGGGGCGGAGGAGAAGGCCACCGCCGACAAGGATAGGGTGGCCGTGTTGGGTTGGGTGGAGGAAATAAGTTAAGGTATTTTAGTATTTTTCAGTAGTCTATTGGTCAAAATGAGCCCTTTTTTTGTTCGTTGGCTAGAATGAGACTTTTTATTATTTGTTGGCCAAATTGATACTTTCGAAATATTTTATTGGCTAAAATAATATTTAACCCTTCCTCACATATATCTATGTTTTGACCAATTGAAGTATATATACACTTATTAATGATACATCAAGAAAATAAAGGAATAAATTAATGTTAAATGTAGTACATGCTCGTTTTTTCTATGCCAAACTTTTGGCAACGTAGGTTCAACCACCACTATAAAAGAGTTTTTGAAGATACTCTTCCAAAACAAAGCATTGTGCATAACAATGAGAGGAACTAAAATGGATAGGCTATCTTTACCTTTAGTTTCTTACTTCATTGCATTGTGCTTGACATGTACAACAAGTAGGGTGACTGCTCAACAACAACAAATCACTCGTCCCTCACGTCCAAACAACCCACGTCCTCCGCCACCTATATCTCCTTTGTCACCTTCAAGGTCGCCGATTGCACCTCCCCAAACTTCACCCCTTTCTCCTTCAAGCCCCCCTATCAGACCACCCAATGCTCCTCCACCAAGGTCTCTAGCGCCTTCTCCCAATGCCCCTCCACTAAGATCTCCAGCCCCTGCACCCAATGCCCCTCCACCAAGGTCTCCAATGCTTCCCCCCAATGCCCCTCCCCCCAAGGCCTCGCCACCAAGGTCTCCAGCATCTCCTCCAAATCCGCCCCCACCATGGTCTCCAGCGCCCCCTCCCAATGCACCCCCACCAAGGTCTCCAGCACCCCCTCCCAATGCCCCGCCACCAAGGTCTCCAACACATCCTCCAAATGCGCCCCCACCAAGGTCTCCAGCGCCCCCTCCCAATGCGCCCCTACCAAGGTCTCCAGCGCCCCCTCCCAATGCCCCGCCACCAAGGTCTCCAACACATCCTCCCAATGCGCCCCCACCAAGGTCTCCAGCGCCCCCTCCCAATGCCCCGCCACCAAGGTCTCCAGCGCCCCCTCCCAATGCGCCCCCACCAAGGTCTCCAGCGCCCCCTCCCAATGCCCCGCCACCAAGGTCTCCAGCGCCCCCTCCAAATGCGCCCTCACCAAGGTCTCCAGCCCCTCCGCCCAATGCCCCCCCACCAAGGTCTCCAGCCCCTCCGCCCAATGCCCCCCCACCAAGGTCTCCAGCCCCTCCTCCCAATGCGCCCCCACCAAGGTCTCCTCCCCCTCCACCCCCTCCTCCCAATGCGCCTCCACCAAGGTCTCCTCCCCTTCCACCCCCTCCTCCCTCAAGTTTGATTTGTATTGTGATTCTTAGAATTCCGATATGCATACCCCGCTTACCCTAATATACTCTATACATTCATTTCACCATGCGGCTTGTTTCGTTGCGTACTCGTACTCTTCGTCCTATCTCTATCACCCACTAAACACAAGCTTGCAATATCCCATGCAGTTTATTTACAGTTTAATAGTCATCTCAATCTTATCATTTTTAATCATACAATCACTGGTGGAAATAAAACTTTATGCTTAGCCTTGTGTACTTGAAATACTTATTATGAATAAATGAAGTTCTATTTTATGCTGAACATGTCGTCTGAGATGTAATATGAAGTTGAATAATATCCTCTCACCTTCAAACCACTATTTTTTGGGTGAAGGGAGTATAAGGGTAATTTGGAGGAAACTTGAGTCAAACTAGAAAATGATCTTATATTTAGGAACAAGTTCTCCTCCCTAAAGTGATCTTATATTTAGGAACGGAGGGAGTATTACGGAACGAGCATTGAATGGATAAAAGGAGAAAGACTCATATGATTGGATCAAATCAAATTTGCACAAGATCAGATCAGAGGGATATTATCACTAAATACTGTCCTGTCCAATGGCTGTCTCAAGAGCTTTGTGTGTGTGTGTGTGTGTGTGTGTGTGTGTGAGAGAGAGAGAGAGAGAGAGAGAGAGAGAATATTAAACCAAAGGAAATAATTGGAGATAATTTAAATTTACTATTGTGAGTGAGTGGGTTGGTGGGTGAAAACTTTCACATGTTTTTTTGCTAAAAAGCAGTTGAAAAAACTTAGTTAAAGGGAAGATATCTTGCTTTATAATGAGACTGGGTGCAGGTTAGTAGGATAAAGCTGATCCAAGATAAATCAAAGTCTACTCTATTTTCCTTAACTCTTAATTTTGTCTTGCGAAATAATCATTACCTCAGCACTGAACATTGCTGCCGTAGTAGTTCAAGTAGGATTAACTGAAATTTCGCTGCTGTTTGTACCATTGTGTTTCCATCCAAAGCAATTTAATTGCTCATTGCATTTTATAGCCACTGTATTTAAATGTCAAAGTGATTAAGTGTAGTTTCTGCCTTCGGATCCTCTTCATTCACCAAGTGAAAAATTATGAAAAATGGAGAGGGTTCATTCAAAGAAAAATAGACACATAAAAAGTGATTCTCGCTTGCGAAAACTCTTCATACACCTAGGTTGTGTTCTTTTTCTAGAATGTTATTAGATTTCATGCATAAAAGTGCAATCATGAGAGATAAATTATTGCATGGCATCTTCTAAAAGAACAAAAAAAGAAGGGACAAACAATAGAATAGGAAATGCACAGTACCTCAACTGCATAGGAAGATATGCATACTACGGATAAAATCTTCATATGATGTGCCCCCTAGTCCAAGCTTGAGCTCTAACTGAGAAAGACAAATGAAATTGGTCAGGAAAGACACAAAGTTGGAAGGCCAATGGATACCAAGTTTCCTAAAGGGATTTGAATTACAACAGATACAAAGATTTATGAAACAATGTAAAAGAACTCTTGTCCACAATAAATATCTCCTAGACCTAACTTACATGGAAATAAATTCTTTTATGAAAAATATGAATATATGATTATGTATATACGAATTTACTGAAGAGAATATTGACAAAAAAGGCATTGACTTGATTTCAATTTTTTTTAATCAATGAGAAGAATGGAGTAGCGGTCTTTAACAAAAAAAGTAGTTTCCATCTAAATGAATTGAAGTGAAGTAGAATAACCATTATGCACAAGAAAACAAAACAAAAAAAAATTGTGCGCACAAACATGAATGAAAGCATAAAAACTTAGAGTGGGAGCAAGGAGGCCACCAAATAGCATCACCCTAGCAATAAGAGAAAAACAAGTCGCATAATATTGCTTAAGGTTTGATGCAGTCTGCAAAAATAAAATTTAACATATAAAATGTTTAACTGAATGCCATTTTCCAAGACTCTGCTTCATGCAAATGAGTACATAGACAAAATCAAGGGAAACATTTGTTAAATCATTAGAATATTTGATCTCTTATTTACAGAAGATGTACCAATGGAGTAAAAAAATATTGGTCATTTTATAAAAAAAAGTTGTCACTGATAAGAATTCATGTTATCGAATTTGAATTTTGAACAGGTTATTAGTTTGATTGTTAAAGCCATCCAAAATATCCAACTCTACAATCATTAAAGGAAACTGAGAGACAAGGGCAAATGTTCCCAGCAAAGAAAAGACATCTTGCCTAATGAATTCAATTAGTGAAGGCTTCATAATTCCGGTGGAATGAATTGTTTTTTAGTTCAGATCATGTCTAGCTTGCTACTAGCTAAACATTTCCTTACAATTTTTCTTTTTTTATTATTGCTAATGGTATCTGCCAACCCGGTAGGCCAAGGGCTAATGTTGAATGTCCAGGAAAAAGGAAATTGGATCTGAAATGAAATCTTAATTCATATCTTAGTGTATAAAATATAAAAAATATCATCCACTCCATCCTTTCTGTCTAAAATAAAATAGAACACTAGTTTACTTTTAGGTAGTCTAGTACTCCCTGTGGTTAGCTTAATGCACGATTTTGACCTCATCGGCTCTGGTTGCTTTACTAATACCCAATCTGAGGTTTTGAATAGTAGGAAGGTTGGTGATCTTCACAGGTAGTAGTATATCCTGTAACCTTTCCTCTTTTTCTGATAAAAGTAAAGTATTTTATGATGTTTAGGCAAGATGAATCGTAAATTTTAAGGTCAAGACTTTGGCTACCATCATGTAATACTATACTTCTGCTTTTACCACCACCACCACTCCTTACATGTTACCAATCACTAGCGCAACATGCATGTAATAGTATAAAGATTGATACAAAAACATAGATTATATAACACCATCCAATTTTGTCTAAACATTATGCCTTGTCTAAACATTATTACGGTAGTACTGGAAATTTGTTGCCATATAGTATAGGACAGAATCTACTAAATCTTACCTCTTCCCATATGCAAGAAAATCTTATTCCTACGACTTCTGATGTTATCTTGAATTTCTTGTAGTTCCATTTTGGCAAAATCCTGTACTGTCTCAGGCCCTTCTATGATGCAGAATCTGTAATTGAAAAAAAGAAAGAAATGAGTGCAACACATTTCCAGTACTACCGTAACAGAGAGGAATAACAACGCTCAACATAGTCAACAAACTAAGTCAAAACACCAACTTAAATTTCCAAATGTTTGGCAGAGTTAGAAGCAACAAAAGATTAACAAAAAGCAGCCCAAAACAAAACCGAAATCAAAGAAAACCACTCTTTAACAGTGTGAGAACGAGACTCACTTTGCATCTTACTTAAAAAAACAAGATTTACACATTTGTTATATCAATTTAAAAATCGTATCAATAATTATTCAGTTTTAAAGGGTGAGATATTTCACTCTAAAAAGTTCATCCAACAACCATTTTTATATATTACAAACATATAATATATCATAAATGCATCTAATTAAATTATAGATTAGTTCATATGTAAAATAAATTAGTTTAAAGTGAAATAGCTAAATATAAACAACGTTAAGTAGTTAATTTTGCATCATTAATTTTCAAATACAAAAAAGAAATCCAACTCGATAAGTTGAAACAACACAGAAATGAATTAAACCAAGAAAAAAAAGAAAACAATTAGAGAAAAGCAGTTTGTTTTAATTCCAAGGTTCCCCTGTACACAATGAGGCAATTAAGTCCAAAATAGAAGTTTAATGGACCTAACCAGAACTGGGATCACAATGCAATTAACACAATGATCAATTCAGTCCATCATCCACAAAGCATTGAGTTATAAGCAACCCCACCTCCTAGTCCAAAATCAGAACCAAAATAGCCTAAATAATACTCCCTCCGTTCCTAAATATAAGATCACTTTAGCAAATTTGGAAAGGTTAAGGAAGACATTCCAATGAGTTAGAATTACATGAAATTTTCAAAATACCCCTCACCTAAGTTTTAAAAATATCACCTTCAAACCACTATTTTTTGGGGGTGAAGGGAGTATAGGGGTAATTTGGGGAAAAATTGAGTCAAATTAGAAAGTAATCTTATATTTAGGAACACTCTCTCCTCCCTAAAGTGATCTTATATTTAGGAATGGAGGGAGTATGTAATCTCAAAAATTCCCCTCATTATCCTAATCTAATCTAGCTAAGCTAAGAAAATTTAAAATGAGTAAAGAAAAGTACCTAAAATGATGTATGTAGTAGAGAAAAACTGAATTTGGGTTGAGGGTTTCTAAACACAAATTAAGTTCAGTGGAGGTTTGGCGCCGTCCATGGAGTGCCAAGGAGATAATGGCGCACCACGTCATTTGTGGTCTGATCAGTAGACACATACCTTTGAACGTGAAATTTTTCATTTGACGTGGTATCCTAAAAATAGGAACTAATTTTGAAAAGAACATTTTTATTTCCATTGTAAATAAAAAATATTGAAAACATGACATTTAAATTTTTTTGTCGGTTAGTTCTTATTTTTAGGAAGACACGTTAGACTGTGTATGTCTACTTGTGATTGGTCAGATCACAAATGCATAGTGCATCGAATTCACATAAGAATTTCTCCAACTTTGTAATTGATGAGTGATAGATCTAAGATTCGAAATTGTTATTTATATTTGTTCTACTTTTTCTAGTAGTTAGCTGGTAGATTTGCACCTTGACACCACTTTTAATTCTTTATAATAAAGGTCGACCCAGTTCGATCCCCACTTGGTCAGGGTGCTGGGGAAAGAAATATATTAGATAGTCTTACCCTTACCCCTGCTTTACTATTAATCCTTTAATTTATATTTGAATAAAAATATTTTAATTTATTCTTTTTATTAAAATACATGGTTAGTTGTTCTACTTCTATCTTAACACGCCTTAATCATACTTGACAAGAAATGATTAATTTAAATAGTGGTAAATGAAAAATTTAAATCATAGGCGGTTGAAAAAAATCAACCTCTAAAACAAAAGGACGGGTGCTGCCAACAACACAAAATTATTGTAGGAGTTGATTTTTTTCGGTTTTAGCCAACTAGCTACTGTTAGGCGAGGCCAGCTAAGATGAAAATGTATGTTGCATCGTCCATATATGTAATAGGTTAACATTTTTCGTTTAGATGCATAAAATTTTAAAAATTAAAACTCCATGCAAGCATACAATTTAAACTTCGCCACATCAATAAAAAAGTTACATGTAAACAACCATGCAAGCAAGATTAGTTATCGTCTTGGTGTAGCATCCTGGCTTGCTGTGAATCCGGATAAAACTCGATGCAAGCATATATGATACTCTTATACTTCACCCCATCAATAAAGAAGTTATCAGAAAAAAACCATGCAAATAAAAAGATAAGTTATCGTCATGGTGTAGCATCCTCCTGATAACTATTACTATTCACTACCACAGATTACCCCATTTACATGCGTTTATTTTGGCTTCTACATGCGCTTTTAAAGTGCATGTAGAGGGGGGCGCTGGTAAAGGCTCTACATGCGCTTAAAGCGCATGTAGAGGTATGTACCTCTACATGCGCTTTAAGCGCATGTACATCTACATGCGCTTAAAGCGCATGTAGATGTGCCTCTACATGCGCTTAAAGCGCATGTAGAGGTACATACCTCTACATGCGCTTTAAGCGCATGTACAGGTGGCCCCTTTACATGAGCTTTAAGCGCATGTATAGAATGTTTTTTTTTAAAAAAAAAATTATTATAAATTTACATTATTTCCCAATATAACCACCAATACTAGCTGTAGTTCATAGAACCAACTAGCATTATATCAAAAGTTCTCATTAAGAGCCTCCCTAATATAATGTGATGCACAAAATCAGGGGTGGGGCTGAAACACATTGAATGGCTGAATGAAAAGGTAAAAAGAAGACTCCTACCAGTATTTAATCATAGTCAGAATCCTAATAGGGGACCATATAGAAGAAGTTAAACTACTAATAAATGAGTGCCCATCTACTTTTTTTCCATATCATTTCAAGTTCATATTGTTAACAATGATGAAACTAGTAGCATCTGAGAACAAGCAGCCTGAGAAGAAAATACACATGCTCTCAGTGAAAACATGCACAACAAGACTAATGTTTATAACCACTAAATATGTTCATCACTGGGGTCAGGACACAGAAAATAGAAGACTTGAAACAAACAGTACAAAGATTCACTCCTAATAAGCATGCCCTTGAACTCAATGAGACCTCAAATAGTAAGAAATCAGATAAATGGAGTGGCTTTAAGTGAAAACTAAACTTTAAGCAGAGAAAGTGAGAAAGATTGAAACAATGCAAAACTTGTACAGTGAAAACCCTGGATCTCAGACAGCAGAACCCAACAAAGAGTGAGTGAGTGATGGCTTACCATCATCTGCAGCAGCACTAAGAAGTGTTGTGAGAAGAAGCAAAAGCAAATGCATGATTATATAAGAACTCATGATCAGTTCCTAATCATGATTATATAAGACATCAGATGATGGCTTACCATCATCTGCAGCAGCACTAAGAGTGTAATTGTTGTATGATGCAGAATCCAACAATAAATTAGGCCATACATGATTATATAAGAACTCATGATCAGTTCCTAATCAGAAATAAGGTCACTAAGGGAAATCATGAACAATCACGGCTTCGCCAATTCACAACAGGATTATTTCTTAGCTAATCAGAAATAGTGTTTATCTTATACACTCATTAGACAAATGATAATAAATCAGACAAATGCTTTACACATGAGAGCATCCTGCAATGGAAGTATCAAAAGAGAAATGCTAACTCTCAAGAGGCAAGCTCAAGTAGACGCGAATGCATACAAACTGCAACATTATGAAACCTTAAGAACTCGATCGTGTGTTGTCAGCCAGCAGCGGAACACAAACTGTTGCAAGGCATTATGGATATCCATCAATTGACAGCCCAAATTCGGGCCATCATTCAACAAATATGTATTAATACACTCAACAAGCTTGCGTGAAATCTTTCCTTCATCCCTGAAGAAAGTAAAATGAACAGAAGATACACTCTGGCAGATGAAAAACTGATATAGTAAAATCAAACACAGACACATATCTATGCATGTACATTCAAATGCTGAAAGATGTACCTGATATATGAACATATCTTGACAAACCCCTTGATAGTGTCTTCCCTGAGATTATCAGGGTAGTCACCGGGGGGGTTTTCAAGAAGCGAATGAAGTGTCAGGATGTAACGAAAAACCTCCTCCTTTGATATCTGATGCATATTATTCCCATCCAAGCTTGTTTCAACATTCTCCATGTACAATAGCACCAAGTCTTGCAATGGAAAATTAATATAATATATATATATATATATATATATATATATATATATATATATATAAGGTAAGATTACAATGTTAATGAAAGATCGTGTCAATGAGATATGAATTTAAAGATCCAAGTTTAGAAAAGACAATTACTTCGGTAAATGCGCTTCCTCATTTGCAAACTATAATCCTTGACTGCCAATAGATGCCGAAGTATAATCCCATACTCTGACTGAAAGCTTGGGACATTGCTCAAGACATCCCAAACATGGTTAAACAGGGATTTGACCACATGTGATAAAGGTAGCATTTTACCTACTATAAAAAAAAGCAGTGAATAACTCATTGAGTGTTGAATGTGAGAAGAGAGGAGAATTTGGAGAAGAATATTCTTTAATTGATATCTATGCTTAGTGAGGTTACATTATATAGAAGAGAGGAGGAGATAAAATAGGAAATTACGATCAGAGATAATAAGAGATATAAATGAATGATCAAAGTTGATTTCTCCTAATCATAAATATAAGATTCTAACATTGAGAACAGTAGCTTTTGTCCCAAGAGGTTATTATGTCATTCATCTCTCAGGTTTTTGTCATGAACTTCCAGGTTGCAAGTTATTATGCATACCCATGATTCATTGCTGTCTCTGAAATCACAGTTGCCGGAAGTTGAGCTTAAAAGCCATTTCGGCCAATACATAGAGAATACATGCCACCATTTAACTCCACAAAACAAACAAAACAACAACAAAAATAGAATTTATATATCATATCCTATCAAAACAGAACTTGCCTCCGCCCAAACGTAAATCAACAAATTCAGCAACAAAACAATTTCAGCCATGACCAAGAAGAGACTTAGGAAACCTCTAATTCAAGCACAATTTAGACATACTAAGTCATTTCATACTGAACATAAATTCTCAAGACCCCCAAAGTTTCCAAATCAGTCCCCACATAGGCCAATATAAAAGAAATCATCACACATCAATTTATAAATCAAGATGCAGTACCATATCTTTTCTTAAAAGAACTCCTATGCCAATTTACTGTACGTTTTAAACCCCAAACATTATTGAAATCTGTCAGATTTGACAACCTCACAAGTTAGGGTTTTTCACAAAATCAATAAACTTAAATCAATCATTCAAATCATCACTTGAATACCTAAACTCAAAGCTTAAAATGTTCTTTAAGTGGTTTATAAATCCAAAACTCAAACATCCAAGTAGCAGCCCAAATGTTAAAGTAAACCAAATCAAAGTTGTGAAACAACTAATACCCTAAACTCGTCAAATTCAAACAAGCAGTGTTATAGCCAAATTCAAACAAATTTTTCTTGTTGATTAAGGATTATGAGCCAAAAAAAGACCTTAAACTCGTCAACCCTTAAGCCCAAAAAATTAGGGTTTTACAAAAACTCCACTAGACCTCCAAGTAGACTTCAAATTCACCCGTAAACATGAAGAATCTAAGCTTAATTTGTGTTTTTGTTTGATTAGAGCATCAAAATTGAAAAGCCCCTTTCGAACCCTAAACACCCTCTCTTCTAATCTCGCAGAAAAGAAGAGAAATTGAAGGAGAGAGAGCTCACCTAAACTTGTTTTTGGCCTTCCACGCCTCGTCGGAACTCTCTGTCGCCGGACACCGCCGGACTCGCCGGAAAAGCAAAGTGAATGATGCTGGACTATGAAGGGGTAGCAAGAAAGGTGAGGGAACTCGATTTTGTAGGTTTGAGAGGAAGGAATGAAGTGAAAATCCAAGATGAGTGAGGTTGAGAAAGGGAAAATGCAATGGGTGTGTGTTTAGGTTGATGAAGAAATGAAAATAGTAAAGAATGGGGGAGGGGGTGTCGGCCATGATGTGCATAAAGGAGAGGAAGGGGTTGTGGGTGTGTCTGAAATAGGGCAAGTTCGGCTTTTATATTAAGTTGGAGCCTTTACATGTGCTTTAAGCGCATGTATTGGCTTCCCTTTGTTATTTTAATATTTTATGGCTTATACATGCGTTTAAAGCGCATGTAAAGACCAATGTCCATTTAATT
Organism: Mimosa pudica; assembly: GCA_029929735.1. NCBI lineage: Eukaryota > Viridiplantae > Streptophyta > Magnoliopsida > Fabales > Fabaceae > Mimosa > Mimosa pudica. The sequence goes on from JAKELP010000002.1 coordinate 11,266,670, forward strand.
ATATGGATTTTCATATGATTTGGTGCTTTTCAACTAAATTGTTTCAATACTTCATCTCAAAATGCTCAAATCTTGTGCTTGACAATGTTATAGTGAATTCCATTGAAGAACAAGCCTTTACATGCGCTTAAAGCGCATGTAGAGGCTCTACATGCGCTTAAAGCGCATGTAGAGGTAGAGACACCCTGTACATGCGCTTTAAGCGCATGTAAAGGGTTTTTCTACCTCTACATGCGCTTAAAGCGCATGTAAAGGGTGTTTCACCACCCAAAAGTGGTAATGGAGCCTTGAAACACTAAGTCTACAAGCAGGGACACCTTATGAGGTCTGAGGAGGACCTCTTATGCATGACTCCATATTTTGCACTTCAGTAGTGCCTTTACATGCGCTTAAAGCGCATGTAAAGGGTGTTTGTGCCTTTACATGCGCTTAAAGCGCATGTAGAGACCAATGTCCATTTAATTATATGGATTTTCATATGATTTGGTGCTTTTCAACTAAATTGTTTCAATACTTCATCTCAAAATGCTCAAATCTTGTGCTTGACAATGTTATAGTGAATTCCATTGAAGAACAAGCCTTTACATGCGCTTAAAGCGCATGTAGAGGTAGAGACACCCTGGTAATGGAGCCTTGAAACACTAATTCTACAAGCAGGGACACCTTATGAGGTCTGAGGAGGACCTCTTATGCATGACTCCATGTTTTGCACTTCAGTAGTGCCTTTACATGCGCTTAAAGCGCATGTAAAGGGTGTTTGTGCCTTTACATGCGCTTAGAGCGCATGTAGAGATAAGGCCTCTACATGCGCTTTAAGCGCATGTATAGATTCTTACCTGTACATGCGCTTAAAGCGCATGTAAAGGACCCTCTATACATGCGTTTCTTCTAACCAGAACTGGGATCACAATGCAATTAACACAATGATCAATTCAGTCCATCATCCACAAAGCATTGAGTTATAAGCAACCCCACCTCCTAGTCCAAAATCAGAACCAAAATAGCCTAAATAATACTCCCTCCGTTCCTAAATATAAGATCACTTTAGCAAATTTGGAAAGGTTAAGGAAGACATTCCAATGAGTTAGAATTACATGAAATTTTCAAAATACCCCTCACCTAAGTTTTAAAAATATCACCTTCAAACCACTATTTTTTGGGGGTGAAGGGAGTATAGGGGTAATTTGGGGAAAAATTGAGTCAAATTAGAAAGTAATCTTATATTTAGGAACACGCTCTCCTCCCTAAAGTGATCTTATATTTAGGAATGGAGGGAGTATGTAATCTCAAAAATTCCCCTCATTATCCTAATCTAATCTAGCTAAGCTAAGAAAATTTAAAATGAGTAAAGAAAAGTACCTAAAATGATGTATGTAGTAGAGAAAAACTGAATTTGGGTTGAGGGTTTCTAAACACAAATTAAGTTCAGTGGAGGTTTGGCGCCGTCCATGGAGTGCCAAGGAGATAATGGCGCACCACGTCATTTGTGGTCTGATCAGTAGACACATACCTTTGAACGTGAAATTTTTCATTTGACGTGGTATCCTAAAAATAGGAACTAATTTTGAAAAGAACATTTTTATTTCCATTGTAAATAAAAAATATTGAAAACATGACATTTAAATTTTTTTGTCGGTTAGTTCTTATTTTTAGGAAGACACGTTAGACTGTGTATGTCTACTTGTGATTGGTCAGATCACAAATGCATAGTGCATCGAATTCACATAAGAATTTCTCAAACTTTGTAATTGATGAGTGATAGATCTAAGATTCGAAATTGTTATTTATATTTGTTCTACTTTTTCTAGTAGTTAGCTGGTAGATTTGCACCTTGACACCACTTTTAATTCTTTATAATAAAGGTCGACCCAGTTCGATCCCCACTTGGTCAGGGTGCTGGGGAAAGAAATATATTAGATAGTCTTACCCTTACCCCTGCTTTACTATTAATCCTTTAATTTATATTTGAATAAAAATATTTTAATTTATTCTTTTTATTAAAATACATGGTTAGTTGTTCTACTTCTATCTTAACACGCCTTAATCATACTTGACAAGAAATGATTAATTTAAATAGTGGTAAATGAAAAATTTAAATCATAGGCGGTTGAAAAAAATCAACCTCTAAAACAAAAGGACGGGTGCTGCCAACAACACAAAATTATTGTAGGAGTTGATTTTTTTCGGTTTTAGCCAACTAGCTACTGTTAGGCGAGGCCAGCTAAGATGAAAATGTATGTTGCATCGTCCATATATGTAATAGGTTAACATTTTTCGTTTAGATGCATAAAATTTTAAAAATTAAAACTCCATGCAAGCATACAATTTAAACTTCGCCACATCAATAAAAAAGTTACATGTAAACAACCATGCAAGCAAGATTAGTTATCGTCTTGGTGTAGCATCCTGGCTTGCTGTGAATCCGGATAAAACTCGATGCAAGCATATATGATACTCTTATACTTCACCCCATCAATAAAGAAGTTATCAGAAAAAAACCATGCAAATAAAAAGATAAGTTATCGTCATGGTGTAGCATCCTCCTGATAACTATTACTATTATAAATAATTCAAATAAAAAGCGTGATTGTTTGAGGAAGTATATTGATTCATCCCTTACAATATGATTAGCAAGATAGACTCTCATGCCTTGACCAAAATAGAAAATTTGAAGAAGGAATTGTTGGATAGTAACATGGTGAAATAGATTTATATATGTGTATATAAAATAGATTCATCAAGTAAGATAAGAAAGAGACGCAAAATGTGGACTCTATATGAAATCTTGCTAGAATATATCATCAATTAATATACACACATATTTTAAGTCACAATTATATTAATTATTTGGAGCAACTTTTGATCCTAAATATAAGACATTTATTCAAATTATCTCTACTATATTTATCTTTTCTCTCCAAACTATAACAAAGTCTTATTCCACTACGTGGGGTGGCTACATGAATCATACAGTGATATCGTGCTTTATCAGTGATTAACTCTTTAAAAATATTATTTAGCAATGAATCTTGTTCTATTAATTCTCCAAGTGTTTGCATTGGCCTTCCTCTTCCTCTTTTAATTAGGCTCCAAGTTTTTTCTCCAAAGTAATTTACATTTTTATAAACTAATTAATATATAATATATAACAATACATATAACTTATTCAAAAAAAATATCATGTAAACATATACTAAAATTAAATAGTTCACTGTTCAATTTTTTTGTCAATCTAACCAAATTAATCAATCAAGCTTTATGTTAAGGACATAAAGTAAGGGAACTTGCATTAAAAGCCCTATGTAATAACTTTTGTTGTAGGTTTTAGACCATATGATTTTCAATATTTTTAAATGATTATTTAATTTGAGTCATTGATAAAGTTGACTTCAAGTTACTTATATTTGAATGTAAATATTGGAAGGTAAAATAATTTTATGAATATGTTGTTCTTTTATTTTTATGATAATTCTTTATATTAGCAACATGCAACGCATGTCAAAACCATGTAGTCCAATTTATGTTCCTTGCCTTGTAACACCTGTTTTTGATATATTTTTTTTTACCAAACCAGTTTTTGATAATTAGAATATAGAATCTGATGACAAATGTAAAGAGCGTTAGAGATAATTAAAGGCACACCGCAAAATTTTCATAGAATTAAAAAATATTGTCTCGAGTTTCATTATATTGTACTTACTGTTCATCAGACGTGAGTGCAAGTAACTTCTTAAGTCAGGAAAATACTGCATATACACATAAATACAAGATTTATTTATCAAGTATATCCAGCTATGTTAAGAGATGTTTATTCCCTCACATACGGTCCATTTTTTGACCAATAGAAATACTTAATGATAGATCAAGAAAAATTAAGGAATAAATTAATGTTAAATGTACTTACTCATATTTTCAATGCCAAACTTTTGGCAACGTAGGTCCAAGCACAAGTATAAAAGGGTTAGTGGAGATACAAATCCAAAACAAAGCATTGAACATAATACAATGAGAGGAACTAAAATGGGTAAGTTTTCTTTACCTTCAATTTCTTACCTCATTGTATTATGCTTGACATGTACAACAAGCGAGGTGATTGCCAGCCAACAACACACTCATCCTTGGCATCCAAACCACCCACATTCTCCAAAAAAGTCGCCATTTATAGCTCCCCAAACTCCACCCCCTTCTCCCACAAGGCCACCAATTGCACCTCCCCAAACTCCTCCCCCTTCTCGCACAATGCCGCCAGTTGCACCTCTCACAACGCCCACAAGGCCACCAGTTACACCTCCTCAAACCCCTCCACCCACTCCAATTAGGCTGTCAATTGCACCTACCCAAGCTCCTCCTACTTCGCCCACAAAGCAGCCAGCTGCACCTCAACCTTCTCCCACAAGGCCGCCAGTTGCACCACCTCAAGCTCCACCACGATCTCCTAAAATGCCGCCAGTTGCACCACCTAATTCGCCCACAAGGCAGCCAGTAGTATCTCCTAAATCTCCTCCACCTTCTCCGAAAAGGCCGCCAATTGCACCTCCAACTTCTCCAATAAGACCTCCAGTTGCAACTCCCAAAGCTCCACCCCCATCCACCACAACCGCGCCATTTACACCTCCAACTTTGCCCACAAGGCCGCCGTTTGCACCTCCTAAAACTCCTCCACCATCTCCGATCAGGCAGCCAGTTGCACCTCCCACTTCGCCCACAAGGCCTCCGGTTGCACCACCCCAAGCTCCTCCCCCTCCACCAATTACGCCGCCTGTTGTACCTCCCACATCTCCCACTAGGCCGCCAGTTACACCTCCCACAACGCCTCCAGTTGCACCTCCTACAGCGCCTACAACGCCACCAGTTGCACCTCCTCAAACTCCTCCACCCTCTCCGATAATTCCGCCAGTTGTAACTCCCATTCCTCCCACAACGCCTCCAGTTGCACCTCCCACATCGCCTACAAGTCCGATAGTTGCACCTCCCACATCGCCCATAAGCCCGCCAGTTGCAGCTCCTCAACCTCCACCACCTCCTCCGAAAACGCCGCCAGTTGCACCTCCAATTTCTCCGATAAGTCCGCGAGTTGCACCTTCCCAAGCTCCTCCACCGTCACCCACAACGTCGGCAGTTGCACCTACCATTTCTCCCCCGACGCCGCCAGTTGCACCTCCCACTTCTCCCACGACGCCTCCAGTTGCACCTCCTCAAGCTCGTCCACCGTCTCCAACAACGCCGCCAATTCCACCTCCCGCTTCGCCCTTAGGGCCACCAGTTGCACCACCCCAAGCTCCTCCCCCTTCACCCACTGCGCCGCCAGTTGCGCCTCCCACGTCTCCCACTACACTGCCAGTTGCCTCACCCACATCTCCCACAAGTCCGCCACGTGCACCGCCCACAACGCCTCCAGTCGCACCTCCTACAGCGCCAAAAAGGCCACCGGTTGCACCTCCTCAAACTCCTCCACCCCCTCCGATAAGTCCGCCAGTTGCACCTCCTCAAACTCCACCACCATCACCAAGAACGCCGCCCGTAGCACCTCTCACTTCGCCCACAAGGCCTTCGGTTGCACCACCCCAAGCTCCTCCCCCTCCACCAACTACGCCGCCTGTTGTACCTCCCACATCTCCCACTAAGCCGCCAGTTGCACCTCCCACAACGCCACCAGTTGCACCTCCTCAAACTCCTCCACCCCCTCCAATAAGTCCGCCAGTTGCACCTCCTCAAACTCCTCCACCATCACCAAGAACGCCGCCAGTAACACCTCCCACTTCGCCCACAAGGCCTCCGGTTGCACCACCCCAAGCTCCTCCCCCTCCACCAACTATGTCGCCTGTTGTACATCCCACATCTCCCACTAGGCAGCCAGTTGCACCTCCCACAACGCCTCCAGTTGCACCTCCTACAGCGCCTACAACGCCACCAGTTGCACCTCCTCAAACTCCTCCACTCTCTCCGATAATTCCGCCAGTTGTAACTCCCATTTCTCCCACAGCGCCTCCAGTTGCACCTCCCACATCGCCTACAAGTCCGATAGTTGCACCTCCCACATCGCCCATAAGCCCGCCAGTTGCAGCTCCTCAACCTCCACCACCTCCTCCGACAACGCCGCCAGTTGCACCTCCAATTTCTCCGACAAGTCCGCGAGTTGCACCTTCCCAAGCTCCTCCACCGTCACCCACAACGTCGGCAGTTGCACCTACCATTTCTCCCACGACACCGCCAGTTGCACCTCCCACTTCTCCCACGACGCCTCCAGTTGCACCTCCTCAAGCCCGTCCACCGTCTCCAACAACGCCGCCGATTCCACCTCCCGCTTCGCCCTTAGGGCCACCAGTTGCACCACCCCAAGCTCCTCCCCCTACACCCACTGCGCCGCCAGTTGCGCCTCCAACGTCTCCCACTACGCCGCCAGTTGCCCCACCCACATCTCGCACAAGTCCGCCACGTGCACCCCCCAGAACGCCTCCAGCCGCACCTCCTACAGCGCCAACAAGGCCACCGGTTGCACCTCCTCAAACTCCTCCACCCCCTCCGATAAGTCCGCCAGTTGCACCTCCTCAAACTCCTCCACCATCACCAAGAACGCCGCCAGTAGCACCTCCCACTTCGCCCACAAGGCCTCCGGTTGCACCACCCCAAGCTCCTCCCCCTCCACCAACTACGCCGCCTGTTGTACCTCCCACATCTCCCACTAGGCCGCCAGTTGCACCTCCCACAACGCCTCCAGTCGCACCTCCTACAGCGCCAACAAGGCCACCGGTTGCACCGCCTCAAACTCCTCCACCCCCTCCGATAAATCCGCCAGTTGCACATCCTCAAACTCCTCCACCATCACCAAGAACGCCGCCCGTAGCACCTCCCACTTCGCCCACAAGGCCTCCGGTTGCACCACCCCAAGCTCCTCCCCCTCCACCAACTACGCCGCCTGGTGTTCCTCCCACATCTCCCACTAGGCCGCCAGTTGCACCTCCCACAACACCTCCAGTTGCACCTCCTACAGCGCCTACAACGCCACCAGTTGCACATCCTCAAACTCCTCCACCCTCTCCGATAATTCCGCCAGTTGTAACTCCCATTTCTCCCACAACGCCTCCAGTTGCACCTCCCATATCGCCTACTAGTCCGATAGTTGCACCTCCTCAAACTCCTCCACCATCACCAACAGAGCCGCCAGTTGCTCCTCCCACATCGCCCATAAGCCCGCCAGTTGCAACTCCTCAACCTCCACCACCTCCTCCTACAACGCCGCCAGTTGCACCTCCAATTTCTCCGACAAGTCCGTGAGTTGCACCTTCCCAAGCTCCTCCACCGTCACCCACAACGTCGGCAGTTGCACCTACCATTTCTCCCACGACACCGCCAGTTGCACCTCCCACTTCTCCCACGACGCCTCCAGTTGCACCTCCTCAAGCCCGTCCACCGTCTCCAACAACGCCGCCGATTCCACCTCCCGCTTCGCCCTTAGGGCCACCAGTTGCACCACCCCAAGCTCCTCCCCCTACACCCACTGCGCCGCCAGTTGCGCCTCCCACGTCTCCCACTACGCCGCCAGTTGCCCCACCCACATCTCCCACAAGTCCGCCACGTACACCCCCCAGAACGCCTCCAGCCGCACCTCCTACAGCGCCAACAAGGCCACCGGTTGCACCTCCTCAAACTCCTCCACCCCCTCCGATAAGTCCGCCAGTTGCACCTCCTCAAACTCCTCCACCATCACCAAGAACGCCGCCAGTAGCACCTCCCACTTCGCCCACAAGGCCTCCGGTTGCACCACCCCAAGCTCCTCCCCCTCCACCAACTACGCCGCCTGTTGTACCTCCCACATCTCCCACTAGGCCGCCAGTTGCACCTCCCACAACGCCTCCAGTCGCACCTCCTACAGCGCCAACAAGGCCACCGGTTGCACCGCCTCAAACTCCTCCACCCCCTCCGATAAATCCGCCAGTTGCACATCCTCAAACTCCTCCACCATCACCAAGAACGCCGCCCGTAGCACCTCCCACTTCGCCCACAAGGCCTCCGGTTGCACCACCCCAAGCTCCTCCCCCTCCACCAACTACGCCGCCTGGTGTTCCTCCCACATCTCCCACTAGGCCGCCAGTTGCACCTCCCACAACACCTCCAGTTGCACCTCCTACAGCGCCTACAACGCCACCAGTTGCACATCCTCAAACTCCTCCACCCTCTCCGATAATTCCGCCAGTTGTAACTCCCATTTCTCCCACAACGCCTCCAGTTGCACCTCCCATATCGCCTACTAGTCCGATAGTTGCACCTCCTCAAACTCCTCCACCATCACCAACAGAACCGCCAGTTGCTCCTCCCACATCGCCCATAAGCCCGCCAGTTGCAACTCCTCAACCTCCACCACCTCCTCCTACAACGCCGCCAGTTGCACCTCCAATTTCTCCGACAAGTCCGCGAGTTGCACCTTCCCAAGCTCCTCCACCGTCACCCACAACGTCGGCAGTTGCACCTACCATTTCTCCCACGACACCGCCAGTTGCACCTCCCACTTCTCCCACGACGCCTCCAGTTGCACCTCCTCAAGCCCGTCCACCGTCTCCAACAACGCCGCCGATTCCACCTCCCGCTTCGCCCTTAGGGCCACCAGTTGCACCACCCCAAGCTCCTCCCCCTACACCCACTGCGCCGCCAGTTGCGCCTCCCACGTCTCCCACTACGCCGCCAGTTGCCCCACCCACATCTCCCACAAGTCCGCCACGTACACCCCCCAGAACGCCTCCAGCCGCACCTCCTACAGCGCCAACAAGGCCACCGGTTGCACCTCCTCAAACTCCTCCACCCCCTCCGATAAGTCCGCCAGTTGCACCTCCTCAAACTCCTCCACCATCACCAAGAACGCCGCCAATAGCACCTCCCACTTCGCCCACAAGGCCTCCGGTTGCACCACCCCAAGCTCCTCCCCCTCCACCAACTACGCCGCCTGTTGTACCTCCCACATCTCCCACTAGGCCGCCAGTTGCACCTCCCACAACGCCTCCAGTCGCACCTCCTACAGCGCCAACAAGGCCACCGATTGCACCTCCTCAAACTCCCCCACCCCCTCCGATAAGTCCGTCAGTTGCACCTCCTCAAACTCCTCCACCATCACCAAGAACGCAGCCCGTAGCACCTCCCACTTCGCCCACAAGGCCTCCGGTTGCACCACCCCAAGCTCCTCCCCCTCCACCAACTACGCCGCCTGGTGTACCTCCCACATCTCCCACTAGGCCGCCAGTTGCACCTCCCACAACGCCTCCAGTTGCACCTCCTACAGCGCCTACAACGCCACCAGTTGCACCTCCTCAAACTACTTTACCCTCTCCGATAATTCTGCCAGTTGTAACTCCCATTTCTCCCACAACGCCTCTAGTTGCACCTCCCACATCGCCTACAAGTCCGATAGTTGCACCTCCTCAAACTCCTCCACCATCACCAACAGAGCCGCCAGTTGCTCCTCCCACATCGCCCATAAGCCCGCCAGTTGCAACTCCTCAACCTCCACCACCTCCTCCGACAACGCCGCCAGTTGCACCTCCAATTTCTCCGACAAGTCCGCGAGTTGCACCTTCCCAAGCTCCTCCACCGTCACCCACAACGTCGGCAGTTGCACCTACCATTTCTCCCACGACGCCGCCAGTTGCACCTCCCACTTCTCCCACCACGTCTCCAGTTGCACCTCCTCAAGCCCGTCCACCGTCTCCAACAACGCCGCCAATTCCACCTTCCGCTTCGCCCGTAGGGCCACCAGTTGCACCACCCCAAGCTCCTCCCCCTACACCCATTGCGCTGCCATTTGCTCCTCCCACGTCTCCCACTACGCCACCAGTTGCCCCACCCACATCTCCCCCAAGTCCGCCACGCGCACCCCCCACAACGCCTCCAGTCGCACCTCCTACAGCGCCAACAAGGCCACCGGTTGCACCTCCTCAAACTCCTCCACCATCACCAAGAACGCCGCCAGTAGCACCTCCCACTTCGCCCACAAGGTCTCCCGTTGCACCACCCCAAGCTTCTCCCCCTCCGCCAACTACGCCGCCTGTTGTACCTCCCACATCTCCCACTAGGCCGCCAGTTGCACCTCCCACAACGCCTCCAGTTGCACCTCCTACAGCGCCTACAACGCCACCAGTTGCACCTCCTCAAACTCCTCCACCCTCTCCGATAAGTCCGCCAGTTGTGACTCCCATTTCTCCCACAACGCCTCCAGTTGCACCTCCCACATCGCCCACAAGTGCGCCAGTTTCACCTCCTCAAACGCTTTCACCATCACCAAGAACACCGCCAGTAGCATCGCCCACATCTCCCACTAGGCCGCCAGTTCAACCTCCAGCATCGCCTATAAGGCAGCCAGTTGCACCTCCTCAAACTCCTCCACCACGATTTCCACCCTCTCCAACACCGCCACCTAATGCTCCTCCACCAAGATCTCCGCCGCCCCCACCCAATGCTCCTCCACCAAGATCTCCGCCCCCTCCACCCAATGCTCCTCCACCAAGATCTCCACCCCCTCCTCCTCCACCCCCGAATATAATTTGCATCACAATTCTTGGTCGTACAGTTTGTATATGACCAAATCCCACCTCACTCAACCTATTATAATCTAAAACTTCATACTATCATACCACTTTCTTCGTTGCGGATCCTCCTTTCTCTATCACCTACCAAACAAATCTTGCAATATCCTTTGCAGCTTATTACAGTTTAATGGTCATTTCAATCTTATCGATTATGATCTTACGATAATAGGTGGAAATAAAACCTTATACTTAGCCTTGTGCACCTGAAATACTCTTTTCTGATAAAATCAAGAGATGCCGAATAGTATAGTTTTGACGTTTTGAAATTAAGTTGCATTCTGATTAGGTGAAAAGTACTTAAAGTTTGTAAGGCTAAGTGCATAAGTCTTCTTCATGTGTGTGTCTATATATAAATATATATATTAAATAAAATTTTATTTTATATTGTACCTGTTTAATGTAATATGAAGTTTATTGATACATCCATCCATTTATATAAATCATGTCATATTTGCTTTTTCTTTTTTACAAAGGGATTGTATTGCTCCTCTAAAGAAGCTTTTCTTAACATACTGTTACACCCACATTTATGGGATTCTTTCACGACCAGCCTGGTGTTTTGAATTAAAACATCATGCTTATGAACAACCTTGTTGTCAACTTTGCCGGAAAACATTATGTTCGTAAATTGAACTATCTTTCATATAATATTAATGCTTATACTTCTTCACATCTTGATTATAAGATCAAATTCACCTTTTTTTAGATTAAGGCATTAAGCAAATATCTTTCCTTTTTCCCATCCAAAACAAATTAAGCTTTAAATTTTGACATATGTCACATGTAAGAGTGTTAATTTAAAACTAAAATAAATTAATTTTAAGAAAATAAATTTAACTATTTGCCGTGCATTATTTTGGGGATAAATACAAATAAAGTTCTCTGAATGTGTAAAAGGACAATTAAGGTCACTAAATATTCAAAAGGACAACTAAGGTCACAGACACTAAATTAACCATTACAGCATCCCATTAACAACATGCATACTTAACCATTGCATCATCTATATTAACAAATAGAGCGTAGTAATTAATCACAACAGTCTCCTCATTAACCACAACAACATCCCCATTCCAATTAACAAAAGTATATGAGCTGAGTTAAATGTATATGAGCTGATAAAAAAAATAATTTTTCCCATCCATGATAATTAATTTTTTTGCCAGCATCTGATAACAATTTGATATCTCAAAATTGTATTTAATAAGGACTGAATCATGGGTTAATGCCACATTTAAACTTTGAACTTTCCCTTAATTTTACTTTTGGTCTCTATACTTTTAAATTCAATTATTTTAGACTTATAGTCCTTTAATTTTCACTCACTTTTAGTTTGGATCCCTTAATCTTAAAGTATGTGGATTTGATCATTTAAATTTGTATTATTTATAATAATTGGTCATAAACTTTGTATTGCTTGTAAATTTATAATTGTTTATCCTCTAACATTAAAAATTCGAAACTGAAACAACAGATTTTAAAATTCAGAAACCAATTGTTACGAAAAGCACACCTTTAAAGGAATAAAGTCACTAGTTCAAAGTTTCAAAATCAATAAAAGCTTAACAAAAATTTCAATGTCAATTAGAGTAAAAAAAATATTTGATAAAATTAAAGGACTAAAATAAAAGCTTACGGGAAGGTGATTGTGCACTTTTATACCTATCCATTAAGATAGACAACATTATGACATATTATTTTCATTATCCTTTTCCCTATTTGTATGTAATTAAGTATTTATACATATATACAAAAATCAATTTCACTGTTCCATTGCTATAACGTTTACAACACAATTACACGTTATGAATTGGCCACCGTAAAACACTTAACTTACACGAGAGCTCTAGTCAAAAGGATCGATGCGAAGATCATGTTCACTTGCCATGGCCATTCCAGTGCAGAGACATGTTGGACACATAACCTGACATCAAAACTCAGCACCACAGTTATCAATTGATTCAACTACAATATGGATGAGATAAAGAATTTACCATATAGATGACAAAGTCCTGCTCAAAGAAACATTAATAATTTAATGTATACAAGAATATTGTACGCATTTTTCACTAACCCCTCCCTATTGGAAGGCAATCATGTTTGAGGCATCGTAGGACACTGAGTCCAAGCACGCAAGTCAAACAACAAGCCTTATCCTATTGGAAATGCTTCATTGACTTTAAACAATGAAACAATATAAATGCTCTATCATCAACTAGATCTGTAGAAATATATGTCCTTCCTCTGATCATAGATTAAGGATGCAAGTTTAATTAATTAATGCAAAATATTTTTCCACATCATCTTTCTCCATCCACTCCACCTCTCTCGTACTTAATAATTGTTTAGAAAAAATCAATGGGAGTAATTTAAGAAAAATTAATAGTTATTAATAGGTCCTATATTAAAGACAGAGATCAACTCTCTAACTAAATTCTATATTAATAACTGGAAGGGGGTGGGTGGTATCGAAATATTAGAAACTAAGGTTCGTATTTCCAGGAGACAAACCTTGCCAGACCCAGAACAGTTAGAACATCTCTCAGTTTTTGGAGGTGATAAAGGCTGATCTCTGCCATTGACTGAGGTTATTGGTTCAATCAGAACAAGTGATCCTGTGCTTGAACATCGAGCACATGCAAGATATCCTGGCAAAAAAATATATGAACATTGGAATTGTCAAACTTCTCTGCAGTTAATTTCACAATACATCAAGCCGTCACAAGCATCTCTGCTTCATTGACTTTAAACAATGAAACATTATAAAAACATCTGCCTAACTGGCCACATAAGAGCCCAAACTATGAATAATTAGGGATAACCAATAAATCGTTCCATGACTAGGAGTGTCGATGTTTAACAAGGAATACATATGAGAGCATTCAATGGAACGATCTTACCAATCCAAAGTAATACGAAATGAGGAAATATAGAACTTTTTTTTTGGACAAAGAGGAAATATTGAACTTTGATGCACAGATAGAAGGTGACTCAGCATATGTGGAGTCAACAATCTCGGCTCTCAGGGGCACTTTGTCAAAAACATAAGTCAGAAAGTCAACTCATTTATAGCTACAATGGAAGCATTGAAACCAGAATGTTCCAATCTTTACAATTCAAAAAACCAGAATCTCAGCTTTACCGCAGAATTCATCACAGATCAATGCAGTTCAGCTGGTACAAATTCTGTTTTGACATTTTTTGTAAATATGATCAAATAGTAAATTGAGAGGAAAGTAAGAAAACTGAGAAGTTGTGGGGGTAAAAATATAAAAGCTGTTGAGTCAGACTGGAGGAGCGTTCAAGGCATCACAACCCATATCATTTGGTTCTACGATTTTCAATTTTTTCCCCATTTAATTGCAAAAGCAAAAGGGTCATCACCTCCTCTGAAAGATAAAGGAGTGAAATGTTCATTAAGTAGAGAAGGTGGTCAGCAGAAGAGTCACAAGAGCCTTACAATCCATTATCAAGAAGTTCAATGCCTAAAACGCAGACAATAGGGTAGAGTTTTTAATTTTATGTCATACCAGTGCCAAGGCAGTACTTGCATCTCTTTTGCTCCTGCTGCTTCACATTGTTTATCTCAACAACCATCAGTGCTGAAATCACCCCAACTGCCCCACCCGAGAATGATGCCACAATGGGGTCAACCTGACTATGATTTCCAAGAAAGTCCAATTTATATACTGACTAAGGATGAAAGAGACAATGAAAAAAAAACGAGAAAGAAAGAATGATGAGAAAAGTAAAGAAAGAATATAGTCACTGTTTAGACTGACACTATCCAAAGATCCATAGTTTTTTGAAAGAAAAAACATACAAAGCTTCTGCAGGCCCCAAGGTTTCTGACAAACAGAATTCATCTTCCTATAATTTCTAGTTTTTTTCCTTTTGAAATTTTGTATAGAAGCACTAGATATAGAAATAGATCACACGTAAGGTTACTGGTGGCTGATAACCGTGGCTTACTGCCTGATTTCTGAAGATCATTGACATAGTAATCAAGAAAAATTATCTAAATCTGTCTCTGTTCAATAAAAAAGAAAGACTTAAAGCTACCATAAAGTTCAACTGATGAGAGGAGATAGACTCAAGATCGGATTGAATCAATTGACACAAAATCAGATAAGAGAGATTTTTTACTAAATACAGCCCAATGGCTGTCTGAAGAGCTTAGTTGTGTGTGTGTGTGTGTGTGTGTGGGGAAGGGGGGGGGGGGGGTGAAACTCAATATTCAACCAAAGGAAAGAATTGAAGACAGCCAAAATTTACTGCACACTTACTCATTCTGTTCAATTTTGATGTAAATTGTTGTTCAAGTAAGTTTCTAGGTTGACCCCAATTAGAGAGGAATGAAACCTAAAGCATACTTTTAATCCCAAAGAAATACAAGGGCTCACCTATTTATTTCTGTGAAACTCCCCAAGCTCGGAAAGTGTAGGCAAATTAATTGCAGGTTATCAAGTGCACAGTGATTAAAACTTTCAAATGTTCTGTCGCTAAACTGCCAAAGAGCAGTTGAGAAAAACATAGTTAAAGGGAAGATATCTTGCAATGAGACTGGGTGAAGGTCTGTAGACTAATGATGAACCAAGATAAATCAATGTCTACTCTATTTTCCTTAACTCCTAATTTTGTCTTGCATCATAATTATTACCTCAGCACTTGCTGCTGTTTAGCTTGAGCTCATTTCACTGTCTATTAGTCGTTCAAGTAGGATTTGGGTAAACTGAAATTTCGCTGCTGTTTGTACCATAATCTTTCCATCCAAAGCAATTTAATTGCTCATTGAATTGATAGCCACTGTGTTTATATGTCAAAGTGATTAAGTGTAATTTCTGCCTTTGAATACTCTTCATTCACTAATGAATGGAGAGGGTCTATTCAAAGAAAAATAGACAAAATATGATTCTGTATGGGGCTCAAATCTCACAATTTGGTATGAAGCGCAGTTTTCTGTTCTCACTCTCTCTCCATTAAGCTGCCTCTCTCACTTGATATGTGTGTGTGTGTGTGCGCACACACACACGCATCCTCTCCATTAAGCTGCCTTTGAATACTCTTCATTCACTAATGAATGGAGAGGGTCTATTCAAAGAAAAATAGACAAAATATGATTCTGTATGGGGCTCAAATCTCACAATTTGGTATGAAGCGCAGTTTTCTGTTCTCACTCTCTCTCCATTAAGCTGCCTCTCTCACTTGATATGTGTGTGTGTGTGTGCGCACACACACACGCATCCTCTCCATTAAGCTGCCTTTCTCACTTGCAAAAACTCTGCATACACCTAGGTTGTGTTCTTTTTCTAGAATTAGTTATCAGATTTCATGCATAAAGTGCAATCTTGAAAGATAAGTTATTGCAAGGCATCTTCTAAGAGAAGCACAAAGTAACGGACAAAAATGGAACAGTAAATGCACAGTACCTCAATTGCATAGGAAGATGCATACTACGGATAAAATCTTCATATGATGTGCCCCCTAGTCCAAGCTTGAGCTCCAACTGAGAAAGGCAAATGAAATTGATCAGCACAGACAGAAAGTTGGAAGGCCAATGAATGTCAAGTTTACTAAAGGTTTGAATTGCGAGAGATAAAAAGATTACTCTTGTCCACAATTAATATCTCCAGAACCTAATTACAAGGTAATAAATTCTTTTATGAGAAACATGAATATGTATATGTAAAACTACTTAAGAGATACATGATTAAGCATTAGAACAGAAATACTTACCAAGAAAAGGCATTAACTTATATTTTTTATGCATCATCAAAATGGATAGTAACATTGATTTCAATTCTTTTAATTTAACCAATGAGAAGAATGGAGTAACGTAAGAAAAGGCATTTTTCTTTCACATACACGAGTTTAACACATTAGACAACATTTTTGTGTGTATAGAATTAAGTAATTTCCTTCCAAATGAACAGAAGTGAAGAATAACCATTATGCACAAGAAAACAAAAAATTTGTGAGCACGAACATGAATAAAAGCATGCAAACTTACAGTAGGAGCTAGAAGGCCACCAAAAAGCATCACCCCAGCAATGAGAGAAAAACAACTCGCATAATATTGCTTAAGGTTTGATGCAGTCTGCAAAAATAAAATATAACATATAAAATATTTAAATTGAATGCCATTTTAAAAGACTTTGTTTCATGCAAATTAAGTACATAGATAAAATCATGAGAAACATTTGTTAAATCATTAGAATATTTTATCACTAACTTCCAGAAGCTGTACCAAGGGAGGAAAAAAAAAACAGAATGAATGGTCACTATCCACCCAAGACTTTGTGCATGCAAAATCACAGGCACCATAGATCAAATTATTGAAACTGAAATATTTCATCTCTAGCTTGAAGAAACTTACCAAGGGAGGCAAGAAAGGAATAAATGATGGAAAGTTTGGAAGTTCATGCTCTCGCTCTTCTTTCAACCCTAATTCAGCAGTTTTAATCCTCTGTTGTATCCTGAGTCTACGAACCTGCAAAATAATATTGATTATTGTATTAAAAAAGTTCCCACAGATAAGAATTCATGTTAGCGACTTTGAATTTTGAGCTGGTTATTAGTTTCTCACTATTAAAGCCATCGAAAATATCTTACTCCAGGTTCATAAATGGGAATTTGAATTTTGAGCAGTTATAAATGATTTGATAATAAAACTATAGCCAACAAAACCAACAACATCATATCAATGACTGTAACTGATATAGGCATGTTGTTAGGTTTCAGTTTAGTAGTAATAAGGGTATTTTTGTAATAACTGAATAACTGTATATTCTTTGTTTTCTTTCTATTTCCCTTTTCTCTGTATCAGTAACCCTTAAAAAGGGCAGCCTAGTGCACAGGGCCCCTACAAAGTAATCAATATCCAACTCTAGGTCTCTTTCTTCCTTAATGTTTAGTTAAGACCTTTATTTGGGAACCCGGAGCTCAGCTAAACAGCAGGCATACGTGATACATATGAAAAGAATCCTGCTAATTATTGAACCAACAACAAGAACTAAAGGTAAACAAATTGTACTAGCATAAATTTTGCAATTACACCAGCGGTGCAGCCACCGGACATATCTCTCCAAGATGCATGAAAATCTCACAGGAAATAATGTCTTTGAAGTGCATGAAATAGGTTACACAATGAAGAAATGCACAGATCTATGTAAAGCAATAACCAAAAACAGTTTAGGTTAACGGGGTGAGCAAGTTAAAAGATGTAATGTCATTAAGCAGCAATCATATTCACTTCATGAAAATAGAGAAACTCAAGGGAGATATTGAGCATAAGATTTCACCAAAAACATTTAATTACAAATTTTTCACAAAAAGAAAACAATGATATATTTAATATAAAAAGCTTCTAGCACAATGTAAGCATAACAAAGAAAAAAATTACAAAAGAGCAGGGCAAAACCTACAATCATTAGGGGAAACTGAGACAAAGGTAAATGTTCCCAGCCAAGAAAAGACACCTTGCCTAACAAATTCAAGTACTGAAGGCTTCATATTCCGTTGGAATGAATTATTTTTTTTAATTCAGATCATGTCTAGCTTGGTAATACTGGCTAAAAGTTTCATTACAATTTTTCTTTTTTATTACTCACGGTATCCCCCAAACCCGCAAACCCAATAGGCCAAGGACTAAATTGCCGTGGATCTGAGCCTCATTACATTTTACCAACAAACAAATGTGAAGGATCACAATGTTATTATAATGTAAGCTATCACGTCATCCACAGTGGCTTCTTGGTGTAAATAATACTCAACTGTGTTAAATATCCAGGAAAACGGAAATGGGATCTGAAAATTGATCACAGGACAGTAGGACACCATGCAATCTTCTTTCATCTATTAGTGTATAAATTATCAAAAGTATCATCCGCTCCATCCTTTCTGTCTAAAATAAAATAGAACACTAGTTTGCTTTTCTTGTGGGCTAGATGCATGATTTTGACCTCATCGGCTCTGATTGCTCTACTAATACCCAATAGGAGGCTTTAAATAGTTGGAAGGTTGGTAATCTTCACAGGTAATACCCTGTAACCTTTCCTCTGTTTTTTGACAAAAGTAAAGCATTTTATGATGTTTACGCAAGACAAATCGTAAACTTTATGGTTAAGACTTCTGCTATCTCCATGTAACATTATGCTGCCACTTTTACCACCACACCACTCCTTACATGTTACCAAACACTAATGCAACAACCATGTAATAGTATAAAAATTCATACGAACATATATATAATAACACCATCCAATTCATTATGCCTTGTCTAAACATTATCACGGTAGTACTGGAAATTTGTTGCCATATAGTATAGGACAGAATCTACTAATTATTACCTCTTCCATATGCAAGAAAATCTTATTCCTACGACTTCTAATGTTATCCTGAATTTCTTGTAGTTCCATTTTGGCAAAATCTTGTACTGTCTCAGGGCCTTCAATGATGCAGAACCTGTAATTGAAATGGGGAAAATAAAAAAATAAGTGCACATATAACAAGAAAAAAAGGGTCAACCCAGTTGGATCCTACTTAGTGAGGGTGCTGGGAAAGAGAATATACTAGGCACTTTGGTCTCTGCTTTTTTACAAAGAGGCTAATTCGAATCTACGACCTCAGACCCCATGGCAAGCGAGCTTATCGTTACCGCTAAGCCAAATCGGTCCTTCAAATAAGTGCGCACATATATGGCAACAAATTTCCAGTACTACTGTAATAGTGAGGAATGACAACGCTCAATATGGTCAACAAACTAGGTAAAAAATACAACTTAAATTTCCAAATGTTTAGCACAATTGGAAGCAACAAATTAACAAAAGCAGCAAAAAACAAAAAGAAAATCAAAGAAATATACTCCATTGCAGTGTGAGAAAGATAATTCACTTTGCAACTTAAGGGGAAAATTGCACATTTGTTATATCTTGTCAACGATCTCATCAATAACTATTCAGTTTTTTAAGATTAAGATATTTCTCTTTAAATTTTTAAGTATTCAGGCAAGTATTCAATAGAAAGAGAAAGAAAGTAATCCAGCTCCGTTTTTCTATATAATTCCCTCCCACTAAATTCTAAGATATTAAGATATGCTACTTGTATGTAATTAGATTATATAATATTAATTTATAAGTATAATACTACCTCCGGTCCTAAATATAAGACCTAGTTGACTTTTTTGGAAAATCTTAAAAAAGCAAAATAAGTCAATTATAAATTGATTTACCTAATTTTTTTTTCTTAAACTAGTTTATTTGACCTATAAACTAATAATTATTCTAAAAAATATATAAAATATGTCATAATTTAATAACATATTTCGTAACCTTAACATCTCCTAAAAAAGTCAACTAGTTCTTATATTTAGGACCGGAGGGAGTATATTACTTCTCCCGTTAGATCTAGTTGATTTTTTTTTTTAAAAATCCTAAAAGAACAAAATAAGTTAATTATAATTTGATTATCTAATTTTCCCTCTGAATACCTATAAACTAATGAGTAATCTGAAAATATATCAAATATGTCATAATTCAATAACTTATTTCACAAACTTACTCTCTCCAACAAAAAAATAAACTAAATATTACCCCTCCCACCCTACCACTTTGATTTAGAGAAATTAACAATACAAAATGAATGGCTTTAAATTGTGTATATTTTTTCTTCAAATCTAATTTATTCATGGTCTATAAACTAACCTACACGTATAATACAATCTAAATATACTTACAAGTGACATATCCTATAATTTAGTGGATTGGTTCAATTCCTGTAGTTATATTCAAAATAAATAAAAGTGACTAATTCCGGATCTCCATTTAAAGAAAAAAAGTAAATAAGAAAGTGAAGTTGATGTGCATGCAATGAAGTGTTACCCTTGGGCGTTGTTTGTATCGAGCACATCAGAGTCGGCGGCTGAGGCGGCAAAAGAAGAAGAATCAGAATCTAAGGCCATCACAGGAGGCCACGTGGACCTAACGTCTCCAAATAACAATCTCTTGCGAGTGTAAGCAGAATCGTAGCGATGAAGGGAGAGTAAAGAGTAACGAGTGAGGGCAGGATTGGAATTAAGATTAAGATTAAGATTTCGACCCAAACACAGAACCATTCTGGAAATTTAAAAAAAAAAAAAGCCTGTGATGAAAGAAATCGATAGTGTATGTCTACGGAGAAGAAGGAGAAGAAGAAGAAGAAGGTGTGTGTTTTTGTGTGTTGGGAGGCAAATGGGATGCCACGTGGAAGTTGAGAATTGGTGGGAAATTGATTTTATATTTGGAAGGCATTTTGAGTGGTCATAGTTTCGTCAGATTCCATGGACTTCTTTTGGACTCTTCTTGCTAGTTACTTTCCCACTTTCTGTTTTTTTAATGGATTTAGTGATTATGATAAAAAAAATGGATTTTAGTGATTAGTGATTGATTTTCCCAACCTAATTGAAAAAGAAAAATTAATTTTCTCTCATTTCAAAAGATCATATAAACCTCGGGCAACGACATTAAAAAAAAATCTGTTTTCAATTTGGGTTAAGAAAATATAGTCAATGCCTTTTCATTGTGAGTCAAATTGAACTAGATTCAACTTTTTTTTTATGTAAACTAGATTCAAGTTGTCTTAGGTAATTAAAAGTAGTTACTGATTTTATTCTAGTGGTTATTTAGCTATTCGATTGTTTACTGCCCCAAATTTATTTATCTCATGTTGGTTGTCCCACCACCTAAGGTGCCCATAAATTAGAGAATTAGTTTCTCATCATCTATTGTGGGTTGGAGAATGTTTTGATCATTAATTAAAAAAAAAACAATAACTTAAGGAGTTAGCGTGCTAGCCCTTGTGAATGAAACAAATTCACAGGCCAGCTGTCTACCCCCTATATACGATTTCAGAACAGCGATGGATTAGTCCTACTTTGAGAAAAAAAAACAATCTACCTAATGTCATTTCTCATATTGATGGTGCATTTATAGGCTTTTAATATTCAAATATTATTTATTTGTGCTTCCCCCAATACTTATAAGCTGAACGGAAATTTCAAATTCAATTTAATATTATATGTTATTTTCTAAATATAAGATATGATTGATTTTGATAAAATTATAAATAAAGTATTTATAAAATGGTTTGGCTTAATTCTTTTCCTAAACTAAATTTGCTAACTTCTTATTCCTAGGTCCTAAATATAAACCTATTTGGGGAAATAAATTTGACTCTTTTTTATACATAGTTAATTTTATTATGAATATAATACATATTTTTAATTATTCAAAACTTACCCCAAATTATCACTACTTAAGTTCTTCTTTAATAAACAAATAAGAGAGGGGGTAAGGATAAAGATAGATGACTAGGATTTAAAGTAATATCATGTGATTTAATTAATTTTATTAAGTTTTAACTATTCTATCAACAGTTCAGGTAACATTACATTTGAGCGCTATTGTTCTATACAAAATGATTTCTTTTTTTTTCCATCATTCACATTGCAAAACAACGGAAGATTTTGCATATTGTTCACCACTAAATCCCACAAAGGATTTCAAATAAAATTATATATGCATCCAATCCAAAAATTATAATGGCAAGACCATAAGCTCGAAAGCATATCCACAATGTCAATCAGAAAGTTTACAGATGGTGTATGTTTTAGAGCCAATCTTACATTCAATACGGTTGAATTTACAAGTAAAACCACAATTTTCCATAGATTTCTCAACAGCACTTCTCCTGCTTACTTCTTCAACCACTTTCTTTAGGGAATGACCAATGTCACCCAATGCCCATGCTAAGGATATGTGAGGCCGAGCATCCTGAAAAAACAAGAGAACATGATGTCAGATCCATAAATAGAACTGTGAAACAGACACATAACGCCAAGAGTGATAAAAACATAGAACCACTAACCTTGTAAAACTCAGGGAGATTATGAAGCTTATAAACGCCATTAACAGCTTCAATTTGCTTTGTTATCTGAAATGCATTGAGAAGCAGAAAAATCTCATGCCTATGCTGATATGCATGCCCAAAAAGTGAATTTCTAGAAATAATCTTAGTCAGCAGCCACTATGAGCCGATATAACTCCTAAAAGAAATACGTCCTTAAAATGCTTGGATTAATAATTCATATATCTGAGCCTTTCCACTATCAAATCATTTTTTAACATCAATTTTTTTGCATCACATCACAAAAGATATTATTTATGTGCAAATGACTATGTATAGTGTTGACTCCATATGCACTCAATCAATGTCAAGCTCCTCTGTGGCAAAAAGAAATAGTAAAGACATATGATATCAACATTGAGAAACTCTAGGGAATAATATTTGGACCAGTTTGATTTTGCCATACCACAATGTCCATGTCAGTGATTCTATTTCTCAGATTACAAAACAGAATGATCAAATAATCTTTCATTTGGCTATATCTACAAGATGCTTTCCTTCTGGACTTCTGCTTTCCAAGGATAGTTCCCATAATAGTTTTGGTCAGAATAATATAATTCCAATTTTACTTTTTACTCACAACTTTCCCATGCTTAAGACACATAAACAGAGATTTTTCTCCAATTTAATGTACATAAAAAAGAAATATAGACAATAGAAAACCAAATGAAATAGCAATGCACGAAAAACAACTAAATATTATTGAAAATTAAGGCTTCAAAGCATACCTCTCTCAACCCTCCTTGAACCACTTCTAATGATAAAAAGGTGCGTGTAAGTTCATCATTTACGAAAACTTCCCACTTACTGAAGTCAATCCAAAAGCTGCTCCAACGCAAGAGTTAGAGTCAAAGAATAGAATAGGCAGACAGAAAAATGTGTACTGACATACAATTGACAAATTTAGGCATGAACTGACCGCTGTTGAGTTTGAAGTTTCTGTCGAAGTTTTGTTACCATGGACTCAATCTGATGCACCCGTATTGCGACAGTTCTCCCCAAACTAATGTGAAACTCTTTTCCTATAACGGCCTGTTCAAGCTTCTCTTCATTTTTGCAGAGAGTATTGAGTGGTAAATCAACATCAACAGCATGAAGACTTGGCTCTTGGGATGAGACCTTCTTCAAGAAGGCAGCCATTCCTTTCTTTGATGGAGATGGTATACAAACTGCAAGAAAGCCCCTATCAGATATGGCACATTATAGGATCAAGAAATCATATATCTTGAAGTGAGAAAGGACTAGAAGAGTCCAGTGCATTGCAACTCTACTGTCCAAAAGCATGCCATGGGTACTTGACTTTAAAAGTACGCTTGTTCCAATAAACAGGTATGAATAATCAGTTCAAAAAATAAAAACTTATCATTACCATGTATTAGAAAATGCTTTTACACATCCTACATAAAACATCAATTTGGGTGCTTTCAGAACTTATCATTACCATTTCCCACCTGCCACAGTCCTAAATTTAGAATAATTTGTTACTCCTTCATGAGCATTATCAGGATTTGATGAAATATGATTGGAACAAATTCAGATAGCCATACACAAAAATTGACCAGGCCAATTAGGGTCAAAATTCTCGATTTCCATGTCATTTTCAATCTAATCATCCAGCAGGAGGCCTTTGGCTCTTTGGTATACACCATCATAAAGTATTACAAATAAACAACTGAAGAACAAACTTGGTACACTTACTTGGAATATACACATGTAAGGCATAATTTCCCTCAACATGAGGGAAGCTCCTAACTCTACTTGCCTGACCAGCCTGTAGAAAATCTTGGGAGCCTTCACCATTAAACCAATTAACACTTGTCATTAGTAGGGAAAAAACACAAAACAAGTAAACTAACATAAACAATGAAGGAACTCTTTTTTTCTTGCAATAAAATCTCAAATATATCAAAATAGTCAATGAATTCAAAGTCCTCTAATTTTGATCATTAATTCACATTCTGAGGATGGTGCTATTTCTTTTACTATTTACTCTTATATTTTCCACATGAATCATCAGCATCCTCTTCCAAACGTCAGAATTATCTTTAATACTGTCTCCCATACAATAAATAATACTCCCTCTGTTCCTAAATATAAAAGCTAGTTGACTTTTTGGAGTATCCTTAGAAAGACAATAGGTTACTTAAAAATTTATTTTCCTCAATTTTTCTATAATCTAGTTTATCTGACATAAGAGCTAACATATGATCCAATAATATTCAAAATATGTTATGATTTAGTAGCTCATTCGCTTCATTAATTTCACAAAAAAAAACGTCAACTAACTCTTATATTTAGGAACGGAGGGAATATAAGTTAACCAACGGAAATACCAAGAGAATTTGGAGGATGAAGGAGCGAAAGTGGAGGTGGAGGCAATGGAGAGGAGTGACTGAAGTCTTGAGAGTGAGCTAAAGTTGGGGTGGAGGGGACAGATTCAGGGTCTGAGTCAGAAGATATGTCACCATAACATGCTTTCAAGGCCTCCATCTCTAATCCTACAATTCAATGCAATGAAATAAAAGATCAGGAGTTCAAACCCAAATCTTATTTCAAAAGAATGGATCAAATTGAAGCATCACTGTTCTTTCTTGTTGCATCAGTTCAGCAACATGATGCATCTCACTGTTTTTTGGAACATAAAGATACAATTTTCCCATAGCCTTTAAACTCTCAAATGAATGAACATAAAATAATTAAGACACGATTAAATCAAATGATGCAAATGAGGATTGAACTGGGGGCAAGAGATTCACTTCCTGCAATGAGTCTTAGACAAGCAATCTTTATCATCAGTTTTATTTATTAATAAACTCCAAAAAACGTGGCTAATTAGAAAGTAAAAGAGGAACTTCAGTGGAACCAAAGACTAAATATCAACAAAAGAAAACCAATTTGGGATATTATCATTCATCGAGAATACAAGTAAGGCCGAAGAATTAAATCAAAAAGGGAAGAAAGGATTAAGGATGCTTGCCTAATATATTATGGGTCGACCGGTGGCCTCTATTGTAGTGGAAGAGTCCAGTGCTCCTGCCCAGTGAAAAAGGAGAGGATGACTTTTGTTTTTAGGCGCATGTATTGTATTTAACTCTTCACTTTTTCTAGAAAATCCTTAAAAAAGAAAAATAAATTCGTTATAAATTGATTTACCTAATTTTTCCTCTTAAACTAGTTTATTTTACCTATAAACTAATAGATAATCTAAAAAATATATCAAATATATCATCATTTAATAACCTATTTCGCAACCTTAATCTCTCCAAAAAAAATCAATTAGTCCTATATTTAGGACCGGAGGTAGTATTGTGTTCTAGTGCAAACAGTAGAGCACAGACAAATACAAAACAGTCATTCTGCAAGCTGCAAGTAACAAGGGGTTTTCACTTGTTGGGCCAATAACACTTAATATGGTCATTTTAATCACTTTGATCATACAACTGTTGTTTGTTGTGAGGGATTTGGAGGGAGGCTTTCCTAAGGTTAGTGGGGATTCTAGGCTAGCCCGATTTAAACCGGTCAACTCAACTCAAATCATTTTTAATTTGGACTAGCCCACTTTTAGCCTGTTTTAATTCGATAATAATTTTTTCCAACCCAACCTAGTTTTTTCAGGTTTAACTCAACCAAAATACAAGTTTTATGAGTAAATTTGTGATTTTAGGCTAAGTCAACCGGACTAATTCGGGCTAAACTTTTTGCAACTCAACTTGTTTTTATGTGTATAATCGGGCTTAACCCGTCGGGTCTGGCCAGAAGTTCTAGATCTACTTTGGAGTTAGATTTATAAATTTGTATAAAGAAGAATTTATTAAAAACTACTCCCTCTGTTCCTAAATATAAGATCACTTTGGTTAATTTGGTGAGATTAAGAAAGATAATAAAATTACATGATCTTCCCAAAATCCCTTCAATTACTTAACTTTAAAAGGAGGAGGAGTTTTCAATGAAAAAAGGGAGTATACGGGTAGTTTGGGCAAAACTTGAGATAAAATAGGAAGTGATCTTATATCTAGGAACTTATTCACTTCCCCAAAGTGATCTTATAGTTAGGAACGGAGGGAGTATTAATCATCCAATTATTTAAAATCTAACTTAAGAAAATCCCCCCTTCACCCACTTTCACTTTTCTTCCTATACCAAATAAGTGTTGGAATATTAATTATAGCAATGGTATATATAATGTTATATCATTAATTTGATGTGACTTTCTTTAGGAGAATATTGAAAAATATGTATCTATAAATGATAATATTTTTTCCACAAGATGGATATGTAAATGAATCATTTAAATGGTAGAATATTGGAAAATACATGCGTACATAGTGGAGGATGATTTATCTGGTATATGTTTCTCAATATAGATTATAGGGAAAATTAATATGAGATCCCTCATAAGGGACTTAATACTAAAAAAGTCCCACAAACTCTCCATATTAAAGTAGGATCCATAGGGACCTTACTTTAATATACTTCAAATAAAAAATACCAGATTGTCTTTTTCCTCTAATTAGTCTATAGCTTCTCTCATTCGTCTCTCTTACTCTCATTCACAAAGTCGCGATTCAGAAATTAAATCCCATCAAGTGTTCGTTGCTGATCGATTCTTCTTAGCATCAAATCTAACTAAAAGCACAGGGAAGGGGTTGAGCACTAAACCCACAAAAAAGCTCAAAGGTATCGTTATTCAATTAGTTTTTTTCTTGTGTCTGTAATGGATTGTAAAGAAGATGAAAATGTTTGTGTCTGTTTTTAAATTACATCCCATTTGACTGATGTTTTCTTATTGTGTGCATATATGACCCTTAACCCTAAAAGCAATTAATTTGCGTGAAACATCTTTCATTTTCAAACTATACCCGAGTTGATAAGAGAGACTTTGTGAGGAAAATAAGATGAGAGTGAGTAATAAAAAAGAGAGAGAATAAACAATTAAGTGCAATATGTATAGTGCCATAGTCACTAAAAGGTAAAAATGAAAAAGACACGCAATAAATGCAAAGAAAAACCAAAAGTGATAGTATTATATTTTAGGACACACCTACTTACAAAATTATACTAAAGTGAACCTTGTATTTTAAGACCCGCATTGTATTGGGGGGAAAATGTCTAAAAAAATGTAGAGGAACAAAGATTTTTAGTGTACAACTTGATGGTTAAAAAGAAAAAAGGGGCAAAATATAAGGACCAAATACTAAATATTGTATCAAGGAGTCTCAGAAGTGTAGCCCCGAAATCCTGAATATGAACCTTACTTTTCTCGAACTTATTACAGAGAGCAAGCAAAAGTACAAAACCTCTTGAAAACCCTAAACTTCCTCACCATTGTCATCAGCTTCAGAGATTGAGAGAAAGCTAGAAACATAGCATGGTTTTGGGGCTAAGAAAGTTCAGTGAGAGGACCGAAGATGGCGTGGGCCAGCCAATTCTTGATACCGACAACGGCGAAGAGCTCATGCGCGTGCAACCACGCGTTGACATCGTCCTCGCTAATCGTCCTCGTGAATCCCATGGCACTCTCTACATTTCTAACAAGTATATGCTCTTTTCGCCTCTCTACTTTATATGTGTGTGTGTGTGTGTGTGTGTTTTTTTTTTCCTGTCTTACTTGCAAAGTTCCAATTTTTTTTTTTAATTTTAGGTGATATCTTTAATCGAAGAATATTAATTATAAGATCCGGTTAAATTTTGTTTTGGAGAGATTGAGGAGGCTAAATGAGCTGCTTATTCATAATGAATTATATGTAAGGACCTAGATGACTTTTTTTTTGGAGAGATTAAGATTGTGAAATAGGTTATTAAATTATGACATATTTGATATATGTTTAGATTATCCATTAGTTTATAGATAAAATATACTAGTCTAAGGGAAAAATTAGGTAAACCATCAATTTATAATTAACTTATTTTGCTTTTTTAGAATTTTCCAAAAAGTCAATTAGGTCTTATATTTAGGACCGGAGGGAGTATTAGATTAGAAGTCAAATAAATTAGTTTAGAGAAAAAAATTCAGCTAAGTTAATTTATTAGTAATTTATTTAGCTTTGTTAGGATTATAAAAAAAGTCATTTTGGTAGTATATTTAGGAATGGAGGGAGTACCTTGTTGTAAGTATATCTGCAATTGTGCGTGTATGTGTGATATACATAACATTTTGTTGATTCACTTCGTCATTGTTGTACTGTACTGATTCAAGCTGACTTCTGTTTTTGCAGGCAAGTGATATGGCTGAGTGATGTAGACAAGGCTAAAGGCTATGCAGTTGATTTTTTGTCTGTGTCACTCCATGCAGTGTCAAGAGATCCAGAGGGCTATCCAGTTCCTTGTATATATACACAGGTAGATATGTTCTATAGTTATTGAGATCTGTGTGCTTGTAGACGTGAATGATTTTATAACAGGTGTGTTTGTGCAATATTATCTGTGTTGTGATATGGTGTGATGAGAGTATGTTCAAATGAATAAACTTAGAGTTAAAGTTTAATTTATTGATATCAAAGCTGTGGACAACTGATGTACTGGATTTAAATTAGTATACATTAGTGATAAACGAGATTCATTGTCATATAGCATTTCTTGATATATTTTTCTTTTTATTGAGGTCTCTGTTTTCATTTTTTACTTTCTTTATTTTCTCTCTCCCCTTCACCCCTAGAAGTTACTCATTCATGTATGCTTTTTACTCCATATCAGTGTATGCACAGTTAATTATTAAGTTCTTGTATTGTTTTTTGATCACATCTGATTCTAAGTGGGATTCTTCCTGAAGATTGAGACTGAAGCAGATGGGGATGAGTCTGACAACTCAGATTCAGAATGCAATGACCCCTTAGATCTGTCCAGAATCAGAGAGATGAGGTTTATTCCATCAGATCCAAGTCAATGTAAGTTTAATCCTTCATTACAATCATTGCTCGTTTTTATTGGAGTGTATGATTTTCGTATTGCCATTTACATTCTAGTTGCATTGTGGGTACTTCAATTTGGTCAAGAGCTTATAGTGTATGAATTTATAATTTGGCAGTGGATTCACTTTTTGAAGTATTCTGCGAGTGTGCTGAGCTTAATCCAGAACCTAATGATGGTGAGTGGAATTTTTTCTTTGGAATTACAGGGTGTTCTCCCTGTCCTGCTTAGGTTGTAACTTACACTTGCTCACTATTTGTTTTTGCTTCTTTTAGAGGAAGCAGAAGAGCATGAATGGATTTTCAGTGCAGACCAATTAGTGGATGAAGGTGCGCGAAAATCATTTATCTCAGTGCCTTGTAACATTCATAGGTGTGTATTGGTTTTTAAAAATCTATTTTCCAGGGGAGGAAGATTATGTCTCACCAAATCCCCATGCAATTGGCCAATCAAATGGTGATCACGACCTCTCTCATACAGTGCTCCAGGTAGGCTGTTATTCCATATAAATTCTTCATCTATCATTGATTTTGCATATTGACATTCTGATGCAAAACACCATTCTTGTGGAACACCCTGTTGATCCACTGGTGCACAAATTTTAAAATATTTCCTATTTGCTCTTTCTTTCTTTCATTTTTTTTTTGTTTTTGGTTTTTAAAAAATGCATGTCTTCATGATTAATTGATCCCTCTAAATTCCTTTGAATTTTTGCCATATAATAGTACTTGTTGGCTCCAAAAGGAAATGATGATATTTGCAAATCTGAAAACGCGGGGTTTTGGGAATCTCATAGCTGTCCTCAACAAAGAGGTTTAAGCTATAGACTTCAGTGTGTTGTGATATTGAAGGGATATGGCTATGAAATATGTAAATGAGGGAGTTCTGTCAATCATGAATTCCATGAGAGAAACTGAAATTTTTATATTATGAAGTAGTTTGAGATCTTCAATTAACATAAGCAGTCAAGCACTATTATCTTCTGTTAAAGTAAAGATGTGTAGAATATAATGTCCTGGAAATTTCTTGAATTAGATTGATTTATTCTTGTGATTGAATTATAACTGGGATCTAGGTTGTTTCAAATTGGCACTTAATCTGCATATATGATTTCTCTTTGTTTATGATGTACCCTGTTCTTAGTAGCTGTAATGCGATTTTGTTTCACATATCCTCCCTTCTATAAAGGTTATGGCATTATATTTCCAACTCAACATGTTGTTGCAGCTTCGAATTGATGATGAAGTGTTTGAAGACGCGGAGGAGATGAATCATGATAGAAACAATACCCATAATTGACTGTCCAATATTTCCTCAAAATAGCATCTTCCACTCGTCTCAAGGCCATATCAGTTTTCCATTGGCTAGTCCGATCCTAAATTATGTAAACTGTTGTCAAAAGTGTAATTAAGCTTGAGTGGTTCAAATAACTTTTCTTTAACACAAGTTTTGTGCACTTACTAGAGTCATAGCTGATGATTGCTTTAGGTGGTGTCCTCAAGGCCTTGCCTATGCCTTAGTTTTATTTCATTGATGGTTCTTGGTGGCGTTTACTTTTTGTCTTTAGCCATCATGATATTGTAACTTACTGTGAATCGAAATGACTAATCCTGTTCTTCTTAGGTCACGGTGGTCAGCTCTAGGATTTTTTATAATATTGGTTGAGATCCTTATTTTTCATTGAAAATTTGAAATGGCTTTCATTGATGGGAAATGCAAAGTTTTATATGAAATTGGTTAGAATGACTATAATAAAATCCAAAGTTGACGTTTACGTTTTGTTGCACGAAACATGTAAATATAATTGAAATGTCATTTGGAAAATAAATGACATATATATTGAGGGATAAGAAATAGAATATCACCTCAAATCTAATTTCAAAGTTTCAGATCTTCATAAACACCACTCTTCTCTTTTCCATGTTGATGTGTTTATGAATCAAGTAATGACGTGTTTTCCACATAGTGCTGGTTCGTTCTCGTTGCCCCTAATAATACTCCATATAGCTCATGCAACTACAGGAATTATCTATCTTTAGTTGGGATATATTTTTGCATTTATCATATGCAGTGCTTTATGGCGCGACCATAAGAACTAAATGATTTTATTATTGTCTTATTTCTGGCAAGATTACCCAACTTGATAAAGTATTATGCATACATGTAGAGTACTGACATCCTAGAGATGAGAGCTAGTTGAATTGAGTGTTTGTTTATAAAAAAAAATTACAACCAAAATAATGAAGCCATAAAATAGTGGGAAAATAAAGCAATAAATGAAGTGAACTTTTGAAGCGTGATTAAGAATTTAAGAGAGATGGACATAGTGGATATGGATATATTGGTTCAAAAGCATTATTTGAGATTGATAGTTACTCTTGTAAATTCTAAAAATAATGAGCACTTCAACCATGTGATACTTTTTTAGTCTAAATGGTACTTATCAATGAAATCAATAAGCATAGGGAACACACTGCAGGAAAGCTAAAGGCTTGTTCAAATTAATTTATTGAGAATAGCTTATGACAAAAAACATGAAAAGAAGTTTTTTGAAAATATATTTTGGAAAATAATTCCAAGAAAAACCTAAGTTTTAAGTCTCAAACTTGGATCTTCAGCTGAAAAGCTATTTTAGAATAGTTGTGCGTATTTGTCTAACATAATTGAAATATAGATTTATTGTTAAAGTAAAGTTGAGGACCTAGGTTTAGACCCAAATTTAGACTTCAAAATATGTTCCCAAACACTCACTAAATCAAAAGGAAAAGCACCAAGAAAGTCTTAAAGTAAAAAAATAAATAACAACAAAACAACAATGATATCTATTCAAAACTCATACAATTAACACTTGTAGATTTTACAATGAATAATAGTATGAACCAAAGAAATCCATCCCATCAAGGCCAAGGGACCAGTGACCTAATGGTTAGAATGGTGAGTTAAGGAATCTCCCCGCCTTCAAGGTCCTGGGTTCAATACTCGGCGCGTCCTACCTGGGCAAACTCTGGATTAGTCGGCACTCAAAAAGTGTCGGATACTGGAGGCTCTAAGCAAAAAAAAAAAAAAAAAAAGAAATTCATCAAGAAGAAGAAGAAAAGAAAAATCGACATAATAATATGGGCCTATTGGCCCAACAATGAAGGGCCCATGAAATGGAAAACCCTAACAGCCCCATAACATAACAAAACCCATATTCTTAAAACCTAGTTCACCACTTCCTTCTTCCTCCCGCCACACACCATTTCCACCAGCCGCTTCTCTCTCTCTCTCTCTCTCATCTACTCTTCAGGTTTCTCTACTCTCTCTCCTCTTTACTCTCTTCACAATCTTCTTTCACCATTTCAATCAATTCTTTTTATTTTTTTTTGGATTTGGTTCTGTTTTTTATATCCATGTTCTGTGATTTTTTGTGCAGAGGAGAATACGTACCTTAAGGTGTGAAAATGGCGTATGCTATGAAGCCTCCTGCTGCGAAACCCGGTTTGGAAGAAGCCCAAGACCCCATTCACAAGATTCGCATCACTCTCTCCTCCAAGCACGTCAAAAATCTCGAGAAAGGTCCCTTTTTTATCTTCTTATTCTTCTCTTTTCATTCTTTTCTCATGTTTTTTCTTCTTAGCTTCAAACCCATTTGCTATTTACTTCTAATTTTAAGAAATGTTTTACATCTGAGCTCGAGTTCACTTTCATGGTGTTAATTTTAGGTTGTTTGGCTTCTTAGAAAGTGGCGTCTTTTGAATTGATGGCTGTTACTTTTATGGTGTTTCTTTAATTTGTTTGATTTAGGGTTGATTTTGGTTTGCTAGGATGTTTTATGATTGAGGCTATTTATTTTTGGGTGTTTACAGTTTGTGCTGACTTAGTTCGTGGTGCTAAGGATAAGAGGCTTAGGGTGAAGGGACCTGTGAGGATGCCCACTAAAGTTCTCCACATCACCACTAGGAAATCTCCATGTGGTGAAGGTAATCATGCTAAATTTTTGTGCTTAATTAACGTGTGTATTGGTTTGGTTAATTGGTCTGTTGTGGAGTTCTTTTTGCTGCGTTTACTGTATGGTTTGTTCCTGTTGAGAAAAATTGGCCTGATCATTTGACTTAGATACTGCTCTGCTATTGCTGGTATGGAGTTTCCAGATTTTATACAATGTTTTGGATGTTTGTAGTCTTAATTGCTTCCGTATGGCTTTTCTGAATATAGAGAATTGGTCTCATCATGAGGTTATCAGTTAGAATAATATGTTACATTAGGCACTTAAGTTGTAATTAGGATTTTCATTTTCCAATGGAACAAGTGCAATGATGTCTGTATGGTTAGGATTTTTCCCTAAATTAGGTCAAGTTTCTTAATTTCATTATGTTTGCTGTTAGCCATGTACTGAGAAACTTTCTTAGGGAATAGGAATGGTTTGAACATGGTTGGACTATGTTTTTTGTTCATTCTAGTTGGTGTTTATTAATTCACTTTTAGACTGCTGCAGTCCTTTTGTTTGCTGCTTCTGATTTGGTCTTTTGAAGAAGGCATTAGTGCCCAAAAGTAGGAAACCTTCTTGAGGCATTTTCCTTGTGCTTAAGGATCTATTTCTTGATGTAGGTACCAATACCTGGGATAGGTTTGAGCTCAGGGTTCATAAGAGAGTGATCGACCTTTACAGCTCTCCTGACGTGGTCAAGCAGATCACCTCCATCACCATCGAACCCGGTGTTGAGGTTGAGGTCACAATTGCTGATGCTTGATCTCCCCAAAGCTTTAAATTTTGGTTCTTTAATTCTAGTGTCTTGTTGTAATATGTGGGAGTTCAACAACGCCTGTACTTGTTTTGATGCATCATTCCCATTTGTAGTTTAAATTTTACCCTCATGTGCTCTAGTTCTATTATTGTTGACATATAAAATTATCCAAATTAAAACTTCATTTTTGAGATTATGCTCTAATCTGGGTAATTTGTTTTTCATTTTAAGGTCTTTAGTTTAAGAATGATTTCTGTGTCCAAAGATATTGGTGTCTCAATTCAATGTTTTATGGTGCACCTGGCTTGGTATAGGCTGTCAATGAACGAGTTCTTCATTGGCCAAAAAAAAAAAAAATGAACGAGTTCTTCTCTTAGGGTAGGAAGCCCTCAAATTCCCTTGAAAGATTTTTTTTTTTTGCGCTTTGCTCAATGCGCCTTGCTCAATGCATTAAAAACAGGGTTTGCTGACAAAGCGAGTAAAATTGAATGGTTTAAAGTCTAAACTGGAATTGTTTAGCAATCCCCATTAACGCTTTCTTAGCTTTTCTACATGTGACGAGCACTGAATTGAATCAGTTGTTTGTTTATATCAAAGTAATTCCATCATTTAACACTTTATAAAGAATGAAAATTTGTGATTCAAGTTTCAAACCATTTAGATCAAAATTTTAATGATCAGGATGGTGAACTCTTCGCAATGATCATTGGGTTGAACATTGAGTAATCTAAAAGGTATCATGGAGCTTCTGGAAATTGATCTGTTGTTATCATGGTGACTTTTTTGACTTTCTTTATGTATGTCATTTCTTTTAGGGTTAATATAACTTTTGGTCCCTCAAGTTTCACCCAAGTTTGCTTTTAGTCCCTCAAGTTTAAAACAGGTGGTTTTAGTCCCTCAAGTTTGCACCGTTAGTACAGTTAGTCCCTCAACTTTGAAAATGCACTTAACGCCGTTAAGTTGTCCTATGTGGCACTAACACCGTTAATTAGAGTGACTTGGCACCTATTTTGAATATGACTGGATATTTAATTTAATAAAATGAAAAATAAAAAAACCCATGGTGGCCGTCTTCTGGAGCGAATGGGCTGACGGGCAGGGCATAGAGAAGAGGGGGCGGAGGGGACATGGGCGAACAAGGGCGGAGATGATGAGGAATGAGGGGATGGGCGAAACAAAGGCGGTTCGAAGCTGATGGGATTGGGATCGGTCGGAAGGCAAGGGTGGATGCCATTTCAATGGAGGTGGAGGGTTTATACCGCGTTTGGTAAACTTCCAATGCAAAAGTACAAGTGGAAGAAGTGTGTTAGGAATGAACAAGCTAGGCTACTCCATGCTTTCAATTCCCAACATCTTTCTTTTCATTCGCGCCGCCCAATATTACAAT
Organism: Mimosa pudica; assembly: GCA_029929735.1. NCBI lineage: Eukaryota > Viridiplantae > Streptophyta > Magnoliopsida > Fabales > Fabaceae > Mimosa > Mimosa pudica. The sequence continues at coordinate 11,302,204 of JAKELP010000002.1, forward strand.
TACAAATACAACTCTACAGATCTTGTTCTCAACACTTCCATCTAGGCCAAAAATTATTCTTCATTTTTCCACAATAAAATGAGTACATAATAGTTTCTGGTTGTGAAAAGATATCAAGTTCTTGTAAACATTTCAATTTTTGACATGTATTTATGGCGATTTTCTTATTTTAAAGGAATATATTATTTTCATGAAATTGATTCCATGGTGCTGATAAATTAGAATCCATTTCAAAGAAACAAGAGAGAAGATTAAGTGTTTGGCGTGGAGCATGTAATAGTAAACAAAAGGGATTTTTGGTGGCATGTTTGGGATTTAGTAAGTTATTGTCCAGATCTGGAATACACCTTCGACATGAACTCAGATCTAGAATCTCCATGATGGCCGCCGTATGCAGAGAGAAGATGAAGAAAGAAGGCTAGGATTTTTTTATTTTTCATTTTATTAAATTAAATATCCAGTCATCTTCAAAATAGGTGTCAAGTCAGTCTAGTTAACGGTGTTAGTGCCACATAGGACAACTTAACGGCGTTAAGTGCATTTTCAAAGTTGAGGGACTAACTGTACTAACGGTGCAAACTTGAGGGACTAAAACCACCTGTTTTAAACTTGAGGGACTAAAAGCAAACTTGGGTGAAACTTGAGGGACCAAAAGTTATATTAACCCTTTCTTTTATTTTCGAAAAAGTCATCTCCTTTGTAAATAGAAACAGTGAAAATAAAAAAATAAAAATCCCTGTGAATTGAGACACATGACACTCTAGAATAATGAAAATCACGAGCCGTAAGGGAGATATCTAGGCTTCATACCTAAGACACAAATGTATAATAATTTCGAGTAAAGGAAAAAAAAGAGACATGGATAGTGAGTTGTCATAGTTGACCTTATTTTAAACATGTGAATATTAACTTAAGGGACTTTCAATATTAGCATAGTCAAATGATCATGAGAAAAATAGGGAAATGAGTTGTAAATCGTTAAGTTTACAAGAGACAGGTAGTAGGGAATTGTTAGTCTAAAATTGATATTGGAAATCGATATGTTGGAGTTAAAATCCTTATTTTAAAACTGTGAATACAATGATAGCGAATTTTCAGTAATGCACTTGTCAATTAGTCATGGGAAAAAGATGGAAATATGCTGTAAATTGTATACTAAAAGGTGGTAATTTTTTATGATTTGATTGGAAATCTTTTCTTTGAACTTCCTTGTTCATTGTTTATGAAAAAATAGGACTAAATTTTGAAATGTGTAATTTAAAGTTGATAATCTCTATAATAAAGTTGAAAATCGCTAATTTGAACTTGTGAATAATAGCATTAGGGGATTTTAATATTGGCATTGTTAACTATTCATGTGAAAAGGATATAAGTGATTTTTGAAATGTTAAAATAGAAAAGTGTTATGACAATTTGGCAATCGTATTTTAAACTTGTAAATACTAGCATCAAGAGAATTTTAAACATTGGCTTTATTATGATAATTTAATTAACAAAGTGAAGTGAACTATGAATTGTTATTTTAAAGTTGACAATATTAATGATATGGTTGCAAATTCCTATTTTGAACTCATGAATACTAATAAAAAGTAACTCTGCCATTTTAAGAAACTTAAAGATTTATAGAATCTAATTTTTGTTTTTAGGTAGGCAATAATGAGTTTTCAAAATAAAGCAAGAATCTTTAAATTTTACCAAAATCAAATAAAAGGGTTTCTGCAGTTTCAGCAAAATTTAATGGTCACGTAATTTTTTGTAAAATCCTAGCTTTTTATAACTCTATTTATAGCCTTCTAATCAATTTATAACCACTTTCTAATGTTAGAAGCCCAAAAATATGAATAAATTAAAACTTTTCTATTTCAAAAATTAGATTAAAAGAATTTCCTGCATAAACTTGGGCTTCTAAACAATTTATGAAATTGTAACCGTTTCTTGAAAACTGCAGCGGATTATAAATTCATTAAATAGCTACATTAGTAGCCACTACTTAGTTTTATTTTATACACCTATACTATCTAATGTAACTAAATACTAAACATATTTGAGTCTAACTATTACAATGTTATATAAATATAATTCGGCTATCGCAGGTGATAGCTTATACCTATATACACCACAAGCTATGAACTTGTATAGAAATACAATAACTAACATTTCACTATTAGCTTCGGGCCTAACAAGCATCCTTCCTACCTTCCTAGAGCTTCCCTCAGAATTAACTTCTCCCGGCTTATCTGTAAAAACATTTTAAAACAACAGTGAGATTCAAAGAATCCCAATAACAGTTTATTTCAATAGTTTACCTTTAAATCATGATAATATTCTCCTCTTTCCAATCTCTTATTGGAACCTGCCTCTTTCCAATCTCTTATTGGAACCTGCCTCTTTCCAATCTCTTATTGGAACCTGCCTCACTATACCAACCATTTTTAACGATATGTTCGTTAATTAATGGAGGTATTCTTTACCTGCAGGGTTTCTGAAAATGTTTGGCATAGGGGGAGCGACCCACCTGATGCCTAGAGTACTCTACTTTAATATTTATCTATCTGAGATAAATATACCTCATTCCTCTTGGGTAAACATTATCATGCTTTAAAAACAAAATATTCATGCGCGCTTATTACTATTGAATTAAACTGTTACCTGTCCTTCACTTTACTAATACTCCTCATTTCCTTCTTGCAGCTTCCAAACACTTGCCTTCTACCTTCTCCTATCATTACCTAAAGTAATAATAGCCATAAATAATTATTCTGTATAATAAGCAACGTCTCTCTCAAACCTATATTATTACCCAACTTTTTTTCATTTACACTATCTTATGGAATATCTTCATTCTTGTGTAGTTTAACTATCATACATCATCATAAAACAAAATAGTAGAACATCTATCTCACAAGCAAAGCAAAACAATCATAACTACTTGAGAAGGAGCTAGACATGTAACTTAACACAAATTCAGTTTAATAAAACTTAATAGAAATAATGCAACAATCCACTTTATTTATTCAATACTTTGTATGAATCTAACAAACAAAATTTTTCTAAGAGTCCTAAACACACTTTCAAACAAAGCAAAGTATAAAATACCAAGCAAAACTAGACATAACCAAATAACCTCAAGGTCATAATCACTTACTCAACTTTACCATCTTTAATATCATTATTATGAACCTGGAATTAATGTAGAAGAAATAGAAGTCTCTAATTCAAACACTTTGAAAACAACATCTCTTCTCCAACTAAAAAAAAAACATTACATTTTTATTTAAATTACCCATAAAAAAAATCTTAACCAAATATTAACGTTGGAACAAATATGAACTTCATTTTACTCCTACACATTTAGTTATGGAGAAGAAAAACTTTAAGAATTTTTACACACAAATGTACAGCCCCATATCAATTTCTCCCAATTAAATTCATAGTAGATCCATTCCACTTCATTATGCAAGAACCACATATGATACTCCACTAATTTACCACACCAATACAGTACAAAGAACAAACTAATCAATTTAAGAGACTAAACCAAACCAATAAACATAAGATTTTCTTAAATGATGCATTCATATTAGATTTATAACATAATGCAGCCCACATATAACAACTCCACTTGCACAATATAGCACCCTTCCATTTACATCCTTGTTCCCTTCTTTTCTTACTGCATACACCACAAACTAACCTTCCAAAATACCAATAACCATTCAGCCATGACAGCACAAATGCAGAAAATTTGTTAATACCACATGTAACAATATATTTAACTCTAGCTACGCATGCAACAAACAATCACCATAAACAAATTTATGTACTACACATAATATCAACAAAATAATCAATATAAGGTTCATCTCTCACTTTCCAAATCATAGACCATGTAGAATCATACTCAAATGAAAGAAAAACTATCACTACTTACTAAAAGTTTCTTTTAGGCATTTTAACAAACACCTTATGTGCAATGATATTAAAACATTAATTTTTAACTTCCCCATTGTCAATACTCTTTCCCAACAATTTCAAAACATCATTTAATTAACTAAAGACATCAACCTCCAATACTCTTATCAAAAATTAGGTTCAATCATAGAGAAAGGAAAACACTAAAACTTGTAAATCAACAAAACTTTAATCAATCAAACATGCAATACTATCTTATCGTTCAAATGAACTCATATAACAACAAATTGAAGATTTCAAACCCCAAACACCCCTAAAGCCACGGATTTGATGCTCCAAAAATTAGGGTTTTTACACAACTTCACCAAACACCTTAAATCTTCAAATTAACAACAAAAACCTCTCTCTCAAACATTAAAATAGAAGTTTAACTTCTTTCTAAATCATTTATACAACCTAAAACTCAAACCCCAACTCGGCCTCCCATCTCAACTCACGAAAAACGAATGAAATTTGGTATAGAAATGGAGAGGAAGGTCACCTGAAGCTAAATCCGTGGTTGCATGTGAGATTGGGGCCGAAAATTGTCATGAATCAACCTTGAAAGATGAAGAATTGAAAGGGAAAAGAAGAGAGGAGGGGGGCTGCGTTTTTGGAGAGGGAGAAGAGTGTGTTTGTCAACATAGATTAAGTTAGGTGATGTTAAAATGGTGCCCTTGCTAAATTACCTTCCTGTCCCTCCAATAACTTATACTTACTTTCTCATTTTCAGCTTAATCAAAGATAAGTTATAGAAATAATTCTTGACATAAGTTCATATATTTCCTTTCATCAAAATGGTGTTAAGACTTCTAAGTATTCTCCATAAAATTTCCAATGAATAATTTAGTCTCTGACTATTATTTCTTTAATTTCTAAAGAAAGTAGGTATATTAATTTCTTAAAAATATAACTATTCTCTTTTATTTATTTTTAAAGGCTTTCTAATTCCTAAATGATATCCTAAAACCTTAATTAATTCTTTATTATTCCTAGTTTGAAAATTGGGGTGTTACAATTCTCTCCCCCTTAAATAATTTCGTCCTCGAAATTAAAGGAATTACCCTACTGTTTTAGAACTTACAATACTGTAGCAGCTCAAACACAAAGCAACAAACAATTTCTCACACTTTGTGCTCAAAATTTAAACATCATATCATCAAACTTCAATTATTCAATCAAGTAAAATCACATGGATCAAACAAGTCACACAGCACAAGAAAACAATCATAATCAATTTGCAAAATTTTTTAAGTGAACATCTTAGCTTCCCATCATACCCCTCATTAAATATACAAATAACACTTATTATAACTTAGTTTGATTAGGTTCTCTTTATACCCTTCACTCAACTTTTCTTTTCTTTCTTTAATTTAGTTTTACCTTCTACCATAGAACAAAAGCATCACAAGTAATCATAATATTCCCTACTTTAATACACATTAACTATCTCTCACTACTTTCAAGTCTCTCTAAACCCTTTTGACTCATAAGGTTTTTTTTCAATGATGCCTTGATTATGATTATGTCCGGATCATAATTATACTCAAGACCCCAAAGAAAAATCCTCATTCCGTCAATCTTCTCCTAAACTCTTATCCATCTCTCATATCTACTTCTTCTAACTTCAACAATATTTTACAAACTTATCTACCAGTCAAATTCAGAATTCCCTTGGCTAATAACTCTATAAGAATACTTCTAGGCCCTTGCAACCTCATAATCCTATAGTACATTACTATCAAATTACTCTCAACTATATAATCAAATACCTTAAATTTGAATTCCATACCTTTAATATGTGTATTCAAATATTTTTCCTCAAATAAGCAAATAATCCATGATTTCAACCTCATTTCCTAATAATACATCTCTTATTCTCCATTTCATTCAAAGTTTAACTAAGTTCTTCTAAAATCACTCGATCATCTATTCCATCATCAATGAACAAGGAACTATTCAAAATTTATTCTATCAACTAAATGATTTTTGGAATTCCTGATTTCTAAACTCACATGATCATCAAATCACTATTTTGTCATCCAAACTCTATAATGCCTAACTAACTGGTATAGTCTATTAAATTCCAACTATATAAAATCTTACATCATGTCAACTTGACTTAACACTCTCTTAGTCATTGGGTTCCTCACAAAAATACACTTCTTCCTCTTTATCTATTACTATCATGTTGTTTCCTAAAGTTTACTAAAGGTGTTCTAATGTCATTCATAAGTGTATGTCTATACGAGTAAGGTATTCTAGCTATCTTATGCCAGAATCCTTGCTCTGATACCAAATGTAAAATCCTAGCTTTTTATAACTCTATTTATAGCCTTCTAATCAATTTATAACCACTTTCTAATGTTAGAAGCCCAAAAATATGAATAAATTAAAACTTTTCTATTTCAAAAATTAGATTAAAAGAATTTCCTGCATAAACTTGGGCTTCTAAACAATTTATGAAATTGTAACCGTTTCTTGAAAACTGCAACGGATTATAAATTCATTAAATAGCTACATTAGTAGCCACTACTTAGTTTTATTTTATACACCTATACTATCTAATGTAACTAAATACTAAACATATTTGAGTCTAACTATTACAATGTTATATAAATATAATTCGGCTATCGCAGGTGATAGCTTATACCTATATACACCACAAGCTATGAACTTGTATAGAAATACAATAACTAACATTTCACTATTAGCTTCGGGCCTAACAAGCATCCTTCCTACCTTCCTAGAGCTTCCCTCAGAATTAACTTCTCCCGGCTTATCTGTAAAAACATTTTAAAACAACAGTGAGATTCAAAGAATCCCAATAACAGTTTATTTCAATAGTTTACCTTTAAATCATGATAATATTCTCCTCTTTCCAATCTCTTATTGGAACCTGCCTCTTTCCAATCTCTTATTGGAACCTGCCTCTTTCCAATCTCTTATTGGAACCTGCCTCACTATACCAACCATTTTTAACGATATGTTCGTTAATTAATGGAGGTATTCTTTACCTGCAGGGTTTCTGAAAATGTTTGGCATAGGGGGAGCGACCCACCTGATGCCTAGAGTACTCTACTTTAATATTTATCTATCTGAGATAAATATACCTCATTCCTCTTGGGTAAACATTATCATGCTTTAAAAACAAAATATTCATGCGCGCTTATTACTATTGAATTAAACTGTTACCTGTCCTTCACTTTACTAATACTCCTCATTTCCTTCTTGCAGCTTCCAAACACTTGCCTTCTACCTTCTCCTATCATTACCTAAAGTAATAATAGCCATAAATAATTATTCTGTATAATAAGCAACGTCTCTCTCAAACCTATATTATTACCCAACTTTTTTTCATTTACACTATCTTATGGAATATCTTCATTCTTGTGTAGTTTAACTATCATACATCATCATAAAACAAAATAGTAGAACATCTATCTCACAAGCAAAGCAAAACAATCATAACTACTTGAGAAGGAGCTAGACATGTAACTTAACACAAATTCAGTTTAATAAAACTTAATAGAAATAATGCAACAATCCACTTTATTTATTCAATACTTTGTATGAATCTAACAAACAAAATTTTTCTAAGAGTCCTAAACACACTTTCAAACAAAGCAAAGTATAAAATACCAAGCAAAACTAGACATAACCAAATAACCTCAAGGTCATAATCACTTACTCAACTTTACCATCTTTAATATCATTATTATGAACCTGGAATTAATGTAGAAGAAATAGAAGTCTCTAATTCAAACACTTTGAAAACAACATCTCTTCTCCAACTAAAAAAAAAACATTACATTTTTATTTAAATTACCCATAAAAAAAATCTTAACCAAATATTAACGTTGGAACAAATATGAACTTCATTTTACTCCTACACATTTAGTTATGGAGAAGAAAAACTTTAAGAATTTTTACACACAAATGTACAGCCCCATATCAATTTCTCCCAATTAAATTCATAGTAGATCCATTCCACTTCATTATGCAAGAACCACATATGATACTCCACTAATTTACCACACCAATACAGTACAAAGAACAAACTAATCAATTTAAGAGACTAAACCAAACCAATAAACATAAGATTTTCTTAAATGATGCATTCATATTAGATTTATAACATAATGCAGCCCACATATAACAACTCCACTTGCACAATATAGCACCCTTCCATTTACATCCTTGTTCCCTTCTTTTCTTACTGCATACACCACAAACTAACCTTCCAAAATACCAATAACCATTCAGCCATGACAGCACAAATGCAGAAAATTTGTTAATACCACATGTAACAATATATTTAACTCTAGCTACGCATGCAACAAACAATCACCATAAACAAATTTATGTACTACACATAATATCAACAAAATAATCAATATAAGGTTCATCTCTCACTTTCCAAATCATAGACCATGTAGAATCATACTCAAATGAAAGAAAAACTATCACTACTTACTAAAAGTTTCTTTTAGGCATTTTAACAAACACCTTATGTGCAATGATATTAAAACATTAATTTTTAACTTCCCCATTGTCAATACTCTTTCCCAACAATTTCAAAACATCATTTAATTAACTAAAGACATCAACCTCCAATACTCTTATCAAAAATTAGGTTCAATCATAGAGAAAGGAAAACACTAAAACTTGTAAATCAACAAAACTTTAATCAATCAAACATGCAATACTATCTTATCGTTCAAATGAACTCATATAACAACAAATTGAAGATTTCAAACCCCAAACACCCCTAAAGCCACGGATTTGATGCTCCAAAAATTAGGGTTTTTACACAACTTCACCAAACACCTTAAATCTTCAAATTAACAACAAAAACCTCTCTCTCAAACATTAAAATAGAAGTTTAACTTCTTTCTAAATCATTTATACAACCTAAAACTCAAACCCCAACTCGGCCTCCCATCTCAACTCACGAAAAACGAATGAAATTTGGTATAGAAATGGAGAGGAAGGTCACCTGAAGCTAAATCCGTGGTTGCATGTGAGATTGGGGCCGAAAATTGTCATGAATCAACCTTGAAAGATGAAGAATTGAAAGGGAAAAGAAGAGAGGAGGGGGGCTGCGTTTTTGGAGAGGGAGAAGAGTGTGTTTGTCAACATAGATTAAGTTAGGTGATGTTAAAATGGTGCCCTTGCTAAATTACCTTCCTGTCCCTCCAATAACTTATACTTACTTTCTCATTTTCAGCTTAATCAAAGATAAGTTATAGAAATAATTCTTGACATAAGTTCATATATTTCCTTTCATCAAAATGGTGTTAAGACTTCTAAGTATTCTCCATAAAATTTCCAATGAATAATTTAGTCTCTGACTATTATTTCTTTAATTTCTAAAGAAAGTAGGTATATTAATTTCTTAAAAATATAACTATTCTCTTTTATTTATTTTTAAAGGCTTTCTAATTCCTAAATGATATCCTAAAACCTTAATTAATTCTTTATTATTCCTAGTTTGAAAATTGGGGTGTTACATTTTTCTACAAAGGAAGCCGATAAAAGACATCAAAACACAATATACACAGGAAGTCATGAATGATATGTTATACATTCTATCTAAGTAAAACCAATGGACAATACATTGATATAACCCAATACAGAAACGGGGATTTACATGATGTAGGACAAACTTCAATATTTCAATCAGTAAAATAGCATAGAAATAATAGGCAAGACAACCAAATGTGTAGGTTGCAACTCACATGGTTCCTTTTCGTTTTTTTGTATGTTTTCCCATCTCAGCATCGAGTTTCCTAAGAGTTTCATTAACTGAACGGATTCTCTTGGAGACATGTTCACTGTGGCCTTCAATATCCTTCAACAATGTTTCTAGCTGCTCCCTGTATGATGCGCTTAATCGCTTCTTAACCCGAACTTCAGCGGTCAATTCTTGAATTTTCCTATCCTTGTCATCCTACAAAACCAAGTACACAGAAACATGCACAACATTATCAGTACAATCCTGTAATTAATTTTTCCAACAGGCTACATGGCAACTCTAGAGTGGAATGAAAATGCAAGAACACAAAATCAAAGAAAACTGGCATCCTATCAAAAATCATACAAGTGATATAGGAGTGTTCTCCATGTCAACCCTCAATGGATGATTATGGTCCTTAACAAATTTCCGGACAATCCATTGTCCATCCTTTTCTCTCCTAAACAAAATCATTGCTGTACAAGAATTTTGTCGATCTTGCTTTTCAAACGAAGTTTTTGTTCGACCAAAAGACAGACCTCTACATCCAAGTCCACGAGAAATGATTAAACCATTTTGCTCAGACTTTCGCGATGAGATAACACGAGTTGTGAATCCTTCTTGCGAGGCATAGTTTTCATAGAATTCTCTTGCTGCCTTTTCTGATTCAAATGACATGCCTTCGTATGGTTCTTGATTGTTGCAAACTTCAACTAAATTCTTAACAGGATCCTCAGAAGTTTGTGTGTCCCTATTTTCATCATCTAGGGAAGCTTCCATTTTGATATTAAAAGCCAATCTCTGAAGAACATCACCTCACTCTTTAGTCCTTAACATAAAGAACCTATCCAAAAATAGCCTGCTCTATAAGAGATGAAGAAAATAATACTTTGTAATTTGCAAAGCTGAATAATGTAAATAACCAAGACGAAAACATGTCAAACAATATAATTTACAATGATGATCATGCAAAGAAAATACAATGTATTCAGAAGTGTTTGCCAGCATAATGAATAAGGTAGCAGTACCAAGATAAAATCTCTATATCAGGAAAATAAACAAAGAAAGAGTGTTTTGTGTCTTTAAACTTAATTTAACTTCTAGGCATTAAAAAGGAAGCATAACGGTTACTTTCCTTTCCAAAAAGGAGTGTATCTACCTTTAAACTCAGAAAAAAGGTTCTCTCCTACAAAACCTGACCTGTAAGAAACCATTGACCTTATGATATCTGCATTTCATTGTGCTCAGAACAGAAGCCTAGCCATGCTACCCAAGACTACATCGTCTTACCTTTGCTTTTCTAGAACAAAAGAGCGAGTAGGCTATAAAGCTCTCAAGCGAAAAAGCGCGAAGTCAATGAAATGATACCATTATCATCAACAAAACCACACTCACGCAACAATTTCTATTCACAAGTTATCAAAACATTCATGAAAGGGGTAAACAAGGCGCGTCTTGTGTAAGCCTAAGGATGTGAAAATTACAGCAACATGAAAACCGCCCTCAAATCTACCAAAACATAATAGAAACATGAATTATAGAAGTTTCACTTTCAATTCAACGACCAAGCTCACATACTCACTAGTCATCAAATCCATCATAGCTACTACTCTCTAGTCCTAAACATAATATCCATTTGACCTTTTTTTCTTAGAAGTTGAAAAAACAAATTAGACCACTAAATTATAACATAAACTTTCATATAATTGGATTAATTGGATCATAGGTCAGTTTCTAAGTAAAATAAATTAATAAACTAATTTTGAGGGGGAAAAAGATAAGTATAGAATTTAAAGTGATTAATTTCTTAGTGAAACTCAAAGAGTACTATTAGCTTGCAGTTGCATATATTAATTGAAAAAAAAAACATTTGCTTAAAAAAAAGAAAGATAAAAAGAACATGAAAAATTAATAACGCATTTGCACATCGAAATTAGAAGCATGTAAGTTGAAAGAAAAGAAAAAGGAGAGATTTTGAAACCTGGAAGGAGAAATTTGAAGTTCTAACACTCCGTCGGCGGCGGCGATCTTCTTCTCCGTCAACTCACAGCCGCCAGCGACGTCGTTTTGCGGCAGCCGCCAAATCCCATTACTTATTAAAGCTGGGCCATTCTTTTTTAAATAATGAATGGGCCGGCCCCCCAACCAGGCCCGCAAGAGAGTATATAATTTATAGGGCGAATATGCAAAAATGATACTCCCTCCATTCCTAAATATAAGATCGCTTTGGTTACTTTGGGAAGATTAAGGAAGACAATAAAATTACATTATCTTCCCAAAATCCCCTCAATCAATTAACTTAAGAAGGAGGAGGGGTTTTCAATGAAAAGAGGGAGTATAAGGGTAGTTTTGGGCAAAATTGAGACAAAATAGGAAGTGATCTTATATTTAGGAACTTATCCACTTCCCCAAAGTGATCTTATATTTAGGAACGGAGGGAGTACTAAACTCTACCTCCAGGGGCGTTTCTAATACTAAACATTTGTGTGAAGTGCAAAAAGGGTACCCAACTTGGAATTTAGGTGCAAATATAATATTTCCTCTTAAGCGAAATAAAATTTATATATGAAAAGATTGTTATGTCCCTCATTATATTATTCTATTTTTCAATTTAATAAGGGGCATAAGAGTCTTTTCATATGTAAATTTTATTTACTTTAAGTGAAAATACTATATTTGCACTCGGAACCCAAGTTGGGTACTATTTTTGCACCTCGCGAAACTTTAGTATTAGAAACGCAATTTTGGGAAAAGTTTAGTACTCCCTCCGGTCCTAAATATAAGACCTAGTTTACTTTTTTGGAAAATCCTAAAAAAAGCAAAAATAAGTTATTTATAAATTGATTTACCTAATTTTTTCCCTTTAGACTAGTTTATTTTACCTATAAACTAATGAATTATCTAAAAATATTATCAAATATGTCATCATTTAATAACATATTTCGCAACCTTAATCTCTCCAAAAAAAAGTCAATTAGGTCCTACATTTTGGACCAGAGGTAATATCATTTATGCACCTTCGCCCTAATTTATAATTGTAAATCTGTAATACCATCATGTGTTCAATGGGGAAAAAGAAAAGTCCTCCCATGTGGTATTAATTAAACATAATTATGTTAATTGTTAAGTGGCAATTTTTGACTTAGTTGAAAAAGACTAGCTACTCCCTCCTCTTCTATGTGTAAAACCTTGTAGAATACCTTCTTCGATCCTAAATATAATATCACTTTCACATTTTAATTTTGTTCTTAAATATAATATCAATTTCTAATTTTTTGCAAATTTTTTCCAAATCAACTCCATAATACTTATCAATAATAAACAAATAAAAGAAGAAGAGTAGGACAAAGGTATATATATAGTTTGGTCAAATTGGTAATATCATGTGGCGATAGCTAACTTAATTAACATCCTTAATATAATCAAATTAGTAAACTGATATTATATTTAGGAGTAGAGGTAGTATTTTTAAAATTAATCCTAAGTAAAAGCTTCAAAATAAAATTTTAAAAGGAAAATTGATTTAGTGTCAAAAATAAGTCTTGATTGACTTTTTTGTTGGAAAGATTAAAATTGCGGAAAGAGTTCATCCAAAAATGTTCCCTCGTGTTAATTTTTAATTTTATAAAAGAACATACTCCCCCTAATACATATTACGATGCACTAAGTAATAACAAGTATTTTTTTCTTAAATATAAGTCTTCAACCGCGTTTTAATTCAATTTCCTCCTCTTCACTCTTGTGATCAATAGATAGATGTTTAAAGTTTGAATTTGTTAAGTCATATCATTAATTAAATGAATGAGAGAGTTGAATAAAATGGTTAACTTAGACTAAATAGAAGTAGTACATAATTATATATACATCATATATTATATTACATGTGGATGTGTTTGGCATAATTGTGGAATGGAATGAAGAAAAAAGCAAGATTTGATTGAAAATATCTTTAAAACCCATTTTCTAAATCAGAGACTAGAATTTAACGGAAGTACTTAATTGTCCATTTAATTAATGTTCTACTCCTGCACAAGTAATTTTTAGTTTGAAAAAAAAAACACAAACAAAACTAAACAAGATCAAATATTTAGTTTGTCTGGTTTACTGATATTATCTTTTAATTGGAAGAAAAACACAAACATAAATCTAACATTCTGGTTAAATAAAAAACTTATAAAATCGAAAATTTGAAGATTTATTTACCTTATCAATCAATTCAAGTAACTACCACTTGCATGCTCTGACCTAGTTCTAGCCAGAACTATTTTTCCACAACCCTCACAAGTCACTATGCATAGGCATTCAATTTTTTCTTTCCCTTTTCATCTCATTTTTTAAAATTTCATGACCAAAATGTCCATAGAACTTGCCTATTTAAACCCACCCATGCCTCACCATTCATCACACAGAACAAGCAATTCACAAGCAAAGCAGATTTATTTCCAAAATTACAAACACCTGCCTTTTTCAACTAAGTTCCATTAACAACATTGTTAATATGGTAAGCATGAATATGACATGGATGGTTGTGGTATTCTTGGCCGTGGTGGCGGCGGCCCCCACCGCGAAGGCCGCTGTCAACTGCACCGAAGTGGAATCCAAATTTGCCCCTTGCACCCCCTACCTCCAAAATCAAGTCAGTACTCCGTCGTCCAGCTGCTGTGACGCCCTTAAATCTCTCAACGCCGCCGCCACGACCACCGCCGACAGACGAGCCCTATGTAAGTGCCTCACGTCCGCCGTTCAAAAAACCCCCAACTTGAACTATTTTAATGCCATCAATCTCCCTGGAAAATGCCGCTTCGACTCCTCTCTCATCAGTTTCAACTGTGACAGGTATATATTTATTTATAACTTATTAAACTTTATTTTTTTTAGAAAAAAAGTTAATTAGATATTGTAATAAGGTGGGTTGACGTGTTTTATTGTTTTATTGTGAATTATATGCAGCATTAACTAAATATGATGGGACGACAATCACGTTGAAGAATAAAGGAGGAGCCCGCCAACTTAGAGGGAGCTACTTCGTTTATGAATCTAATAAATAATGTGTCCTTATATGAATTAACGTCTGGCCTTTTGTATTATGTAATAAATAAAGTGTTGACTGTTTCATGTTGATTAGTCACTCACAAACCTTCATGTTACTTATATATATATATATATATATATATATATATATATATATATATATATATATATATATATATATATATATATAAATATATATATAGACGCGAGCGCGTTCATTCTCTTATTTGTCTTCGTGATACATGTTAGATGGGTTGTTTAGAATAAGAGCACGTGACATCACTTAATAAGGCACGTGTTTGTATGTTAGTTGTACAGTTGTGACACGTCAGATAGCTTGTAACTGAATTAGTTGATTGTAACAAACACTCTTATATACTGTACAGGCTCCCCATTTGGGGGTGTGGAATATACAACTGAGTTTTCTTTCAAATTCTTTCTTTCTTCTTCTTTCTGTATCAATTCTGGTATCAGAGCAAATCTCTGGATCATGGCTCCGGAGACACGATCTGGTGATCGGATTGGCGAAGTAGAGAACCGTTTACAGACGCACGTGGTGGCCATCGAAGCGAATCGATCCCAATTAGAGAAGAATACAGCGGAGATGGGTGAAATGAAGCAAATGCTTCTGCGAATCGATTCGAACTTGCAAGGATTGCAAGGGACCATTAATGGATTGATGAACGACATATCCCAACAACGATCGCAAGATTCAGGAGGTACGGGTGGGGGTTCATCTTCAAACCCTAGGAGAACGAACTTGCAATTTGGGACGTATGGTAGTGGTAGTAGCCATTACTCGATTCCGACGAAGAATACCAAGGTGGAATTCCCTAAGTTCGATGGTACAGACTTCAAGGGTTGGTCGTATCGTTGTCGACAATTCTTCACTGTGGATGGTACCCCCTGTGAACAAAGGATTCGACTCATTGGGATTCATCTTGAGGATAAGGCTTTGAAATGGCATTTGGCCTTTACGAATAATCGTAAGGAAGATGAAGTTTCTTGGGAAGATTATATGAAGCAGATGGAAGCAAGATTCTCAGATCTTCATTGCACAGATCCTATGGTGCAAATCAAGCAGTTACAACAAGGGAATTCTTCAGTTGACAAGTATATAGAAGAATTTGATGGCCTCTTGACAGAAGTAGAGATACCAGAGAAAGTAGCAATGAGTTGTTTCTTGGGTGGTTTGCGCATTGAAATTCAGACTTCTTTGGAAGCATTCCAATTCGATTCTTTGTGCCGGTTGATGCAGTTGGCTCGTATTCAAGAACGGTCCATCAAGGCCTTGTGTGATCATATTCCTAAGGCAAGTAATCGTTCTTCTTTTTCGAATTCTGGTTTTAAAAATTCTTATGTGAATTTTTCTAAGACAAATCCCGTAGTAGCAAAGGCACCCCCATTAACGGAATCCACTGGTTCCTCGGTGACCTTATCTAAGAAGGAGATGGAGGATAGGAGGAAAAAGGGATTATGTTATTGGTGTAATGACAAATATACGTCTTCTCATAAGTGCCGACAATCACAAGTGATGATGTTGGTGGTTAAAGGGCATGAGGAAGATGACTTTGTAGATGCTGAAGATTCTTTAGAGGTGGCGGAGCCTGAGATGAGATTGGAAGGTTCTATTAACGCCATTGAAGGCAGGGAAGGATTTTCAACACTGAGAATTGAAGGGTTTATCAAGAAACAGAAGCTAATATTCTTGGTTGACTCTGGTAGTTCACATAATGTGGTTCATCCTCATGTTGTGAAGAAATTAAATCTTAATTCAGATTTACACCGAGATATCAGTGTTGGTGTGGCTGGAGGCAGTACAGTAAAGGTGGATAAGATATGCAAAGCATTGGAATGGTCCATGTCAGGCCATAAATTTGTGGATGACTTTTTGATAATGGACATTGGACCAATGTTTGATGTTATCTTGGGAGCTCAGTGGTTGAGGAAGCTTGGCCGACTTATTTTGGATATGGAGGAGTCTTACTTAGCATTTTGTTACAGGGGACAAATGTATGAGTTACATGGATTGGGTGCAGGGCAGTCAAAGATTAAAGAACCCATGTTGTATGAAGGGGGTCTGAAGAATGCTTTACATGCATTTTTATTATACGAGAATTTGCAGTGCCAAAATGTTGATGGTTCTCCCTCTTTGTCTTTTGACAAGAAAGCACAGTTGGACAAACTCTTGTTGTCTTTCAAAGATGTTTTTGCTGAGCCTACATCTTTACCTCCAACTCGTGCTTTTGATCATAAGATTCACCTCAAGGAGGATAAGGCTATTAGTAGCCGACCTTACAGATATGGTCCTTTGCAGAAAACAGAGATAGAGAAGCAAGTGCAGGATATGCTTACATCAGGAATTATCCAGCCCAGTCATAGCCCTTTTGCAGCCCTAGTTGTTTTAGTTAATAAGAAGGATGGCACTTGGAGATTTTGTATCGATTACAGGAAATTAAATGAGGCCACAATCAAAGACAAATTTCCAATCCCTCTTATTGAAGACCTGCTGAATGAGTTACAGGGAGCTGAATATTTTTCTAAGCTGGATTTACGTTCAGGTTATCATCAGATAAGGATGTTTTCTGCTGATATTCATAAGACAGCTTTTAGGACACACGAAGGACACTATGAATTTTGTGTGATGCCGTTTGGTCTGAGTAATGCCCCAGCAACCTTTCAGAGTTTGATGAATACTATTTTTCGTGCTCAGTTGCGTAAGTTCATTCTTGTATTCTTTGATGATGTACTAGTATTCAGTAAATCTTGGGAGTTACATCTTAGTCATTTGGAACAAACATTGTCTATTTTGCGAGCTCATTCTCTTTTTGCAAAATTGAGTAAATGTGTTTTTGGTACCACTCAAATTGCATATTTGGGTCACACTATCTCTGCTGTGGGAGTAGAAGCTGACCCTTCTAAAATAGCCTCAATTGCTGAATGGCCGGTGCCCACTAATCTTAAAGCCTTGAGGGGTTTTTTGGGATTAACAGGCTATTATAGAAGGTTTGTTCGTGACTATGGTAGTATTTGCAGGCCCCTGACTGCATTATTACAGAAAGATGTTAAGTTTTGTTGGTCTAAGGAAGCGGATGATGCTTTTAAGGTGTTGAAACAAGCAATGCTTTCTCCTCCGGTTTTAGCACTTCCGGATTTTCGAGAACCCTTTATCATTGAGGCTGATGCATCAAATGTCGGTATGGGTGCAGTTTTGATGCAAAAGGGTCATCCCTTGGCTTTTATTAGCAAGGCATTTGGACAGCGAGCAAGCTCACTTTCAGCTTATGAGAGAGAGTTACGTGCTATTATTTTTGCAGTCCAACAGTGGCGCTCTTATCTGGTAGGAAGAACATTTGTGATTAGAACAGATCACCTTCCCTTAAAGCATCTTTTAGAACAGAAGAGTGTTTCACCAGAACAGTTGAAGTGGTTGAATAAATTGTGGGGTCTGCACTATACCATTGAATATAGGAAAGGAAGAGAAAACTTAGTAGCTGATGCTCTCTCTCGTCTACCTGAGGCCACCGTGAATGCTCTTACTGTTCCAATTACAGATTTTCATAATAGAGTGAAGCAATCTTGGGCTGTCGATGATTTAATTCAGCGTCTTATCTCTGATTTGGAGCATGATCCTACTTCTCATACTCACTTTGCTTGGCAGGAGGGTTTGTTGAAACATAAGGGTCGCTTAGTAGTTGGGGCTGATCAGAGATTGCGTGATGATTTGATGTCTTTCTGTCACTCTGAAGCTTATGGGGGTCATTCAGGTGTAACACCCACATATAAGAGGCTCTCTTCAGTTTTTTACTGGAAGGGAATGGAGAAGCACGTGCGTGAATATGTCCGGAATTGTATTACTTGCCAAAGATTCAAAACAGAAAATGTGGCCACTCCGGGTTTACTTCAGCCTCTTCCCACTCCAACGTATATTTGGACTGAATTGTCTATGGACTTCATTACAGGTCTACCGAAATCATATTCTAAGTCTGTTATTCTTGTTGTGGTGGATAGGCTCAGCAAAGGTGCGCATTTTATGGCATTAAAACATCCTTATTCTGCGGTTTCTGTTGCTCGCATTTTTATGGATAATGTTGTGAAGCTTCATGGTTTTCCTAAATCCATAGTTACGGACAGAGATGCTCTTTTCTGTGGTCGTTTTTGGAAGGAACTATTTAGGTTACAGGGGGTTAACCTTCTATATTCCTCAGCTTACCATCCTCAAACCGATGGCCAAACGGAAGTGTTAAATCGTTGTTTGGAATGTTATTTGCGTTGCATGACGGGTGACCATCCAAAACAATGGACTAAATGGCTCGCATTGGCTGAATTGTGGTATAATACATCTTTTCATTCTTCAATAGGAATGACTCCGTTTCAGGCCACATATGGTGTCGAACCACCCTTACATTTACCTTATATGCCAGGAGATTCCCCTAATGATTTAGTAGACCGTGTATGTTTGTCAAGAGAACTGACTATGCAGACTCTAAAGAATCATTTGTGCAAGGCAAGGCATAGAATGATTCAAAATGCTAATAAACACCGCACTGACCGACAGTTTCAGGAAGGAGATAGTGTTTTTCTGAAGTTACATCCTTTTAGGAAGAATCTCATTAATAATTCTTCTTTACATAAATTGGCTGCAAAATATTTTGGTCCCTATGAAGTTCTTAAACGTATTGGAAAGGTAGCGTATAAACTTAAGTTGCCTCCTCACACTAGGGTTCATCCTGTTTTCCATGTTTCATTACTTAAGAAAGCAGCCAAGCTTGATCTTCCGGTTAGTACAGATTTGCCTATGACAGATGACGATGGGCAATTTATGTTGGAACCCCATGCCATTTTGAAGCGCAGAATCACTCGTAAGGGCAACCTACCAGTTACCCAAGTACTTGTGCAATGACATCATGCTCGCCCTGAAGATGCCACATGGGAGGATCTTACTGCTATATAGACACAGTTTCCAGACTTTTCAACCACTGTAATAGACAAACAACCAATCCTTGTGGACAAGGATTTTTTTGTAGGGGGGATGTAGTTGATACATGTTAGATGGGTTGTTTAGAATAAGAGCACGTGACATCACTTAATAAGGCACGTGTTTGTATGTTAGTTGTACAGTTGTGACACGTCAGATAGCTTGTAACTGAATTAGTTGATTGTAACAAACACTCTTATATACTGTACAGGCTCCCCATTTGGGGGTGTGGAATATACAACTGAGTTTTCTTTCAAATTCTTTCTTTCTTCTTCTTTCTGTATCACTTCGCTTTATTTTTTTCTTTTTGTTAACACTACATGTCATCTTTTGCAACCTAATTGATGATCGTGATGGGACTGTGCCTACAAGCAGAGAAATCATTCAAACATGGTAGCTAGCATCTACAATTGTTAGAACTCGTAACTCGTAATTTGGGTTGGCCGCGTGGAGTCGACGACCCTTTAAGGCTCCAACCAATTAGAAAGTGTGTCTCAAATTGTAGAGGTTTTGGAAACAAATTGGTCTGAGTAACAGGTTGGTATGTTTGGCGGGGGTGCACAAATATTTGGTAATATCGAGCCCTATATATTTCCTAAGTACTCCCTCCGTTCCTAAATATAAGATCACTCTGGGGAAGTGGATAAATTCCTAAATATAAGATCACTTTCTATTTTGTCTCAATTTTGGTCCAATTATCCCTATACTTCTTAGCTCCTTCACTTCTCTCTCAAATCCCTATTTGTCTTTTAAATTTAAGTGAGGGGTATTTTGGGAAGACCATGTAATCCTAATTCATTGGAAGACCTTCCTTAATCTCTCCAAATTAGCCAAAGTGATCTTATATTTAGAAACAGAGGGAGTACCTTCTTAAAATTCGTTGAGGTAAGCTCAATTCTATGTAGCTTGAGACCTGGTCCAGGACCAAGTAGGACATCTCTTTCAGGCCGAAGGACATGTCATGTCGATCCTAAAATCATTAGATCATAAAAAAATAATTAAGAAAATTATATAATAAATTAAATAATAGGAAATTGCAAAAATCAATTAATAAAGGTTTGAATAAAGTGTACTCAATCGTAATTATTATATATTGTTTAAAGGGAAAATTAATTTGTAATCCCTCACAAGGGATTTAATAGTAGAAAAGTCTCATAAACTCCACATATTAAAGTAGGGTTCCTGGGGACCTTACTTTAATATATTTCAAGTACAAAAAGATCAGATTGTCACTCCCTATGAGTTTGTGACAAGGTCATGGGCAGAGAATGATGAGGTCATATGCACGTATAACAAGATCATGGGCAGCTCTAACAAGGTCATGGGCTCATGGCCCACCCTGTGACAAGTTAATGAGCAAGCATTGACGAGGTCATGGACAGAAATAACAAAGTCATGCACACGTATAACAAGTTCATGGGTCGCGAAGAAGGGGCAATCTAGCATTTTCATATTTGAAATATATTAAAGTAAGGTCCCTATGGACCTTACTTTAATATGTGGAGTTTATGAGACTTTTCTACAATTAAGTCTCTTGTGAGGGACTCCGAATTAATTTCCCTTGTTTAAATTAAGAGAAGAAATTATTTTGCATGTAAAATAATAATATTTCCATCCTAGATCACTGTTCCTAGAGCCTATGCCTTAGTCATATCATATTTGGTGGTCAGGTTTAGTCATGTCTTAATTGTTTTGATTCCAAGCCCATTGCCCGTGACCAATTGACTCAGTCGACTTTTTTTGAGAATTCTAAGGAAATTAAATAAGATAATAAAAAATTGATTTTCGTATTTTTTCTCTAAACTTATTTAATTGACTTATAAGCTAACACATAATCTAATAATATACAAAATACGTTATTTTGACAAAAAAATATATACAAAATATGTCACGATTAAGAGGTTCATTTGAGTGTCTTAGTATTTTCCAAAAAAGTCAATTAAAACGGAGGGAGTGCTTTCATTTTTTTGTTGGTAAAATTTAATACTACTTTTTATAGTTTTTTGGCCATAAATAATCATAAACCTACCATTTTTTTTATATTGTTGAATGACCAATTTTTCATAGTAAAAAATAGCATCCTACTACTGTAAGTCAAGGCATAAAGAACATAGGCATTATGTCCTTATCTTCTCTTCCTTTCCCGCCAAAATGAAGCCTTTCTTTCATGTTTCATGTTTCATGTTTGCACTCACCGTCCCGCCCGTTTGTCCCGTCCAAACTGAAACGCATAAACCCTACTTTACTCACTCATTACTCATTACTGTCATTACTATTTCACTCCCTACCTTCTTCTCTTCTTCTTAACCTCCTCTTCTCTTCTAGGTTTCTTCTCTTCCCTCTTTATTCCTTTAACTTTCTTTTCTTTCTTATCCTTCCCTCTTCATCTTCTTCTACGGAGTATCTCTTTTTTGTTTTCCCATTCCAAGCTTCATTTTTTTATCAATATTTGTTCTTGTTCCTCTTTTTCCAATTTTCTCTGCATGTACAGAGTTGGGGTTTTGTTATTACTTGCCCTTTTTTTGGACTGCATTTTATTTCTGATGCTCTTCGTTAAATCATAAGTTCACGTTCTTGCTTGCTTTATAGGATTCTTAAGACCCTTATGTATGTTTGCCTTCAAATTTATGCCTTGTTCGCAGCCTTCAAATGATAGGTTTCACATTCACTGTTGTTTTTCCTCACTTTTTCAACTTGTCATGGCTTTCCCCACAATAATTACTTAGATTATTAGTTCCTTTATTTATTAACTCTTTTATTTCACACTATCTTTTTGCATCATGATTCTGAATTCTGATTTCTGATTTCAACCACTTGCTGTTGCATTGCTCTTTACAGTGTGAATAAAGATGACTGATGATTTCAACCCTCAAGCAGATCCTGAAACTGAAGCTGAAATTACGCCATCATCGCCTTTTACTGAAGAAGAGGATGATGACTCAGATGTGCCATGTGATGAGGATGGTGAAGATGTACCATGCAAGAGACACAAGTGTGAAGGAGATCATGAAAATGAAGATGAACTATCTATGTACTCGGCCTCTCACCTAGGATCCTCTCAAACTGTGACTAGCCATGTGTTTAGCCAAGAGGGATGCAGGAAGGCTCTTGCAAGGTTTATAATAAAGGATGGAATGCCTTTCAGTATTGTGGAACGTGAGGGTTTCAAACAGTTATTGAGGGCAGTCCAACCTCGCTTTCAGATCCCCACAAGAGTGGAGGTTATGAGGGATTGCTTCAATTTGTACCTTGAAGAGGAGAAAAACAAGAAAAAGTATTTTATGGAAACAAATGTTCGTGTTTCCCTCTCAATCAATACTTGGACTACTTCCAATGATGATTGTTACTATATGGGCTTGACTGCGCATTATATTGATGAGGATTGGACATACCAAAAGCGAATCTTGAAGTTTTGTGCAGTTGATGACCTTGAGAGTGATACAATTGCAGAGGAAGTTGAGAAATGCTTGGTGTCTTGGGGGATCAATAAGGTGTTTACTATCACGGTTGATGATGCTTCTTCGAACGACACGATAGTAGCATCTTTGAAGATGGTTTTGAAAGACTTGAATGGTCTAGTGTGTGATGGGGATTTTCTGCAATTGCGATGTTGTGCTCATATTTTGAATGTGCTTGCTTCTAATTGCTTGAAGGATATGCACAAGTGCTTTGAAGGCATTCGGAATGCCATTACATATGTAAGATCTTCTTCAGGAAGGATTTCTAAATTCTATGAGTTTGTCAGAGAAATGAAAATTGATTCAAAGTGTCTACTAGGCATAGATTGTCCAACTAGGTGGGATTCAACTTATATGATGTTGGAGAATGCCATTGAATTCAGCAGTGTTTATGACAGAATGAAGCAAGAAGATACGGATTATTTGAATGACTTCTTTGAGAAAAATTTAACTGGTCCTCCTGATGCTTTAGATTGGAAACGTGGTAAAGATTTAGTCGTCTTTTTGAAGGCATTATACAACATCACTTTGCATTTTTCTGGATCACTTCATGTGACCTCAAATGTATGCTTCCAACATATAGTCGATGTGTTTGCTATTCTACATGCAATAGCAAATAATAAAGATTCCTTGCTATATGATATGGCTGAAGGGATGTTAAGCAAGTATAACAAGTATTGGGGGAAATTAGAAAGCCTTAATCCTTTGTTGTTGATAGCGGTGGTACTGGACCCTAGGTATAAAATGAAGTATTTGAGTGTTGCTTTTGAGGATATATTTCCTGATGCTGCACAGCGTGAAGCCATGACAAAGAATGTCTTAGGTGTCTTGTATCGTTTATATGATCATTATTCAAGTGAGCTTGACACATCTCAAACTCAAAATCTAAGTAAGACACAAGCTGTGAGTGATGGCAGCAGTTTAAATCAAACCCTTATTTCTGTTCATGAAGCCTTATCTTTGTTGGGTTCTACCTCTTCAATGCAAAGGTTTCTTTCCCAAATTGAGACAGAGGTTCAAATGGATAAGTATGCAGAGGTGGAGAAGTATCTTCAAGCCGAGTTAGCTGAAGCACTTGATCCTAAATTTGATATTTTGACATGGTGGAAATTGAATGCCACTAAGTATAAAGTCCTTTCATTGATTGCACGTGATGTGTTGGCCATGGCAGTCTCCACTGTGTTCTCAGATTCTGCTTTTAGTACAAGAGGCTTTGTCATTGATGAATCCAGAAGATTGTTATACTCAAAGATGTCTGGGGCAATGATTTGTGCCCAAAATTGGCTAGCTCCATCTACATTGAAACCAAAAGAACTTGACATTGAGAATTTTTATGAAAGTGATATTGCAGTAAAAGGTTATACCTGTTCTTTGTCTTATTTATTTCATTTCTTGTTCAAATTTATTATCCTAATTGAAATAATTGTTATTTTTCTTATTTTTATTTGCAGAAGTATCAGCAGTTCCATATATATCAGAGGAAGAGGAAGAGGAAGAGGAAGATGGGGAGGAGGAAGAAGATGAAGGGGAATGGTAAATGTTAAATTGTTTAGCAGTGTTGTTTGTTACTTTGATTGAACAAATTGCATTGTGGTTGTATGGATGAATTCAGTTGTGTGGTGGTGGTTACGTTTTAAATTTTATGGATGTAGCTGCATGTTAATTATTTCCATGATGTCATAATAGTTAATCAAACTGTTGTCTGATTAATAGATTAAATTAAAAGCTAAGGTGCAGTTTTATGATGAAAAGCCATTATCTGAATCTGTTCCCATGCACGTAACAGTTACTGTAAAGGAGGAGATTGTAGCTACGCTTTGGTAAATATTATTGCCTGAACAAAAGAAAAAAAATGATTTTGAAAATGTCTAGTTGTCTTGTCGGTTGTCACCCTGTTACTGAACCTATCTTCATTCTTGTTGATGTCTGTTTCACAACATGTTCTGGTAAATGTATGCAAATAATAACTTCGTAGCTCCTCACATCTTGGGGCTTGTCTTCCCCTTGGTGGAGTCAGAATACTAAGCCTTCTTACAACTTGTGTTGCTTATCACTCCAACTCTGAAGTATTCAGGATGGTTGTCCCAGTCCTATCCTTGTTACACTTGGGACATCCTCAAGACAGGGATAAGAACTGGAAAAGCTGACATGTGTCATTTATTAGGACGGGACATTGGATGAGTCTGTCTTAGTGCCACCCTTTGAACACGTCTAACCAATACTAAGGAACTAATGGTTGACCTTCTATTCATTCTAATGACACTTTTCTTATCTGTTGGCTAGGACTAATGTAGGCTCTTGGAATATTTGTGACACCTCAAACTTAGTGGGGCATGAAAGGGAACTCATTGCCTCCACGTGAGGGGTCTTGAGTTCAATTAGAGGTTCAAAAAGATCCAAGTGTGGTGGTTATGGGTTGTGTTTGAATTCAAGGTTTTTAAACTTTGATATGATACACACCCAAAATACCTTAGTTGACTTGTTATTAAAAGACTAAGAAACCTAAATAAGTGCATATAAATTTATATGCCTAAATTCGTTCTTCTAATTCATTTTGTTTAACTTATAAGCTAGCATATAATATCATACTATACACAATATATATTGTGGCTGATTAACATATATAGCTTTTTCAATCTTTACAAAAAAAGAGTCAACTAGGTTCGATATTAAAGACCATTAAGGACCAAAGAGTATAAATAGTCACCACTTTGCTATCTCATATTCATTATTATTTGCCTGTGTTGTAAATTAACTGTTGGTTGCTGGAACTCTGTCTCATGCCGTGGTTGATAATGTTTTACAGGGCATGGAACTAATGGTGGACATGGAGACATCAAGAGATCGCTCCTAAGGCTTGAGGCTCAGTGCCTCTGTGATTAATGTGCTGATTAATTGCATATTTTCAAATTAGGCCCTCATCATACTATTGATGAAGTTTTGGAAACACTTGCATGAATTGACTTTTAGACTGGTTGACCCTTTTGTTTTGGATATGGTTATTGCCTAATGATTATGGCTTTGACTTTTGAGACCTGTTGGTTGCCCCTCATATTTTCTAAACCATGCCTTACATATGCGGTCCAAATGAGGTGGTTTAAATGACTATTTTGTAGTAGTGCATCTTGGATTAAAAATTGTAAGAATTCTCATAGTTATGGTAGACCTTTTTTCATGATCAGTTATTATGGTTAGGTTTGATCATTTGGTTAAATATATGTACTATCAGTCTACCACCATGATAGTGTATTTAGCACGTTTTTCCTTTATTTATATTATAGTTTTCCTAGTTTCCCATTACTTGGATTTATTTACCATGCCCAATGCTAAATATTAGACTGTTTTTTCAAAACATAAGATATCAATCCACCTTTTCCCCAAAAGTTGTAATTACCCCCCATAATATTACTTTATTCACGAAAGAAATAGAGATTTTGATTACAAATATCATTCATGGAGGTTTCTATAAAAATTAATTTCTAATGCACATGATTACAAATTTGGAGATGATTTACATAGTAGTGCAGCTTTCATAACGCAGTTCAGTAAATTTATTTAGTAAGCAAAAACATAAACCACAATACACACCCAATTCTCTTACAACTACTTCATCACACTTCATTATTCAAAAGCCCAAAACCTCTCAGGCATAAAGAAGACGTGGCATACAAAATGCTTACAAAAGCACGATCGTAGGAGTACTATATACTAAGACCGTAGTCTGAACCACATGTGATTTAGTAAGCAGAAATATGTATACCTTCTATGATCTATAGTAGCATTAATATGAATAGTTTGGAAGAGTAACCAAAAATTAAAAATAAATTCCACGGATCAAGATCAACTCCAAAAGTAATAATCCATTTAATTTTAAACTCGAGATACAGCATATAAGTAATGTTTTTTTAGTCCCATCACAATATACAAACAACAATATATGACCGATCAGACCTCCAAGGTGGTTTCGAATTCCAAAACAATAGTACATTCCAATAAAAAAATGATTTATAAGTTACTTTTAAATCAATACACTAAATTTACATGAAAGATTATAATGAAGCTTGTTATTTCCTACGAAACAACATACTTTTTCTTCCACAATTAGTAGCTTCACCTAATGACATTCTGATTGACTAATCTATTTTGGCCCTACAAAATCCATGTCAATCTCAGGAAGCAAACAGCACATCAGATTCGAACTTCAATATTTTCCTTCATTAAGTACTCCTTCACGGACTGAATAGGTACCTGCAAAAAAAAAACATATTAAATCAATGAATCACCAGTCACAGATGGTTTCAGAAAACTTGCAATTGCAAATATTTCAACCAACAAAACTATATACTCCGTAGTAGATATATTACTACGTTTGGTAAATTAGGAAAATGAAGGTTACCTCTTTTCTATGAAAAATGCCAGCAGCAAGAGCAGCAGATGCATTCGTTTTGGCAAACACTTCAGAGAAGTGGTCAACGGCACCGGCACCACTACTTGCAATCACAGGAATACTTACAGCATCTGAAATTAACTTGACCAAATCTATATCAAATCCTTTTCCTTGACCTGAAATTTCAATAATAGAAAGTAAAAATGTTAGAATTGGTGTAGGAAACCAACGTGATACTCAAGAAGTGATATCAATCTAAAATTTTGCATTATCTAAGAAACCACATTGTTATAGAACACTTGCTCATAAAGACTGAATCAAAGAATTATCCTTATTAAAAAAATTGAAAAACTGGACAAAAGCATGAGAAACAATTGTACCTTTCCTATAGCCATCTCAAAATCACAGAAAAAGCCACTAAATTGGAATTAATATTACCAAAATAATAATATATTATTAATACTATTGATAAACTAGTAAGTCAAGATTGAAGTACATATCCAGTAAAAAAATGTCTGGCAAAATGTTGAATGTTACCATCACAGTCAATGCAGTTAAGTAGTATTTCTCCAGCACCAAGTTCTTCGACTGCTTTTGCAAGCTCATAAGCCCCAATTGGTCGGCCTTCTCGTCCTCCGTTCACCTTAAAGAAGGGGGAAATCACAATTAAAGCTAGTAGTAAGTGGTTTCATTCTGAACTTTTGATACTTTCTGATAAAACTGGCATCTCTTGAAATCAGAACAGAAAAACTTCATGGCGATAGTTCTTGAATTGTTTCTAATCATGGACACAGAAGATACCCTTAGCATCATTTTGACTTAGGTCAAGCTCCACAATCTACTTAATTAATAGCTAAACCATGATAGATTGTATACATTTACGAAATAATGCATTCCTAATTCACTACTATATAAGTCATTGAAAATAGATCTTGCATGGCCAACCAACTTTTTACTGGGTAAGAACAATTACTAAGTGGGAAAATGTTCATCCAAAAAAGAGAATAAGTCGAGAACCACATTCAGCAAAATGCACTTTGTAAGTAAAGAGATGATAAAACAGGGCTTACTGTACACTGATACCAAGCATATTCTTCTCCATTCGGACCTGAAATTTATTTTTCAAACAAACAGAGAATGAATACACCAGTAAT
Organism: Mimosa pudica; assembly: GCA_029929735.1. Taxonomy (NCBI): domain Eukaryota; kingdom Viridiplantae; phylum Streptophyta; class Magnoliopsida; order Fabales; family Fabaceae; genus Mimosa; species Mimosa pudica. The sequence continues at coordinate 11,330,900 of JAKELP010000002.1, forward strand.
TAAAATCTAAATATTCACTTGCTATCGATTACATCTCATAACATCTCCATGGTCGTGTACTTCAAACATTGAAAATAGCATCTCAAAAAAGGGGACCTTTCAAAAAAAATACACAGCTCAATTTGTTTGAACTAACAGTTGCTTCTGAGCTATAATTGATAATAATGACTAGCCATACCATATAATGGAGAATGAACATTTATTCATCAATGGGAAAGGAGACAACCATAATAGAATATGGCAAAGTAGTGAAAATAAATTAGTAATTTCATAGTGGATGGATATTTATCACTAAAATCTTAAACTAGGCGGTCTCCTAAAATGAAAGGAAAGAGAAGGTAAAAATATGTCATTACCTGGAGTTGACACCTTTACAGTCTTGAATTGCACATCATTAGGATTCTTGATGTAAACTCTGCGAGGATCAATACTGACTACCACTGCCTGCAAGGTGGAAATAGATTGATGACTTAATAGACCAACAACATAATAAAACGTTACTTTGAAAGCCCAAGGCAACAACTGGAATGAATATTTGGGGTTTAAAAGAAGAGCATCCACAGCTTATGGATATATGGGTAGTAAAAAGCATGTGTTCGTATAAATAGTGCCAACAGTTGAAATACCTGATTACCATATACTCTAGATATTTGTTCTAAACTGCTATTCCCAGTTTTTACCTAAACATTACAAAAATAAAAATATCAGAAGAGATGTATACAAATTTATAAGCCCAGATTTGTAAGGAAAAAATTAAGTTGAATTTGTTTTTTTGGTGAAAGTTTTTGAGCTGAATTTCGTACTCCAGTTCTTGAATACTCTTCCGCAGCATAAACTGCATCACTTCCAATAGAAATCTTATCAGCACCAGATCTAAAATATTCTGAAGCAACTTCCAAACTAGAATAGTGCCTGGGAACATTGGTTTAGGATATAACACTCAATTAATAGCCAGTATAAACGCATAAAGATATGGGTAAGGACGTGTCCATCCTCAGATAAAGGACTCTCTCCTATGTAAGTTAGAATTATGTAGCTACAATGAACAAAATGACTAGTACAATACCTGCCATTAGAATCTGTAAAATCTCTAATTCCGCCCCCAACTGTTAAGGGCACAAAAACATTTTCGGATGTATATCGCAATACCTATGAACACATAACACATAACATTCAGAGACAATATGTGTATTCAATTCAAACATGGGCACACAAATCAAAGTTCCAAATAATTGAAAATTTCTTTTCTGGCATGATTGACAAACCTGTAACATTGGCAAATCACCGAGAGGGAAGTCCCGGAAACCAGTGATGTTAAGAAAGCTGATCTGCAACAGAATGCGTTAAGTCTAAATAACACAGTTCATGGTCAGAGTAGAGAGCAGATTTTTTGCAGGCATACCTCATCAGCTCCATCTTTGTAGTACTGTCTGGCAAGCTCAACTGGTTTGCCAAGATTTCTTACCTGACAATTAAAATAATATCATTAGATGACAACAGTATTACTGCTGAATAACAGGGAAAAATGCTTCAGAACGTTTGATTTTGTAGTGGTGAATGCTGATAGCTAAGGAAAGAATGAGTTTAAAACTTCAAACAGTAAACAATATCACTGATGGAATAGATCATTTAATGAAATCGTATAACAGAACAAAAAGGGTCAACTCAGTTCTAGTCCCCACTTGGTGAGGGTGATGGGGAAGGGAATATACTAGGCAGCCTAACCTATGCTTTTTGCACAGTGGCTGATTCGAACCCGCGACCTAATACTCACACAGCAAGAGAGCTTACTGTTGAGCTAAGTCGGCCCTTCGTATAACAGAACAAAAAATTAATCAAATTATTAAACATTAAATACAATTATTTTTTGTTTCTTTTCAATTTAATATGTATCCTAATGTAGTTTGTGGCTTTGTGCTGCATATGTAATGCCTAATGCTCTAAACATAAGCAACCTAATAAAAAAACATCATCTACGATACCTCTTTCTCCTTAGTTTGTTCTCTTACATCATACTGGTCTCCTTTGGTTACAACAAGATCCCCCTTGTCGTTCGCCCTCACATCAAGGCAAGCAATCACCTTAACAGATAACCTCTTGTTAGCAAAACAAATGAAATGTGATGATTATCAAACTGACCAAAACACAATCTATAATACAGGCTTCTATTACCGTACCCTTTTTGCTAGTTTTGAAGCCTTCCCTCCATCAGGCTTCTGTAAATTAGATGAACGTTACAAATGGTTCAACAACTTGAGATAAATTTATGATAATAGAATTACTGCAATGTGCATATTGAAAATAGCATGAAAGCCACCTTTGTCCCGTTTGACTTTGAATTTAAGAATCTTCTTAAAACAGAAAGACCAACATCTGCAAATTTTGAATTTAGGAATCAGAACAAGAACTAGCAAAAAGATAAAGTAAAATATTATTTTAAGATCAAAATAGATACCCTTCTCTCATTTTCCTTTTCATTTCATTTTTCTTAATGAATGAAGCCTCCAGAGATAGTCCAACAGAATTAGATATGCTTTTTATGATTTATTATTTCAAAAATCAAACATGGAATATATTCTTTAAATTCTCTCCTGCTTGACCAACAATTGGTTACAGATTATTAAAATATTTTATTTTCTTTTTTTTATTACAAAAATATTTTATTTTCTAAATGGTTAAGGTATTCGATCCACATACTCTACAAAATAAAACAGAAATTAAATTTTTATATAGATGATAAAAACTTACCTCCACTCTTTTCAGGATGGAACTGAACTGCGTGCACATTTCCTCTTCTTATAGATGCTATAAAGTTGTCACCATAGTTACAAGTGGAAGATATCCACTCTTTATTTTTGTCTGACTGAGTTAATGTAAATAAATAAATAAATTTCTCTAATAAAGGCCAACAATGAACAAAGCAACAGCCAAAATAATAGAAGGCAAAGAAGAAATGTACCGGCATTGCACGATAAGAGTGCACAAAATAGACATGACGGTTTCCAATATCTTCAAGAATTTCTGAATTTATTCTGACTTGTAGAGCATTCCAGCCAATATGCGGAACACTAAAACCATTTGATGAGTCAAATCGCCCAACAGTTCCAGGTATTAAACCAAGACCCTTTACTGCGGCAGAAAAACAGTTGTTGACTCAATATTAGAAAACGCAAGCATTATTAAGAATTGAAAATATGCAGTGCCCTGGACATTTTGGTCAAATAACTCAAATTAAAGGACATATTCTCCCACATGAATCTTGCATGTTTGAGGAATTTGGCATTCAAGATAATTTGACTGACATTAATGGTAAAAGAATATTTTGAGACAATGCATGCAATCTACAGAGCCACAACCACCATCAAATTGACTTGATCTCATCCACCACTACATGTTGACAATAATTTTATTACAAACCAAATAAATACTGCACAACAAGAAGTATACAAATAAATTTGCGGAAACACAGTGTGCCTACATGTAGATAACTCCAACGGAATTCTTGTACATAGAAACTAAATTTCAACAAGAATATAAACTAAAACTTGTTTTTTTTTTTCATTTTGAACTTACATGATACAAAAATCTTTCCTAAAATTCTTATCTATTGACTCATCACAGCACAGACATTGGAAACTTTTGAATCTGATATGAGTGGTGCAGATAAGAAAAGGAAAGAGAATAAAAAAGAGACACGAGGGAGAGGGAGAGGGAGAGGGAGAGGGATCAGAATTCTATGAACCACACGAATCCCTGACTTCTAATAGTCTAGTACTCCCTCCGGTCTCTAATGTAAGAGCCCAAAATTTGAATGGTTTTGGTCCCTAATGTAAGAGCTCACCCCATATTCTCTCCTCATTTAATGCATTTTTTCCTACTTTACCCCTAACTCTCTTTCATATTTATTAATGCTTATGTATTTCTCTCTCTTAAAAGTACCATAATAAATATGGGCAATTTTGGAAAAGAAGCATTAACTCCAGACACTCAACTAACATTCACATGTTTTCTTAAGAAGCGTTTTTTTGACGGCTAGCTCTTACATTAGGGACCGGAGGGAGTATCATTCAAATCCTAAATCCTACATTAACAAATATCAAAATCATATAGGCTACAATAGTAACATAAAAAAGAAACAGTTATAACAAAAGCTAATGCCATCAGAAGACTGATGAAATATCAAAAGAAGAGTCTATAACTGACTTGGTCCATTCTCCTCACTAGATTCAAAAAGAAGCTGAAGTCCAAGACAGATGCCTAAAAATGGGCGATCCTTCTCGATATATGCACACAGTGCCTCAGCCATCCTACAAAATATTAACAAATGAACCTATAGAAACATGGAAAGAAGAATGAAAAGTATCCAACAACCACTGCAAAAGAAAAATATGAAACTCCCTACTCCAAAAGAAGGGTGAAGAAACAACAGTTCATAGCATATAACGAAGATCTTTTTTTCCAATTCAACTTAATAACAACAATGTGGGAGACATCAGAAATAGAAAAGACAATAAATGTTAACAAAAACACCCATCCCACACATACAGTATAAAAACAAAGAACAAACATGTATAACTTGTATCATTAATAAAAATTACCCAGTCTTGTTTAGAACTTCCATGGCAGGGGCAAATGCACCAACACCTGGAAAGATTAAGCGGTTGGCATTCAAAATATCTTCAGGAGTTTGCACCTAACAAAATAAAATTATTTCAAATTAAAGAAATTCATCATATGCAGACCTTAAAACAATATCAATTAATATAAAAGGCAAAACCCAGTAAGAAAAATCACATCTTTGATGTGAAACCCAAGGTGGTGAATAGCATTCCTAACACTTCGAACATTGCCAGCACCATAATCAAGCAGAGTAACAACTACACATAAATAAAAAAAATAAAATCAGAAATCAAATAAAAAAAACATGAAAAACTTGACATGAAGACACAACCCATGAAGGAAGAGATAGAAACCAGAGTCATCAGAAGAGGAGGCACGAACTGAGAAGCTTCGGGAACATTTGACATTGTCTCGAAGAAGAAAGAGAGAGGAGGAGGAAGAAGAAGAAGAAGTGGTGTTGAAAAGGGAGGAAGAGGCGAATGCCGCCGGCGCCGCCATTGTTGTAGGGAGGTTAAAAGCTTCAAAGTTTGGCACAATGGGTGAATGAGATGCCAAATAAAGAATGTAAGTGCCAAAGGACTTATGGTCCCATAGGACTTATGGCCTGGGGTTCAATAGTTAGGGCGTCTTCATAGGCAAACTCCGGATTAGTCAGTAGTGACGGATATTGAAGGTTCTAAGGAAAAAAAATAAAAAAGGTAAGTATGGTGGATATTATAGTCTAATCCAGCTACAAGAGCATATGGTCGGGACCTTTTAATGGTTTGGACTCATCTCTTTATTTGTTTGACCAGGTTGAGGTTTTTCTGCATGTTTTAGCTCCATGTTTCTATAATGGCTTTGTTTGTTCTTATTGTTACAGGAATTCTAGAGTTCGGGTTCGAGTTCGATTCTCAGGGATCCGCGAACACTCACGACCGGTATTAAATTACTTCAGTTCACCTCTTTAAACCTCCCATCATTAATTTTTTAATTAATCAAGTCTCCTAAAAACCGGTATCTAATTAAGCACAGGTCAAACTCAAGCCTCTTTTAACAACACATACCAAATCTATTTGGGTGTAAGTCTCTTAGCCGAGGATATTTCCACCTCGAGCCCATGGTTCTTAACTTATTATGGTTAATTGTTGTTTTTATGCAAGAGTAAATATATCAAAATATGGGGTCAAGTTTGATACGTTGCAAATGACTAACATATAAACTGAAAATAAAAAAAAAAAAAGAGGTAAGGAAGAAGATTATTTAATTTTTCTACAAAGACATTTTGGACTTTTCACCTTTAATCTTATTGACATATTTAAAAAAATAACATTGTTGATCTCATGGTGAAAGTTGGGCATCATTGGCCAGCCTTCGACTAGTTATGTACTATTTTTCATGCTTGGGCAATATTTATTTATCAAAATTGGATCTTCGCCCTCAATTATTTGTACTTCCTTCTTAAACAACTTGGTAATACATTAAGTACAATGATTTATGATTAAATATCTTTATTGTGATAACAATTGTGGACCAAAGTACAAGACATTCAATGTAGATATAATTTTTCGTTAGAACTGGTCATTGAAATCCTAAATTGCACTTAAAGCGGTAACCAACCTGCTAAGATCATTTATTACAATTTGTGAGTATCACTCATTAGATAATAACATCTAATAATTGGATTTTTTTAAATTTATAATATAATCGGTCTTACAACTACTTCCTCTTTAGTTGGTTTACGTCCACAATGAAATTAGCCGTCAAACTTTTCTATCATTTAGATATTGGTCATTTTTTAGAAGAATTTATTTAACTTGCACCATATACTTTGTATTCGATGTTTCTATACTCAAGTGCTACGATTCGAACAGGCGACATGCGGCTGAGAATGATATTCTCCACGCCAGCTGTAACATCCTAAATTTTTAATTATAAAAGAAATTAATAAATTGAAATTTATCCTTAAAAAAAATTAATTTAGAAAATTTAATTTACTTTTGGTGGAATGGTTAAAATTCCATTTTCATCATAAAATAAAAAAAAATAAAATAATTGGTTGTTAAATTTAATTTAAGAATATTTATGAACCTTCTATCAAGAAGACATTATTTTATGAATTATCATTTAGAATGTGTTCCTAGCTTGTATTAGGGAAGAGACAATCCTTGATTTTCCTAAATCATTAACATGTCTTTTGAAAACATTGGAGCAAAGCACAATAATGTCTATTGGTAATTTCTATAACTAACTAAGGGCATTTTTGTAATTAAACACAAAACCCTAATATTTAGTATTTAAACATCTTCCTCTCTCTTTGACAAAGTTGGCCGCCACAAACACATAGCATACCATTCATCACCATCTTTGCCAATCCTCTCCCTTTCTTCACAAACACATTCATCAATCTCTCATCATCACCAACACATACTCATTCCCTTATATTTGGACTCCTTCCCTCAATCTCCTTTACTTTCTTTCATCCTCACCCAACCACCGTCCGCCGTCGCCGTGGAGGCTTTGGTCCGCCGGAGCTCCGTCGGCAAGAATCCGGCCAAAAAGAGGAAATCCAACGCTGACCATGCAAGCAGTAACAGAGTTGAGTTCCACTTCATAATCTGAAAGGTTTAGGCAAAAATCACATGAATCCTTGTATTTCACAACTAATATAAATCTTGGTGAGAGTCTCTTACCTTCCCTTTAATTTTCTAGTAATCGAGTGAGAAACTGTGAATGATCCGAACGAGATATTGGGATTTATTTTATTTTCACAATGAGTAGGAATTTTTGTGTGAGCTGGTTGCCTATCTGTTTTATTTGATTTTTCTGCCTTGGTAATTTTTGGTTGATGCATGAAGCTTGGTATGAGTAGAGTTTAATTGATAAATGGTTTTGTAAGTTGGGAATTTGTTTGAGTTGAAAACTTGAAATATGCATTAATCAACTTTTCTAATTGGTCCGTTTTCTGTTTTATTTGTCCATGAGGATATAAAAGAGCTTAAATATGTGATTACATGCTTAACTTAGTTGTGATTGAGTAGTTTCAGTGTTGAACTAGATCTGGTGTTTAAAGGTTTAGAAAGACTAAAGTTGTTTTGAGGAAAATTTAAACATGCTCCATTCAAGAGTTTAAAAGTTTGTCATCCTATGGTTTTGTACAACATGCTGCTGTAATTTATTAGGAAAAATGAAATAAAGCTATGGCTCTTGAATTGTTTCATTAGAGAAGTCGTTCCTGCATGTGTCTAAATGATTAAGATTTAACTTTTATGTTGTTGGGCTCGTGTTCATTGACAAAGTTCTTGAGTTTCACTGCTATTGGAAGTAAGTCAGTGTGTGTCAATATAATTGTAATAGTATGTTAGTTTTAGTTTTGCAAATGTTGATGGTTGGAATGCAATGTTATTATGCATTACTAGTTGCTGAAATAGCACATAATTCTTGCTGATGCATGTATTTCATAAATGGAAAGCGACACTTATTATTTATAAGACAATTTAATATGGGATTGAGTTATATAATCCTTGTTAATTGTGAATGCTAAGTGTTTCTAACTTTCCCTCTTTCTAGTTCACCTCATTTCTTTCTTTTTCGTGTGATGGATATAAGATGCTTAACTACTTGATCTGGTCCCCATGAATTGAATTAAATTTATTGGCTTTGATCGATTTGAAAATGATTTCTTAGAATAGGGTAAATAAGCAATAGGGGATTGGGTAGTATTAATAGGAATGAGACGTTAATTAGTATGAGTTATTTTTAATTATTTGTATGTGTTTATTATTGTTTGTAGAGATTGGTTATTGACACTTGAGCACATGGGAGCTTACGTTTTTATTTTTGGTTTAAATGCAAGGAGGTAACTACTTAAACTTGTTTGCGTGTGTGTGTATGTTGGTAAGCATATAGGTTAGTTTATGAATTTGCGATGTTTATTATATGGTTTCTGAGAATTGATGATTTGTTTGGTGCACACCGGTTAATATGATTATAATTATGCCATTCCGGAATGAGGTTCCCTGTAAAACCCCCAGGGACTAAAATGAATAAGACACAATATTGTTACATGTTCAGTAGGGTTGTTAGTCCCTTTGAACCAGTTCAAGCGAGGGTATATCGATCATCGAGTCGTGAGTCCCTATTGAACTGAGATATTACGGTGTGTTATGTTTGATTTAATTGTTATTATTGATGTTTTAATTATTATTATTGATGTGTTGAGTTGCGATGTTTTGAGTTATGATGTATCCGTATATTTGTGTTGCTGCAATACATGATAATTGGTAGTTACTTGAAATTAGCATAGACAATATGTTCATGCAACACAACATGTAGCACACACCACTTTACACATAATCACACACCACCTTGCGGGCATGCACATGCACGTAGTGCAAAGATGTACGTAAGCGAGTGGTAGTAGTTGCGATTTCTGGGTCTACCCCAATCGTTGATATTACAGGTACTAGATCGGGCCAGGAGTGATGGGAAGGATCTGGAGACTTAGGAACTAAGTCTTGTGGTTGCATACTATTTTTCATGTTTCATTTATTAATTTGTAAACCCTTTAATTCATTTTCCTTAGATTACTGTATGTCTGTGTATAATTCTAGGCCGGATAACTGTAATTATTTCTTAAACATGTTTATGTGCTTAATTGTAAATAGATGTGAAAGAATTTATTCGGGTATTATGAGATTTGTTTAAATATCCATGTTAGTCAATTTTTATCTAACATGGATATATCAGATTTGATATTTTTATATAAACTATTTTCAATTATTAATTTTATATTCGATTATAAAATAATTTATTTTAATTTATTTATTTCCAAATTACATGAAATATTTTTCTAACCATGATAGCTTATTTGTGACTAAAATTAATTTTCTATCATGGTTAGCCTATCAATTTATATTTTAGGGAAAATAAGAAAAGTTGTTTTTCTAACTATGTTAGTCTATCATTATAACTTATATTCTTTTTCTAACATAGTTAGTATTATGATTATTGTAGTTAATTAAGTTAAATTCTTTTTCTAACTATGTTAGTATTAATAATGAGTGAATTCTTTTCTAACATAGTTAGTAATTATGAAAAAAAAACGTAAAAATGGTTAAAAATTGTGGTTGTTACACCAGCTGACCTTTCGAGACGTACGCCGATGTTTCTATACTACTATAACTGAGTTATGACACAATTCTATTTAACAAACTCAAGAAGACAAGAGGTAAACATAAATAATGGCCAAATAGTTCACATATATATGGAACAGTAAACATCACAATGTCACAAGCCAAGTCATTTCACAAACAGCTCACACATCATATTATTAGATCCGTATGTCACAATTCATTTTCTTGAATGAAACTCGCCTGTTTTGTAGATTATATGTAACCATGAAATTTGCCTGAGCTATGGCCCCAAGGACAGCCGCTGGATCCTCGTGACCTTTAAAATTTAAGCACACTACTCCATCAGCAATATTATTATAAGTATTCTCTGCACTTAAAACAAGATCTCCTCCACTTAAATGATATGTAATAATTGGACCTCTCATTTCCTCAATACTATTTTGCAAATAGCAAAGGTTTAAAACTTGGTTTGGGGAAGGAGTACGTTGGTATAATAAGTCCAATTCTGCTTCAACTTCTGCTTCAAATTCAGAGTAAAAATCTAAATGTAGATAATTTACAACTGTCCCAGAATCGACGAGCAAGTTGGCTAATTCACCTGTATTTTTCCTTATTGGTAAGAATATCAAATGCAAAATAAAAATTTAGCAGCAATTTTGTGATGAGTCATTTTCCTGCCTTAACACATAACACAAAAAGGTCAAATATATATACTACAGAAATAAAGGCATAAAAATATAAATTACATCACCTTCTAGTATGTAGTCCATTCTTTTGTTTCCCACACTAATCGCTCGCAACTGGATCCAATAATGATGTGCTAACCCTCTACTTGGTAACATTGGAGTATAAATTACATCTGGTCCAAAAACGACAGCAGCTTGACCAAACTTCATTTGACTATAAATATTAGGATTCCCATGTCGAACTAAACAATATCCAAATATCCCATCAATTTGGTCAGATATTTGTGAGACAAATGATCCAGGGTGCCTTCCAAATCCAAGAACACCTGAATATTCACGATGATTTAAACTAATAAATTCTCTACTACATCCAAATACAAATCTTTGAAATCCTACAAAGGAACCAGTTGTTGTTTGAAGTCTGAGTAAAGTATGGAATACATGTCCAGCCGTTGCTGAACCATCTGCATAAACATTCATATATTTACACTGACAGTCAGTATTATCAATATATTGAAGCGACACGGACTCATTTACAATTACGGTACACATAGTGTCAAAGCAATGAACAGGCGTTAGACCCCTGTTAATATTAGTATTCAAGAATGGTAGAATTCCTTGATCGTAACTTGATTTGGCTGGTTGGCATTGTACCCAAGAAAAGCCAGAACCTGCATAATGTAACACTAAAAGTTAATTAAAAGGGATTTCATCGTCAATTAATTTTTTAAAAATTTAATCATTTGATCTCGTGAGTTTTGATTCGACTTTGAACTCATTTTCTGAATTTTGCCTCATTACAATATAGCTACCTTTTATTTTCCATTTGGTTGAAATATAATGTACTGCTTGATGCTTTAATTTTGATCCAGTTCAACTCATCAATTCCTATAGTTTAACTTTTTAAAGTTTTAACCCATGCATTTTAAAATGTATAATTGGGTGAATTATGTGAGAAAGCAGCTATTGAAAATATAACTGGTAAGAACTTGACAATATTATAGGGTTAAGATGCAATTTTTACTTTGTAAGTAGGCATCCGGTTGCGAGCAATTGGAACCAGTTGCTATCCCACATCCAGTTATAAGAAAAGGGGAAATTGTTCATTAAAAATTTCTGGATGCTTACCATTTTCTGCTGTCAAATACACACTATTTATAACTGATTAATTCTATGGGAAAATTTATTTTTTTCCATCTTAGAATAATAGTACTCTAGTTTAGATCTTCTCATGAATTAAAAGCCTAAACTATACATATAATTGGTTTTACGGTGTTAGAGTTCAAGAAATAGAGAAAACAATTACCTGTGTCGATGAGACCATATGTCGTATACAAGGGATTCCCCAAGGAGTACTGCATGATGTATTCCCCATGTCGAAGACCAAGAATAAGAAGGTCTAGATTAATAGTGCTTGCGTTTTTGTGAAACAAGTATTTCACTCGTTCCTCCGATCGATGCAAGGCATCATGGGTTCTCTGGAAATGTGTTTTTGTGCTATCAAATAATGCAGATTTTATAGAATCACGGTGAATAATATCAATGGTAAATGACTCATTACTTGCTTTAAGATGTGGGATAAAGGATTTGACGCAAGGTGAACTGAGGAGGAAGATTGTGAAGGAGAGAAGATAAGTTTCAAAAGATATCACCATAGTTAGAGAGTATTGGAGATTAGGCTAGTAGTGTGACATACCGATTGTGAATGATTGGTTATATAATAAAATATTTCAAGAATATGGTAATAATATATATGGTTTATCTACATTTCATCATTAATGTTAAAGAAAGAAGTTTACGATTAAGGTGCAAGTCGAATTTCAGCATTGAATTTACAACGATTTAGCCAACAATTTTTGTGATGCAACAAACTGATTTGTGCTAACTACTCACTTAATCGTGGTTTATTATTCTCTTTATAAGATGTCAAAGTTCACATTCATAATGCAATTATAATTTTGATATAGTAATTGTTGTATTCAATGGTTTTCAAATAAAGCCAAGAAAATTGGTGCGTTCATTTTGATGAATGTGCTTTTAATTCAAGCATATATTTAGATGCTCTAAGGTTTGATTCTTGTTAGGAGACTATGGAAATAAGTCAAATAACTTGCAATCTATTTAGCACGGAAAAAGGAAATAACTTTTTGCAAGATTGCACGTTACAATATCTTAGTTAAACAATTTATTCATTGTTCATGATTTGTTGACTTGCGAATTGCGATGCATACATATAAATGAAAGTTAATAAAAATTTAAGTTCAATATTTATTTGAAAAAATGTTGACAATTTGGATCATTACAACTCTTGGTGTGTGAACATTCAATCAGTTTTGGTTAAAATTAATGAACTTTGAAATCGATAGTTTTGATTCTTTAACTTTCGATTAATTTGGTCTAAACTATAAAATTGATGTTTGTTCACAGCCACTGCAAGTATACATGTCAAGCTTAAGTAGTAAAGTGGTAAGAAAGAGTATTGTTCTAATAGAAACTAGTTTAAAGCAAGTTCAACGAGTTCATCATGTTCTAAATTAATAATAGGCAAAAACAAGTGATTTTGTGAAAATTTGATGATTAAAAGTAACAAATTGCCAAATGAGATAGTTTATGTAAAATTCAATAAAATGGAAAATACCTAGGTTTATATATTTACTTTGTACTTCATGATGCTTGATCAATCCTCCTCTGTTGTTATCAAATGTATATTAAGTTCATGTTCGAAGTATTAAGTATTTGAAAAATTCTCTCAAGCTTACACAAACCTTAATTAATATTAATATCCATAATACCATAAAATAAATTTCAGATAAATTATTCGGTCAAATTCAATCAATCATTAATGAATGAATGGATATTATTATGTGAGGATCGGTGAATGGATTTCATGAAACTTGAGAAGGAATGAGAAGATGATGAGGTGTCGTGAGGCTTGACGTGGATAATGAGGTGACAATACATGTAGAATTTGAGAACAAAATTGATTTATTTTGTAAAATTCAAAAGCAAACTTGATCCTAAAAAAACTTAGAAGGTAAATTTGATCTTTGTCTAAAACATCGGGGAAATATGATCTTCGCTAAAGGAATAACAAAGTCTAACTCCTACATGTACTGAAAAACTCTGCACATGGCTTAAAAGAAAAGGCCAGCCCCGAAGTTCACTTAAGAAAACGCCCGGCATAAGACTTTTTGAAAATTAATATAGCCTACCTATAAAAAATATGCTTGTATGGGGTAGGCCGAAAATGATACTCACAAATATACGTATTTATTTTCTGTAGCAGTGTCACAATAAAGAATACACATTCCTTTCTTAAAAGAGTGTCCAAATAGAGACATAAGAGAGTACAACAACAACAAAGTCTTAATCCCAACTAAGTGGGATCGGCTACATGGATCACATGACACCATTCTGACCAATAAGAGACATAAGAGAGTACAAAACTAAAAATTTGAACTCCAATAAAATAATCAATACTTTAAAATTAAAAATTAAATAAATATGACGGTGTAAAAATTTCTTTTTATATCTATAATTAACAATTTTATATAGTTAGTGATAACTTATATCTATTTGAAGCCAAAAGAAAAAATAAATAGCGATATACTCAATCACGATTGTAATGAAAAAAATATACTCAATCACGACGAGTTGGGTTGCAACTTGTACTTATTATTCAATGACGAAATTTGAATGTCTGATAGAAGCCGCAAACTCATTAAAGATTTAATTGATCACTTTAGCAAAAAGAAAATGGGCAAATTAATTACAAGTCCCTTGTAAGGGACATAATACTAAAAAAGTCCCTGTAACTTGAGAAATTAAATTAGAGTCCCTTGGGTACTTTAATTATTTTGGAAAACGTGAGTCCCACAGTTAATAATAATATTCTCTCCTCTCTTTTCTCTTCTCTTCTTCATCATCATGTCCGCTGCCCCCTCCCCACCCAACTCAGTCTGATCGTCCTCCAACAATAGCAACACCAGCACTGCCCCTAATAAAATGACGACCACCAACAAATCCCTCAACCACTTCCTTCCTTCCAGATGTTGTCCTACTTCTCCAGAAGGAGTCCATTTCCATTTCCTGCTCCTCCTCCTCGCGCCACGACTTGAGCAACGTGGAACATGATGATGAAGAAGAAGAAGGGGGAGGGGAGATAGAAGAGAGGAGAGAATATTATACTCCCTCCGTTCCTAAATGTAAGATCACTTTCCATAATTTGGGGAGATTAAGTAAGGTGGTCAAATTACCTGATGTTCCAAAAATACCCTTCAATTAAATTGAAAACACAAATATACCCCTTCATGCTTCCAACTCAACCCCACAACTCAATTGTAAAGGGAGTATGGGGGTATTTTGAGTAAAACTTGGGAAAAAAGAGAAAGTGTTCTTACATTTAGGAACTTATCCATATCCCCAAAGTGATCTTACATTTAGGAACGGAGGGAGTATTATTAACTGTGGGGCCCACGTTTTCCAAAATAATTAAAGTATAGTCTCGATGGACTCTACTTTAATTTCCCAAGTTATGGGGACTTTTTTAGTATTATGTCTCTTACAAGGGACTTGTAATTAATTTTCCCAAAGAAAATCGCCAGTAATTAATTCATTAAATCATTCTTGGGAAAGGGCAAAAATGATTTTTGCTAGTTTTGAAGCTTTCCCTCCATCAGTCTTCTGTCAATTAGATGAACGTTACAAATGGTTAAATAACTTGAGATAAATTGATGATAATAGAATTACTGCAATGTGCATATTAAAAATAGCATGAAAGCCACCTTTGTCCTGTGTAAATTTGGATTTAAGAATCTTCTTAAAACAGAAAGACCAACATATGCAAATTTTAAATTTAGGAATCAGAAAAAGAATTAGCAATAAACAACCCAAAACTAAAAAATCAAGAAAATAAAAGGATAAAGTAAAATATTATTTTAAGATCAAATAAGATACCCTTCTCTCATTTTCCTTTTCATTTCATTTTTCTTCGTGAATGAAGCCTCCAGAGAGAGTTCTACAGAATTAGATATGCTTTTTATGATTTATTTTTTCAAAAATCAAACATCGAATATATATATTAAATTCCTTCCTGCTTGATCAACAATTATTTACAGATTATTCTAAATGGTTAAGGTATTTAATCCACATACTCTACAAAATTAAATAGAAATTAAATTTTTATATAGACGATAAAATCTTACTTCCACTCTTTTCAGGATGGAACTGAACTGCATGAACATTTCCTCTTCTTATAGATGCTATAAAGTTGTCACCATAACTACATGTGGAGGATATCCACTCTTTATTTTTGTCTGACTGAGTTAACGTAAATAAATAAATAAATTACTCTAATAAAGGCCAACAATGAACAAAGCAACAGCCAAAATAATAGAAGGCAAAGAAGAAATGTACCGGCATCGCACGATAAGAGTGCACAAAATAGACATGACGATTTCCAATATCTTCAAGAATTTCAGAATTTATTCTGACTTGTAGAGCATTCCAGCCAATATGCGGAACACTAAAACCATTTGATGAGTCAAATCGCCCAACAGTTCCAGGTATTAAACCAAGACCCTTTACTGCGCAGAAACACATACAGTTGTTGACTCAATACTAGCAATACCAAGAAGCATTATAAAGAATTAAAACTATGCAGTGCCCTGGACATTTTGGTCAAATAACTCAAATTAGAAGATATATTCACCCACATTAATAATCTTGTATGTTTGAGAAATTTGGCATTCAAGATAATTTGACTGACATTTTTGGTAAAAGAATATTTTGAGACAATGCATGCAATCTACAGAGCCACAACCACCATCAAATTGACTTGATCTCATCCACCACTACATGTTGACAATAATTTTATTACAAACCAAATAAATACTGCACCACTAAAAGTATAAAAATAAATTTGCGAAAATATAGTGTGCCTACATGTAGATAACTCCAAAGAAATGATTCTACATAGAAACTAAATTTCAACAAGAATATGAACTAAAACTTTATTTTTCATTTTGAATTTACATGATACAAATATCTTTCCTAAAATTCTTATCAGGAAAGGGAATAAAAAAGAGACAGGAGGGAGAGGGAGGAGAAGAAGAGACAGAGCGAGAGACATCAGAATTCAATGAACTACACGAATCCCTTACTTCTAGTAGTCTCGTATCATTCTAATCCTATATCCTATATTAACAACTATCAAAATCACATAGGCCACAATAGTAACATAAAAAAGTTAATAATTGAAAAAGAAACAACTACAACAAAAGCTAATTTCATCAGATTACCGAGTTCGGTTCTTAACTTATTATGGTTAATTGTTGTTTTTATGCAAGAGTAAATATATCAAAATATGGGGTCAAATTTTATACGTTGCAATTGACTAACATTTGAACTGAAAATCCTAAAAAAACGAGGTAAGGAAGAAGATTATTAAATTTTTCTATAAATGACATTTTGGATTTTTCACGTTTGATCTTATTGTCATATTAAGAAAAATATCATTGTTGATCTCATGGTGAAAGTTGGGCATCATTGGTAAGCCTTCGACTAGTTATGTACAATTTTTCATGTTTGGACAGTAGTTATTTATCAAAATTGGATTTTTGCCTTTAATTATTTGTATTTCCTTCTTAAACAACTTGCTAATACATAAAGTACAATGATTTTGGATTAAATCTCTTTAGGGTTAATATGCAAATCTACCCCTGAAGTATTTAATAACTCTTGCTTGCAAACACAATAAATTTTGATTCAGAGGCTTCATATTCTCAGTGACTTCATGATTGCTTTGCTGCATTAGCATGGTTCACCAAGCCTTCCATGACATACTGCATATTTTCAAAACTTAATAATTCAGATTTAGTATTGCTGCAGCAAAAGTTCAGTTGTATGCATATTTAGCAAAAATTAGGTGTATGTATATTTAGCAAAAATTCAGGTGTATGTATATTTGCAGCAAAAATTAAGGTGTATGTATATTCCAAAACTTAATTAGAGTAGCAAAAATTGCTTTCACATTTCCTTTCAGATTGACATAAGCATTCAGATTTAGGTGTATATGCACCATAGGTCTATATTTGTATGTGTATCAGATTTACGTGTATGTATATCAGATTTCCTTTCAGATGGACAAAAGCATTCAGATTTAGGTGTATATGCATCGTAGGTCTATATTTATATGTATATTTAGATGTATTTATAGGTCTATATGAGATTTAAATATGTTCTGCATTAGCATGTGGGTTTTTGCTGCATTAGTCTGTTGTTTATCAATTCTGCAGCAGTATTAATTAATCTGTTGTTTATATGTGTATACTATTATTTGGCAGTTACCAATAGCAAACGAACCCAAAGAAAAAAAAGAAATGTTAATGAATGTAATATTTAGGGCAATGACCCTATTTTGCCCTTCAAGTAACCACCCTGGACCACTAGACACCCTAAAGTAACACTAGGTACAATTTCACCTGACCAAAGTGGTTCAATTTTACCCTCTGACCAATGTAATGTTGACACATTAAATGAATGTGTTGACACGTGTTAACATTATATTGGCTAGAGGGTAAAATTGGGCCACTTTGGTTACTTCAATGGTAAAATTGTACCGGTATTATTTTAGGGTGCCTAGTGGTACATGGTGGTTATTGAAGGGGAAAAAAGGGTCATTGCCCTAATGTTTATATATACACCTCATCTTTTGACACGTGTTAACATTATATTGGCTAGAGGGTAAAATTGGGTCACTTTGGTTACTTCAATGGTAAAATTGTACCGGTATTATTTTAGGGTGCCTAGTGGTCCATGGTGGTTATTGAAGGGGAAAAAAGGGTCATTGCCCTAATGTTTATATATACACTTCATCTTTCATGAGAAGGAGGGTGGTCTTGCCCAGGAAGAGAATCTTAAGAAGCTTTTCAAAATCAAACAACCCCACGACGAAGCCTCCCCCCCGATGTCGACGATGCCATAGAGGCAGGGCAGCCATCTTCGTTTCTAGTCATCCTCCTCCTTCAACGCACTCATCCTTCTTGATTTCGTTTTCTTTTTTTCTTTCTGCCTTATTTAAGTTTTATTTTTGTTTTTTTACACTTTATATTATATGGCATTCATGTAAGGGCCACAATGCCAACTTATATGCCACATGGATAAAAGATAACAGTGTTATCCTAATAAGCTAATGGAGGGTAAAATTGCATAAGATTTTTACTTCCGAATTAAAATTGCATAAAAAATTATGTCAGGGAGAAATTTGCATTTTTTGCTATACTTCAAAGGCGAATTTGCATATTAGCCCATCTCTTTATTGTGATAACAATTGTGGACCAAAGTACAAATCATAATAGTTATGTATTACTTTTGTTCCTTGGCAAATAGTTATGTATCATTTTTGGGTCTTCGCCCTTTATTTTATTTATTAGGGCATTTTGGACTTTTCATGTCCAATTTTATTGTCATATTAGTGAAAATTTCATTTTTGATCCCAAGTAAAAGTTAGGTATCATTGATGTACCTCAGAATAGTTATGTATTACTTTTATTCCTTGGCCAATAGTTATGTATCATTTTTGGGTCTTCGCCCTATTGAGTTATGACACAATTCTATTTAACAAACTATTTATATTTATTTTGTTGGTGTTCAAGAAGACAAGAGGTAAACATAAATAATGCCCAAGTAGTTCACATATATATGGATCAGTAAACATCACAATGTCACAAGCAAAGTCATTTCACAAACAGCTCAAACATCATATTATTAGTTCTGTACGGCACAATTCATTTTCTTGAATGAAATTCGCCTATTTTGAAGATTATATGTAACCATGAAATTTGATTGAGCTATGACCCCAAGGATAGCCGGATCCTCATGACCTTTAAAATTTAAGCACACTACTCCATCCAAAATCTTTATATAAGTATTCTCCGCACTTAAAACAAGATCTCCTCCCCTTAAATGGTATGTAATAATTGGACCTCCCATTTCATCAATACTATTTTGCAAATAGCAAAGGTTTAAAACTTGATTTGGGGAACGAGTACGTTGGTATAATAAGTCCAATTCTGCTTCAACTGCTGCTTCAAATTGAGAGTAAAAATCTAATGGTAGATAATTTATAACTGTCCCAGAATCAACGTGCAAGTTGCCTGATTCATCACCTGTATTTTTTCTTATTAGTAAGAATATCAAATGCAAAATAAAAATTTAGCAGCAATTTGTGATGAGTCATTTTCCTACCTTAACACATAAAAAAAGTCAAATATATATACTACAGTAATAAAGGCATAAAAATATAAATTACGTCACCGTCTAGTATGTAGTCCATTCTTCTGTTACCCACACTAATTGCTCGCAACTGTATCCAATATAGTTCTACTACCCCTCCTCTTGGTAACATTGGAGTATAAATTACATCTGGTCCAAAAACGGCAGCAGCTTGACCAAACTTCATTTGACTATAAATATTATCACCCCCAAGTCGAACTAAACAATATCCAAATATCCCATCAATTTTATCAGATATTTGTGAGACAAATGATCCAGGGAGCCTTCCAAATCCAAGAATACCGGAATATTCAGGAGAATTGTCACCAACAAATTGTCTACTACATCCAAATACGAATCTTTGAAATCCTTCAAGGGAACCGGTTTTTGATTGAAGTCTGAGTAAAGTATGGAATACATGTCCAGCCGTTGTTGTACCATCTGCATAAATATTCATATATTTACACTGACAGTCAGTATTATCAATATATTGACGCGTTACTGACTTATTTACTATTACGGTACACATAGTGTCTGAGCAATGAACAGGCGTTAGACCCCTGTTAATACTAGTATTCAAGAATGGTAGATTCCCTTGATCGTAACTTGATATGGCTGGTTGGCATTGTACCCAAGACAGGCCAGAACCTGCATAATGTAACACTAAAAGTTAATTAAAAGGGATTTCATCGTCAATTAATTTTTAAGAAATATAATCATTTGATCTCGTGAGTTTTGATTCGACTTTGAACTCATTTTCTGAATTTTGCCTCATTACAATCTAGCTACCTTTTATTTTCCATTTGGTTGAAATATAATGTACTGCTTGATGCTTTAATTTTGATTCAGTTCAACTCATCAATTCTTATAGTTTTACTTTTTAAAGTTTTTACCCTTACATTTTAAAATATATAATTGGGTGAATTATGTGAGAAATCAGCTATTGAAAATATAACTGGTAAGAACTTGACAATATTATAGGGTTAAGATGCAATTTTTGCTTTGTAAGTAGGCATCCGGTTGCGAGCTATTGGAACCGGTTGCTATCCCACATCCAGTTATAAGAAAAGGGGAATGCTCAATTGAAAATTTCTGGATGCTTACCATTTTCTGCTGTCAAATACACAATTTATAACTGATTAATTCTAGGGGAAATTTTATTTTGTACTATCTTTATACAAGTGCTGCTACTTTGTCAAGCCTTCATTCTTAGAATAATAGTACTCTAATTTAGATCTTCTGATGAATTAAAAGCCTAAACTATACAAATAATTGGTTTTACGGTGTTAGAGTTCAATAAAGGGTAAAGGTGCAAAAATGGGTCCAAACAATTACGCCAGGAGCACATAGGAGTAACAAGTATTTTCGAGTTCAATTCTGGGTTTAAAGAATAAATATTGGTGCAATATAGGGTACGCCGTTTATGTTGACCGACGTTGACCATTAAATGCTGACGTGGCGGGGGAAATAAGATTTTTTTCTGACGTGACATGCTTATGTGGCAATATTTTCTGAGTGTGTGGGGCCCACATAATTTAAATTAATAAAAATGGGGTGGGGGTGTTTATATTTTTTTATTAATTTAAATTATGTGGGCCCCACACACTCAGAAAAATATTGCCACGTCAGCAAAAAATCTTATTTCCCCCACCACGTCAGCATTTAACGGTCAACGTCGGTCAACATAAACGGCGTACCCTATATTGCACCAATATTTATTCTTTAGACCCAGAATTGAACCCGAAAATACTTGTTACCTCTATGTGCTCCTGGCGTAATTGTTTGGACCCATTTTTGCACCTTTACCCTTCAATAAATAGAGAAAACAATTACCTGTGTCGATGCGACCATATGTTATATACGAGGGATTCCCCAAGGAGTACTGCATGATGTATTCCCCATGATGATGACCAAGAATAAGAAGGTCTAGATTAATAGTGCTTGCATTTTTGTGAAACAAGTATTTCACTCTTTCCTCGGATCGATGCAAGGCATCATGGATTCTTTGGAAATGTGTTTTTGTGCTATCAAATAATGGAGACTTTGTAGAATCACGGTGAATAATATCAATGGTAAATGACTCTTTACTTGCTTTAAGATGTGGGATAAAGGATTTCACGCATGGTGAACTGAGAAGGAAGATTGTGAAGGAGAGAAAATAAGTTTCGAAAGATATCACCATTTTTAGAGAGTATTGGAGATTAGGCAAGCAATGTGACATCTCTATTATGAATGATTGGTTATATAATAAAATATTTCAAAAATATGGTAATAATAGATATGGTTTATCTACATTTCATCATTAATGTTAAATAAAGAAGTGTACGATTAAGGTGCAAGCCGAATTTCAACATTGAATTTACAACGATTTAGCCTACAATTTTTGTGATGCAACAAACTGATTAATGTGCTAACTACTCACTTAATCGTGGTTTATTATTCTCTTTATAAGATGTCAAAGTTCACATTCATAATGCAATTATTATTTTGATACAGTAATTGTTGGATTAAATGGCTTTCGAATAAAGCCAAGAAAATTGGTGAGTTCATTTTGATGAATGTTCTTTTAATTCAAGCATGTATATATTTAGATTCTCTAAGGTTTGATCCTTGTTAGGAGACTATGGAAATAAGTCAAATAACTTGCAATCTATTTAGCAAGAAAAAGGAAATAACTTATTGCAAACTTTCATGTTACAATACTTAGTTAAACAATTTATTCATTGTTCATGATTAGTTGACTTGCGAATTGCGATGCATCGATATACATGAAAATTAATAAAAATTTAAGTTCAATATTTATTTGAAAAAATGTTGACAATTTGGATCATTACAACTCTTGGTGTGTCAACATTCAATCAATTGTGGTTTAAATTAATGAACTCTAAAATCGATAGTTTTGATCCTTTAACTTTCGATTAAATTTGGTCTAAACTGTAAAATTGATGCTTGTTCACTGCCACTACTAGTATACATGTCAAGTTTAAGTAGTAAAGTGGTAAGAAAGATTATCGTTCCAATAGAAACTAGTTTTAAAACAAGTTCAACGAGTTCATCATGTTCTAAATTAATAATAGGCAAAAACAAGTGATTTCGTGAAAATTGGGTGATTAGAAGTAACCAATTGCCAAATGAGATAGTGTACGTAGAATTCAATATAATGGAAAATATCTAGGTTTATATATTCACTTTGTACTTCATGATGCTTGATTAACCCTCCTCTAATGTTATCAAATGAATATTAAGTTGATATTTGAAGTCTTAAGTATTTAAAAAACTCTCTCAAGTTTACACAAACCTTAAATAATATTAATATGCATAATAGCCTAGTATGAATTTCAGTTGAATTATTCGTTCAAATTCAATCAATCATTAATGAATGAATGGATGGATATCATGAAACTCGTGAGTGATCGCTTACTAAAGAAGGAACATTCAAAAGTCGGATTTTTTAAGATTCATTCCAATGACATTCATTAATTCATTCTTGGGCAAGGGCAAAAATGTCATTTGATGGAGCGCACTTTTGTCCCATATATGCAAATTTTTATTACTCCATCACGACGAGTTGGGTTGCAATTTATTATACTCAATTTTGCTTTTTAATGGTCCAAGGCATGTCTCTACTTTAAGTTTAATCACTGAGTATATTAATAATAGGCTGACAAAAGACATATATATATTAATAATAAAGATGATTCATACTTCTTAAAATTTTATTATTCTTTGTTCGTTTTTGCTGAAAAGGTGTACTGATTGCTTTCATTCTCATTTTCGCATTTTAAAATAATAGCACTTTGATTCCCTTGTCCGAAATGATTGAAAAGAATAATAAAAACGATTTACTTAACAATTGACAATGACATTCAACAACAACCGTATAAATAAACCACTTGGGTTACTATAATAGACAAGTATGTTTTCTATATTTTGAATTAATAAAATTATTATGTTATTCGTATATATATTAGGAACAAATGATAAAGTATATTCAATGTTAGAACCAAATCAAAGAGAAACCTTTTGAAGAAACCAATTAAAAATAACATTATTTATTATTTAATCTACTTATAATCAAATGCCATTATTAATTGGAATAATTTTTCTTTCGCACTAAACGGACATGTCACTCTATCAGTTTTAGCACGGGATTGAGTCTAGCTAAGCTAGTTTTTTTTTTTGGCCGGAAAGGATAATTTTTTCATTAACTAATTAAACAGAGTACATACTAAGGCTCAAAGTAGAGCACACAATACTACAAACGCATAGCACACACATACTAATGCCAACACTAAGCACACCACATCCAAAGGGTACATGACTGCCCCTGGACAACAAACCAGCTAACATCAAAACATCAGGATAACACAGACAATAACTAGACAGACTCAAGATACTAATGTCGATGCCAAACACTTGCAGGTAGAAGGTGAAGGTATTGAAACTACATTCTGTCATGATCAAATGATGATGCAATAGAAGGTGGTTGTCCCTAAACATGCTCTCCCGAGCCCACCGACTTTGATGCAAATGCTGCATATAAGCAGCTCCATTCTCACCTCCAAGAAGGTGAAGAGTCCAATGAAATTTGTGACCAAACTCCATTGTAGTACCGATCATGGTAGAACACAACCAATAACCAACACTCCCAAAATTAACCCACACGAGCAGACAAATCCAGAGATAACAGAACACATTCAAAAGAAATTGCAAAAACAAGACACATACCCTACTACTAAGACCTACAGGGGGTGACCAGGGCTCTACCAGTTCTATCATCGGGCCCCCCGCACCCAGATAGATCCCTAGCTGAACCATCATGGTGGCTTGGTGGCTGCGGACCAGCCACCAAGACCCGGGACACAAGCACCACGAAACCCCACCGGCAGATCTGAGCTCATCACCAACCCCGACAGATCTGGAAACACTGCAAGCCCCAACAGATCTGAAACCCCATCCCTCACAGCCAAGTTCTTCACCTCCACCAGCTTCGCCGGCTCGGTCTTCACAGCCACACCCTCCGCCGTCGCGTTCTTCTCCGCCACGACGTTCACCGCCACACCTACCACCGTCGTGTTCATCACCGTGACATCCTTCTCCGACGGCGCACATTGATGCCAGATCGGAAACCTTCGAGCCCATGGGTCAAAGACCCAACCCCTGCCACGGCCAACACCGGCGCCGGACATCCACCTTCCTTCGCCAGCCTGCGCGCCATTAACTTCGCTCGCCGCCATCAGCCTCAAACACCACACACGCACTAGGCGTGACTCACCCTCACAAATGGAGGTACTAAGGGAAGGAAAAGGAGAACTTCTCTCTCTAACTTTCCTTACTCCGTCCAGATAAGGATTTGGCCACTCAGTCTAGCTAAGCTAGTTGAAGAAAATAGTTCCTCGCAATATGATTATTAAGGTTCGAATCCTCTTTACCTTAAAGCAATGGGTGAAGTTACTATTCAAAAAACAGTGCTCTGAATTTAATATATTATTTGTTTTGTGTGGGCCCCAGGTTTCAAATTTTATATTAATTTCTTTATGTCTTTCTCATCCGACCATGTGTTTGCCTTCTTCATATCTCCCTTCATTTTTGTCTTTCTCTACCATCAACAACTGGGGCAGGTTCTATCTTATCATCATTCAAATTTCAAACATCTTTGCCTTCTTCATCTCTCCCTTCATTTTTTATCTTCCATTTGTGCTGCTTACCCACTGTGCTTGCCTGTTTGTTCTCGCCTCAAGTTATTTTTCCCTTGCATTTTTCCTTCGGTCTTGTGTTATCATCTTTATTTTCTTCGTTTACTTCTTCAGTTTGCCTAAAATCATCTGCGCTTACGATGGGGCATTTTTTTATGCTTTCTTTCGCCACATTGCTCTTTCATTCTACTTCTTGCAGTGTGAGGTCTTTGTTCTATATTTCTTTGATTTTCGGATTGTGATCATGATATCTGCCATATCATTGGGGTTCCCGTGTCAATCGCAGAGCTGTCTGAATGAATGTGTCAAGGTGTTTCTCCGTTCAATGTTGATTGGGTTTTTTCCCCAAAATTGTATATTAGGTGGATGGTGGAAAGCATTTCAAGGGAATGGCTTAATTGGATTTGATGGTCTTTGAAAAACCGGTAAGTCTTACTTTTTCAGCGTTGCATCAATATTTTTGGGATCTGTGGGTGCCATTTTTTCCTTTACTAATCAGGTGTTTGTTTTTTAAAATTTCATCAAATGCGAAGGTGAGACGATAAAGGGAGCAGATGAATGGAAGAAGTGTTATTCTTGCACTTCAAAAATGCTTCCTTTAGTTTTTTGGTATGTTATAATCTTTTCATTCTTTTTTAGGAAAAAGTAACATTCTGATATCTGAATTTGTAGTACTTTCTGAATCCTAAAGTTGCCAAGGAGCCACTACCAACTCAGCAGGAGCTTTTAGCCTCTGAAATTCTTGTGCTTTTACTTGAACTATTCCATCAATTTGTTAAAAAGGTACCCTGTTTTCCCTTTGCTTTGTTTTCACATGTAATGAGTTGTGCATCTCTGATTTTATCTTGCATCGATCAGGCTTTGGCAACCAACGACAGAGCAGATATAGAAACAAAGAAAATTTTTCTCAATGTCTACAAATGCCTACATTTTGCTGTAAGTAACCATTTGATGTCTTTGTATGGGATGAACAGAAGTCTATAAATCAGTTAGTGTCTTCATGCATTACGTAAATATTCAATCAGAGTGGATCCAAATCCTGCATTTTTTTAATATTTGCAACGATATGCTGAATTAGCATTCTAGCTTCTGCCTTACTTGCAATAATGTTCTTTTGAAATAATTTATTTATGATAAGTCCTTTTTACTGGCAGTTATGGTTGGTTCTGGACACAAATGGGTTATAGTCCTCACTAGCCCCACTCTACACTCTTCATAAAGCCACTAAAAGTCATTATGACACTAGGCAACATATCCTTTACTTGTGTATGACGGTGCTTCAATTTGAGTTTCATCAATTTCAAATAGCAAGACCCTCTTCTTTACTTGTGTATGTGTAGGTTACTTGAGATTAATCCTGAATCTTGTACGGCTTTGAAATACAGAAAGCTCGTCGTTCAATTCTCTGTATCTCAATTGGAGTCTCATCCTGATGCTATCAAATCCATTTTTGATGAGGAACTCAAAGTGGTGGGATTTTACTTTTACTATCAATTTACTCAAAATTACATTTTTCAGCTCCCATGTTATATAGGCTTTCAGCAAAATTCCCAGCCTTCATAGTAAAGTTCCCTAGAGAATTCTGCAGATGTGATGCAGGAATTTTACAATTTTATTTTGCGAAGTCATCTTACTATATTTTTTATTAAAAGAATGATGATGTGTGATAGGGTTTGATCTAACTTCAATTTCTGAAAAGTCATCAACCTCTAACTCTTTTGAAGCCTTTCTTTGTTTTAGGTTATGTTGAAGAAGAAGAGTGGACATGTTGCTGGGACCATCACAAAAGAAAAAAGAGTGAGTTACTCTCTTTAATTCCTCACCCCTCCTCTTTTTTGAACTTTCAAGATCACATCCTAATGGTTTCTTTCCTTTCTTTTGCGTTTTGCAGATGTGGTGCAGGAAATTTGCAATCTTATTTTGCATGAGATAACAAAATCATCTGACCATGTTTTATGGCTTTTATAGAATAGTCGGGTTATTGTTTTTGTGGCACATAATGGAAGCCACGAGTTTCTGGTTGGACAGCCTTTAAGTTTAAGAAAACCATGAAGCACGTCTGCACTATGCTTTTTGTTTTTTTGGGGGCATGCTCAATTATTTTGTGACCCTTGTGTCTATTGCTGGTCTGGTGAAAGATGGAGGATGTTGTCTCAAAATTCAAGGAGCTGCACCGGACGCTGAAAGTTCCATCATCATCCTCATCATATGAGAAGCTCATTTTACACAGCTGTGATTTATTGAAGGTATATTCTTCTTTTGTCACTATATGTTTGCTTTGTTATATTAATTATAATTCCTCATTTCGCATATATTCTGGCCAAGCTTCGAGAATGCATCAATTCTTTATTTTTCATTTCCACTTCAGGTGCTTATAGCTTTTGATATTGTTGATGAAATTTGTGAAAGAGGCTTTTGCTTATCAACTGAGGTTTGGCACCCCATATTACAAACTTGGGTGGAAACCCATGAATATATTTTGGTATGACAAATCTTTTATACAACATGGCCTCTTCATTTTGTTATAACTATAATGGTAATATCTTCTCTGATTCCCAATATCTTAAAAGTTCACCCTGAAAACTCTACGGATCCATAGGAAGAATAGGATCCTCAAGCAAACCCATATTTTTACCTACATTATTATGTGATTTTTTAACCTTTTTGTATAAAAAATATTATCGAAATTGATGCGTGTTCTTTGAAACAAGATAGAGGTAGTGGTGATTTACATTAATACTTACATTTGTGATCTTTGGTTGAAATGCTTTGTGCGTATGATAGTGTCTCTGATCCCAAATGGGTGGTTTTTTTACTGTTAAAGGGGTAGAGGCATATTAAAAGTATTATTTTGTTGGGTTTTAATTTGTGCAGGTAATGATATGTTGTATTCCATTTGAGGTGCACTTAGAATGTTTTTTAACCCTTTGTTTCCACATGTGGTTTTTTTTGCAGGTCTTAGATGGTAGTAGAGAGTTATCTCCATTGTTCTCCACTATCCTCACATGAGGCAATTGCTTGATGGTAGTTAGTGGATCTGTAAAATAATTTTGCAAATGTTTTATTTAATCTTTTTTGGCTTACTAACTTCATTGTTTGGTCGTAGTAAACAAACTTAATTCGTATTTCATCTAAAACTTAACACGAGCAAAGAGGCCACCCGTGCATGGCAATATTTTGTGGGATAAAGAGAAAATGGGCTTTCCGACAACAGTGATTTTGAAATAAATAAAATGGCAATCGATTTTCTTGATAAGCTAAAAGTTGTTATACTAACGGAAACTAAATTGATTTTCTACATAATTTAAACCAAGAAAATGATATACATTGTTTTAGAAAATTAAAGAAACTTGACATTGATCCATGCTCTAGATGAAAAACGTATTATAGGTTATATGTATAGAGTGCAAATGTTTTTTTCTACAAAATAAAAAATGACAATGGTGGGCAACAACATACGGTTCACTAGCAATAAATTATTGCCTATTAGAACATATTTTGTAATGTTACCGTCTATATTTTACTGTCATTTTGTCTGCCTTACAACATTGTTTTGTATGTTTGTTATGTAAAATGAAGAATGTAATATATATTACGTGAATACAGTTATTACACCTCGGGCAACGCCTGGGACAGTATTGCTAGTTTTTGTTGAAAGCGTTGCCACCTTTAACGTGTCTAAAAGAATTACTATTATATGCATATAATAATAACAACGTAAACCTTATCCCACTTAAGTGGGGTCGGCTACATGGATCACACGACGTCATTGTGCTCTATCAATAGTCATGCTTGGATAACTTCGTTAAGAATTCTCTTTGGTCTTCCTCTCCTTCTTTTGTAGTGATTTCATACCATTTGATCAATTATTTTTACTGTTCATCCACTTCTCTTCTTTGAACCTTTTGTTTCTTTATATGCCTTCTCCCATGTTAGTGTAATAACCCTTGTGAAGTACCAAGCAATGACCTATTGATATAAACAATGCATGTGTCCATGCTCAATAGATTCGACATAATTTTTACGTTGGCTGCCGAAGCCTAACACAACCCTACTCTTTTATTCGAGCTTGGGACCGGCTATAAATATAGACGGTGTATACCGTGGACACACAGTCACAAGAGGGTAAATAACCAAGCGTGACACGAAATCTCGAAACAAGCGTGGACACACAGTCACACGAGGGTAGCGTGACACGAAGTCACGAAAAACAAACGTTATATAATAATGAAAGAGTTTGATAAACCATTATATATATATATATATATATATATATATATATATATGGGGAAGTGAGCAAAAATAAATAAATAAATAAGTAATAAAATAATATATATATATATATATATATATATATATATATATATATATATATATATATATATATATATATATGAGGGAGGGAGGGAGGAATGGTTAATAGTCAAATTAGGATGGAACAGTTATAGAGATAAATAGTATAAATAAATTTTAAACACCTATTAGTAAGGGAAAAAAAAGAAAAAAAGGCCAAAACTGTAATTTCCGCAAAAGTAGGGGAACAGGTCAAAAACTGTAATTTCCGCTACAGTAGAGAAAAAAAAAAGTAACGGCCAAAACTGTAATTTCCGAAAAAAATAGGGGAACGGGTAAAAACTGCAATTTCCGCAAAAAAAAAGATAAAACTGGGTCAAAACTATAATTTCCGCAAAAGTAGAGGAACGAGTCATAAAAGGCAATTTCCGCAAAAAAAAAGGATGTTTTTTCCGATGACGTGAAGGTTGTGTGAAAAGCCAGTGAGGATTATGTGAGAATGACATTGTTTTACTTGTCTCATGGAACAACAACGATCCAAAAGGTTCATTAGTTTTGAGCTTTTACGTAGCCTCTCATATTTTGCAATGCTTTGAGGACGTAAATCAACTAAAGATGAGGGAATTTTTTAATAGGGAAAATTAATTTGAGGTCTCCCACAAGAGATTTAATACTAGAAAAGTCTCAAAAGTTGAAATAATTAATGTAGGGTCCCAAGGGACCTCACTTTAATATACTTAAAAAGTGAAAAGTCTCTTTTGCCCCTCCCCTCTTTTAAGTTAATGGGAAAAACCTGACAACTTAATGGGCAGCCGTGAGTCCGTGACAACTCGATGGGCATAACTTGACAATTGAATGAGCAAATGTGACAACTTGTTGGGCATGTGTGACAAATTGATGGGCAAAACCTGACAACTTAATGGGCAGTCGTGGCAACTCTATGGGCATAACTTGACAAGCTAATGGGTCAATGTGACAACTCCCATGAAGTAATAAGAGGGGAGGGGCAAAAGAGACTTTTCACTTTTCAAGTATATTAAAGTGAGGTCCCTTGGGACCCTACATTAATTATTTCAACTTTTGGGACTTTTCTAGTATTAAGTCCCTTGTGGGGGACCTCAAATTAATTTTCCCATTTTAATATATATAAGAAACGGCTGCTTCTTGTTGTTCTTCAAAATTTGGGAATCGATAATTATAGGGCAAAGGTGCAAAAATAGCCATCGTAAATTTAAAAATGTGCAACTATAACTCTGATAAATTGAAGGAGACAAAACTGTACACTGTAAATCAAAATGGGGCAAAATTAGGCAATAGTGCAAAAATAGCCATCGTAAATTTAAATGTACGTTTTCCAGACGTGGCCCCACCATCAGTAAATGATGTGTCATACATTTAAGGGTGCGATATGTTGATGAAACTTTAATTTTTTGATGAGACTTTATTTTTTCATATGATTACGTAGAAGTAAGATGAATTTCACATGATTTTGGGTTCTATTTGGTTTCTTATCGAAATGATTTGGGGGTTTAGAGTTCGTTTTTAGTGATTTAGGATTCAACTGGATGAATTTTAGCTTTCACGTTAGATTTTGGAATTGACATGTCATTTACTGATGGTAGAGCCACGTCTGGAAAATGTCTGTTTAACTCGGCCTAACAGAGAGGTTACTTTTACCTCATTTTGGTTTACAATGTATGGTTTTGCCCCATTTTAGTTTACAGTGTACAGTTTTGCCTCCTTCAATTTACCAGAGTTATAGTTGTCCATTTTTAAATTTACGGTGGCTATTTTTGCACCTTTGCCCATAATTATATGCATATAAAACTAAAAATTGAATTTCAATTCCAAATTTCCAATAAACTATGTATTGATACATATTCATACTATTATATATGTATGAAACATATTCATACTGCACACGCAAAATCGGTATTTGAGTAGTTTCATAACAAATTACATTCACCAACTAACTGATTGAATTGAATATTTTTAGAATTATGAAAAATCAACAAATACCTGATTTGTCAGCATGATTAGTAGAGATTTTAATGACTCTCTCACAAGATGACAAACTAATTTTGGATTCATGTTGGAAGATGCATCCAAACCAAAAGTGCCTTGAACAAAATATGCACGTAATTCTACAACTATTTATACGAATGTGTAATCGATTGAGCTGACAAATGAGTTACAACTCCTGTAAGGATGAGAATGCGTGTTTAAATCTTGGGACAACCACAATTCTATAACATTTTTTAAGTCATTTCATTTTTTATTTTATTTAGGCTAACTATGTTAGAAAAGGAATTTCCTTATTAACAACACTAACATAGTTAGAAAAGATTATTACTAAATTCCTGAACTTTATATAGTGTCTAACCATGATAGAAAAATTAAATACCTAGATTATATATACAACTATCATGGTTAGAAAGGAATAAACTAATTTTTAAAACAGCTTCAATATGACTAACCATGATAGAAAAATTTAAATGCCTAGAATGTGTTATCCTAATCACCTAGGATCTATGAAACTAGTGTACAAAAGTCACAGAACCAACCAAAAGGAAAGAGAGACCAAACAGAACCCAAAAATGTATTTCATTCACAAGAGTCAAAAACTTATTACAAATGATAGGGAATAGGCTATTTATATTAGTTACCTATCCCTCACTCTAAAATACATGTTTCTGTTATCACTTTGTAACTAACTTGTTGATTTGTTATTAGTTACAACTAACCCAAACTAACTCATAAAACTAATTCTTATTCTTATTCTTATTCTTATTCCATAACAATACCCTCTTCCCAAAGAGATCCTTGCCCTCAAGGATCAAGTAAGAGCGAGAACATAACCCTGGAATTAAACTAAAATATATGCTAAAATTCTGAAAGTGAAAATTTTCTGCTGGTCACTGAATGATCTGCATTTCTTTGTACTGCTGCACACTTTTCTTAACAATAAAATTCATCCAACTTCGTAACCCGCCTTGAGATTCAACTTCGTAATTTCCTTCATATGATTAGTCCACAGCTCAAGCACTCCTTTTCTTGTTTTTCTCACTTAGACAACATAACCTTCTGAATAGCATTGTGATTAACTCTTCCCTGAACCAAATATGCTTTAAAACTCTTGTAGGAGAGAGATTGTGCATAAAACCCAGTTAAGAGACATATCTGTAGGTTGAATAAAAGTAATCCATTGCATCAACAAACTTGGGCCTTTTTCTTGAAGAACAGAGTCCATATACCCATGCTTTACAAAACATATTTGTCCCTTCCATAAATTGGCAGCCTGCTGTAAACTCCTATCTCTGATACATTTCCAATTTCGTAGCTGGGACCCACCACTTGCAGAACCTATTTTCTTAAACTGTTTTACATGACGCAGATAGAAAGTGCTTGTCCATTGAAAATTGTCTTCAGGTATGAATATTGCTCCTGTCAAATCATGAACAAACCAAGCCTTTATCCAATAGACATTATCCTCAATCAGCTGGTCCTTCAAGTGCAGTACGTCTTGGAGCATACTGGACCCCATAAGCATACTCATTAATTGTCCTTTAAACCAAATGTGAAGCTTTGATGTTGAAGGAGAATTTTTCTGGAATAAAAAATCCAGTCTTCCATCAGATTTTACAAAATGGCATGGATATTTTAAATACTTCTGCCTTTCGAAGAAATTGCAAACCAGCTGTGATGGGTTTGACTTTTCAAACTCAATTATATCACACCACGTGAAACCAAAGACCCTCTTAGGTCCTGCCACGCAGCATCTTCTTCATCCATCATTGGAACAAATTTATTACACTTCTTTTGCGAAAATTCACAAGCTGTCCTTGCCTCACTTTTTCCTTCAATTGCAGATAGGGAAGCCAGGGGATGTTCGCTCTCACATTCTTCTATTTCTGTAACTTCATATTCCTTCTCAGGCAATGAATCAGCTTCAACATAGCAGAGCTGGAATTTTTTCCTTTGAAGACAATTATGTTCGCAAGAAAGTTTCTCATGGCAATAGAAACACAAATTCTTTTCCCGGTGGTCAACTTCCTCTTCATGATTAAGTTGTCTAGTGACTCCATTCCACTTTTTACATCCAAGATTTACATTCTTGGGAGGTTTTGAACTTCATCTTCACTGTTAGATTCTCCCTTAGAAATAGGAGGTTCAAGAACTTCATCTACCAAAATCTTTATGGTTTTCTTGCACTTATCGTCTGGAACATCTGGAGTAAACTTTTTCACATATTTGGTGAAACCAAGAAATTTTTTCTTCCAACTTCTTGCAAGATTGTGATAGAACCCACAAAAAACATAAACAAACATAAGACAAATGGATGGAAAGGAGAGGAAAGTAGGGAGATTCTAGGATCCAGAATCTGAAAATCCTAGAGGGGAGGGGGCTAGAACCAGAATCTAGTTCTAGGGAGACAAGAGGAGTCCTATATCTTAATTCAATTCTTCATTCATATCTAACAATTGTATAATGGGTCTATATATATTAGACCTTCATATCACAACATAACTGACTATAATTCAAATTTAAATACAATACAATAACTGACTCAAATATTCAAACACATTAACTGACACAACAATAAAATAAACTACCACATCACAAAATAATAAACATTGCCTAAACCTTACTAGACCAACGTGGGATCCTGTCAATACCCTCCCCTTGATATCAATACCCTCCCCTTGATAACAAGCCTTGTCCTCAAGGCTGGATGAAAATAATTGGTACTTGGGTATCTCTTTGTATCTTGTAACTTCAGAGGGTTGACAATGAATCCTCCAAGAAAGTAGGGATAAATATTTCTTGTAATGTTTAATCTGTTGCTTCCAAATCAGCGTCTTTCTTTCAGTAGTCTCCTTCCTTTTTGTGTGTGTAATCTCCCATAAGTTTGATCCATTGGGTTAAAATTTGCCATCACACATTAATGGCCTTCCATGGTCCAAAACTGTAGAGAAATCATTGATTGTGGAAGAGGAATAGAGGATCCCAAGATTTGTGGGATTGTGGTAACAACAGAAATAATTCCACATTTTGTGGGAGGTTGTAACTGATTCTGGAAATTTAAAAGGAATAAATTAAATCAAGCATTCTTAGGGAAAATAATTAGGCGAGAATCTCAAACCAATTAGTATCCCTAATAAATGCTATATTTCCATTTGCAATTTCAGCATTCAGGGGAAATTTCAAAATAATTAGGAGAGAATCTCCAGCCTAATTATTTTTTTCCCTATTAAATACTTTGTTCACTTCCACATGCATCCTTGCTGCTCCATATCGCCTAACTTTCTGGAATAACTTCATCTCCACATCTGAAGCATGAAACTTTTTTTTTGCGTAAATGCTTGCCAAGTTCAGAAGTTTTGTAGTAGTAACTGCTGGGGTAGGTCCAGTAACTGTCATCATAAAATGCCTCTGTAAATTATCTTTATTCCCCATAGAATTGTGGTTGCTGTCTGCAACACGTGGTCACAAAGAATTGTCCCCAACAGATTTGGGAAAAAGAGAGAAGAGGAGAAAATAGATAAGAGGGAAGTGGTAGGCTCTAGAATCCAGAATCTGGGGAAGAGAAGAGGGAAGGAGTGAAAAGAAGAGGAAGAAGGGTGAAAGAAGTTGATGGAAACTTTTAGATTGTTACCATTTTGTATCACAGGTCAAATGATCTTCTGCTCTGATACCAAATGATAGAACCCACAAAAAACATAAACAAATATAAACAAACATAAGACAAATGGATGGAAAGGAGAGGAAAGTAGGGAGATTCTAGGATCCAGAATCTTAAAATCCTAGAGGGGAGGGGGCTAGAACCAGAATCTAGTTCTAGGGACAAGAGAGGAGCAATCTCCTATATCTTAATTCAATTCTTCATTCATATCTAACAATTATAATTTAAATTTAAATACACTACAATAACTGACTCAAATATTCAAACACATTAACTAACACAACAATAAAATAAACTACCACATCACAAAATAATAAACACTGCCTAAACCTTACTAGACCAATGTGGGATCCTATCATATTGTTCTAGCCTATCAAACGAGCATTCAACTTCTTATCAACACTATTAAAACGTTCTTCCATTCGGTAAAGACACCATGAACTAAAGGTGGACATGTGTTCTTGTTTTCTTAAATTGCAATACAAGTCCTATCTATTATTCAAAAATATGAAAAGTATCTTCCTTATCACAACTACCACCTTCAACCTTTATCTCAGTCAATGTGAACTGAAATCAGAATCAAGAAACGTCCAAGAACCAATATCCAAGGCAAAAAAAATCGTCCGCTCTGATACCACTGTTGTCCTAATCACATAGGATCTATGAAACTAGTGTACAAAAGTCACAGAACCAACCAAAAGGAAAGAGAGACCAAACAGAACCCAAAAATGTATTTCATTCACAAGAGTCAAAAACTTATTACAAATGATAGGGAATAGGCTATTTATATTAGTTACCTATCCCTCACTCTAAGATACATGTTTCTGTTATCACTTTGTAACTAACTTGCTGATTTGTTATTAGTTACAACTAACCCAAACTAACTCATAAAACTAATTCTTATTCTTGTTCTTATTCCATAAGAGAATGTATATACTATCATGGTTAGAAAAAGACAAACCTAAAATCTTAAGCCACATCAATCTATGGAGTTCACTCAGTACGTAATTAAATATTTGGCAACAAAAGAAATTAGGGTAAAGCTGCAAAAATGGGTCAAAACAATTACGCCAGGAGCACATAGGGGGAAGAAGTATTTTCGGGTTCAATTCTAGGTCTGAAGAATAAATATTGGTGCAATATAGGATACGCCGTTAATGTTGACCGACGTTGACCGTTAAACGCTGACGTGGCAGGGGGAATAAGATTTTTTGCTGACGTGGTATGCTTATGTGGCAATTTTTCTTAGTGTGTGGGGCCCACATTATTTAAATTAATAAAAAAATATAAAACACCCCCCCACACACCCCCCCACCCCCCCCACATACACTTCCTGCCACCTCCCCCCCCACCACCACCTTCTTCCCCTGCCACCTCCACCTCCACCCACCCATAACCTTCTTCCCCGCCACACCCCACCCACACCAACACCAAACAAACAAACATACCACCCAAACAACAAACACCCACCCTCCATCTTCACCCCACCCACACCCACCACCACCCACCTTCGGCCACACCTCCACCGTCCCCCACCACCTTCGCCTCCCCCGCCCAACCACCACCCTCACCGTCGCCCCCCAACCACCCCCACTTCATCTTCGCCTCAACCGCCCCCGCCCCGTCCAACCACACCTTTGCCCCCAACCACCACCCTTACCCTCGGCCACCCACCTTCCCTGGCCCGCCCCATTTTTGCACCCCCAACCGCCATTTGGCGAAGACAAAGGTGGTGGGGTGCATTGGGGAAGACGAAGACGAAGGCGGTGGGGGTGGTTGGAGGGGCGACAGTGAGGGTGGTGGTTGGGCGGGGGAGGCGAAAGTGGTGGGGGGCGGTGGAGGTGTGGCCGAAGGTGGGTGGTGGTGGTGGTGGTGGGTGTGGGTGGGGTGAAGAGGGAGGGTGGGTGTTTGTTGTTTGGGGTGGTATGCTTGTATGTTTGGTGTTGGTGTGGGTGGGATGTGGCGGGGAAGAAGGTTGTGGGTGGGTGGAGGTGGAGGTGGTAGGGGAAGAAGGTGGTGGTGGGGGGGGGAGGTGACAGGAAGTGTATGTGGGGGGGGTGTGTGTCGGGGGGTGTTTTATATTTTTTATTAATTTAAATAATGTGGGCCCCACACACTCAGAAAAAAATTGTCACATAAGCATGCCACATCAGCAAAAACTCTTATTCCCCCTGCCACGTCAGCGTTTAACGGTCAACGTCTGTCAACATTAACGGCGTACCCTATATTGCACCAATATTTATTCTTCAGACCTAGAATTGAACCCGAAAATACTTCTTCCCCCTATGTGCTCCTGGCGTAATTGTTTTGACTCATTTTTGCACCTTTACCCAAGAAATTAAGTTCAAACTACTTGGCTAAATATGAGTTTTACTAAAATAGTCTAGTAAAGTACTTTTTAAATAATAAAAACACATTGTTAAAAAATAAAGACAAGCATTCATGAATCAATTAAAAAAATGTGACTCCTAGTGTGGCAATAACGCTTAGCAGCGTCTCACTTTAGTGAGTAGTCCCGTATCATTCCCTTGATTTCCTACTCCGTTTCCTGTATCTGAAATGACAACGATTAGGGTAGACCCAGAAACTACTACCACTCGCTTACGCACATTTTTGCACTACGTGCATGTGCATGTCGTAAGGTGGTGTGTGCTAATATTGTGTATAGTGGTGTGTGCTGCATACGGTGTTGCATGAACATGTTATTAATTTTTAATTTCAAATATGTATTAACTACAACATATTAGAACAACACAAATACATGTTTGCAAACACGTCAGATAACAGAATGAAACATTTCTCAAAAACACAACAGCTACATTCATTCGACGATTAAACATAATATCTAACCACATACTCAAAAATTAATAATCATAACAAATCAAACACAACAAATCGGAAATAGGATAGTTCAAGGGACTAACAACCCTCACTTGAACCGGGGGCACTCTCCCCAATAACGTTTTTCTTTATATTTATTTTAGTCCTTGATGTACGGGCAAGGGAACCTCATTCCGGAATGGCATAATTATAATCATATTAACCGGTGTGTACCAAACAAATCATAAATTCTCACGAGGCATATAATACTCAACACAATTTCATAAACTAACCTATATGCTTACCAACATACACACACACACAGAGACAAGTTTAAGTAGTTACCTAGTAACTGAATTTATTTCCACAGCACAAATCAAGCATGATAATCCGCCTATTTAACTGCTACCTATAATGCGTATAGTATGATCACTAAACAAAAACGAATAAACATAAATATAAGAAATTTACTAACTACTCAATTCGACTTCCTAATTTAAAAGTTTCTATTCACTACTTTTTATTGTCATTATTTGTTTCATCATTACTTTTTTCATTATTATTTTAATATAATTATTGTTATTATTATTATTTGATAACTTCTAGCATTTGTTATTATTATTACTACTACCACTACTACATCATTATTTCTAAATCTCTTAATTCATTAAATTGTAATAATTGTCCTAACTTATTTATTAAAAACTAGAGGTCGATCCCGCAACGCATTTGCGTGCGCGGCGAGCATTATATCCGAAATCTCATAGGGTTATTTTCATGGAAATAACTTTGATTCTAAATAGACCATTTTATACTTTCCCCAAGTTTTCCCCAAATTAATTCTAAAAGCGTAAACCAATAATAAATGTGAGAGGGAGTATGGAGAGATAACATGGTAGATGGTTTATGGCAATTTAATATGATAACTAAAAAAGATAGAAATTGCATTGGTTCCATGTCTCAAATAGCACATACTTCATTGTGTTATGTAAGAGTTGTTGGATGTTTAAGGCATGTTCAATTGCAATGTGATTACCTAAAAAATTAGGTAAAATATCATTGGGTAAATAAACTGTTTTTTTTATCAACAGAAAATAAACTATTTCAAAAAGTATTAATTTGGCTAACGAACTAATGAAAATACTATGATATCATTTCTACATTAAAAATTTTTGGGAAAAATTTGCAATGAAGTCCCAAAAAAGAGATTTTATCCTTAAGTCCTCAAGAATCTCATAATTATTAGTAAGTCCCAAAGGACTTGAAATAGACATTCTAATCCCAACTTCTTATTTATCTACATTATTTTATTTCTTCAACCTCTTATCTGCAACTACAGCCCCCCTCTTAGTTCAAATGGAAAGAGGTGGGAAGCTAATAGAACTCATCGAGTAATAGAGCCTGTAACATCCCAATTTTTAAATTAGAGATAATAAAGGATTAATGAAAGTATTTAGATATCATTAGGAAGCTAAAAATTAGAGTAAATAAATAAAAAGGGGAAAATATATTTTTAAGGAGTTAATATGCCTATTTTTTTTTAGAAATTTAGGAAAAATAGTTAGAGGTTGAGTTTTAAATTAAAACTTAAATGAAAAATACTATATGGCATAGATAATAATATGGTGAGAAAATATGTAGGTTGACACATAGAAAAGTTTTATAATTTGCTTTAAGATAGGTATTCAAAATACAAAAGTAAATAAGTAAAGTTAGGAGGGGCGATTGAGTAATTTGGTCTGAAACCCTAAATGAATACTCTTCTCTCCTTCCCTTCCCAAAACTGGTCGCAGCCCCCCCACCTATCTTCATCATCATCTTCGTTCTCACTTCTCCCTTCACTTCCCCATTTCTGCGCTTTCTCACTTCCTCTCCTCCACTCTAATCTTCGAAATCGGAGTAGCATACACCCGTTTGTTTCTCATTTTCCATATTCGTTTCTTCTGTTCATCGTCATCTCTCCGTCGTCTTCTCCATTTTCCGGCGAGTTCAGTGATGTGCAGCGGCAATGGAAGGTAAAGCTTCGGCCTTTTTAGCATTTCTCAGACTATGCTACCATTTTGAAGTTATTTCTCATGGTTCTCTTTATTTTTCCTATTTCTTTTTCGCCCTACCCTCAGAGATGGCCGTTTTCCGGCGAACCAGCGGCGGCCGATGACGGCTGGTCCCGTGTTCTTGTTCTTGAACTCCAGTGAGGCTCTTTTCTTTATCCTTTACCTTAGTTCCTTCGTTTTTCACTGCTTTGTGAGAGGTTCTGAGTTAAGGTTTGATTTTTGGGATTATAAATAATCTAAGTAATACCTTAAGTTTTGAGTTAGGATGTCCTAAACGATTATTCGATGCTTGATTATGATTTTGTGAAGTTTGTATAAAACCCTAACTTATGGGGTTATCAAATATGACAGATTTTAGATTCTGCCTTCTTCCTTGAACCGATTGTGCAATGCTTGGATGTTTGAGAGTTTAGAGAAATATTGAATTTATGATTGTAGTTGTTTTGTAAGCTGCAGGTGAATGTTTAAGTGATTGGAAGTGGTTATTGATTGTATTTTTCCCAAATTGCTTGTCAAATTTAAAGAGTTTGTTGAAATTGTTTCTTGAAGGTTTGATTCATATTAGATATTAGAATTTAATGACTTGCTAAGTATCAAGGAAGAGTAGGATTCTGTTTGGAAATTTTATTATATGGATTTTAAATGTAAAATGGTATGTAGAGAAGTAAAGGACATTGTGAGGCATGTGTGTTATTAAATTATAGAGGTGGTTGCAATGTGTTTGCATGTGTGGTTAAAACTTTTGTTTCTTATTTCCTAATCAAATGGCAAAAAGAGTTGAATTAATTCATGGGCTTTGTTTTGTCTAATAATTAGGAGCTCAAACTTTAGTTTTTATTTTCATTGTTTTGAATGTGAAGTTGAGCTTTATTTGAGGTTTAAAGAAATGAGTTGATGCTAATGACAGTAGATAAGAGTTTTGTGTATGTTGTTGCATATTTGGAAATTCTGGAGTTATTGCTGGACCGATTTTAAGTTTGATTGTACTGTTTTGTTAAGGATTTAAGTAAAAAGGGAACTTTATATGAAAGGATTTTATTGAACATAAGGAATTGTTGTGGATGAGAAATTGGTCATGGATCTTCATGTGCTTTCTTTAGGATTTGGCTGGAAGATTACTTAATGTTTTGGTGAATTTGGTTGTTAGATCATGTTGGATGTCCCAGCGTTAGGTGGGTAATCATTTTCATAAGATAGGGTGCCTTTGCAAACTTGGACATAAGATAAAAGAATGAGAATAAGTTCTTGTTTTTCTTCCCTGTTTGGCTGGGAATTTTGATTGAGGTTTAATTTGGTAATTAAGGACATTTAAATGAAAGGGTAGTTATATAAACAAGCTTGTAGGCCAATTGTTTAAGAAGTGGAATTGATGTTCAGGATTTGGAATGAGGGTGCTTTCTTTATTTGAGCACTTTTCTGCTTGGTTTATGTTGGATTGGTGTGCATGATTGTAGTAATGTTAAGTATTCATATTCTTGGTCCGTTATTCATGTGTTTGGTTAATGTGTATGTGGCTGATTGTAATTGGAGTATTTAATTGTTTGATTTGGTTTCTTTTGAGTAAATAGGATGAATCATATTGATAAAGACGAAGTGATTGAAATAGTCTTACTTACTTTTGAGATCATATACAAGTGTTTAATTGTAATGATTTGTTTATATGTTTGATGTGGTTCATTAAGATAAAATATGTAAATGGGGAAGATTGGGTAGTAATACGAATGAGAGAGAAAGACGTTAGTTAATCTATAACTTAGAATGATTCTCAACTTCCTATTATTGCATGGTGTAATAATAGGAAAGGATGTGATATACATAGAGTTCTCAAGGCATGGTAAAGAAAAGAAAGAGCAATAGCGAGCTAAGAGCGACAGGTAATCACACTTAACCTTGCTATAACAATGAGGGTGATGTTAGTTGGGATTTTCTTAAATCCTTTCTCACCCTCTATATATATGTATTATCTTTGAAAAGTTATTTTCATATAAAATAGGCTATTGGGTGCCTTTCAAACTGAATTATTTTCGTATAAAGGATTGTGGCACATTTTGTATACATATACATATATTATATTATCCTGGTTGGTTGTGGTGGTAGTTCTTGGATAGTGTGATAGATATATAAGTACTGAATTATGACTGTGGTTTTGAGAGAATTGGAAATAGAATGAGAATGAGATGTTGAGTTTGATATTGCGGATAGTTAAGTTGAGGAAATGAATTGAATAGTTGTGAATGACATTGTTATATTGAAGAGAGTTGTGATGGAAATGTTGAGATTGTGGATGAGGTATTGATAAGGATATTGTGAGGATTGCATGACACTGATATATATATGTACCATCGCGCGATGATAACTGTCGATAGGCCAATCGACAGTTATTTGTACGGATCCTTTTCGGATTGATTGGATCGGGGTCATAGGTCAACTTATTGAGAGAAGTGACCTACGGTTGTTAAGGCATTTTAGAGCCCAACCGCCCCTATGGTTGTTAAGGCATTTGAGAGCCCAACCGTTCCCATTCTGCAATGGAAAACAGAATTGGGGTTCCCTCTCTGG
The DNA here is from genome assembly GCA_029929735.1 of Mimosa pudica. Lineage (NCBI taxonomy): Eukaryota > Viridiplantae > Streptophyta > Magnoliopsida > Fabales > Fabaceae > Mimosa > Mimosa pudica. The sequence continues at coordinate 11,373,698 of JAKELP010000002.1, forward strand.
GGATTGCCAGAGAGGGAAATTTGCCCCCTCATTGTGGAGAGGGGCACAGTGTCAAATCATATAGTGAAGTTGGATGCTGGAATGAATGCCTCCAGGATGGCACGATGTATCTATAGGTGAGTGTGAGAGTTGGTGTAGTAGTACTGATGGATTGGAGTTAGAGATGTTGACGTTATTGTTTGGAAAGTGATAGAGAAAATCTGGAATATATGTATTATTGATTTTTAAAACTGTGGTACCCTTTAGACGCCCTCACTACCGCACATCTCACTGTTATAGTGAATTAAGCGGTGATTACTGGGACAAATTGTCTCATCCCACGATTACTGACATTTTTGCAGGTATTCATGCACAGGCGCGAGCATCAGGAAAGGGAATTAGGTAGTAGAGGTTATATAGACTATTTTGAATTGTATATTGCCAATTTGTATAGGCCTGCATCTGCTTCCGCATGTTTTCTTATTAAAACGAAAAATAGACTCAGGGATGTGATTACAGATTATTATATAAGCAAAGTACTTTTCTAACTATGATAGGTTTGTAATAAAATGAAAAGTCTTTTCTATCATAGTTAGATGATTATTAATGATTGATATTAGTTTACTTCTTTTTCTAACTATGTTAGGTGAATCTTTTCTAACATGGTTAGCTATTAATTATCCATGATAGTGTTCAGGTTATAGTAGGAAATTCTTTTCTATCATGAATAATGTTTAACCATTAGTAAATTCTGTTTCTAACTATGATCAGACATTTGTTATTATGGAAATCATTTTTCTATCATAAGTTAGTAAAGGGATAATTGAATTAAAAGGGATATATTAAATTAATTAGGGATTTAGTAACAGAATGTTACAGAGCCAAATCACGAGTCTGGGATTAAATTGAAACTATAACAATAGGGACTAAATTGAAATTTTTAGAACAAGGACTAAATCAAAAAATATAAAAGTCTTGGAAGCAGAAACATAAATCCCCTTAACTATGGGATAAATAATTTTCTTCCTCTTCCTCCATCAGTTATTCACATTACAGATCTGGTCTTCGCCCATTTTTTCTTCGACTCTTTCTTCCTCATCTCCTTTACAAGGTCAGTGAACTCCTCCGGTGAAGTAGTCCGATTTCCGGCAAATACGAGCTTCGATCTCACATGCAAGACTATATTCGAACTCCGGTGAGCCTTCTCTCTTCGTTTATACCCTTTTCTAATTCGATTGGTGCCGTTTTCATAGTAGGGTTTTGTCGGGCTTTTAAGTTTTGGGTGTTTTTGACCAATCAAATAAAAGCTAGACCTTAGATTTATAGTTCCCCCAAAAGCTAGACCTTACTATTCAATGTCGAACTTTTGTGAAATTTTTATGAAATTTATGAAATTTTTATATAATCAACTCTTTGATTTCCTTTCTTAATCAACTCAAAATGAGGATTATATGTTGTTTTGTTCACTTGTTTACTTGTTCAGTGTTGGAACTAAAGTATATTTTTTAAAAGTAAAGTAGATGTCTTTCAGTGCTGAATGTTTTGGTATTATCAATTTAAACCCTTAGTCTATGGATTTTGGAATTTCTATGAATAGATATGGCTCTTTCTTAAATGACGCATGAATTTTAATGATGCATGTCTGGTACCTCTCTTTCCTTTTCTTATCTTCAGTTACATTTTTTTTTGTTACATCTTCAGTTACATCTTGATGGAAGTATGCAATACATGATATAACTCATCTAAATGATTTTAATTGAAGTACATAGTTACAGTATATTTATGGTTGTCAAAGGAGATGATAGCATGAACTTGTGTCTTTATGCCGATATTATTACAAATTACAAATTAATTAATGGGATCAATAATAATAAACACTTTCAAGAGGAGTTGTTTGTCATTGATTGGTGCTAGATGAGTATACCATTAGGGATGGCTGATCTCCTCTTGCTTCTGGTTTTTCTCTCTCCAATGTGACTGGATCATGTCAGATTGCTCTCTTTTTCTCTATTTTCTTAACTTTCTTTGACTTATTCTCTCTCCCATGTGAATTCCGTCATACTTACTCTCTCCTTTTACTTTTTATCCTCAGTTCCTGCCACATGCCTTTCGTATCTTTTCCTATATATCAGTATATATCACACGCAACTTTGCCCAATAAAATAGTTGAGCTGGAAATTCTTGAGGGAAAAAATATTTTTGTAATTGTTTTATTACATAGAGGAATACATCATATTTTTTCTGTAACTGTTTTAAAATTACGGTATACCTTTTATAATCATCTTTTCATCACTTGATTGTTGTTCCTTTGTTTTTCTTGCATCAAGAGATGAATCATTGTTTTAATTCTTTTGCTTCCATCGGTCTGTTTGTTTTAGCTTCTTTCTCACTTCTTCCTACATGGAGGGGCGTTCTTCTCTCATTTCTTCTATGGAAGAAGCAAACCAAGTGGGTTGTGATTGAAACTGGAAGCCATTTTAAAATGAAGAAGCGCATCAGTACAATGGAGGAAGAAGCTAATGAATGAATGGCCAATGTTATTTAGAAAAGAGGAACCTGAAAATTTTGAGTGACAACCTGAGAGGAATGGAGAAAGACATCACGTGCTTTGAAGTCTTCACTATCACAAATTGTGCAATACCTCCCATGAAAGAAAGCCTCTGCATTTCTTGAGAAAAAATGGGTATGGATGAGGAAAAAGAAACAAAAGGAGAAAGATAAGAAGTGAAGTCGTGAATCAATAACCGACCTGATCTCTTTGCTTGTCTCTTCATTCAACTTCTTTCTCACCACTTCATTTCAGATAAGATTGTACAAAGTTTTGCACCGACAATGATTATATCACACTGGAGGTTGAAGAAAATGAGGAAGAAAAAGACAGGGTTTATTCACTGGAGAAAGGAAGAAAAGAAGGCGGACATCACAAATGAAAAAGAGACGAGAAGGAGTCTAATACGAACCTAGACAAGGGAGGTTTAAATTCATTTCAGCTTTGGGCAAATATCTTACGCGAAGGTGCACTATTTTATAGGAAATTTCAATGGGGGCCACTCGATGTGAGATGCATTAAAAATTGTTTTTCTATCAGACTTTCTCTCCAAGCTTCTCAAGTTTAAATTGTTTTTTTATTCAGCATTAAATGCTGCACATGGGTTAATCAGATTAGCCAAAATAAATATAAATAGAAAATGTTCAGAATTTCAGAAAAGCCCACCAAAAATTGCTTATCTACAGTGTTATGAGTCTACAATTGCAAAAGTGAATCTTTGAAATTCAAATTGATGGTGGATGTGCTTTTTATGTATAAGTTGATATTATTAATATTTTTCTTATTTTGTTTCTAAATATCATGTTTAAACCTAATTATCCTCATCACTAACTCCAAAATCAAACGTATATCTGTATGTGTATATAGATTTTAAACAACTACACTATATCATGTGTATTAATGTTTCTATGATTCCAATTGTCTATTAGTTCCATATACACCTATAAATCCAGATTACAATCCAATGTAATTTAAAAGAAAGTTGAGAGATAACTCACCCAAACCAGAAGCGCCACAATAAGGAAAGCCCAGGGTGTTTTGACCAATAATGAATGTAGAGAGGAATGGGTGAAATGGAGTGTAAGCAAAGCATGCACAATAGGAAGCCATCATGAATGAGGAGCATGGTGTGTGGTATGTTTTGTGATAATAATCAAAGTAAATGGAGAATGAACCGTATCTCATAAAGACAGCCTAGTTGTTTTGTTCTAGAGTAAGCTTTCCAAACAGGTTATCATCACAGAATAACAGTCAATCCCCCATGGTGAAGACGACACAGAATCATGGTACATGACAAATGGTCAGGTGCAAGGAGACTCGAATACCACAAGCAAGAACGGAGGACAAGACGGCCTATATGGCGGCACAACATGGTGGAGTACGGTGGCGACGAACTCTTTCACGACCACATCTCAACACCGCGACGGAATCAACGGCTACGGAAAACTACATCTCCGCCACGGTGGCGGAGTTCACAAAGATGGGAGAAGGAGAACCACGGTGAGCAGTGGCAGGAATTTTTTCCATCGCTGGCTTCAACCACAACGACCATAGATGGTGGACTCACGGGACTGGACGACGAGCAAGAACAGAGGAGATGCACTTGATGTGACTTAACATGAGAAGGAGAAGTAGAGGTGTAGAATGCCGATGAGAGATGGAGATGAGTGATGATGAGTGTGTTTGGGAAACTCGGTGGAGAAGCGGCTTTTTTTCAAATTGACTTTTTCAAACTTTACTTTGGATAAAAGCCAGTTTGTGTGAACTGATTTATATTTGGATCTCTAGTTGCAGTATTGACTTTTTTTAACTTGACTTTTTCAAACGTTATTGAATATTACACAAGTAAAATATTTCAACTTGACTTTTTCTAACCTTATTAAATATTTTATTAATGCAAATATCTAGTTCCAGTATTGGATTTTTTTTAAATTACTTTTTCAAACGATATTGAATATTACACAACTAAAATATTTTAACTTGACTTTTTCAAACGATATTAAATATTTTATTAATGCAAATACGGATAAGCTAGTCACCAACGCCCAATAAACTACAAATTGGAGTTTCTTTTGATAAACTGGTTTGGCCCAAAAGTCAAGTGAAAAATAAGTAAGACCCAAACATAGAAAAAAAAGCTGAAAACAGCTTATCCAGTACAAACTAGCTTATTTGGGTCCAAAAGCTCCTCCCAAATACACACGATGAAGGTTATGGGGTGTATGATTGTATGTGCGGCCGACTTTTAAAAGGAGAGAAACAAAGAAGATTGCTTACATAGAAGAAGGGTGGAATTTAGGGTTTATGGCCCAACAAAAACTACAAAATAGGCCCATGAATTTCTATGTAAGAGGAAATAGGTTTTAATAGGAAGAGAATACTAATAAGGTTTGCCAAAAATCAGCATATATTGTTAAAGACAGGGGAATATATTTTATTGATCATTTTTTATTGGAAACTTAAATTAACAACATTGAAATCATCTTTAATTAGTCATATCATTATAAATTAATAATATTCTAGCATCTAAAATCAACAATATGAATATATCATAAATGCTAAATTATCTAACCTTTTAACTTATTAATATTTTATTTCCTATTTTCCATCATTAAGCATAAATTACTTTCAATTTTCTAACTCATTAAATTTACCATTATCATAATTTATTTTAATCCAAATTCTAGGATGTTACAATCTTCTAGACGAAAGTTCCTAAAATAATGAATTGAATGTTCATAAATACTCCCAGTTTAATATCAAACTAATTACTCTCAGTAATTTATAATAAAAATCAAATCTTACAAATTTTCTAAAATTATACTCTTATTAAACTTTCTAAATTCATTTGCAAAATTAGATTTCAGGTATTTATTCATTTATTAAAAGTCCAGGATGTTACACTCTCATTGGGAGAGGGGACAACCTTACCTATATGAGCAACACCCCTATCCCTCGAGTCTGGATTAGTCAATTGTCAATAGGCGTTGGATTACCGGACATGTTTAACAAAAAAAATACATGTACTTAGTAGGGGAAAAATACTATACTATTAATTTTGTAACAACTTATAAATCAAAGCTGAAACCACAACTCATTATCCACTTAGAGCTCCTCCATTTGACCAATCCATGATAATTGACAATTTCTTCCAAGATCAATAAATTAAACAAGGGGTGATGGCCATTATGTTATTAGCATCATAATCAATTAAGCTTAATCATCAACAATTGGACGTTCATTCTTCAATGATTATGATCCGACTCTAGATCTAGCTCCAACTTCTTCATGCATTCAAAGATGGAACTTCTTTTTTCTCTTCAATCAAATTACTACACTATTCTACAACTTCTTTAATTAGCTAGGTTCATATTTAAGATTTTAGGACATTAGTAATACTATACCTAACTATACAATCCCACAATTACACTTTTGTTTCAACTATTCCATGAGCATATTAACATTATTATCCTCCGGCATTTTGTTAACTTTTCCTCATAGTTCAGTCACTTTGCATGCATGATTTTAATAAGCAATTTATATCGATCTTTTCTTCCCTTATCTGGTCTTGAAATTTTAGAAATTATACATTGTCAGAACAGTTTTTACTTAGAACACACAAAATAGTATCTTTAATAACTCCATTTAATATAATAAATACTCCCTTCGTTCCTAAATATAAGATCACGTTAGGCAGGAGAGCTTGTTCCTAAATATAAGATCACTTTCTAATTTCACTCAAATTTTTTCCCAAATTACCCCTATACTCCCTTCACCTAAAAAATAGTGGTTTGAAAAAGGTGATATTTTTAAAACTTAGGTGAGGGGTATTTTAAAAATTTCAGGCAATCCTAACTCATTGGAATGTCTTCCTTAATCTCTCTAAATTTGCTAAAGTGGTCTTATATTTAGGAACCGGGGGAGTACCATATTATTTGATTCATTCCATATAGTGTATTATATATAATCAGTTCAACGCACCTTTCAATGATTACAATATGTGTGTAAAAATATATCCTTCAGCTTTATTATTTGTCTCCACTCTAAATGTGTGTGTGTTTGCCATTGCTCTTTTTTATTTGAGTTTTTATATTTTATCTGCATATGATCATGCAAAATTTAACAATTAGCTAGTGATACATGCATCGATTTGTACACAAAAATTTAGTTGATGGTGAGCAATCTCACTTCATAAATAAAGAACTTGTCCAGGAAAATCCTTTGTGTTTTAAATTAGTTATGAGTAATTTATAAAAAAATTATTTGATCCTTATTAGTTTATTAAAAGAATTATTTGTATAAAAAATTAAGAAATTATATTTTTTTATTAATTGTTTTTATTTTTTATTAAAAAATATAAACATTTTGTAAAAAATAAAAAAATTATTTTCTTATTAAAATTATATTTTTTATAAAAAAATAAAAATATATAAACAAATATATTTTGATAAATTATGAAAAAATAAAAAAAAATATTTTTTTATTAATTTAAATAATGTGGGCCCCACACACTCTGAAAATTAATTGCCACATAAGCACGCTATGTCAGCAAAAAAATTTATTTCTCCCGCCACGTCAACTTTTAAAGGTCAACATCGGTCAAACTAAATGGTGTTCTCAATATTGCACTAATATTTATTCTTCAGTCCCAGAATTGAGCCAGAAAATACTTGTTACCCCTACGTGCTTCTGGCGTAATAGTTTGAACCCGTTTTTACACCTTTACTCATTTTTTTCCTATTCGTCACATGTCTAGTTCATGAGAGCTAATTTCCTGGTCCATGGAAACTCTGATCTATACAGATTCTTTGTTTTTATTTGTACTATGTTTGTATTTTGATATATGAAATTACACACACACACACACTCCTATACTAATAGGTTATATGAGTAACAGAAGCTTTCACATCTCTTTTTGGACATGTAGTTTTCAACCAATTTTTATATGCTTAGTTTGCCATTCTGAGACGAGTGTGTGTGTGTTAATCACCCTATTAGATAATGATGATTATAGTCTAAACGGGGAAAGAAATTTTAATAATATGTATATTTTATTTTGAATTATAAATGAAAACGGAAACATCCTGAGCAATGGTATCTTCAGTCAACCTTACCATAGCTCAGGATGTTTCTGTTTTAATCTATTTATTTACTTTTTTTTCTATTTATCTGCTTTTTGCTTATCAGTTTAGTGTTTTTCCTTTTCATTTTCATTATGTTGTTAGAACTATGTAATGTTTTTAATTAATATCATGTATTTTGCCTGATTTCAGAAAAAAAAAATATATATATATAAATGAAAGACCTCTAGCTATGTTATTTTATTTGCGAACTTATACTTTTATTTGAGGTTTTATATTAAAGAATAGTTTCTAATGCAAATGATTATATATAGTATTTCAAAAAAAAATCCAACGCAGGCTATTTCATAAATAAATAATTTTCTTCATATATAATGCACGAAATGAGTTAGGTTTATTGTGTTTCTAGTATTATAATTTTTTTGTTGTTGATGGCGGTTATTTTTTTGTATATTTTTCTTCTAATATAAGTTGTACTCTAAGTTGTCTTTTATTTCTTTGTTGTTTGATGAAACGATGATTGTAGTATTTTTTAGAAATTAGTAAAATAGTTTTTGTGTCAAAAAAATGGCATGAGTTGTTTTTTATATGTATGATATTAATACTTTTGTATAAATTTTATACACATAGAGCAGAAACCTGTATAAAAAAAGGCAGAAACAGTTTACATATATTTTCACACACACACACGACAGCTTATTCCCATCTCTTTGCCATTTGAATGTTCGGCAATATAATTGTAGCTAGCAGAACACCGTGACAAACTAAAATCTTGTAATGAATTTGCAGAAATTAGTGACTACCAAACAGAACAAAACATTAGAACATTTTCTTTGCAACAATCATTAAGACATCAAAAGTGAGCAAAGAAGCAGAAGTTATATAATAGGTAATTTCTATTTATTCTTGCTTTCAACCCTTTCTCTATTAAATATTCTAATGCATTTATTTGAGAAAAGGGTTCACAGTTAGTTGGTTTCATGAACTTTTGTTTATTTTATTGGCTGTTCACATTGTTAGTGTTTTTTAATTTTTAATATTTAAAAGTTATATCATATTAAATTGTCCTTCATTTCTAGTCTATTTATTTTCTTATAAATAATTCTTAGTGATATCACATGAAAATATTATTAAAACAATTTAATATTTAAAAACTAATTAAATTATTTTGTAAAATATATTAATGTAGGTTGCT